>OX424566.1:25644422-28044422 GCA_949152475.1 Terebella lapidaria | reverse complement strand
TAAACCAGAATTCAACGAGCTTTCCAATGGTGCAATCCGTGTTTCTTTATGACAAATACTTTACGATATATAGCCCCATTTTCAAAATTGACGTTTGACGTCATGACGTCATCATCGTTGCACGTAACGTCTTGAAACTCAATACATTGCTGGGTATTAATATTCCACGTGTGTCCTCAAAATTACAGTCCAATAACTTTAAATTTGAGAACACCGTGGATGTTTGAAAGTTTGCTGAAAAGTCGAAAATTTGGTATGACAGGCCTTACGTTTATGACGTCATAGCGGAAAACCTATCATGGCGGAAAAGTATCGGACAGTACTCTCCTAAACTAGAATTCAACGAGCTTTCCAATGGTGCAATCCGCGTTTCTTTACGACAAATACTTTACGATATATAGCCCCATTTTCAAAATTGACGTTTGACGTCATGACGTCATTGTCGTTGCACGTAACGTTTTGAAACTCAATACATTGCTGGGTATTAATATTTTACGTATGTCCTCATGATTTCAGTCAAATTACTTCAAATTTGAGAACACTGTGGGTGTTTGAAAGTTTGCTGAAAAGTCGAAAATTTGGTATGACAGGTCTTACGTTTATGACGTCATAGCGGAAAATCTATCATGGCGGAAAAGTATCGGACAGTACTCTCCTAAACCAGAATTCAACGAGCTTTCCAATGGTGCAATCCGCTTCTCTCTACGACGAATACTGTCCTATATATAGCCCCATTTTAAAAATTGACGTTTCACGTCGTGACGTCATTGACGTTCAACCGATCCAGAAAAAAATTCACAGTATGATGCATGATATCAACGTATATAGGTGTGCTAAATTTCAGAGGTATCGGCTCAAATATGACTGTGGTGTGAATTTTTGAAAATTCGCCAATGATGAGAGATAGGGTTTTTTTGAGTTTTCAAGAATTTTTGGTGACGTCATCAATTGACCGATTTCTCCCAAAAAGGGAGGTTCAGGTCCGACAACGAGTATCTATCCAATAAAAAAAATTCGGAATGATAGCTTAAAAATTGTGGCCCCTAGGCCGCGCACAACCAAACAAACGAGAGCCCCTAGGGCACCCACTTGCCGGAATGCATACTCATGTGCTTCTGTACGAATAATACTTTCCGATATATAGCCCCATTTTGATAATTGACGTTATACGTCATGACGTCATTGACGTTGCATGTAGCGTGTTGAAACTCGGTATATGGCTGGGTATTGATATTCCACATACATTCTCACAATTAAAGTTCGATACCTTCAAATTTGGGTACACTGTGGATGTTTGAAAGTTTGCTGAAAAGTCGAAAATTGGTATGACAGGCCTTACGTTTATGATGTCATAGCGGAAGATCTATCATAGCGAAAAAGCATCGGACAGTACTCTACTAAACCAGAATT
This sequence comes from Terebella lapidaria, assembly GCA_949152475.1. Taxonomy (NCBI): domain Eukaryota; kingdom Metazoa; phylum Annelida; class Polychaeta; order Terebellida; family Terebellidae; genus Terebella; species Terebella lapidaria. The sequence continues at coordinate 28,043,012 of OX424566.1, read as the reverse complement.
CAACGAGATTTCCAATGGTGCAATCCGTTTCTCTGTACAACTAATATTTTCCGATATAGAGCCCCATTTTCAAAATTGACGTTTGACGTCATGACGTCATCATCGTTGCACGTAACGTCTTGAAACTCAATACATGACTGGATAATAACATTCCAATTAATTCCTCAAGATTACAGTCCAATAACTTCAAATTTGAGCACACTGTGGATGTTTGAAAGTTTGCTGAAGTCGAAAATTTGGTATGACGGTTCTTAAGTTTATGACGTCATAGCAGAAAATCTATCATGGCGGAGAAGCATCGGACAGTACTCTCCTAAACCAGAATTCAACGAGCTTTCTAATGGTGCAATCCGCTTTTCTTTACGACAAATACTTTATGACATATAGCCCCATTTTCAAAATTGACGTTTGACGTCATGACGTCATCATCGTTGCATGTAACGTCTTGAAACTAAATACATGACTGGGTAATAATATTCCGAATAAGTCTTCAAGATTACAGTCCAATAACTTCAAATTTGAGAACACTGTGGATGTTTGAATGTTTGCTGAAAAGTCGAAAATTTGGTATGACAGGCCTTACGTTTATGACGTCATAGCGGAAAATCTATCATGGCGGAAAAGTATCGGACAGTACTCTTCTAAACCAGAATTCAACGAGCTTTCCAATGGTGCAATCCGCTTTTCTTTACGACAAATACTTCACGATATATAGCCATATTTTTAAAATTGACGTTTGACGTCATGACGTCATTGTCGTTGCACGTAACGTCTTGAAACTCAACACATTGCTGGGTAATAATATTTCACGCATGTCCTCATGATTACAGCCAAATTACTTCAAATTTGAGAACACTGTGGATGTTTGAAAGTTTGCTGAAAAGTCGAAAATTTGGTATGACAGGCCTTACGTTTATGACGTCATAGCGGAAAATCTATCATGGCGGAAAAGTATCGGACAGTACTCTCCTAAACCAGAATTCAACGAGCTTTCCAATGGTGCAATTCGTGTTTCTTTATGACAAATACTTTACGATATATAGCCCCATTTTCAAAATTGACGTTTGACGTCATGACGTCATCATCGTTGCACGTAACGTCTTGAAACTCAATACATTGCTGGGTATTAATATTCCACGTGTGTCCTCAAAATTACAGTCCAATAACTTTAAATTTGAGAACACCGTGGATGTTTGAAAGTTTGCTGAAAAGTCGAAAATTTGGTATGACAGGCCTTACGTTTATGACGTCATAGCGGAAAACCTATCATGGCGGAAAAGTATCGGACAGTACTCTCCTAAACCAGAATTCAACGAGCTTTCCAATGGTGCAATCCGTGTTTCTTTATGACAAATACTTTACGATATATAGCCCCATTTTCAAAATTGACGTTTGACGTCATGACGTCATCATCGTTGCACGTAACGTCTTGAAACTCAATACATTGCTGGGTATTAATATTCCACGTGTGTCCTCAAAATTACAGTCCAATAACTTTAAATTTGAGAACACCGTGGATGTTTGAAAGTTTGCTGAAAAGTCGAAAATTTGGTATGACAGGCCTTACGTTTATGACGTCATAGCGGAAAACCTATCATGGCGGAAAAGTATCGGACAGTACTCTCCTAAACTAGAATTCAACGAGCTTTCCAATGGTGCAATCCGCGTTTCTTTACGACAAATACTTTACGATATATAGCCCCATTTTCAAAATTGACGTTTGACGTCATGACGTCATTGTCGTTGCACGTAACGTTTTGAAACTCAATACATTGCTGGGTATTAATATTTTACGTATGTCCTCATGATTTCAGTCAAATTACTTCAAATTTGAGAACACTGTGGGTGTTTGAAAGTTTGCTGAAAAGTCGAAAATTTGGTATGACAGGTCTTACGTTTATGACGTCATAGCGGAAAATCTATCATGGCGGAAAAGTATCGGACAGTACTCTCCTAAACCAGAATTCAACGAGCTTTCCAACGGTGCAATCCGCTTCTCTCTACGACGAATACTCTCTTATATATAGCCCCATTTTGAAAATTGATGTTTCACGTCGTGACGTCATTGACGTTCAACCGATCCAAATTAAACATCGGAGTATGATGGATGATATCACCATGTATAGGTGTGCTAAATTTCAGAGGTGTCGGTTCAAATTTGACTGTTCTGTGAATTTTTGAAAATTCGCCAATGATGAGAGATAGGGATTTTTTGAGTTTTCAAGAATTTTTGGTGACGTCATCAATGGATCGATTTTTTCCAAAAACGTGCGGTCTCGTCCTTGGGCGAATACCTATCTATAAAAAAAATTTCGGGATGCTAGCTCAAAAACTGTGGACGCTAGAGGGCGCACAACCAAACAACGGGACACATAAACAAACAAACCGACCAACATACTTGCCGGAATTTAAATTCCGGCAAGTAACAAACACACAAACAAACCAACTGACCAACATACTTGCCGAAATCGAAGATTCCGGCAAGTAAAAAACCTTGTAAAGTGGAGTACTTCGGTACTAGTATACACTAATAACTAATCATGCAACAACAATGACATAAAAAGCTGAAAAAAAATTGTTCTTCAGATTATGCTCATGAATGATGACAAGTTGAGAGGCAAAATTTTCCACATGTATTTCCAGAAACATCCACAGGATCATCTTCGAGGCAGAGTCAAATTCCACACCTTTCTCGACAGCACCATGGGTCCACCCCAAATAGTGCTACCGAGAGTGATGCAGAGGTGGAGACACTTAGAACTCAGCTGTCCGAAGCAAGGGTAAAGAATGATCATACTTCACCAGTGTATGAGTTAAACAAAAATTTTGTAGTACCCTTGGTACCTATGTTTAAAGTATTTTGTGATACGAAAATTTGCAAGCAAGATATTAACATTTTTAGCATCAAATCAACTAAAATAAAATATTTTCCCATCAGAGCCAAAATGCTGTCCTTCAGTCAACCTTGGCTTCCACCGAGGCCACAGTTCGGAGTCAAGCTGAGAAGATGAAAGTCTATCGCAGACAACTGGAGTCTGTTGGTATCGCCCCACAGACACCACCTCGTAGCCGCAGCGAATCAAACCTTGCCCAGCTTGGTGTCAGTCCAGAGATGCTGAGTGGCGGCAGAACTAGATCCACGGGCGAGGTCAACTTCACATTGGCAAGGTCAGTCAGTCTCAAGGGAATCAACCTGGACAGACTCACTGGATTCGGCCAAACTGAAAACCCCGCTGAGCTACAGGAGCAAGTGTCCGAGCTGCAGAGGTATATCAAGCGTTACGACACGGCCGTCCGGAATCTCCGTGGGAGATCTCGCAGTGCTAGCAGCACCAGTAGTAGTGGGAGTCGTGCCGAAGAATCTGGTCGGAGTAGATTGGCTGCCGTTTCCCACATTCCAACCTTGTCAGCTCGAAGTTCCACTGGGCCAAGGTCAAGGTCTGTTGAAAGCGACAGCATAGGAGACCTCCAAACTGAGGTGAACTCGTTGAAGCATCAGCTCACAGAAGCGAGGAAGACCAATGTCGAGCTGAGCGGGAATGTCAGAGAGCTGACCTCCCAGGCTGGTGGAGGGGCCCAAAGGAGCATGGAGACTGGAGAGAGCTCTACAAACACATTGGCAGGGACGTCTGGAACTGTCCCTGATCATCACCAGGATGCCACAGCTCAGACCCTACAGAAGATAGTGCAGGTAACTTTTACAAAAAGATAGGAAAATGCTGAAACGAATAATGGCCAAATCAAAGACTTTTCTAATGTATTGTAGCGATCACATTGCTTGAACTTAAATCAGAGAGAGCTTTGCAAGCACTAGCTATGTGCTGTATACTCCTTCCCACCTTGCAGACTCCAGCCTTGGACAACGCCACCTTGCGGCGACAGCTGGCAATGAGCCAAGACCTGACGGAGCACTTGCGACAGAACCTTGCAGAGCTGGGGGCGGTGGTGGAGGGGCTCTTAGGGCAGGGTGACCAGGGACAGGCCCAGGGGGGACAAGCCTTGGATAGAACCCTGGAGCAGATCTCCTTGCTTAGGGATCAACTCAGTACATCACGGGACATGGTCACTGATCTCTCCGTGCTTGTACAAGGTGGGTGTCTTGTCTGGGTGGGTGTGTCTTTATGGTATAGGGGAATAGATCGGGTTTATAGATGATGCAGAGTTTATTCAGAAGAACTGTAAAAGAGACATTCTTGAGATCTACCAGGTTATGTCATGTATGAAATTTCTGGAAGTTTCTTCATGAATGAAATTTCAATCTCTATTCTTTCTGTGTGTGTCCAGCTCCTGATGAGGTTGACACATGTGTTCTCTGTGCAGAGAAGAGACTGAGCAACTCTTCACAAGTACCTACTCGAGATTCCATCGAATCCCAAAGTCCTGCTCAGGAGTCACAATCTGAACACCTCATACTGACCAACGAAACCAGCCCAAAAGACAATTACTGGAGTAAATACTTGGCTGCACAGAAAGAAATTGCCTCGTTACAGGCAGAACTGTTATCCGGAGGTGACTATAAATCAAAATACTCAGAGGTTTTGGAGGAGGTGGTCACACTGCGGGCTCAGTTGGAGTCCGATGACGGGTACAAGACGAAGTTCTTCAAAGCTCAACAGGAGGTTGGAGATCTTCATTCTCAGTTGGCCACTTCTACAGAATACAAAGTGAAATACTCACAAGCGCAGAGTGAAATTGCTGCATTGCGAGCAGAACTAGAAGAATTCTCTAAGCAATAGTAAGGAATGTTTGTTAATTGATGTTCAATAGTGAGAACAGATGTGTACTTGATGTGTAAATGTATTGATCTTTTATCTTACGAATTTATCAAGGTTCTATGTTTGTCAGCATCATTAACTTCAATCAAGAATTCTGGAGAATATACTAAACTCAAACAATCACTGCAGTGACCACAACCAGCTGTTACCAACACGGGACAGCTCCGTGGATCACTCAAGGCCCAGCGATGTCAACCGCACCCTGGCTATCATCGAGATGGAGAATGAGACGCTACTGCGTAAGGTTGACACCCTCTCAGCCAAAGTCACGCAGCTGCAGGTGAGGTTTAAAATGTCTATAAAAAAAATGTACTGATTTAATCGCAACTACGAAGTCAATAGAATAGTCAATAGAATAGAAGAAATCAAATTTGTTAATATCACAAGCACTGATGCACCTGTGTATCTTGACTTCTCATGAGTTCCCCATTTCATGTACCAGTTTGTAACAATATAAAAAACTTCCAATTATAGCCAGTTATAACCTCTCATTAAAATTTCTTCGAAAACAGGATGACCTCGCGAAGGAATCCAAGAACCTCTCGGACTCAGAGAAAGAGAAGTTGGTGCTCATCCAGAAACTGTCACGGGTTGTCCAACAGAACAAGAAGCTCAAGACTCAGCTGGACGAGACGCAGCTGCACCGAGACGCGATGCAGTCTGAGATCGCTCGGCTCCGCCTGGACGTGAGAATGTCGTCGGAACGCCTGGCGGGGGCGGAGATGGAGCGGGAACTGCTGCAGAAGGAGCTGTCCAATAACAGAGACGTCAACGTGGAACTACAGCAGCAGCTACAGAGGTCAGTGTCGAAGCATGGCGGGATTTTCTTTTTCAGAATCGAAGTGTGTGCTTGGATTGGGTTCTGGGTACCAGGTACTAGGGTGTATGGGCCTTGGGGGTGGAAGCCTTCGGGGTGGAGTCTTGGGGGTATGGGGGTGGGGGTTGGTGACCTTGGGGGAGGGGGGGGACCTTAAGATGTGGGAGCCGTGGGTTGGGGGTCTGGGTGGGTATGAGCCTTGTGGTGAAGGCCTCAATGGGTGGGGGACTTGAGGCCTTTGGGGATGAGGGCAATGAAGGCGTGTTTGGGCAGACATTGGAATTTATATAATGTAGTTCTGTTCTTGAATTGTATTTACTAGAAGAAAATAAGAATCAGAGGATTGTGTAACATTTGTAGTTCATCATGAAACCATTATCATAAATTAGTCTCGTCTGGTGATACCCAGAAATCTTGGAAACATTGAAGATTATAGGGTATCGAACATGTTCGGTCTCGAACGATCAGAGACTTTACTGCATGTATGTTATTATGGCTAGTCTAAGTGACTTATGTTCGTTTTCATAACATTTACACAATTTTTGATGACCTTCACCAATATATCACCACATGGTGTTAACATCAGAAGTGTCTGTACTTCACTGTGATGACAAGATTATGAGTGTTCAATCTTTTTATGGGTAGCGTTTTATGCGTTTCTACTTTGATGTATGGACATTACATCACATAGACAGTGCTATTCTTTGTCATGTCTCATAAACATCCAATCATTCACCGCACATTAAATCACGATAGCTCGAAGTTCTTTGATCATGTAACCACTCGAGTGATCGTTGGAAAATAATTTACTGCGTTCATCCAGACTCCGCTATTGGTGCATCAATCTAGGCTAGCTATCTGTGTTCATGTCCCTATTTTCTTCGAATTCCATCGGTCTGTGCAAACATTTAAGTGATTTCACATATTGTAAAACCACCGTTGTACAAGTTTATTACATGTAGGTTTAGAACAGTAAATTGAGTGTGTATGCTTGCACCACTCAGATATACACACCACCTTTGACACATGACCTTAGCAGGTTTATTTGTTTGAACTGTTCTCCGGGATGCTTTCTGCGATGACTTGTAATGTCGTAAAACCTTTGTAGTGAACTCGTGGTAATGCAAACTGGTTGTTGTCAAAAAGTTATCTGCATTTGTCATCGCATATGGAGAGAATCTAGTCAGATGCATTACATACAATCTGGAAAAACTAATAGAAAGATAGCTACAGAGACATTGATTGAGCAAAGTGGTGAATGTAATGGTTGTCTTGGATATTTATAAATAAATCACTTGAACGTGATAATTTCTATGAATTTGAGAAGAAATGCCACTTCATTGACGGCTAATATTCTTTGAGAATATTCAATCACTGTGAATTTGCAGCATTTTGGTTTTGATGAAAGACACATGTACATGTGGCCACTCAGATGTGTGCATGACAAAATGTGAATCTGAGGATATTAGTCGAATAATTTCTTGAAGACTGACGTACACATACTGTTGAATGGGCGCAGAGGTTTATACGCTTGACTCTTGTTTCTTGCTGCATGAAAGATATCATGACATTCAGGATAGTCAAAATTGGTCGTGAATGAAAGTAATTTTCCTGTGCTGACACATGCAATGATGGAACGTGGAGCAGTGGATCAAACACAGTCTGAATGTAACCATGGTAACTCAGCAAGTGACATCAATGATACTGTAGTTACCATGGTTACCGATGTGCTCAGTGATAATGCTAAAGACACCTCACTCCAGGAACAAGAAACGTCTGGATATTTCCAGGAACAGGATGTGTTTTGGGACAGGCATTTCCAACCAATTCCAGGATTGCTTGCTGAATCTGAAGATTCTGAAAGTGAATCTCGAGATAAGTTGGGGAATATGTCCATGACTACAGAAACTGGAAAGGCAAATAAATCATTTCAGGAAAGAACATTGGAGCATGTTTCTGAAGCTCCCACAATAAAATCTGACGATGAACTGCATTCAGCTGCGACTGACGACAAACGGGAGAATTTGTCCGTTGAATTGGATGAAAGCTTTGAATACAATTTGGCGGACATGGAATTCCAATACAAATACAACAGCATCCTGCGATCCCTCGGGCTGGATGACGCGTCAAACGACAGAGGGAACTTGTCGAAAAGTTTGACTTGGTCAGAAAACATGAGGACTTTTTACAGAACGTATGAAGGACTTTTGAGAACGTCCATGCTTATTAGCATGCAGATTGATAGGTGCGGTATTGCCTCGAATATACATGATATAAGTAGCATTGGGGCTAGCAATAGAGAAGGATAGAGCTCGTGGCAATTGATTAATTTGACCTTAGATAAAAATGTACATAGGATTGCTTGAGAAGTTGTCAATAAAAAGTTATGATAATATTGGTTTGTCGGCACAAGGAAAACGAATAAAAAACACCATCATATTAACTATTGATGAAGATTAATTAGCGCTGTATTCATAATCATCAAAGAAGTTCAGGTGTGGTAAATTACTGAAAGTGTACATGTGATTTTTTGCTTCCTGACCACCATGACATCTTTGTTAGGAATATTACCTCATATTCATGTTATTAGTGCAAATGAACAAATGTATATCCTTTTATCATGTTTATATGGCAATGTGTAATCTTTTGATGTCACTTATGATATGGATAGTGCATGATTTAAAGATGTTCTTTACTGTGCTAGCAACTTCTTGTTGCCTAGAAAAGAGTCTTTATTGCCCTATTCTAATCCGTGAGCCACTTACCAATTGACATGATCTTTTTATCCTTCGACCACCGTGAAGGCAAAAATAAATACTCAGGTTTCGAATATATCTTCGTAGATGAATGAGTGTTATGTCATTTTGTTTTCCTGACAGGATGTCTGGCGACGCGGAAGACCGAGGACAAATGCTACATGTATTCCAGCAGCGGCTACGCAGTCGAGAAAGCTCAGGCAGGTCACATGACCTTCACCGCTCTGGTCCGTCCATCGAGCGGATACGACACACCACGGCTGAATCTGACCCGCCTCGATCAATTCTACTGGATACCGCTGATGCATCCGAGTTAGATGAGATGCTCTCTCTAGATGATCTTGCCAAAAGTGGGACTGGATCCACTCAGCTCCTCGAGAAAACCACAAGTCCTGACTCCCACCAGGCAACTGACTTCAACAAGTACCTAACTAGCGCCTCCAAGGTATCATCCAGTGCGACGACCCTCACCAAGTCAGAATCATCTAGCGTTGACCCTATGGCTAGGAGCCTTCAGCCGGCCACACCTGAGGAAGCCATTCCCCCACTGCCTCCCGTCCCGGAAGTCTCCCCGCCTACAGAGGCCCCGGAGGTCAACTTGAGGTCACAGCTCGAAGCAGCCGAGGAGCTGAATGCCACGATGCAGGAAATCTATGACCAGGTGACCATCCACGAGACCTCGATGACCTCTGGACTTCAGAGATCACCCGGCGAGGGCCCCCTTGAATTGACAGAGACCCCAGGGGACTCAGAGAAACGGGACGACTTCCCAGGGGTCGACCTCTCCAGACACTTTGAGGAAATGAGACTTCTTCGTCAGAAACTGGAGCAGTCCATCGGAAAGAATGATAACTTACAGAGGATGCTCAAGTCACAGATATCTAATAATACAGGTAACTATCTCTTTCAGATCTTTTCTATTCTTGTATTCCCCCTTTCACAATAAGTAAGAATATAATATTATTCAAACCCTGGCCAGTAAAACCTTTTCTCATCAACATTTGTAATATTTACGAAAACTATGAATTGTTTCATTGCAATATTGAGTTTGCTGTGCTGTTTTCAGAACACCACGTCAGCATTCACGTTGTGGAGAGTATGAAGACTGAGCTGATCACACTCACCTCTCATCTACAGACTCGCACCAGACAGATGAACAACCTCAACAGGTCTGTGGCGCACGCCGCACACATGTAATACCTCGCCACATCTATAATGAGCTTGTTATGTATCTTTGGTACCTAGTTATAACATTCTTAATGCATATTGGGTCGTTAGTTTGCTACACATATTTTGGCTGGTGGTTTTCATCATTCAGCATAATACTTGCTCCAAGATGTTATAAAAAGGATGTTGAATAAAAATGAAATTATTCAATAAATATCAAATTTTGACCTGTATTCTGCAGTGAGATCGAGCGACTTAGGAAGGAACTGCACCAGAAGACTGAGGAGCTGGTTGCCATGACAACAAAGAACAAACAGGCCGAGGACAAACTGGTTGTCATGGAGCTCCAGGCTACCAGCAAAGACAAGGAGATCACACACGCCAACAATAAGGTCTACAGGTCAGGAGATGTCAGAAATATGGAATGGATTCTTTGTCTGAATATCAATGCCTCCCTGTTGTGCTATCTCTGTAGAATAACCAGTATTCTTGCTATCCATATGCAGCCCTTCGAATCTTCACACAGCAGAATTATCTCTTCTTTTCAACATGCAATTTGAAGTTCATGATTTATATCCGTGGTCCTTGACATTGTATCAAGCCTGTAGTCAGTATGACCTACATGTACATGTACCAATCCAAATTACCGAGCTCTGCTGTTCCCGCCTGACAGGTTGGAGATGGACGTGGCGAGGCTGAAGGAACAACTGTCAGAGAAGACAGACCTCAACAACACTCTGAAGATGGAACTCAGCACTTACACCAAGATAGACAGTGTCGGCAAACAGGGCAGCACACATGGGACAGGTAAGCAGCAGTCTATACTGATTCGTATCGGGCCCTGGTCTGGTGAATGCCTTGTCTCGATGATAGGATAATGAAGTATGCAATAATTGCTAATTGGATTTCCAGAGGAAATCTGATGAATGAGATTGTTATTTTGAGAATGATATTTCACCTTGAAGAAGTCAAGTTTACCATGCTATGTACATTGAGTAGCTAATGTATGACATTCACTGTTCGTTCACAGTGCTGGACGCTGGCGGCTTGGCTGGTAGCCTTGACCTCGGCATGTTTCTGAGCGAGTTCAGCAAACTTCGGCAGACGCTCGAGAAAACAATCGACAACAACAACCTTCTCCGAGAAAAGTTAGAAGAGAGAATTCTGGCGACTGGTCCATCTACGATCACCGAACATGTCAACGTACATCACTACAGCACCAGACATACCACTAGTACAGGTCAGTGGTTACAAAGGAAAAGCTGATAGTTGCATAGAAACATGTAGTAGTTCCTGTATGCATGGTAAAATAAAGACTTTTCAAACTAAATAGATAGGTAATAGGGAAATACCAAAAATTCTTCATAGGTAGGGAAGTCGAATTTTGGAGGTGTCTCACCGCACAATGACGAATGCATTATAAATTTGGCATTTAGGTCTCAATGAACTCCTGTAAATCGCCTCATGATTTGTGAACTTGTTTTATTTGTAGGTTTGACTAAACAGGGCCGTCTCATAATTTTTATCTTTCTCAGAAACCCACTGTATCAATTCTGTGTCCAATGGGAGCCCACCACGACACGTTACCAAGGATTCCAGCAATGGTGTCCATGGCAACCAGAAGAGCACCAATGGCCCGAAGAAGCCGGTTATATCTGGACTCGGTGGTTTAGACGACGGAATGAAATATAACATCACTGACACCCAGCGCCCGCCAAGTGAGTTTAACACATGCAGGAACTAAACAAAAATCAATATTATGTTGTACTCTTGTTGTTTTTGCAGCATCCATGCATACTTGTATCGCAATTGAGCATGCATAATATATAATAATATGTCGAGTGTGTTATTGCCGAGTTGTGTTTTCAAACACTTGACCTGATTGAATTGATATTTGAAAATTGTTTGTCTTGCATACAACTTTCTATAATGCATGTGAAACTGCGAGAGCGAATTTGCCACTGTCAGATTGCATGTGTCATGCTTGACCTCTCATATGTCTCAAACTATAACATGCTTGTCTTGACGATATATACCGTACAGTGAAACCTGTGTTAACTTGTGTGTTTTACTTAAGTATTTACCCTGCATGATGAATGTCTGTCCAAATTTACCCTGTACCTAAAGGTCCCAGCCCCATGAGTCCACCCTGTCATGACACCAGTTTTAGTGAGGTCCATACTGAACAAGGTAAATTATAATGTCATGTCATTGTAATGTATTCGGTATTTTTGTAGGATTTATGATAACATATTTTGTATGTTGAATATGGTACAGTTTTTGTACATGTTTGCGGTTACTTAGCATGTCTGCATGAGTTTTGCTGTCTCAAATTCAAGAATTTCCCATATATCTAGCTATCGCTGTTCTCCTTTTGACAAAATTCATTTCCTGTGTTTTTAGGTTACCGGACCTTTGGTCCAATAACCTATTGCCATGGCGTTGCGTCCGGCGTCCGTCGTCCGTCGTCCGTCCGTCCGTCCGTCCGTTCACATTTTTATCTTTAAAGTTTATGATGGAATATTTCTGAAATTTTGCACAAAAATACCTAAAAATATTTCCAGGAAAGGTTTTTTTTAGTTTTCTGATTTTCGAATTTTTTTCAAAATGGCGGCCGCTTTCGTCAAAAAATGGCCAATTTTGGACTTTGACGGTCGTTTTCTCAAAATCTGTTCAGTAACTTTTTTTCTTATCGATGCATAACACTCCTCATAGGTACCCCTGTGACATGTATAAATTTCGTTGCCCCTGAATCGCTCGAAGTGGGCCATTTTGGGCCCAAACTCGGCCCAGATGGGACTTTCCCATGTTAAATTCTCCTATGCTTTATAATGGGACACATTAAGCCTAATATCTCACTTAATATTGAGATTAGAGACTAGGGATCAATTGTGGAGATATAGGAAATGATATATCCTGAATATTCTGGTGACCTTGAATTTGACCTCTGACCTCGGTTTCAAGGTCAGAGGGCCATTTTCGTCGAAAAATGGCCAATTTTGGACTTTGACGGTCGTTTTCTCAGAATCTGTTCAGTAACTTTTTTTCTTATCAATGCATAACACTCCTGATATGTACCCCTGTGACACGTATAAATTTCGTTGCCCTTGAATCGCTCGAAGTGGGCCATTTTGGGCCCAAACTCGGCCCAAATGGGACTTTCCCATGTTAAATTCTCCTATGGTTTATAATGGGGCACATTAAGCCTAATATCTCACTTAATCTTGAGATTAGAGACTAGGAATCAATTGTGGACATATAGGATATGATATATGCTGAATATTCTCAGGGTCTTGAATTTGACCTCTGACCTCGGTTTCAAGGTCAGAGCATAAAATGTCTAATATCTTGCTTATTATCGACTTTACAGCTTAGGAATCAATTGTGGACATATAGGAAATGATATATGCCGAATATTCTGATGACCTTGAATTTGACCTTTGACCTCATTTTCAAGGTCACACCACAAAATGGTTAATATCTCACTTATTATCGATTTTACAGCTTAGGGATCAATTGTGGACATATAGGAAATGATATATGCTGAATATTCTCGTGACCTTGCATTTGACTTCTGACCTCAGTTTCAAGGTCAGAGCACAAAATGGGTAATATCTCGCTTATTATTGACTTTACAGTATAGGAGTCAATTATGAACTTATAGGAAATGATATATGCAGATTATTGTCATGACCTTGAATTTGACCTTTGACCTCATTTTCAAGGTCAGATCACAAAATGGATAATATCTCACTTAATATCGACTTTACAGCTTAGGAATCAATTGTGGACATGCTAGAAATGATATGGGCAGAATATTCTCGTGACCTAGAATTGACCAACTACCTTAATTTCAAGGTCATGGGACAAAAGGCTAATATCTAAAATATACATTGTCCGGTAACCTTTCTGAGCCCTTGGGCTAATTTTCATTGAGGCAAATTGAAATACACAATGCTGTAAACAGAAACAAGATAGGTTTTGACTGGAAGTTATAAGTGAAAATAAATAGGCTCTGCCTAAAAAAACCCCATACTTTTATCACCAGGGAGCACCACAGTTCGCGTCAGCTCTGATCTGCGTTGTCTGTACGCTGTCGGAGCATTAGATGACTATGAACTGCTCAAGAAGCAGGTCTCCGAGGCGTTTGACGTCATCACGTCATTGGAGGCAATCCTCCGTCCTGCCAGAAAAGTCACACTGTCACAGGTGAGGACTTCATGAAGCATTAGGTTGTGTTTCAACAAATCAATTCATGTTCCTAAAGAAAGCTTCTCAACCAAAGTTTCAGTATTTTGGACTCCAATATATTTTGTGTCAATCACAACAACATGGAAAACAGTAAACTGAGCTGAAATCATACTATTCTGTTCTCTTCAAACGATGAATGAGCACATGTAGTTCCGATTTCAGTCGCCAGATAGCAGCATGGTCCGAGGGTCTCTAGTTGTTCTCGAGAACTTACAACATGTCTTACACGAGGTGGATAGACTTGTAGAGCTGTTCTGGGTATCACAGCTCCCAAACAAGGATAGCCAGGGTGCTGCCGAACACGTCAGCCAACAGCAGGTTTGTATTACTGTAATTGACCTTTCTCAAGTCCAATTTGTCCCGAGTCTTTCACGTTATGACATTATTATTGGACAAAGAAAAGTGTGCTGACGTAATTTGTGAAACTTTTGCGGGCGTTGACAAAAGGTTGATTTGTATGATTTTGTGATCATTATGATGGTTCTGCATTGGAATGTATTTCTATGATGATTTGAAGTAAATATTTGTGCACATATATTTTTCGAGGTACCCAGTACTAGTAAATCTGAGTGTTATATATATTTTGCCTCATATTTGTTGAGAAATGGTTGGGTTTCAATGAAATTCTACACTGGTTTCTACCACCAGGCATTCATGAAATAGAGAAACCCCGAGGAACAGGGGATTATTCAACATGGTCGAGGGCGGCAGTCTGAGACTATGTTGAATAACTCCCTGTTACTCGAGGGGTTTCTCTATTTTAAACCATACAGAAAACTACTCAGCCGTGACCGGCAGGTGTTTAACCAACATACAGCATTGATTAAACACCTGAGAGAACAATGCAAGTATGGTTTAAAATAACAAACATAAGCTATTTATGACCTCTCAAGAGCATTCAACACATGCAACATGTTTCACGAAGTCCCCGTTTTCTACCACGACAGTTGCTGCATCTTCAGCAGCAGAACCAACAACTACACAAGAAGTATAGACAGGCCAAGGACCTTCTCCAGACCTTCACAGAACAGCTGAATGAGCAGAACAACAGGAAGGAGATGGCTGTCAACACAGTCTGTGAAAGACGTGAGTGGGCCTCCTTGAAGGCTTCTTCAGTCTTGTTTGATTTTGTCACCTGGTAATACATGTATGTAGTAATCTTTCAGTGTATTGGCTTTGTCAATGAACTTAGCATGAAATGAACAAGTGTCCAAAATAGCCTGCATCTGATAGAAATTGATGGAAAATTACTTATATCCTTAGTATGAAATTGAAACTTGTACATGTATTACTTCCTTGCTTTCACAGTTGAAGAAACACATGCAGTGATGGTGAAAGCCAAGAAAAATCTCGCTCAGAAGATTGCACATTAGAGCCACATCATTTCACAATTGTTTATACAAGACTTGATATATTTCCCCGAATGTCTTGGAACATTATCTTTTCCTTTAAAATTACCTGAATGTACATACAAATATAATGCTGTATGATAAATGTAGTATTTATTTTTGGCAAGTAGAATTTCAATATTTATTGTATGCACTGAAGAGTGGTAGAATAGGCCTAGGCTGTACATATATTTTGTATGTTGGATACCCTGTGGCTATTTCAATATATTAAATTTTTATCACAAAGTATATTATGGTCACATCTATGCATCAAAATGTATATCCAAACATTTTCAGCACATTTCTGTCCATATTCTCGTGTAGAGATTGATATAGTTAGTTCATTTCTTGTACGCATTTAGTCTGGTCACTTTCTAGAAATATTGGTATCAAAGACTTTGTATCTGTTCGTAGCCGTTGAACTGCCAATGTAAAATTTGCAAATAGTTTGTTGCTCAAATTTCAGGCAACAACAATGTTGGGTTAATCACATGATAATATTGCGATGAGCACGGCCAAATTTACTGGACAAGTTAGTACATGTATTGTTACTGTGGGAATTAACAAGCTATGTGGTGATATGATATTGAATTGAACCCTGTACAATTTATTTTTGCTCTTTTGCACATTTTCTATCTTCACAACTTCCGTTGAGGGTATTTAACTTAAATTCACACTTAGATTTCCTTGGTTCAGCAGAGTTTGTATCACGAGCACACGGCAACACCAGTGAACTCTAATATCAATATTTGTACCTTGTTGTAAGTGGAATGTGTTGTATTTGTTTCTTCAACAGTTCCGCATGACTTGTGCCTTTCTGAATAAGGGTAAATATCATTCACCCAGTAATGAGCTTCTTTGGGAAAAAATTTGTACTCCTCCACCTTTGTTATCAGAGCGATCAATTTTTGCAGAATGTTTATGTAGAAAAAGACTTGAAATAAATATGTTCCAATCAACATAGGCAGGCTTTGCTTTGTTGAATAAACAAAACTTCGATTTCAAATACGTTATCTAAACCATTTATTATCAAGAGTTATAATGATAGTCACAATTTGACACAATGAGTTATTTTGGTACGACCAAATAGTAAGTACATAATTTTAACATTCACCTGTTTATTCAATAGTACTGTAAAAAAGTATTCTACAATACACATACTTGCATGATTTCAGTAGTACATAATAATACACAGAATGGAACGCATCATATTTAGATGATCAATCACGTTAGTCCTGCACCAAAATTAATAAATTCTCAATAATTGAAGTGATGAGATGCCACAACTCATAAATATAAAACGTATTATACACATCCTGTTGGGACATTAAGTTTCTGATTTGCGTTGTGCTATTCACATTGGTGACTTATTGGTAAATCACATGAATATTACTTAAGAGTCTATAATTTATTCAAATAATGGTATGCTAAAGTACAAGTTATCGACACAATTGCTATGCTAAAAAGGGGCAGTCTATACTGTAAATACTTCTTGAGATTAGCCCAATAATGGGGCATGTCATATAATCCTTCAACAGGTAGCATTGTAATAGTAATTGGGGTAAATTTTTGGCGCCAATTCAATAATGAAAATTGTCTGTAATGAATAATGACGTATGTGATGGCGGTTAATTACGTTTATATTGATAACGCCAGAATAGTGAAGGTGTCGTGTTTACCCCAAATACAGTGCTGCCAGCTGGCAATTGCAGATGTGTACTAAACCTACCCCATTACAAGTGTTCAGAGAAGACGAACCTGAATTACAATGTAGACCAAAACGAAGTGATCGGTTGAAGGCCTAACGGTAGTTCCTAAAATGCATCATTCGAAACAAGTGCTTTCCACAGCTGTCCCATATAAAATGGTGTCATATAACTTGACACACAATATGTAGGATGGATACCATCAATCTTTTCGGTTTGACCCCGAAATGAATCTATAGTTCACAATTCTGAACGAACACACATGCACTGAAAATCACAATTTAACACCGAGATATAAAATAGCTGTAGCATTGAAAAAAACACCTACTTTGGAGCAAACATCTATTTTTCGCACCAAGCAAAATGAGCAGAATAAAATTCATTGTAATTACTCACAATAAAAAAAAATCCATGTGTATCTTTGATTTTACATTCAAGTCTGTATCAATGGACTGCACATACATGAAGCTAGATTTGAGTGTACACATCTCATTAGCTGATAACATGGTGACCTTATTTTCTCACTCCTTATTGGTTGGAAAACTGTTCTTAGACTTCTTATCGACCACTGGCATTGTTTCCCTGTTTCTACTGTCTGTGGACTGGCTGCTCTATCCTGATTGGCTAGTGATTTAGCCCTGATAACCAATCAGGATGAAGATCCAGGCTGATAAAGTAGGTCCCTGTCTTCATCTGCTTCCATGACAACCGTCACATCTTTTGGCCTGCACGTAGAACAAAATACAAGAATAATAGTAAATCTCAGCACAATCCTTGTCATGATACACTTTAGTTCACTTGGAAATTTGAATGGCTGAAGGTACAATTCTTGAGAATGTTCATCAGAATGAACACGAGAATAATGCAAGGGTACCCATAGTTCCCAGTACCCAATACAGTCCATGTATGTACATGTATATGCCTCACAAATTTTCACAATGTTTGGATGTGAGGCTATTTACTTGGTAGGTTATCAGTCATTGGATTTCTCTCATTCAAAAAGTAACAAGAAAACTTCTCAGAAAGGCCTATTTCTGGTGACCATTTAGGGCTGAAAATTCCATATATAAATCAAGAAAAAACCAATAACAGTAACAAATTTATAGCCTGTGTGAACACTGGTAAAATGAGGCCATGAAAACTTCAGGAGTTCTCTATGTACATATCCTTGAGGGATCACCTGCAATAACGTAGGGCTTCACTGTTTGCAACTTCTGAATGCTGATGTGTGTACCATGGCTGAAATACATTTATTGCAGAGTGGCCATACACTTGAAAGGAGAAATGAATGCATAGCATCAGAGTCTTCAGAGCAAGGTTCTCTCGAATGGTTTTTATTGGCATTCGCATAAGCCACATTCGTGAGTTGGGATTTATAACTTTCGAGTTGTGAGGTGTAATGTTAACCATTTTTGCAAGTGAATACTCATCATAAGTGGCAATACTTCAAGTACAAATCTTGCAGGCCTAATTTCACAGTTGTCTTAAATTTTCTTAGATGTAAAACATGTCACGAAAGACATCCATAATCCACAACATATTATCAAACTCACACAAGCATGTGCCCATGTATTGGGATAGGGCCCAGTCAATCTACTGTTCAAGCTTCATCAATACCAGCCCGAGCGACGCGGAGCGCGTCCAAGATGGCCCACATTGGTGCTCGGGACGAAAACAAACAAATCACCATTATGACAGTTATCTGGATTGACACACCAAACTGTCTTTTTGTATTCACTCAGATACACGAGAGGACCCAAATTATGTATGACAACGCACTTAGATACACCGAAATATTATTGAAAATTTCTCCAAACATTGACTTTAGCCTTGGCAGTCACCGACCACAAATTTCACCTGGAAGGATCAGCGATGTTTGGAGGGGATTTTGAGCATCAAGGTATTTAGTTGAGTTATCATATGTAATTTGAGTCCTCTCGTGTATTAGCTTACCTACAATACTAACAGTTTGTGTGTCAATCCGTAAAACGGTCATAATCATGATTTGTTTGCTTTCGTCCCGAGCACCAATGTGGGCCATCTTGGACGCGCTCCGCGTCGCTTGGGCTGCATCAATACATTTTTGTATAATCATGATAATCAGATGCTAATACTAGCTGGATTGTATACAAGCATCACACACATACACATAGATGACACAACATTATAGTGGTCAGTTGAAAAATCTACAAAGCCACATCTGAAGAGGAAGCAGCGATTGATTAGTACATATAACTAGGGATATTCTGCTGATACACTGACAACTGCCATGGTGACAAAAAAGACAACAGCAAACACATATATTTAACGCACAAACACTAAAACAATTCCTTGATTGAAGAAAAATGTGTGTTCCTAAAAAATACAATATTCAAATTGCACAATTAATTTCTATCACCAGTGTAATATCGTAAGATATTCATTTCCGAACATCACGACCAGACGGGGAAAATCATTATGACAGAGAAATGGGATCAAACCATTCACTGAAGCTATCATTTTGTCAAGACTCAAACATGCACAAATAGGAAGTTTTAACAAGTTTAAAACCAGTATTTATTACATACCTACCTCTATAATAAACACTTTGGGTAATCTTACTTTGACATTCAAAGAAGAGGAGAGGATTAGATGTCACTAAAAAATTTTGAGAAAAATTTCCGTGACATCAATCCTTAACTTTTTTGAAAAATTGAACCAAAATCCCTTCAGATCCCATGCGGTGATGTTTTACATCACGGGTCACATGACCCTAAACCGCCATTATTTTTCTCCCGAATTAAGGCGGGGAGGTGGGAGGGCACTCTTAGTGTTTATTATAGAGGTAGGTATGTAATAAATACTGGTTTTAAACTTGTTAAAACTTCCTATTTATGTCCATACTTCTACCTCTATAATAAACACTTTGGGTTATACCAGAATAACCAAAGGCGGAGGGCTTAACCTCCCTGGAACCCGTTTGCATAAGGGATTTTGAGGACAAAATGCACCAAAATAGCATAAATATATGAATATTTACATGCAAATTGGGCATTTGTACATGAAATTTACGTGTAATTACGTAAATTAACGCTTATTTCCTACATTTACACATATTTATTTGCATGCATTTTCATGGAAAATCCATGAAATAACTGATGAAAGGAAGGAAAATAAGCTGAGGATAAACAACTTGGATGCACTTGGAGGCGAGCAGGGGGTCCCTGGAGGTTAACTTTCCTCCAGCGGACGAACTAAAATTTTTATCGCCAAAGAAGAGGGGCAAACCAGCCCCTGTCGAGCCGAAACATGCAGTGCATATAAAGCTGATGTCGTGCTTGCTGTAAACGAGTATTCACAGCCGGACGAAGAGCTCATTAGCGACCATGTGACTGAGCTGAAAGCTGGAGTCCCAAGTCCACACTAGGTCCCAAAGACAGGGAGTAGTGAAAGTATTCTGAGAAACACAATTACAGGCCGACACAGCATTGTTCAACGACATTTTAGCAAATGTGAGTGACACTGCGAGAGCCGTCGAAACATGCTCTTCAAGTTTGAACACCGTGGACCCTTTGATTGTGTTTTTTCGTAGCAAAGGCACACAATTAATGATCCAAAACGAAATTGTTGGGCGACAAAAATCGTTTTGAAGAACCTTAATCAAACTAACGAATGAAACGAACAACAGACGTAAGCCCAGATATAGCTTCCACATATGCTCGACGCAGAAATGGAATGCTGTCATAGGACGTACATTGCGTGTCCCTCCAGGCCTGGCCCCAAGGAAGGAACAAGAACGGGATAGAGAAACTCAATTGTAACACGCCAATTGAATATTAACTAACAATGAGAGAATGCCGCCTAACTGCACCGTGTAGCAATCCACCCTCTATTTGACTTCGGAAAAAGAGTGTGCAGCTCACTCTTATGCTTCCTGAAGCCAAGGCCAGAAGGCAATTTTAAGTGTGACAAAGTCATGTGAAACACACTTAAAAGGCACAAAAGAGGCAGAGCACTGGAGATTGAAGACAAGTGAAAAAATTCCACTCAGGAACATAATTCCTGGTTGTAGTCCTTTCAATCTCACACCCTTGAAAAGGTTAGCGAGACTCTCAATCATGTTTAAAAAACACACCTAACTTTGGCAAACGCCGTGCGAAAACCTTCCAACGCCGAAGGAGCCCGACCATGATTGATTTTCTCATGGTAGAAAATCAGAAATCAAGGGAGCAGTGGCTTCGAATGGACTAATCTTCTGGTGAGAACACCAAGCACAGAAAAATTAGCCATTTCGACTGGCACAGTCAGAGAAGAATTTCAATTTTATCTTGAAATAAATTCCCCATTTCTGTTACAGTTCCCGACAAAACCCAAACATGAAGTTTCAGGCTAGCCAGATCGAGCCCAATGAAACTCACTGGAAGGAGGCTGTTTTTAGGAGATCCCAATGATTTGGAAGTTGTCGAGGATAAACGACAACGAAACCAGGTCCGGGCACCAAGACAAAGAGCTCTAAATAGAAACGGCACTGTTATAACCGAAACTTCGCCAGCACCTTCCCGTTCAGGACTGCAGGAGGATTTACAAATGCATACATCCTGTCCAATTGAAGGCATCGCTTCCACTGCCAAAGCTGTCAGAACCGAGATTAAGGTCACAAACGAAGGAAGCTTGTGATTCCAATGCATGGCAAAGACATCCACCATCGGAGATCACCACAGATCACACGAGTAGAAGAACTTGGGGCAAGAGACTCCGCTCTATCGTCTGAATCTGCCCAACTGTGAACAAGTGATCGGCCCAAACATTCATGTGACCAGGAATATAAGGAGCCGAGATCTTGGTGACATGCCGACGGCACCCCAGGCAGAGATTGACAGTCGCCTGGCACACCACCAATGATTTCGTTCTGTCCCACTTGTTCAAAATGCTACCACAGAGTGATAGACAGAAGCTGGTTGGACAGTATGGCCCCAAAACCTGATTCTCAGTGCTTGAAAGCGAGAGACGAGGCCTCCAGTTCAAGAACATTGAAGAATCACAGGCGCCCTAGGGAAAACCATGTGCCCTACACTTTGTTGCCACACTATCGCGCCCCAATCCCTCCAAACTGGCATCCATAAGTAGATGCCTGGAGGCAGTCTGCTGGCGGAATGGCCCCCTGCAGCAAATTGGCAGGGTGTAGCCACCATTCGAGTCTCGTTACCACTTGCGTGAAAAAAGGAACTTTGCAAGATCATCCGCAACCAAAGCGCTTGATGGCGCATTTGAATAGGACGCATATGAAGGCGGCCCATCGGTATCAGGTTTTGGCAAGACAGATTCTGAAGTAGACAAAACTGACACCCTGAGAAGACGGAGTTGTGTCAGGGAGCCAAGAAAACCTTTGTGGTTAATCCTGAAGCCCATCCGAGAGCACAGGATCACCACCCACCGCACTCGCAGGAGTAGGGTGTCAGGGCACCGAAGCAGGACCAGATAGTGGTAGACACTGGCAGAGGAAAACCCCTGATTGAGCGCCAGAATCTAGGCCTAACATGTCCATGGCGTAAACAAACACCTGGCCATGGCCAAACCGAACGGTTAGGCCCGGAATTGGCACTGAAAGATAAAGCGAATGGCCGGATTCATGGGAGCATGAAAGCGGGCAAGATTGCTTCTAGAACTATGGTCACCACCCTCGCATTCCGGGGAGGGATGGACCTAATCTGTTCTCGCATCTCTGCTGAGAACAACGGGAAAAAGCAGTGGGGCAGCAGGCTGCACTGCTCGCACTTCTAACAAGGCCAAAGTCTCCCTGTGGAGAACATGTAAGGCACGAAGTTTGAGAGTGGGAAGCCCGTAGAGTAACCTACATACAAGTGACACGGGATTCCCTGCTATCTGGCAGCCTTCGAGACAAAGCAACTTGCCTGACTGTTCAGAATAAGGCTGCCTCAACTCCCTGGATTCAGAAGAAACCAGAAGTGGCAAAGAGGGAAACATCCTGACCACAAAAGAGGGTTTCACCTCCCCGTCCTAACGCACCCTGGCAACCGTTGGCTTGAGGGAACAGGCGACGGACAAAATCCATGTTGATTGATGGATTTTTTTTTTTTTTTTTTTTTTTTTTTTTAAATAATTTATTCATTTATTTTGACCACTAGGAATGCCGACGCCAATGCCGGCACACCCTAATGTGGACCACATATAACATTCACGGCATCCGGCAGAAGACATCCGAATGCCGTAGGCCTATTTATAAGCCCCTCGGCTCGGAGTAAAATTCATCGGCTGCAATTTGCAAGCAACCCGATGGAAAAATCGACGGCGGGAGGCACGAAACCATACATGTGGATTACATCCCACTGGGCCGCGATCTCTAAAGGAATAGTGTGTCATTCAACAACACACACGTATGTGTTTGTTGCAATGGACAATTAACGTTATTGTTATTATTTTCGAACCGAATTACAGCCCATCCCGCAACCTAGGCTACTGGCAGTACTGCGAAAGGGGTCCGGAAAAGCTGTTCCCGCACTCGGCCAAGATATTGACATTACCAGTAAATAACTGGGATAAACCCATAGTACCATATCCAAGCATGATAATCGCATCTATATATCATGTGTGGAATGCTAATCAATTGAAATCTGGCAATGTTTTAGCGGAAAAATGAACGACATCGCTTGGCAAAGTCGTACATACATGTACAATTGACCCGCGTGCCACTCTGAGGTCCGCGCTTTAGCAGGCGCCCGCTAGACGCGATTGCGCGACTCGATTGATTTGTTGTAAGCCGAATGCAGATCTACAGACATAAAATGCACATATAAATGAGCATATATTAGACGATAAAGGATCCACGAGGGAGCAAGAAGACACTTGCTTCCATTGTGATCCCCTGAATAATTGAATCCGATAACCAGCAAAAGCGACGCTGCTTGGGCTGTCCGATACAATGACCCCACCTCCGAAGGGATAAAGGTAACCTGGTAACATGCAGACAGATTGCCTGCACGGGGCCGATTATTGTCGACCAGGGAGACCTGGAGTGTTAGAGAGCGCATATTTGGGCTGGACTCTCAACACCCTCGAGGTAAAATTGAAAAGCCTAGCTCGATCGGCATCCCAAAGAAATTGGGCATCCCAGAAAAATATATATTTCAATGCACGGTTCACGGAACACATGCAAGAAAATTAAGGTCGACCCGAATATGTAGACTATATACAGTAGGTGGCAGAGGCTCGATACGATTGCAAGCGTAGCATATAGTGATCCGAAAGCCACACGAGTCAACAGACAGCGGATTCAACACTGTAGATTCGAATTGCGGGTCCCGAAATCCCAGTACCACAGCCTAGGCAGCCCAGAACCGGGACCGGAACCAATCAGACTCATTCGCCACGGTATCTCGGGACCCGGGAGCCGAACGGCACGGTTCCCGGTTTAAAGAAATGCCCGGGAGGCGAGAACCGCACCTTGCCGGAAACGGTTGCACCTAAAGGGCATAGCCTACATTTAGGCTTGGGCTCGAATGCATAATGGCAAAACGGGGGCGCGCACCGACCCGAAGTGACCATCATAACGTCCTCATTCCGACGTAATCCCGGGACCCGGAACCGAACGAACGGTTCCCGCAGACCACGAGAAAACAGCCCGGAAGCCAAGCCCCAGAAATCTCCGCCAGCGCAGCGCGAGAAAACAGGACCTAGCGAGGACAGAGCCGAAAGTAAGCTGGTCATTACCAACGAGAACCCAAGGGGTAAACGTAAAGGCTCGCAGCAAACTCTAGTCCCGGGAGCCGCCGTGGCGGCACCCGGGTACCTGTGAAAGCAAATTACATGTTATGGTTAAACAAAGTCACAACACAAAACACGAACTGCTTTCGACAGAACTACATCCTGCCGGTTACACCTAACAGAAAAGTACGATTAACAGGACTTGGGCATTGGCACTACTAAACGTGCCGGACCAAGAGAGGGAACACCTTACGTGAAGCATGAACGTCAAAGTTGTGACTTGACAGACATTCAGATGGAATTCCAAGCTCCAAACCGTACAGCACAGGTGTCGGAGGGGCGACATCACATTCCGAAAAAGGAAGTCGCTCCTAAAGCCGAAAGCAGGAAAAAACACAGCCACTACACATCATCTGCAAAATAGCAAACACAAGTAGTGGGCGAAATTGGGGGAAGAAATGGGCCTGGGGAGGACTACACCATTTCCTCCCAAAAAAACGACCTAGGCTAGCATAAAACTAAACTAGCTAGGACTACAGTTGATTTCTGAAGAAAATCCAGTAGAAGAGTCGTAAAAACGATCGTAGAGAAGTATTCCTCTTCTAAAAATGTCTAAGCAAGACTTGCACACAACCATTTGCAAAATGGAGGAGCAAAAATAATGGCGGTTTAGGGTCATGTGACCCGTGATGTAAAACATCACCGCATGGGATCTGAAGGGATTTTGGTTCAATTTTTCAAAAAAGTTAAGGATTGATGTCACGGAAATTTTTCTCAAAATTTTTTAGTGACATCTAATCCTCTCCTCTTCTTTGAATGTCAAAGTAAGATTACCCAAAGTGTTTATTATAGAGGTAGAAGTATGGACATAAATAGATATAGCACAAACAAGGCACAAATATAGCACAAACTTCAAACATTGGGGTCTTCAACACGTCCAGACAAAGGTTTAATCACTCTGCGGGATCTACATCACATCAGGTACATTTACGGAAAAGAATCGCCACAACTTCCCATCAGGACTGAAGCGATCAAACCTGTGAGCGACTCGGAATATTTTGGTACATACGCGGGCCAGCATGGAGAGGGAGGCGCCAGCAGTAAGCCCTGGGGAGAGAGAGTGTGTACCCCGGGCAGGCTGGACAAGCTTAGGGATAGGGCCCCTGTAGTCAGCAGGTCCCAGGGGGCATGATTTGGGGTGCTGTTACCATGGATGCCGAAAACCCTGAGGGGCAGTAGGGTGATATCATGGCAGAAAAGAATTAGCGAAAGTGTGGTAACTTCAGAAGTTTCAATTATATGAATGGTGATAATCAAATAAAACTTCAAATCATTGACTTAATTTGAGATCCAAATTTTAAACAGCCATTATCAGCTATAAATTTATCAAATGTATTTTCATGATAAGAATAAATACACGTGTATAAGAAATAGCCCTGATTTATCTAACATGAAGGCACATTGAACAGATACAAATCACGTGTCTGAAATAATATGCAACAAAGTAGATGAAAGAAAATAGCGGTTAACGGCAACACTGATCAAACTGATATCATGAAGGTGATGTACAAATGCAGCCAAAAATTTAAACAAATATATTTCATTCGTACCAAGAAAGCAAACTAGCAGATATTATACTCCTTACCACAGCAATATTTGAAAATGAAAAAAAAAATAATCAAGCGAAACTTAAATCCACATCACTACACTTGATGTCATATCCCACTATTCACCTGGAGAGCAGTTTTTGTCGCTCTGGCGCTTTCTGTCTGTGTGTCACCCCATCCTCGTCATCCATCATAGCCTCCAACATGGTCGAGTCGTTGGTGTTGATGGGAGCGATAGAGATGTCGCGAACTGCTCGGAACTGTCCACAGTTGTTTAGGTGTTCATTCTCCAGTCGGAAAAAGTTCCAGATGAATCGTCTGAAGAGAGATTGGAAATTATCAAACACCAGATTAAATATACAAAGATGGAAGTACCTGGTAATATATAGTATTGCATCTGGAATTCTACTTTCGAGACAATGTTGACAATCGTGAGCAATACTATCGTGAACAATCGTCGAAAATATCAAGTTGGCCGGTGCACATTTATTTCTGTCCTGAAATTACCTGAAGACTTCCAAGGAAGCGAGCACTGAGAAGAGAACCTCGTTGTGAATAAAGTCCCATTGTGTGTCTGAGACAGCGACCGTCCACGCGAACCGCAGGATGAAATCCTCGATCATAGCAAAGTAGTAGTACCACTGAGAGGAATGGGAATGCAGTTGGAATGCAACTCGCCAAAATCGTGACACGAAATGACACCAATCTCTCAAGTTTATTGTACCAGTCAATCATGTATTCAGCTATAATTTTCTTTACAGTAACAGTGTTCCAATAACCGTGTTCGCAAATGATCTTTGCATCATTATAACCTTTCTCACTAACCTTGTGAGCATAGACAATCTCCTCGCGTAGAAATCGGTTTTCCCCTGGGTTTTTATCGAGTAAGCCCCAGTCCATTTTGATGTCCCAGGTGAATGTATAGCAGGTGCTGATGAAAGCCGCGATGATCCAGATGTACAGGAACGGACTGTTCCCTTCATCGTACTCCTGGGGCAGGTTCGTCTCTGCTGCCTTGGCTTTCATCGTTACTGAAATTAACAAAAATTAGCCCAAAGGCTAAGACAGGTTACCGGACAATTTTGGTTTGGCCATGGCAGCATTGGCAGGTAACAGACCTTGAGATTTAGCGATCAAGGTTCGCAGTGTGAACAAATGACCTAGAGATTTACCAATCAAGGTCATCCGTGTGAACTTCGATGTCACCATTACATGTTCATAATACAAAGATATATCTGGGTGGAATCGTTTAGGCCGCTCAGGTCAATTTACACATTACGAGTCAGACATTTGGCACTCAAGGTCATCTGACGTCAAGATCAAGGTCATCATTAGTTGTGCCATATATGTCTTGCTATATGTTCATTATGCCAACATGAGTTCTATCTGCAAGCATTTCATCTATAGAGGCAAATCTGGGCATTTTTTGACCCCAAAATGGCTGTTCTGACCTTTCAAGGTCATCGAAGGTCAAATTCAAGGTCACCACACAAATCGCCATATATGACTTCCCATTTGAAAATGCTAATATCTAAGCTCCATCTTCAAGCGTACCATGAGTACAGTCCGGGCAGCTCCCATTATGAAGGGAAAAAGTGCCGAAAATTTTCTAAGTTTGCCTAGAAATGGCCCAAAATGGATAGTAATGCGATTTGGGGCGGAAAATTTTCTTTTGCCGACTCGTCGAAAATTCAAAATGGCCGCCACACGGAGATCGGCGATTCAAGGGCAACCAAACTTATACACATCACAGAGGTACATAAGGAGAATCTTTTGAAACAAAAATCTCAAATCTGATCAGACAGCTTTTGAGGAAACAACCGTCAAAGTCCAAAATTAGCTGTTTTTCGTCAAAAATGGCCGCCATTTTAAAAATAATTCGAAAATCAAAAAACTAAAAAATACCTCCCTCTCGAAATATTTTCAAGCATTTTTGTGCAAAATTTCAGGAAGATTCAATCGTAAAGATATGAATGTTGACGGACGACGGACGCCGCCGACGACGGACGCAACGCCACGGCAATAGGTTATCGGACCAAAGGTCCGGTAACCTAATGATGGATGGCGTTGAATGGAATGGAAATCTGCACAGTGTTTCCGAAAAGTATTCTGAACGTATATAAGTACACATGTTTATCATGAAATCTGAAAGCTCTAGGTTTTTAGATTTTTATTTGATGCCTATAAATCAGGAAGGTAGGAGAACGTGCTACTCACAAACATAATGTGAATGAAGAGACGAGAACAACACAACAAAGAACGTTGTCGAGTATTTCCCTGCATTGACGATGTGGGGGAAAACCAGTCTTGTGTCACGATAACGTCGTAAACACTGTGCGAATCGAAACCATGCAGGCAGACAGGCAATGATGGGACGAATACCGTACTTCACTGTACCACACACACCAGACGATACTAAATCTGTGGAGCCAAAAAACAATGTGATAAACAATTGAATATTGCGTATTATTTCAAGTCTCACAAATGTTCAATAGGTTGATACTTGTTTGAGCTATTTGGAGAATTTGATGAGAATTATAACTTACCATGTTTCAACCACTCCACTTCAAATGCATAATAACATAGTAGATACTCTACATCTAATAATACTGTAGTAAGACTGTTCAGCTGATCTGCCAGCCAGAAATCAGCAAAACCCACATGGTGGAAAGGCGCTGTGAATATTCGGAACTGCAGACAAAATTAGAAGAATGATCAGATCTTAAATTCTGACACACAAATTACATTATCCTGTCAGATGCAAAAGTAGCCTCAGGAAAGGGTATCCGAATAGGAATATTTTTAAAATATTCATAGCCAATGCCTTACCAATACTCGTAAAAGCCAGCGCCTAGCTTTGAAGTGCATCATATGGATAGGGTTAATAAGGAAGAGAAGGCAGAACGCGACGAGGCACAGAGGGTTAACCATCGCCGGGATACGTATTTCGGGACTGAAAAGGAATGCAAGCACGCTCATCGCCCAGATCACTGCCAGGAAACATGCCATCTGGTGGAAGAAAACAAATGCAATAATATTACTTTTGAAAATATCTGATTCAGGATACTGAGTACAAGTGTCCTACACCGCAATTGCACTTCAACTTTTATGATTATTTTAGCTACTTTTGAGATGGTCCCCTCGTACAAACCTCAAGAAGGTGCTGATGTGTGAGATGGTCCCTGGGATCCAGTTCGAAGATGAGCACATGGTTTACCCCGGACGTACGCCAGCCGTATGTGTTGATGCCGAGGAGAGACATACAAAGCATGACGAGGAAGACGCCCCGATAGATACGGAGCGCACACTCCCAGTCTTTCTCCGGTAAGTCCGTCACAAAAACAACTGAAGACAACGGGAATGAAGCAATGATTTTTTTAAACTAGTTTTTGTGAACGATGGACCATAATGTCACATTTGCGTGTTTAGATTTACCATAAGATATCACTAGAACGTTGCAGAATATAACAATGATATGATATATGGTGTGAGATGAGTAGTTCCACATTCCATATTTTCATACATTCGCCCGTTTCAAAGTTGCTGCGGCATCGATTGAATCAGACCTACCAGTAATGATTATCACAGACAGCAGCACCACAAAAATCCCTGAGAAAAGCCCGATACGGAAAGTCGCCCATGGGTTTTGCTGTGATCAAGAAAATTTGACAATAAATACTAGGATTTATTAACAAGCATCAATATTCACTCAACTTCAACAAATAGATGCATGCGTATGATTCAATAAGACTCACTTTTTCACCGAGTGGAGGAACTCGCAGTCGCTTCATGGCTTTCTGTCGGTCACCTCCCTCCAGTTGCAGGGTGAACACATTCTGTACACAATAAATATAGATATACTCATTGGTTATTCATGCGTATTAACTGTTTGCCGGCAAGAGACAGAATCAAATTCAATTGTGACTGATTGTTGATAATCAATGTAGCAAATTTGTAGGGGCAATACCACAAAAATATCAAAGCTTTCCATACCTCTGTTTCTTTGATAAGGTGATCCACCTCTTTACTCGTGTAGAATGGAGCTGTTTCCACATGGGCTTGTCGCCATTTGGCACCTCGATCTGTTCGTAACAACTGCAAAACAATTGATAATATGCTCAGAGAAATGCCTACCGTATGTAGTGTATGTGCAAAAAGAATATATCTTCTATCAATATATTTCCAGCAATAAAATCAATAATCTGACCACAATGTAATGACAAAGCCCAACCTTGTCATGCTTCTTGAGGATCTTTCTGAAGCCGGTGAAGTTCAGCGTTTGGTAGTTCTGCATCAAGATCAGAGCCAGGTAGAATTCGCTGAAAGCCAACTTGATGTCATGCATGGATTTCTTGATGGCATGTTTCGGCGCAGATTTATCCTTCGAGAGGATCTTGGGCCCTTTCCTCTGTCGGAGATGCAGGTGGTGGTGGTGATGCTGGTGAGCTGACTCTGAAGCGCTGAGGTCAGACTTCAGACTAGAGAACTTTCTCTTGGCCTCGGCTAGTTTCTCTACAAAGAGAGTTGATGTTGGGTTGAAATACAACAGGCGATCATCATTCAAACAGGAATGAAATCAAAATGTGGAAATCTACACACCAAAAACTTAGTGAAAATGTAGGAAAAATCAAACAAGACATATACATATTATATAGCAGTGGCAATATTGCAATGATTTACCAGCAAAAAACATGTTGATTTTCAGCAGTTCCTTGTCGCAGTATTGGATGAAGCTCTCATCAAACCTTTTGAAGTAACGCTCAATGATCTCATCATCCGTCACTGTCAGAAAAACAAGGAAATCATGGAGGCACCAATCAAAGAACCATTTATTTTTGTTTTCAGATTCTATTCCAGGTTCATTATAATATAGAGTTCATTCTAATATCGGAAAATCTCGAAAAGCCCTTTAGTAAATTTGCCTCCATTTGAACAAACATTTGAGTACTCAGTAGCCACTAGTATTAATCAAGATAATATTTGGAGAAACTTCCGTTGAGTAGCACAGCTTAAAATTACTGGAATCAGTAATAGCAAATATACCATCACTAATAAGACTTACTCTCTGATGAAGGGGCCTGCTCGATAACTTCGTACAACATTGCCTTCATGCTCTGTGAACAATACACATTGTAAAAAATTAGCCCAAAGGCTAAGATAGGTTACCGGACAATTTTGGTTTGGCCATGGCAGCATTGGCAGGTAACAGACCGTTTACCAATCAAGGTTCGCAGTGTAAACATATGACCTTGGGATTTACCAATCAAGGTCATCCGTATGAATTTCGATGTTACCATTACAAGTATGTGTGCAGCATTTGATATTCTATATGTTGGGTGGAATTGTTTAGGCCGCTCAGGTCAATTTACACATTCCAAGTCAGACATTTGGCACTCAAGGTCATCTGACGTCAAGTTCAAAGTCATCATTAGTTGTGCCATATATGTCTTCCTATATGTTCATAATGCAAACATGAGCTCTATCTGCAAGCATTTCATCTATAGAGGTAAATCTGGGCATTTTTTTTACCCCAAAATGGCTGTTTTGACCTTTCAAGGTCATCAAAGGTCAAATTCAAGGTCACCACACAAGTCGCCATATATGACTTCCCATTTGAAAATGCCAATTTCTAAGCTCTATCTTCAAGCGTTCTATGAGTACAGTCCAGACAGCTCCCATTATGAAGGAAAAAAGTGCCGAAAATTTTTCAAGTCCAAAATTTTTTTCAAAGGGTGAAAAAATTTTTTGGCCCAGAAATGGCCCAAAATGGATAGTAATGCGATTTGGGGCGAAATTTTTTTTTTTTGCCGACTCGTCAAAAATTCAAAATGGCCACCACACGAAAATCAGCGATTCAAGAGCAACAAAACCTATACACGTCACAGAGGTATATAAGAGGAATCTTTTTAGGCAAAAATCTCAAAACTGATCAGACAGTTTTTGAGAAAATACAGACCAGGTGCAAATTTGAGCATTTTTCGACCCAAAAATGGCTGTTTTGACCTCTCAAGGTCATCCAAGGTCAAATTCAAGGTCACCACACAAGTCGCCATATATGACATCCCATTTGAAAGTGCCGATTTCTAAGCTCTATCTTCAAGCGTTCTATGAGTACAGTCCGGACAGCTCCCATTATGAAGGAAAAAAGTGCCGAAAATTTTCCAAGTCCAAAATTTTTTTCAAAGGGTGAAAAATTTTTTTTGCCCTAGAAATGGCCCAAAATGGATAGTAATGCGATTTGGGGTGAAAAAATTTTTTTTCGCCGACCCGCCAAAAATTCAAAATGGCCGCCACATGGAAACCGGCGAATTTAGGGCAACCAAACTTATACATATCACAGAGGTATATGAGGGGAATCTTTTGAAACCAAAAACTCAAAACTGATCAGACAGTTTTTGAGAAAATGGCCGTCAAAGTCCAAAATTTAGCGTTTTTCGACAAAAACGGCCGCCATTTTGAAAAAAGTGCGAAAATCAAAAACAAAAAAAATACCTCCTTCTCAAAATATTTTTAGGCATTTTTGTGCAAAATTTCAGAAAGATTCGATAGTTAACTTTAAAGATAAAAATGTTAACGCCGGACGGACGGACGGACGGACGCAACGCCACGCCAATAGGTTATCGGACCAAAGGTCCGGTAACCTAAAAACTGAACCAGCAGCACACTGCCACAAACATATTCCAATTGTTGAACAGTCCAAAATTTGCCGCATCCCATTCCCAAAATTCGGCAACTAATTATATAATCAGAGTTTTGTGGAAAACAAACTGCTGGTACAAAGATTGGATATCAGAGCCTTGATTGATGATAGTACTGGTTAGTTTCATTTGCAAATCCTACTATCCCAAAGTGAAGTACAAACAATGGAACATAGATCTACTCGACGTATATGGTGGCATTTTCCTCGGAAGATTAGAAGGTCTGGACTCCATGGCCTTGAGTTAACAGGTGAACATACTTCAACAGAGTGATCGGGGCTAAAAAAATCAGTGATCTTTCATTCTTTGTGTACTGTTACTGTTTGAAACGTCAAACTCAGAGACGGAGAGAGAGACTCAGAGAGAGACTGTGTACAGTCACAGTGGGTGTGTTTCATTTGTACAGATCACAAACGTGATCCCGAACAGGATCAGATTTATGATCCGTAGTTTCGTACACTGAAAAACAACTCTGATCCCAAATTCAGACCAACCATTATTGCTGGGCAATAACATTATTAAAATGAATATTTAAAATTATTTTATATATCATACGAGCCATCCGTCCTAAATTCGCCGCATCCCAAAATGGCAAAATCCCCCAACTCAATATTATCAGAGCTCAGAAACTCGTTTTATCAGTGTTTAGGGATAACAAACTGCTGGTACAAAGAATGAATATCAGAGTCTCGATTGATGATAGAACTGGTTGGTTTCATTTGCATTACAAGGTCTGAAAACCCTGTTGGCGAATTTGGGAATACGGCGAATTTAGGACGGACGGCTCGTATCCAAATCCAGAAGCGGTATGCACATTTCACATGTGAGCACATTGGATGAGCATTTGGGATCGGATCTTCCATGGTGATTTTTCTGATCCCAAATGTTTGGGATCCTGATCCCTACCATTTTTTTGCAGGATCAGGTTTGTGATCTGGGATCAGATTTGTGATCCGTACAAATGAAACGCACCCAATATTGTCAGTGTGTTTGTTTAGATTACCTCGTACGATACATATTGTTTTCGCCATTCTGGGGTTATATGCGCTGATAAATGTTCCGCAAACTTCATAACTTGGTACCGAACACATCAATTATTTTGTTCAGAGACCTAAAAGCGATAAAATACGTTGATTATCAGCGTTTTTCTCAACAAATTTGACAGTTGTCTGCTTTTGTCGCCATCACAAATTCTAATCGATCACGTGATCAGTTTTTCTTTCGCTAGATGTCAGCACCGCCTAAGGACGCTCATTCAAAATCTGGACATAAAGTCGGTGGACTTTTTATTCGTTGTGTCTCTAGAAGTTTGATCCTCGGTTGATATTTTCGTTTGGTTAAATATGTTCATTAAAAAAAATTGATCAAAGAAATAGCAAGCATTTTTTTCTTCACAAATTTATTTAGATATATGTCTAAAAAATTGATGCAATATTTTATTTTTATCGCTTAATAATTTTGTGAAAATTGAAAACAGGATACAAAATTTCAGGTAAATTATTTTATTAGGAAACTCACACATGACCTTCACATGAACATTAATGTGTGAAACAAGTATGCACACATTGTTTTTTAACATTGAAATTCAAACTGTTGATAATTAATTTTATACTCCTGAGTGATTTGAAACTCAGTGGAATATATCATGTGTTATCATTATTCTTCAAAGTACTATTCTCCAATGAAGATAACAAAGAAACCCTATCAGACAAGGTATTTTTTTTACTGCAATGGCTGTACAAGATTTGTGCATAATATATACACCAACAAACACAATCTATAACCATTTTCATTAAAAATGAAGCAGGAACAGGCAACATATCATGATAGAAAAGCTCAACTTACATTTTAACATCACAAAAATTAGAATTTATCATTATCATACAAAAAAATCACCATATGCAGAAGACACATGTTCCAGTTATTAGCACAATATAATAACGTTTTGTCCAACATGGCTCATATATAGGTATCAATTTCAGTGACACATTGAGCCAAGCTATAAGTCCGCTAGTCAACAAGAAGCTCGAACGTGACCACGCCTAGCTGGTCGTTGAGGTGTTGTCGTATATTCCTGGCCCAGGCTTTGCAGGCAACATTGATGAGGATACCGTTGGCGGGGTTCTCAAACTGTATCATCACGAGTGGAGAGCGGAATCCCTCCTGGTTCAGGTACGGGAAGAAGTATGAAGGGAAACCTTCCGGAGGCCAGTATGTTATGTTCCCGATGTTCTCATGATCAGCTGCATACTGAAATTTAAACACAAATTGAAAATTCATTCTCGGAAGTAAAATTTCACCTGTTCAAAAACATATGTGCATTTTCATTTTCCTTTATGAAAAACAAAATTATTATTGTATATTATACATGTAAGTATATTATAATTCCACATATATGCTTTTTAATATTTCAAGTAATCAAGGATATATCAATAATAAAAGGACATATTATCTTAACTACCCCCCCCCCCCCCCCC
Source organism: Terebella lapidaria (assembly GCA_949152475.1). Classification (NCBI taxonomy): domain Eukaryota; kingdom Metazoa; phylum Annelida; class Polychaeta; order Terebellida; family Terebellidae; genus Terebella; species Terebella lapidaria. The sequence goes on along the minus strand of OX424566.1, from coordinate 28,007,669 downwards.
ACCTCCAATCCTGATTGACTAAATAGAGCAAGTGGGGTTTTAAATAGTGAATAAATGTACTCACTCTGCCTTCACAAGTGACCCCGATGTAATTCTCCTGCCACCTTTCCCAGAAATCCTCAGGTATCTCTTCATTGGGCATGTCTTCCATTGTGTAAGGTTCTGCCCACCAGTCATAAATCTAAAAAGTCATGACTCTTTTTGTTTATTTTAGATAAAATAATTGAGTATCATTATGTTGTAATGATTGATGATGTTATCAACATTTATTTTACAGATAAAATCGATATTGACAACTTGGTGACAACTTAGAATTACATAAACTGATTTCTTGTTAGTTGCACTCATAATAACGCTGAAAACTTTCTGTAAACAATTCATTTTTACCATTATGCAGATATATCTTTGCTCAATTCCATATAGTCCCACCTTGTTGAGTTTGAGCAGTACACAGGGTTTGCCCTCGTCGTACCCATAATCCCTCTGCCACGTACACATCCCGCCAAGCGTGTCCACGTCAAAACGACAGACTTTCTGGATCTGTTCTATGGGCTTGCCTTTGCCACAATCGATAAAGTTCTCTCCAACCTGCTTCTCATTCTCGTATTCTGGAGCATAAATGGGGAAGAAAAGGAATGAACACATGCGACATTTAATTGCAAAATTATCATACAATATTCATACAATCTTTTCTTGGAAAAGATTAAACTCTCTCCCTTTCACCTCTCCCACATAAATTTTTACATTTGGCCCGGGAGGAAACTTTTACCTACCTAGGAGGAAAGACTGAATATGGTCTGTGAATGGCTTGTATGTTTCAGGCTTTCCTTGAATGAATCGTATCAATTTTGTTTGCAAAAATGGCACCGGCCTGAAAGCGAGACCTGGAAAAGAATTAAAACTGATTATAAAATCATGCCAACAATGCATTCTGAAATCTTTCCCAGGAAAAAAAAATATTACACTGGTCACATTACATTACATTGAGTTGGTAATTACATTATATTGAATTGGTGATTCCTCTATTTCAAAGTTAATTAATTTTTTTCTTAATTTGAATCCACTATGCATTATTAGTAATTTCAGAATGTTTTTCCTTGTATTAAAAATTGTAATCTCCTGTGCACCGACCTGGAGTGAACTTGAGGGGGGACGACATTCCTTGCCTCCATGGGTGGATCTCGTCCAGGATGGCCGTGAACACCCCGATCAGGATCCCGTAGTACACCAGCAGTGACAGGTAATACAGACCATAGAACATCGCCAGCTTCCCTGTAGAGGGTGAATGTTTTCAATAATTTTTCACTGGGTGATGTTATTTGAATCAGTCATTTTGCAAGGTATATAATTATGTTGCCTATTTGATATAATATGCTGTCTAGTTTTTATAAATTTTAACAGATTTTGGGGATCATCAAATCTAGATCAATCTCAAAGATCCAATGATATTAATTGATGTCATTAAACATGGAAGTCGTTAAAATATTGTCATGTATATGATGAATTAATCAAATAATTGATTATATAAAATACTAATACACAAATAATCTTACTCCATTCCAAGTCTATGCGCCCCAGGAATGAACGATTGGGAAAATCCAGGAGAAATTTCTTCAGATCCGGCCATTTTTCTTTATTTCCCTGTTTCTTGAATTTCTCAGGAGAAACAATAGTCACATACTCCTCACTGTTCAACAAGTTTTCTGTTGACGTATTCATCGTAAAATTGAGCTTCTACCTGACGCACACAAATTAATTCAATATGAACATTCAGCCCTATATGAAGCACATGAAAGTGTCACATTTTGTTGTGAGTGAACTCTGATTTCTTTCCGTCAGGTAAACTTCATTTTCAGGCGAACAAGTGTTTGAGGCTTGATCAAATAAAGCTATATCATCACAGGTAAAAACAAGATTATCTATACCCGTGTGTGTGAATACGATCAAAGTCCGCGCCAAAATCTTGATAAGAATACGAAAGTGCTGCCCCCACGTGGCCACTGATGATCATACAGTGAACGACACCTGGTGAATAACTTCCTACCTGGCATATTGTCTCCGTCATAACGTAGTCGTGGGGACACCGTCTTATGAAAATTTGAGGTGCACATTGTATAATTGTTTAATAAAGGCATAAATTCCCACAATATTCTAGGTTTAGAGTATAGTACAGACGCGTTTTTGAGATCAGAAATATTAGTTGACCCTCAAAGTTTTGTAGGTATAGATCCAAATAACTTATGTCCATCATGTTTTTTTCTCAAGTGGTAGGCAAATGACTAAAGAAAGTGAGAACAAAATCTACATTCTGATAACAAAAATATTCATATGGTGAATTGCATGACATTAGACAATAGCCCAGTATACTGATTTGCCTTTTATTAGAACATATTATTCATTCACCACATTTCAATATTAATTTTTTCAAAAGTTACTATTTTTATCTAATAATAATAAAAAAATAAGAATTACCAAATTATAAATTACTGTAACAGCAATTCAATTATGATTATTACACGTATACCGGTAATTATTCATTAACAAAGATAACAAAGATGATGGAAACTCTGAAGGGAAGAAGACTAATGGTTTTTGACTGTTTTATTCATCATAGTCTATACACTACAGTGTAACTTACATGCCAAACAATATTGTTCATAACTTAGATTCACATTCACACAGTCACTCACAACATATACTTCCAAAAAGTAGCACCAGTGAGGGATATGTACAGATTTGTGTAGGTCTACCCTTTTGAAAATTGCCATTGTTCATGATACAGATTTACATGTGCTTATACAATCATGGATAATCTATAATGCATCTGTTTACCATGCAATATGATAAACCTGAAATACTATGTTCGAAACACATCGTCGAACATCATTTAGTCAAAACAAATGTTACGTACTAATTGTTGCGATAGAACAGTTGCACATATTCAACATTATACTGTAATATTGCACTCGCAACAGTAATGACCAACAAATTTTCAAAATCTTACAAAAGTTACCCCATGAATAATCTTCCTTGATTTTTCAAGGAAGAATATGAGGCACTTATGTATATTCATGAACCTGTGGCAAAATGAGACAACAATATTGAGATCTAATGACTTCTAGTGCGAATTTTCATTCATCACATCCAGTGCAATGATTGAGTTGTGAACTATAGAAACAGTCTTTGGGCCACCGTAATTTCTCCAGTGTGCGAAACGAAACTTTCCCTCGGGAATGCCTGGCTTGTGATGACTCAGTTGAAATCCTGTTGGAGAGAATAAAACACAAAGTTATAAATTGTGAAAAATGTTCTACTCAAAAATCAAAATCTTTCTCGCAAATAAATTTCAAGAAATTCAGATATATAAGATATAATGATTGTATATATTTTAAAAGTTATATTTACCTTGAAGGAGACTTTTTTGCGGTGAGGAAGCGTGCTGCTGCTGCTCAGACTCCGCTGGTACTGGCCTCTACTTGACTGACTGTTGAGGATTGAGTGACTACGGTGAATGCCTGTGTGGCCGTGGCTGAGTGGTCGACTACTATGACTGCCGGTTCGACTGCTTGGATGACTGCTGTGGCTCCCAGTACGACTGCTGTGACTGCTCGACCCTGTACTGTACTGAGTTTTGACTTCCTCCCTGTGGTAAACTTGAGGATCCTCATAGTAATTACCATGGTAACCACTGTCCCGATGGTCTCCTTGGCAACCATGAGCTGACACTCCCGTTGTTTTCCGCAATGCCATGTCATCCCGATAAGCGACGCGATCATTCTGTTCATATATCGGTTCCATGTCTCTTTGCAGAGAAGTTCGCGATCGAGCTTTGTTCGTGCCGAGTTTCATTGATCGTGGCAAGGTCGCACTCGAGTAGCCACCGCTGTCATGGTTCATGGATTTCCTCGGTGCAGAGCGTGAGTCGATCCATCCGTAATTGTCAAAAGTTTCGTCTTGGATGCTGCTGCCCATTCGTGTATCGGAATAGTCCCACTCGTAACCGCGCTCTGAACCCTCGTCCAAATCGGTCTCCCGGTAGTAATGCTTGACTCCGTTCAGTGGCATGTAGGGGTCTTCTTCATCTGAGTAGCTATCATCGTGACCGTGCGGTGGTTTCCATGGTGACACTACCATGCTCTCTAGCTTTTTCTTTGGTGGCGGGCCGTCATAATGTCGCTGGGGTCGACGCTGTGTCATTGTAGGGTGATTGGGCGGAAGTGCGGGAGGATCTTGCGGCAGACGAAGTACTTGGGCGCGAATCTCATCAGGTTCAACGTAGATATCTTCTTCGCCGTTGTAGTGATTTGAACCGTCAATCCAGCCATAGTCTTGGGTCGCAAAGGCTTTTTCCGGTGTTGCTGGTGGCGTTTCCTCCTCGATGACTGTGTCGAGGGTTCGGCGACCGTTTGTTGGTGGGGGTTTCCATGGAGATATGACCATGTCATCTGGGAGCTGGTTCTCTTGGAACGGTGTGCTGCTACAGAGGGGTTGTCGTGGCGACTGGTCCAGCTCATTGATCGGGAAGGTCGTCTCCACCTTCTTGGGTCGCTGGACATCCATGATGATTCTTTTTAGGGAGTGTCTGTGAGAAACAAAAAGCTGAACTTTACCAAATGTTATATAACATAAATTTTGGACACAAATCATTATTTTCTTTGCTGGAAACCTATGAAACACACACATAAGCTTAAATTTACTTGTGAGGAGGTGTCACTGGTTTTCATTACTTACTTGATAATCCTTGCGACGCTGTCACACGTTGACCGGGACACATTTAGCCCGTCGATCCTGACGATACAGTCCCCTGGCTTGACTCCGGACTGATCTGCTGGAGATCCAGGCTCCACTCGGCAAACCGTCACCGGGCAGGAACCGTTGATAGTGAAACCAAAACCGGACTTCCCAGTTCCTCGCTTGATCACAATCTGTGGGACAACATACATATCGTGAATTTCACAGTTTATTCATCACTCTGTGCATAATACAATTTTTTTCATACAACATGCATAAGAAGCGTCGTATTTCAGTGGTGAAGAAAATATTGTCGCTAACACCCTAAATACAAGATTTTATATTAATATTTTCTTTATTTTGTGTCATCATTAGCGCAGTTAGTACAGAGTAGAATAACTTTTATGCTCTAATACTATCATTCAAATAACACATACCGAGCAGGGTTCCATCCAAAGGACATCCTGGTTGACGGCTGGAATAGACTTGCTGGTGCGCTCCGAGAGATGCTTCCTGTCCGTGACTTGGAGGTGTTTCTTGCGGCCGATGTCGGCGTTCAGTAGGTAATACCAACCGTGGATAGTCTGGAGCAATCCAAGTAATGATCGTATTGAAACTGTTTTAATGATTACTTTTTGGTAGAATTTCTGCGAAAAAAAGGTTTAACGGTGACCAGTACTCATTCTATTTTTCAGTTTGTGCATACCTTGAGTTTCGTCAGGATGTGGTTGATTCCAAATGACATACATCCCAGAAATTCACATTGCCTGAAAAAGCAAAAGCACAAAGCATTCAACTATGATGTGAAATAAAAATGAAAGATAGGTGAAATAAAATGGGTTTTTTCTTCTTCAAATCATGCGCAGAAGACGATAAGAAACTTACCCTCTCTCGGAATCTTTGTTCCACACAGAAATAAAAAGCCTCTTCGGTTTGTCATCGTCCAATAACTCACTGGAAACAAAGATATACATAAGACATGTTAATGCTGATGATAATGCTATCAGATAAGTTGCACCACTAGATGCTCTATATTTTTGTATCAGCAAGCCTGAATCACTTACAAAGAGAACTTTTCATCGTAGAGAGGGTTGTTGGTATCGTGTATGACTTCAGTCTTACAAAGTGTTCTTTTGGAGTCATCAGGAACCAAACTCAACTGGAAAAAGAGTGAGAAGAATGTGACTGGTGAGAAACATATTCTCAATTCTCAAACAAATAGCATACGATTATTGTAGCTGAAACATAAGGAATATCATAATGCAACCATTTTTTCTTAACTAAGACCAAATATATCATAATGTAACCGAAACCAGGGTTCTGTCATAATGTAACCATCACCCTCATCATTGACAGGTATTGTTGTAAAACGCAAAATCTTACCTTGATATAACTGTCACAAGTTGGTTTGGCCTTGGATTTGATGTGTCTCCCCATCACAACTGTAAAAAAATATCACGACATGATTAATTAGAATATCAAAAGATGATTAATTAAACTCAAAAGGATTTTGTTACTTAAATATTTGTTATTTAAGATATCATGATACATGGTATATGAAATCAAGTCTTTCAAGAACTCACCATGTACAGTGAGGAGTCCATAGTTGACATAAGCTGACAACTTCAATTGACCTAAAACAGAAACAATATATCATCATAACGCGAAAGATATTCGTTCACATTTTATCATGAAATCGATTAGTTTCAGCAGAATTTCACAAATTTATATACTATATTTCATTCAGTCTTAAAAAGATTATATAAAAAATGAATAAACTAGATCGTCATTCTGCACAAAATTTTTATTTTACAAAAATGCGATGACCACTGACCTTTGTACGCCTGGTACATCTTGGTTCTGTCGCCGCTGGAGCCGGCGTAGGTGGCGCTGATTATCTCCTCGTCGGACATCGGTATCGGGATGTAGCCGGGGAAGTTCTCAGAGCTGGTCTCAGAGCTGGTTGTGGAACTCGAGTCCGAGTACATGTCTGAAGATACAATGATGAAAATTTTGTAAAAAAAAAATTACTTTTCAAGTGTGATGGTGATATATTTAGTATAGTTTGAAAAAATTCGAGCAACCATTTTAATTTGGTTTGGTTTGACTTAAAGATCAACTGTTGTTATCTAGCATTGTATAGTTATCATGAATTGAAGTGTGGGACAAGGACCATGAAAGTATTTATCCATCACTTAATATGTTGACTAAACAGCCGTTCCAGTCCCAGATATATGTGAAAAACCCCCAGGTAAATAAACAATAAATACACATAATAACATTCTGCCACAACTCTTATGTCTAATTGTACTGACAAAACAACATCTTTTGTATAAACATTCCAACATATACAATGTACGTTTTCAATGGAGACAGTCACAAATGAATGTTGATTGCAATGGAAACACAGACAATCTGGCAGATGTGGCATGCTTGTCTTTAGAAATGTAAAGTTACTTCAACAAAGATGGTGACACAGTAGGCGTGAAAACATGCATCTGTCACTGTGGTGTTACAGGAGACAAATATACAATCAAGAAGTAATTAAATGTTGACATTCAATGAGCTTTGATAATAATATTAAAAAAATATTTTCCTTATTAAGAATTCCCATGTCTCATTGATACACGTGCCATAATGGGCCATTTTAAAAATTAACTATTTTGAAACACTAATAGATATACACAATACAGAAAAAGTTCCATTTAAATGTCCCAATCAACAACTATCTTCATAATGATACATATGCTTCGATATGTTTTTCTTTTCCCAAGTTCTTATTTCCTTCTACTAATTACAAGGCAATATAAATACATGTACCACAATGGTCCATTCAAGCATCTTTCTTGAAACACAATTTCATTACATATGAAGTTCCATTTAAATGTCCCAATCCACAAAGATTCAAAAGTATCACTGATAAACCTCAGTGCAAGCATCCATTAAAAGAGAAGCGATTGTGTCTAGATCCAAGCAATCAAAAACCTAATATCCACAACAAGATTCAAACTCCAACAAAATCCTGGTCCAGTAGAGTCAACACAAAAATAAATTTAAAATACCTGAGGCAGGATTTTTCCCTTCCTCGAAGCTATCAAATTCCTTCCAAGCCGCGCCATTTTTTTCCTCCAAGCTTTGCGTGGGGCCACCACGGTTTCCACTGGCCCCGGACGCCTTGCCCTTTGTTCCCCTACTGTATATTTTCTTCAGCTTGCTGATCATGCCTGCATCTGTCTCTCTCTCCACATCCAAATGAGCCCCTGCCTAGGCAAGCCTTGTCCCTTATACACCAGACTGATCTCTCAGAGCATTCGACCCAGTGGGGTGTAACTGCTATACACATGAGGGGGGGGGGGGGGGGGGGGAAGGAAGAAGATTGGAAGTTAGGGAGAAGAGGTGGAGCCAACTTGGTTGTCAGGGAAGAGGGGAGGGGGGAGGTGGTGCTCAGCATCAGCAACCCAGGGTACTAATTGCATTTTGGTGGGAGGGGGGGGGGGGGGGAAGAACACTGATGCCTTATTGATGACTGGCTGGTGATTTAAATTGAAATGTTAGCGTTTGAAGTGACAACCCTTTGGAATTGCCTAGTTTAAAATACTGGGAGAGCTAATCCCTGGCTTCTCAAGGTGATGACGTTATGAGATAACGTGACGCAATATTATAATCAGTGTGTCACTGATGAAATTGTGATGAGTCATTTCCAAACAATGAACTAGAAAATCCTAGTTGGTATGACAACTAAACATGCATGCTTTATATTACCTAATAGAAATTATGTATGTCTGTATACAAATTTATCGTTCTAGTACCAGATGTTGTTGGCATTCGTCAAAAAACAGAAAAGAATAAAAATCCCCTTCCTTTACAGCTAATTCTTCTTTTCTTCCTTTATTTTAGCATATCAACACAAGAAAAAACAGACCAATAGAAGTCCCTGTCAACTCAGTCAAATGCCTTGGGATTAGAGTTCCTGAGTCTATTGTGTTGTCAAGGCTTGCCCCTCATGTTGGCATACAGTGTTTGAATTTCTGAATAGAACTGACCATGCCCAATAACAATAGAAATGTTGACAGCCGTTGAAGTTTAAAGAAAATGTCCTTATAATCTGAAGGGTCTTAGTTTCGAAATGATCTCTATATTTTCTTCATTCAAAACAATGCTTTTTCTTTATTGTGCATAGTAGCTAAACATGATCGAACTGGAGAATTGAAGTTATTTTGACAATCGAATAACATGTATGAATACCCGAAATGCAACAAGGAACCTATACGTACCATAATACATATTCTTGGCAGAGGGACGAACCCATCAGAGCAACAGGTAAAATGTGGGCTGGTTGACACTCTCACCAGTTTCAAACAATAGACAATTCACTGCTAGTTTGAGATTCTCCCAGCTGTTATTTTCATGAAGAAACCATCTGCTGAGTTTGACAACAAATACAAAGTCGGAAGCCTTTATCAAGTCTACCCTAGGGAAACTGTGAGGTGGGGAGGGGGGTAGGCTTGTTGCCATAGAAACAGAGTGATGTTATGTAATGTAGTACATTTTAAAATCCCCTCCCCATTTTTGAGATACCTGTTATTTCTGAAGTCACATGTACTAGGTAGAAGGAGCAAAACTTATCCAAACATGAGATTATTATCAATGAAATCCACTGCAGACAGCACGTCTGGTGATGGGTAATCAAAGTATTACATGGTCTTTAGTCAGTATTACACATGTAATATCAAAAGCTTAGTCTGTCTGCAAGCTCACCAGTTGATTCCCTTTAAAGTTGCAATTAAAGTCTTGGTGATTTGACCTATTCTCATGCCCCTATGATTTTCCAGTTTGAATAGGTACATTAATAAACAAAAGGGAGGAAGACTCCTATCTCTGTAATCACATGCACTGCGACCCAAACAAACCATGCATGACAGTCAAAACAAGACAGGACTAATTTCTAAATAGTATATCAGCCTATATCAAAGACCCATTGTGTATAAAGCTTCGATTCGGCAACAACAAAAACATGAAAAGCTAGAGTCCAGTTAATTAGCATGAAAGTACAAAAGGATGTGCATGACTTTCACTAGATTGGGATCTATAAATATGCTTTTTAAAACACAATTCCCAGTTCTTTTTGTGGAGGAACAATATATTAGTAGCATTTGAATTGTATAGTTTTTGCTTAAAGGTATTTCATCTGTACAACGGAAAGATGGCAGCAAAAGACATTTTTTTTACAAACTTTGACAAACTATCGTGTCCACAATGTTTCACACAGGAAATAACCATGAACTTATAAAGGGGTGATCATCGTCTATTTTCAAAATAAGTTTGTACAATTTCCAAACTCTTTATCTCTCAGCTTACTACCATTTACAATTTATCAGCCTAAACTTTTAAAATAAAGAACATTCTGAAAGTACATGTATTTTACTGGTATTTCATGCATGACAAAACAAAGCCCTTTATCAACGAGGAAAGCCTTTTGAAGTGAGGGTTGTACCACCTTCATTCAAGATATTACGAGGGACCCAAAAACGTGTCAAACACATGGTAATTCTTGGTAAAGACCGTGTGTAAATATTCTCGTGGGAAATTTCCTGGGTGGTTTAGGTCACCTTGCATGCTGAACAATGGGAATTTGTCACATGCGAAACACATTGTATATGACTTGTAATATGCACAGTAGTGTGATAAATAGGGTTTGATATTAATAGGTGATGTCACATAACCCAGCAATTTATAGTCATGCAGTGACAATACTGTCAATGTGACAAATTTGCAGACCATACATACACCTATATCTATGTGAACAAACTTGATTGATCAATTTCATACAATGGTATTTCATACATGTTTAATTCTCATTTTCTAGCATTCATTAAAATATGGAAAATGAAGGAGTCTGGTTTGAATGATATGATATGAATCATATGCACGATATACATGTATAACAAAGAATACTGCAGTTGAAAAACAGAACATTTTACAAATAATTACCTTATGTTTGACACTAATTATTCCTGATAATTTGTACAAACACATCTAGAAATGTGTTTTCCCAGTTAAAAATGTCCATTAACAGTGGTCAAATATCAGAATACAAAGGTAATTAATAATAAAATGTGTTTGCTGTAAACATCATTATCTCCACATATTTACCATGTGACAATATTATTATTGCATTAAATACAGGATGTCAAATTCAGCATCAGTGTAATTAAGGTCAAACTGAGCCTAATTGGTGAAGATGTTAGATACATTGTACTGTAAATCCCTAAATTATTTGTGTCCTTTTATTTTTGCTAATTTTCTAATTGAACCAAATCGCAAAAAATTGAGGACTCGAATTGATGAAAAAGTGTTAAATGCATTGCACTACACCTGTTTTCTGGTAAAAACGCAAAATTAAAAGGGTGCGAATGAGCCCACTTGAACAAAACGCAAGAATTAAAGGACACAAAATTATCTGGATTCAATATAAAAATACACGTAGGGGCACTTTCTTTTGTATTCTGATATTTGACCACTCGGAATGGACTATTTTGCTGGTATAACAAACTTGCTGGATTCCCCACCGTGCTTTTCATGTCTCCTTAGAAAGTCGACCAGTAAAGATCTCATTACTTTGCAGAAGTAAAAGTCAGGTAAATTCACACTTTGAGAAAATAAATTTAAAATTTGTCACGTCGGTGGCATCTCTCGAAGATTTGAATTCGCCCTAAAACAGTCACCGGCAGTTACCATAGCAACACATAGAATAGTAAATACATTTTTCAAAAGTGTTTTAATGTATACCATCTCCAACATGTTCAATAGTACCCCACTGGTTTAGGGGTGAACCGATGCTGACAGCGTCAAAATTTTATAAGCGAAGAAAATTGATTCCTGCCTAGTAGATGTGGTTCCAACAAAAGCATGTGCAGGTATCATAGACCTCCAGCAAGCATTTGATACCTATGTCATGTCACTGGAATGTCAAACGCCTATTTTATTGAGTTTTATGTAGTTATTATTGTCAAGTAGGTGTTGGAACAGCATCTCTAGAAAGACCATAACCTTGTGAGGGACAGTGCCACCTGCTAATGCAAGCAATGTCTATTTGTGAGCGGTTTGATGATACTTTATTATAAGCAATTACATGTACATGTAGGTATCATCCGTAGTTACTGTGAGCATCTATACTGAACATATACTGATACTGATGAATTACAATTACACATTTCTATGGATCATAAGTAAGTAGATAATAAGTAATGCAACATTATTTGTCAATTATTTCCTCTATCATAAAACCTACATGTTTACATGTACACAAATGTTTCAATGAAACTGATTTGAACTGAATCAAGATGAATTAATGCTGATAACATAGATCAACATTATATCACTATTTACAGAACAAATACACAGATTTTTTTCTCAAAATAGAAATTTCTGGTACCCGAATATTCTCAGAATTCCAATGTCTACATTACAGGACCAGGTACTGCCTCATACTAAACAATGTTTCAATTCAATCCCAACTGAAACACATCTGCAGACCATTTAAAACAGTTGGGGGTTTTATTACCATGGCAACTGAATTTCAAGTCCTGCTATCCCTCCTTCCAGTATTACATAATAGTTGCTGGCTTGGGTTCTGACAGTGTTGCTATGAGGCAGGGAGGGGGGGGGGGGGGGGGGGAGGGGAGGAGGAGGAGAAGAGTAAGAGCATTTGTGCTGGCACCAGTGTGGATGAAATGTTTGGGGGGTGGGAGGTGGAGGAGTTGAAGTGGTCAAGTCTTCAAGAAGTATAAGGGGGGTGGGAAGAGAGGGAGGAAATGTATGGATGTCGGTGGGATAGATGGAATCTCCATTGGGTCTGGTCAGTTCCACTGATGGCCAATGGGCAATCAGGTGCATCATTTGAAATTTCATGCACCTGTCATCTGTGGACTTTGTGACAATGGACAGTTGACCAACAAAGCTGACTGTTTTAAATTGATTTGACAATTTATCAACATGTGTAGATCTTCCAAAATAATGTATCTGTACACATGCTACTATATTAATATACCTGTATCTTTACATACACTGACAAATTTTACCTGATTGTAATCTAATCTATTTCCAGGTGATTTTTCCCAGCTGAATACATATATATTCTACATCCGTTTCAAAATTTAAAATCATTTTTTTTGACAGGCAATCTAAATGCATCAACAGGTCCAAATTGATTAAAGCCTTTCCAAAATATACAAAGAAACATATGCTCACCCATGTGACCCTCCCCCTAGAGAAATTAATCAGACGGTGATAAGATATGTCCAAGGGATTTGACAAATTTGTCACCACTGGTGGACATTACACCTGCTGACCAGTCGCCCAGGGGTCACACAGAGGTCACAGCCTCGAAACATGGCATGGTATCTCTCCGACAACAATATGTGAACTTATAAATTTACGAGTTAATATAAGCATAGCCAAATGCATGGATATTACATCTAAACATGGATCCTATGTTTTTTTAACCAGTCACTAAATAATGTTATTTATTAATAATTCATCTTATCTTATATTATCGCAGCAAAAAAGTGTTACATGCATATTGAATTGAAATGTATGTGTTTATTCCAGACACAAGGTCCATTTTATAAACAAGGCCATTATACAAGTATGAACTCAATAAATATCTTATATACTAATATACACAGTACCATGTTCCCATACTTTACAATATTTATATGGGACATAACATTATTCTATGACGAGTGTACATTAGATAAGGGTGTGCAAAGATCGACACAAGACTTCATCAATCAACTGTGCCTTAGAGTTTTACATGCTATCCTTGACAATGATAGACATTGAGTGAGCATTTGACAACATTTACATGCAATCGATGGTCTCTCATCGGCCGCAAAGCACACAAACTTACACGTACTTCAACTTTGTGCAATATTAGGTGCAATAAATTAATATTTGCTGAAGGATCCTAGAACTACATTGTATATTGGACTAAGGTGATGTCTCTATGTATGATTTATTATGTCCCACACATGCATTTATTCTAAATATGATTCTAAATATTGGAATGTAGTCTATGAACATGATGTACATATCATGTAAAGTGGGTACAGTGTAGGTTGTTAAATAGTTTTGCTACCTACATGTACCAAATATTTTAAAGCACACCAAATATATATAAAAGAGTTCTTTTATCATGCTAACTCGATGTAGTATAATTATGTAGGACCATGCCAAGAGGTTGAAAATTCTAATACAATATCAGATCTTATTATAGTACCTTGTATTGACAATGCATAGTACATGGGAATTTGTCATCCAGGGGCCATTGGTCGAGATATTTTAGGCAGAATATCAACCATTAAAGAGGAGGTGTTTGAAAAAATATCAGGTATATGGAGTTCTTTAAATAACACTGTATTTAGAATATTGTAAACTTTTTCATTCATATCTCAAAATTGACCAAACATACAAATTTGACCAAAAAAAGCCCAAACATACAATTTTTTGTTCATTGTTTAGAGACACTACATATATTCAAAACAAAGAATAACTTCTTGCTAAACCTAGAGTTTATATCTAGCCTACAATGCCTATATGTGTGTAAGTATAACTTCAGCCAAGCAAAATTATAAAGTGAACACTGATTCACTCTGTGGTTAGGTTGCATGTCAAGTGCGTATTACAGGTCCTTGACAGTTACTTGTCTGAACAAATTACTACATTGTGATTTTTATGGACATCTTGCCAAATTCAATTTACTTTGAATAGCACGGGTTATACACTCAGAGTCTCAATGACATAGAAGTGTTCAGGTATCTTCTCTATTCAAAAACTTGGAATTGTAGGAAGAGAAGTTGGCTATTTTACACATCTCTTGCTGAACATGGCTAATACATTTTGTTTGTGAACATGTATGTATATTTGAGTATGTTGTGAAAAGCTTTTCTGGTGAAATACACTTCTACGCTCATTTAGATGAATGGAGAAGTTATTCAAAGTGTTTGAAAAACATGTGAAAACAAATACTTGATACATTTGTATTTATTTTTGCTCAGAATTCAAATTTTGAAGAAGTAACTGATATACATGCATGTTCGAAAATACACCGCTAACAATAACTATATTGTATTTGTAATAGTTGGTTATTACTCTATTATATTCAGAACAACACAATCATGCAATGTGTGACGTATTGTGGAAAGGTCCCATTGAATATGGTTTATAAGATTAATTATCATGGCCTTGGAAGCTGGAAACATATCTGCCCCTATATGGGGAATAATTGAACAATTACCTTAACAATAGAACAAATTAATCTCCAAATACAGTGTTCAGTTACAAGCATGAAAAACAAAGAGGCTTTAAATCATGTTTTCACATATCAAAATATCTGTATACGCATGTACACTAATGACTTACACTCCGGTAACCGTAGTAACAGCTGTGGGAACACTGGTCAAACTCTCTGACAACTATTATTTTATTGCCTGACATCTACTTTACAAGAAATCAGCTCAGGAAATCTGTCCGGCCAGCTGTTACTACCTATGTACGTACTTACAACAAGCATTTTGACAACTCAACAAGTGTTGGAACATCCTACTTTCACAGAGTTGTTTCACCAAGACTTCTTATTTATGTTTTTCTCTTGTATTTCCTCATTTCAGTACACCAAACGGCCCCCCCCCCCCATTTTTCCCAAATTCAACAATGCCTTGCACCAGGTGTTGCCCCTATAAGCCTGTTCCCTCATGTCAAAAGGGCTGATGGGCATTTAAAATTTGAAAGATGCATGTTCCTGCACTTTTCAGTGCAAATGAAATCTTTAAATGTCTTTTGTCCGATTTGCATTCTCAGTAATCAATTACTGAAATTTTTTATCTGATAATGTAATCATGTTGTATATTGTTGATTTCCAAATTTACGATTGATTCTAATAAACATGTAAGATATCACAGGCTTGTGACATTATATCAGGCAATTATGTAATTCTGAATTTTTAAGATTTGTATGTCTTCATGGCATTTCCCATTTATATATAATAAGCTTTGAAGGAACAATGTCCATTTTCAAAGTGACTTTACAAACTACATGTAGTCTTTTGTTACTACAAGTCAAATCCCTTTGTAACTTTTACAATGACACATTACACAATACACAAGTATGTGCGTTAGAAAAACAATACCCTTAACATGGTCACAAATTTCACCTCATTATGTAACTGTCATCCATTGCGTAATATACTTCTTGACAGCATTTAGCTAAGAGCGCAATGTAAACATCAATGTTATCGTGTTATCAGTACTAGTATATCTAAGTATCAAATTATTGTATAAATTCGCATGACAAAACTTACTTGATTTTTTAGTTTTCTTGTTTTTTGATCCTGTACAAAGCAGCTGACACGACATACTCCGTAACTCAAGCTGCCCAGTGAAATTCAAACTTTTGAGGCACTTTTGGTTTCCATGGTTACGCAAAGAGAATGCATGCTGGGGTCGCGAGAGGTCTGTCGTTAATCCGGGTGTGATATCAACCAGATATCTGGGTGTGCGTCGCCATGGTAACAGGATATGTCCTGCCTGCTCCTCTAGCCAAAATATCAGAGTCCCTTCCAGTCAATTTTTATCAGATATTCTTTCAAACTGTCAAAGAATTTAATAAATGTCCAATGTTCTGTGTTCACTTCTGTGACATGCACTGATGACTAGATAAGTAAATTGTTTTTCTTTCACAGTTACATGTATGACTATCCCCAGTAATAGCGCATATAAGCACATCTGGTGCCAAGGTGTTTTGTTTTTGTCTGTCTCTTCCGTGAACTTGCTGCACTTCTTGGCAATGGTTTTATCGCTGCGGTAACAGGCAGACTACGCTCGTGTCTGGTGCGGAGATGTAATGTCAATCAAGCGTCAACCGCATGAGTTAAACCTGACACCTGTAGTCCTGTGATCTTACAGCATAAATCTGTCCTAATGTTCCGTATCAAACTAAATAAGTCCATGAGTTGGGAGTGTTATCCAGTAATCACTCGTAGATGTGCACAGCTAATAAGAAATGTCCGTGGGTATCTCAGAAAGAGGCAAATGATCGAATCCCAGCGAAATACCACAAAAACCTGCATAAATAGCAAATGATGATCGCTGTCTGAGTGGTTCACCTCAACTCTGGGCCACACTTTCAATGTTGTCGCAGCCCTTCAACTACCAAGGGGGGGGGGGGGGGGGGGAGAAACCGGGATGCTCGCACAGGTTTTCAAAAAGTTTTTGCCTCCAGCCATAAAGGACTCTGGTTTTGCCTGGTGTCTGTCTGGCAATACACTCCACAGGACATCACAAACTCACTTCATCAATGGGGGAACATGCATCACACTTGGTTTTTAAATAGTCCAACACCTGATCAGGGTGGCTAGCCCCCTGCATGTATTTTTGAGGGGAGGGGGGGGGGGGGAGCAGTGTGATTTGGTTCGCTGCATGAAGGTAAAGATTAGGGGGTGTTCCCATTTGAAGGGGGTGATCAGATTTAGTAATTAACTGCACTTCAAATTTCCACAAGAATTCATCCACTGGTATCAAGGAATAACACATGGGATATTTGAATTTAACTCCCTGAGGAAGTCGGAGGAAGTCCCAGATTATTTACACTGTTTGGACATGGCAGCTACGTATGTGGACTTCAGCACAAACTTGGACATCCTTTATCATGGTTATTGTCTTTGATAAGTCATCCTATATTTCAAAATCATTGATAATCAGAAGATCAGCTTCAAATCAGCAGATCATGCATAGTTGACCAAGTACTGATACAACATCAATTATATGTAATTAATCTGATTACAATGTATTACATTTGTTCAATAATTGGCAAATTCCAATTAGGAAGAAGATTAAAATGGTTGCAGTGCTACTGTTCATTCTCAGATTAGAAAATGATACATGACAATTTCATGCTAGATTAACTGCAATGATGATGTTATTTTTCTTAAGAATAATAATTAGTACTAACGAATGAAATGGAATATTGAAAGATACAATACAAATTTCTCTGGTGATCTTTGTAATTTTTGTAAAATGTATGTTACATTTAACCAAATTCAATTTGTATGATACTCTAACCTGCTAACAAAGGCACCATGTTGAGAACATGCCAACTACAAATTTTGAAACTAGCTCAGTATTTATCCTTTGTCTGCGTTTAAATCCCTCTTGAGGGCATTAGCACACAGGTCTGTGGACCCCCCTCCCCCCATGTCCCCCATTTCCCAAAATTTCTTTGTAAACACCAGCCATTCTACTCCATGGAGAAATGCATTGCCATGGCAACCTGTGGCTGCCTGGAAACTTTTTTTTTCAAAATTGTATGTGTGGCAGGGGAAAAGTCTGACCTCTGTCAGTTGAATGGGAAAGGGGGATTGGGACAGGGTTCGATGGGGTCCGGCTAACTCAAATAAAGTACACATTTGTGTGTGGGAGGGGGGGGGGGGGGGGAGGGTTTAAGGCAACAGTTGGAACAAAGTTCATATTCTGTAGAAATCAGCTGTGCAGAGTTATGTAAACATGTAGATGGGACATGCGCCATTATGAAGTGAGTTGTTTGCCAGTGATAATTATATGCACACACAGGGGGCATGCATGTCCGGGCAATTAGCCAGAATTCAGCACTTGCATTGGAATCTTGAAAAGAGCGTAATGGGACACGCTTGTGCTCGTACAAATCTGACACCCCAATTTGTCCCACTGAGTGGCAGGATCAGATTTCAGAGCAAAATATGTTTTCAATTGATTTTCAAGGATACAAAAATAAAATGTATACTAGTATGATCTGTATTGAATATTCCTGATCATGTGAGCTGAATTTTTGTTTTCAAAGCATGCCTCAAGTTCTGAAAGCACTCATAAGTAAGAACAACATTTTAACTTTGCTGTTAATTGGCTAGTCTCTCATACAGTTTGGTGTTTTGGTTCTCTGTGTCAGATTTTTAAATTTATTAAGGTGGTATCCTAAGACAGACGGTCTAAGACCCAGGTTTTACTGTATTAACATTGCTCCGTACTCACCATAGACATCCAGATGTCGTTTGTGCCTCATGTTCTCTGGTCAGTGTGTCAACTTGCATGGGTAATGTGTTCTTTGTCCTTCATATGTTGTGTAGCACCATCAAATCTGCAACAAGGACAAACTAGGTGTATTCGAAATTGCACATTTACACATGCAAATTTATCACATATATTATCTCATATAGAATATTACATATAGACAGTATATGTAGTACCGGTATATTATATTCATTGCAGTTTGCACAGCATCACTGGTGTCACCCATGTTATCACAGTGTCTCTCTTTATCATGATCATGAATTTATGGCAACAGGGCATAGGTGTACCTAAATAAAGGAAACAAGTCTATTATAAAATATCCCTCAGTTCTGTAAACACTTGAGTGTTGACAAGCGATAGTCCAATCAGTATATTATCAGCTTTGAAATCTGCCCTCTTTCTGCCCCAAATTATGCAACATTAGTTGTTCAATCTTTGGAAATTTATAGGTGGTATATACTTAGGTAATTAGATACCCAATTGACATCCAATTTCAGGTGATATTATTGCACTAGGGTAGATAATGTGTAATGTTTTTACAGTCAAATGAGTTCATGCCTTGTGATTTTCTTTGAGCTTGATAAAAATATTTCATTCTAACTCTGTGCCTGCTCTTAGCAGTTCTTTTGTTCAAACTATCTATTACATAGTTAATTATTTTTAAAACTTGAGTGAGGTACTGAGGTGTTTGACTCATCATATGTAATATGTATCAATGGCGATAAACATCATTTTTCTATTATTCAGGAATCGTATACGTATGGGCTGACATGCTTTCAAATTTACTACACGCTGCTTTCTCAATGCTGCTTTAGAGAAGTAAGAAAAACATATATAATATGTATGAAAAATCAGCCAACATGAAAATTTCGATGAAAATAGGATGTGAACTTTCTCGGGTTTCACCGTTGACCTCAGAAGTCCCCAATCATGGGATTTCACTCTCCTCTTAACTAGCCCCAGAACAGGATAATGATTGTAATTTGCATGCAATTTGTTGTCATGTATGCCTGGTTTGGTAGAATTAATAGATCAAATTCTTTTGGGGCACCTCATTAAAGTAGCAGTTGGCACACATGTACTGTATGGTGACAGCAGAACTACATGTAGCAAACATAGTAATTAAGGATTCAAACTTGAGTTTAATAATGGCCCAAGGGGGAACTAGAACTTTAGAATTAGTGTACTTTCAGGTTTTTGGTTTAATCATGTCCAGTTTCATTAGAAAACATCACAGGTGAAAAATATTCAGTGAGGTACATTGTATTGGAAAGTTTTGGGGCAGTTAAAAAAACATGTCATGCTAGTGTGTGTAAAAGGGATGAAAGTTACTTACATATTGACATACACTGTACAGCTCATGTTTGTCTAAGTTATCAGTGTAAGCACAAGAACTTGATTGTAAATATTGGCAGAAAGTGTGAAAACCGGACAAAAGGGTACACTAATGACCTTTAATGCCAAGGTATTATTCTGATCACATCACCTGTTCGCTGCTAATTCATCGGGAATTTCAGTTATTTTAATGAAATACTTTTAGATGAAATACATGTACATGTACCCCCACCCCCCCAAATCAGCCCTCAAATATGTGACAATGTGCTCATGTATGTTTTTGTATGAAACAAAGTGAGATTTGTTTTTAAATTCTCAACCACATTAGTGGAACACAATTTCAATTTGAAAAGGTGTACCAATCACAACTGTAATGCAAATTAGTATACATGTATAATAATGATAAGTTTTCAAACGTGAGATGATATTCTAGTCTACATGTATATCCATGAACATCCATGAATAAAGCAATAAAACAAAAGAGATTAACCTGGAGGTCATAAAGATTCTTGAGTAATGTGGGTAAACTGTGGTGCAAAACAACAATTTTAGCTGGAAACATCAGACTTGGCCCGGGGATTTGGCCAAATAATTGATATTTTCTCTCTGTATACTTGTAAGCAGAAACCCATAGGAGAGACTCTCTTATGGGTTTCTGTTAAGTTAACGCTTGCCAAAGCTTCACATATTTTACCCTTCATCAAAAAAAATATATTTTGAAATGAAAAATAGGCTCCAGAAACAGAATTTAAATTTCTTCTTTGAATCACAATCTGCATTTTATATTTGGTCGTTGTTCTCTGGGTGATAAGATATTGTGTTCCAATGATGAATGTATATGAACAAAAAGCTCATTTCACCCTGAATTATTCAAATTTGTAACATATATTGTTGAATGGGATACATGATTCACCCAATGTCCATGTCGTATATAATGGTCAATAAAATGCTGAAATTAGGTTGTCATCGACACGATTGTCATAAATTTGAAAACATTACATATAGAAGCAGCACATAAATGGAAAATTTCAATAAAAATTTGTAAGTAGAAAAATTCTGACCCTATCTGTCACAATTAGGTGATAAAGATGATGAATCATTCTCAGAGGTCAAGCCCAATTCATCACCATTTGTCAAAGATATAAATACTGTATACCAATATTACATGCACGATAAGTATCGGGCATATATCAAAACGTAATTTTCCCTGTCAACATCTCAATTCCTTTGGAGGAAAAAATGCTTTTTACCCCCATTTTAGTTTTCAGCACATGCACGTGGAAATACTTTTTGTTATTTGCCTGTAACGGTCTTCGGTCTTTCAGTTGGAAATTTGTCACCTTGGTAACTGCTATGTGAAACCCCACCCTCTAGAAAGGGAAATTATTTCAGCTTCTGACATGCAACTGACCCATTAAATTACATCATATGATTCAACTGTCAAATTCAAGGCTACAGCTACTATGGTTATACTCTGTATTTGGCCAGTAAGCATTGCAGACTCAGACTTTACTATTGCTGAAATTTAAGTCATTGTTATAGCATGGCATAGTATTTTAGCATCTTACTACCATCTGATGAGGTTAATCAGGTGATGTAACATTTTGCTGGAGTTATCTCATTAACGTATATCAACTCTGTCTTTGATACATGGGATGTAAATTTCAGTTACGGTATGCAGAAGAACAATTACACATCAGATGCTAAAATGCAACCACAATGTAACATATATTTCAACTGAACCATGGTCACCAATATACCATGTCCCATGGTTGAGTGCATACAAGTTTCGTTGGGTGTACTGTATTAAGATGTACAACATTAAAATTTGAAAAGAGCATCATTTACATAATTCATTCATTTCAAAGGGGAATATTCACAAGATTCTTCCCTAATGATTTCAAACATGAATTCCTTATCTCACTTTTACTGATGTACTTACAACTGGGAGATTTGAAAATGTCACACTCTCCCCATCATAATAATTTGTTTGGTGATGAAATAAGGCGTTCCTGACCCCCAGTGCAGCTCTACCTCCTACCCGACTTTATTGCCTTACGCGACTCAATTACACTCGCATGGAATTGTAGCCTGGACTGCAATTTCAAGACAAAATCACTCCTTCCACACCTAAAGGTGTTAATTTTCTTTTCGAAAGAAGATCAGGTCTCTAAAACGAGAGGCAGAGGTGCGAAAGTTTCAGCCTTGGGCGTTAAAGATGTCCCCATCAAAATAATGGTACCACCAGAAGAAAATTACATACGTAAGGGTATACCTGTATGTAAAACATACTGAGATATATGTGTATGTGTAGTTTGGAAGAGCCTGAGGCAATTCAGGTGTTTTCATGTTGTAGCTTTTTTTTCCACAATGGTCTTTCTACATGTATGTAGAAGTGGTATCTCAAGTTGCATCACTGACTACAAAGGATTCTGTCATACAAATGTATACACACATTGTACATGCATAATACTAGCATGCCGATTTGTGTACTTTTGAAAGCCATTCAATCAACAGCTAAAATCTGAAGCTACAATCTCAATTTACAGTTACATTTCATTGTGGTAGGTCAAAATGTATTGTCTGTAGGCCCTACTATCAGAAACCCATAAGTCTCTGGGTTTCAATAAAATTCACAGCCAACACTTTCTATACACTTACCAATTTCCACAATAAAGCTTCTTGAACTTTTCCAGCATGTACATCTATGTATATATCCTGAAATTGCCAATCTGTTATCACTCTGTGATATCAATAATGATATCTCCCTTGATGATTCAGACACAATGATGAGGCAGGCAGCATCTGACTAGATGTTATATATCCATGAACATATGGTCCAAGATGGTCATGTGACAATTGCCATGGCAACAGTCTGCATTTGAATGACTCCACGTATTTTCAACACGAGGATTGCACGTATGTTTACCATTTTTCCATTCTACACATGCATATTAACAATGTAATATTTGAATGAACTCACTTATCCTACTCTTGAGACAGAGTTTAGGCAATGTATTTTTTCTTCAATATATTTCACACCAATCCCTTTCGGGGCTAAAACTCTATATGCATATAAAATATTAGAATATTTGACAGGTGTTCGAAAATTTTGAAGTTTAAGTCCTAAGTATTCAAGGCGGTGTCTGTGATTATATTAGTTAGGGGTTCACGGTTTCAGGAAACCAAAACACTTCAATTGAGTTCACAGTGTAGAATAACCTTGTGGCACACGAATCTGTCGCGTGGACCCAAAACCTCGAGTATTTTCTGTTTTTATGCTTCGAATTTGCTGGATAACAGTTTTTTTTTTCATTTCCTCATTTT
This sequence comes from Terebella lapidaria, assembly GCA_949152475.1. NCBI lineage: Eukaryota > Metazoa > Annelida > Polychaeta > Terebellida > Terebellidae > Terebella > Terebella lapidaria. The sequence goes on along the minus strand of OX424566.1, from coordinate 27,984,177 downwards.
GAAACTAAGCCTCGGGCCATGAAATTATGAAGGTTATTTAAATAATATTTTATCAAGTGTAAAATGTTGTGAAATTTGAACCAACAAATCATTAAATACAAGCTTATGCATTCCCTCCACATTCTATATATTTATCTTTTATCCATTTTATATAACAGAATAAAATTTTGAAATGTTTTAAACACAACGGAAGGAGAAATCTGTAGCAACATACATTATATGGACAACCAGTTTGAAACTGACCAGTTTCCGTCTTGAGGCCGGTTTCTCATGACAAATTTCAAATCCTCCTGCCACTAAATCTTCATGTTGACCCTGAAAAGACAGGAGAGACCTTAGTAAACAGAAAATGTCAGTATCCTCCGGTGGACCCTATACAGCATGTCTTGTGAACTGACCATTGTCCAGAGTGTAAACATTCCCTGTCTAGAATGTCAACAAGACCTATGATGTGGCGGACTCTGCCGTTTTTTTTCCTTGAATTCCCTCTTGAAGCGCCGGGAATTTTGAATGTAGGAGTTTGTTTGTAATGGACACTGAGAACTTTTGTTGTGAGTCTTAAAAAATGTTTGGTGATAAAATGCCTGGTGTTTTCAAAATATTGAATAAAGTGGATTTTATTTTTGCAAGCGAAAACATAGTACTAAAAAGGCTCATTCATCAAGGCTCATTCATTTCATACAAGAATGGGCTGGTTTCAGGGGTGCAACAAACCTGGTCTTGTGACCCGATGGGTCTTGAATATCTGAATAGGAGCAATATATTGTATGCAATTGATAATATTATGCAAAACTACTAATATATTAGCCAGTCATAAAGATGTTATGCATCCAGGCTGCAATAGATAAAATGGATTTTATCCACATAATAATATATAGTATACATACAGAACACTTGAATCCAATGACCGTGATTGTATAATAGTATATGGCAATGGATTAATCTGCCTTTGGAAGATTGAAGAACATACTATCTACCAGGTCCTGCCTTATCACTTTTGAAAATAATATAGACCAAATCATCACTGCATCTGCCATGATATAGTAGGATAAATATTTCATTTGGATTTATTCAGAGCAAACAGGTCCAGTATTTACACTAACTGACCGATGATTGGAGGTACTTGATGATAAGAGATGTCCACACATTTCTGATAGCACAAGACTTATAGTTGACTATTGGCTGGACACATTAATAGACAGGACAGATCTTTCGTTACTTGATCCCAGAAAATCACTTAAATGGTATTTGTTTAATATCAACGGCATTATTCCTTCTAACATTTTGTTTGAAACAACATGGAATAGATTAAAATACATGTATATCATATCAGTCTAACTCAAGACGAGAGTGTGATCTATGTGTGAGGTTGTTTTTCGAGGAAATCTTCAAAATAAAATCTGCAGGTACATATTCCAACATATAATGGTTCAAAAATAGATAATCAATATGAACATACATACTGAGATCATGTAAAGGAGCTGAGTTGATTATACGTGTACAGTAAAATAAAACAAATTATATAGGAACAAAAGGGTTAACGGGTTTCTTTTATCAGGGCATGAGCTTTTGTTGGGAATATTCTTGTCATATAATCAATTGATAAAAATTTATGTCCCTATCGCACATCAAAAACATTTGTTTACAAAACATTTGTAAAGATGTATAAATATTTCATTCATAAAAGTCCCACCTTTCTCCTGAATTCCTGAAAAAAATAATGACATAAACAACATGCAATGGTTTGCGACCAGAGTAGATATCAATACATGTTATCATGGAAATCTAATTTACCGATTGCATAACAGTCATATACATACTTATAAATAGGCTGATATCACCAATATTGTAGATGTGTACATTAAATTTATTACAAGAATTGTAAATAGAGCCTCCTGCCTGTGTTTGTGATCTCCTTGGGATTATGTAATGTCCTCAAATAATAAAAGTCTGGACACCATGTAAACCCAGACACACTGTCACCAATACATGCGGTAAAGATATCTGTTCTCTCTAAATACCATAATTGTGGTGTCATTGGTGACATAGAACTTGCTTTGATTTTCTCCACAAGAAATCGAGACTTGAAATCAAAGTTTTGATACTCAATATTTCAGTTGGACCTGTTATTTGCACAGTTGTCATGGCAACATGCATCCCACTGAACCCACATACTCCCGATCTAGATATTTAATCAGTAAATATTTGATTTGAAAGCAGGTGATACCACTAATTTTCAACAATATAATCTAGTAGATGACCCTTCAGTCACTCACATTTCACCCTCTCCCCCCCTTCCCCCCCCCCCCCCCACACACACACACCCCAAGGGCACCCCCAATACACATACTGGACATCCAGTTATTGAAGGGATGGGCGGTCTGGTCAAGAGACTTCTCAAATGGCAGAAGACAGTCAAATGGCAGAAGATCTGGTGGGACACAACCAGACCTCAATTTATCGATACATATTCGGATATTCCTGTACTGCGTGATTATGATATACCGGTGCCAGACAGTAATTATGATTTGAGTACTATTACATACTATAGTACTCTACATCTATTAGGATTATTTTATCATATCTAAACTAGACGTCAAGGCCTAAAGATGCCTTGGATGCATTTCGGTGTGATGATTAATTTCTAATATATACTAGATATCGACGAAAAAGAAAAATGCCGACTCGGCAAAAAAATTTCGGATCAAGGTCAAAGTTCATCCATAATACCAATTAGACATGTTTGTCTGGGGCGACGAGTCCGAAAATAACGTCCGTTTCGCTCTACGACACACCGTTTCCAAGATATCGGCGAAACCGAAAAATGCCGACTCGGCCAAAAAATTTTGGGTCAAGGTCAAAGTTCATCCATAATACCCTTAAGACATGTTTGTCTAGGGCGACGAGTCCGAAAATAACATCAGTTTCGCTCTACGAAGCACCGTTTCCGAGATATCGACGAAAACGAAAAATGCCGACTCGGCAAAAAAATTTCGGGTCAAGGTCAAAGTTCATCCATAATACCCTCTAGATATGTTTGTCTAGGGCGACGAGTCCGAAAATAACGTCCGTTTCGCTCTACGAAGCACCGTTTCCGAGATATCGACGAAAAGGAAAAATGCCGACTCGGCAAAAAAATCCAAGGTCAAGGTCAAAGTTCATCCATAATACGCCTCAGACATGTTTGTCTAGGGCGACGAGTCCGAAAATAACGTCCGTTTCGCTCTACGACACACCGTTTCCGAGATATCGACGAAAACGAAAAATGCCGACTCGGCAAAAAAATTTCGGGTCAAGGTCAAAGTTCATCAATGATACCCTTAAGACATGTTAGTCTAGGGCGACGAGTCTGAAAATAACGTCCGTTTCGCTCTACGACGCACCGTTTCCGAGATATCGACGAAAACGAAAAATGCCAACTCGGCAAAAAAAAATTGGGTCAAGGTCAATCTTCATCCATAATACCCCTTAGACATGTTTGTCTAGGGCGACGATTCCGAAAATAACGTCCGTTTCGCTCTACGAAGCACCGTTTCCGAGATATCGACGAAAACGAAAAATGCCGACTCGGCAAAAAAAATTCGGGTCAAGGTCAAAGTTCATCCATAATACCCCTTAGACATGTTTGTCTAGGGCGACGAGTCATCCGAGATATGCAGGATGCCTCAAGGATGACTCAGCAAAAAATTATTTCGACCTCTAGGTCAAAGGTCGTTTGACGTATCGATCCCGAAATCAATAGGGTTCTTCCCTGGTGGCATATGAACCTCCATGCAGAGTTCTGCAACTATTGCGTAAATATTTTTCCAGTTATTGTCCGGAAACCAAGTTTCAAGATCAGCCTCGATTTCATCCTCAAGGACCTCACGGACCTCGGAGCCGGATCAAAAAAAATAATACACCCTAGAGATATTTGTCTAGGGCGACGAGTCCGAAAATAACGTCCGTTTCGCTCTACGATGCACGGTTTCTGAGATATGCAGGAAGCCTCAAGGATGAATGAGCAAAAAATTATTTCGACCTCTAGGTCAAAGGTCGTTTGACGGATCGATCCCAAAATCAATAGGGTTCTTCCCTGGTGGCATATGAACCTCCATGCAGAGTTCTGCAACTATTGCGTAAATATTTTTCCAGTTATCGTCCGGAAACCAAGTCTCAAAATTAGCCTCGATTTCATCCTCACGGACCTCACGGACCTCGGATCCGGCTCAAAAAGAATAGGGTTCTTCCACATATCATTTCTGACTTGTGGTGAAAATTTGACTAGAATCCGTCAAGGCAATCTAAAGTTATCGTCCGGAAACCAAAAGTGGCGGAAGGAGAAAAAAAAAAAAAAAAAAAAAAAAAAAAAATTCTGCTAAAACCATAAAGGCATTTCTGCCGAAATGCCTTAATTAAGACGCTATCATCAATTCTAGGAACACCATATCATCAAAATATAGGTGATTTTGTGTTGCTGCTGTGAACCCATGGTTTCTGTTATTACTAATTTGAAGGAAATCACAAAAGTCTATAGATAATCTGCTTAGGACTTATACTATGTCATATAATATCGGTATTATGGTACACATTTTGAGAAATCAGTCAATGTGACAATGTTACATTTATGGGATATAAGCTTCAAAGGATACATGTATGTGAACAGGTGGGTAGTAAAACAGAAATTTTATAAACAGCATCTCACCGTGGCTACATTATTTCACCCAATTGAAATTATCTCCAGGCACCAAAAAACTCCACCAAATTCATTGGCATTCACAGATTTGAAAAAAATCAAAACAAAATAACAAAAATTTCTGATTTCACCATTGCACTCATTTGCATATTTTGCTTGCCGGGTATATACAAATCACTGTGAGACTCCTGCTGTAATTTTTTGTTGAGGTTCTCTGAAAGGATGCGGTGAAATGAGCTTTTGATAGTAATTTAATTCCCTGATCTATCATAGCAGTGCCCAGGACATGACAGTAATGATGCTGAAAAGTATCCAATGCCTTCCCTAATTAGCCCCTATATATTTGTCTAACGGCACAAGTCATGGTGACTGATGTTGGCAGCTTGTTTTCTCATTTATGAAGAAATAAATGAATGGGTCATCACTTCCATATTTTGACTCATGTGAATTTGGGAGCAAAAAGAGTTTATGTAGATCTGATTGAAGGTCACAAGCATTCCACATAATGTTTTCAGATGTGCATGTATACTTCGCAAAATTTGTCCATTTCACCAAATATAATATTTCTCTTACTCTGAATATTATCAATTGAGTCTCGATCACTATTATGAGGCAAATGTATGTTACAAGTGACCGGGCCTGTACAAGTTGTACAAGTATGTTGTCATCCTACATCACAAAATCAATGCATTTATAGAATATACTGTGGAGACATTTCCCAGATAGAGAACTTCATAGCCCCAATTTATTCAAGTTGCATTCAGCATATCTCCACCTTGAATCCTATTACGCCCTATCTGAACATCTTTCAATCTCGGCACTTTTTTCTTGATAAATCACTGCCCAACCACAAAATGTGATATGCAAATTAGGTGGGCCAAATAATTGCTTTCAGTGGCCCCTAGATTCTTTTTACTTTCATGATACCTTGGGTTCAGATGTTATCTTATAACCCTCGGACCAAAGACACCAAATTTAGACTGATTGAGATTCGTATCTGAGTTGGAGCCCTTAAATTACTACACCATAATGACGAATTAAGTGTGGTATTGGGTCGCTATACTTTGCATGCGCCTTGGTTCCAACTTGCCTAATTGACTTTCAGGGATTTACATGGACCCCAATGGGATCAGTTTTATCAGAAGAGAGATCTCTCGTATGTATTTCTGGTTTTATGCAATCATATGAATGCACAGATTTCATAGATACATTGTATTGTAACAGTATACTGGTAAGACAGGCAAACAGAGGCCAGCTACATGCTCTTAGGGGAAGCAATGCCTCTACATGTAATTCAAATTGAACCCACAAATTGTACGCATGACAGAATTTTGTTCGCATGTTCTGTTCGAATATTGTTATCATTCTGGTTCATTAGATATATACAGTATAGTAGTGTTGAATAACTGTAATCATTGGTTTAATTTCCAGCATAAAATTACCAGGTCCAACTGGATTTTCTGCTCATGTTCAATAATACTTGCATAATATAATCTCAGGGAGCATTGTTCCACAATGTAATCAAAAGTCCACTGTAAACAACAACAGTTCGCAGATTGAAACCGAAATTGGTCATTCACTAGACCCAGTGTCCATTATGCCTAGATCTATATGGTAAGATATTCCTGCGTTTTCTTGGGTAATGCAAACGTAACCGTAGGAACTTTTGTATGTTTCCTCCGTACATCATCAACTCGCACTTACCATACAAAATGGTGAAACCGAAACTTATCACCGCGGCACCCATACTTTGGGAAATCCCCCAGCGATGCATCGACTATTTGGATGCATGCTGGGATCAAACAAGATGCATGCATGACAGTCCATGTCGGTGTCGTACGCATTTATCTTGTAAACTTGAAACTTTGTTAAAAACAAGAATGGGATATATCCGCACAATTAGCCGATAGATATTGCTATGTATAATTATTATTCTCATTAACACAACTGTTTGAAATGTACAAATACCAGTGCCGTAGCCAGCCTTGGCAAAGCTAGGAGGCAAATGTTATGAATTGGTGACTGACTACTCCAAATAGGCGTGGGGTCTGGGGCCCGCCTAGGGCCCCAGAAGCTGGAGGCAAAAAAAGATAGGAGGCATTTGCCTCCTTTTGCCTAATGGAAGCTACGGCACTGAATACCTTGTCTGGTGTGGACAGGCAGGCTCCGAATTTTCCTTGTGTATTGGAATCAGGACTCGCTGGCGGTGCCACCTACCGGCAGTTATGTTTTGGCGCCAAATCACTCAGGATGTGACACGTGGTGCGAACGGGGAAACGGCCGTACATGTATATTTCATATCATCAGGGTGTAACTACTCGGTGTATTTTTCTTCAGAAACTGAGAATATGGTGAACTTAGATGGTTTCAGGTATTGCAGTTAGCCTATTTTCTTTCAGGCATAAGTGATTAGTAAACAAAAATCAATTCATTGTCTAATGGGCCAAACGGCCAATGCATTTCATAACCCTGTAGGTCGATACTGCAGTTCTACTCTAACTGCAGTTCTAACGATAACTCTCCGGTGTTTACGAAATCAAGACTTGGAGCAAAAGGGGCCTATTGCCCACATGCACAGCTATTTGATCACTAGAAAAAGTCAGTTATTCCGAGTGATTACCTCGTTTCGTGTGACATTATTTATAAAATCTAATAGTAAATAAATCCTCAGATCTACCAAATGCATTATGGCCCTGTCACCGCCTGTTGTCACGGTTTCTGTGGGATGAATACCGCCTGTCAGCCATGGTGAAATATATATCGTGATCACGGGCCATTTATAAATCTCAATTTTCAATTTCACAGAGAGTTGCAATGATGTTGAAAGTATTGTGCGAAATCTGAAGAAAAGCTTATCCAAGCTTCTAAAATGGGGAAGTCAACCTCATAACGCCACGGTCTCTGATTCATGCATGGCTTGTGACCTCTACGGGTCAGAGGTATATACTTACAATACATTAGGCGTTGTGCTACATATATATTTAATTTCTTTCAAGTTTTTTTTTTCAAATTTGAATTCGTACAGTGTGATTCTGAAGGCAAAAGACCAGAGACGTTAATAAAAGCTATATATTGAGGCTATTTCAATTCAAGCAACGATACACGTCAAATGTTCATCTTCACTCTCATAAAATTCAAGTCATACATATAATTTAATTGGTGTCGCTTTCCGTTCAATTTCTCACTGCAATAAATATAGGCAATTTATGATCTTTCAGTTGGAAAAAGGCCTCCAATTCTCGCTTTACATATCGTTTTACACCCAAGTGCCCTATCGTGATTGTTCAATTGACAGGAACAAGCGACAAGCGACATCTTCATTTTGATCTCACGCGATAAGTGAGCAATATTTATTTCAGCCTGTCAAATTGTTCGAGGGTGATGAGCGCGGCTAGAACAAGGCAATTTTTCTGTCATGCACAAATGCATGGGAGAGTGTAGCCCACTTTCTTCACTGATGAATTAAAGTGTGAATTATGAAAACGCTCTAGCGAAATGGGTGGAAGAACCGAGACTGGCGACTTCAACTAACTCATAATTCATCCCACTGTTGTTGTGACCTATGTTCGCTGACCACGAGGATTCTAAATAAGATGCCAAGACTTGTTCAGGGGTTGCATTTCGTGAGGTCAACCCAATTTCGTCTTGTGACAAAAGGGGCGGCCACCGTGAGTTTATTTTCTGAAGGTGTATTGTGAGAGGAAGTTTTCGAATCGTTCGTTGGAAGTTGGAACAGTAGACTTAAGGTCACCTGCGGAGCCCCGTTGGGAACTGGACAATGAAATAATTTGGTTCCCACAGCGGGGGCGATGAAGGGAGGTTGTCACGTCGTGAAGTGTACCCCGTAGTCAAGGAAGGCAATCCTCGTGCGTGCATGGTGTCATGACACGGTCATCCGCATCGTCTCCTAAAGTGTTTTGCAATTAGCTGTATTTGACTGCGCGCTAACATCGTCAAGAATAAAATTGTACATTTGGCTTTGCAATACAAATGTACTGAAGTAGATGGGATATACGACTCTAACGAGCGCTGAGGAATTTCTGAGTATGTGAGCAAGATTCAAGCTAATTAGGGAATGGAACAAATGACGAAATAATTCCCCTGGCGGTTTGGACATTATGATGTTTTAACGACGGTATACGACGGTGTAAAGTTCAACTGTCAACTCGTTGTGACTGTGTTGATGTCTCGAGAGCGTTTGACTCGGTTGACCACAAACTTACAGGAGGAACATTTATATAGCAGGAATATGCTTGGGTCAAATCCACAATTACACATGTCGGATTTTCAAAAAATCAGAAGCTCATCTAGACTACAATAGTAAGGTCAGTAAGAAGATACAGCCAAATTAATCATCAAAATACACGTTATATTTTCGTGTCAAAGTTTTGTCGATTTCTTGGGCAATAATGACCATAAATTAACAGTAATGGCTCCGATAATGACGACATTATCAAAGGCGGTACGTATATAGCCTACGTAAAAGTTTTGTTCAATTTTTGAGGTGAAAAAATCGCTCCGTCTTACAATATGAATGCATTCACTCCAAAACAAGAAATAATACAAGTAGTTAAGAGTTGAAATATAACTTCACATGACAGTAATTGTACACAGAGGAGCAAAGAACATCATTTTTTAATTGTTAGGCGCTTCAAACGTGAAATCTTTAATCATACGACCCAAGTTGTAATATAGCCAATGTTTACACAATTAAGTATACATTGCGTAACGTTTGGGAAATAGAAGTTCTGACGGGCATTTTCACAACTACTGCAACGTGTTTATATAAACAGACACGTGAAGCAAAGTATACAATTTTTGATATTAATAGCAGGAGAGTGGAACTCGTGTGGATAAAGATATAGGTTACTCAGTTACTGTGATTGTGAAAATCTGAACGGAAATTAACGTAGGCCTAAACGGGAAGCCTTTTAGTTGATAGGTTATGATTGAAAGAACATTTTCTTTATCTTTTCGATATCTTGTGAAAGAAAATCTCAGTTAGTAGTTTTCAGAGATCATGTGGAAACTACTAGTATATACAGCACTCCCTCATACTGTGATCACATGACTTCCATTTGGAGGGCGATTTCAACATGTACGGTTTACAGCACTTCAGAGGCAGGAAATAACAGGTCAGTTTACCATGACAACGGTAATCACGTGACCGGAAAGGTAGCAACATGAGATCACGGGAAGAGAATATTACCTAGAATTTAGGTTTTATAGAGCATTTCGGAATCTTTCTTATTGAACTACGATTACATGCACAGGATGTCCCAAATATAGGTAAATAAAGACTTTTGCGTCTGGAGTTTTTTTTTTGGACACCCTGTCCATGTATGTAGAATTGTGTTACTGAGCACGAGAGAATGTAAAATAATGAGCACATACATCATGCAATTTTAGAATTAACAATCTTGAATGGACTCAATGCTGTCATCACCACTTCGACAATGGTGTCAATTTACTCCGTCATTTATAAGTATCGTCCCTCTATTGTTTTCATCGTTCCGGTATTGTCTTAGCTTCTGCACCATGTCACATGCCATAAGACCGCGTGAATATTACACAAATCGATCAATGGCCTCTCACTGATAAACAGCCTATTGTGTTGATCTGCATGTGTAAGCTCATTATATAATGTTCAGAATAGGGAAATGTCCACCCATTTCCTGATTTATTTGTGACTAATTCACTTCATCCATCTCTTTTGACATTCGCTTCGTGCTGTGCAATGCGAAACGATAAAATAATGTGCGAGGCTTGAACAACCGTATCACCTGAAAGCACCATGTAGTTACCGCAGATAGGCATACAGTATGAAAGCAGGTTTTCTCTGCATTTAGTGGACACCCATCTCCCATCCTTATCTGTTATGGGTGTCTGGTGTAATAGGTAAGTACACTTGATCACAAGCTTTGCGGAAGTCCAAGAAACGTCTGCGGTTTGGCGGTGGGCTTGTTACAGCATCCCGAAAGTCACCATGGTAGAGAGAATAGTGCTGTTCTAAATTACTGCTCTAAACTTTATCTCGAGAAGAAATTATTGTTGAGATTATACAATAAGTCATTGAATGCATCATAGTTTATAACCAACTGGCACAAAATGTTGTACATTGAATTTACAACATGGTTATTATATGCGCATGTAAAACGAACACATCCGCATGTGAACACAATGTAAACAATATTTTGATTAACTGTTTTGTATTCGTTGTTCGGCAAAATAATATATTCAGCTATACCTGTGTATGGGACACCCAGTCAAGGCCAACAAAGTCTTATTATTGCCCAAATAACTGTAATTAGATCGCCCCATTCAGATATTACAAGACCAATCGTGAAATGATATGTGTTCAAATGTTCGGCCTCTTGTCATCGGGACATTTATTTTGCAGTGATTTTGAATTTCAATGAGGCAGGGTTAGTGCTCAATTCGTGCTACCGCCTATGCCATGGGCGAATATTTTTGTCATGATAATATAGAGTTATATGCACTGATTCTTAAATGCGACCCTGATTCCGACCAGATCACTGAAATGGAACTCATACCAAAATCTTCATCAAAACCAGGTAGGAATCTGCAGAAAAATGCAGCCTACCGGATGAATAGCAATATCACCATCAACTCCTGACAAGGCGGTGTTTATCGGGCAAAGGTCAAGATGCATCCCATATTTTCCCTGGGAAGAGATTTCAAATTTGAAAGATATCCCGCAGTGCTATGGGGAAATGGGTCCGTCGGTTTCGGTAAAACTTAATTTGTCTAGCCCCTCAGCCAATGTCTTCCCAGGGATAAGGTCAATAAAGAAGGTCAAGTCAATACAATGTTGATGCCTTCATCTTAAATTCTCGTACAGACTTTGTCGAGTGGATTTTAAATGGATATGGCCATTGACGTTTTTACATGTGTGTAATGGCTTTCTCAAAATTAAATCTTTCGACTTTGATTTACATTGATGAAAGTCAGTGTGACCGTGACTCTGCCGGTCTTGTATTTGAAATGAACATCGCAGAACAGGCAAAGGCCAACTAATTGTTTTATGCAAACATGCGAGGATATATTATGATGTAAACCTTCATATATTATGATGTAACCTTCAGATCAATTGTAAAACAAACAGGGGACTTGTTTTGTTCGGCAGGTAAGTTATGCATATAACTGTTATATCAATAGATAATTAAGAATAAATATTTGTACCATCGTGTCATATATATCAGAAATACATCCTAACATTCGCATGCTGCAGTAAGTCATGATAAATTTGAATTTTCGTGCAAGATGTGGCAATTTTATTTTCAATTTGCCACTGCTCTCAGAAACATTTGATAGAGATAAATTAGCATAATGCATTGGTTGATTATGGTGAACCACAAGTGCATTCTCATCAAGGAGAGCTCGTAAAGGAATAAGACCTGTAAACATTTACATATTACGATTTGTACCTGGACTTGGGCACGATTTCTCTGAAGCGAATGCCCATACATCATGAATTCTTGCTGAAATACCAGTACACAATTACATGTAACTAACATTTATAATCACATTTCCGCCACCTTGTGAACACATGAAATAGTTATACTCGGTGCCTGGAGCGCAGTTAAAGATAGTCACGCATGACTGATTATAGGTATGTTCTTTATAAACATGCGAATTCCCTCGAGGTGCCATTTCGAATTCTCCCATGCGGGTTTTTATTCCAAACTTCATCCCACTACCTCCCCCCGTCTTTCCCAACGCTAAATCTTACCCAAGCCGGACAGTTCCCAAGTGTCCCTCCCCCCACCCCTGTGAAGTTGGGCGGCCCCTCTGCAGCTGGCAATTGAAGTGGGTCTTGTTCCCGTGGCAACGGGATGGGGGTAACAGTTACCTCTGTAGATGGAGTGAGGTTTGATTTCGCCTGGGCGTGTTTGTCTGTCAGTCTGTGTGTTTGAGGGGGGTATTCAGCCGGCCGCTCGGTCGCGCAAATTTCAAAACTCGATGGCTTGCGGTGCGATCATATTGCGGCACATGTTCTCTGGAGGATTTTTTATACGAACCAAGAACTGGATATGAACAATGATATTTGGACTACAATAACAAGACGAAGATTTCGATGATGTATCGATTGGAATATATTTGAAATGCATATGCCAAGATCATTATAGTATCCGAGATTGGAACCTCTTTGATGAGTCAATGTCAGTTGTGGATAGTGGATAGCTCCCGCCAAATGCGCTGTCGTCTGCAATGATTAGCTGGACACGGTCGTCTGGTTTGCAAACTTTGCAATTGTTGACATTCTGGGTGAGTTGTGACAGCTGATGAATTCTATTATTTTGTACCAAATGGAATCTTGACCAGAAAGACATGGGCTATCAATCATATCGATAACCACATAGTTCTACATGAGTATAGCCAATATATATCTGAAGTTATATTTAGTTATATCAATACATAGCAGTGAGTTGAATCATAATATTAAATATTATGAATATAGTGACTGCATTACTACAACATATGGAACATTGATCTGTTGATATGATATCAGAACCTATTGTTTTAATATCATTGGTATTGGATCAATTCATAGTATTTAGATAGTCACATAAATTTTATATGTTTATAGAGTTCATTATCTTCTATATAAATTTAAAAAGTCAACTGAGTAGAAATTCATATATTGTGCATTGCAGACCACACATGTCATTTTCAATGAAAATATGTTCGTTAAATCTACAATACATATAGGTGTATAATATGTGTATTATATAGCTAATTTTGATATTATAATTAATCAAGCACCCTAACATGTACCTTTGCGTACACAAAGACTCAATGGAACTCATTATAGAGTGCAGTGTAGAAATTTGAATACCAAGAATAAGAAAGTAAGACAAAGGAAGTGTCAACTATACACCAATGTACATGTTGGGGCCATTTGCATAAATAATTATCTTGATACATAATGAACAAAAAACCACCTGAAGTTCCTGGCATGTAGGGACATTGTGTAAGAACATCTGCTGCAAAATGGAGCATTCACAGTGTACACTCGACATTGGGAGTATACCGCCTGTCGCCAATTAAATGACCTAATTATCTTAAGTAGCAAAGCGTAACAGGCCCAGGTAAGAGACAAAAAGTTTGTAATATTCGCTAATTTTCCCAGTGTACCTGAATTGTTCAATTGCATGTTGAAGACGTGTTGACAGTATATTAGATAGTTGCTGACAGCTGGCAAACTCCTTCGAACCCTCAAAAGGTTTTCACAGTTTTCATGGATAATGTTTGATCTTGGGATGACATGTGATTGAATTGTGTTCCAATACCATTAGCTGTGAAAACAGTGAAATTTCTGTCATTCATGTGAATTCCTCATGTTGGAAGCAAGTTACAACATAATCTTCAACTTACATGTATACCACATATTTAGGCTACTTTGTGCATGGACCATGGAATGAATTGTAAATGTGCACATAGAGGTATATGACTTCAAATATAATCAACGTATTAAAATGTCAGTAAGCATGATAACTGACATTCACAATTTGAGATATGTTCCCATGCCTTATATTAGTATTGTATTTATTGCAGTGAGGACTGATCATTGACAGCATAATGCTCTGCAGCAGAGGAAGGAAGCGTAAATCTTTGGACATGGAAGACCAAGAGAACCTCATCTTGGCCGAGGATGATTACGTCTGCATGACTGGAACTAAACCGCGGAACTCTCGAAAAATTGCAAAGTACCATGAACCGGACCATCCATTTGTGCGACAAAATCTTGGACAGAAATTCGATGACAATGCGGAATATGTTGAATGCCATCGGGTGAAGCAGGGGATACTCAAAGGCAGAGGTAGGGTACTACTGCTTTAATGAAGAACTTTGAAGTAATTGAATCCTGTTCGAAGTTTTGATTAGTATTGTATGTAGGATTGTATGTCGACAAAAGAAACAATTTCACAACATTTGTAGATTTAACAAATATATTTCTACATGCACAAATGAATGATTTTATATTAGTTACATGTTTGTATGTCATTATGTCATACCATGCAGAAAATTACTGCTCCAATCATGTTCATTCTGTTTAATGTTACTGTTTCATATCTGGACGATCCCACTTGACAGTTACTTGACAGTGTGTTGATAAACATTGACCAGTACTTCACACTTGACTATGTACATGACTGGACCAGTTACAAACTCTAATCCAGACCATAGAAAAACAATCACCCTTGGTCGCCTGTATTTGAAAATTGATTACCTTATCGGTTATCTGATTGGCTAATTCCAAAGAGGAGTTTGCGATGATTGGTCAGTTAAAATCCAAGCATGGTGTGACCAGGGGCTGTCTAAACATGAGGAGTAGTTTCCATAGCAACCATCCAGGTGTCCAGACAGATGACAATGTAAACATTGTTGGCATGTTTATAAATAATGTTTATACTAACTACAGCAATTTTATGAGACATACATATATATATGATGCAATGATCATTGTATGTCAATGTGCCTACATGTATTATAAAACAACTGTGTGAATTAAATTTTAAATTTCAGACAGACAATGTTACAGTTATAGATGGATAAAAATGTTAATATTCATACATGTCAAAGTTTGAGAGATGAAAACTATATATTTTTGATGGATGGTATATTGTTTATATAATGCTACAAAAACTATATTTATGTGAACTACCCAGCTGGCATTATATACAACTTGAACTGCACTCCCTCCACCTAACTTTGATCTATGATGATTGTTTGAACAATTAATTGCTTTGAATTCACTTGAGGTAGATGTAGAAATGTATGGAAGTCCAGGTGCATAATTCAATAAGTCATTATATTTCTGTGTTTACTGCGGATAGAACAGATGTTATTTTTCCATCAAAGCCATCATGTTGTTTTAATTGAAAAAGCTATCTAAATTTTGCATTGGTTTGAACATGGAGTCATCTAAAGAACAAAGACCCAGGAATCAATAAATTTCGCTTATATTGTTTGAAGTCAATGAAGTGTAGTTGGTTTAATTTTCCTCAAAGGGCAATAATAATATGTGAAAATGATATGTTGAGCATTAAATGTGAGAGAGAAATTTATGCTATTCTAGCCTCTATCGGATAAATGGACATTATAACATAGTGTTGGTCATGAAACATTTTTTTTTCGCCTCCTCCCCCAGATAAATACAGAATGCTGAGTGAAAAATCACATACGAGCTAGATTTAAAGTGCAGGTAATCTTTGAAAATTTCTCTGATGGTACATGCATTTAAAGGCCAGATAAAATTTGACAGATTGACTAATGAACACAAACATGTTTGAATATTCAGTGGACATGTAACACATACATAAGAACAAAACATATCATACTCGACCCATTGTTGTTTGATATTAGTTGTGGGAATACATCACTTCATTCATATTTCATCCAAAATGGATAAGGGTGAAACTCACTTGGATAAGTTGGTCAATTGCGGTTTGTGCGGTGAGCATGTATTTTAAAATATGTACATGTAATCCTACATTATATTTAACATTATATTAGCATACACCACATTCGACCAATAGTGACCACACCACTGTGCATGCTCCGCTA
This sequence comes from Terebella lapidaria, assembly GCA_949152475.1. Classification (NCBI taxonomy): domain Eukaryota; kingdom Metazoa; phylum Annelida; class Polychaeta; order Terebellida; family Terebellidae; genus Terebella; species Terebella lapidaria. The sequence goes on along the minus strand of OX424566.1, from coordinate 27,967,910 downwards.
TGATGTACTTATAAGTATCTTAACAATCATAATGGTCCTATCATAATGCTCCATGGTAGACTATTGTATCATCTGGTACCTTTCAACAACAGCTCCAGGTCTGTCAGTAATTCCCTAGCAGTAAGGTGAACATAATCCTGAGTCATGGAAATGATTTCCACACCTATGATGAGTTATTAGTGCATTTTTAGGCCTGCAGATCTATGTTCTTTCATGTTCTGTGCAGAGGTCGATAAGTGCAAACTGTATGCTGAGAATTTGTTTGATTGTAATGATTTTGCTGTAGGGGAATTCTTGGGATAGAAAATTGCTGTGCACCAGTAATACCTCACATGTCAATACATGTATATCATTTACTAACTAGTAGGTTAGCTTGTTTCCTGTGTTCATACATGTAGATTTTTTTTGCACTTCTGAAACAGTACTCGGGCCTCCCTAACTTGGATCTAGCAAATATTGGCTGTGATACATGTTGCATTCGACTCACTTTCATGTTTGAATGTTTCATAGTGAAAGAAGATGTTTTATAGTGAAAGAAGTGTAAGAAGGCAGACTTTCATTTCTGCTACCCATAGAAGTTTTTGGGAATGTTATTTATATACATAGTCAGGAAATGTTTGTGACTTTTTGTGCAAGCTAATATGGTACACATATCTTTGCTTTATTACATAATTTACATAAATAACATATAAATTCATGTACTCCAGACTGAGAACTTATGCTTTGGGTTGACAGTTCATGCAAATTAGTATTCAACCTGCAGGCATCCTCAAATAAAACTAACTCTTAGGCATATATTTTATCTACATTTCTGCCTTTTTTCATGTATGTGTAGCTGGAGTATATGTTAGTTGACAAATTTTCTCCACATGGAAGCAGCGATCACAGGAGAGAGTTGTTAAATTTGCAGTAATTAAGGGACAAAATTCAAAGCTATTTCTACATGTTAATACATGAATCCCACTTCAGTTCATGGATAAAGTGCCTTTTTTTTCGAGGATTTTTTAAACATTTTACTCGGACCTGATGCTTATGGCAGCGGTATGGAAGATGTCAGAAATATTAAAATAACTTGTTCTCGCAAAATCGACAGCCAGCTCGACTCCACGGCTTTTTCTGATGAGTCAATTGAACTTCCTTATAAAAACAAACTGGATTGGAATTTCGAAGAATGTTTACAGTCTTTGAAAGGTATTTGAAAGTTTGAGAAATGCACTGAACATGGCTAAACCTGTGAAGATGCATGCACACAGCTTTCCAAAACTGGAGAGAAAAGGTGTGTGTTATTTCTAGGATGTTGTTAGCTTACAAGCCAATAACTGGATTTTTTCCAGGGAGGAAATGCCTTCCCTCCAGAAGAAGTTTTTCTGAGGCAATAATCGACTGTTCCGCCAGGAAAGACACTTGTTCCAATGTGTTGGAAGCTGTGGTAGTTATACTATGAACAACGTGATTTCGTAAATGGTTCCAGGGACTTTCAAACCTGGATCATAAAAGCTAAAACAAGGAGAAACCCTTGTACCTACCACTTAGCAAACAGTGCTGATGGACTCCCAACTTTCTCAGATGGAATCCGAGGGAACTTTCCACCTTGGAGCTATAAATCAATCACTTGTATAAGGATGATTGGGATTATATCAACATATTCAAGGCTGCTGCTTTGATCTTACATCACCCTATCATGCATTAGAGTTATTCGTTATGTCAGCATTCAGGTAACAAACTTGCAGCCAAGTGGGGAAGAAACACCTTGCAAGCCGTTGGAATTAGTTATGTTTCTGGATCCATAGCGGTGTTTCCATGACCAGAGGGCACTTCTAATATCTCTGTACCGAAAAAAGGCATTGTGGATATGCGATTTGTTGATTGCACGATGCCTGGAAGTTTTCTTGTGGTTTGTTTGAGTACTTGTCTTAGCTCTTATACCTTGTATACAAGTCAGTTATTTTGGGAAAAATACTTCTGGAATGATTCTTGGGCCAATTGGATGGATGGATATCATGGATATTGACAGGGCTGAATGATTGGAGGTCGGCGAGAAATATCGCTTCTTTCATTGCTACACAAGCAAAAGTCAATTGCGAACATATTTAAGTCTATAATAATTATGTGAATTGTCAAACTGGAATACATGTAACTTTGAACATTGTATGGATAAACATAAACATGACATTGTATGGATAAACCATTTTCTGAACTGGAATACTTGATACAAAGGGATTATACAATTGCTTTGAATAGATAATTTTTGCATGGATAACTTACATATGATGAGATATGGCAGATTCATTTGAGGATTATTTGAAGCTCCAACACTCTCCCACTCGTAGGCCAAAAGCCAAGAAGTTTGTCTACCCTAATAAAGGTGATTGTTCCGATGAAAATTCGACCAGGACCTGAACAAAATGACAACTTGAAACTGACAAAAGACTGACTGACACAATGGAAAGCTGCACACTTAATTCTTAAAATGACATCTGAATATTATAGGTTATATTCATGCATTTATAATTATTATATTCATGCATCTGCTATATTTGCAGGTCAACTCCACGTGGCCATCTATGTCAACTGTGGATTGCTGACAGTACATGGTGAGTACAGTAACCATGGTAACACTGACCAGTACTTATTTCTGATACAGTAACTTGTGCCAATGAACACTCCCATCTATTTTGAGTCAAATGGAGGTTGAGACAATCTGGAAAATAATTTAATTGGTTATCCAGTCAAGACATAAACAGGCTTCAAAGCACAATTCTCTTATATGATTTATTTACTTTATATAATCACAGAAACAAGGTGAATATTATTACAGTAAATAATATCAACATTTTCTATGTAATTCAGATACCAGTATTATAAATAATCAAACCAAAAAAATATAAAAAATGAACTAGTATTAGACAGGAATTAGTCATCTACCTATCTGTACTAAACTTTCATGCAGAGACATAAAATTCGGCCCAGATGCCGTCTATTATATCGCCCATCAAAACCAGAACAATGAATGTGGATAACTGTACTTTTACGGCCATAAAAGAGATCAGATGTTGCGTGAAGTTGGGCAGTTGGAGACAGGGATAATCACTTGACAGATAACACTTCTCATTCACAAAAGAATAAAAAATAAAAGGAAGAAAAAAACTTCTGGTGCAAAGAAAATATCTCTTCCCTAAATTTCCTAGTACATGTACCGATATGTACATTGTGTGAGGTCTTTTTATGGGGCTGGCAGGTGGGGGTTAGATAGTGTGGATAAATGAAAATTATGATGGGGGGGGGGGGGGGGGGCAGGGGGGAGTGGTGAGAAGGTGAATCCAAATTGTCTGCTAGGTGTTCGATTATCACACATCCTGTCTGTCTGTCTGCCTGTCTGGAGAACCTGCTGGGCTCTGTCCGGTGGTTTATTTTGACTGCATAATGATTTAAAATTATGTTTTTCCATGAAATTCCTGATTATGTGATACATGTATATGTCAAATTTTGGAATGACTGGAATACAGAAATACCAAGCCACATGATCTAGCTATTTCTGTATCACATTGCACTTACGGGGAAGAAAAAAAGACACCTGGGAACCATTTTGATTAAAAGAAAAGTTCTCTTGTACGAATCTGGCAATAAAAGTATTTATCATGTGTCAATGTCACTGTACATGTTGAAAGAGAAATTTCAAATATTCAAATCCTGGAAATCTGAATGGCTGTTTACCGATGCATGACCGAGATTTCATGTCGCTTCAGTGATTCAGGCGAGCCATCTGTCGCAGGGGAAGGACGACGCGTGCTGCGCCTTTGTCAAAGTAAGTACAAACGTTATCAGCGATCTCAGGCTATCAGTCATGTCATAGCACGCAATAGTAACACTCAGCTAGAGTCACAACACCAGGAAAAAGTACTCGCATGAGTTACTATAGTCACCTATAGTTCAGGAACTGCTTTGTTAAACTAATTAGGTATATGCATGACTTAAAAATATGTGGTATAAAAAAAAAAAAAAAAAATTTGTGGTATAAAGATATAAAAATTTGTTTTTTTTTGCCTAGCTGAAAATTTGAGTTACATGTCATGTCATTGATTTACTGTCATTTCAATTAACACATTCTCCCCTTTACACCTCAGGTATCGCTGTCCCCGGACCACAGCAAGCGTACAAAATGTCGGACGAGTACCGCGGCACGCAGCTGTAACCCAGTCTTTGATGAGAAGTTCTCCTTGTGAGTATGGATCATAGACATACATATGTGTATGTCCATGGTATGGATGGAATAATGGAGAAATTGAATGATATCGAAATGTCTTGACTACTATCTTGTAAAATTATCATGAATTTTGGTGAGGTTGTTTTAAGACCTTTTTCAATTTAATGTGGGAGTCAATTAATTTTATGACTGTATTGTTTCTGATTGAGATTCGTATGTGCCATGCATATTATAGATTTTTGGATATTTCAAAATCTTTTTTCTTTTTGTAGCGAACTTTTGGAAGAAGATTTGAAGAAGCGAATTTTGATATCTGTCTGGCACAGAGCGCGGGCGAATGAGTACGTATTTGAAGTGTTTTTTTTTACTTGGGTAGAATTTGTTCAGTAAATAATTAACTTTGTTTTTTGTTTGTCTCATAACATCTAGACTAAACATTCCAAGCTTGGGAAACTAATGCGATGGCCTTGAACAGATTTACGAAATTGAGGCTTTGTTGACTATTGCTTGATCAAAGAAATTACGAAAATGCTTCTAATCTGAATAATTTTTTGCCAAAGGTATAAAACACCATGAAAAAATAGTTAGAGATTATCAGAACAGACATAAAGGTGTATTTAGATGTACAGTATTTGGTATGTTGTTTTTGCAGACACAGCGAGTGTTTAGGATGCATGTCATTTGGTATACAACACATCATCTCACAAAGAAAGGTAGGCTCTTCCTGAATTGATGAAAAATAAAAACAAAATAAAAGATGACTGTGGTTTCATCAAAATAAATTAGAGTTTAGTATAAAAACTGGCCACCCTCTGAACAGTACCTTTTACCGTGATATGTTTTCAGTGTATCTCATCTGTATTCAAGTGATTTGAAAGTACATGTGATCAAAATTCAGATATATTTGCATGCAAAGAATCAAAGTATAAAAAGTGTATAAGAAATATTTATACCCAATGCCCTCAGATTGTCGATGGCTGGTACTACCTGCTCACAGAAGATATTGGCAAGAGGAAACACCTCCAAGTCTCTGCGAGGATGAGATTCTCAAGCCCCGCGCGCCCTGAACACCATGGACACATCCCCTGTAGCCCAATCGGTGTCGACCACCGCGTGACGAGTCCAGTGAGGGGCGGTGGGGGGTTTAGGGGGGACCCCCGGGTCACCAGCACCCCAGTGTGGGACCCTCCCTCCTCACGACAATCTACACCACGGAAAAAAGACCGGGAGCCAGTCTACACAGAACTCACTGTATGCACCCCGACAACTGTAACGTCAGCCAGTGGGATGTCACAGGACCAGTGCACTGAATCGCATGTGGTGAGTTGGGTTTTGATATTTTGAGTATTTCAAACAGAACTATCGGTATTGCAAACCAGTTTATGTTATTGCAACACATAGAGTGGTTTTCAGTAAAAAACAAGTTGTTCTTAACTGACCAATCCCTTGTCTTTTGACAGTTTGTGATCAAGCGGGGGGACAGTGGTTACGGGTTTAGTGTAACGGGAGCCTGTCCAGTCAGGGTGTCCAGAGTTGATACAGGTCAGTGGTGGGACAGAAATCATTCCATAAAATCACAAGATTTAATTTCACAGTTCATCACACTCTATGGAATGAACTCATGAGCTCATGAGTTCAACCTACCATGTGTTCCCGGATGACTACAATCATGTATCGCCAACGTACTGAATAAAATGGAATACTACCGTACATATATGTAGATGACTTGAATGAATATTACACTGAAAAATTCAATTCCAAATAAAAGAATGATCAGTCAGAGGATTCACCACTTTTCCACAGGAACTCCAGCAGAATCTGCCGGTTTACAACGAGATGATTTAATCATGATCCTGAATGGGGCCTCAATGTCCAAGGCCAATGCTGATGGTGTCGCAAAAGTAATCAAGTAAGTTTTGACATTTGACATACTTTCATTGAGTTATTTTGATTCTTCTGATTATCACTCGTCACTAAGTATTCGGATAGTGAATAATCTTCATCCATTCTTATTTCTGCAAGCATGTATATAAATTGAAAGATTTGGATGTTATCGTGACGTTTTGTCATCGTTTATCATAACGTTTTATCACTGAAAAAATTCACTACTTGATAACATGTAATACAACGAATTTCCTATCTTATACATGTGTTTCCTGTACATCGCCAAATTTAGTTGAAAAATTATCAAATCTGCAGGTCCTCAGAGAAGAAAATCATCATGGAAGTAAAGAGAACGGTCAGGATGATCCCCCCGGGACAAGAGGACACGCCAAAGTTTACAGACAACGATCCGGTCGTCAGCACTCCTGAATACACCCCGCTAGTGTTCCACGGTGGGGGCGGGGGGAGCAAGGCGGGAACGAGGAGGGGCGCGCCCTCACCCCCGCCAGCCCGCAGGTCACGTGACAGGGAGAGACCCGAGAAAAAGAAAGGGATCAAGTCCATCGGGATGTGTGCTGCTCTGCCCGTCCGCAGAGTCAGGTTCTACGTAAGTTCTCTTCTAGAGTTGAACTGATTCTATTTTGGATGCAAGTTAAGATATATTTGTTCAGTATATTACACTATATATACTTTGTATACCGGGTAAAATTCTTAAATGAAACTTGAACAGGTAGTCAAAATTTGTGTTGTATTTTAAATTGTGTTTCTCTATTTTTGCAGGATGACGTCACATAGAGCGAATCCAAGAATTGCCTTACAATGAAATGTGTACAAAGTTAGAAATGCCACAAATGTTTTCTAGTCTTCATTCTTTGTAATTTATGCACACATATATGCTACGTGCATATTTTGCACATGTTCCATTCTGTATCAGAGAAACTTACTTAAAAATGTGCTTGTTTTGTTATTTGATGAAATTTTCTTGGGAGAAAATTTTAAAAACAACTTTGTTCATTAAGACTTTATATGTTTTAAAAATATACACAAACAGTATTCTGTACTGATATTGTTCATTTCTGAAATATTTTCTCGTACATGATCCAGCATTTGTATAATATTTATATGAATGTAAGCTGTATATTGTTATCTAGTGATATTCAATATATGGAATGGAATGACATGACTTGTAGTTTCAACCAATTTACTGTACTTCAAGTATAATGCATATGAATAAAGTGACAAAAACCTAGTTTCAATTTTTTACAGTAAAAACTGATGTAGTGCTGCAAGCATACTTTTTATATAAATGTGATTCATGGTTTTTAGGTTCTTGAAAATATTCTATCCTCGTTATCCACTATATCTTTGATGTGAAGGCCTACAATTTGCATCATTGTATACTCCTTAATCAACATAGCGCTTTGAGATTTTGCGATTTGAACGAAAACTGTCTTAAATATGCAATTGATGAGCTAAATGTTATGGGTTCGTTATGATTTTTTTGCCAATCCAATAGGATAGTAGATTTCATTAATTTGATTTTATTGGTGCATTATGACTTTTTGAAGAACCAAAACGCTATGACTAACATATATAGAAATGTTCATTTAAAGTCGCTGTAAAATACACCAAACGGTGCAAATAGCATCAGTCCACTATCGACTATTTTATAATAAATGATACAAAGATGGAATGTACAGGCCTACACTGTCGCTGAACAAAACGAGATTATGGGCTTCCGTAAGTGAACATAGCCATACACTAACATAGTTTTCAGAGTTTACTAGCTAATAATGCATGCACTCAATTCTCCCACGAACATCCTGGCTTCAACTATACCTACTACTTTTTAAACATAGGAAATAATGATTTGTTTCCAGTTTCATTAGAGCGCTTATAAAATATTCCAATGAAAAGGGATAAACGGCCTGAACAAGTGGCAACACACATCAATACTAGTAGTTCGTTACAAGTCAGAGTCGAATGACGCCGATATTAGACTAGAACCAGAATACATAACGAGTATATATTACTGCTAGAATCTAATATAAAAAATGGCCATCAAAGTCCAAAATTGGCCACTTTTCTGCAAAAATAGCCGACAAATCAGCTAAAACGATTGAATAAAAAAAGAAGAAGAAGAAGAAGAAAAAAGTTTCACATGTGTTTTGACGATTGAAGTCCGTCCGAATTGTCTTCACATCCGATTTAACAGTAACATATATTTTATGCCATTTTTGTATATAAACAAAAGAATTGTATCCATCAAACCCGAAAGTAAATATTCAGTGATATACGATGGTGTGCGTGAAATTGTCAGTCCATCTTGCCCTTTTATGCTTTGTAATACATCTGCGTGTGATGGATACAGTTCCTGTATTTACGTGTGAACCGCCTGTTCAAATGAGCAAAATTTCGCCAAGGACTGGGTTGCAGACATAACATTTGATGTGAGTACGTCTCATTGAGTTAATTTCACATGTTTGATATGAAATATGGTTTTAAAAGAGTGTTGCCTGTTTTTGAAGGCAGTTGCTTTAAAAACCATTATCAGCTGAATGAGTGATATTTGAAACCTACATACTAAAGTAAAGGTTACATCATTTTCCATTTCACTCATACTTTAATAGAGAGAACTTGGAAATACAATATATCTGGAATAACAATAATCAGAACTGTATATGAATAACATCTTTGCATTTTGTACCATGTAGCCTAGGCCTACATGTAGATCTAGCCCGGTGCTTTTATATACAGGGTTATTAAATCAAAAGTACCGATAAATCTATACCGAAACTTATGTGTGTGGGGTAGTTTTCATGGATTAGCGAGTACTCCTGATCAGCAAATGTTGAAATGAACATACATCAATGCGGTCGTATATTGATACAGGAATGACACATGTTCTCCTCAATTGCTTTTTAATCATATCCAGTTTCGGTGTACTTTTTTTATGAGTACAGGTAAAACTAGCCATACACATGACTATTCATTTGGTACCGTCATCCTTTCGGGCGGACCAAATATTTGAGAATTTGGTCCGCCCGAAGGGATGACGGTACCAAATGAATAGTCATATGTACCGTATAATCGCGCATATAAGGACATGTTCTTATATTCGGAATATTGCGTTTTGGGGCTCTCGCCAAAAAAACCAAGTGTCTCGAATATAGGGACATGTTCTTATATTCGAATATAAGGACACCCCCAATAACCCGCAAATAAGAACATGGTAAGCTCAATCAAATAATATCCACATAAACCTTCGTGTGCAAGTAGCCTAGACCATTTATAACCACCACTGATGTCAAATTACATTATATGTTGACTTAGGTAGGTATTGGAGGACTATTTCCAATGAGACCCAATAACTTCGTGTATATATTTCCGATAGGGGTCGTAAGCCTGGCAGTACGTGATAGCACGTGCAATGGGTGTACTTTTATTCGGGACACCTTTGCATTTTGGGCGCCAAAACCTAAGTGTCTCGAATATAAGGACACGGGTGTCCTTATAAACGAATATTGCTCTATGGCACGAAAAAGGTAAACCTTCTCGAATATAGGGACATGTTCTTATATTCGAATATAAGGACAGGCTCGGATATAAGGACAGTGTCCTTATATGCGCGATTATACGGTATGGCTAGGTAAAACCCTGTATGACGTTATTTCTCAACCCTGTCAGAGAGTGTGCCTCAGTACAATAGTGGGTAAATATCGGTTGGCATGACGACGTTTGAGAAAGAATGTATTCAGTAGACATGACAACAGGCGTTGCTTTCTTAAAAACACGCCATTTATCGCGTAACCAAGGTAATACTAGTAAATTTCACGTACACGTGCATAATAACGAAGTAGAGTGAGCTTGAGAAAGGAAAGAATCTAGATCTATCTAAAAATTATGCGGATCGGTGACGAGCGCAGACGTGCATGAAAAGGCTGCCAGGATTGAATATGATTAGGTCCTGGAATGATCGAATTAACGAATAACAAATAAAGTGCTATGAACAAAGACAGACAACACTGACCAGAGCAGCGATCGTCTTCATCTGATTCAGTAGAGTGAGTATATAGTAGGGTCTATCAGCTAGACCTCTATGACTTTGCAACATCTGATCACAATCGACATGCAACCTGTTTGTAGATCTAAAGTAAAGTTCAACACAAAGTGACAAATCTCGAATGGTTTTTGCCATTAACTTTGGGCGCGTTTCTTTGTGGATGGTTAAATGTAAACTTTCTCAACTTTTTAAACCTTTGAATTCCCAAGGTTGAAAAAGTTGACAAAGTTTGTGAACCATTTCAACCTTTTCTCTTGCTAGAAATTGATAGCAGAAAGTGATGCTGCTTGTAAATGACGCCTAGTAACTGTTGTCATCATATCACGTAAATTGACGAATTTTGCACAGCAACCTTTATGCAGTCAGACTTTCAAATAATGGCACTGCTCATGCTGTCATGGAAACTGATTTTATAACAATAGCTAATTGTCCAATGTTGGGATTCTCCCAATTTCTGGTTTAAAAAGTTCACATTAAACTTTTACAGAATTGCAAACCTGGAATTCCCCTGAGAAAGGTTTAAAAAGTTGAGAAAGTTTACATTAAACCTGCCATAAAGAAACGCGCCGTTTGTTTTGTCGGATCGGTTCGAATGCTCTCATTTGGCATAAGAATAGATATTTTGAATATTTCCGACCAATTTCAGACTTCTACCTTGGAAACCGATTTTTTAATCTCACCTCAAACTATGTGGATTTTGTGAAATTTGTGAATTGCACTATACTTTCTATACTTTGGAAGGACGATATTTGATATATACACCCTTATGGTTGTTCTCACTGAAAAAAAATCCCAGTTAGTGCATTGTCTATCCTCGTTGGCATGAAAATCACGAAGAAATTGTTTGACTTCATTTGGAGCCAAATTTAACATTGGGTAGATTTTCAGTTTCGAGGTAGAAGTTTTAAATTTGGTGATACATTTTAAACTTTTCAAACTTATTTCAAAATACGGTTTTATGCTGAATGAAACCACACTGACATTTTTTAACCTTCAGGGAAATTTCAAGATTAGACCAACAAATCATGTGCGTTTTATGTGTCAGACTGAATGTGAACTTTTGCAACATCTTAACTTTCCACTTACAACCTGGTATATGAAATGCCCCCATGATTCGGTGATGTCGGTTACTTACCTTACCAGCTAAACGACTGCAATGGAACCGGTGGAAGACTCAGTATACGAGTCTGGAATTAGTAGTATGGTTAATAATTGGTATTACCCTACTACTTGGGACAAACTCTTTACCTTCCAGTTTCCATCCATGAGTTGTTCATGCCCTTGTGGTCAGCCCGCACAATATGCTGCTTCATTACTTCGGGAGAAGCCCACTGGTACCACTTAAATTCGCTGATATCTTTGATGTTCGAATTTGGTGCGGACAGTTGGCATATATAAACTCTGGGCCACTTAGAACATTACATAACAGGCCATTTGGGCCAGGCTCCGGTCAGCGTCAACACATTCCCAATCAGGGGTAAACTGTGTAACACCAGGATAAAGACGTGTACACTTGAAATAGCCACGGAGGCATCGATTGCAGCAAGAACTAACAGGGTATCTGCCTCTTCGTGATTACTAGTACTCACAAGATGACCAAACTCCATACGAGGTTTCACTGTCTTTGGTGGTTCATAGAACACTGATTTTGACACAATCCTTGTGGAATTCACTGAGCTTCTTGGCTAGGTACATTGTTATCTGTCTGTGTGCTGAAAAGTCAGCTTATGGGCATTCTGAACTGTGTTCTGCCATGTACCACTACCGCTTTTCTTGATTTTGGTGTGATCTGATGCTATGAGTGCTTCAGTTATTTTCAGTTACCAGTTAATTAGTCTCGAATTGATACGTTGACTTGCCTTTTCGTGGCCAACCCCCATCAGATCCACGACTGTTGCTTTTGTACATGTAGATGATTGTGTCATCATTTCCTCTACACTCTCATTTATAGCATCCATGTAATGGCATGTATGTGTCATGATTTAGCATCAGCATTTCTGGGCACCAGGAGCTATTAAAACTGGTTCATCTATAGGAACGGCTTCAGATATGCTCATCAACTTGCAAAAACTCACCAAACCTGCTTTTATCTAGGCAGTATCGTGCCATCACCTGCAATGACTTACCTCTGAAAAGAGATGAGAATTTGTACTTGCCGAGGAGATCTTTCAGGTAAAATGTCTTTGCAAGTGTGTCATTTGTCAGTAATAATGCTACGATGATCTTGTTTTTCAACATCCTCTGTTGGCAACTCGACTTTTGGCAACTGGACGGGTTTCGATCAATCTGTCCTTTTGAGTAAGTGGTTCATGTTTTAACATGTCGTCCCAAATGTGTTTAACGGTATCTCCTGTGACACAGTCTTATACAAACTACAAAGTCCGATTGCCAATACCCACACTGCCATATATCTGATTGCAATCGTTGAGGCATTACAGCAAAAAGTGAAAAAGTTTTTGAGGCATCTGTCATCTTGTTGAAGAGTTGGATGGCAAAATACTAACATGAACACAATTGTTTCTTTATTATATCTTTACATGTATACTATATCTATTATATCTTTATTTTCTGGCTTAGTGAAAATGAATTAAAAACAAACAGTCACTGTACAATATACCTACTTACATGTGATCTTGGAATTGGCTACTGGTTTTATTATGTGACATTAGTTTGTTCCTATGTTTTATTCCACACACATTGCAAAGTCAATTTCCGAATTGACAGCCAATTCAACTATGCTAATTGGGCAACTGACATTCCGTGAAGCTCAATATTAATCACATTATATTCGTGTCTAAAACAAAAATCGTCAAAGAAAAATTCGCGTCCAGAATTTTTACCTTAATTAATGAAATCGCGAATATAATGGCCGCGAAAAATTAGGGGGTTTACAGTAGTGTTCATGTCGATCTATATTGTCTCAAGTTTCTTCGTGGTGTTTCTCACTGTGAGATTACATTCCAGCCATTTGCATGCTTGCCTTGGAAAGACGATTATTGCAGCAACTGGACACAGTTTAGTTCGACTAGAGTATCTGACTTGGTCGAGCAGTTCTTTACTTATGCTGTTTTGTTGTAAAAGTCCTTTCTGGCTGTTTTTAATTCAGTTTCAGTTCTTGGTCCTTACGGTACACAGCTATATTCCAACTCATTCTTTGGCCAGCCCGATGGATTTTTTGTTTTGTTTAGGAATTCTGGACTCGTTTGCTAGTTTGCTGACTTCTGTGTCTCGTCAATAAATCACGATTGAAGTAGGCACATGTCTCCATCGATTAGGGTTTGTATTTTCACTGTCTTTCTACTACCGGTATTAGTGAAGAATATTCATGCTGTCAGACTAAACCATTTACTGTTATATGTTCAATGGTTTCAGAACCATATATATATTTCAACACATATCTTGTGAATTTGATGGCTGAAGCCATCAGCATGTATGCTGTGACATGACTGTGTTGCTTCAAGTACACAACCAACCAGGCCGAAAGGCGTCCGCGAATACATGCAGGCAGAAATGTCGTGCTACGTTTGATCTTATGTATTTCTGATGCAGGATTGTATTGGTTACAGAGGAGAGTTTCTCAGACAACTTGAGATTTTGAGATTTGGCCGGTCCAAAAACTCTGTGACCCATTGGACAGTTTGAGATAATGAGGTTTGGCAGGTCCAACCACGACCATTTTGTAACAATGGTCGGCTCAGTGGTTTATCCCAGTCAGATCTGCTCGTCCATATCTGTTGGAGTAACATCTTGGCATGGATCACAAACGGGCTCGGGCATCCCAGTGGATCAAACAAGGTGTCTATTTTCTTCAGAAGTTGTTGTTTTTTATTGATATTTTGTTCTTCTGTCACATGAAACATGAAATTGTTCTCTTTTGATGACCTTCACAAACCAGTATTTTGACAAATGGCAGTGTTCGCCTGTCAGGTTTATCTCAGAGGCACAATCTCCTTCGAGGAAGTTCATCAGTAATCTGACGAGTTCGAGAGTCAATCTTGTGTGCATGCTTGCTAGCTCACATACCTTTTTGAGTTGTTTGCAAAGTTCTATTCCTTTATCGACTGTTCCTACTGAGGCCATGTTATCGTCATGTATTTCTTCTTACAAATTGCTTCAGCTTCCATAGGATAGTTCTCTCGGTGCTTGTCAGTATGTTGCGGTGTCACAAATTAGGCCTGGAACAGTGATAAACTCGTTCCGAACAAAGCTTATTGCATCTTATACTCATCCGGTGCATTTTGTGCGTTCACGTATCTCCACAACGCCGAATGATACGAACAATCTCCTGGTTTTAGGTGAATTTGCAAGTACAAGGTCGGCCAATTTAATGGAATATATTTAGCGCGGGATATTGAGTGTCCTTTTCGGTGCTGATGATGTGATGAAAATGTACAAAATGATATCAAGTTATCAACAAGATTGATTTGTTATATCTATGCACAAATGGGACAGATTGAAGCCAATTTAGTGGTAATTTAATTATATTGTTGTTGACACACGTTTGATCCAGATTATACCATGTTTGCTGCAATGCAGTCGCCAATTTGTGTAGATTTTGAGGCATCGGGTCCAGGGATTGGATTTCCCTCTTCAGACGATCCCAGCAGTTTTCGACGGGGTTGCGATCTGGACTGCAAGGACAGTTCACGTCTTCCTGATCCAGAACATCAGCAACTGGACAGGATCGGTGGGCTGGGGCATTGCCGTGCTGCCACACAAAGTTATCGCCTTAGACACCTCTAACATATTGAAGAAACATATTTGCCATCAGCTCCCTATACATGGCGCCAGTGACGTTTCACTCAAGGATCACCAAATCAGATTTACCACCATGGTGAATAGCACCCCAGACATGAACGGATCCACCTGCCCCTTGTCTAACAGGCATATTGTCATCTTGGATGGCTTGTCCGGTCATGCGACGCACCCTAAGCCTGCCATCTACAGTGTCCAGGGTGACATGACTTTCATCAGTGAAGACAACATGATACCAGTGCTGCAAGGTTAGGGGCTCAGCCTGCCTGGCCCATGCTAAGCGTGACACACGGTATCGTTGTTGAAGTAGAGTTTGCCTGATCAATCTCCTAGCCTTGTTACCAGTGAACATCAACCTCCTACTCACAGTGCCTCAGGACATAGCCCGATCCAGACGGCGTGACCACTCATTGGCCAGAGACTGTGCCAGACGTCGTTTTTACGCATCATGCACATCAGTACGTAGTCCTCACAGTTCGTACAGATGTATGGACGTCTGCCCAAGGTACCAGGAACTGAATTGCTCATTTTCCTGTACTTTTTGAATACCGGTTATTTACTCACTGCTGACTGAGTGACCCCCACCGAGGTTGCAATCTCTGTCTGCCGGTGGTCATCTTGTTGATATCGGATGATCAAATCTCATATCTCTGCCTTAATGAGCCAAATACAAATTCACTCAATCAAAAAAAATATTTATATTCCATCATATTGGCCGATATGTTAAACCAGATGGTTCCTATCCCCCCCCCCCCGAATCTCAGTTAAACTTCTGACAACTCATTTTGGAGCTTGGGATCAGGGAACAATGCATCATTCAGAGAAGTTTTGCCATGCTTCGTGAAGGTGTCGAAGATGATATGGATCTTTGTTGTTGCTTTGTCCAGCTTCAGGACAACAAAGTGAGGGAACTACCACAAGGCCTTCTGGTTTGCTTTCTGCGGGTATTACTTTATGGATGTAGCCTTGACTCTGTAATCTTGCATGATATTTGTGTCAATTTTCTTCACATCAGGTTATCTCTCCAAATGTTTCTCTTTGTTATTCAGTTTTATCAGTGCGGAGTTGTTCCTGAAGTAGAGCTTCATTTTTGTTCCATGATACAGAGATGCTGTGGAGTGCGTCGTTCTGAGAGATTCCATAGCGATTTCGAGGACTTTCTTTCCCAGCGTTGTACAGTTCTGAGTGCTGGACAGTTCTAAGTTCTGGACATTTCCCAGTAACAACTAAGTAGATTGTTGAGGTCATCAGTCTTTGTGAAGAATGTAAAAATTTTACTCGTTTGTTTTACTCATCGGTACTTGTCACACAAGTCCAGCACAAAGACGTGAATCATAATATTGGCCCCCTTAGTTGTCCTCTGACGTCTGTCACTGAAAACATCAGGTAGGAATGGCCAATTGCAATTAGAAGATCAACAGTGAGGCTTTTGCTGGCTGTTGGGTAAACAATGTTTTCTATATGTTTCCATTTTGGACTTGTAGTCATTTCAGTTGACGATTTCCATGTTTTTTTTCTGCCACTTTTACCATTGTGTGAGTGACAGCTTCCTCGTTGAATTTCCCACCAAGGCTACTGATCTCGTTGTCATATACATTGTTCTGTCTTGTAAATATTAGAAGCAGATTATATTGGTTGATGCAAGATTCCAATGTTTCGTTGAGTTCAGTTTTTTGGAATAGTTCACAAACCCATAAGCCATGTGTTCTGTCGCAGGGTTTACATTTGGAATGAATATTATTTGTGGGTTGTTTGTTCTCTGTGGCCATGTATGTTTCTCCTCATTTTTCAGGTACTGCTTATTTTGTTGGATCCCTCCGACTGTCTTCACAGCTGTTGTCATAAACTCAGCTTCCGCTTTCATGAACATGTTGATTCATTGTCGAGAGTCCTGACATTCCCAGGCACATTTCTGTCATGCACCCAGTGATGGAATTTGGTCAAAAGCAGCTGTCCGAGTTTTTGTTGTAGTGTGATGATCAATAACCCTCCTCCAATTTCGTTCATCTGGCCAGCGCCCTGGAGGTTTATGATGAGTGTGTCCATAGTTTGGCAAAATGTTCCATACCTCTAATTTGTCTATCTCTGATGGGCCTGAACTTGATGAATTCAATCAGATGAAGAATAATCTGCGGTTGCTACCCACCATACTTTCTGTCCAGTCTGACCTTTGCTACTGGATATGCACCAGCTGAACGTCCAAGTCCCTGGATTATGGCTGGCGGTTTTCGTACGTTTCAACTATGTCTATCTACTATTAGCACAGAAGCTTGTATTCAGATGTTGCTTTGGTCTGGTCAATACACGCCACAAATGCTGCTTTTCAGCTTTCATATTTCTTCCTGTCATGAATTTTTCTTGATGAATTTCGTTACAGATACTTTTGTCCGTAGCTTGTCAAATTATGCTTCATGTGTATGCCACCATATCTCCATCAAGTACTGTAAAAAGACAAACATTTGCGGCTGGATATATTTGCGGTTTTTATGTACAGACAAATTTGCGGAAATTTAAGTTTGCAGATTTCAACTGTCATGTGTATTATGTATAGAAGACAAATGTTTGCTATCAATTTGTGGTCAATTCCATATGCCAGCACAAGTATCCATGTCATCACTTACCTCACTGAATATGGCCCTGACTTCTCCAAAACTGTGTAGCCTGTCATTTTCTGTGAGCTAGTACAGTTCCATTCTTACCGTTGTAAATGCATCATTCACCTTGTACTGTTAGTTAGATAAGAGGTAAAGTAAAACAGGAAAATTTCCACGTTGAGCACCGTGGCATTAATATTTGTACCACAATATTGTACCAGATCTACAATATCAATTGTCAGGGAGCTGTAGGTCTCAGTGTTGTGTACATTTCAATCGGACGGTGTTATAAAATTTAACCTGAGATGAATGTGGGCATAATGATACTAGTAAATTTTGCCAATACGTCGTTAAGCTAGAGTCACACCAACCCCGGATCCACTACGGATCATGGCGGACTTTCCCGGACCAACACGAACTGAAACCGGGGTGATCCGGGATGAAATGACGTTTTTTTTCAGTCAACGGTCGTCCGACGGCAATCAAACGCAGGCCACCCCGGATAATCACGGCACCAAGAAGGATGACCCCGGATAAACACGGTATAACTACGGATTGCTTCCCAGACCACCCCGGTGTTAGTACGATTGGTCCCGGAGCCTACACGGATCACCACGGACCATCCCATTTCACCCCGGACATGACACGGTCTGTCCCGGTTCATCCCGGCACAAAGACGGATCACCCCGGCACAATTACGGACAACCCCGGACCACCCCGGACTGTCCCGATCGTAGCCGATTGCTATGAAAAGGAGCGTATTTTGGGGTTGATGACCATTGTTTGCCTGACCTCAGACGAGATCCGGGGTGGTCCGTGTTGGTCCGTGGCAGTCTGTATTGTTCTTCAGGACCGAATATACTTCCCAGATGACTACGGATTGCCACGGAGCCACTACGGTGCCAACACGGTACTTCCCGGACCGTCATGGTATAACTACGGTTCCAACACGGTTCGGCCCGATCTGACTTTTCACCACGGACCATCACGGACCATCACGGCAATTTTAAACAGTTTAAAAACGCCGGGGTCACTCCCCGGATTGCCCAGGATCACCCTGACACACCCAGGACGTTCCCGGACCGTCCAGGACTGCTACGGATTACTTCCCGGACCACCCCGGATTTAGGTCCGGGACAATCCGGGGCGATCCGGGGTCCCGGTGTGACTGTAGCTTTACTAGTAGATGTATATTCGGTCGGTAACGCAATACATGCAATAAACTATCGATAACCATACCCTGTAAAAAGGCTAATTTTGGCGGGTGATTTATTTGGCGGATTTGGCGGCAGGGAGGAAACTACCAAATTAAACTTTTGCGCCAAATTAAGTAGATATATATGTTTCAAGAAATGTAGCTCTGACACCTCCAAATTAAATCTTTGCCCAAAAATGTGTGGGGGGGGGGGGGGGGGGTTGGGGGCACAACCGCCAAAATTAATAACCGGCAATATTAGTTTTTTTACAGTATTAATTTACTGGTATATAAAAGATAGAAGACACATGTCATTTGAAATACTCACTTTGTAATTTCAGGACATTTGAACCTCGCCAATCGCCATCATGGATTTCAGCGGAGATATAGATTTTTCACAAGTGCCCGGGCTTTATGACGAAGATGGTCTGCAGAAGATTGACATTGAGCAATACTTTACAAGAGAACAACTTAATAACATGGCCGAGTATGAAAAGAACAGGCTTAGGAAAATCAAGCAAAACTACCACGCAATGCAGTTCTTTGGACTGAGCATTGGGAAACCATGGTTTATGAGAACAAAAGCAGAGAAAGCCCTAGATGAGAGGCGGAAACAGATCAAACTGCAACATCCAGATGACGTTGAGTGGACGCCAGACCTCGAAAAGTTGCAGAAAGAAACACCGTACAAAAAGTTTGTTCAGCCTATAAAACGGCCACAGAGAAAAAAACAAGCAGAAAAGCCAGTTGTTGTTCTCGATAAAACTGTGACGAGAAATATTCCTCCACCTGTATTGAAGACCATGAAAACCAACATCGGAATATCCTCCTCCCAATTCAAGGGTTTCAATGTGGAGCGAGTACTGGCCAAGGCTGAACATCTGAAACAGCAGATTGCACAAATCAAAGATGGACTGGGTAGGTTGGATACAGTCGCATGCGTCAAGGACGTAGATGCGGAAGAGTTGCGCGACCCAACCAACGAGAAAACAATCAAAAAGTTCGCTGCCATGGCTGTGGAGGCAAAGAAGAGAAAACGAGACAGTCGACGATACCCGAAACGAAACATCATCCGTAGAAACTACGCAGACCTTGAGGTACCCGACGATGACTACTACATCTTTTGTGACGACTGCAACAAAGAATATGAAGGCGATTGCCCGATTCACGGTCCACTGATTGTTGTTCACGACAAAGAGGTAGCTAACGACGGCAGTGATCCCAAAAGAGCCCACAACACTGTACCAGACGGGATAGACATCCGGGAATCCATGATTCCTGGAGCAGGTAAAGGTGTTTGGACAACAGCCAACATCCCCAAAGGTGTTAGATTTGGACCGTATGACGGAGTCATTGTAGAGGAAAAGGATGCAGCTCAGGAATCTGGGTGAGGTTGCTTAATACTAGTAAAATTGGATTAATACTAGTATGTTACCGGTATGTGTAAATGGTGCTGACTAATACTGGTACACACTTTCTCACGTCTATAACTGTATATTTCATCATTTTACCGATGTATACCGACTGGTATACTATTACGAAACTAGTATTACGATATGCTCGTCCATGTAATTTACTACTTTCAGGTACTGTTGGGAGATCTACAAAGACGGCAAACCATCACACTACGTCGATGCCGAGGACGAGTCCAGAGCCAACTGGATGCGGTTCGTGAACTGCGCCTGTAGTGAGGAGCAACAGAATCTTGTGGCCTTCCAGTACCGAGGCGAGGTGTACTACAGGACCATCAGAGACATCCCAGCCAACACCGAGATCCTAGTTTGGTACGGGGCGGAATACGGCACAGACCTCGGCATAGAGCCCTTTCAGAAGAAAGAGACCCAACAAGTCATCACAGACGTCCCAAATGACACATTTCAACGAAAGATAACCGAGTTGACTGTCGAAGAACTATCTGGTTCAGATTATCATTGTAAATCCTGTAATCGTTTGTATACAAATCAGTTATTGTACCATAAGCACAGGAAAATTAAACATGGCGATCCTTTGCCACTGCAAGTGTACCTGCTTGCAGAAAAACTAAAGGAGAAGCGTAAAGGGATGTATATTAGTTCCCACTCCACAGTTCCTTCGTATTGTAATCCTGATCAGTTGAAATCTCTACCCGAGAAGGTTATTGAAAGCAACTTAGAAGAAAACGTCACTGTTTTATCAGGTGTACATGGTGCGATTTGTAAAAGTGCTTCAAATCACGTGAAAATTGTTAACCGGTCTAGTCATCAGAAGGAAGTGCGAGATAATTGTAGTAATAGTGATCAGCATGCTTGTGTATATAGTGGTAGTTCTGAAATGTTTCTGAACCCTACGGTGATTGGTACAGCGGATAAAGCGAACAAATGTACAATTTGTGGTAAATGTTTCCATCAGTCTAGTGACTTCAACAAACACAAGAGAATTCACACAGGAGAGAAGCCGTACAAATGTACAACTTGTGGTAAATGTTTCAGTCGGTCTGGTCTTCTCCACAGACACATGAGAATCCACACAGGAGAGAAGCCGTACAAATGTACAACTTGTGGTAAATGTTTCAGTCGGTCTGGTCCTCTCCACAGACACATGAGAATCCACACAGGAGAGAAGCCGTACAAATGTACAACTTGTGGCAAATGTTTCAATCTGTCACATCACCTCCACAGACACATGAGAATCCACACAGGAGAGACACCATACAAATGTACGCTTTGTGGTAAATGTTTCAATCAGTCTGGTCCTCTCCACACACACATGAGAATCCACACAGGAGAGAAGCCGTACAAATGTACAATTTGTGGTAACTGTTTCCATCAGTCTAGTGACCTCCACAAACACAAGAGAATTCACACAGGAGAGAAGCCGTACAAATGTACAACTTGTGGTAAATGTTTCAGTCGGTCTGGTGACCTCCACGGACACATGAGAATCCACACAGGAGAGACACCATACAAATGTACGCTTTGTGGTAAATGTTTCAATCAGTCTGGTCCTCTCCACACACACATGAGAATCCACACAGGAGAGAAGCCGTACAAATGTACAACTTGCGGTAAATGTTTCAGTGACTACAGTAACTATAACAAACACGTGCAAACTCACAAACAATAAATTCTCGGACCAGGTGACGTTGTTTATATAAACATGTCGGTATTGTTTGTATTAAATGTGCCACAAATATTGTTTAGACTACGAGTGTTACGTTAGTCTCTTACCATTAAAGTTTTTTGGAGGGGGTAAGGGGGGGGGGGGGTGTACAGAATACCAACAGATTTTGCATGCAGTATAGTCCATTCCAATCAGTGTATTTAACTATGTATCAAAAATAGAATGTAGTAAGTAGGTATTTTTGTAATTCACGTTTATAGGAATTTATATGATCATTACGATTTCTCTATTTCTGTATTATCGAAATGTATCCATTTTGAACCGTAAAATATTGTTGTATATATTTTCGTATAATAATTACATGTTAGTAACATAGACGCTGTAGGTCTATGCTTAGAACTATTCTTGGAACCAAAAAAGGCTAGTGTAACAAAATGTTTATTGACCAGTTATGAATTTGACACAACTAATATGACTGATGTGAATTCGTGTGATGTGAATAAATAGTAATAGAACAAGGCCGTGTTGTTTGTTGATATACAGATGTTCTGTAGATCAGCTAATTGTATTCGAAGATGATTGGTCATATTTAAGGCCATTGCCGTGCAGTATATATGTTTTGAAAAATCATTCACTGCTATACTTCATATACTCGTATTGAAACGATTTGACTTTGGTGATTATGGTAAAAGAATTCAGGTATATGTTCATATATCACAAAAATTGTATAATACTACCTAAGAAATATTCTTTGTACTATTTTGACTTACTGAAACGTGCTTCTTAAAGTTGTTCAATGTTCATTAAATACCGGTAGGTTCACTGTTCTTCATTGTATTTACTGATGTAGCCAATGTCAATAAATTAAAGCAGTAAATGTTGGTATTGTGAATGTTTCAGTGATTCCTATTTAATACTAGTAAGTTCAAACTTTCACGTAACACTGAAAGAGGGAGGGTGTGTATTACATATAGTTTAAAGTCTAACTCTATTCAAATCAATTTAAGTTATAATTTTTGTGTGATAAAAACGCAAAATCTAATGTCATGGCTTTTACAGACCCTGACTGTCTTTATCTCTAGATATCAACCATTCTGATATCAACCATAGGTTTTAAAAATATTTGTACTTGATTTATGGAGCGCATTAGTTATTATAATGAATATTCATAACGTTACACGAGTATATTAATTAGCTACTTTTAGAACCTTTCTCTGAGTTAATTGTAGCTACATAGTATCGCTGAATATAAATACGGAGTGAAGCCTGGTGATATATACCGTACTCCTAAGATGTGTCTGGTCACCATGGCAACAATACTCTACATACGGCCCATAGCAACGTAGTTGCTAGGGGCTTAAATTTCATGTTATGAATACTATTCACAAACGTTAAGTTGGCAAACGAATATTAACCTCAAATTTCCACTAAAACTCATATCTTCCTGAATAATAGTAATTGAGATAATGAAATGCTGTAAAAATACATCAGATTTACTCTTATTGTCTGTCAAAAATAAGTATCCTGAACCAAATGGATTTTCATCCATGCCAAATTTATCAAAATAGACACAAACTTACATCGACAGTTCCTTCATTACAGTCTGGGAAAAGAGACATCGTAGATATGTTTCTAAATGTGTTTCTGTCTCCATCTATCTGTATGGGAGACATTCTGGATACGGTCCAAGAAGTGTCTGTCTCCACCTCTTACGAACTCCTATGTGGGATGGATCCTGGATTTGTTTCTCGATGTGTCATTGCGTCCATCTCTGCAACACTCAGGCATGAGATATATTCTGGATCAGTCTTCAAAGGTGGCTCTGCCTTCATCTGTCCAAAACTCTGTATGATAATATTCTGAATCTGTTCTTGATGCGTTTATGTATCCTACTGTATGACACTCTGGCTTGGGAGACATCCTGGATCTGGTTCCAGATGTATCTTTGCGTGATTGACATATTCAATATAGATCTACTTTTCATATAAACTACCCGTGTGATATACCCAGGTGGCATGTGGGCAGGGTCACTGACCGTATATGTCCTCTGGTTACTGTGCGATTTGCGCCGAGTGTTCTTTTGTACTAGCATGTTTCCACATCGCGTTTCCATGATTGTGTTCCCGTCTCCTTGTGACTTTCTAGCATCGGCCTGAACATGTGTTCTTGATGTCATCCATTTCTAGCATCTGCCTGAACATGTGTTCTTGATGTCTACTCTTAGAGGGGTGTCTGCTTTCAGTCATCAATTACATCAGGTCTCTTCTAATTTAACCTCCATTTCCCGGATCCGTGTGTCGCCAGTCCTGTCCCACTGACACCATGAAAGACTCTTGTTACGGGCCTCAAGTCCAGCAGGATGTAGTCCCCTTTCCTCAGAAATTTTCTTGTACTCACCATGATGACCGACCTGTATCTACCAGCATTTTGTGTGGGCACCCGTCTAGCAAGCATCTGACATTTGATTGCCTCTGTCCATCTCGAGTTTCCCACCCGTTTCACCCCTCCAGCTGGTGCCTTCAGCTGATTGTTAGGGCTGCATTTACTCTTTCCCTGTTTGTTAGGCCTGAGGACACTCTCTTCTGAAGTGAACTCTCCCTTGGCATCTCCAGCACATGATTTCAGCTCGTTTCTCCTCAATCCCTCTGATCCCTTTTTATCAGCTGGACCGTCTGTTTCATTGCATCTGCTTGGCTGGGTCTTCGTGACTGGCCAACGGTTGCCAGGCCTTCCAAGTCTTCAGTCTCCTCGCGGCCGACCCCCCAGAAATCTGTCAGTTCTCCATCCCCCAGATGGACTCCCCCATCCCTTGATTGACAGCACATGGTTCCCCACGTCAGACAGCGTCTCCGGCTGACTCACCTCGGCTGACACAAGCATGGGCCAGTCCGGTAGCCCCCATAGGAATTTGTTTATGATGACGTTATCTTTGCTGATCCCGTTCACGTTTGAGTGGCCCTGGTGAACCAACTGAGATACTTTAGCGGCCTATTTCTGAGGTGTCTGTGTTAGCTGCTTCTTGGCGTTCTGGAACTGGGTACTAAATGCTGCCTCCGCCCGGCTCTGTTGTATATTCGTTCCATCTGCTGCACTACTTCAGTCCAGTCAGATGTTTTGTCTATAGACCACTCATTCGAAAGGTCCCGAGCCGCACCTGTTAGATTGTTGATTAGATGTAGTGTTTTACTCTGACCATCCCATCCATTCAATCAGGTGTTCACCTCAGATTGCTTCAAATACTCTATCCAATCTGCCTCCCCGTTGAACTCATGGGGTTTGACGCAAGGGCTCCGTTCGACTGGGGGTTTGCACACCCATGCCAATCATGGACCCGTTCACTCCTGCATTGCCTCCTGACTGAGGGTGAGGTAGGGCTGCTCAGGTAGTCCGGCAGCTCCACCTCTGCCCACCCGCACTGGCAGTGCTCTGTTCTGGCTCATTCCTCTGTTGTCTACCCATCAGGCCACGCCCTGGCCCTATGGTTCAGGTCGACGTTTCCCCTGACCTTTTCCCCTCCGACCTTTTTCCTTCTTCAGCGTCCTGTCCGCCTCAGACCGAGCTTCGAGTATCGGGCTTTCGACTACCTCATTCATTGTGTCACTGAGCAGGTCTGGACAGGCCTTCGAGTACTCTAAAAGCTCCGCCTGGTCCCTGCTTGTCACCGCTGTTGTTCTCCCTATTGGCTCCGCCTTTGGCTATCTCTTGTGGCTATGGCTTCATGATGCGCCCACTGTTTCTGAAGCATCATGCGGGGTCTATCTCTTGTAGGCCCTTGTAGGCTTGGAAAGCCCTTTGTTTGACTTCGCCGTCTCCTTTTCCACCCTGTAACCTTTTTGGCTCTATCTTGACCTCGTGACTCTGCCGTGCAGCCACTCGAATCCGACACGGAGCTGCGGCTCTGCCACTCCACCGGCGCACCGCAGAATAAAGCCACTGGTTCCACGACTCTGCCACCCCGCCACTCCACCACGGATTCACCGACTCTGTGATTCCACCACTCTGCTGCGACGTCACTGGCTCCGTGACACCACAGTGACGCATCTGACTCCACCGCAGAGTACCTGGTTACAAATCGACTCCGCCCTTTGACTCCGTCGATTCTAAGTCTCTCAACGCTCTCAGTCGTTCCCCATCTTCTAGATTCTGTTGGGATCGTAATTCGCTGAGCCTGGGGTGCCTGGGTTCCCTCGGATACCTCCGTGGCCCTCCGCATGGTGGCTGTAAGTCGTTGGACTATGGCCTGACCCTTACCTGTACATGGTCGTATTGTAATAGTATATGCAGGCATTCGATAAAACTCACCACCGATGATGGGCAGGAACTTCAATGCATAAACATGCTTAGCATTAACAAGTATGAATATTTTTGAGGTATCTTCCATCGCGTGATGATGATCTATATTGTCAATCATCATAGAATTAATTATGGGGAATGCCTCTTCCCTTCACGATACTTCCTATTGGACGGAACCCCTTTAATATTATCCGCACACGTGCGTGCATTCACATATATATAAATTTTCTTCATGCAAACAACCAGCCTAATTTCAACGCACCAGCATTGATGCATTAGTACGAAATAATTTAGGACTGATGTATTCTTAATATCCCAGTGTAGAAAGGTATATCGTAGAAATATAAAATGCATATTATACACTTAATAGGCTCTGTATAGGCTGGATTCATATACATAATGCTCTCATTTTGAAGCAAGTGTATATCAATACATTCCATGACTTTATAATTTCCATGACAATGATAAATAACATATAAATGGACGCATTGTACAACAAGCTGGAGTTATATGCATTACCCTGTTAATCTTCATTGCCATCATTTTGAACCAATCCAAACCAAATTTCTCTGGAATACATCTTTAAAAAAACAAAAAAAAAACAAACAAACAAAACGAAAATAAAACAAGCCCACCGCACTGCACAGGTCCTTTGTATGAGTCAGAGAAAATAAATAAGTTACAAATGGCATTTTCCATGTGAATGCGTTTTTCTGTTCATTGTAAAATCTGAAGGGGAAAAATTGAGGATTGACACCAACTGAAGACAGACGCATTTCAACTGGGAATTGATTCATAAATTCATGTTACGTTTTTTGTTTGTTTTGTCATCGAGTGTTTCTCAGACGGATTCACTGCTTTCAGTTATTTTTTTAATAAAATTCACCGATGTCCATGAATCTTCTCATCCATTACGTTTTTTGAAGATGGGTGTTTTTGAAGACTCTTTTTTCCCCAGAGTTGAGGATAATTCTTTGTATACAGTTTCATGCTTCGTATACATTCCATGTCGATACCGATCGTTGGACGGTGTGTGGTTCCCACCCTCAGAATATTTTATGATACACTGTCTACATCGCATGTTCATCCATTTCCGAACTTCGGACACCTCACATATCCCTGAAATATTTCCACTTGACTTGTGGTCAATTTTTCACTCACTCATTAAACACTCTATATTCATTATATATTTCCAGATGTATTTAACCGTTTGAAGTATGAAGTTCCCAGTTGATTCATGTCAAATCTGAATGTATAGCGGGTATAACTATCTTACGTGTTGGGCGTGGAGTCAACTGGAATACGAATCACACTGTGTAACATGGGATGCATTGCTGTTGTATTCAATCTTTGCAATCGCTCACTGCATCGAAACAATCTCGAATGCTTAATGGATCGAATCATGTATACCACTGGAGTAAGCTTAGGATATGACGACGAGTATGGTACATTCAGTATGAGCGGGTCAGCAGACTGACCGGGACACTTTTATGAAAACAATGTTTGGCACTCGTTTCGATTCAGTTGGTTCCCATACCCATCTACCTTTGAAACAGCTAAAGGAGAAAACAGAAGGGTCCCGGTTAGCACTGAATACAACTATGGAGCGTTTTTAGGGTCAATATTCATTGACATGCATTGTAGATTTTCTTGTTGTCAATGATTGTTTCAACCACAAAATTCTTTATTCCACATTACTGTTTCTAAACTTTCTGTGTCGAATTTACATATTCTTATTGCATAGTTCTAACTTCCATCTCCTTGCTGCTTACTTCCAAGTCCTTACTGGTACTTTCTCAATGCTTAATTTATCATGTCAAATTCTAACACCTTTGTTCATGCAAACTATCAAAAAAAATCGCATCTGGCACAATTCATATGGAACTTAGCACATTGCATTTAGAATATAGCATATCGCATGATGAACAAAGCACAACGAATGAAGCACTCGGCGGTTAGCGCCGCCTGTCGTCATAAAGATACAGTAGTAATTGTTGGGGACAAAATTACTACTGCAACATTATGACGACAGGAGGCGCTGGACGCGCGTAGCCACATGATGTATGAGAAACTAAGACCTCCCTTCATTGGACACGTGAATTTTTGGCGCGACCAACAGGTGCCACACTCATGCAGCTGAGAACAGGCCCCAATGAATTCCCGCAATCTTCCCTGTAAATAATAGAATGAGAGATGATTAGTATCAGCCTATTATTAAGATTTCTATGCTCATTGAAATCAATTTTCGATGTGACGTCATGAATACTCATTGTAATATAATACACTATATTGCTAATTATAATATAATACACTATATTGCTAATTAGGTGCAGATATTATCATGACATATGCCTGAAATTAACACACAAAATGGGCATAACTTGAAATCGGACAGTGATAATTGAGATGTGAAAAAAATTCTCAGGAAACTGATAGCTATCTCTGTCAAGGCTAAATATGATGATCTCTCCTATTATAATTTTTTTCATGCCGTTTATTTGGCACGAGTCCACTCGTGACAGTATACAGTAGATACACTAGTACCACGCTACGGTAGTTGTATTGGATTTAACATGTATATCTTATTTACCTTTTTGCCACATAGAGAGACAATGTAGCACCAAGGGTGCTGCAGCTTACCGACAGATCATGAGAATTACGTACACAGGGTATTGGTTTTCCCAAATATAAATTGTTACACTGATCTTCAAACCTATTGGCAAAACATGTTCGTAAATGTTGCCAAAAACACATTTCCTGTATGGAATATAATACGAAATCAAGTTACATCTTGAAAGGTTTCTTCCGTTGATGACATAGGCCTATATTCACAGACCGTCAATTCAAAGGCAACAAAACTTATACGCATCACAAAGGTACATAGGGAGAATCTCATGCATTATGAGGAAAATTGTCAATAGTTTTTGAGGAAATGGCAGCCGAAGACAAAAATCATCGTTTGTTTTGACAAAATAAGGTCGTTTTGACCTTCCAAAGTCATTCAAGGTCAAATTCAAGGTCATCCATCATTCAAACCGCAATATATGATTTCCCATTTGAATGTGCCAATACTTAGGCTCTATTTTGAAAAGTTCTAGGAGTTTACTCCCGCAAAGCTCCCATTATGAAAGATGATTGGGTGAAATTTCCCCAAAAATTTTCCCCAAAAAGTCCAAAAAAAAAAAATTGCTGGAAATGGCTCAGAACGAATAGTGGCTCGATTTGGGACAAAACATTTTTCTTTTCGCCGACACGTCAAAAAATCAAAATGGCTGCCACACGCAGACTGGCAATTCAAGGGCAAAGAAACCTGCCATTGATGTAGCCTACATGAGGGAGATGTCTTGAAACAAAAATCTCAAACTGATCAGACAGTTTTCGAGAAAAAGGCCATCAAAGTCCAAAATTAGCCACTTTTCATAAAAATGGCTGCCAAATTGGCAAAAAGGATTGAATAAAAAAAACGAGAAAAAAAAAGTTTCACGGTATTAGCCCAAGGAATGTTTTAGTAAATTTTCAGAAAAAATCATCAAGGCAAAAAAAGTTATTTGCCGGATGGACGACGGACGACGGACGAACGTACCAAATTTTTAGGTTAAAGGGCTTTCACCTCTCCCGTGTGAGCCCCTTATCCCCAAATTAATCCCCTAAATACACGTCTGCTCATAAAAAGTTAGTTTAGGGGCTATTTTAGCTTGTTCAAGCCCCTAAACCCCGGAAGTTTTCCCGGACGGACGACGGACGAGAAACCACGCCAATAGCTTATCGGGCCATGGGCCGGTAAGCTAAAAATACAGCACCGGATCAGCGGTCCATCAAAGTAAGGTCTTTCCTTCATCCGGGAGTCTTCAGTTTCTCATTCCCAATGTGGCCACTCGACCCGCAGCGCCGTCTGTCGTCATAATATTGCAGTAGTAATTTTGGCACATGAAATGCTTCATTCGTTGTGCTTTGTTCTTCGTGCGATGTGCTTTATTCTAAGTGAAATGTGCTAAGTTGCATATGCATTGTGCCAGATGCGATTTGTTTTTTAATAGTTTGCATGAACAAAGGTGTTAGAATTTGGCATGATGAATCAAGACTTGAGAAAGTACCAGTGAGAACTTGGAAATAAGCAGTAAGGAGATGGAAATTAGAATTATGCAGTAAGAATATGTAAATTCGACACAGAAAGTTTAGAAATAGTAATGTGGAATAAAGAATTTTGCGATTGAAATAATCATTCACAACAAGAAAATCTACAATGCATGTCAATGAATATTGACCCTAAAAACGCTCCATATACAACTAGATAGAGCGGGATATCGAATTTATTTCAGGTTGAGCGGGACACATCAAAGGAGAAAACAGGAGTGTCCCGGTCAGCCTGAACACATTAAATGAAGTGCCTATGGTGTGGAATGGTATCAGATTTATTTTAATTTATCTTGGAATGTATGGGCTGCCCAAAGGCTAAGAAAGGTTACCGGAGATATGTACAGTGTTCTCAAAGTCTGAGTCTGTGTTCTCAAAGTTCTCAAAGTCTGAAATGATAATTTTTCGACAACATGTGCCCAAGGGGAACATTGTTTTCTATATGTTCACAATTGTTTCCTAGGCTGTAAAGTTGATAACGAGCGAAATATTAGCCATTTCGTGCTCTGACCTTGCAAATAACGTCAAAGGGCAAGTTCAGTGTCACGAGAACTTTCAGCTACATATATCATTCACTATAAGTCCACAATTGATCCCTATATAAGCTGTAAAGTCGTTAATAATCGAGATATCAGCAATTTTGTGCTCTGACCTTGAAAATGAATTCAAGGTCAAATTCAAAGTCATCAGAATATACGTTTTTCATTTCCTATATGTGTGGCGATTTTGCCCATAGATCGCGGCAGGAGTCTTTGCAAAACACTAACCAGTTTTACGGTCTATTTTTGGACGCTTCAGTTCGAAGCACGCGTTGCCCCGGTAACGCCCTCTAATCCTCTCTCACCCAATAAACTATAACAATGGTTTGACCTAGATCTCCTTCGTGTCTCGTGTATTGGGGTTTATATACTCTGGTACCGTTTTGATCTGTGAGTTGTCTCAGAGCAAGGCGAGAGAGACGACGGAGAGCTCAGCCATGAGCTCTACGTCCTCGATTCGTGGCTAAGGCCCTCACGGGCCCTGGAGACGACTTCAATAGGGGGCCCGGGCTGGGGTAGACCTTGATGACTCGGGGGCGCACGCCCTCTGGATCACCGTTCTTCTCCACCCGGGATGGTGCGACACAGGCTCTGGCAGACTGTCGGGCTGTCTGGGGTTCCATCCCCGAGGCGGACCGCGGCGAGCCAAGCCTCACAAGTTAACACCACGGTGATGATCCTGTATCTGAGTGGTGTCCGCATGTTTGGGCTCGTTGGGCGGGCTGCTACCTGGTTAGAATTCTGATGATAGAGTAATGACTGTGCCCGCAGTGACCCTCGGTGAGCGGACTTTCGCGAGGATCCGGGGATAGCGGGTGCGCGTCCCCGATGACCTGTGGTGAGAAGACTATCCTCGAGGATCCCGGATAGCGGACGACGTTAAAACTTTACATATGTCCACAATTCATTTCCTATATGTCCCCAAGCTATAAAGTCGATAAGAAGCAAGATATTAGCCATGTTGTCCTGTGACTTTGAAAATCAGGTCAAGGGTCAAATTCCTCTTGTATTTTATTTCTCACAAAATACCGTTATCGGTGCCATTCATTCTTAATGTTCAGCATATGAAACAATATAATTGGTTGCACTTTCGATCAGGACATTTTGTTAGCATAATTTTGTTTTTTCTCTTGCACTTGTTAGCTACTACTTCGATGATTCATATAATTATGTATTCAATGCAGTTTCACTGATGCAATCATTGTAAGCCACACTTATGATAGTGTCCCGGTCAATCTTGAAGTACTGTCCCGCTCTGCCTACATTTTTCAGTTTCACCGGGACACTGAATGCATATATCTATAATTACTCCCGCTGTTCAAGTTAAGAGACACTGATAGTTAGTAATATTAAGGCAGGCCGTAAGAGGGTTGATACTAGGCCTGTATGCATAAACATTTATCTGGGGTTCACTGACTGTTACACATTGGCGTAAGAATCCTCAAGTGTCCGGCTCATACTGAATCTACCCTATCATACGATACCCTAAATACCCTCTACATAGTCTAATATATTTACGTACTATGTACTTTGAGCAAGAGCACATATATCAAAAATACATTGGACAAAATATGTGTTTTGGTCATAGACGATTTTTTTGTAGTGAAAAGTGATGATTTGTATTTAACTTTGTGAGTCATCCGAACTACATGTGCAAGTATTATCATGCAAATTATTTTGAAATCCCTTAAATTATGTTCATGCCAATTCGTAACAATTGGTGCAGACCGTTTGGTTATTCGGTGGAGGCAGACATTTAACTTCCATGACAACATTTTAACGACCACCACCATTCATTTCGATCTGTAAATCCGTTGTCAATCGAACGGCTCCTTTCTTTAGATGGGGTCCGTGTTGATGTTCGCCTTTCAGAGTTTCACAATAAACAGCAAACACGGACTGTCGTGGTGGATTGCCATTTTTCATTCTTGGAACTTATCAATGAAGCTTGAGTGTTATTTTGTAATGGATTTATTGATGTTAGTTTGTGAATGCTAGAAAGCCTATAGTGTTCCATGGCCTTTAGTGTTCAAGTTGGTTGGGTTTTCGTGATGCGCGCACCAATGAATGTATATAAATAACATACTAGCCTGCCAACGTCCAGTAGGACTTCCACGATCATGTGCATGACATATAGAGTACATAACACACAGCATTATCGAACAACAGGCTATTGGCTCATTGGTAGGGAGTTTGCCCCTCAAGCGAATGAGTTCGACAACAGTCTCTCCAGGTACAAATCTCACAAGGTAAAAATAAATACCACAAAGGATACAACTTATTATACCCAGTGTATAATATAAAGAGCAGCGTATATGTTTCCAATCTAGTGCGAAATCTGTTATGTTAAGCGTGCATGAACAGCAAGCATATTTTACTGAGGAAATACATAACGATATTTCCGCTATTTTTGATGACGGTATTTATTAGAAATATCGATATGGATGGCGATTGTGGATATATAGATGAGTGGAAATATATAAATATAAATGCACCGCGAAGTTGACTGATACATGTTCATAATACATATTTGTTTAGATGAATTTGCACTAGCCAACTCACTGATAAGTGTATTTTATGGTGTTTTTTCCTTTTACCGACAACAATGTCAATGTTATAAGAAAGAAAATTTGTTTTACAGGTCATCCATTGAGACTAACACAAACTATGTCAGTAGAGGGGACAAGTGCACGTTCTCATGAAACAGATGTAATCGAGCGGGATCAGTTTTAAAAATACACATGTGACGTCACTCTAATGTTTGTTCGCTCCAGTATTTTTCAGGAATGGACAGAAATAAAAGAATGTAGTCCATTCTTATTGAGTCTAAGAATGTACAGTCTGGGTGATGTATTTTAAGTAAGGGAAAGCACTCGTTAACTGTCCATTCGTAGATCTGAAAAGATCTACGAATGGACATTTACTCATACTTGTAAATGTAAACTTTATTTATTTTACGAGGATTGCCCACGGCGGATTGTCACTAGGGGGTCTCCTCGGTGCATAAAAACAAGTGAACATAATATAACATATGTACAAAATCAACAAACACACAACTAACAAAAAACAAAACACTACAAAAAATATAATGAATATATTCAAATCAACTAATTCATTATCAACAATAATCGCTAAATATGCAATTCATGAACAAATGTTTTATGTTTTCAAATACACAAGAATGGTTCTTTGTTCGTTGTTGTTGTTTACATTCTTATGGTGCA
Organism: Terebella lapidaria; assembly: GCA_949152475.1. NCBI lineage: Eukaryota > Metazoa > Annelida > Polychaeta > Terebellida > Terebellidae > Terebella > Terebella lapidaria. The sequence continues at coordinate 27,933,926 of OX424566.1, read as the reverse complement.
TAAACGACACCGTAAGGTGGCAGGCACGAACATGCATACCATTGAATAAATGTATTGCACAAAGTATGCATTATAGAAGCACACTGAATACAGTGCTCATACACAATAAAATTCTTATAAAAATGCAGAAACAAAGGGGCCTGACATATTGTTGGGAGTTTCAACTTGGTATGAACCTGATTTTTTTCCAAACTGAAAACTGACTATCAAATGAGTAATAAATGTGGTTATACACTTGAAGAGACTTTCGGATGTCTTCCTTGGTTCAACAATAATATAAGTATGAATTTTATCTGCCACTTTTGGACTTTCACAACACCACAAGATCATATTACACAATAAATATAGATTTATCAACCGGTGATCAATATGGTTGGAGAAAAAATACCATATCTGAAATGCACGTGTATTTGCATTAGTCGATTATTTGGTTCCTATTTTCGGCCAGAACTGCTGCATCCTTGTCGATAATATCTGTGGCTCCTGTGTTTTCAATAAGAGGTTAAGGAATGTATTCCATGCAAAATGGCACTTGAACTTTAATAAAGATTTGATTGACGGAATCAATCGATGAAAGTTGCACAAAAGACGTCATTCATTGATCAATAAATTTGTCAATCAGTGCGTTCATTCAAGTAAACCACACAAATCAATTGTTTTATCACACAGAAATAAACATTCCATGACAATTTCCTGTCTCATAATTAGTTTGAAAACTCGATATCAGCCTGTAATTCGTGATTGTGGCTAATATGAAGTTGCTTCTATCTTCCTGATGTGGCTTTTTTTGATAGAATTTGTGCTCATCAACATGTATGTACTGTTTCTTCGCAAATGTAACCATGCGTTTGAATGTTCAATACTCAACATCAGAAACCCATAGGAGAAATGGGTTTCTTGTGTGTTTTTGTTAACATATTGGTTTGTGTTCTTTTCATAGGAATGGATCATCATCATTTACTTGAGTCTACAGTCACAACATCGCTTCGAGGTGATGCTTTTAGACTGTAGATGAGGCAAAAGTGTGATTTTGAGTAGCGTGGGTGTTATTTTGCGAGCAACAGAGGTCATGGGTGTGAATAACTGTGTACTCCCACAAGTGAATTGCACTGATAGCAGTCAAACTAGTAGCTGAATCAGTGTGAGTCTACATAATCATGGTAAAAATAAACTAATCAGTCTTGGCCATCTGGGTAATGGGGTACATTATCGATAGGTACAAATTGTTTGTGCCTTCCTGTAAATAGACCCACGTTGCCATATAAAGGCATTCCAATTTTCACAGTTTAATCACGCATGACTAAAATTAATCGATATTCATAGGACATGCTCGTTGCTGACCAGTAAGGTGACTAAAACTTGTCAACAATACTGACTTTGTTATGCATGGAAGGTTTTCCCAGAAGAGGGCATTAAATGCAACGTGGGTATTTACTGAAAGACTTCATTGAATTTGCGATTGGCGTAGATACCCCATTGGAATGAAACATCATTAAAACTCAGACCAAAATAAATTGGCAGTATTTTTGAAGCTAAACATGTATGTATATATATCAATTGTGTGCATGCATGCAATTGCATCGAACACGATACGTATGTATACGCGAATAATACACGGTCACCACGATAGAAAAAGTCGAAAATACCGTTTCGATGTACACAAATTGAATGCATCTGTATTATTTCATACTGATTGCATGTGTTGTGATGACACCGTTCTAGTTTTGGGGTAATACCAACAGAAATCTTTATATGGATTTATATGAATAACTTTTGCAATGTAATGACGCCAAACATTATATTTAGGATCAATGTGGTTTGACCAGGACCTGAGAGTGTGACACATACCTATTCCTAATGTGCACGTAGCAAGGCATGAAGCTGTTATAATACTCCCCACTGGATAGTTGTTACAGTTTGGGGCTTATATCTTCAAAAATAATCCAGGTTTCATTTGCTGATGTTATTGTTACATTATTGATGTGAATGCGCTGCCAGTATGGGAACTGTTCTGAAGATTTTTTTCTGTAGTAAAAAGTGGTGATTTTACCATTTCAGAATCACAAGTAGGTATTTTCCTCTGTGAGTTACCGTTCATGTTCATACCAATTCGTAACTACTGGTGCAGACCGTTTGTTTATTCAGTGGAGGCATAAAATTCATCTTCCATGACAACATTTTTCCAACGATTTCCAACATTTTCCACTCATTTTTCCGCCATTCATTTGGATTCGTAAATCAGTTCTCGATCGAACGACTTCTTTCTTTAGATGAGGTCCGTGTTGATGTTCGCCTTTCAGAGTTTCACAATAAACAGCAAAACACTGTCGTGGTGAAATGCCATTTTTCATTCTTGGAAGTTATCGATGCAACTTGAGTGTTATTTTTAAACGAGAACGATATTCGAAGATATTTTTTGTAATGGATTTATTGATGTTGGGTTGTGAATGTCAGAACACCTATAGTGTTCCATGGCTTTAAGTGTTCATATTGCTCGTGCGTGGGTGATGCGCACACCAATGAACGTACATAAACAACAGCCTAGCCTACCTACTTCCGGTAGGACTTGCATCTTCCACGATCATGTGCATGACAAAAAGAGTACATACCACAGCAATATCGAACAACAGGCTAATTGCTGCAAACAAAATATGCCCATTCTGCTTTAGACAGTGTTTCCACTGAGTAGAAAATTCGCCAAGCTTTTACTTCCATTTACAACATAACACTACATGGATGAATCACATGCAACAAGTCAACTATGGACACATGGGACGGTATAGCACATTCCCCATGAAATTCATGCTTCGAAATAAGCAGTGTCAAACTATTGATACAAAGATATTGCTGGTAATTGAAACACATTGATCATCTGGGGTATTTTTGATTGGATGATATTATTGGCTAATTGGTAGGGAATTTGCCCCTCAAGCGAATGAGTTCGACACAAGATCCCGCCAGGTACGAATCTTGCCACAAAAAAGTTGGCAATAAATACCACGAAAGAATACAATTTACACCACAATATCCTGTATATAATAAGCAATCTAATATTCCTAATATATTATAAAAAGTACAAAATATGTTAATTTTATGTTATGCGTGCATAAACATGAGGCCTACTTCACTGAGGAAATACATAACGATACATGCTATCCTTTGATGATGGTATGTGTTAAAAATATCGACAAGGAGGGAAATTGTGAATATTTTGTGGGTGGAAATATATAAATGCACCCGAAATTTTACTGGTACATGTCCATTATACATATTTGTTTATATGGATTTGCACTAGCCAACTTACTGACTAGCGTATTATATGGTGTTTTTTTTCTCCGTTTACCGACAATAATGTAAATGTCAGGAGATTTGTTTTACAGGTCATCCATTGAGACTAACACGACCTATGCCAGTACAGGGGACACGTGTACATGCTCATGAGGCAGATGTAATCGAGCAGGATCAGTTAGAAAATATTTGTCTCTACTTGTTGGCAGGCGGATTTCATCGATATATTGTCTGAACATGCACATGTGCATGGTCATAAATTCTCTTGCACGTAGTTATCGCCCAATCCTCCACAAACAAATATATGAGTGCCCTTTGTCCATATTTTTTTGTTTGTTTTTTGTTGTTGTTTACAATCTTGTGAAGCATCGACGACACCTAAGGGGGCAGGCACGAACGTACATACCACTGAGTAAATGTATTGCACAAAGCTTCATGCTCTCCTTTTGGCGCTCGGGTGGCTCGTGTCATTCTCGCGTTCCAGGGTGGTTGACGTGTCAGCGCATCAAGTCCCATCGACGGCAGCACATACCATGCCATACTGTACGAATGTATCCTAAATGTATTATACATTGATATCTGTAACAACTGTATATTATTTTTCTATTTCATGGGGTCAGCACGGGAAGACAGCCTTGGCTATGTGCTGTCCCCCACAGCAATGTATTTTATTTTCATATGTACAATATTTTTTTTGTTATATACATGCTGCGGAAATAAAACTACTACTAAGTATTCATTATAGAAACACACTAAATACAGTGCTCATACATAATACAATTCTCGTTATGAAACTGGAAAATTTTCATATCGAGTCAATATGCGCATATGTACAAATATACCGACTTACAAAAATGGAGAAACAAAAAGGCCTGACATATTGTTGGGACTTTCAACTTGGAATGAACCTGTTTTTTTTTCAAGCTGAATAAAGATTATCAAATGAGTAATAAATTTAGATATATAGACTTGAAGAGAATTTTGGGTGTCCCCCTTATTTCATCAATAATATCTGCCTCTTTTGGACTTACAAAACCACAATATCATGGTACACAAGAATAGTAGAAATATAGATTCAACAACCGGTGATGAATATGGTTGGAGAAAAAATACCATATTTGGAATGCACGTATATTTTAATCAGTCGATTATTCGGTTCCTATTTTCGGCAAGAACTGCAATCCTGTGTTTTCAATAAGAGGTTAAGGAATGTATTCCATGCAAAATGGCACCTGATTCTTGATAATAATTTGATTGACGGAATCAATCGATGAAAGTTTATCACAAAAGACGTCATTTACTGATCAATAAATTTGGCAATCAGTGCTTTCATTCCAGTAAACCACACAAATCTATTGTTTTCTCATACATAAATAAATGATAGATTAATACCATGGCAATTTTCTGTCTCTTAATTAGTTTGAAGATATTATATCAGCCTGTAATTCGTGATTGTGGCTAGTATGAAGTTGCTTTTATCTTCCAGACGTGGCTGTTTTCTTGATTTGGCTTTTCTTGAGTTCGTGATCATCACAATTTTTGTACTGTTTATTTGCAAATGTAACCAGTCGTTTGAATGTTCAATACTCATTATCAGAAACGCATAAGGGAAATATATGAAAATTATGATTTATTTGAGGAGCTGAGACCTAGCCTGTCAGTATGCAACATTGTAACTGGTAAACACTAGACTAAATATCCCCCCCCCCTACAAAAAGATATTGACTCTTGACTATTTCATCTCAGCAAAGACCGAAGCCTCGTGTCAACAGCAAGGACCTGTCCACGCATCAGAGAATGAGAGTGGTGTCGTCTTCTCATTACAGCTGACCCATTGGGTAACGATATGTGATCGGTGTAGTGTAAATGTCATGCATGACCATGTATTTGTGTTTTGTTTGCTTCAGTTCTTAATGATTGTTCGATTTGCTGAAAATAGAGAAAATCTTTTTTTCATTGCTAAAATATGACGATCCAAGTCGAATTTTATCTAGGTTGATATCAAAATCACCAACATCCTTGAACATTAAATTCTCAAGCAAGCAGTGGATGAGGTCCTTGTTTCAAACATTTGCCTATATCATAATTCAATGTGATGTAGTTATGTTCTCGAATTATTGCTTATTGTTTTACATTATGTACAGTGTAAAAGACGGAGTAATAATCCGAACAGCATACTTAGTAAAATAATTAAATCATAGTGATCAAGTATGGTGTTTTTAGAACTAAGAAGTATGTATAGTTATATAAAGTATTGCTATTGTGTGTGTATTCAATAAAGGAAAGAGTGAAGTATATATTTCTCTGGTTTCTATGATTTATTCACACCTTGTTGCACTCATGCTTACATTGAGAAAACACATTTTCAGAACATAAATTATTGTCATGCCCATCATTCTTGTCATGGCTGATGAATTAGAGATGTCTCTGGTTAGGGGGGGGGGGGGGGTGGGGTTATATGGCCGTGTGACGGACGCAGTTACAATATCTTTCAATTATAAAATTCACGCATAATCAACCAAAATGATCAACATTTATTTGGCGCATGTAATGGTGACTTACTTTAATTTCTGGATTTTGGCGGAACGCGTTTGGCAGAAAACTGATTGCATGTGTTGTGATGATACCATGTAAACGTTCTAGTTTGGGGGGTAATACAGTATCACTCCATTACCAGCTGTTGCAAATACCAACAGAAATCTTTGTATGAATTTTTATGAATAACGTTTCGAATGTAATGACGTCAAACATTATATTTAGGATCAAAGTGGTTTGACCAGGACCAGAGAGTGTGACACATGCCTATTCCTAATGTGCACCTATCAATGCATGACCCTGTTATAATACTCCCCACTCGATAGTTGCTACAGCTTGGGGCTTTTATCTTCAAAAATAATCCAGGTTTTATTTGTTGATGTTATTGTTATATTATGGATGTGAATGAGCTCCCAATATGGGAACTGTTTTGGAGATTTTTTTCTGTAGTAAAAAGTGGTGATTTTACCATTTTAGAATCATTAGTTGTATTTTCCTCTGTGAGTCATCATTCATGCTCATGCCAATTCATAACTATTGGTGCAGACCATTTGTTTATTCAGTGGAGACGGAAAATTCAACTTCCATGACAGCATTTTTCCGACGATCATCTTCATTCATTTGGAATCGTAAATCAATTCTCAATCGAACGATTCTGTCTTTAGATGGGGTCCATGTTAATGTTCGTCTTTCAGAGTTTCACAATGAATAGAAAAACAATGTCGTGGTGAAATGCCATTTTTCATTCTTGGAACTTATCAATGCAACATGAATGTTATTTTTAAATGTGAAAGATATTTTTTGTAATGGGTCTATTGATGTTGGGCTGTGAACGCTAGAACGCCTACAGTGTTCCATGGCCTTAAGTGTTCAAATTGGTTGGGTGTGAGTGGTGCGCGCACCAATGAATGTACATAAATAACAGCCTAGCATGCATACTTCCGGTAGGACTTGACATCTTCCACGATCAGGTGCATGACAAAAAGAGTACATAACACAACACTATCGAACAGGCTAATTGCTGCAAACAAAATATGCCCATTCTGCTTTAGGCAGTGTTTCCACTGGGTAGGAGATTTTGCAGTTATTCACTGCCTATGTGTCACTGCTACAACAACGCAAGCAATGAGATCAATATTCAGCCATTTACAACATAACAATATATGGATGGATGACATGCAACAAGTCAACTATGGACACAGGGAAAGGTACGGCATCAAACTGTTGATTCAATTATATTGCTGGTAATTGAAATACATTGATCATGTGAGGTGTTTTGATTAGATGATATTAATGGCTTATTGGTAGGGAATTTGCCCCTCAAGCGAATGAGTTCGACACCAGATCCCGCCAGGTACGAATCTCGCCACATAAAAATTGGAAATAAATACCACATAATAAGCAATCTATATGTTCCTAATATATTATAAAAAGTACAAAATCTGTTATGTTATAAATATGTCGTCCATGAATATGACGGCTATTTCTCTGAGGAAATACATAACAATAATCCTGCTATTCTTTGATGATGGTCTGTGTTAAAAATATCGACAAGGAGGGTGATTGTGAATATTTTGTTAGTGGAAATATATAAATACACCCGAAATTTTACTGGTACATGTCCATTATACATATTTGTTTATATGGATTTGCACTAGCCAACTAACCGACAAGTGTATTTTATAGTGATTTTTTCCTTTTATCGACAACAGTGTAAAAGTTATGAGAAAGAAGATTTGTTTTACAGGTCATCCATTGAGACTAACACGACCTATGACAGCAAAGGGGAGAGGTACACATGCTCATGAGGCAGATGCAATCGAGCAGGATCAGTTTGTCTCTACTTGGCAGGCGGATTTAATCGATATATTGTCTGAACATGCGTATGTATATGGTCATAAAGTCGCTTGCAGGTAATTATCGACCAATCCACCACAAACAAATGTATGGGTGCCTTTTGTCCATAATATTTTGTTCCTTGTTGTTGTTGATATTCTTGTGGAGCATCGACGACACCGAGAGGCGACAGGCATGTACGTGCCTACCATTGAATATAATATTGTATCTGGTGTGCTTCTAACGTGCATACTTTCTGCAATACATATTATGTATAGCAAAACGTATGCATGTAAGAAACACACCAAATATTCATATACAAAAAAAATCTGGTTATGATAATATGAAACTGATAAAGTTTTAATGAGTCAGTATGTGCATATATACAAATGTACCGTCTTACAAAAATGGAGGAACGAAAGGCCTGACATATTGTTGGGAGTTTCAACTTGGTATATTTTCCCCCAAATTGATTGATGATTGACGAATGAGTAATAGATGTAGCCATATATTCGAAAATAATTTTTGGTGTCTTCCTCGTTTCAACAATGACATAAGTATGAATTTTAACTGTCACTTTTGGACTTTTGAAACCACAATATCATATAACTCACGAAATATAAATTTAACAACCAGTAAATGATCAATATGTTTGGAGGAAAACAATACCATTTGTATTTGTAGTGCATGTGTATTTGCAAATTAGTAGATGATTTGTTCACTACTTTCTACAAGAACTGCCAGACTTGTCGATATATGGCTTGTGTGTTTACAAAAAGGGTTAAGGAATACATCCCATGCACAATGATTTTTTGATAATGATTTGATTGACGGAATCATTTGACAAAAAGTCACACAAAAGACGTCATTTACTGATCAATAACTTAGTCAATCAATGCTTTCATTCAAGTAAACCACACAAGCTTACTGCTTCCTCACACATAAATAAATACAAGACCAATGTCATGGCAGTTTTGTGTCTCCTAATTAGTTTGAAAATATGATATTGTAAGTTCTGTCTGTGGTTAGTGTTATGTTCAGTTCACGGAATTAAATCAAAGTAACCAGTTATTAGATGATCAAACACAACACATTGAAGTTTCTGTTTATCGCTGTCGATCACCGACGCTATACATACAACATTCTGCAGACAATTACTGTTATCATATCAACATTATCGTATTATGCTATTATCGTAAAATGTTATCGTATACATGCATAATTATTCAATCATTACATTCCTTTCCTTCTTGGAAATGACCTTTATCATGTTCATTGTTCATTTATCAATAACAAAGTCTTTCAGCCATGATGGCTTGTTCTTAGACCTTGTCGGTCTTCCAGATGAGGTGGTTTCTGGAATGTTCTGATCAGAAAGTCCTGGATCAGACTGCATACCAACTGGTTCTGGCTGATCAGCCGGTTCAACAGGAATGTCTCCCGTTTGGTCAGTTTCGACTGGTTGACTTGCTCCAATGAATCTCCGTACATGAGAAGAATTCCTCCTGACCACAAATCTTTTTTTCATTGCTAAAATATGACGATCCAAGTCGAATTTTATCTAGGTTGATATCAAAATCACCAACATCCTTGAACATTAAATTCTCAAGCAAGCAGTGGATGAGGTCCTTGTTTCAAACATTTGCCTATATCATAATTCAATGTGATGTAGTTATGTTCTCGAATTATTGCTTATTGTTTTACATTATGTACAGTGTAAAAGACGGAGTAATAATCCGAACAGCATACTTAGTAAAATAATTAAATCATAGTGATCAAGTATGGTGTTTTTAGAACTAAGAAGTATGTATAGTTATATAAAGTATTGCTATTGTGTGTGTATTCAATAAAGGAAAGAGTGAAGTATATATTTCTCTGGTTTCTATGATTTATTCACACCTTGTTGCACTCATGCTTACATTGAGAAAACACATTTTCAGAACATAAATTATTGTCATGCCCATCATTCTTGTCATGGCTGATGAATTAGAGATGTCTCTGGTTAGGGGGGGGGGGGGGGGGGTGGGGTTATATGGCCGTGTGACGGACGCAGTTACAATATCTTTCAATTATAAAATTCACGCATAATCAACCAAAATGATCAACATTTATTTGGCGCATGTAATGGTGACTTACTTTAATTTCTGGATTTTGGCGGAACGCGTTTGGCAGAAAACTGATTGCATGTGTTGTGATGATACCATGTAAACGTTCTAGTTTGGGGGGTAATACAGTATCACTCCATTACCAGCTGTTGCAAATACCAACAGAAATCTTTGTATGAATTTTTATGAATAACGTTTCGAATGTAATGACGTCAAACATTATATTTAGGATCAAAGTGGTTTGACCAGGACCAGAGAGTGTGACACATGCCTATTCCTAATGTGCACCTATCAATGCATGACCCTGTTATAATACTCCCCACTCGATAGTTGCTACAGCTTGGGGCTTTTATCTTCAAAAATAATCCAGGTTTTATTTGTTGATGTTATTGTTATATTATGGATGTGAATGAGCTCCCAATATGGGAACTGTTTTGGAGATTTTTTTCTGTAGTAAAAAGTGGTGATTTTACCATTTTAGAATCATTAGTTGTATTTTCCTCTGTGAGTCATCATTCATGCTCATGCCAATTCATAACTATTGGTGCAGACCATTTGTTTATTCAGTGGAGACGGAAAATTCAACTTCCATGACAGCATTTTTCCGACGATCATCTTCATTCATTTGGAATCGTAAATCAATTCTCAATCGAACGATTCTGTCTTTAGATGGGGTCCATGTTAATGTTCGTCTTTCAGAGTTTCACAATGAATAGAAAAACAATGTCGTGGTGAAATGCCATTTTTCATTCTTGGAACTTATCAATGCAACATGAATGTTATTTTTAAATGTGAAAGATATTTTTTGTAATGGGTCTATTGATGTTGGGCTGTGAACGCTAGAACGCCTACAGTGTTCCATGGCCTTAAGTGTTCAAATTGGTTGGGTGTGAGTGGTGCGCGCACCAATGAATGTACATAAATAACAGCCTAGCATGCATACTTCCGGTAGGACTTGACATCTTCCACGATCAGGTGCATGACAAAAAGAGTACATAACACAACACTATCGAACAGGCTAATTGCTGCAAACAAAATATGCCCATTCTGCTTTAGGCAGTGTTTCCACTGGGTAGGAGATTTTGCAGTTATTCACTGCCTATGTGTCACTGCTACAACAACGCAAGCAATGAGATCAATATTCAGCCATTTACAACATAACAATATATGGATGGATGACATGCAACAAGTCAACTATGGACACAGGGAAAGGTACGGCATCAAACTGTTGATTCAATTATATTGCTGGTAATTGAAATACATTGATCATGTGAGGTGTTTTGATTAGATGATATTAATGGCTTATTGGTAGGGAATTTGCCCCTCAAGCGAATGAGTTCGACACCAGATCCCGCCAGGTACGAATCTCGCCACATAAAAATTGGAAATAAATACCACATAATAAGCAATCTATATGTTCCTAATATATTATAAAAAGTACAAAATCTGTTATGTTATAAATATGTCGTCCATGAATATGACGGCTATTTCTCTGAGGAAATACATAACAATAATCCTGCTATTCTTTGATGATGGTCTGTGTTAAAAATATCGACAAGGAGGGTGATTGTGAATATTTTGTTAGTGGAAATATATAAATACACCCGAAATTTTACTGGTACATGTCCATTATACATATTTGTTTATATGGATTTGCACTAGCCAACTAACCGACAAGTGTATTTTATAGTGATTTTTTCCTTTTATCGACAACAGTGTAAAAGTTATGAGAAAGAAGATTTGTTTTACAGGTCATCCATTGAGACTAACACGACCTATGACAGCAAAGGGGAGAGGTACACATGCTCATGAGGCAGATGCAATCGAGCAGGATCAGTTTGTCTCTACTTGGCAGGCGGATTTAATCGATATATTGTCTGAACATGCGTATGTATATGGTCATAAAGTCGCTTGCAGGTAATTATCGACCAATCCACCACAAACAAATGTATGGGTGCCTTTTGTCCATAATATTTTGTTCCTTGTTGTTGTTGATATTCTTGTGGAGCATCGACGACACCGAGAGGCGACAGGCATGTACGTGCCTACCATTGAATATAATATTGTATCTGGTGTGCTTCTAACGTGCATACTTTCTGCAATACATATTATGTATAGCAAAACGTATGCATGTAAGAAACACACCAAATATTCATATACAAAAAAAATCTGGTTATGATAATATGAAACTGATAAAGTTTTAATGAGTCAGTATGTGCATATATACAAATGTACCGTCTTACAAAAATGGAGGAACGAAAGGCCTGACATATTGTTGGGAGTTTCAACTTGGTATATTTTCCCCCAAATTGATTGATGATTGACGAATGAGTAATAGATGTAGCCATATATTCGAAAATAATTTTTGGTGTCTTCCTCGTTTCAACAATGACATAAGTATGAATTTTAACTGTCACTTTTGGACTTTTGAAACCACAATATCATATAACTCACGAAATATAAATTTAACAACCAGTAAATGATCAATATGTTTGGAGGAAAACAATACCATTTGTATTTGTAGTGCATGTGTATTTGCAAATTAGTAGATGATTTGTTCACTACTTTCTACAAGAACTGCCAGACTTGTCGATATATGGCTTGTGTGTTTACAAAAAGGGTTAAGGAATACATCCCATGCACAATGATTTTTTGATAATGATTTGATTGACGGAATCATTTGACAAAAAGTCACACAAAAGACGTCATTTACTGATCAATAACTTAGTCAATCAATGCTTTCATTCAAGTAAACCACACAAGCTTACTGCTTCCTCACACATAAATAAATACAAGACCAATGTCATGGCAGTTTTGTGTCTCCTAATTAGTTTGAAAATATGATATTGTAAGTTCTGTCTGTGGTTAGTGTTATGTTCAGTTCACGGAATTAAATCAAAGTAACCAGTTATTAGATGATCAAACACAACACATTGAAGTTTCTGTTTATCGCTGTCGATCACCGACGCTATACATACAACATTCTGCAGACAATTACTGTTATCATATCAACATTATCGTATTATGCTATTATCGTAAAATGTTATCGTATACATGCATAATTATTCAATCATTACATTCCTTTCCTTCTTGGAAATGACCTTTATCATGTTCATTGTTCATTTATCAATAACAAAGTCTTTCAGCCATGATGGCTTGTTCTTAGACCTTGTCGGTCTTCCAGATGAGGTGGTTTCTGGAATGTTCTGATCAGAAAGTCCTGGATCAGACTGCATACCAACTGGTTCTGGCTGATCAGCCGGTTCAACAGGAATGTCTCCCGTTTGGTCAGTTTCGACTGGTTGACTTGCTCCAATGAATCTCCGTACATGAGAAGAATTCCTTCTGACCACTCCTTGGTCACTCTGTAAGACAACTTGATTTCCATACTTGTTAAGCACCAAATGAGGTTCTGGATTGAAGTTGGTCGAAAGTTTGTTCTCTCTCGGCTGGCGTACAAGCACCTGATCTCCAACTTTGAGATTCACGTCTCGTGCTTGGTGTCGTTCGTTGTAATTCTTCCTTTGGGTGAATTTCGCTCTTCCATCTCTTTCCCTCACTTCTTCAAAATCCGCCAGCGTCAAGTCAAGTTCTGGTAACTTTGTTCTCAGTTTTCTTCCGTACAGAAGTTCTGCTGGGGAAATTCCGGTCGTGGAGTGTGGGGTGCTTCTATATGCAAGCAAGAATGTGTTCAGCTCCTTTTTCCAGTCTTTCCCTGAGGCATGGGCTGTTCGTATTGCTTTCAGCAGAGATCTGTTTTGTCTTTCAACCTCACCGTTTGCTTGAGGCCAGTATGGTGTTGATCTCTTGTGTACTATTCCGTTCTCATCCAGATATTTCTTGAATTCGGTGGAGACAAACTGTGGTCCGTTGTCTGTTCTGAGATTTACTGGTAACCCATGGGTTGTGAACATTTTATCCAGTGCCTCAATCACCTTTTCTGAGGTAACTGATTTCATTATCGCAACTTCAAAGTACCTTGAGTAGTAGTCCACAACTACTAAAAGATTATGTCCGGTGGGAAATGGTCCAAGTAGGTCAACACCAAGAAATTCCCATGGATTGGTTGGCAATGTAGTTGGCTGTAATTCCTCTGGGCATTCTGGTCGTGCCACCAATTGACATGGTTCACAAGATCGACACACTTTCTCCACATCCTTCTCCGCTTGGGGCCACCAAACTTTTGATCTCAGCCGTTGTTTAGTTTTAACCAGTCCTTCATGCCCTTCATGAGCTAACCTCACTACTTTTTCACGAAGAGGTCCTGGTATGACGATTCGTGTTCCTCGCAGAATGAGCTGTCCCAGAACACAGTTCTACTTGTAGGGGTTGATAATTTTTCTTCACTGTTTCATCAGCATAACTCCAGTCGTTTTTTGTGATGCACTTCCGCACGATGGCTAATTCTGGATCATCAGCCGAAACTTGTTCAATTTCTTTGGCAGTTAGTGTTCTCGGAACAGCATGTTCCACCACAAAGTATACATATTGTTCAGCAATGTTCTCACATTCTTTCGTTTTAGGTATACATAACCTTGACAGTGCATCTGCAGCATTTGTTGGTCCTGGTTGATAGCGAACTTTGAACTTGAAGTTTTGCAATTGCAGTGCACACCGTTCCACTCTGGCGCACACTCTGTTGCTTGTTTTGCGATTGAAGATGAATTCAAGTGGACGATGATCCGACACAACTTCAAATTCAATTCCATACAAGAACATGTGGAACCGTTCACACGCCCACAATATTCCCAGAGCTTCTCGTTCAGTTTGTGAGTATCTGCGTTCAATCGCACTCAATCCTCGTGATGCATAGGACACTACTTTGTAGACATCATTGTTTTTTTGTGCTAGTATTCCTCCTAGCCCAAATGGGCTGGCGTCTGTTATAACAACAGTTTCCAGGCGTGGATCAAAATATGCCAAACTTTCCGCATCACCGAGACGTTTCTTGATTTCCGTAAAAGCCGCCTGTTGTTCTTCACCCCATGTAAATGCTTCATCCTGACGTGTCAGCTTCCTGAGGGGCTCTGAGATAGTGGCAAGGTCTGGAATGTACTTGGTACAAAAATTTACCAGACCAAGGAAACTTCTTACTTCTTTTGAATTTTCTGGCTGCTTCGTTTGACGAACTGCTTCAACTTTGGTTTCTGATGGACCGATTCCATTCTTGGAAAGCATGTGTCCCATGAATTCCAGTTCGTGTAGACAGAACTTGGACTTCTCATTGTTCACAGTTAGTGAACAAAGTATACACAGTTAGTCCACACTCTTTTAGACGGCTCAACACTTTCCTCAGCCGCTCGTCGTGTTCTTTCTGACTTTTCCCAAAGACCACAATGTCATCTGATATGTTCTGACATCCTTCACATTCTTGCAGAAGATTCTTGACTATTCTTTGATACAGTTCTGGAGCTGCGTTAATTCCAAACATCAACCGTTTGTAGCGATACAGACCAATGTGTGTGGCAAAAGTGGTGATTTGTCTGAACTCCTCTTCTATTTAGAACTCAAGTTCTATTTGATGGAACCCCCACTTGAGATCAATTTTGCTGAAAACTTGGGCTCCTGTCATCTCTGACAAGACTTCCTCAACTGTTGGAATTGGATGCCTCTCTCTCAGAATTCCAGTGTTTGCCATTCGCATATCCACACACAGACGGATATCACCTCCTGGTTTTGGTGCCACAACGATAGGGCTAACCCATGGTGTCGGTTCTTGAACTTTCTCGATAATGTCTAAATCTTCTAGTTCTGCCAACTTCTTTTCCACTTTTTGACGCATGGTGAATGGTATACGACGTGCTGTTTGAGCGACTGGGGTTACATTTCCGTCAATGTGCAGTTTTAATTTGAAATTCTTCAATTCTCCAACACCACTGAAAATTTCAGAGTGTTCTTTCAAAATTTGGCTTGTTTCCTTTGTCTGCACAAAGTTTATGAGTTCTAATTTCACCCAGAGCAATCCGAGCTGTATTCCTAGCTGACAGCCTAGAAGATTTTTGTCTGCGTTTTTGACAACATAAAACTCTGCTTCGCTTTTTAACTGATCAGCAGATGCCACGGCCTCAAACATGCCCAACACATCCAGTGGATTGTTTCCATATCCCACAATTTTCTTGCTGGCCTTCTGACTAGTGCATTTGACATTCTGTGATTTCATGAATTTCCACGTTTTTTCTGTGACAACATTGCATGTAGCACCTGAGTCTATTAACATATCGATAACAACGCCTCCAATGTTGACCTTTGTCGTGACGAGAGAGTTTCCTCCGTTTACCACAAAAGCATATGCATGATCATCATCTGACTCAGTTCCATTTGTGTGATCAATAGTGTGAACTTTTTGTGATTTTCCGTATCTGGCTGCTTTCGTTTTACACATGGCTGCAAAATGTCCCACCAGTTTACATTTACTGCAAGCCTTGTCACGGGCTGGGCACTTGGGGTCCTTGTGGTAGTGACCTGTGAAACCACATCGAAAACATGTTCTGAGAATTTGTACGTCCTCCTTGACGTTGTCCACGACCTTGATATCGTGGTCTCCTGCGATCTTGAACTCTGTTTACACTTCCTGTGGCCTCACTCGCCTCTGAACCGTTAGTGTTTGTAGTGCAAGAATTTTCAAACTGGGCAAGGAAATTTGTTGTTGCTTCCCACGCTCTACACTCAAAAAAATAGTGTTTAGCTTTTAAATGCTTATCTAAACACCTTTCTGTAACGACTTTTTTACGCGTTTAATGCATATAATTACTAAACGGCATTTAGCTTTTTTAAACGTTAGCATTAATCTTAATCATGAGTGATTAAAATTTATATGTTGATGTTTAAGTGTATGTGTATTGTTTAGGTATTCAACAGTGGTATTTAAAATCTAAACGCGTATAGATATTTCACAGGTGTTTATATAATTTATTCCAAAAACACTGGTGTTTAACATAAATGGCATACAAGTGTTTATGTTCCTAAACATCCAACGGCGTTTATGCCCTGTAACGACTTTTATACACCTAGAGGCATATACATTATAAACATTTGTATTTAAAAATAACACATGCGTGCTATTCTGCTACACATGGATGTGTAATTTTCAAGTCAAACTAGAAACGTTTAATTCCATCCTCTTTGAGTGAATGTACTCATTTAGAGTTTGTTATCCATTTGATATCCATTTGAAGCGTTCCGTCTGTTGCAATCTGCTAATCATGTGCTAGCATCCATGTTTCATTGAGTTCGTTGGTGCGACCTTACTTCTTTGCAACTGCCAGTGTGTTTTCTCCAACCTCCACCAGATTCTGTGCAAGCAGGGAGATGAAATATTCAGCATGTATCAGTGTATAGGTATCAAGTTCCTAACACAATTACATCACCGTGTTGACGTTTGGAATTACCTGTCGTTGATCGGGAATCGGCGCTGACTTGACGCCTTTATCGAGGTCACACCTTTTATTCGTCTTCCAGCACTTTAGTGACCGTGATGTCGCTCATGGGTCGGTCCAGTGCAAATGATAATAAACTAATTTTAGTTTGAAATTATACAGTAAATGAGAGGACAATCTTCTGTCAACATTCCAAATACATGTAGGACAGGATTACACTATATAGTGCACTCCAAGTGAATCGCGAATTAATACTTCACTTCAGTAACTTTAAACAATTGATAGATACATATCTTTCAACAAATAAACACTCCACAATTACCTGATAAGTCCAAAAATGTAGAACAAATCCAATGCATAATGTAGGCCTATACTTGTGTGCTCTTCGGGAACGAATATCCAAATGAATCCAAATGCATGCAAACGATGCACATTCAGATGTGTTCCAAATGTAGGTCAAGTAAACAAAATTAAACACTCGCATTATTTAATAGTCGCTGACGTTTACTTTCATAGTTTTTAAATACACATGTTTATTTCTTCAAATTGAAATTATTTCTTTTTGCCAGTGTTGCAAGACATTATTCTTAATGAACACATTATTTCATGGACTATTTAGCTTCATAATCATTGGCAATATAAAAAATGCACTTAAGTTTAGATGAACATTTAATATGTAGATAGAATTTGAGAATATGTGATATGTCCAACATATGTCTCGTTTCTAAACACCTGTATTTATGTGGCAGGAAACGAAGATTGCTAAGATGTCGCTCTTCAAAATGCACGCATTCACAAAAGCAAGTTTCCATGAAGCCAACATTGTACAAATAGGTAATAGTGGAAGTGCAATATGTTGGCGACGAAGAACCTCAGATATATGCCTCCGTTTATTTAAATTGAGTCTTTCAGTCACCAATGAGCAATATCTTGAAGAAATCAAATTTTAATATTAATTTTGAAAGAACTATGTAAAAAACATGTTTTGTGTATTTTAGAAACTAGATCTAGTTTGGAATAATTGTGCAGGAAAAACGTCATCATTGGGTTAGTGACACATGTGTTTAGATTAGATACTGCTAGTATTTAGCCTACATATGTAGAAATGACATACTAGTGTTTATTTTCTACAACGTGTATTTATAACTAAAACGCTCTCGCTATGTAGAGTGTATATTTTATAAACACCCTCATGAACTAAACACTTGGTCTAACATATACATTTAATGGATAAACGCTCTCGTTATTCTTTTTTAAACACATGTGTTTGAAAAATACACATTTCCATTCAGATACTAAATGCCAGTTCATTTAATTATGTAATACATGTGTTTATAACATAAACGCCCCTCAGAAATATTTTTTTGAGTGTACCAGTTTCCAGCACCTGAGCCAAAGTTTGACCAGATTTTTTCAGTAACTCGAGCTTTAACTCCTTATTTGTACACCCTTCAATGATTTGGTCCCGTATAAGTTCATCAGCTAGAGCTCCATACTCACATCCAGCTGCTTGGCTCCGAATTCGCACACAAAACTGATCGAGACTCTCCCCTGGTGCTTGGACTAGACCTCTGAATACATGGCGCTCATGTGTGACATGCTTTTGGGGTGTGAAATGTTCATCAAGTTTGGTCATAGCTGTTTGGTAATCATCATCTGCACCCGTATTTTGAAGGGAGTCAAACAGTTCTTGTACATCCATACCGGCCATATGCAACAACAAAGCTCGTTTTTGCACATTTTGTGTAACGTTTCTTGCTAGTAAATACACCTCGAATGCACGACGCCAACGCTTCCAGCGCTGTGCCAGGGTGGGAGGGTCCTTTTTACAGTCAAACGGCGTCAAATGAAGATGGTCACGCTCACCTGTAGCCATAATTAGTTTCACGATATCCTCGTCGCCAAATTGTTATATTCAGTTCACCGAATTAAATCAAAGTAACCAGTTATTAGATGATCAAACACAACACATTGAAGTTTCTGTTTATCGCTGTCGATCACCGACGCTATACATACAACATTCTGCAGACAATTACTGTTATCATATCAACATTATCGTATTATGCTATTATCGTAAAACGTTATCGTATACATGCATAGTTATTCAATCATTACAGTTAGTATGATGTTGCTTCTATCTTCTTGATGTGACATTTTCTCTTGATTTAGCTTGTGCATTTAGAAAAATGTGATAGTCAAAATGTATGTACTGTTTATTTGTGAATGATATAACGAGTAGATCGAATGTTCAATATTCAACATCAGCAACCCATAAGAGCAATGGGGTTCTTGTGGGGTTTTGTTCATCTTGATAATGGTCTGTGTTCTTTTTGTGGGAATGGATCACCAATGATGTCTACTTGAGTCCACAGTCACAACACTGCCTTGACGTTATGCTTTGTGACTGTAGCTCTGAGGCACAGGTGTGGGTTTGAGAAGCGTGGGTGTAATTTCGCGAGCAGGAGAGGTCATGGTTGTAAATTACTTTTATCATTAATTCTTTTCACTGTGTAATCCCACAAGTGAATTGCACGGGTAGTGGTCAAGCTAGTAGCTGAATCAGTGTGAGTCTATATTTTGACGGTAACAATAAACTAATCAGTCTTGGCCATCTGGGTCATTGGAATGATACGCTAGTACAAATCAGAAAAAAATAAATTGGCAGAATTTTTGAAAGTAAATTTCGTATACATCAATCATGTGCATGCATTCAAATGCATTGAACACAACATATATGTATAGCCGAATGATACACGATCACCACGATAGAAACATGCCGTTTGAATGTATACAAATTGAATGCGATATCTGTATTATATATTTTTGTATAGTTGATCATACGTCTGTATTTCTCGTTATCAACTGTAGATTCCTTTAATATCATATCTTTGTATCAGAACTAAAGACCACCATTTCAATTGTGGACGTTCTCCACCCAAAGTGTAAAGAGAATAAATATTTTGAAAAAAACATATAATTGACTTCGTACATGATACTCAATGTCCATCAATATATCATCAACGAGAGTTTGGTTGAATGCTGTTGTTTGTCGAACATGAATATATGAGGAACATCGATTTCTGATCCGGCTAGATACGGATGATCCCATGATCGATAGTTATATCATATTACACCTGTACTGCATCGTAAATTATTGCATATTGTTCATTGACTATGACTGACTTCGTTTGTTTTACTGTTTTTGGACAAGATTTTCCTCTGTAATATTATACCACAGACATACAATATCAACGAACGTTGTCTGCGGTAGATGAACATAAAGAATGCTCAAGTGTTCCATGTCATGTGCATTAAGCAGTTCACAATATATTTGAAGAAGACAAGTGGTCTTCGAAGTCTATGGAAATCCACACCATGCTATCCATCTAACTACAGCAAGGAAGTTTCTATAAATAATGTAATTAAATATATTCATTGATCTGGTAGTCGATAATTTTGTTCAGTCTTCAGAGATTATTGTACATGTCATCCATGAGTTATATTACGAGATGGACAAGAATACTCTTTCATGCTTTTGCCCAATCAGTTCAATGCTTTTTTTCCAGAATTGAACACTAGTATTGATAAGGGTGTACATATGCATATCTATGGAAGCTTATTGCTTATTGATAGCTTATTGCTTATTTTATTGCTTATTGATAGCTTATTGATAGCTAATTGCTTATTGAAGCTTATTGATATTGTATAGAGATTGGATAACGGACCCTGTTTTGTTTGCTCGCTTAATACTGGGTATTGATTCCACGTCTATTCCAAGTGCGAATCTGTTTTTAAACCACTCGAGTTATTTATTATCCCACTCAAGCAACTTAGTGTCTTGTTTCAGTGACTTAGTGAAGAAGTGACTTAGTTCTTCTTCGCGTGTGGCAGCAATACACTTCCGTATATATATCGAACTATTGCCAGCAGCAAAATTGTGGAAAATTAATAACTTCCAATTATAGGATAGCAGCCACACTGATATCATATCACGAAACAGCATATC
Source organism: Terebella lapidaria (assembly GCA_949152475.1). Lineage (NCBI taxonomy): Eukaryota > Metazoa > Annelida > Polychaeta > Terebellida > Terebellidae > Terebella > Terebella lapidaria. Next base: position 27,912,780 of record OX424566.1, on the reverse strand, counting down.
GAGGTAACGATTCCATGTTGATATAGACATAACCATGAATTTAAAACAATGAGAATTATAATTAATTTGAGAACTTGAGGACTAGCCTGTCAGTGTGTGACAATGTAACTGGTAACCACTAGACAAACAATCCCAAAACGAGTTCTTGACCCTTGACTATTTCATCTCAGCGAAGACTGAAGCCTCGTGTCAACAGCGAGCACCTGTCCATGCATCAGAGGATAAGAGCGGTGTCATCTTCTCATTACACCCAGCCCATTGGGTACCGATATGTGATCGGTGTAGTGGAAATGTCATGCATGACCATATATTGAGCTTCTTGCATTTTTGCTTCAGTTCCTTATGATTGTTCGATTTGCTGGAAATAAAGACAATATTGTTTTGTCATCGCTAAATTACTATGTTCCAGATCGAACTTCATGCAAGTAGATCTCAGAATCGACATGGTTCTCAAGCAAGCAATGGATGATTCCGTTTGTGCAGGTCCTTGCTTTAAACATTCGCCTTTACAAAATATTCGATGTCATGTAGTAACGTTTGCCATGTAGTAACGCTACAAAGGTTATTACTTCTTGTTTTATTTTATGTACAACGTAAAAGGCTGAATAACAATCCGTGCAGCATAAGAATAATAATATTGTAGAAATCTGTAATCAATCAAGTATGCTGTAAAGAATTAGTATTAGAAAATGAGAAGTAAATATTTCTCTGGTTTCTGTTACTGAATCACACCTTTTTGCACTCATGTTCACGTTGAGTAAAATATATTTTCAGGATATAAATCACTTTTGCATCACCTGATGCACTCATGAATTGTAGATGCAATCACTTGAATGGATTAACTGACTTAGGTGATTTTTTGTCACCGTGGTTATGATACACAGGTGCAAGGCTGATTAGCGTGGGTGTAACTTCGACGGTTTCTGATTGGGACTTAATGGATAAAGACAGGTCATATGCATTTATTTCGATATGTATTACACCAATTAAACAGCAACGTGCCCATCATTCTTGTCATGGCTGATGAATTAGAAATGTCTCTGGGTAGGTAGGGGCAACATGGCCGTTTGACTATTGCATTTACAATATCTTACGAATATATAGTCCGTGCCTACTCAGCCAAAAAGATCAACATACATTTGGCACATATGATGGGATGGCGACCTACTTTAATTTCTGGGTTTTGGCAGAACGTGATGCCGATAGTCATATTGCTTTCGTGAGTTCTGATGATACAGAGAAAACAATGGAGCTTGGGGAAATATAGTATCAACCTATCACCAATGCCAAAATAAACCGTTATATGAATTTATATGAATAACTTGTATTTGAATGTAGCAAAACGAGGTCAAACATGTATTTTATAGTTTGATCAGGACCAGACAGTGTCACAAATATATATTCCCACTATACATATAATATTGATATAATAATTATAAGATAATGGATGGTGTCAAACTTTTTTGATTAAGTTCCTATGCTTGTATCTTGTTTACTAAGTTCCCATACGTGTCCAGTGTTTAATAAGTGCACATACTTGTCTATCTTTACTAAGTTGGCACGCTTGCCTCTTGTCTAGTTAACATGCTTGTCCCTTGTTTACTAAGTTCCCATGCTTGACTCTTGTTTACTAACTCCCCATGCTTGTCTCTTGTTTACTGAGTTCCCATGCTTCTCTCGTACACTAAGTTCCCATATTGTCTTTCGTTTACTAAGTCCCCATGCTAATCCAACATGGGTGTTCAATAACACCCATGTTGTCTCTTGTTTACTAAGTTCCCATGCTTGTCTCTTGTTTACTGAGGTCTCATGCGTGTGTCTTGTTTACTAATTTCCCATGTTTGTTTCAAGTTCAAAAAGCCTGGCGCATGTCAAATGATATCGTTACTCAATTAGTCATCATTTGGTGTATCTCTAATGACGTTGATACATACATATTTCGTCCCTAATTGCCATCGTTGGTGCTAATGAGATATATCGTTGGTGCTAAATATATATATTCCTTATTCAACTCCCTGTGGTCAATTAACACTTGTGGCATAAAAGTATAAACTCCTGGGATGATATCGTGGGGTCACGTTCATTAATTGGATCAAATGATAACATAGGACGGGATTTATGTGATGTATCGCCTAATATACTCGGATCTCACGACCATCGATTCATGTCAGATACAGCTCCTCATCAGGAGTGCGATATCACATGAATGTATAAATTTACGACAAGTGAGAAGGCATAGCTGGTCAACAAAAATGTCCAGCGTAAGTAAAATATGGTACACGACATGATAAACACACTGTGGATAAGCATTGTCTTCAATGTGAATGTAATGCAGTCTATATTCTTCGATATATTGTTAACACATAAACAAACCAGAGTGTTATAATATGGAAGTGTATTATCAGTGTGATATCATTGCGGTTTTGTTTGCTGTAGAAATAAAAAAAACTACTTATACATGTGATGTGATCGGGGACAAAATCCAGTTCATGTCCGCATATGATGTCAGTACCTATGATAGTACCAACTGATATGAATGGTATATTTCATAGAGATACTCAAGTCGTCAACATGGATTGTGAAAAATTAAAATATGTATCTTTGTTTTTTTTTTTACATATATAGGAGTATTTCAGTTCAGGGTCTTTTCAATCTTAGGATTTCCATTTTAATACCTCCCACAACATTAAATTCATACTAAGGAACACACACGGGACAAGACGGGTTTTTTACATGCAGTTGGACACCTCCCATTCGTTACACTTACCATCACTTGCCACAACGATAATTTAACGAAAAATAATTTAAATATTCACATGATGTATCACTGTGGGATATTGTGTTGTGAATGACAGATTGAATACTGCCACTCTCGTTAAAGATTGTAAAACATTGACATTTTCCCCTTTTTTATGACCATGACGATCGATACTCAATGCTCTGCTAATTATGAACGTCAACATGACTAATTGCAATATATGCTAGGCCAACCAATTATTGGCCATAAATATTGCCCATTGACAATGAAAAGCTCAATTGTGTAATCTTTTGTCTCCAGGAAAGGCTTTCATAATTTCTACGTCAGATGTTCAATATCTATTGCTCAAGTGAAAATGAACAAAGAAACTACTGTATTCAATTTCCCGCAATTATTCACATGAATCGCCATGAAATCCATGACGTGTGCACGACTTGTCATAAATTCACTCAGTCGACACCTGAATCAGTGCACGATATACAGATGGTGCTACAGCTCAGTAGTTGCAGTTTGATAGAACCCTGGGAATGCAACAGAAGAATGCACAACCTTAAAATACACAACAAAGCATGAGCTTAGGTAGCGTACATTTGATCGAATATGTTCACGGATTTGATAGTCAATTATAATATTTATATCAATAATAATATTTAATAATATTAATACCACATACATCCATTTGTTGTATTTCCCCTTATCATTTCTCAAAACACGTAAACTGTAGTGACATTTGTCTTTGAAATACTGGCATGCAGATAACGAAGACTTAATGAACGTCCAGTGACCACTCTTTATTTAACGAAAACCTGTTTTAACGAAATTTTTAGTTACCGAAAAAAACTACAACGAATTCGTTATTTCGGCTTACCGAATTCGTAAACTGTGATGAAGGCTTCTGGTTGTCGGCCAGGGGCTTGTTGTGTATAATAGCCTGGAAATGTAGCATGGCAATGTAATTGTAGCTGAAACAGAATAATTCTAGACGAGATATTGACTTAAAGGGCCACTGTATGGGATTCGGCTTTTAGGGGATTTCCAAGATTTTTCTCCCGACGCTTCTATTTATAGAACAAAAGGTCAGATTATGTTTTTGACCCAGAATCTCTGCCGAGCCAATGCTCAGATCAGCCCAGGTCGGCTCGGCAGAGATCCTAGGCCAAAAACGTCGTCTGACGTTTTGTTCTATAAATAGAAGCGTCGGGAGAAAAATCTTGGAATTCCCCTAAAAGCCGAATCCCATACAGTGGCCCTTTAACATGGTTATTTTTGTTGTGTCTGAGTGAAATCTGAAGACCAATTCTAGAGCAAGGCAAACATACCAAGCCATCAAAGTTCACATCAACTATTGACGGTGTTTAATTTTTTTTCTGTTGTATGACGCAGGCAGTGTGAATATCAGCCGTGGTCGTGCAATGAGTTTCTTGCTGAAATTCAAAATTTTCACAAAATCATTATTTTTGAAGTACCATTTATCGAGTGAACAAAGCGGTCAGTATGTCGAGCATTTACATAGTTTTCTGGTGTCTGGTAAGAAATTAGTCTCACCACATGCCAAATAGATATAATTAAACAACCTGGTTATTAACTAGAGGGGGTACAGTACGATAGGGACTGTTAAACTCTGCCATGCCTAATGTGGAATTTATCGTGGCTATTGATCTATAGGTGAAAAAACGTGGCGTTTGTGTTCTGGCTCGAAATCAACTTCCCGTGTTGTAGGAAATTGTTTTTGTAGATAGAAGCCGATGCAAGTGAACTTACTCAGTACACTTAAATCTTGAATTATATATATGAATATTCAAAATGACTTGGTATTTATTTTAAAATGTTAGGTTTGGTATGGGCATCGACCCAAACTAGTTGTATTTGTTGGTGGTTTGGAGGTTGATGCATACATTCATCTTCTTTTGCCCGTATATTGGAGTTCATGGAGTTAATGAAAACATAACGATTATGTTTGACGCTGAACCGCGACATTAACATAGTCCACTACCAACAGTGAGGTAATGGAGAGTCAAAATTTAAAAGTCATTTCTTGAATATTACTTCTTCAAAATGACATATTGAGTAATTGAGTAAATGATCAGCATCCTAATATTGAAAAGAATATAGGGGGCACCGTGCTCGTATCTTCTACATATTAGATCAAAATCACACACATTTACCTACAATGACATAAATTCTGGCATTCTTGCACATTTTTTTGTCCACATTCACATCTTGCATCGTGTTTTCCATGCGAACGGATACGATGACCCCCTATTTTCTTTTCAGTTTTAGGATGCTGAACAATTACTCTATAAAATATATCATTTTGAAGCTCTAGATCATGTTGAAACAGGTATTTTTAAAAAAAAAAACTTTGACCCCCTCCCCTCACTGTTTGGAGCGGAATACCTTAAATAACGAACTCAATTTTGATCGCTTGGAATATTTTATACCTGATATTGGTTCTATGTCTATGTTAATCTTTAATAAATAGCAAAGAAGTAATTCGAAGACGTCATTCGTTACGACATTTATCGCTCCCTTCTATGACAACGCCCACTCGGAAATGCAGAAAACTTGCTCACACAAATGTGAAGCAAGAGAGGTCTGACATCTAGTATTGTGGCCCAATGTAATTGTAGCTGAAACAGAAAAATTCTAAACGAGACATTGACTTAACATGGTTATTTTTGTTGTGTCTGAGTGAAATCTGAAGACCGATTTTAGAGCAAGGCAAACATACCGAGCCATCAAAGTTCACATCAACTATTGATGGTGTTTATTTTTTTTCTCTGTAATTTGACGCAGGCAGTGTGAATATCAGCCGTGGTCGTGTGATGAGGTAATCGCTGAAATTTAATTTTTTGCTTACAAATTCATTATTTTTGAAGTACCATTTATCAAGTGAACAAAACGTTCAGTGTGTCGAGCGTTTATATAGTTTTCTGGTGTCTGGTAAGAAAATAGTCCTAAACAAAATGCCGAATGTATATCAGTAAACAAACTGGTTATTGACTACAGGCGGTAGAGTACGGTATGGACTGTCAACCTCAACCATGCCTAATGTGTTTATTTTAGTGGCATTTGTTTTACCAGAATAGCATATTACAGTGGAATAATTGGTTTCTGAAATTCATTATCAATCAATTGGCTAGCATATATTAAATGATATTGCATTATTACAACCGCCAAAACACGTCCGCATGACCCTGCAGTAGAGTTTGAAGATACCGTAAAAACGCACGATGTGAACGAATTTTTTAATCTGCGCTAACATAAACAAAGATACAAATTTCCCGATATTGTTGTTTATTGCAACACAGAAGAATCAAACTGAATATTTTGGGGAACCATCACTATAATATACCATACATACCGTATACGAGTGTAAAGTCATAGGGCTGTGTATTTTGCTATATTTTCAGCTATTTTTGTTAATTTTGCATCACTGCATGGGAACCGCTTCGTGCGAAACTATTTTTAAAATCCGATTATCCATATCAAATTTAGACAAATTCGTGTGCGCATTGGAACTTTTGCATAGTGCAACTGCTCTAAGGACAGCTACTGATCACTTTCAAACAGAAAACCAAAAACCGACTATTCCACATTAACTTGCTCATTTCGGCATATAGGCTCGAGATCAATTTCCCGTGTTGGAGGAAAACTGTTTTTTGCTCGGGGGCCATTAGGCCGCCGAGCATATTGTGTGGCGAGAAAATTGCCGGATGCGATGCATGTTTTATAGCTGCTTTATATAGTTAGTGTGCTTGCTTCTGCGCATAGATGATCCAAGCCATGTGCTTATGTTTACCACAGAGAGAGAGAGAGAGAGAGAGAGAGAGAGAGATTTTGTTTCATGCTTATCATTCTGACCCCAATTCTGGTTCTTGCAATATCTTGTATATCGTGTATATAGTAGGCTACACACAGTCCAATGTTGTGCCATGGTATTCTGGCGTGTAGCGGTGTATCAAATAAAGTTATGTGAGGGTGGTTGGATGTAGATGTTAATTACTTCGTTAATGAAGGTGTTATGATGATTTAGATTGAATGATGTGATAGATGAGATATTTGTTCAAAATTGGTCTGCTGTCATAGAGGGTGTAAAAACAACACATAAGAAAGTAGCAGGATGGTGAAATATGATATCATGTGTATGATGGTTGTGCTCACTAATCTAAAGATATGTAAATGAACACATTTCAGAAACATTCAAAATAAAACTTTTGTGGGAAAAAAAACTTCGTCAATTCATGAATTACACATGCTACCAATACCATCCATTCAACAAATACTTCCCCCGAGTTTTGACTGTTTTTTAAAAACAGCCAACTTGTTTTTGCATGTGGCCGCAATACGCTTCCGTGTATATCGAACTGTTCCAATTATAAGCGAGCTACTAAACTATATGTGATATCGTATCACGAAATGACACAAAGCGGCAACAATTCCATGTTGGTATAGATATAACCATGATTTCCGAAATATATGAAAATTATGATTTATTTGAGAAGTTGAGAAATGGCCTGTCAGTATGCGACCATGTAACTGGTAACCACTGGACAAACAATCCCAAAATGAGTGATTGACCCTTGACTATTTCATCTTAGCGAAGACTGAAGCCTCGTGTCAACAGCGAGCACCTGTCCACGCATCAGAGGATAAGAGCGGTGACGTCTTCTCACTACACCCAGCCCATTGGGTTCCGATATGTGATCCGTGTAGTGGAAATGTCATGCATGACCATGTATTGAGCTTCTTGCGTTTTTGCTTCAGTTCCTTATGATTGTTCGATTCGCCGAAAAAAAAGACAATATTTTTGTCATCGCTAAATTACTATGTCCCAGATCGAACTCTATGCAAGTAGAACTCCTGGAACATTTGGGTTCTCAAGCAAGCAATGAATGATTCTATTTGTGCAATGCTACACGGGTTATTACTTCTTGTTTTATTTTATATACAAGATAAAAGGCATCAGTAACCAATCAGGTATGGTACAAAGTATTACTGCTGTATTACTACTGCGAATGCATTCAAGAAACAAATAGGGTGAAGTAAATATTTCTATTGTTTCTATCATTTAATCACACCATTTTGCACTCATGTTCACGTTGAGAAATTATATTTTCAGAATATATAAATTACTTTCCAATCAACCGATGCACTCATAACTTATCGACGCAATCAGCTGAATGGATTAACTGGTGATTTTTTGCCACCATAGATGTGATACACAGGTGCAAGACTGATTAGCGTGGGTGTAACTTTGACGGGTTTTGTATCGGACCTAATTGATCTGGACAGGTTATATGCATCTAGTTCAATGGGTATTAAATTAATAACACAGAGTCGTGCCATGGCTGATGAATTAGAGATGTCTCTCGGTAGGAGGGGACAACATGGCCGTGTGATGGATGCATTTACAATATCTTACGATTATATAGTCAATGTCTATTCAGCCAAAAAGATAAACACACATTTGGCGCATGTGATGGGCCTATTTCTGGATTTAATTTCTGGATTTTGCAAGAACGCGATGGCAACAGTCATATTGATTTTGTGTGTTGTGATGATAGCGTGAAAACAATCGAGCTTGGGGGTTGTAATGCAATACCAGCTGTCGATAACATGCATTGTATACTTAGGATCACAATGGTTTGATCGGGACCAGAGAGTGTCGCATATACATATTCCTTCTGTGCACATGATATAAATATTATCAGATAATGGATGGTATCGTATTTGTTTACTACGATTCCATGCTTGTTTCTTGTTCAATAAGTTCCCATGCTTGTCGTTTGTTCACTAAGTCCCCATGTTTGTCTCTGGTTTACTAAGTTCTCATGCTTCTGTCTTTCCTACCAAGTTCCCATGCTTGTTGTTTGTTAACTAAGTTCCCATGCTTGTCGTTTGTTCACTAAGTTCCCATGCTTGTCTTTTGTTTACTAAGTCCCAATGCTTGTCTCTTGTTCACTATGTCCCCATGTCTCTTGTTCAATAAGTTTCCGTGTTTGATTCTTGTTCCATAAGTCCCCATGCTTGTCTCTTGTTCACTGTGTTCCTGTGATGTCTCTTGTTCACTATGTCCCCATGTTGCCTCTTGTTCACTAAGTTTTCGTGTTTGATTCTTGTTAAGTAAGTTCCCATGTTGTCTCTTGTTCACTAAGTTCCCATGTTTGTCTCTTGTCTACTAAGTTCCCATGCTTGTCTTTTGTTCACTTAGTTCCCATGCTTTTCTATTGTTTTACTAAGTTCCCATGCTTGTCTTTTATTCGCTACATGTGAGTCCCCATGCTTGTCCCTTGTTCACTAAGTTTCCATGTTGTCTCTCATTCAGTAAGTTCCCATGTTGTTCCTTGTTCGCTTACTTCCCATACTTGTCTCTTGTTCGCTAAGTTCCCATGTTGTCTCTCGTTCACTATGTCCCAACGCTTGTCTCTTGTTCACTAAGTTCCATGTTGTCTCTTGTTCACTAAGTTCCCCCATTGTCTTTTATCCACCAAGTTCCCCAATTGTCTCTTGTTCACTAAGTTCCCCCATTGTCTTTTGTTCACTAAGTTCCCCAATTGTCTCTTGTTCACTAAGTTCCCATGGTGTCTCTTGTTCACCGAGTTCCCATTTCCTTGTTTACTAAATCCTCATGATGTATCTTGTTCACTAAGTTCCATGTTGTCTCTTGTTCACTAATTTCCCATGCTTGTCTTTTGTTTACTAAGTCTCCATGCTTGTCTCTTGTTCAATAAGTTCCCATGTTGTGTCTTGTTCACTATGTCCCTATGCCTGTCTCTTGTTCACTACGTTCCCATGTTCTACTTTGTTTATTAAGTTCCCATGCTTGTCTCTCGTTCACTAAGTTCCCATGTTGTTTCTCGTTTACTAAGGTCTCATGTTTGTGTCTTGTTTACTAATTTCCCATGTTTGTCTCAAGTTCAAGAAGCCTGGCGCATGTCTAATGACATCGCTACTCAATTAGTCATCATTGGGTGTATCTCTAATGACATTGATACAAACATTTTTCGTCCCTAATTGCCATCGTTGGTGCTGATGAGATATATGTTCCTTATTCGACTCCCCTGTGGTCAATTAACACTTGTGACATGTAAGTATGAACTCCTGGGGTGATATCCTGGGGTCACGGTCATTTTTTGGATCAAATGATAACGTAGGACGGGGTTTATGTGATATATCGCCTCATGTACTCGGATCTCACGACCATCGATTCCTATCAGATACAGCTCCTCATCAGCAGTGCGATATCAAATGAATGTATATAATTTACGACAAGTGAGAAGGCATGAATGGTCAACAGCAACGTCCAGCGTAAGAAATATATGGTACCCGACAGATAAATACACTACGATTAAGCATGTTCAGCGAGGTGAATGTGATGCAATCCATATAAATCGATATTGTTTGCAGACAAGCGAACCAATGCTACGTGTTATAATATGGAACAATAAATGTATTGTCAGTATGATGTCATTCCAGTTAGGTTTGCTGTAGAAACAAAACTGGCTATATTTGTGATTGTGATGTGATCGGGGACAAACTCAACAAACAGTCGAACTAAATTTATCAGTTCCCATCCGTATATGATATCAGTACATATGATAATGCCAACTTATATGATTGGTATATATCCTAAAGATACCTCAAGTCGTCAACATGATTTTTAAAAATGAAAATATTTTTGTTTTTATAATATATGGGAGTATTTCAGTTCAAGGTCTTTCCAATATTAGGATTCCCGTTTTAAAGCAGCTGCTTTCGAAACCAGTCAATATTTTTTGAAACCTATAGTTCATACTAAACATGCTAAACTAACTGAATGAAACATACTCACATCAAATGTAATGAAAATAACCTGTCCTCGAGGTAATTTTGCTCATTTGAACATGCGGTTCTCGTGTAAAAACATCGATATTTTCCCCTTTTCTATGACCATTACGACCGATAATTAGTCAACATGACTAATTGCAATACATGTTAGGCCAACCCATTATTGGCCATAAATATTGTCCATTGACAATGAAAAGCTCTGTTGTGTAATCTCTCTTTTGTCTCCGTGAAAGGCTTTCATAATTTCTACGCCAGATGTACAATATCTATTGCTCAAGTGGAACTGAACAAAGAAACTAGTGTATTCAATTTGTCGCAATGATTCACATGAGTCGTAATGAAATCCATGACGTGTGCACGACATGTGATCGAATATGTTCACGGATTTGATAGTCAATTATAATATTTATATCAATAATAATATTTGATAATATTTATACCACATACATCCATTTGTTGTATTTTCCCTTATCATTTCTCAAAACACGCACACTGTAGTGACTTTTTGTCTTCGGTCGTGGTCGTGTATCAAAATGAGTTTGTTGCTGAAATTTAAATTTTTCACAAATTCATCATCTTGAAGTACCATTTATCGAGTGAACAAAGCATTCAGTGTGTCGAGCATTTACATAGTTTTCTGGTGTCTGGTAAGAAATTAGTCTTAAAAAATGCCAAATAGATATCATTAAACAAACTGGTTATTAACTAGAGAGGGTACAGTACGATAGGGACTGGTAAACTCTACCATACCTAATGTGGAATTTATCGTGGCTATTAAACTATAGGTGAAGAAAGTGCCATTTGTACTCTTGCTCGAAATCAATTTCCCGTGTTGTAGGAAATTGTTTTTGTAGATAGAAGCCGATGCAAGTGAACTCTTAAATTTTGAATTATATATATGGATGTTCAAAATGACTTGGTATTTATTTTAAAATGTTAGGTATGGTATGGTCATCGACACAAACTAGTTGTATTTGTTGGTGGTTCGGAGGTTGATGCATACATTCATCTTCTTCTGCCCTTATATTGGAGTTCATGGGAATGTAACGATTATGTCTGACACTGAACCGGGACATTAAATAACGAACTCAATTATGGTCGCTTGGAATACTTCATACCTGATATTGGTTATATGTCTATGTTAATCTTCAATAAATAGCAAAGAAGTAACTCGGAGACGTCATTTGTTACGACATTTATCGCTCCCTTCTATGACAATGCTCATTCGGAAATACAGAAAACTTGCTCACACAAATGTGTAGCAAGAGAGGTGTGACATCTAGTATTGTGGCCCGAGCGTGCTGTGTGAAGCACCTCACCGTAGACAAAGACATCATAAAGTATTGAGCCACACTATGATGTTTTCGACAATTTTGTGAATGTGCTGCAATGGCAAGTTGTAGTAAGTTGACAATTCGGAAATATACTATCATTCTTCACTGCACTAAAAGATGTGAATAATATATAATAAGTATAAAGGAGATGTCTTGTTATTGACTATTCAAGGCCGATTATATAAGAGAACAATAATAGCACAATAAGACAATATTTCATAGGAGATCAATAGACTTCGGATACTATACTGAGCATTGCAACATTGCTAAAAAACAGCAGCACAATGAATTTATGCACTTGTGATGGGCGTGTTGGATTCACTGTAATGTCCAATAAGAACAACAAAGGGATGATGGACAAATACCGTGATGAATAATAAAAATATGAAAAGGAGTATATCCTGGTAGTCGTGCTGTACTATTATATATCCATATTAGATCCTCCATTATACGCGAGGGGGTGTGTTTATGATATTTACATTCATTTGTAAGAATGTTATGTAAAATGACATTATCTGCATTGTATTTTCAAGAAGAAACACACGTACATAACAATACCATGATAATATTAAGTCACACCGTTTGTGGATCTTGCACATGTGGGTGATATATGCCCTCATTTCCATAGTCTTGGTCATCAATCGATGTATATTGTTATGTCGTTAATGGCTAAATATTGATCTCATTGTTTCCATGTTTGTATCAATGAAACGAAAAATTAATGGCATCCTACTGAGCGGGAAAGCTGAATTAACCACAATGGGCTTTTTCTATATAATGATGCTTCATTGTACCAATTTAATTGTGTTGCATCATAAACGTTGCAGTAATATAATTACGTCAAACAAATGAGTGTCAGTGATGTCGGGTATTAACTCGTCAATTCTCCACCATCCAATAATACAAAGTAGAACCCTAGCATCAGGCGAGACTTCATTAGACACGTGGCGTTTGTGTGTGTTGTAGCTCTTTGTTGTTTGTTTTTGTCTACCCAAAAATTCTTCTTCAGATCGTATAGAATTTCGTAACTCCCGCTCGACGGACACTTCATCAATGCAAAACTTATGAAGTTATGACCTGTTTACTGAGTGGAAACGCTGCTTAAACCATAACGGGCTTGCTTTGTATCACAGATGCTTCATAATGCCTCGTTCATCAAATTTAATTGTGTTGCATCATACATTTTGAAGTAATATAATTAAGTCATATAAATGATTGTCAGTGATGTCCGGTGTTAACTCGTCAACTCAACATCCGCCGCCCTTCAGTAATATAAATGTATTACAAAGTAAACCTTCAACATCAGGCGAGACTTCATTGAACATCTGAAGAAGTGAATGTTATGGAATTGGAAACCAATCAACGGACCAAAATAGAGGTGACCGTTAATGAAATATGGTTGAGTGAAATTGTTGATTGTCCGTATCTGTGTTTTATGGTCAAGGCCAAATGGAAAGTAGAAAAAGAGCCTAACTTGATTTTAAGTGACCTGCTCATGTTCAATAGATCCACCAGTGTCACTGGAAGAAATCCTAAAACTGTTACTGCTACCAGCAGCTATGTTTCTACATCGTGTGTCAGCGAGATGAATACATGTTGTCGTGGACCTGGTATACATGTATTGATGTTATAAAGATGTGTGATTTGCATATATCGCCTCGGTAACAGTGTATTATTTCACACAAGGTAGTGGCCTCCTTCCACTCACAACAGAGATTTAAATGATGACCATGGAAAAATGGTTGAATGCAAATACACTTACTGAAGTGAAGTGCAACCATTCAACTGGAAATTTAATTTCAAATTGATAATGGTTTCATTTGAAGACTATGCAAGGAAGTGGGTCAAACGTGAGGAGGTGGATTCCAAAACCTTATGGGTTAGGGCTGTACGGACTTTTGTCCAAAATAAAATACAAAAGCTTATAGGATCCATGAACATCTACCCTAAATCAGTGCTGGGAGATCTGATGTTTATAAATACTTAAAAAGTTTACATGAGAAATTTGTCATGATACCAGCAGAGGAAGAATCCAACAATATTTTGTTGGTTTGCAAACAATATTACTACAGTATCAATGCCTTACGGGTGAATTGGGTGTTTTTAGGCATACATGGTTATCCAACATTATACATGTACACATGTACTATGTTCTAAACAGGAAGTGCTGGACAACCATAAATCTGTCATGTTGTCTCGGTATATCAACATCAGTCAGAAGGAAATGGAACTTCCTAGATTGTCTTGGATACCAAAGTTTCACAAATGTCCATACAAACTGCGCTATATTGCAGGTTCTGCTGTGTGTTCCACAAAGCCCCTTTTATCACTTCTAACTAATAGACGTGGAATCAATACCCAGTATTAAGTATTCCGAGCAAACAAAACAGGGTCCGTTATCCAATCTCATAAGCTTCTATCTGCAGTGAAGGAAGGGCTCCAGAAATACTGTGACATGGCTTATGCCAGAAATGGTGTAAACCAAATGTGGATACCGAAGGACTCGAATGAGTTTTTACATTTGAGATAATAATATCAAAACTTATTCTTTTTCCACTGTTAACAACATTCAAACATTTGACTTTTAAACACTGTACACTACTATTCCCCATACTAAACGGAATGCGAGGTTGAAGGATATCAATCAACAATCGTTCTGGTACAAGAATGACAAAATACTCTATAAATATCTTTGGGGTTAATCGCAGTCCAGTGTATTTTGTTAAAGAACGCACCGACCGTGCTACAACATATAATGAACATGATGTTGCTTAGCATGCTGGAATTTCTCATTGACAACATATTTTTTGAGTTTGGTGGTGTTATTTTCCAACAAACAGTTGAGTACCTATGGGTACCAATTGGGCACCACTATTAGCGGATTTGTTCCTATACTCATATGAAGCTGAGTTCATTTAAAATCTTATGAAACGAGGAGATAAACGATTAGCCAGTTCGATCAATTTTACCTACATGCATATTGATGATACCATATCACTGAATAACCCCAGATTTGATGAATGCCTACATCAGATATATCCAGACGAACTGGAAATCAAAGAAACAACTAATTCTTCAGTGTCGGGTTCATATCTTGAGCTTCACCTCGAAAGTGACTATAAAGGCAAATTGTGTACAAGGTTACATGAGAAACGTGACGATATTGATTTTCCTATTATCAGTTTTCCTGTCATGAGCAGTAATATCCCAGCATCACCAGCCTATGGTGTTCATGTTTCCCAGTTAATTCCGTTATGCTAGAGCATATTCATCTTACCAGGGTCAGAGAACAGGTTCTGGCTTCCAAACTGCTCAAACAGAGATACATAATGCCTAGAAGTTTTATGATTCGTCACTATGAGCTGGTTGAAGGCTATGTCAAGCCCGCCATATATAAAATGAATATATCATCCCACCCTTACAGTTTGTGCATATATTTCCATCTCAATATGCCAGTGTGGATATCACAGTGGGTGTCGCATTCGGGGCAGGAAATGCTCACTCTTCCAGGGCACCTGATCTCACACTCAACTGGCTGGGTGTCTGTGATGTTCCCATCGCTTTGACTTTGATACTTCAGTATCACTCGGATTTGATCACTCACACTGAATTTGTAAAATTCGTCTAAGGATTCAGTCTTGGAATATGAATTTGTCTGTTTGTCGGTATCCATTCCTACTTTGGTATCCTGCAAACGACACTGAGAATGCTGAGAAACTAACCCATATACCTCATGCGCAAACCCACGTGACACAAGTAGTGCCCATGCCATCTGTAATCAGGTATGGATAACAACGATGCAGCAAACGGAGACAAAAGTAAGTGTGATAGTTGACAGTGATGAATCCAGGAAACAACCAGTCTGGTTCATGGTTATTTTTCATGTAACGAGTACATTGGATCATATTTTTGCATGATTCTATGAAAGCAATCTGTTTTTTTTTCTTCCAAAAATTGTACGTAATAATAGCTCACATGCCCATAGTGTATTTATGTATCAGGATAAACATTTTTTTGTGAATCATTAATAGGAATGATTCCCATCTGTAGAGAATAGCTGAGACAATACCACTTGGATCCGGTAAGAGATTTGCTCGCATCCCTCATATTATATTAATGTTTTGCTATAATCACCATTCACGACTAACAAACACATCCCCAGGAGTGATTTCATGAGTAGGTTACATTGTTAATGTGGAACGAAGAATATATCGTGGTGGTTTGTATGGGATATCTCCCCTCTATACTTGGACCTGTATCGGGTAAAAGTCATTTGACTGAATCTTATCAGTCTCCACCAGATACCACTCCTCATCAGGAGACTTGTGACTATCCACATCAGAAAGCCACGACATAGTTTTTCTTTCGGATTCGACAGTAAACATGTCATTATCACAAAATAAATTATTCATAACCTTTGTGTCCTATTCCCCTAGGTGATGCCACCTATGTCACTTTGATGCTCAAGTGGTAGTTGGTCCTGCACTGAGTTCAATTCTGCTTTTGTTTCTGTTTCCTTATAAAATGGTGGACAAATTGCCATCCTAAAATAATGATCTAACTGTAATCTTGGCGGCATGCACAGTCAAATTGAGATGCCAACGATTGTGAAAGATTCGGAAAAAAAATACAATAATAAATGTAATAAAGGTACAATATAATTTTACCTGAGGCATGGTGATATTTTGCGTGTGGTTCTTTCTGAACTGTTCTTGTAGGATATCCCAAATCGAGCAGATAATCATTTTGTGGTGGAACCACAGAAATTTCAGCCTCCACCAATTTCACTATCTATATCATATCATGATATGTCATGCTGTATGGTTGCATTCAAGTAGGCAGGTCATTTATCACTGTTCAGCCATAATTTCCAAAAAATTGAAATGTGACTATCAGGATTTTAACGTCTTCTTTGAATTTCTGTCGTGCCTGCATCCTGTTCATCCTTAGAGCTTGGGACGGAGAAGTATCAATCAAGAGAAACTTGTCATCTCGAATTTTGCCATTGTCATGCATTGGGTATCCGAGTGTGAAACGCATTGTCATGGTCAAATAAAGAAATATAGCTCATGGATGTTTCTGTATATTTTAGTATTTCAGGATGTTTCCGTATTCAGACTGTAGAGCTGGCAATTTGGGAATTGTCTATCAAAATACATTTCGCTTGACTAAAAGATATCTGAATAATATATGTTAATTACAAAGACGTTTTCTTGGTAATGACTTGATTATTCAAAGCCGGTTATGTCCTTGTCCGTGAAGAGCAAAAATATTATTGTATCATTGTCTCTTTGCTCTAAGAAAACAGTTTACAGTTTAGTTTAATCCAAATCACATTACATGACACAGGAAATACAAATGCACACAAATACTCTATAATCATAACCTGATAGAGTACAATGGATTGTTTTGCATGAATCATACATCATACCAGCTTTGCACTATTAAACATTACTTTTATGTACAGTTAGATCTATTAGTAGGCCTTCCATAGGGCAGATTTACGAAAATATCTAGTCTATTAACTTCGCAACAAGTACCCGCTACAATATACATTAACATGCATTGATTATGGCTTCGCATGTTTAATAGCTTCAATGATTGCTAAGATAAGTCTACCCAAATTAACAAGTTCAAGACCCTTCGAGTTCAGTAAAGCATGTACTTTTAGGGTGGACGGATTGGTGAGGAAATATTTCTTCAAGAATTGCTTCCTCTGACTATTGAAGTATGAACAAACTAGTAAATAATGGTATTCATCACCTATGTCTTTACAATCACACAAATTACATATTCTCATATTACGTGGAATATTCATTCGAGCGCCACTTTCGATGGGCAGCATGCAGTTTCTACAACGGAATCTAGTGAATGCTCTACACAGTGTGGTTGGTAATTCATTCAAATAGCCTTCGTAACCTATATTTTCTTTAAAAATTCGATAATTGAAACATTTGGGGGAATTAAACATTGTATTGTGCCAATCCTGTTGGGCCTGGTCTGTTAATCTTCGTTTGACACACTGTTTGTACCATTCAAACTGGATTCCTGGGCCTTGTGACAGCCATATATTGGACAGCCCAAGCTTATCTAGGGTGTTTTTTTTCACAAATTCCAGCCATTTACAAACAATGGTTTGTTTACTAAACATGCTATACATCAGTCTGTACAATGTAAATGATAACTTAGATTGAGATGTTGTTGAGACATTGACAAGTTTGAACCAAAAGTTCAACAGTCTACATACAACCTGAATGGACAATGGCAATCTGCCCAGTTCACCATACACCATAACACTGGCGGTACTGTTATTCACATTAAGTAGTATTTTGCAAAATTTCAGATGTAATTTCTCGACCAGAGTTGATTCGTATCCCCACACTTCACAACCGTATACATCAAGATTGGAGCTACTGTGGAATCAAACAATTTTAACATTACATCAACGTCGAGACAGAGCTTGCGGTCCTTTTTAATAAGTGTAAACATAGCTTTGGTGGCAATATCATGTAACCTTTTAATGACGGATTTGAATGAACCATTATACGAGATGGTAATTCCCAGGTATCACAATAACATCACAACATAAAACAATATTCAATAATTGAACAGCAAACTTCAGATACCACTCTTAGCATTGTAACACTGTTAATAAACACTGGACCACAATGAGCGTAAGTATCAATCTATTACCACCAATACAGCTAAATTTTGATGATTCCAATAACAACCATAAAATACAACATTTTGCAATAAAAACAAAGCCCAATGAACCTTTGCATTGAGATGGCTTTGAGATGGCGCGTTTGATTCAATGCGATGTTCAGAAGAAAAAAACAATGATCGACAAGTATCGTAATGTATAATAAAACTATTATATATCCACATTATATTCCCGAATATATGTTTGGGTGTTAATGACATTCACATTCATTGGCACATGTATTGACAAGAACTTGTATATCATAGCTAGAATATTAGGTAATATCACATTATCTGCATTGTATAACCGGTAGGAAACACACATACCATGACACCATGATAATAGTAAGTAGCACCATTTGTGCAACCTGAACATGTGGGTAATATATGACAACACTGTATGCACAGTCGATTTGCTACATGACATCAATCGATGTACTGTTATGTTGCGAATGGCAACTATAGATCCCATTTGCATTTTTTACATAAATGACACGGGGGGCACTTCATCAGTGCAAACCTAAAGAAAGAAGTGAAGGTTTTCCAAATGGGAACCGATCAACGGACCAAAATTAGAGGTGATCTTTGATAAAATAGGATTGAGTGAAATTGTGGTTTGTCGGCCTCTGTGTATTATGGTCTGGTGCAAACGTAAAAAAGTAGCCTAATTTGCATTGAGTTTCGATGACATGCTCATGTTTCATAGATCCATCAGTTTCAATGGAATAAACCCTCAAACCTGTCACTGCTAGCAGCAGCTATGGCTATACATCGTGTGTCCGTGAGTTTGAATGAATGTTGCGATGGGCCTGGCATATGTATTTATTTTATGAAACTGTATTATTTGCATGTGATATTGACCCCCTTCCACTCACAACAGGGTATTAAATGACAACCATGGAATAATTATTAAATGCAAATATATACTCACTTTACACAAACAATGCTTGTCAGGAAAGTCTTACCTTACTGTGAGTTTGCATGACAATGACATCAAAACGCTAACATCATTGCTGGAAGTTCACCCCCCTCCCAACATTTGAAAAAAGCAATGTATAACGGACTATAGAATATGATCTGTTTTAAAAAAATTAACACAAAAAGTCATGTTTAGGAGTAGACAAAAATAGGGTTTTGATATTGACATGGAGTCTATATTTTTGTATAACGTATTGTTCCTGACTATGGAAAAGGACGAGACGTCCAAGAAGACGTCCACATTCATCTAACGTGATAGATAGTGATAGATCCAGTAGACGTGTCATTCTGCAGAAGGTTACGCATTCCCAGTACGCATGTCAATGATAGAAACGTGCATACAAAAGGGATATACAAAAAATGAATCAATATTTTGCCATACACAATGTAATACCACTTCCGACAGGTGACATGCACCGAGTCGGATATAGATATAATGTTATCTACCATGTTATGATGCGCGGAAAGAGATACTCACTCTTCCCAATATGAAGAAGTATGTACGGCCAGGAAATGTGCCTGGAAATCAATCTATATAGTTACACTGATATACATTGTTATGTTGTGATGAGGTACCCACTTGATCTCGTACCCAATGTTCCAATTATTGTGAATGTGATGGGCATTGCTGATATCAGTATGTTATTTCAGGTATTTCAGCAATGCTTATGCACAAGTACAAACTGCTTTGACTGGATGTACGTTATAACCACTGCCCCTTGGTCTATAAGATAATCCAGTCATTGTAGATGTATATAAGAATCCTGAAAAAGATCCAACATTTCTCGATGAACGCGTCACAAGGATTGATAAATATTGTTACTTTGTGTACATCTGTGTATATGTATTTTTATCCGATCTTCTTTTGATCCATAGAAAAATCGCTATTCTTCTGAATATCGTTTGACGAAAATTAAAAATGTACCATGCACTGATGCATTGTTAGTTCTAAGAGCTAAGACAAAAACTGATATCGATTCAACACGATAGTACAGTGATTTTTATTGTGAAGCCTGAAAGACTTTCAAAGAAAAAGACCAATATCGATTCTACCGATAGCTCTGTGATTTTTATTGTGAAACCTGAAAGAATTTCAAAAAAAAGGACTGATATCGATTCTACAGATAGTACTGTGTTTTGTATTGTGAAGCCTGGAAGACTAAAATCAATTCACCATTCAGCGACAGGAGCTTGTTGATTGTGATCTGATTTACAGACCCGAATCAGAAGACTGTGGTCGTCGATACAGTGTTGTCACGGAATTTAGATTGTGTGATTGTCTGGCTCTGTTTATTACTCATTCTCTGCATCGATAATTACAAGTTCGCATGAACGGAATTCCAATGACTCTAGAAGAACAACATGATCGCAGGTCATGACCACCCTTACGTCATGATCCGAACCAACATATGTTAGTATAAGCATGTGCTTGTTTGTCAATTGTTGTAAAATAAATATAGTTTGAATTTGAACATACATACGAGAAATTTCTTACGAATGGACTATAGATTTTACCACAAACATTCTTCAAAACATGTTGTGGTACTGGCAGCTATATATTCGCAGTGCCAGGGAATTTGAATAAATTTAGCTCATTGACAGGTAAATATTGTTGTCAATAATGTGACGTATTTTATCGAGAACGCCCGCACTTGCATCAGGATGCCCACGTCATAATTATCTTGTTAATGTGATCATATATTTATATAAATGTGTCCATCAGAAATATATATGATATGACGACGAGACATACAGGGAATTCGCGTCGTAATTTACCTAATGTGTAAGATAATATTCACACAAATAGCGCTTGCCAACTACTAGTATGCCACACTACGAGCATTATTCTCTTACGATGAAGTTTTGCCAATATTCATAACATATGTCAAAGGCGTATATACTATTTATGAAGGTATCACTCAATAATTCAAATATTGATATCTTTTTAGAAAATATTTGCATTTGCACAACTCAAGTATACCTAACATGCATTAAATGTCGTAGAGAACAAAGTCCTACATTTGCTGGATCGCGTCCATACTTGTTTATATGCACCCAGTTATATGCAATCATGTATCACACACCATTGGATCCTATGAATATCTTTATGTCACGTAAGTACTCGACTTTACAGACAAAAGCATAAAACGCCGTCGCGATTGCCTGCATGTACTGACGTAGTACTTGAGCAAATAGGGTTTTCTTCAGACATCACTAACTGGTGAGAATACAATATTACGGAATTAAAATTTTAATTGCCCAGTGACTGATGGTGTGTGATTGCACAGAGCTACAATCGATTGATTTCCCCTCCATGGTGATGAGTGTGTAGCAGTGAATGATGACAAGCAATTAATGTACGTCCTCGCCTATATTGGTATCTTGCAAATGGTGGTGAAATTACGAGCGACTAACTCATGTACCTCATTCGCAAATCCACGTGGAACGAGTAGTGCCCATGCCATATGTAATCAGACATGGATTAAAACGATTCAGCAAAACCAGACATAAGTAATTGTGATGATGAATGGTGATGAATCCAGGTAATAACTAGTCTGGTTCATCATTATTTCTCCGTGTAACGAGTAAACTGGATCATTCTTTTGCATGATTCTATGAAATCAATGTGTTTTTAGCAATTAAGCCCGTATATCCTATAAGCTTTTGTCGTCAGTTGGCGTGCATCGTCCGTCCGAGCACAAAATCTCGGAATCTGTCTGATGAATATTTCTGGAATTGGCAAAAAAAAATTGTCCAAAATCACGTTACTATCGATTTTGGGTCATTTCCAGGCAAAAAAAAACCCCATTAAAAAAAAAATTCGACTTTTTCAACTATTCACCTAGAACGCTCGATAGAGTTTAGATGTTTATAGTAGATATTGGCACATAGGACGTCATGTATGGTAATTTCAGTGGTGACCATAAATTTGACCTTCAGTGACCTTGAAAGGTCTAAACGCCAATTTGTCGATGGAAAATAATCATTTTGGGCCTTGGGCTGCCATTTCTTAAAAAAATATATATATTCATGTTTCCATCAGTGTTCAGAGTCAGAATTATGTCTACCACAAGACGTGTTCATGCAATCTGGCCAATTGATACAATATTTTCGAAGACAGAGAGCATAGCCATGAGCATAAATATCTGAGTGTTCAAACCCAAAGTGCCTGACTGATCATGTTTTTACTTTTTAAAAAATGTCTGTAAGAACAGTTCATGTGTTCCTGTCTGGAAATCAACTATATATTTATAATAATATACAAAGTTATGTTGTGATGATATATACCAACTTGTACCAAAATGAACCAATGATTGAGATAGTAATTGACATTCCCGGACATTGTTGATACCAGGAGGTTAGTTCAGGTACTACAATATTGTCTATGTACTAGTACAATTTGCTCTCAATGGATATTCATTATTACCTCGCTTTTTAGTCCTTTTAATAATGACCGTAGATTTATATCAGAATCCTGAAGGAGAGCCACAATTCCTCGATGAACACGTACAGATACTCATAAATATTGTAGTAGCATATTGCACATATCATGTATCTTCCTATCATGCTGATCCATTGAAAAAAAAAATTCTTTTGAATATCGCTTGAAGAAACTTCAAAATGTGCTGTGCACTGCCGCATTATTTGTGCCAAAAGATAGGAGAAAGACTGATATTAGTTCCACATGAGTGTACTGCCTTTTACTATGCAACCTGAAAGACTCAGAGAAATAAAAATCGGGTCACCATCCGGAGATAGAAGCTGGTTAATTAAGATTTGATTTACAGACCCAAAGCATAAGATTGTGATCGTTGATGAAGTGTTTTCACGGTATTTGCATTGTGTAATTGTATAATTGTCTGGCTCTGTCTATTACAGCTAATTCTCTGCATCGATAATTGCAAGTTCGCATGAACGGAATTCCAATGACTCCAGCATAATTAACTTGAACTGGAACGTAAACGTTTAACTGAACTATTGATTTTACCACAGATATGCTTCACACATATACTGATACTGGCATCCATGGATTCGTCAGGTATTATAATAAATGCAGCTCAATGATTTAAACGTGTCAAAGAGAAAGATATCTAATATGGCGACCAGGCATATGGGAAATTTGCTCGTTAATTCACCGAATGTGTATAATATTATTTACACAGTTAGTGCATTGTAATTATGCCATACTATGAGCATTATTCTCAAACAGTGAAGTGTTGCCAATATCATTTACATTATATGCCATTAGCACATACAATTTTGAAAAGGGTACCACCCACGAAAATTAGTCAAATATTGATCTTTTTATCTCAAGTGTGCCTAACATGCATTATATATCATCGAGAACAAAGTGCCATCATATGGATCGCGTTCATCCTTCACTAATTGATGTGCACCCAGCTAAGCTATATCATGTTAAATTATGCATGTATCCAACATATTGCCTCCTATGAATATCTAACTGAAGGACTCAAATCGACAGAAAACTGCATAAGACCCCTATTTTTATTCCCTGCATCTACTACGTGGTATTTCAACGAGTCAGATATTACTAGCTTGGTAATGATATTAACGGGATGCAGTGAAAATTTCAATTGCCCAGTGACTGATGGCGTGAGTGTTTGTGATTACGAGAAGCTATATTTGATTGATTGTCCCTCCACAGTGATGAGTGTGTAGCAAAATCACTTCCTTGCCTATTTGGTATCTTGCAAAAAATGTCAAAATCATGCAGCAAGTAACTGTGACCTCATGTGCAGACCTACGTATAGCACGCAATACATCATCTGTGATCAGACATGGATAACAACGATGCAGCAAACGGAGACAGAAGTAATTTTGATAATGAACAGTGATGAATCCAGGTATACTGGTCTGGTCTTTGGTTATTTTCCGTGTAACGAATACTTTGGATCATTCTTTTGCATACTTTTGGGAGAGCAATTTGTTTTCATTTCTTTCGTGAAGTGTCTGTGTAATAATTCACAAGCCCATATTGCATCTATGTGTTAGGATTATCACCATTCTGTTTATGAGTCATTATAAAAATGGTTCTCATCCGTGGAAAATAGGTAAGGAAATACCACTTCTGGTAGTTTTGTTACATGTTATTCTCGCATTGTATAGATGTAAGTTACCAGAATAATTAGTACCTGAATTATAAAAAATAACACGTTTTGTTGGTCGTTCTGGCGGATTGACACACATTCTATATTGATCAATTGATCTATTCAAGTTTATCATATGCGAAAATGAATAAAAGTCATTGTAGTGTTCAGTGAGAACAACGAATAAATGCTGGCAAATACAGTGACGGGTGATGAAATATGAAGAGTTTCTGTCGAGGTACTATTTTACATCCATGGCAGAGTATCGACGACAGGCGAGGGTTTACATTCACGATCAATGGCACAATGTAATCGACAAGGTTTATTTCTCATCGCATCAAAATGTTATGTAATATCACAATATATAATGGAATTTTCGGGACAAAAAACACACACACAACGATACCGTGCGAAAAGTGAACCTGCACAAGAATTCTGAATAATATATGACAACACTACATGTATATTCACTGTTGACTTGGTGTATGTCGTCCATATATTGTAAATATTGACCTCATTGTTTGCGAATTTGTAGTATTGACAGTTTTTGGGTGGAGTACTCTTACTGAGTGGAAACGCCGGGGCAGACAAGAATGGGCTCGTTATATATCATTATACTCAAATTGACATGCTGTTTGATTGTGATGTTCTGGTCATTTGCAATATTTCTAAAGATGGCAAGTGCAAAATTTCTCAGCCACCGATATTTAGTATTGCAAAATAGAATCACATCACTACCTTGTGTGAAGATCTAATGAGTGAGATCTGATTGCCGGACTGTTAGGTTCACAGACACGATAGAATATGAGCGTTGTCCAATTGTTGTTAATGGATTAATTTTGCATGAAAACATTTTGCATGAAAACATGAAAACAATTTTGCATGGAAACATCGTGGATTAATTTGTCTTTGTGTATTAGAACCTGATGCTCAGGACCAAAATTTGAGAATGAGCATGTGACTTCAACCAAAAGGAACACGACAGCGTATATAATTACTAGCTTTAACACTAATTAATGTTGCTGTGCACGCCACATCATTACCTCTGACTAATTTGACCAACCAAGTTTAGAGTGCACTCGACACAGAATGTGCCGTGAAGCAAACTGGACATTATTTTGTTAACATCAGGATGAACTATGACCTCAATGCGATATGACCTCGATGCTCAGTCAGTATATTTCCTATATTTTCGTTAATTTCATGCAAACAGCTAGTGTGTCATAAAATAACAGGCATATTATTTTTGGTCTCATGATCATACACAATCATGTCTGAGGTGTATTTGAGATGAAATTAGACCTCAGTTTCCATTTTGTTTGCCATCTATAATCAGGCATGGATAACAACCATTCAACGGAGGCAGACAGAAATAATTGCGAGAGAAAAAATAGTCTTGTTTATCGGTATTTTCCATGTAACGAGTGCATTGGGTCATACTCTGCATGATTGTGTGGAAGAAATGTGTTTTGTTTTTCTTCTATACCTTGTCTATAATATTAGATCAAATGCCAACGATGCACTTATGTGTTCACGGATAAGATTGAAGATTTTCAACAGTTTGTTAATGTTTAATTATAATTTTTTTTTCATCGTTGGAAAATAGCTGGGGAAACATCACTTGAATTTTTAAAGTGTTTTCCATTATTCCTTCAATTGTATAAATTTTTTGATATCATTCATCATTCAAGACTAGCAATACATCCACAGGAGTAATTATTTTAAGTAGGTGATGTTGATTACGCGGGTGAAGGAATAACATGATAAACACTGATTCACACCATCATGCAAAATTACATTTTCTTCACAATTACCACCGTACAAGTTAACAAATATATGGGATATAGTACACCCAAATATTGATCCAAATCGTTTATCCAGAAATAATTTATTCTTGCAGAATATATATTCTTGCAGGTGTGTATATCTTGATCAGTATGATCGACATCTAATGCTGTATAGTAGTAAATAATGTAATATATAATGTAGATATAGTATACAATATCTAACGATTCGGATATTGACTACCTGTCCTGCACTTTCACTAGTTCTGCATTCATACACAAACCAGTTCGGCACACCACTCGGGTGACCTCAATACAGTGGACAATGATTCGTTGGAAGATATATTGTTAGCCCAAGTCATTGTCATGGACATATGATTTCAAGTTAATCGTGGATGCAGCTGAGGAACATGCCAGGAAGTGGACAAAGCAAGAAAAAGCAGAAACTAATTCTCTGTCAGAATGGGTTAAACAAATTATGTCATTGGTAGGCAAACGCATTCGTGTTTGTCTAAGTCATTCAGTACTAAATACAGCTCCGTCTTTGATCCAGTGGTTGCTGATAGTTTGTTGTAAACTCAGAGAAAATTTTGTCATTGTTCCTGCTGATAAAGCATCTAATAATGTTGTTTTTGTTTGTAAAACATACTACATTAAGTGCCTATTTATTGAACTGGGTATTTCAAACAACAACAATTCTACAATTCAACAATAATACCTACCAGGATATTATTATATTTAAAGAGGATATAATATCTAATCATATGTCTGTATTAAATTCTTTTGGTATCATTATTTCATGTAAAAATTCTAAACTACCAAGTTTATATTGGATCCTGAAGTTACAAAACAAATCCGTCCAAACAAAGGTATATTTCAGGTCCAGCATCATGTCCCACCAAAGTTCTCTCTAAACTACTAACTGTTATATTGTTCAAGATTGAACACGGCGTTCCAAATACTGTGAATGATTTATTCTAGAAGTGGCATAAGCCAAATGTAATAAAAAATATCAACATGCTCACACACTTTCTGAAGTTACCGCCATCAAAACATTCCACTTTTCCACTCTGTACACCACAATACCTCATTCAGAACTAAAGTCTCAACTTCAAAAACTCATATCCTTTTTCACCAGAAATGTTATCAGTGTATTGTAGTCAAATATTATAGGCTTATTTTGATAAAGATGATTCAGATGTTCCATGTAAATATACAGCGGATGTGGTTAATATGGTTCATGTTTTGATTGATAATAACTTGTGGAGTTTTGTGGTCGAATATTCCAACAAAACTATTGGTATTCATATTGGTAAAAATTGTGCACCATTATTGGCAGACCTGTTTTTATACTCATATGAGTCAAGACTTCATCCAACCTCTACAAAGAGGAGGATATTAGAATCAAACTAATAGCTTTAATTTCACTTTCCGATTCACAGATGATGTGTCACTGAATAATCCTAAGTTTGGTGTTTATTTGGATGCCATATATTCTAACGAACTTGAAATTAAGGACACTACGGTCTCTTTTATTTTTTTTTCAACTATTCAGAACTCAGATTGGAAATTTATAAAAATTCTAAAATCTTGAAAATTAACTACTACTTCTACCTTCTGCCGTGACTTTCATGATGCAGTCGTAATTTGTGCTATGCGTACAAATTGAGTTGAATTCTGCTTTTGTTTCTGGTGACAGTCTGAAAAGTGCACAAATAACTTCGGGACATGCGCCCACGATTGTCATCAGTAGCCAGCATAATCATGAAATCTAGCTGTGTCACTGCCAAAAGGCAATTGGTGGAATGGGTCATTCATGTATTATTTGAGAAAGGTCAGCGACTGCACAAAGCTTTTAGGGAGATAACTGTGAAATTGCACATGAAAGGAATAAGGACAAATACAACTCGGACGATGGTATAAAATATACATGTATTATTTATACATGCGGCATAGTGTCATATGTATGTGTCACATTCTGACTTATTTATTCATGCTATCTCCAAATTGAGCGGATGGCTGTGGTACGACCACGAGAAAGTGGGTATTTATTTGAAGTGACATT
The DNA here is from genome assembly GCA_949152475.1 of Terebella lapidaria. NCBI lineage: Eukaryota > Metazoa > Annelida > Polychaeta > Terebellida > Terebellidae > Terebella > Terebella lapidaria. The sequence goes on along the minus strand of OX424566.1, from coordinate 27,884,221 downwards.
GCATTTCATTTTCTATATTTCTATAAATGCAAATGTGATTGTCAAGATTTTACTGATGTTTATATTTCATTTCTCCATGCTACATGTCATAGCATAGAAAAAACACAAAACGTGATTTCTGATCAGTATTTTATTGTCGGATTCGATATATGGCCGAAATAACTTGTCACTGAATGATATGAGAATGAGACCATTGGTGTCATTATGGCAGAATGAGGCACAACTAACACAACATACGCTGATCAAATTTCTTAATTAGGACATTCATGAAAGAGACAAGAATCAATCCATTGAGGTTTTCAATATGAACAATGACCGAAGGATACTGGTAGCAAGTACAGTAACAAATACTTTTCATTTGTTATTATTTATTTCGCTTGTAAAGTGCAATTTAAAAACTTGTGAAGAGGAAAAAAATATATGCTTTTGAAAAACTTCTTTCCTTGATTTCAGGAAAACCGTGAGTCCTAAAAGAAACAGGAATTATTTTTGCTCTGGTGCCCTCAGACAATCATGTATGAGGTGTATGAACACGAAATTAGACCTAGATATTCATCTGTATGCAATCTATAATCAGGCAAGTATAACAACTATTCAGCAAAGGCAGACAAAAGAATTGCGAGAGAATAACAGGTATTGTTCGTGGTTATTGTCCATGTGTCGAGTACATCATATGACCACATTGCATTTACGTAGAAGGATGTTCCAGAAGAGAATATCAATTCTTATGCATCCATGATTGATCACTGTATAATAATACATTATAAACGGTGGATTGATTGAATATTGCCATTTGTTGCACAGGAATGCAAATCAATGATCTTTCCTTTGTATGATGTTGATGATGAATACTCAATGCTCTGCTAATCACAAACGGTAATACGACTAATACGACATCATCCCTTCCATGAATCACTCATCCCGCATCATGTATTATGGACATGTTGCTCATTGACAATAAGAAGCATTCATCTTTTTTTGTCGGAGGAATAGGGCAGATATCCACGAGTGTTAGCTCAAGTAATAATAAACATGAAAAAAAAAATTCATTTCTCACAATAGATCCCGTAATATATAAATACCACCCCGTAATATTATAAATACCACCCTGTGTGTACATTGGTACTGCACGAGGTGAATAATCCACTCTGCCAATATACACAGGGTGGTATTTATCATACATTATTATACCGAATGTCTGTTTTGATAAAACGTCATTGAACAATGCAACGAATGAATGCTGCCGGTTAATATATCAAATTACCAACCGGATAGTATATCGTTTATTGCAGTCAGCTCCAGCAGAGCGTATTACTTCACGTGTATCGGCCGATCACAGAGCGTGATTCTTACATGAGGTATAATATATCATATTACACGATATATCGATGGTGTTTGAACTGATGAAACTGATGAAATATTATGTCATAGATTCAAATGATGAGCACAATGAAGTTGTTACCGCCAAGCATGTCATCTGCCGATCAGGCGATTATCGTGCCAATTGACACCATGGGAGTGCACACGGGGTGAGGAAATAACTGACCACTGCGAAATGGGGTGATTTTTGTCCTGCTATAAATTATGTGGGCTCATCAAATTTATGTGCATATCCCAGGATCTCCTCGACTTGGAGCAACGGAATTTTGAACACAGATTCCTGAAGTAATGGTGCGTCAGTTTGTCACGGAGTGGTTGCTCTGCGACGTAATGGGCTGAAACAGACTGAGATAACGAGGCAAAACAGCATCACGCTAGGGGGGGGGGGGGGGGGGGGTGTCAGCAAGATCCTGAAGAGGAACGCTGGGACAGGTGTGTCTTCTCCTAGATCTCGCCCAGGACGTCCTATAAAGACAACAAGAAGACAGGACCGTTTGTTGATTCGTCTGTGCACTGCCAGCCGTATCATGCCAGCCAGGGCCTTGAGATTACAGTGGCAGAACGCCATAGATGTACACATATCCAACACAAATAGTGAACAGCCGATTGGTTCTAGCTGGGTATCCCGCCAGGAGACCACTGAGGAAACCCCTGCTGAGTCAAAACATCACGAGCGACGTCTGCAGTGGGCCAGGGATCACCGCCATTTGGGACCACATCACTGGAATTATGTCATATTTAGTGCCGAGGCAAGATTTGAGATGTACTGCTATGATGGACAATATTGTAAAGTTGCTTGTTGTTGAGATATTAAATTTGAAAATATAAATTATAAATCAATTGTTGGCATAATGTGGCGTTGGGTTGTTTGTTCTGGATCACAGTGTTTACCAGATTGGAAATACAAGATAAAGAATGCACTATGTATGAGGTTGGATGCTTATGAATTCCAGGCAAGACAAATTTCTTGCAAATAAAAACTAAAAAAGAAGTTGATGGAAATAAAAAATATGTTCCATTTTAAATGTCAACCCTGTAGGATTCATCGTGGCGATTAAACCAGACCGTTGAATACATGATAAATCAGCATAAATATCCTCATGAATTATGCTGATTGATTCGATTCACTCACTCGACCATGATCATTTTTCCTACGTGGAAGGAAAATGCCTTCGAGGACAAACAAGTTCAAGTTAGGACCTGACATTGTACTGACAATGGGAGGAACACTTTACAGACACCTGACGCACATTGGTCAGCCCCATGCAAGCAGCTATTCAATTTAGGCTATTCGGATTTACAAAAAAAATACTGAATCTGGCTTTTCAAACAGATGCATATTTTGGATGAGTGTTTGACAAATCTACTCCTTTTTTCCAATGGCAATTCAAACTATTTTCTTACTGGTCACTAACTAGGTTAGGGGCCGGTCATTATTTACTAGGTGGGGGGGGGGGGGGGGGGGGTTGGATGGTTTTTCTGAGAAATGAGTTTTCAAAGTTTGACCCCCCCACCGATATTGAAAACCAATCTATGACCCCCCCACCAAGATCCAAAATAAAAGTATGACCCCCCCCCCCATCCCCATGTATGAATATAAGGCTATGCTTCACAATTGATGACAATTATAACGCACCAGTATCATGATATATATGATACTTGAATGCTTTTTTCGCTTTATTTACAATTCTATTGAAACAATTCTGACTTTTGTCGCAAATTTATGATATTATAAGGTCAGTGAGTATCAGTCTGTCCGCGCACATAACTCGGAAACAAATGGTCCGATCGTTGTGAAATTCATGGGGATGAAGCGATATCCCCATCTAATAGATAATGAATTTTTAAACTATTTTTGTATTTTTCCGTGGCCAATTCCCGATTGTATGGCGTACGACCGATGGTTTAACTCCCAATTATCACCAATGGTCGAAAATTCGGGGGTCATGATTTTACGACTTGTGAGTGTTCTGAGATTCGAGACCATATTGTGAAGCCAGTTATAGTTGTATTTTCAAACCGTTTTCGTTCAGGAGATGTGTTTCAATAATAAGAACATTACGGTGAAATTTCACAGCTCAATATGGAACGACAAGGTCAAGGTCACAGAAGAGGTCAAAATCGAAAAGATTTTACATTTTTCCGTGGTTAATTCTCCATCATTTGCTATATGACCGATGGTCGTACGATCCAAATTCCCCATGATCGCCCAAGGTCGAGAATGTAGGGGTCATCAGCTGAAATCACCGATTCGTAATATTTCAAGCAGTATTAATTCAGAAACCACTGAAAATATTCAATAGAAAATCACGCAGTATAAATCTGAGTGAGCTGGCGAAGTTTGGAAGGTCAGTGTCAAGAATTCAGGTCGTGGTCGAGAATATGGTCAAAATAGAGATTTGGCAAGAATTCTACTTTTATTAATGATTAGTATTCCCATGAATTTTGTGTTTTCTATGGCCAATTCCCGACCATTTGATATATGACCAATTGTCGTATGACCAAAATCCCCAATTATCGCCAACGTTGAAAATGTAAAGGGTCATCAGCTTTAAATTTATTGACCAAATCTGAAGGGCGAGGGTCTGCAATCTCTGACTGTCTCGTTAATTTATGTGCAACCGAGTCACCTATCTGATAGGCTTAGTTCCTTTGTTTCTGTTTCTGTTTGAAGATATGAATATGTTTTGAACTATATATATAGAACATCAATTATGATTGGTTGATTCATTGTGCGATACAAAGTTTACTTCTGACCGTCTGCCAATTTCTGCCGATATCACCAGCAATATGACAAATGAGGCCTAGTTCTTGCTTTGTTATTGTGCATTTTGAACGTAGTTCCACCGCTTCCTAATGTTAGCTCACACTGTGATTGTTAAAAATGATAACAAAAACGCACCTAATCCAAAGCAATGTCTATGAATCGATCACCATCAATCACAGTATCTGAGGCTGGACGTCTTGCGACATTCTTTTCCTTAGTCTACAACAATGTGTTGCACGAAGTTTATGTTGCGTGTCAATGTAAGTATCAATCTTATACCACCAATATATCGATCATAGGAGAGTTTCTGGGCCGCTCAATGGATTGTTTTTTGTGTGTGATCTAGGCACTTGAATTTCACTTTGATCAATGTACAGCAAACAATGATAGGTCAAACATAGAACAACAGTGTTGAAAAAGTGTGATGAATAACGCAGAGTTAGAGAGAAGATTGCGTGTAGCCACACATTTGAGTGTGATGACATATTATAGTCTGCTGTCTTATATCTCCCTCGATGTCTTATTTTTTATGATAAATATTGTTTATCAAAAGCTCATATTCCAAAAAATAGGATATCATGGCTGTATGAATTCACGATCATATTTTACTCTGAGTGTTTTCTGTAATATACGAGTCATGATTCAGAGTCATGATATAACGATGTTATTGCGAACTTTTCGAAAATTCGGACAATCCCATATTTTCACTTTCGTGACAACACTGTATCAGCAAGCGCAATCTTTTATTTTAGGCTCGTTAATCGATTCCCAATTAGAAAGATCCTGTCCCGAGATGGCAGTAATGTTTTGATGTTTCTGGCTTCACAAAGAAATGCACAACATTCTCATGTAGAAAAGGCATTTTTCATTCATGTTGCTTCTGGCGCTACCAATGTAACAGGGCATGACACGTTTTCGATTTACTGAAATAGGGATTCGCAAGGCTCACGTAGTTTGAATGGATCAATAAGAGATTATAAAAATGATAAATCATTGCACCACCACGTGACGAAGATTCGTCTGCATTTTTTTTTCTCTGCATCTCAACTTCTAATGGGTCATTTGTCTATACATACACAGTATTGTAGCGTAACACTCACAAATAATTACCCACGAAAACAGTATTGGTAATAAAAGGCTTGAACTGGTCGCCTGTTTATATGAAGCAGAAGAGAACGTGTACATGTGTACAAATAAAAAGTAAGATATCAATAAATAGTCGATAGCAGTTATATTTACTGCAATTAACTAATATACATGTACATAATGAAACAATAGTGAAACAGTATCTACCAGTACCTTGTTCCACGAAGCATAATAAAGAAATTTGAGCAGGCACGTCCTACTGGGACCCACTGGTCTACTCAGTAGAAGCCCATGTTTTGAAACACTCATGAAGTGTATACCATTTTCAATGCCACAACAATGCAATCAAGATTGTCAATACGTAAGCATCTACAATGTGTTACCACATCCATGGATGACATAACATGCACCAAGTCGACATAAGATACAGTCCATCTATCACCTCTGTCTGCTGGTTGCATAAACGAAGCTACTTAGTCTTCCCACGTGAGTGCCATATATAGTGTATAACAGCATATGTACATGTAATATCATCCTTCCTTCTTTAAATCTAATCTATACCTGACGTCAATAAATGACGTCTGAAACATCATCGGAACCACCATCGATAACGTGTTTGTCACATGATCTCACAATCAGCTTGCTGGGTGTCCGAGATGTTCACATGCACATGGCCTTGACTCTGATACTTTATTATCACTCGGATTTGACCACTTCCATTAATTTTGTAAAATTCGTCCATGGGCTCGGTCTTGGGAAGTGAAATCGTCTGTTTGTCGGTGTCCATTTGTACTCCTATACAGTAAGAATATAGATCATTTTCTACACTGTTGTGAAGGTAATTGTGATGTTTCAGACGCGTGACGCCTGTAAATCATGCACGTCTGTACTATGACATAAAAGTGCAACAAAACCATCTCAAATTGTCTATTATTGTTCATTACTGTATTGTTTTGATAATCATCCGTTCGTGGTTGTTGTTATCGGCTAATACAATGAATGAATCATGATGATCTCTAGTGAGTGCATTTGATGTGTAGTTAGTTACTAAGTATGCCATTATCATAGACATAGAAGAGATACTCTCTCGTCTATGTCTATGGCCATTATGTACCACGATGGTGATTGCAGGCCATCGATGTAATAACATATTGTTCACCATAAATGGAACTTACATTCGGCTAGTCGGTTATATGAAGTTTTATCGGAAGAATACACCACAATAACATTGATACAGTTATACTGCGGATAACTGGAAAGTTTGAGTGTCTACACTTGTGAGTACAGAATCACATCGAGTTATTTATCACAAACGCCACATTCGAATATCAAATAATATATCAACCCAGATGAGAGAAACAAACAATTATTCGAAACTTCACTTCAAGCCGTATGAACAGAAATGATTATGTACAGCTAGAGTAGATGCACCTTCACCAATGATCCAAACGTGTTTACAATCGGTATGACGGTGTACATGTATGTAAAACAAACTTTGTTTATATAAAATAATTCGTGACTTATATGCATTTCAAACGAGTATTTCAACTCATGTATTTGGAATCGAGATGATGGGTTTTATGCAAAATAACGATTTTATTGAAATACTCTAAATAATATATTTAAGAGTATTGGACATAGTTAAATGACATTCATTTGACGTTGTCCAATATTGTATGAAGTTCTTGATAGATATTCCTGATATTCTCGGAAAAAGCAGCAGACTTATCATTCTTCAAAGAACTACTAATGATAATCCACCCAGGGACAGGTGCTGTTTGATTGGGAACTGATTGTGACCGTTGATACAGTGTTGTCAGGAAACTGGAATTTCCTGACTTGCGTATTACTTGAAGCTCATTTTCTACACCGATAATTACACGTTCTCATGAAGATAATCTCCGGTAACGTGACAATAATACTCGTCATATAGCAAATTGTATCACAATAGTACTACAATAGAGTACAATATCATATTGTACTCCTATATTTATGAAAATGTTTCGTGCAGAAATAAGTATCAGATCATGACCATGATATTGTGAAATTCGCTTGTGAATTTAGTTTAGGTACATGTATATACATGTAATACCAGGTATTTTATACACATTACCTATGGTACACTATGCACATTATTCTCTGATCGTGGGGATGTTGCCAAATATCAATAGCACCAGACAATATATTGTAAAGGAGTCGCCCACGAGGGTTGTCAATTAAAGATATCTTGTTAGGAAATAATAGCATATCATGAGCACCTTGAGCATACTTAACAGATATTTTCATCTAAACATGCATTGTTATATATCTTGCATCTTAGGAATATCGAAATGTCGCGCAAATACTCCGCGGGACAGACAGCTGCATAAAATTATCTAGCCGCTTCCAGTATCGACGTGCGTAGTATTTTCGAAAGAAAAACATTTCTTCACACATATGCATGATATCTTGCTTTTGGCTGCTATTGAGTTCTGATTTTGAGTTGATTTGGACACGAACAAAGTATAATTGCATGAAGAGGTGAGACGAATATAGTCAATTCGGATGGTAGATTGACGATACCGAAGAAAATGGAGATGGAGGTCGGTCTTGCTCTCTCCAACAGGCGACTGGCAAGAAGCATACTATATTTAAAGTATGCAATGATATGGTCATGCCGGTACTGACAAGATGTAGCGGATTTAGTGTTAATGCTATGGAAAACCGAACTGCAATAATTAGATTGTTTTTTTTGCACGGTTAAGTGACAGGTGCGTAGCTATGAATGACGTCATGAAATTACTTCTTGACCTATTTCGCTGGGTTTGCAAATGATGCTCAATTACACAGCAGGAAATATCTGCTTGCAAAACTACTTGTAACAAGGGGTTATCAGGCATGGGTAACAACAATTAAACGAAGGCAGACAGGAATAATTGCACTAATGAACAGAGACGAATCCAGAAATTCATGGTCATTTTTCGTGTCACGTTTGATTGTACTTTTGCGTGACATGATTTTGTGAAAGAACCCAAATGGTTTATGGTGTTTCCTGCTACCACCTGGCACGATTCTGCTTGTCTGAAGTAGAACTCAACAGCGATGTCAAGTGTTCAATAGTTTTTAGGTAACCGGACCTTTGGTCCGATAGCCTATTATCGTGGCGTTGCGTCCATCGTCTGTCAGCATCGTCGGCGTCAGCGTCGTCTGTCTACATTTTTATCTGTAAAATTTACAATCGAATCTTTCTGAAATTTCTCACAAAAATGCTTAAAAATACTTCAAGAGGAAAGCACTTTTTAGTAATTCGACTTTCGCATTTTTTTCCGAATTGGCCAATTTTGGATTTTGGCGGCCATTTTCTCAAAAAAAATGTCTGATCAGTTTTGAGAGGTTTGTTTCAAAAGAGTCTCCTCATACACCTATGTTACCCTTGAATCGACGGTCTGCGTGTGGCGGCCATTCCGATTTTTTCTGACTGGTCTCAAATGGGATTTTCCCATGTCAAATTTTCCAGTGCTTTATAATGTTACACATTACTGCTAATATCTCACTTAATATTGAGATTAGAGATTAGGAATCGGTTGTGGGTATATAGAAAATACTATATGCCGAATATTTGTCTTTCGGAGCACAAAATGGCTAATATCTCGTTTATCACCGACTTTAGCTTAGGAATCAATTGTGCACATATAGGAAATGATGATGCTGAATTTTCTCATGATCTTGAACTTGACCTTTGGTCTCATTTTCAAGGTCAAAGCATAAAATGGCTAATATCTCGCTCATTATCGATTTTACAGCTTAGGAATCAATCGTGCACATATAGGGAATGATAATGCTGAATTTTCCATGACCTTGAACTTGACTTTATTCTCTAGGTCAGAGCAAAAAATGGATTATTTCTCTCTTATTATCGACTTTATAAATTGGAAGTCAATTGTGGACATATAGGAAATGATGTATGCCGAATATTTCGATGACCTTGAACTTGATATTTGACGATATTTTTAAGGCCACATCACAAAAGATTTAGCCTCCAAGGTCGTCTAAGGTCAAGTTCAAGGTCAGTCAAAGATGTATCATATATAATTATGACTCCTTATAAGCGTATACACAATCCTAACCTGTATGTACAACCCGATGTACAATGGTTTGAGCATCGGAGGCTAATTCACACATTTCACGTCAGACATTTGGCACTTTCAAGGTCATCCGAGGTCAAGCCTAATGTCATCATTAGTTGTTCCATATATGACTCCCTATATGCCCAAAATGCAAACTTAAACTCTATATACAAGCATTCATCTGTAGAAGCAAATTTGACCATTTTTCACCCAAAAATGACTTTCAAGGTCATCGAAGGTCAAATTCACACACACAAATCACCAAATATAACTTCCTATTTGAAAGTGTCAATATCGAAGCTCTTTCTTCAGGGGTTCTATGAGTACACTGGTGGCAACTCGCATGATGAAGGAAAAAAGTCCAAAAAAAATTTCAAAGGTGAAAACTATTTTTCCTCCTAGAAATGTCCCGAAATGCGAATGCGGTAATGCGATTTGGGGGCAAAAATCAAAAAAATCAAAATGGCAGCCACATGGAGACCGGCGATTCAAGGGCAACAAAACTCATACACGTCACAAAGGTATATAAGAAAAATATTGAAAGTGAGCATTTTTTGACGAAAACGGCCGCTATTTTGTGAAAAATTTAAAAATAAAAAAAACTGGAAAATATCTCCCTTTCGAATTATTTTCGAGGTATCTTTTCCCATTTTTTCAGAAAGATTGAACCGCAAACTTTAAAGATAAGAATGTGGACGGACAGACAGACGGACCAAAGGCCGGTAACCTAAGGAAGAAATTAGCCTAAAGGCTAAGGAAGGTTACCGGACAGTATGTTTTATATTTTAGATATTAACCCTTGTGTCCCATGACCTTGAAAAAAAATCTTCAGGATATATCATTTCCTGTATGTTCACAATTGATTCCTAAGCTGTATAGTCGATAATAAGCGATATATTAGCCATTTGGTGCTCTGATCTTGAAAATGAGGTCAGAACTCAAATTCAAGGTCATCACAATATTCACCATATATCATTTCCTATATGTTCACGATTGGTTTTCAAGCTGTGAAATTGATCAGAAGTGAGACATTAAATATTCTGTACTCAGACCTTGAAAATGACGTCAAAGGTCAAGTTCAAGGTATACGAATACTCAGCATATTTCATTTCCTATTTGTGGACAATTGATTCCTAAGCAGCAAAGTCGATAATGAGCGAGAAATTAGCCATTTGTGCTCTGATATTGAAAATGAGGTCAAAGGTCAAATTTTAGGCCATAACAGTATTGAGAATATACCATTTCCTATATGTTCACAATTGATTCCTAATCTGTAAAGTCGATAATAAACGAGATATTAACCATTCTGTGCTTTGTGTAATAGCAAAATAAGTTGAAAGGTCAAATTCAAGGTTATCAAAATATTGGGCTTACATCATTTCCTCTACGTCCACAATTTATTCCCAAGCTGTAAAGTCGACCTAAAATGTGTAAATTGGCCTACAGACAAAATACTTGTTGATAGGGCTGATATGTTTGTATTATGAACATATATAAAGTTATATGAAGCATACATAATGGCGACATTGATGTCCACAAAAATGACCTTGATTGGTAAATCTGGAGGTCATATGTCACCTGCAATGCTCAAAACCAAAATTGTTCGGTAACCTATCTTAGCCCTTGGGCTAATTTTTTCTTCTTTATATACCTCGCGTCTGAATGGATATTCCAAATGCTATGGACAATCCTCCAAGTAATGATCCTTGATGATGTCAATAAATGGGGATGGGTTGATTAAAACATCATTTTGTCTGAATGGGGGAAGGAGGGGGGGGGGGGGGGTTGAACCCACTGTGGATACGCCTACGTTCTGTTTATGAATCATTATAAAAATTAAGTTCTGATCAATTCAATGTAGCTGACGATGTTCCACTTAAGGAGGTTGCACACGTTAAATAACAGGAGTTATCCGAATACAAATGATATGTACAAAAATGTCGTGAGTGTAAGGGATTATATGTATTTGGTGAACAGATTGTTCCTAGCACAAAATCACTTGCACCATGACAGCATCTTGTACTGTTGTCAAACCCATAAATATTCCAGATTGGTGCATATGGTTGTATGTATTATGTACGATCGTTGGGTGAAAAGAGGCTAATGACATCCCATAGGTGACCACTCCGAACGAAAATGCTAGATTATTACAAATTTCGGACACGGTGTTGTCGACATTTATGGTTGTGAAATTTCACAGCAAGTTTGCCTTGATTCCAGCAAATGTAAATGTCACTATCGTACTTCAATATTTATAAAAGCTCAGAGCGAAGAAGCTCCGAGGCGGTAGGTGATGCGGGTTCAAACCCCGTCACCGGCACAAAGTAGGTGGAGTTTTCATCCTGGCAACGCAAATGTTTCTCCATTCGATATGCTTTCTAAATTCGAAATTGTCACCCGACGGGGGATGGAACAGACAGAATTGCCTATCATGATGAACCTTCGAAAAGGGTTCATTACACATTAGGCCAATTATCTGATTGATTGCAATCGGCATCTTGTATCAGATTCAGGCATGTTCAAGTCAAATACAAATCTGGTTAAGAGCAATTAGCAACAATAAGCCGATTATAAGTGACGAAATTTAAAAAACGTCAGTGACATCTGACATTTCCATACGTGTTCGCGACGAGACTGTGACTTCCAAGTCAGTATATATAAATACCAAAATTGTCCTATCAGTAGCATAATTTACGATTTGTATAAATATCTACCAGACAAACAAAATACACTAGCGTGTAAAGGGACACACTTCTGTGAAGCAAATCAATTAAGTCATAACAATGGGGAGTTGTATCTCTCGTCAGAATAATATAAACAAGAAACAGCAAATCTCGGAGAGAAACAAGGATGGAACATATACTGACATTACAAGTGCAAGCACGTTGTCATATACCAATCTAGGTTTCCAGGCCTCAGCAGGGAGTGCAACCGACACGTGCTACAGCGTGAGCGCTCCTGGAGAAAATCGACACCATTACACATGCAAGGTTTGTAAATTTTTCTTTTCAGGTTGATTTAAAAAAAATCAATAGCGATAGTTAGGTTGATGAGTTGTTACGATTTGATGAACTTCTATGATGCATGAGGTCTAGCCGCATGTTCACTATCGTTGTTCAAAGATATGTCAAAATATGTACATGAATATTGCTGTTCTTTTCTAGGTGATTGACGAAACCATCCTCTTTCCACGTCAAATTTTCGTCACCCTCGCGCCAATGAACACAGATCAAAAGGATACCTCGAAACCGTGTGTAAGACGAATGATTTTGTGCCTAAAGAAACGCCGACTTGGAGCGCAATATATTAAAGTTTTGAACGACTCCTGTTTTCTGGGTCAGAAGAGCTACTATCATGGGACATTCAACATTTGTTCAGCAGGAAAAGCATCGCTACTCTTCAGCGGATACTTTGTGACGGAAAATGCTCGATATCTCTTGACGCTGTATAGTGAGTCGCGTGTTTCCGGCATTGAGATGACCGGAAGTCTTCGTGCTACAGACGCTAGGACATATCACGTGACAGCCTGGTCAGCAAGGGCTGTCAGTGGTTAGATGTTCGTGATTGACGAAGTTCAGAATTCAATAAAACTACAAGCATACCTATAAGTCTTTTAATATTTGAAAGTTACTTCCCCAGAAAGCATGATATATTTAACAACAAAAAACAACAACAAAAAGAAATATGCACTGGTATAATCCCTTTTCGCATTTGATTCATCTGCAATTTAAATTGCACGAACGCAGAAAGTTGGCCTAGATAGATTAGATTGCCCCTTAATATAACTCGGTCACTGAAAACATGCCATAATTCTGTCTGGCATCCCAAGCTCATATTGATTACAGGAGACAAAGACATGAGATCAATAACAGGTATATAGACTGTGGAGCGATTAAAACTGAACCCACTGTCCAATTTTTAATTAGTCTAGTGTCTGGTGACGTCGGTGAATTTTAGGGTACTTCATGAACCTAGTCTTTCCACGGCCTAATGAATATGAATGATCAAGTTATGGTCCATAGCATACCTGGACAAGACAGGAGATCCATCAATCGTGGATTTGAAACATAATTTACCGGATAGATCTAGATCTACATTCTAAAACAATGTTATTTTATGTTTACTGTAGGGATCATCTTCACCTGCTTGAATATTGTACACAGCATGACTACAGAATAAAATGAACTATAAAAAGTGAAAATATTTTAATCTCTCAGCCGAGAAAACAAAACAAAAATCACCTTCGAGGACGGTCAAATTATGAACATAGCCACTGGCCATCATGAGAATACTACTTTCAAGGTATCTTAAAGTCCATAGCGCTGAATTATTTTGATTACTTGGCATACTTCACCCTATCAGTTGTATAGGGAATAATTCAGAAAAGTATTATTTCTGTGATCAAGACTAAAAGTTTATATTGATATTTTTGCCGCCAGGTTGTAGCTCTAAGATAACCCAGAATATATACGACACCTCTCATACAAGGGAGCTTTTTTTATCATAGTTCGATGGATATATATTGTGAATTTTTATTTGGCACTTTCTCCGTGTCAACGTCGGTTCGGACATCTAGTTGTTCATATGTTTTTTTTTAATGTGCATTGATCAAGCATCATGATAGGCTAATTCTCATCTAGACCGTTATGACATTTATAACAGCTCAATGGACAAGTGACCTCAATACTCAGTTCTAGAAATGAACAGTGCCACCCTAGGCTGGCCCAATGATATAAATGTGTCTTTTGGAGGTGTCCCAGACAAATAACACAGGGATTACGTTATTATATTTTATTTACGACGTATCAGCAAGCGCAATCTTTTATTTTAGGCTCGTTAATCGATTCCCAATTAGAAAGATCTTGTCCCGAGATGGCAGTAATGTTTTGATGTTTCTGGTTTCACAAAGAAATGCCCAACATTCTCATGTAGAAAAGGCATTTTTCATTCATGTTGCTTCTGGCGCTACCAATGTAACAGGGCATGACACGTTTTCGATTTACTGAAATAGGGATTCGCAAGGCTCACGTAGTTTGAATGGATCAATAAGAGATTATACAAATGATAAATCATTGCACCACCACGTGACGAAGATTCGTCTGCATTTTTTTTTTCTCTGCATCTCAACTTCTAATGGGTCATTTGTCTATACATACACAGTATTGTAGCGTAACACTCACAAATAATTACCCACGAAAACAGTATTGGTAATAAAAGGCTTGAACTGGTCGCCTGTTTATATGAAGCAGAAGAGAACGTGTACATGTGTAGAAATAAAAAGTAAGATATCAATAAATAGTCGATAGCAGTTATATTTACTGAAATTAACTAATATACATGTACATAATGTAACAATAGTGTAACATCATCTACCAGTACCTTGTTCCACGAAGCATAATAAAGAAATTTGAGCAGGCACGTCCTACTGGGACCCACTGGTCTACTCAGTAGAAGCCCATGTTTTGAAACACTCATGAAGTGTATACCATTTTCAATGCCACAACAATGCAATCAAGATTGTCAATACGTAGGCATCTACAATGTGTTACCATATCCATGGATGACATGCACCATGTCGACATAAGATACAGTCCATCTATCACCTCCGTCTGCTGGTTGCATAAACGAAGCTACTCAGTCTTCCCATGTGAGTGCCATACATAGTGTATAACAGCATATGTACATGTAATATCATCGTTCCTCCTTGGAATCTAATCTATACTTGACGTCAATACATGACGTCTGAAACACCATCGGAACCACCATCGATAACGTGTTTGTCACATGATCTCACACTCAGCTTGCTGGGTGTCCGAGATGTTCACATGGCTTTGATTTGATACTTTAGCATCACTCGGATTTGACCACTTTCATTAATTTTGTAAAATTCGTCCATGGGCTCGGTCTTTGGAAGTGAAATCGTTTGTTTGTCGGTGTCCATTTGTACTCCTATACAGTAAGAATATACATCATTTTCTACACTGTTGTGAAGGTAATTGTGATGTTTCAGACGCGTGACGCCTGTAAATCATGCACGTCTGTACTATGACATAAAAGTGCAACAAAACCATCCCAAATTGTCTATTATTGTTCATTACTGTATTGTTTTGATAATCATCCGTTCGTGGTTGTTGTTATCGGCTAATACAATGAATGAATCATGATGATCTCTAGTGAGTGCATTTGATGTGTAGTTAGTTACTAAGTATGCCATTATGAACCACGATCGTGATTGCAGGCCATCGGTGTGATAACATACATTGTGTTGTTCACCATAAATGGAACTTACACTCGGCTAGTCGGTTATATGAAGTTTTATCGGAAGAATACACCACAATAACATTGATACAGTTATACTGCGGATAACTGGAAAGTTTGAGTGTCTGCACTTGTGAATACAGAGTCACATCGAGTTATTCATCACAAACGCCACATTCGAATATCAAACAATATGAGATATCAATCCAGATGAGAGAAAACAAACAATTATTCGAAACTTCACTCCAAGTTGTATGAACAGAATTGATTATGTACATCTAGAGTAGATGCACCTTCACCTATGATCCAAAGCGTGTTTACAATCGGTATGACGGTGTACATGTATGTAAAACAAACTGTTTTTAAATGAAATAATTCGTGACTTAAATGCATTAAATTCAAACGAGTATTCCAGCTCCTGTATTTGGAATCGAAATTATGGGTTATATGCAAAATAACGATTTTATTGAAATACGTTAAATACTATATTTATAAGAG
This sequence comes from Terebella lapidaria, assembly GCA_949152475.1. Lineage (NCBI taxonomy): Eukaryota > Metazoa > Annelida > Polychaeta > Terebellida > Terebellidae > Terebella > Terebella lapidaria. The sequence goes on along the minus strand of OX424566.1, from coordinate 27,868,126 downwards.
TATTGAACATAGTTAAATGACAGTCATTTAGTATTGAATCTAGTTAAATGACATTCATTTGACGTTGTCCAATATTGTATGAAGTTCTTGATAGATATTCCTGATATTCTCGGAAAAAGCAGCAGACTTATCATTCTTCAAAGAACTACTAATGATAATCCACCCAGAGGCAGGTGTTGTATGATTGGGAACTGATTGTGACCGTTGATACAGTGTTGTCAGGAAACTGGAATTTCCTGACTTGCGTATTACTTGAAGCTCATTTTCTACACCGATAATTACACGTTCTCATGAAGATAATCTCCGGTAACGTGACAATAATACTCGTCATACAGCAAATTGTATCACAATAGTTTTACAATAGAGTACAATATCATATTGTACTCCTATATTTATTGAAATGTGTCGTGCAGAAATGAGTATCAGATCATGACCATGATAATGTGAAATTCGCTTGTGAATTTAGTTTAGGTACATATATATACATGTAATACCAGGTATTTTATACACATTACCTATGGTACACTATGCACATTATTCTCTGATCGTGGGGATGTTGCCAAATATCAATAGCACCAGATAATGGCAGACAATATATTGTAAAGGAGTCGCCCACGAGGGTTGTCAATTAAAGATATATTGTTAGGAAATAATAGCATATCATAAGCACCTTGAGCATACTTCACAGATATTTTCATCTAATCATGTATTACTATATATATCTTCCATCTTAGGAATATCGAAATGTCGCGCAAATACTCCGCGGGACAGACAGCTGCATAAAATTCCCTAGCCACTTCCTGTATCGACGTGCGTGGTAATTTCCAAAGAAAAATTTTCTTCACACATATGCATGATGTCTTGCTTTTGGCTGCTATTGAGTTCTGATTTTGAGTTGATTTGGACACAAACAAAGTATAATTGCATGAAGAGGTGAGACGAATATATTCACTTCGGATGGTAGATTGAAGATACCGAAGAAAATGGAGATGGAGGTCGCTCTTGCTCTCTCCAACAGGCGACTGGCAAGAAGCATACTATATTTAAAGTATGCAATGATATCGGCATGCCGGTACTGACAAGATGTAGCGGATTTAGTGTTAATGCTATGGAAAACCGAACTGCAATAATTAGATTGTTTTTTGCACGGTTAAGTGACAGGTGCGTAGCAATGAATGACGTCATGAAATTACTTCTTGACCTATTTCGCTGGGTTTGCAAATGATGCTGAATTACACAGCAGGAAGTATCTTCTTGCAAAACTACTTGTAACAAGGGGTTATCAGGCATGGGTAACAACAATTAAACGAAGGCAGACAGGAATAATTGCACTAATGAACAGAGACGAATCCAGAAATTCATGGTCATTTTTCGTGTCACGTTTGATTGTTCTTTTGCGTGACATGATTTTGTGAAAGAACCCAAATGGTTTATGGTGTTTCCTGCTACCACCTGGCACGATTCTGCTTGTCTGAAGTAGAACTCAACAGCGATGTCAAGTGTTCAATAGTTTTTAGGTAACCGGACCTTTGGTCCGATAGCCTATTATCGTGGCGTTGCGTCCATCGTCTGTCAGCATCGTCGGCGTCAGCGTCGTCTGTCTACATTTTTATCTGTAAAATTTACAATCGAATCTTTCTGAAATTTCTCACAAAAATGCTTAAAAATACTTCAAGAGGGAAGCACTTTTTAGTAATTCGACTTTCGCATTTTTTTCCGAATTGGCCAATTTTGGATTTTGGCGGCCATTTTCTCAAAAAATTGTCTGATCAGTTTTGAGAGGTTTGTTTCAAAAGAGTCTCCTCATACACCTATGTTACCCTTGAATCAACGGTCTGCGTGTGGCGGCCATTTCGATTTTTTTTTACTGGTCTCAAATGGGATTTTCCCATGTCAAATTTTCCTGTGCTTTATAATGTTAGACATTACTGCTAATATCTCACTGATTATTGAGATTAGAGATTAGGAATCGGTTGTGGGTATATAGGGAATACTATATGCCGAATATTTGTCTGACCTAATTTTCGGAGCACAAAATGGCTAAAATCTCGTTTATCACCGACTTTACAGCTTAGGAATCAATTGTGCACATATAGGAAATGATAATGCTTAATTTTCTCATGATCTTGAGCTTGACCTTTGGTCTCATTTTCAAGGTCAAAGCATAAAATGGCTAATGTCTCGCTTATTATCGATTTTACAGCTTAGGAATCAATCGTGCACATATAGGAAATGATTATGCTGAATTTTCCATGTCCTTGAACTTGACTTTATTTTCTAGGTCGGAGCAAAAAATGGAATATATCTCTCTTATTATCGACTTTATAGTTTGGAAGTCAATTGTGGACATATAGGAAATGATGTATGCCGAATATTTTGATGACCTTGAACTTGACATTTGACGATATTTTCAAGGCCAGAGCACAAAAGATTTAGCCTCTAAGGTTGTCTAAGGTCAAGTTCAAGGTCAGTAAAGATGTGTCATATATAATTATGACCCCTTATAAGCTTATACACAATCCTAACCTGTATGTACAACCCGATGTACGATGGTTTAAGCATTGGAGACTAATTCACACATTTCACGTCAAACATTTGGCACTCTCAAGGTCATCCGAGGTCAAGCCTAAAGTCATCATTAGTTGTTCCATATATGACTTCCTATATGCTCAAAATGCAAACTTAAACTCTATATACAAGCATTCATCCGTAAAAGGAAGTTTGACCATTTTTCACCCAAATATGACTGTTTTGACCTTTCAAGGTCATCGAAGGTCAATTTCAAAGTCACCACACAAATCACCAAATATGACTTCCTATTTGTAAGTGCCAATATCAAAGCTCTTTCTTCAGGGGTTCTATGGGTACATTGGTGGCAACTCGCATGATGAAGGAAAAAAGTCCAAAAAAAATTTCAAAGGGTGAAAACTTTTTTTCCTCCTAGAAATGTCCAGAAACGGATAGTAATGCGATTTGGGGGCAAAAATCAAAATGGCAGCCACATGGGGACCGGCGATTCAAGGGCACCAAAACTTATACTCCTCACAAAGGTATATAAGAGGAATCTTTTCAAACCGAAATCTCAGAATTTGAGAAAATGGCCAAAAAATATTGAAAGTGAGCATTTTTTTTTACGAGAACGGCCGCTATTTTGAGAAAAATTTAAAAATAAAAAAACTGAAAAATATCTCCCTTTCGAATTATTTTGAGGTATCTTTTCCAATTTTTTCAGAAAGATTGATCCGCAAACTTTAAAGATAAGAATTTGGACGGACAGACGGACGGACCATAGGTCCGGTAACCTGAGGAAGAAATTAGCCTAAAGGCTAAGAAAGGTTACCGGACAGTATGTTTTATATTTTAGATATTAACCCTTGTGTCCCGTGACCCTGAAAAAAAAATCTTCAGGGTACATCATTTTCTGTATGTTCACAATGGATTCCTAAGCTGTATAGTCGATGATAAGCGATATATTAGCCATTTTGTGCTCTGATCTTGAAAATGAGGTCATCACAATATTCACCATATATCATTTCCTATAAGTTCACAATTGGTTTTACAATTGGTTTTCAAGCTGTGAAATTGATAATAAGTGAGACATTAAATATTCTGTACTCAGACATTGAAAATGAGGTCAAAGGTCAAGTTCAAGGTATACGAATACTCAGCACATTTCATTTCCTATTTGTGTACGATTGATTCCTAAGCTGTAAAGTCGATAATGAGCGAGAAATTAGCCATTTGTGCTCTGATATTGAAAATGAGGTCAAATGTCAAATTTAATTAGGCCATAACAATATTCAGAATATATCATTTCCTATATGTTCACAATTGATTCCTAATCTGTAAAGTCGATAATAAACGAGATATTAACCATTATGTGCTTTGTGCTCTGAAAATAAGTTGAAAGGTCAAATTCAAGGTTATCAAAATATTGGGCTTACATCATTTCCTCTACGTCCACAATTTATTCCCAAGCTGTAAAGTCGATCTGAAATGTGTAAATTGGCCTACAGACAAAATACTTGTTGATAGGGATGATATGTTTGTGTTATGAACATATATAAAGTTATATGAAGCATACATAGTGGCGACATTGATGTTCACAAAGATGACCTTGATTGGTAAATCTGGAGGTCATTATCACCCGCAATGCTCAAAACCAAAATTGTTCGGTAACCTATCTTAGCTCTTGGGCTAATTTTTTCTTCTTTATATACCTCGCGTCTGAATGGATCATCCAAATGCTATGGACACTCCTCAAAGTAATGATCCTTGATGATGTCAATAAATGGGGATGGGTTGATTAAAACATCATTTTGTCTGAATGGGGGGAAGGAGGGGGTAATCCATGAACCCACTCTAGATACGCCCACGTTCTGTTTATGAATCATTATAAAAATTCAGTTCTGATCAATTCAATGTAGCTGACGATATTCCACTTAAGGAGGTTGTAATATAATAGGAGTTATCCGAATACAAATGATGTGTAAGATAATGCCGTGTGTGCAATGGATTATATTTGATGAACAGATTGTTCCTAGCACAAAATCACTTGCACCATGACAGCATCTTGTACTGTTGTCAAACCCATAAATATTCCAGATTGGTGCATATGGTTATATGTATTATGTACGATCGTTGGATGAAAAGACGCTAATGACATCCCATAAGTGACAACGACGAACGAAAATGCTAGATTATTACAAATTTCGGACACGGTGTTGTTGACATTTATGCCTGGGAAATTTCACAACAAGTTTGTCTTGATTCCAGCAAATGTAAATGTCACTATCGTACTTCAATAATTATAAAAGCTCAGAGCGAAGAAGCTCAGAGGCGGTAGGTGATGCGGGTTAAAATCCCGTCACCGGCACAAAGTAGGTGGAGTTTTCATCCTGGCAACGCAAAGGTTTCTCCATTCGAATGTGCTTTCTAAAATCACAATTGTCACCCGACGGGGGATGGGGGAAGACAGACAGAATTGCCTATCATCATGGACCGTCGTTAAACAAATCAGCTCATTATACTGATTTATTGATTAGCACATTGCTCTCTTTCATGCTTTCTGGTAGTTAGAAAGTAAACCTTCTAATAAAATCTGGTATACTTACGATACCCTAATTATATGAAATAGGTCTGATTTTGTGAGAGTTGACAGTAAAATATCAATACAACTACAGCTTTCTTTCATTCGCCTGACTGGAGGATTTGTGAAGAGTTAATTCGCTTGTTCAAAAACGCAAAGCAAATAAGAACTGCACGTATCCATACTTTAGGGTTCATTACACATTAGGCCAATTATCTGATTGATTGCAATCGGCATCTTGTATCAGATTCAGGCATGTTCAAGTTGAATACGAATCTGGTTAAGAGCAATTAGCAACAATAAGCCGATTATAAGTGACGAAATTTCAAAAACGTCTGTGACATCTGACATTTCCATACGTGTTCGCGACGAGACTGTGACTTCCGAGTCAGTATATATAAATACCAAAATTGTCCCATCATTAGCATAATTTACGATTTGTATAAATATCTACCAGACAAACGAAATACACTAGCGTGTAAAGGGACACACTTCTGTGAAGCAAATCAATTAAGTCATAACAATGGGGAGTTGTATCTCTCGTCAGAATAATATAAACAAGAAACAGCAAATCTCGGAGAGAAACAAGGATGGAACATATACTGAAATCACAAGTGCAAGCACGTTGTCATATACCAATCTAGGTTTCCAGGCCTCAGCAGGGAGTACAACCGACACGTGCTACAGCGTGAGCGCTCCTGGAGACACTCGACACCATTACACATGCAAGGTTTGTATTTTTTTTCTTTTCAGGTTGATTTAAAAAAAAATCAATAGCGATAGTTAGGTTGATGAGTTGCTACGATTTGATGAACTTCTATGATGCATGAGGTCTAGCCGCATGTTCACTATCGTTGTTCAAAGATATGTCAAAATATATACATGAATATTGCTGTTCTTTTCTAGGTGATTGACGAAACCATCCTCTTTCCACGTCAAATTTTCGTCACCCTCGCTCCAATGAACACAGATCAAAAGGATAACTCGAAACCGTGTGTAAGACGAATGATTTTGTGCCTAAAGAAACGCCGACTTGGAGCGCAATATATTAAAGTTTTGAACGACTCCTGTTTTCTGGGTCAGAAGAGCTACTATCATGGGACATTCAACATTTGTTCAGCAGGAAAAGCATCGCTACTCTTCAGCGGATACTTTGTGACGGAGAATGCTCGATATCTCTTGACGCTGTATAGTGAGTCGCGTGTTTCCGGGATTGAGATGACCGGAAGTCTGCGTGCTACAGACGCTAGGACATATCACGTGACAGCCTGGTCAGCAAGGGCTGTCAGTGGTTAGATGTTCGTGATTGACGAAGTTCAGAATTCAATAAAACTACAAGCATACCTATAAGTCTTTTAATATTTGAAAGTTACTTCCCCAGAAAGCATGATATATTTAACAACAAAAAACAACAACAAAAAGAAATATGCACTGGTAGAATCCCTTTTCGCATTTGATTCATCTGCAATTTAAATTGCACGAACGCAGAAAGTTGGCCCAGATAGATTAGATTGCCCCTTAATATAACTCGGTCACTGAAAATATGCCATAATTCTGTCTGGCATCCCAAGCTCATATTGATTACAGGAGACAAAGACATGAGATCAATAACAGGTATATAGACTGTGGAGCGATTAAAACTGAACCCACTGTCCAATTTTTAATTAGTCTAGTGTCTGGTGACGTCGGTAAATTTTAGGGTACTTCATGAACCTAGTCTTCCCACGGCCTATTGAATATGAATGATCAAGTTATGGTCCATAGCATACCTGGACAAGACAGGAGACCCATCAATCGTGGATTTGAAACATAATTTACCGGATAGATCTAGATCTACATTCTAAAACAATGTTATTTTATGTTTACTGTAGGGATCATCTTCACCTGCTTGAATATTGTACACAGCAAGACTACAGAATAAAATGAACTATAAAAAGTGAAAATAATTTAATCTCTCAGCCGAGAAAACAAAACAAAAATCACCTTCGAGGACGGTCAAATTATGAACATAGCCACTGGCCATCATGAGAATACTACTTTCAAGGTATCTTAAAGTCCATAGCGCTGAATTATTTTGATTACTTGGCATACTTCACCCTATCAGTTGTATAGGGAATAATTCAGAAAAGTGATCAAGACTAAAAGTTTATATTGATATTTTTGCCGCCAGGTTGTAGCTCTAAGATAACCCAGAATATATACGACACCTCTCATACAAGGGAGCTTTTTTATCATAGTTCGATGGATATATATTGTGAATTTTTATTTGGCACTTTCTCCGTGTCAACGTCGGTTCGGACATCTAGTTGTTCATCTGTTTTTTTTTTAATGTGCATTGATCAAGCATCATGATAGGCTAATTCTCACCTAGACCGTTATGACATTTATAACAGCTCAATGGACAAGAGACCTCAATACTCAGTTCTAGAAATGAACAGTGCCACCCTAGGCTGGCCCAATGATATAAATGTGTCTTTTGGAGGTGTCCCAGACAAATAACACAGGGATTACGTTATTATATTTTATTTACGACGTATCGTATGACATCTGTTTTGGTTGGGAATTTGGCGGGAAAACGTTTGATCAAAAACGGTGGTGTCAGTATTGTTGCTTCGAACAAAAGACACGGATAAACAAAAATACGTGAAGTTTTCCGTTTGAATAAACTCAATGTAACCACCCGCTGGTCCTATGACGGCGTTTTGATGAAAATCAGGAAACCATATATCTAGGATGCACTGCAAATAGAGACCAAAATTGTTCATAAAAATCAGATCGACTGGCTGGAAAGACCCCCGCTTTTTGTTCTCTCACTCAGTCCGTGCGAGCTCAGCCCATTGGTTACTTCGTTTCTAAGCTAAACTGAATAGTTTGACTGAATGGTGTTCTTCTCCGCCCTCCTGGCGGGGTGGAGCTCCAATGTACCAAGGGCGCTATCTCGTGCTTTTGTTGTTGAATGTCCCTAAATTTATTCACGATAAATATGTGGATTTTGTTTAAATGCCAACAAAAGCTGTCCGCGAAAGAATCGCAAAGCACTCACACTTGTTTGTGAACGTAGCTTTAATAAATTGGGCCTACTCATTGTCATTCAAGGCCGCGTGTTGGGGATTTTATAACCAACGAAATATATTTATATTTCTAAAATAAAAAATAAAATATATACGGTATTATTAAATTCAGACAAGATACAAAGTTTATGCGAAACGGATTTTCAGAATACAGGTACATCTGACATGCATCACGTGTAATGTATGCGTATTTAGGAACCGTTAGTTCATGATGTATTGTTCGAATATATATATATATACGAATTCAAATTGACACGCATAAATATGTAGTACTATTCACTTTCATACATTGAAATGCACCTCCATTGTCTATTAAACGAACACAAACGCGAAACAGGTGCGCAAATTCCCTTTTCCTTTATTGTGCAATGAACACAGTTGAAAACAGATGCTCATTCACTTTCATGCTTTGTTTCATTTCACTGATATTTTGTTCACTTACATCACCATCATGCCTGACTAGCACTTCTCAAATGAACAATTATATCATAAAGTATGAAATCAGAAGTGTTTCAACACGGAACAATGGCTGATTAAGCAACCGTTACCGTTCGAGCGCATCAAACACGCGCGGTACAATGAATAAATAGCCCTTTAATTACAGCCGTGTAAATTGCCCGTATCAATGGTATCATATACTCCTAGCCAATGACATACAGAGTATATACAAGTATGTGGGTGTATCTGTTTACTATGTGTGACCACAGTATATAAAATCACAGTAATTTATTCCTCGAAGTAATACCACTGACAGGAGTCCTCAAGTGCTCACCTGGAGAGGGCAACATTTACGATAAGAACGCTATATATACAATATAGTCATATAAGGGTGTGTTCTACCGACAAACTCCTGTTCAAGTACCGGATTATTGTCGTTATCAGGTAAGATAGTTCACTCTCAATATGGTGACATACGTGAAGGAGGAAAGGTGTGTTAATATCTAACAAAATATATTTTCATCGGACATAACTGAGCGAGTGCGGATTGCTTTAACTGAATACATCTACCTACCACAATGTAGGTCTATGTATTTGCGAATATTGCGTACGTATATATACATGTTTGTTCACATATTGTCTCAATTGTCTTGTTTGCGACAAAAAGAGACAAACGAATGCTATAGAGGGTCATAAATGAGTTTACACAGTCACGTGTTACAATATTTTATTGTTTACTTTCAGGTTTACGATAAGCCATGTCGGACCCATAGGAATAAACTAAAAGCAGACCCACTTATACCTAATGTATACTTGCCAGGGTCGTTGACAAGATAAAGTCGACACAAGTACATCCGGACAATCAATACCATCGAATGGAAACGGGACATCACCAGTCGCGACTGATTTTGTAGCAACCTGTTACATGGATATTATGCAAAAGATCAATTAGTATATGGTCTGTCTGAAGAATGGGTTCGAAAACACCTTCAAAAGTGAAAGTCAGAAGTATAGGAACATGCAAGCGATTCGACGATGGATCAGGAAATGACGACACACTTTCCAATACCACGCCTTCTGGCAGAGCCAATCGTTTGATTGAATCCGCTTACGTCAACATGACCGGAAATGCTTCCAAGTTTGAGACGTCCACCACGGATTATTACGTACACATGAACTCCCCATTATCGCCCACCACACAGGATAGGCACTTGCTCTCTGACTATGGATATGTTTCTGACCACAATCAATCTCACGAAGACACCGATCCTGTTGTCGTCGGTAAATCGCCGTCGAAAGTTTTAGCAGAATCAGTGATTCAAGGCAAAGGTTAGTGTACGAGTATACCAGAAATACCTGAACCATTTAATATACAGTAAAAAAAAGTCTTTCTACGCGAAAACTTGATCCATTGCGGGTAATGAAATGATTTGCAAATACTCGAAAAACATTCATATTGTTCAAATATTTCTTTAGACTATACGTGATCCCCAATATTCATATTATTACAGCCATCCTGCGTCTATCTCTATACATCAACTCAGGAATGATGACAGTTCACGGTAAGCCCGAAACACAAATAATTTCGCGCGTACAGTAATATATCGGCCTAATTGTACAGGCAGAAGCATCCCATTATCACATTATCTGTAAGTTATATCAATCGCCATAGCTAAGGCTACTACAGCCGAGATATTTTTTTTTTACAAACTCAGACTATAAAAGAGTTTACACAAACGTATGTTGCAGTTATTGAGTGCCGACATCTTGCTCCTCTTGTGGACTTGAAATCCAACGCCTATATTAAGGTAAGGCTCGTGTCTTTAACCGCACAAATCCGTTAAAAGGAACACGGTTGACTAACCTCTGACCTTAACATAGCTACGTACGTTAAAGTGAAGTTTACATAATGCCCAGAATGAAAAATTGTGTGAAACATATTCACTCACCAGGTGTCGCTGATCCCTGACGTCACAAACACGACCACGTGTTTCACGGAGGTTGCACCCGGTACCAATCATCCGCGCTTCAACGAGAAATTTTCATTGTAAGCACTGCATGGAAAGTGTTATTTTCGACCATCTTGCAAATTTATGAAAACATGATTTCCCACAGATTAGTTTCACTTAGTGTACTTATGTGTACAGAAACAGCACAACAGAATAAGTGGAATAATAAATGTTCCTAATATATAACACGAGTGAGGTGCGGAATAAGTAATATTATGCTTACTTCTCACAGTGAGCTTTTACCAGGAGATACGAAGAAGCGGTTACACCTGTCATTGTGGCATCAACCAGAAGATCACAGGTGCGCGTCTAGCAGTATAGAGTATCAATTATAAGAGTCATATCCATGTTTCAAACAGTATATTTCCAGGGCGCACACCACTATTGTACCTCAAATTATTTCGATGAATACTATACACTGACCGTGATGCATTGTACATTTCAGTGAAGAACATGAAATCTTGGGATCGATGTCTTTTGGATTACGTCACGTACTCTCAAAGCAAAAGGTGCCTAACTTTTGCCCGCATCATTTATCCTTCATTTTAACACTTCATTTTAACGTTTTCACGGAAAAGGTATGATCAGTTCTGATAGTAGTTTTTACGTGATTGTTTTTTCGCCCCTGTAGAGAGTAGACGGTTGGTATTATTGGCTGGACGGTTCCGTGGGTTCCAGAAAACATGTGAAGGCCATTGCCAGACAGTCACCAGGAAAGGGTAGGCTACATAGTTGAGTAAATTCCAAGCATTAATCTCCATGATTGGTTATATTAGGTTGCTTATATGCTAAGCATTAGGCCAAATGTTTAAGCAAGAAATGGTTCAATTCCAGGTGAACATTTAGATGTCAGTGCTTCGTCCACTTTTTCCACTCCGGACGCGAGACGATTTCGGGATCATCATAAGTCATTCAATATTCCATCGACCACTATCGGATCGGAGAGGAGGGATGTAGTCGTCCCCACAACATGGAATTATTTCCGTGTAAACGAAATTGGGAGAAGTAACACAAACGGCAACGTAGGAAACCATTTTGGAATCGAACCAAAGCCCATGAACAACCCAAGCATGGGTAATGTGAGAACTCTTAGGAGAGGCAATAGTTGCCACCCAGATATACCACACAAGTCAAATCCCTTGACAAAAAGTGATTCAAGAAGTACGCCCAGGTGTCCACCTCACACGGACACATCAAGGAACAGATCCAGAATGCCCCCCATTCCAGAGTGTCGAACAGATGGAGACGGAGACACCAGTCCGGATTTCACATCTACTGAGGTCATCGGTCGAGTCATCAGGTGGGTTCACGGGACACATGGGTGATGAGTTAGACCTATACGTGAAAAATGTAGAAATTATGGGTCAAAGTATCTTGTACTGTCCCATAACACCTCTCGATTATTGAAAACACCCCCCCAATTAATTCGTCTTGCACCTTTTCAATCCTTATTGAATATAGAGGAACAAACAGCACAAGTTATTTAGGCCGAATTATGTGTCTAAAATGATGAGCCAGAATTATGTCCGTGAATACTGGTAACATCCAGTTCGTATGAATGGTTAACATGACATTGGTCAATAAATAGTGACGTCTTAATATTACTTTCACTTAAATATCCTTCTTTTTATGACTCGACTATTTTTCAGGCAGTGTGTAAGTGAAGTCCTTCTCACCTCCCTGAATGTGATCAATCGTCCGACTGGAGAGCAATGTTGCCAGGAGAGACAAAGAAGCAACAGGACAACTCAGGATGATATAATTGCAAAGGACGTTTCCGAAATGACATTGCTAAATAACCACACGGATATGAAAGGGAATTCTGGATCTGAACAACGTTTGCTCCAGTCTGACTCTGGGCGATACGCACGGAACCGTATTGTCCACCCTTCTAACATTTGTGTGGATTCAACTTTAAATGTTGAGGAAATGAACAAGGAGAATAGAAAGCATACATTGGAGAACCACAAACGAAAAACATGCGATGGAACATGTGGACAAGAGCTAAACACAGGGAAGCCCCATAAGAGACGAAAACTGAATTCAATGATTGACCTGTCTTGTACGCATCACTCTGCTGCCCAGATATGTCAAAACAAGCCTAAGAAAGCTTCACGATGGAAACTAAAACCGAAAACTCCAAAGATGAATCCGATGAAACTGGCTCCAGGCAACATGTTGTCCAATTTTTTTGTTAAAGTCAAAAATGTGAACTTCAAAATACCTCGAAGTTTTTCTTACATTGTCAAGAAACATGATTAGAAAATCGTAATGTATGTAAATTATTATATATGTGATTGTTTATTTGTTTAAACATGTCTGTGATACACAATGGAAAATATTTTCACTTTGTTTTTTTAATATATCGTTGTTGAATTATCATGTGTCATATGTATACCAAAAAATAGTGTGCTTTACTGTTACGGGAATAAAATCACACAGAACGTGAATGTTTTTGTTGATTCAAATTATCAGATGAATTATTATACAACAGCCCAACACTCAACGAAAACAATTTGAAAATCCCGATAAAATACACAAAATAGCCGTGGACAAGAATCGCTGAGTTTATGGTTAAACCAAGGATCTTCTTATAGAAGATCCTTGGTTAAACATCGAATAACTTGACAATTTGTGTTCAGATTCACAAATTTCATGGTAGAGGTGAAATTTGACATATGAGTAGAAGAACATTCTGGCTGACTGGCGCAACACCAGTGCAGCTTGTATCAATGTACGTATCATTAGATTCCATACATGGGATAGTGTTATTGACTAAACTGTTGGGAATAATTGACATGACAAATCAAAATAATTGCTCTGTCAATAGGCTTAGAAGTGTTGTTGCTTTCTCCAAGGTCAAAGCAATCAACAACCTCGTTACAATCTCATTGAATATTAATCGTGCTAATTATACCTCACTCAGGGCCATTCTAACCAGTCTAAAAAGTCTTGTCTTTCTTCCCGCTCTCGAAAATATTTTTGATGTGGTCCAAGCACGTGCATGTCTATATGCGTGTTTTTGCGCTCATCCACGTCAATAACCATTCTATCTTTTCAAAAGTTTAGGATTGAGAGGCATTATCCATTGTTTCGGAAATATCCCGTTTCCAAGGAAATCCCATGAAAACTGTCGGTATCAGAACCATTCTAATATCATTGCAATACTCAATTTTCACTAAATTTGGAGGTAAATGTTCTGTTTCATAACTCTGAAATGAACCTACCTTTTACCTGAGAAATACCATCAGAGTCATTTTTTTAATGAGTGGCCAATTTTATTGTCACAATGAGTGGCTCGGTTCTACAGGCGTTTTCCGTGGCAGTAAAATGGCATTTCAGGATTTTGAACGGTTACCATGGTAACAAAAATCAACCGATTTCCATGGAAACTGAATATTTTCAAGCTGGGAGATTATTCCTCCCATTGCTCAAATTTAAAGACGATCGGATTAAACCCGTTCGAGATACAGCCTTCGATTCACACACAAGCATATAAACGAACACTTTCAAATCCCGACCCCAATACCACATCATCGGCAACGCGAATGCTGAATATTGTTGAAATTTAGGCCATACCCCCAATCAATGCAATCAGCTATCATTCATTTCAATATATAATTCACAACTCTGCTCATGTTCATTACAAATCGATGTGCACATTCTGATTTTAGCGCCCGGCACCGTTTCAACACGCTCAAATCAGATTTACGTCATATTACGTAATCACGCCTTCTTAGGCAGAGTTGGAATATAGAAGATCCTTGGTAAGAACCTGATATAAATACGAGGTAGGTGTGATTCTCATCCGGCCAAGTTTGATAGCAACACGCGATCTCCGACTATATGTTATGTTTGTCTTCCACTCGCTGGTATCGAACATGTCCGAGTCTGAAACCATTGATACTCCTGTAGGTGAACGTGTATATTTTGGAACTCAACAATTTAATGATTATCTTTATCGAATCAATCCTAACACAATGCATGAATTAATATTGCCGAGAGGGCACCATCATAACCTGCATCGACTTTTCGTAAAGGACAACACGGTGGAAATGAATTGGTTTGCTTGAATAAAAGTAGAAATGTATACCGACAAACAGACAAATTCATATTCCAAGACCGAATCCATGGACCAATTTTACAAGATCAGTGTGAGTAGTCAAATCCGAGAGATACTAAGGTATCAAAGTCAAAGCCATGTGAAAATACAGACACCCAGCCAGCTGAGTGTGAGATCAGGTGCTCCGGAAGAGTGAGCATCTCCTGCCCCGCATGCGACACCCGCTGTGATATCCACACTGGCATATCGAGACGGAAATATATGCACAAAACTATAAGGATGGGATGATATCTTTCATCATATGTGTGACAGGCTTGGCGTAACCTTCAACCAGATCATGGTGACGACCATAAAACTTCTTGAATGTCGACCTCAGCCTAGGCATTTGGTATCCTTGTTTGAGCAATTTGGTAGTCAGAATCTGATGAACATGCTCTAGTATGATGAATTCTAGTATGATGAATTCACGGCATGATGAACATGCTCTCATGCTCTATTCGGTAATTCATCATAATTATAACTCCTAGCTGTTGATTTGTGTTGTACCAAGATAAGTCTTGGTCGCTGTTTCATTTGCTGGTAGTTCTGCCCGTTGCTTATAATTATATATGTATTATTATATGTGTTAATATCTCCTACCTATGTGTCAATAATATCATACGTATGACTTAGGATATCATAGGTCTAGGTATGTTTTAGTATCTCTTATTACGTATAACTTATTATTTAAAACGCAAGTGTTAGAGAAAGAAAATTATTTCACTTGACGCCTTTTTGGCATGGACGGGACGCCATAGTTGATCCTATACAAAGATTGTTGCAAATTTCAAGAACAGAAAAGAAATTGATGTGCATTGAAGTAGCTATTCACACTACGTCGTGTGCGTAGGGTTGATGGTGACTTGATGCTCACTGGAAAACACTCCCATTTGACCTCGCCCTGACAAACACAACAAAAGAGCGATATTGCACGGAAGAAGTAACGGCAAAATGTCACCTCTTGGTAATCTAAGCTCAAGTAATGGTTGCAATAGATATTCCATATCGGGTGTCTTCTGGGTAACGTCGTTGCTTTCTGATCGATTGTCCTGCACATATATGCATAAATGAAGCTCTGCATTCTGTGAAACCTTTTCTTTCCACCGTATGATTCAAAAGGCGTGACCACAATGTTGTAATCATCCAATATTTCATCTTAGAGCAATGTAACAAATAAAGCATAATAATTTTCTTTTTGAAGAAAACGAGACAATCGCTTCTACTTCATGATGTTTCAATTCATGAAAAATTCCATTCTTCTCCGGTACCTGTCCACGCACGTTAGTTCGACATGCTCACCATCAATGGTCTCCTGCTTTCGGCGTCACCATCACTCTGTATCATGCTTTGCTGTCTCGAGTTTTCTCGTTGAAATTTTAAACATTCTTTGTTTCTCTTTGTCGTGGGACTCAGGGCGCACAATGCAGTTTTCATATGGCATTGTCGATAACTGGACCTGGTTCTAATGCAAATTTAGTGTTTGCAAAGGACAAAACAAAGGAACAAAGAAAATTGATTCATTTTAATACATGTAGCTAAAGTGGTGTTGAATCATAGATCCGTTCTTGTCCACCCCTGAGCATTTTCAATTGTATACTGGGCATGTAACTATGATATTATATAACAGTACTATATATATGTTGTAAACACCCTATACACGCAGACATCTTTCAGGCCTGAGTAGACCCAGAGTGATGTCATGTACTAAGTAATTGGTGTTGCTACACAATAGATTGATTCATTTGGCTATGGTTAACGCACCTACCATTACAATGGATCGATTCATTTGCCCACGTGTGTTCCATTGTATAGAACAACATAACCTAGCAATATATAATATTGCATATAACAATACCTATGTTCGTTATATACAAGAAGAAAAAGTAATACTTACCACTCTATTAAGATGACACGCATTTTTATTTCAATACCTGCACACCTAATAATCACTCCCATATGTTTCACATATCTTCAATTCCACTCAGCATGCTCAGATGAAAACCAGGTACGGATCTCCACACATCCCTAGGTACAAATGTTTGCACGCTGAAACAAATCTTGATGAATGGACACTGACGTGGGTGTATAGATTTGCACCAAGGTATGAGTACTTATACCATAGTGCATTCATTTACACACAGTTCAGAACTCACCTGATTGTGTGTGCTGGATTTGTTGTATTATAGTGTAATAAAGGGACACACAGTAGGCTAAGAGAATCTGGGTATAGAAAATGTGTAACAAATTATCGAGGTAGCACTGAAATTTGACACGAAAGATTAGGGGAGCAAGACAAGAAAATGTTTCTACTTGAATGACATTGAATGACAAAAAATAACAACAAAAACCGTATTCCGCATCAGTCCGGTCGAAGTTATGCGACTGATCTCCAGGCGAAGCAATTCAAACGATGGAAAATGTACATGTATATTTTGATCCTATCGATCCTGATTTCTGATTTGATCTGTCCGGTCTGGGACATACTGTACAATGTTATGACTACAAGGACTTGATTTTCCTTGTGAGTGAAGTAACACGGTACCAGAATTATCTGCCCAAACGAAAAGAATAAATGGACTGATAAATGCCAGTACGCTAGTCCATCCATGTGTGTAATCTTGCACTGTGTGAACAGTCGACCTATTACTGGAGTATATCCAGTCCTGTGCAGTAATGCAAATCGAAGTGATGGGGATTTACAACACATACACGGTCAAGTTAAACACTCCAATTTTTTTTCGTATAGTTCTGTGTTTTTCATATTCACACGTTTTCATATTGTAAATCAAACTCATATTTATTTCATATTCACAGGGCTATATATGCACCTCCTTGTGGCCATATATGGGGATCCATGAAGTTCCATAAATTTTTCACGATTTCCCTGTCACTGGACTTCGAAATTGGATAACGAACTTGGTTTTGTTCGTTTGGAGTACTTTATACTTGGGTATTGGTTACATGTTTATTCATATACATTTCTATTGATTCAAACTTGTACTGGCGAGAAACTACTGGTTCCAAATCAACAACAATTATACCCAATGGCCTCAGAAAAATCAGTAACAAAAGAAACTATGGTGAATTAGGTGGA
This sequence comes from Terebella lapidaria, assembly GCA_949152475.1. NCBI lineage: Eukaryota > Metazoa > Annelida > Polychaeta > Terebellida > Terebellidae > Terebella > Terebella lapidaria. The sequence continues at coordinate 27,850,323 of OX424566.1, read as the reverse complement.
TTAAATCAAACTCTGACAGTACCAGGGGCTGGTTTTCTTTTGTGAAGTGAACCATACAGAAGCAATTGAATGGATTGATTGTAATATCTGCAATAATATCCATAGCAACCCAGGGACATACATTTTACAGGCCTATTCCATGATGTCTTTATATTCACGGTTTACATTTACAATTAGATATATATTTTGTACGCGTTATTATATATATATATATTAAACAGGAGGACATCTCGCATACCTTGAAGCATGCCATTTTTATTGCATTATCTAGGATAATGTCTTAAATATTGACATCATCAGTATAATATATGTGAGACCATCTAAAACGGAAATTAGTGACCCCATGAATGGTATAGTTCACGTACAAGTGCGCTATGAGTGCCTAGCCGGTGTCATACTGGTGGCATATCCTTTGACAATCATCCGAATGTTATATAACAATATGCATAGGTTTTGCGATATCAAACTTCCATTGTATTTTCCCTTAAAGACTGAATTGTGACAACACAATAAGCAATGTGACGAACTCTGTCATACTTCCTATGAACATCAAGTCACCAACCAATTTCTATAGGACGTGTTAGATGCAAACATGACAGTGTGAATACCTACATCACTGCATATCGATTTCTGTTCGGGGTTAATATTTCAAACAATATTTGAATGTGGCCAACAATGTACACTCTTGAGACTACAGGAAGTTTCGTGAGTATAGACAAAAAACGCTTCATGGCTTCAGATTCGAACAGGTCGACGTGAATCATAGTATGTATTGTTGTGTTTCAATAGCCTGGAGTCATGTTTACACTGGGTATATCTGCAAGATTTCAGAGACATGTTTGCACGAAAAGAGAAAAACGTCATCTCATAGATGTTTGTTTGGGGGAAACGTCAATTTGTAGTGACGTAGCTATTCATACTTGTACTGATTCAGACCTTGTCTTTATATGTTCAGAAACGTTATGTTTTTTAGGTTACCGTACCGGAAATATTTTATCTTTAAGTTTAAATATTATATCGCTCTGAAACATTTGGAAAGGATACCTCAAACCAAAGTAACAATGACGTATTTTTTAAAATACTTCATTATTTTAATTATTTTCTCAAGAAGGCAATCGTTTTTGTAAAAAAACGCCCATTTTTGGATTTGGTGACCTTTTACTCGAAGGTTGCCTGATAACTTTTTTATACTTGATGCATAGGACTCCTGATATGTACCAGTATGTCGTGTATGAGTTTCGGTTCCCATGAATCTGGTTCGAACCATTTCCACCCCCTCCCCTGCCTTATATAAATGTTTTTCGCCATTGGAATTCATTGGAAATTTTCATCCACTTGGAACGTCAAGATGGGAGATGTGTAACTCCTAGAGTACTTCAAGATAGAGCTTAAATATTGGCACACTCATAAGTTGCATATAGAGATTTCAGTGGTGACCTTGAATTTGACTTTCAATTACCTCAACAGGTCAAAACCGCAATTTTGATGAAAAAATCAGTGGTGGCATAACACTATACAATTCTCTGGAGCCCTTGGGAAATTTTGTGTGTGTGTAATAGTATGCTTTGGAGAAAACGAGATATGCTCTTCAATTATAATTTTTGTTTTTAGGTTACCGGACCTTTGGCCCGATAACCTATTGCAGTGGCGTTGCGTCCGTCATCCGTGCACATTTTTATTTTTAAAGATTACGACTGAAACTTTCTGAAATTTTGTACAAAGATGCCTAAGAATATTTAAAGAGGGAGATATTTTTTAGGTTTTTGATTTTCGAAGTTTTTTAAAATTGGCGGCCATTTTTGACGAAAAACAGACAATTTTGGACTTTGACGGTTGTTGTCTCAAAATTTGTTCAGTAACTTTTTTCTAATTGGTGCATAAGACTCCTCATAGGTACCCCTGTGACGTGTATAAGATTCGTTGCCCTTGAATCGCTCAAAGTGGGTCATTTAGGCCCAAACTTGGCCCGAATGGGACTTTCCCATGGTAAATTCTCCTATATTGGTTGCCTGGTTAGCTCAGTTCGTATGTGGGCTGACTTCTCACCAATGCAGTCGGTTTAGGCGCGGGTTAGATCCCCGGCCTCGGCAGTATGTGAGGTGGTATGTGGTCTCTAAACCGGGCAAGTGGATTTTCACCAGGTTCTGTGGTTTCCTCCCACACTAATGAGCACCCTTACGCCAAGATCCGAGCCAACAAGAGATGTTGATATAAGCTGATGCTTGTTCATCAATTGTTGTAAAATAAATAAAGTTTATATGAAACCAATTCTCCTATGCTTTATAATAGGACACATTATTGCTAATATCTCACTTAGCATTGAGATTAGAGATCAGGAATCAATTGCGAACACATAGGAAAAGATATAAGCTGAATATTCTCGTGACCTTGAACAAAATGGCTCATATCTCGCTTATTACCAATAATAATAATAATTTATTATAGCCTGTGAATCAATTGTGGACATATAGGAAATGATGTATGCTGGATATTCTCATGAACCCGACATTTGACCTTAATTTCAAGGTCAGAGCACAAATGGCTAATATATCGCTCATTATCAATTTTACAGCTTAGGAATCCATTGTGAACATATAGGAAATGATATATTCTGAATATTCTGGTGACCTTGAGTTTGACCTCTGATCTCATTTTCAATATGAGAGAACAAAGTGGCTAATATCTGGCTTATTATCGACTCTACAGCTTAGAAATCCATAGTGAACATATTGGAAATGATATATGCTAAAGATTCTCATGACCTTGAACTTGACTTTTGACTTTCTTTTCAAGGTCAGATCACAAAATGGCTAATATTTCAAATATTATCTACTTTACAGATTAGGAATAAGTTGTGGACATACTCTAAATGATATGCTGAATATTCTCGTGACCTCGAATGGACCAATGGCCTTATTGTCGAAATTATGCGACAAACGGCTACTATTTGAAATATTGTTCGGTAACTTTCCTTAGTCGCTTGGCTAATTTTTATGATCGTGTGAGCAATGTAGTGAACTTCTATTGTGGAGTGTACCACAAAGTGTATGTACTTGGTATTCAAAATCATGGATCCCAGTTATTAAATAAATCCGTCCATTTAAAAGTCAATCCTCTTACGGACGCGATGCACGCCAAAAACAACAGAAACGGCAGTGATCCGCCTTCTAAATATGCACCCCTCTTCCCATGTCTTCGTCAACAAACAAATATACCCGTGGTTCATGAACCAAAAAATGGTTTTATTTATTAATGTAAAAGGCCTATTGATTTTATTAAAATAAAAGGAGGAAAAAATCAGGTCGTGTGTGTTTTCTACTGTACTGTGTGGTCATTTTGCGTTTTGTACATAGTGTATAGCCAAATTACATCTGCAAATGATCGAAAATATTTGATAATTTTCATTCAAAAACGAAGTATCAGTTGGTGATCGTCGAAGACTATGGCTCATCATGGTAAATTGGGTTCGAATGGATGTCAGCATAATTATTCATGATTTTGTACCGGAATATTGACATTACAAGTGAATGAAGAGCTCGCGCATCTCATTTTCGCGATATATAAATGCTGGCAACATTAATGAAATCCATCCGTCAGTGTCAATCTTACCGAATGTAGTGTGCACACATAGGGGCGGCATTCTTTTGCACTGGAAGTATTGGAGCGTTCGACTTGACCTAATAGGTGTTGTTTAACTCCATCACATCATTTCGATTTTGCATTATTACACGGTACTCCATTAACAGGTCGGCTGTTTGCACAGAGCTGACATATAGTGCTACGTTATGCAAATGATAAGTGCTGAGGCTTGTCGATTGTTTGCTATAGGCAACACCGAAGCACTCATCCACTCAGTACTCGGTTCCCCGACGGAATAGAACACTGAGCATTAGAACACTGTATGTATTGTATACATGTAGTTTCATACATAGCATATTACACCATGGGTGTGCATTATGTACTGGACGATAATTGTTTTATTATACATGTCATGTAGTCCATTATGGTCATTGACAGTCAACATGCGTGGAGCATAATACATTGAATATGTATGCAATGAGTTCAACACATACGAAACTTTTCAAATATGAATGTTTTTTTGTTTGTTTACTAGCTCAGCATTGAATAGTAAGATTTTTTAATACTATCTAGGAAATCATGTGAAATATCTCGTCCATAAATAAAATATCGTAGTGGGCTTGACACAAGAAAGTCATATTTCTTTACCTTTATTGGGTCATATGACATTATAAGTTTATATGTATGTGAATGGTATGCTCCAGTCAAACTTGTGTCTGATGATTTTTATTCTCAAAAACTCCTTAAGTGATATTTTTGTTCGTTGAATGGAATTGGCCAATTTTACGGTAGATTCTAGGCTTCCTCAGGCCATTCGAGTGCAGATAATTATTTCTGAATCTCTGGTGAGAATTTTTTTTTTCCTTGTTTGCACGGGGATTCCTGCTCGTTAATATAACTGGTTCGCTCTGAGTTGGATTGTGTCATTACATTAGTTTCCATGTATAATTGACAGACACATTATAGTAAGACTAATCACTGCAAATGGATTTGAAGGATTTGCTGCATTTCCCATGGGTAAACCAATGAAACCTGCCAAAATGACACGCAATGTTTGACATCATAACCTACCATCTCATTCAGAGAAATCCCAATGATTTAAAAAAAAGATAACTTCCTATCTGGCGCAATGTTCAACTCAACGAGTGTTTCTTCCATTCAGTGAAGATTCAGAAGTAATTAATTTATTTCCAAATGGCACACAAGATAAACTTATTCAATGGATGGTATGAGAAAGGTACAATTTGTGGACTCCAACAGAGGCCAATGCCTGTAACTTGATTGCTCAAGCGGTGAAGCGGTAACATACATGAATGTGAAGGCATTGAAATAATGTACAGGGAGTACCATGATTTAATTATAATTATAAATCACACTTTCTGATCACTGATAAACCTTTATGATCCAGACACTCAAGGCAGTCTTCGTGCATGTATATTGTGACGGAGATGACACTGTCGATAACTGGAACCGGCTCAGAGGTAAAACTTTTCTTATGACTGTGTTCGACGTATTCAACATGTTTTATAAACAACAAAACAATGTCGTGTCAAAATATCATTTATCAATCAATCCTTTCGAATGTGGGACCCAGTGTTGCAAAGCGCAAGACAAAAGAACAAAGAGAATTGATTTATTTTGATACATGTAACTGAAGTGGTATTGCATCCTAGAGTCATTGTTGCTTGTTCCTGTATGGAACAATATTAACTAGCATCAGTCGAATTGTATTTAAACATTGAGCAATACAGTTTAATATATTAAAATACAAGTAGAAAGGTTTGATTATCCATCAACATGACATGCGTGTTATTTTCAATGTAAGTTTCTATATATATATGGTCACTTCGCTATGTTTTACCTATCTTCAGTTTTCACTCAGGTGAAAACTAGGTGCACATCTTCACACTCAGGTACAAATGTTCTCATGCTGAAAAGAATTTTGATAAATGGATACTCACCTGGGTGTATAGGTTTGTACTTATACCCAAGTGCATTCATTCACATACAATCACTCACGTGATTGTGTGTATTGGATTCGTTGTAATTACAGTGTGATTCTGAGTATAGAAGAAGCGTACCAAATTATCGAGATAACACTGAAAAGTGACATTGAAATGAAGAGGAGCAAGACAAGAAAACGTTTCGACTAGAATTTACATTAATATTTCAATTTGCCATCCCGTATGTCCAAACATCGACAAAAATTAACAAAACCCAAACCGCATTCCAAATCAGTCCGGTCGAAGTTATCAACTCCAGGCGAAGATAGACAATGTACATGTATTTAAATCCTTTGAATCCTGATTTTAGATTCGATCAGTCCGGTCTGGAACATACATAACATTGTTATCATTCCATGGACTTGGTTCTTCTTGTGGTGAAGTTACACGCTGCCAAAAATATTTGCCTAAATGGAAAGTATAAATCGACTGATAAATCAAATGCCAGTATGCTGTTCCATCCATGTGTGTAATCTTGCCCTAGATGTCCATTGACATTCTCTAGCAACAGCCGACCTATTACTGGAGAGTATCCAGTCATGTGCACGAATACAAATCGAAGTGATGTGATGGAGTTATACAACGTATAAGGTCAAGTTGAACGCTCCAAATCGTTCGTATAAAAGAATGTCACTGTTCCATATTTTTCATATTCACACGTCTCCATATTTCGAAAACATACTCATATTTATTATATATTCTCAGGGCTATACATGCACTTCGTTATGGCCATGTATGTGAGTTCATGAAGTGCCATAAAAGTTTGTCTGACACTGGACTACGATAACGAACTTGGTTTTGTTCGCTCGAAAAACTTTTATACTTGGGTATTGGTTACATCTTTATTAATATATTCCATTGATTTCAAGTTGCAATGGGAACCTCCGAATCAACAAGAATTATATCCGAAGGCCTCAGAAAAAGAAAAAAAATCAGCTACAGAGCATACTGTGGTGAATTAGATGGATAAATAAGAAAACTCGACATTACCAGCAGCCGGTTTGCTTTTGTTTTGTACACCACTTGGCAATATCTGACCTGACGTGGTTTACGCTCAAACGTATGCGAATAAGCTGGAATCATTTGCATCAAGGGACACAAAGCACTGGATATGGCGGTAATACAAACCAAATCATATGTTCTCCACCAGAAACTCACAATGAAATCAATGATAAACGGGCATCTGTTGGACAAAACAACAATCTTTTGTAAAGTGAACCACACAGAAACATGTGAATGGATTTATTGTAAACCTGCTACCCAGGGACATACATTTTGCATGCCCATTCAATGGCCTATTCAATTCAAATTAGATCTACATGATATACGCGATTCTATACATTGAAAGAACATCTCGAATACTTTGAACCATGTCATTTTTATTGAATTATCTAGGATGAGGTCTTGACTATTCACATCATATGCATTATATATGCGAGATCGTACTATGTAAAACAGAAGTTAGTGGCCCCATGTATGGTATAGTTCACGTACTACTAGTATACGTGAACTATATATGTGACTAGCCGGTGTCGTACTGGTGGTATAAGACATGACAATCATCGGGATGTTACACCTGTATGACGTTGTACAGAAGTTTTGTGATATCGAATTTCTATTTCATTTTCCGGTGAACATCGACTTTTGTAAGCACAACAAACAGTATGAGTACCTATATCATGGTTGCTGTGAGAATCAAGTTGCCAACCACTTTTTATAAGACGTCAGGGTAAAACATAACAATGTAAATAGCTACAGCGTGAATCTTCGGACATTGATTTCTGGTTTGAGGTAATATTTGGAACAGTTTTTAATGTGTTCAACAAGGTACACACAGTACAGGAAGTTTCCCTTGCAAGACGTCCGAGAGTTTATTTTTTGTACGAAAACCGATATGCCATCTCATAGATGTCAGTTGGGGGAAAATCAATTTGCAGTAATGTAGCGTTTCATAGCGCCATGTTCACAAGCACGAACCTTTACTTCAATCATCAACAGTAGGTTATGATAGACATCTTTGTAAGGATTAAGACTCTGTATAGATATTCAGAAATATCACTCTTCTGTTTACCGAAGAGTGATATACTTACCGAACCGGACTTTTTTTTTTTAAAATCTCCTATGTCGGCAATTTTTGTCGAAAAACTCCCATTTTTGGATTGCCGGCCATTTTCTCGAAATTTGTCCAATACCCCCCCCCCCCCCCCCCCAATTTATGCATCGGCCTCCCCATATGGACCTTTGTAGATGTGTATAAGTGTCCTTGCATTTGAATCTACAGTATGCATGTGGTGGCCATTTTGATTTTCCGATAGGTAATTTAAAAAATTACCTTCAATTACCTCGAAAGGTCATAGCCACTCTTGTGGAAGAAAGACAATTTTTGGATTTGGGGGCCATTTTCTCAATGAAGTCAAGTGCAAAATGCTTCGTATAATTGATGTGTATACCTCCTTATAGGGCCTGTAAGTCTCGTTTCTCAGATGTCGTAAAATGACGTATTCAGGTACGTAGTGGTGACAAACATTGCCACGTGGTCAATTTTGCTGATTTTGCTCGATTTCAGAAGCACCATACAAAAATATGATTACAAATATTATTACAATCAATTATTTTATTTATTACACTTGCTCTGAACTACAGCATACCACTGTTTAAAATAATGAAGGTATATTTTTTCATAGTCAATTTGCCCCCGATCTATGTTGTGTTTCACAGCATGTTTTTGGACTCCATATTCCAATATAACAAGATTATTTCTAGGTTACCGGACCTATGGTCCGATAACCTATTGGCATGGCGTTGCGTCCGTCGTCCGTCGTCGTCCGTCGTCGTCGTCGTCGTCGTCCACATTTTTATCTTTTTTGTTTACAGGCGAATTTTTCTGAAATTTTGCACAAAAATACTTAAAAATAATTCACGAAGGAGGTATTTTTTATTTTTTTTATTTTAGCTTTTTTTTTCAAAATGGCGGCCGTTTTCGACGAAAACTGCCTGATTTTTTACTTTGGCAGCCATTTTCTCAAAATCTGTTCAGTAACTTTTTTTCTTTTTGATACATAACACTCCTCATATGTACTCCTATGAAACTCCCAAACTCGGCCCAAATGGGACTTTCCCATGTTAAATTCTCCTATGCTTTATAATGGGACACATTATGCCTAATATCTCACTTAATGTTGAGATTAGTGACTAGGAATCAATTGTGGACATATAGGAAATGATATATACTGAATATTCTCATGACCTTGAATTTGACCTCTGACCTCAGTTTCAAGGTCAGAGCACAAAATGGCTTATATCTCGCTTATTATCGACTTTACAGCTTAGGACTCAATTGTGGACATATAGGAAATGATATATGCTGAATATTCTGATGACCTTGAATTTGACCTTTGACCCCATTTTCAAGGTCATAGGACAAAATGGCTTATATGTCGCTTATTATCGACTCTACAGCTTAGGAATCAATTGTGGACATATAAGAAATGATATATGCTGAATATTCTGATGACCTTAAATTTGACCTTTGACCCATTTTCAAGGTCATTGGACAAAATGGCTAACATCTCGCTTGTTATCGACTTTACAGCTTACGAATCAGTTATGAACATATAGGAAATGATATATGCAAATTATTGTCATGACCTTGAATTTGACCTTTGACCTCATTTTCAAGGTCACAGGACAAAATGGCTAATATCTCACTTATGATCGATTTTACAGCTTAGGAATCAATTGTGGACATATAGGATACGATATATGCTGAATATTCTCGTGACCTTGAATTTGACCTCTGACCTCATTTTCAAGGTCCAAGGACAAACTGGCTCATATCTTGCTCCTATATTGACTGTATGGCTTGGGAATCAATTGTGGACATATAGAAAATGATATACACTGAATATTTTGATGACTTTGAATTTGACTTTTGCCTTCATTTTCGGCCACAGCACAAAATTGCTAATATCTCTCTGATTATTGAATTTACAGGTTAGCAATCAACTGTGGACATGATATATGCTTAATATTATATATATGCTGAATATTCTCTTGACCTTGAATTTAACCAGTGACCTGGCTACCATCTAAAATATTAAACATTGTCTGGTAACCTATCTTTGGCCCTTGGCCTAATTTTTGTGATGTTATAACAAAAAGTGCACAGAACATATGCCACATCATATATAGTCACAAACGCCACCGACGGTTTGCATACTAATCACGTAGTTTCAAGGGAATGAGCTTTTTTCTCCCGTCAAGGTCATGACCTTGGAACATAAAAACATACGATTTTCATCCCTTTTGAATGGAATGAAATGCTTATGAAAAATGCATATTTAGACCGTTAGCGATCGTAGGAACGGGTCATGATCAAAGTACGAATATGCGATAATTTTCCGATAATTTCCGTGTAAGTTGCAGGAGTTCGAATATGTAGAATTTTACGAATTGGCCCAAAAATTTGGCGGGAAAATCAAATGTCACCAGAAAGGTCAAATCACGTAAAATAACGAGACGTTTCAAATCTCACTTACACGCCCTATACGTACAATTGTGCAGAATAACGCTACCATGGTGTTTCTTTGCCCTTGAATTGCTGGTTCGCACATGGAGTGCATTTGATTTTCTGATGGGTCAGCGAGAAGAAAAAAATCTGTCTGAAATCAAGTCACTATCGCTTTCAATGTCCCCCCCCCCCCTCAAATAAATGGATGGGAACTTTCATCCACTTTTCCTTTCATGCCGGGAGCTCAATGGAGGTAACTCCTGGAATAGTTCAAGATAGAGCTTAAATATTGGCACACTCAAATGGGAAGTTTCAGATAGAGATTTCAGCGGTGGCCTTGTATCTGACTTTCAATGACACTGAAAGGTCGAAATCGTAAAAGAAAATCAGTGAAAAAAAATCAGTTGTGGCATGATATATACTCCTCCCGTGTCCACTCATATATGAGTGGACCAGTAACCAAATGACATGTGGAAATGATGATTTTCGCATTTGACATAATTGACAAAATTCTGTCAAAAATGAAATCTCGATTGGTGATCGTTGAAGACTATGGATCCCCATGGTAATTTGGATTCGCATGTATGTATGCAAACCATGATTGTATGTATGTATGATTCTGTAACCCTAATATTCACATTATGAGGGGATGAATAGCTCGAGCATCTCAGTTTCGCGATTTATACGTGCTGACAACCTTAATGAAATCCACTATTTAGTATCAATCGAACCGTATACATGTCCATGAGGTTATATAAAATGTAGCAAAGTGGCATTCTTTTATACTGGGAGAATTGAATCGTTGGACTTGACCTTTTAGTCTTTGTTTAACTCCATCACATATCTTCGATTTTGCATTATTAGACCGGACCAGGTATACTCCAGTAATAGGTCAGCTGTTTGCACAGGACTGACATACAGGGTTAGATTACACACTTGGATGCAAGCAAGACAACACCAGCGACATGGTAACATTATTCATTTGGGACATAGCACGAAGTCGATAAAAAGCCCATAACAATGTAAACGATGATTCGCACTTGCATGGTTGAAACTTGATAGACAATGAACCTGTATGTGCTGTAAAATTGACCTAGTGTCAAGTGCAGTACTACAAGCTGAAATAAATTCTATTTTATCAATTATATGTATATCCCGCATCCGACGTATGAAATGTGCCCGGAATCCCTCCATGGCACCGTGCTAAAAAATCAATTTAAAGATATATACCTGAGTTAGCAAACATCAACTTATTTAAAACCTCTATTAGAAGGTATATTCAGATTTCTGGATAATACTTTGTCAATATCATAGCTACATCCAAGTGTTAAAAAATCCAATCAAAGCTTTTCCAATTGTTTGTTTCCCGACGACATGTCACGTGTTGATATAGTATTCATAACCACCAACACAACTATAGGCGCTTTGCCGACACAGCTTCCAAAATTGACACCTAATCGCTAAATGTTCGCATGACCTTATTCTCTTGCACGTTAGAAATTTTACGCAACGACTAACGTGATACATTCACTAAAATGAATGCATCCTATTGCTTGAAATAGTGTCAGTATAAAATTAAAGACTATGATCATTTAATGTATGACATTACTATTTCACTAAAACTGTGTTGCGGAATTTTTTCATTCGATATATTATATTGTTGCTTTCTAGAAATCATTGATGGCAATCAAATTTGTATATTTGTTTTTTTTTCTGTACTGCTTTGTTTCAATGCCAATAAATAAGATCCATAAATTGTAAGTCTATGGTAACAGTTCATCATCGAATTCCAGAATAAAATCCATTGCTCTTTTCTTTTCGACCACAACAAGACAATCAGAGATTACAGACCCTCGCCCTCTAGATCTAGTCACTATAGTGTCAGCTGGTGACCTTTAGATTTTAGAGCTTGGGCGATAATGAGATATTTTGATCGCATGACCATTGTTCATTATATCAAATGGTGAGCAATTGGGTATAGAGAAATACAATAATCAAAAATTATCTTCCATAAAAATAATTATTGTGATGGGTTTTTTTATGTATGCGTTAGTATCTCCTACGTATATGTGATAGTATCTCATCAGTATGCCCTAGTGTCTCATTTTACAGTCTTATTATCCCGAATGTATGAATTTTGTGTACTTTTGGTGTGGAACGAACCGTGTCCCCATGTGTGTCAGTAAAAACTACTTCGATATTCGAGACAGCGTCTGTCATCTGAGAGAAGTGAAGTGAATATATCCAAAATTCATTATACAACAACCACGAAGTGTACTATCACGTGTTTATTTCTACTGGGGGAAAAAGGTTCATCCCCCTAGCATACCGGCATATCTCTACTCTCGGGATACGGTTGTCATTTAAAGGTGAGTGGAGTCCAGAGAACAATGAACATGAACCACCTGACATCCTGAGCCGGGCATCAAACCCTAGTCCATATGAAAACTGAGCTAACTCAGTAAATGTAATGAATCTGAAGGTGATATTGGGAGAGAATTATAAATTTCGCCATACATTTCTGGCTGAGAGGAAAAGCACACGAACTAGTATGCACTTGTTTTGTCCAACAGATGTCACTTTCTCATTGATTTCTGCGCGAATTTCTGGTGGAAACCGTTAGAATTTGTTTACATTACCGCCGTTCTCGGTGCTTAGAGATAGTTAGATTTAACTCTTGAGTGGCACATAAAACAAAAGACGGCTGCTGGTAGATCTACTGTAAAGTGTTTGATTGATCCAACCAATTCACCATAATTTTTTTGTTACTGATTTTTCTGAGGCCATCAAGCATAGTTCTTGTTGATTTGGAACAAAAACTTTTCTTGCCGGTGCAGCTTTAATATCTAGTCTATGGGGGAAAGAAATTTACATCCAGTGGATTCCATCAGTCTACATTTACCCCGAGGTCAGTTAACGACAAGGTGCAAATGATTTTCGTGATACAGGTATTTTATAACCCGATCAGCTACACTGTATACACAAATGACTGTTGATACTTACTGTTGTAAAGTACTGCTGACACCCTGAATAGTGTCAGCTATTGTGCGTTCCAGATTGAATACATATGTTTAAATTATGACACGAATGCTCAGTAAGTTTATATGAGGCAGCAAACCACTCCACCTGACTTTCCAGACCTGGAGCCCATTTCGTATAGAAAGCAGAATGTAAGTATCAATCTATTACCACCAATAGTCAGATTTTGATGATGCCAAAAACAAACGTAAAATAGAACATTTTGGAATAGAAACAAAGCCCGACCAAATAGTTTATCCAAAGACACACTGGCGTCATCAGGGGCAGACAGTGTGTTAAATGTAGTTGTTTCTACTGCACACCTGATGGAACTGGTATACAACTGCCCAACAACCTATGAAAATAATTTAGAAATCTGAAACAAACCCCATGGAATAGATATATGACAAGTACATAAGTACCTAATCACAAGCCAGAAGGCTACTGAGTTGATGGTATCATCGGGGACAGATTCAACGTCCGCCAGCAGTGACACCGACTCAGTGGTATGAATGTAAGTATCAATCTATTACCACCAATAATCTAGAAACCACACCAATTCTTGCTCAACCTTGCTTTTTCCAAAGGAGTATGCTGTTCATGTCTATAAAATGCAGTTGATTGAGAATGGATGCTCCATTGATAATCCTCGCAGGTGCAATGCGGCTTAGATGTAGCACAAAGATGAGACAACTGTAACCAGATGACTAGAGCACTGGTTGTTAGTTTGGATGACGACGACAGTTGAATATTTTGTACCTTGAAAGTAATGCCTGAAGGAGTGCAGCAAGCTTCATGATAAATTAATAAGGACATGCATGTAGTAGGTAATTTTTTATTGAGCTGTGGAATATTTTTATCTTTCATGTAATCCAAGTCACAGGGCCTACATATAATGTTTATGTTTGTGACTCCAATATTATGATGTTTTAACCCGAAAATACATCATTACGGCGTCAATACAATGCTTTTCGCACTTTCTCTTGAGTAAATATAGGGAAGAGGTCTAGAAGCACCAATGATGCAGACAGGACGACCGACATAACCATCACTCGCAGGGCTGATGACAAGAAAATCATGTGTGTCAATCTGCTCTTTAACCAAAGCATCCCAATCAGTCGAGGCTATAATAGAGGTTTCTTCAGTTCATTTCTTGGAGAACGAGAAACTGACATACCTGGATTCAGAGACGATAAATGCTGTGGAGTAACATCTGCTGATATGATCAAAACGGCAAGATATGAGCATGATGAAGCCCAGTAATACCTACTTGATCAATATCGATGGTTTCCAGAACAGCACAATATATCAACTGTAAAATACTATAAAGCCAAAGAATAAGTCGATTGGAACACTTAGCGATCATGAAGTTTGTGTTTGGAAGCTATGGCCGTAAAGCGCCTTAGTTGTGTTTCTTGGTTATGAATTATATTTCAGCAAGTGACATACTCTTGGAAATACAATTGTATAAGATTCCATCATAAATAGAACACTTAGCGGTCGGTCTGTAACAACACCAGTCTGAAGAAGTCCACTGACCAGGGTGGACGGAAGTCTCACCGTGAGTAAAACACTTGTATCAAATTAAACGTATTTATATTATGATTCCAAGCTGATGAATCTGTTTGGCGCAAATAACACTTGAATATAACTATGATATTGCCGAGGTAATAGCATGAAATTTGACTATACCTGCAATACACCTCTCGAATAAATCGATTTTGGGTAATTCAAGTATGTGTTGAATTTGGTTTTTGGGCATAGTGCCATGAATGGATTCCGGGCAAATTTACGAGGCTCAGGATGTATACACCATGGTATAAAATTGATTCCAGCTTGTAGTGTTGCACTGTAACCCGGTCAAGAGTCAGTTCTCAATTTCGATACTGGCCTAGGAGTCACGAGTGGTATTTATTTATTATACCATATATTGTAAGGCGCCCTTCGACAAATATACAATGTGTACAAAGGCGCCGGTAGTTCCATCTGTATGTGTGCACTTATTAACACTGCCCTGTTTGCACCTGACGCGATTTACGTGATCACTGGGATATGCATGCCAAATGTTGGTTATCTATTGTTCGCTTTGTTGACATAAGTCAGTGTTCAATAGAAGATGTACTAATAGGTTGGTGATATTATTAGATTTCGCACTATGCGCTGGTTTTCCTAGAATCCAGGATCTATGTAATATATATTCTGTCAGGTATGTAGCAACTGTGACAAATTGATAGCCATGATAGGCAGTATTATGAATACTATCATATGTATATATATATATTTTTTTTTTTTGGGGGGGGGGGATAGGCACAACAGAAAAATCCAATATTATTACAGTAGATTTTTATATACATTACCCAGGTGATCACTAAGACAATGTCTGTAACATCGTCAGGGGACGGTGTGCTGACCTTGTATGGTTACATCGACACCGGAACAACACGCCATTTTCGGACAGTTTGGGATACATCACATATTCGATCAGATATTATTTTATCATACATTATACTAGATACATGCAATTTCAATAGATTAGGCAATCCTGCACCTATAAGGTATTGATACACATAGCAAAGCATGCTCTCTTATATTGTTTAGTTTTTAAAAATAAATTTCCGCATTATTTTCGCCCTCAATAATATTAAAATATTGGATGTTGAGGAGACCAATATACAGTTGACGGGATGTAGAAATGTCATATTGGCCGAGGCGCAGCCGAGGTCAATATGACATTTCTGAATCCCGCAAACTGTATATTGGACGACTCTCAACATCCAACATTTGCTATATTATTTACCAATGAATGTAGGAGAAACCCAGAGTGGGGAAACCCCACATGTAACATACGCTCTGATTGGCTGATAAGCACCCGCCCGTCCAATATACGTTTTTGCCGTCCAATATTATACAAATATTGGATGATGGGGAGTCCAATACAGAGTTTAGCTTTTCTGAATCCCGTAAACTCTGTATTGGACGACCAGCATCCAATCTTTGCTATATTATTAACAACATCGCATCTATGCTAGCCAATAATTATGTAACCAAATAGTCAGTTAATTTATTTGCATTTTTTGAGTGCTTTCAAAAGATTTAGGCCTCGTGGACGATAAACTGATGAAGGCATTGAACCGAAATTGGCAGAATGACCTTATTTGTAACAAGCAAGCTGATTGGCTGCTATCGCAGCACCGTCCAATATAGGAATCCCATATACATGACACGGATCCAATATACCTTTTTAAAAAGGAACAGACATGCTGAGTAGCTGAGGCTGTTGCGCTGTTTGATACACGAATGGAATATACCATTCCGGGATCCATCATACAGTATTTGGGTGTGACACGTGGTATAAATAGACCAATCATCGAGAAGGGTGCGTGTCAAGTTAATAATATAGACTATCACCGTCCAACATTGAGTATGTAGGATTGTCACGTGGTACAAATCGTCTAATCAGGAGTGTCCTTACAATGAGAATACCACCGAGTGAATAATATTGGCTTTTGATTGGCTTTTTGGTTATCCAATAAGACAGGCCGGTATAAAGGACGCTGTGTTTCATGTAGTTGTGTCGTATGGACTACATTGAGTCGTCTGCACACTCTCCTGGCTGTATAGTGCTGTAGACAAATTGCACCATAGTATTCAGAGCACATAATGTAACAGCTGGCTATAACCATCTTGAAACCATATCTTCTCTATGTCTATGCTTGAAAGGCTCACGCAGGTTCGCGACCAATTTCTACACTCAGGTGTATGTGAAGTGAAAACGTTCACGTCATGGTGAATACTTCGTACTCTATGTGGTTTTGAAAAACACCGGTCGCATATATGGGATTTGGTAGTTTAGTACGTATCAACGTTATACAATCAGATTTTAATGATGACAATAACCAACCAAACTTACAGCATTTTTGGAATAAAAACAGGCCGATGCAGACAAAATGTTTGTAGATGGATATTAGGTTTGTATTATGAACGCATACAGGTAGCCACATCAGGTGGTTCTTTGGGTGAACTTGCATATGATCTCCAGTGAATTTGATATTGCAAAACAACAATTTCTCTGAGAATACTGAATATGTCCCTGTAATATTTCTTAGCCTTCGGGCTATATTTTTTGTTCTTTATTAAATTAAGTTTGAATATTTCTCCACACAGCTACTTGGATTGCTCGGAAATGTAACCCACACATTCATGTGAACAGCAGTAACATGAACAAATAAAACTCATGAATAAACCTAACTATTAATTCGTGTCGCATTGCTGGTTGACCGTTTTACTCACAAACATGGAATCCATTAATTCAGCAGCTTTATAATCAGCACCACAAAATGAGAATATCATCACAAATGCACGAAATGTTGAACCACCTTGTCATGCGATAGGTCCATACAACCACTTCAACAAAAACTACATATAAATTTGTTTATTCATTCGTATAAGAATAATGGCATTCAAATCTAGTTTCTCGGCTATCGAGTGACCATAGACATTTTCTGTGTCAAGCAACCGTCGGCACTTCAATATAAGAACATTGTATGTATAATTTCATACACAGGACGACAGTTCAGCTGTCATGGGTGCACCTGAGTACGCACGTAGGCCTAAACAACACTAACAGTTGGTTGTGTCTTGCGAACTGTGCTTTAATTGGATTATCATAGATATCATGTATTCCATCATGGTCATCGACCCTCAATAGGTTGAAAACATCAAAACATAATGCATTAAGTTCAATACATACATAAAATTTTAAATATGACTTTTTTCTTAAAAGCATAGTTGAGTACACAACTACTCAGGAACACAGGATGTTTAGTAACCGTTATATCAACGGCACTCATATATCGATGACTAGTAAAGATTTTTGGATGGTGTCAGGGAAACCAGGTAAAATACCTCGTTCAAAAATATCGTAGAGAGCTTGAATACAAAAACGTTCGCTTTTTTACGAACCAGATAAACCAGATAAGATTATGTAACTAATATGCACTCGTTAAACTTTAATCTGATGCATTTTCTCTTAACAAATCAGTGCTGACGTCTGTTGATTTGCTGAATAGAATGGGATAATTGTACTTCCATTTAGGGATGGAACGAGAAAAGGTACATGTAGTTATTTCGGAATAAGCTCTTTGATAGTTTGCACAGTCAGGCTAGCTCATCAATATAATTGTATCACTCTAAGTGAAGATTGCGTCATTTTGAACGGTTCAATAACTTTGACGTTATGCACTCTTCTTTTATTATTGTTATTGCAGTCTAATCGAAACAGACACCCCGTTCCAGAAACCCAATTCTGACAAAACAACCGAAAATCCATACTAAATGATTACACTATGGACAGAAAGTTTTGGAAGGGATCTTCTAGGTTGATCTCTGGATCGAAAGCACAGGTATCAAAGGAGTTATAGTCATATCATTTACACTGACCGAGATATTTCAATATATTTGTCTTGGTCGTGAAAAAATATAATTCTATCCTTACCTCTCAACTCTAGGCAATAACTACTCATAAGTTTGTCAGCTGGATATTTGAACATTTTCATGTCTCATAATGTTTACCGACTTGGAGAGAGGTTAATTCTTGTCACGATCAGAATCCGAGTCTATGGTGTTTGGATTGTCGACTTTCTTTGATCTGTAGAAAATTGGTTTCTGCTGTTGGGTAACAGCGTTCACAGACAATCCGAGATTACAAACCCTTGCCCATTAGGTATAATCATTATAGTTTCAGCCATAGTTGCAGATGATGGCACTATATTTTGTTGAAATATTGATATGGCTATCGTCAATGTTTTTGTAATTATAACCATCGTAGAGTTCGCAAATTGATGATTTCAGATGATGACCCTCAGTTGTTCAACCTTAGGCGATAAACGGGAGGTTTGGTCTCACGACCATCGGTCATATATCAAATGATGAGAAATTGATTATACAGAAATACTAAAACGCAAGAAACATATGTTGAATATCAATGTAGCTATTGTGATTGCTCGATTTTGACTTTTCTGTGACCTTAGTCTTTAACTTTGAGCAGTAAAATTAAACAGTTTTGTTCATTAAATCAAGGCAAATCTCCTCAAAACTGTTCGAAACAAATTGAAAAAGAAAACAAAACAAAATGGCCTGCCTGAGAGTGTAAACATGTGACCTCGTTGTTTTTTTTTTTTTTTACTTCAGGCAATAATAGGATATATGGTTGTACGAACACTGGTCACATATGAGATGGTTAGGAATTAGCCAGAGAAACTTACTCGATAACAACCGAATTCATAGCAATTTACCTGTTTTCCACATTTTCTGTTGCAGTGGCAACAGTTTCTATGTGATTCCGACCAAAATCGAGGAAGACGGGGCCAAAGAGGTACCGCTTAATGCCGTCAAAGTTCAATTCGGTCGAACCAATCATCTCTACTCCGAATTGTGCACGCAGGCAGACAAGCATACAAACATATGGACAAACAGACTGATCCAAAAACAACACCCTCCCATCTGACCGAGGGTAAAAAACAATGATTCTTTCCAGACACAGTTTGTTTGTGGAATACTTGACCTGGGAACTAGTGTGCAAGATATGTTGTTAATAGGCCTACTCACCATAAACACAGTAACCTCTGATATTGAAATGGATAGGTTATGTACGTGTCGTGCATCTAATGCTTGGGATTTTGATATTGATTAGAATAGTCCTTTGGGCATTTGCAATTCCATTGAGTTCGAGTGAAAACATCCACATTCAACAGACTCTCTCCCGACGACGCCAACATACTTTTGAATATAACTTATAGGTCAGACTTCCTTCCTACTCATATTCCAGTAACTTTCCTATCGACACAATCAAAATCTCGAGGGAGTGGAATGAATGCTACACTAGAACATATACATGCACAGAGAAAACACACTGGCTGGGTGCACAAACAATGGGTATAGGGATGGGATGGGTATTACTGACGGTATGAGGTATATTACGCAAACTGTCATGATGAGTGAAGCTTAGTCGGCACTCGGGTTGAAGACAGTCCACCCACTGTGAACCTGAAAAGACGTCTATGATTAGAAAACATATTACAGAGCGTTCATCCCAACGGTAAACCAGCTAGTGTTCCCATGTTATTTCATTATTTGTAAGCATATATATCCATGAACTACGGTAGCTTATTTCTGCCACAATTAGATTAATTTCGTTAAAAAAATCAGATATAAATATTTTAATTACACACGGAGCAAATGTTTCCTTCGCGAAGCAAACGTTCTCTTCACGATGCAAATAGTTTGCTTTGCACAGCAAATGTTTCCTTCACGAGTTTCCTTCATGATTTTCTTCGTGTAGGAAACGTTTGCTTCGCGTAGGAAACTTTTGCTATGCAAAGCAAACAATTCGCTTCGTGAAGAAAACGTTTGCTTCGCGAAGGAAAAATTTGCTCCGCGTAGGAAACTATTTACTTCGTGTAAGAGACGTTTGCTTCGCGAAGGAAACATTTGCTCCATGTGTAATTGAAATATTTATATCTGAAATCTGTTTTTACATAAATTAATCTAATTGTGGCAGAAATAAGCCACCGTAATGAACCAAACCTCGTTGTTGAGCCAAATTTCTCTGTGTACCATTTTTGAACTGGTCAGATTTCGGTTTCAAAAGAATTCTTTGTTGGGTAGTCGTATACTTAATCCATCAGGTATGTACTGAAACAACCAATCATATCAGTCACATTGTTTAATCCATAGAAACCTCTCCATTTCTATAGTTTAACCCGATGATGACATCATTTTGTGGTTTGGAATATCTTTCATCTCGGGGTTTCTCTCTATAGTACGGAAGCGTATTAGGGCCACATGACTTTTTTTTTTCAATTCAATTTGTCGACTTATTATCTCGATAAATCGAGATATTATCTCGATAAATCGACTTACTATCTCGATAAATCGACTTATTATCTCGATAAATCGAGTTAATTATCTCCATAAATCGACTTAATTATCTCGATAAATCGACTTAATTATCTCGATTTATCGAGTTATTATCTCGATAAATCGAGTTAGTTATCTCGATAAATCGACTTATGTCTTAGGCATTTAAAGTTCAAGTAAAATGGAAATATGTTTAGTCACATTATTCATATGTTGAATAGGCTTATGATGGACCATTATAACGTTAAATATTGAATCATACAGACAAAACTACCTAGTTAAAACTATAATGAAGTTACTATATCACTATCTTTTATAAAGATGCAACATGTTCATCAATGAAAATGTTATAATTTTTTTAAACAATTCTTTAGCTATCAGACATGGATTGAGGTATATTCGTAAAGTTATCTGTACTGGCTTCTTCAATTGTATAGTTTGGTATTATTTCAGAGATTAATGTAATGACTGTTAATCATTTACTCCATATAGTTTTCAATATGAGTAATCAGTATATTTTATTTGTCCTATTGTTGCCAAGGTAACCAATGAAATGGTATGGCTCGCCTATGGTCGATGCATATTCATTTTACTTGTACTTTAAATGTCTGAGTCCTAAGTCGATTTATCGAGATACTATCTCGATTTATCGAGATAATTAAGTCGATTTATCGAGATACTATCTCGATTTATCGAGATAATTAAGTCGATTTATCGAGATACTATCTCGATTTATCGAGATAATATCTCGATAAATCGACTTAATATCTCGATTTATCGAGATAATAAGTCGATTTATCGAGATAACTAACTCGATTTATCGAGATAATAAGTGGACAAATTGAACTTTAAAAAAACTCATGTGGCCCTAATACGCTTCCGTACTATTGGGTTCAAATCGAATCAAACTTGTTTGAACCATTGGTAGTTTGCCTTCGCATACATTGAATCCCATACACATGTGGAGGTTGCTCCATGCGTGGCACTCACGATGATGCATTTGTGGACATAACACTGTTATTGTGTAGAAGTGAAGAATCCTTTCCAACAAACGACAGTCGGTTAGGTGTGTTGTTATTAGTAGCATGGCTGTACTTATCTAATTGGCGCCAAATACTTTGAAAATACTACTTATTATTATATAAGTAGTTATATAAGTAGTTATACTTATTATTACTACTTATTCAAATACTATGAAAACGATGTATGCCTGTATGAGGCTATGGGCGGTCTTGCCAACAGCAGCATTTGTTCTGGACATAGTGGTTCCAACAATCAATCAGGTCAAAGCAATTCTTAAACTAAATTTCCGTTAATTCACATAAAGTTTTGCAATATATTCATGTGTAATATTAACCGCAAACTATTGCGAGTACGTTGATAGTTTACCCAGGGAATCCGAACTCCGTTATTCATTCG
Organism: Terebella lapidaria; assembly: GCA_949152475.1. Classification (NCBI taxonomy): domain Eukaryota; kingdom Metazoa; phylum Annelida; class Polychaeta; order Terebellida; family Terebellidae; genus Terebella; species Terebella lapidaria. Next base: position 27,827,877 of record OX424566.1, on the reverse strand, counting down.
ATAGCTAATGATACCATGAGATACATTTATGAGTATCATGACGGCTTTGTCTTTATTTCGGGAAATTTGATTTGTTCTGATTATGATAGACGTATTGAGAGGAACATTTTATAGATACTTAAGAATGATCAAGGCGATCTTTAACGATATCTTCGCGGCAGGTCATAATTCCATATACCTATAGGCCCACAAAATCAAGCTACGCACTGCTGGATGCATGCGACACGTCATTTGCTGCATATTCGGACGCTTACTTGTGTTATCAACTCAATGATAATATTTATCTCAAAAAGTAATCATGATCGTAATTGTTAAATAACTATAACTGTAATCGATTACACCTATATTTGCCTGTAGTCGTATCGTAGTTTAATCATGAGATATGTAAGTAATCCTAATCGTAATTGATTACATTGACCCTGTAATCACCCTAGCTCTGGAATCTACACTCAGTGCGTGTATCGTGACTTCCTCGACCTGCTCTTGAACATGCTGGCCAGGCTGTCTCCTCACGCACACAGTTAGAAGGTTGCTTGCATGAACTGATTGTGCAATTATTACAATACCAGTTTTTCTTCATGCATAATTAGGGCCTATATCCGTAGTAGGGTGGCTTTTATCTGTCATGCATTCTTTTGTTTGCGCGCACTTATATGTATTTAATCCGTCTGGCAACCTCTTAATTCATGTCGAATACGGGAACACAAGCAATATCACAACCTAGGAATGAATATAGGTGATAAAAAATAGGGCCCAACTTAGTCATTTTCACCTACTACCAAATAACCCAAAGCCACTACACCAAATTTCGAAACAGTTATTTTTTATGTGTTTACATAACATATGTATGGAATTGTTATCAATAACTGATTTACTATATTTTCTACATGTACACCAGCTGTGCCCAAAACGTTCTGTCACCGACAAGATATTTGGGAAATTTGTATGTTTAATACTAGGCCTAGCTCTTCCACCCATCGTTCCCACTCCGCTAGTCCCTACTAGAACATAGGCTAGGACATATGTCGCTACAAAAATGTACCTGCTGATCGAAGAATTTGTAACTTATGCCACTTAGATGAAATCGAAGATGAATTACATTTCCTACCAACTTGTATAATAAGGTTGAACAGTTATTCCAGATATGAAAAATTATGATGTGGATGAACAATTCAAATTAATTAATCAGAAATGTTCAAAACACTTATCCATGTATATATGTGCTGCAATGGAAATCAGAAAAAGTAAATTGTTTGTGTAAATGGAGCTCAGGTTTACAATGTTGCGTCACGATTATTTGTTTTTTTGTATTTGTAGTGACTAATAAGCCCTATGCGGCTGGAGGCATTTGTTCATTTTATGTTACTGTTATCTGCTTTGGTCACTATAATAAACGATTAAAATACCAAAAATAAAATACAAAATATGTGATCATTGGTGATGTGGTATGCACAACTTTGACATTCGTTGTGCATATATCTTGTGAAATTGTTGACAGTTTGTTGGAACGTTATGTGTGTATTAGCGAATGTCGTAGATCAGCGTGTGATAATGTTATGTTCTGACGTGTTGTTTCACGCTGGCCAAATCGTCGAGGTGAGAGAGGACCTTTTTCGATGCCACGAAATCAACCTTTAATGGAAGAAGTGCAAAAATATTGTCTGATCACGACATTGATGACAGGAAGCGGCACGCACTGTGCTCCAGTCCCCATCCTGCTGACGGCCATGCGGGAAACCTTTTAGTTATCTAATGACATTCTAATCATGACATATATGTCAGAAAGTCGAAAAAAAACGAAACTGATATATTTATAGGGCGTTTTCTCAGGATGAAATACATACTGTGCCCTATCTTCTGACGATCATGCTGGTAGCATTAAGAGTTTATGCTTGACCCTCCCCTCCGGCTAAAACACCTGTGTTATTGGAACGATTTGCCGTTCAATAGCCACATGCGGTCGACGTGTGCGCAACCGAGCAGACGACTCGTGACACTTGTGTGCGGTGCCTGCCGCTTGGAGAGCGCGCGCTACGGATGGTTCTTTGAGAGTACCTCCCATGGGCACTTCACGTGAGGACAGCTCGCTTCAAGCAAGTTGACACGTGTGTTCGATCGAATACCAGGAACGGAAAAAGGGATCACGATTTGCGACTCATCACATGCAAGGGATTAGTCGTATTAATAACGACACAAATTCGCAGGGGAATGAAACTTCACGCAAATCGCCGACAAAATACTATGGATAATCTCGCCTGAGAGGTAAGACGATATTTTACTTGTTTTACTTTCAAATTCAATAGCATATATGAATTGAGCTTTTAAAATCTATTAATCTACCATAATATAGGGTTTTTTTCAAAATCAAGATAGTATGCTCTAGATCTAGTATGACCTGTTGATTTATTTCACCATTGTGCTCAGGTAAGTTTTAGTTCTTTACATCGCACGTTTATATAACGCAATCCCATTGTTCTCGAACCAATTAGACCTCCTCCTGGCATGCTTGTTAGAGCTTCTATCCGTTAAATCGATTGTTTTTCTTTTAGTTATCACTTCAGTTATCGGTTTTATATTTGCAATAGCTACATTTGATTTGAGTGCACCCCTACCCCTAACCCCAACAATTTATTGAATTTAGTAATTTTGTGTGTGTGTTGGATACACGTGGTGGATAAGCTCACTTATTTCAGATAATATGCAATCGATGACCAACAAACTGGGCACATATATATTATATTATAAGCTCACTCGATTTGGGTTCAGTTTTAGATGGAATAGTATCTGGTATTGAACACATTCTTCAATGTTTTGGTAATGGTCGTTCCATATGCTTTGCGAATATGACCAGGGAGTGATTATCGTGCACCTTGAGTAGCCTACTTTAACGATAGGACCGATTGGAAAGTTTTAACATTCAAACACTCCTTGATCAAAGGAACAGTAAATTGAGAAGAAACAAAGACATTTTTACCAGGTACATAATATTAGTATATTTAATAGTATAATATATAATGCTCAGGTAGAAAAAAGTGAAGATCGAAGTACGATATCATGAATACGCAACACGAAAATACTGCATGAACAAAATAAAAGTAAACACCTCATAACTATGCATTATGCAAGCTGTATATGACAGGGTGATTTCCCTGTTTGTTTTTTGTTTTTTCGAGACGATTCGCCGAAGTTTCAATCGAGATTCACCGACGACTGGGGGCAGACGGAGCTATACCAGAGGCGCCGGAACCACGGGGGCAGCAATATGCCCTTTCATGAGTCCAATTATCGGATATTGTAATAAATCAGATGATGGCTTTCGATCAGCAATGTCTTAATAATGAGTATTGGGCTAATTAGTGACGGTAGATCAAGTGGGGGCAATTTGACGAATATCCACCGTCAATATATAGTTTCCAGGCTACCGAACCTGTGGTCCCATCGTTCATATTTTGTCTTTAAACTTCACAGTCAGATCTTCAAAGGAAGGTGTTTTTTGTTGCATTTCTACGAAAAATCGCTTTCTCAAAATCTAGGTATATGGTTTTCTTTCGAGTTTTCCACAAGAAGTATAAAATAAAATGCTTTGAATCGCTCGAACGTTAGTCGTAAGAGACAAACAAAAAATGCCGGAAATCCACTTTATGGTATTTTGCTGGATATGTTTTCATTATCTCTAATTTTACATAGGCCTATGCATGACATTTTGAACTCATCTTGTGTATATAATGGAATTTCTTGAATTATTCGAAATGCCCAGAATGCAAGCTCAAATGGCACAAAGTGCATAGAGTGCAAAGATTGTTCCTTGGAAACAAAACGTCTGTAGATACAGCTTGAGGATGTATTATGAACATAATATATAGTAAGTCATTAACATCTTTCGGTGGCCTTGCGCTCGACCTAATAAAAATATGTAAATTGGCCGCTGCAGACAAAACGTTTGTGGACTGAGATTATGCTATCACTATAATGATAGACGGTCACACAGGTGAGAGTTTGGTGACGTTAAATAAACTCTATATCGATTTTTAGTACAAAATAAAAGACAACTATACATATGTACATTGGAGTATTCCGTTATGTAATTAAGGCATAGTGAAGTTGGACACTAGTATTTTGCAAATTGAGTATAAATGTTTAATAAACATATGGGCTTGCTTGTATAACACTAACCTTCAACTGATATTCACTCTCCGCAGAACTTACGTCTGTGAACACGGGCAAGGTGGGGGGACCACATACCCCTCCAGGTATTTCCTAATTTTTTATTAAGCAAACTATGCCTTTCTTGTGAAAGCTGCCCCCGCCCTTCGAATTGGCTTCCGGAGCCAGTGGCTGTTACAATTAAAACTGTGAATTGGCAGGCAGAGAGTGTTACAGTAATGCAGTAGTGCACGCGCGGGTAACATACCAGGGTGTCTCCAAAAATGTAACCGAAACTCTAGTGTAACTGTTTTTATTTACCATTTCATTGGGGGCACCCTGTATGGTTATGCCGGTACATATCATGTCAATCTCGTTCACCAGCTGTTCCAAGAACGCACACAGAAAAATCACCAAGAAGCGAATTATGTATATTAGCAGTAACTAATAAACATCGAGCCCACAAAATTGTTCATTTAGTATCTTATGCTTAAACTAGTTGTCGTATGAAATTACTGTAGACCAATCAACCCGTGATATAACTGTCGGTGAATCCTCCCGCAAAATTCTCCGTGAACTGGCAGTGTCTGGCATTCGAGATTATCGACATTCTGCGATCAGAAACCCATATCTTTGTTATGGGTTTCTGCTGCGATTGGTTAGCATACGGACGATATTTGAGAATGTGTTTATGAAACCTAAGCATACAAGTTCGTGCTATTGAACCGCTGTTATGCGCTGGTGTCCATGTGGTTCGTCTGTCGAGGCTACAATGTTTTGATTTCTCATATTCGGGTTTGAACCAAGAAAATCCGGTTTTGACCAATTTTAGGATAGGTTTTCAAACAGATTCCATATCTTATATACAACCATGTTTCATGTTTAAGGTAGTCCGCTCCAAACAGTGGGGTAAGGAATGATCAAAGAGTTTATAACTGTATCTAAATATTAAACTAAATAACTGTATCAACATAATCTAGAGCTTCAAAATGACATATTTTATAGAATAACTGATCAGCATCCTGAAACTGAAAGCAAATAGGGGGTCACCGTATCCATTCGCATGGAAAACATGATGTAAAATGTGAATATGGACAACAAAATGTGCAAAAATGTCCAAAAATATGTCATTTCAGGTATATGTTTGTGATTTTGATCGAATATGTCGAAGAAACCAGTTCGGTGACCCCCTATTTTCTTTTCAGTGTCATTACCTCACTGTTTTCCACGTGAGAAGCTAAATAGCAGACATTCTAACATCATGGTGCATTATACATCTACCCAACATGGCTCAACATACTTGTTAATTGATACACGAGACACGAGCTGTATATTGTCCAGTATAATTGTCTGTTTACTTCGAAGTGTTGTAGCAATTACTGGGAACGTATCATCATTTGCAACATTCGATACTTTCGCAAATCTCTACGAACTAATTGGTCTGACTTCCATCAATTACCATGAATCAATATATGAAATACTACTCCAATGGGAATCTAGGGACCAGTCACTGCGCTGAAGGGCAGTGTACAGTAATTCGCTCAGCCAATCACTTAGGCAATTTAAAGGGAAACTTGTTAAACATCGCCTCATATATTTTTCTAGGCCAGACTTCTGGACGAGTGTATATTCACCTGAAAGAACGCAGTGCTGGGATATAATGACCCGGTTTTCAAGGCAGTATCTTGTTGGCGTTCTTCTCAGGAGCTGGGGAATCAAAGGGGTTTTGCATGGGCATCAGTACCCATAATTTTGGGTATTTTTACCCCGGGTCCATTCAAGGCAGAATAGCGAAAAATCCCATGTGTCGTCAAATATATTCATGCTTACCACGCGATGCCCAATACGTTGAGGAATAAAACTAGCATAGTGGTTAGGCTGGGATTTTTTTTAGGAAGGTGTTATGGACCGTCAAAGTAAGATCATTTAACATTGAGTTGAATGGCCAATATAATTAATATACTGTAGCCTGAAGGGGTGTCTATCTGCTTTGTGCTTGTAATTGCACTCCTTGGAGTGTTCACATGTGCGCACCTGCTCCAATGATTAATTGCAAGACATCGTCTAATCACTTTGATATCCAACTTATCTTACCTTATAAGTCATCTTATCCCCCCATGCCGTCTGCCGTATCATATCCTGCGCCTTCCTCTATATTCAATAGGGATTAAAAAGGTGCGAGACGGAATAAATGGTATGTTTTCAGTGGACGAGTAGTATTAAGGAGCAGGGTACGGTACTTGGGCCAAAAGGGGACAGAGAAACATACAGTGCCCTGCTTTTACTCAAATGACTGTTATGATCTTCTTAGCCGAACGGAGAAATCCTTTAATACATGAAAGGAGAAGTCACTCATAATATCGTGGTCGTTGTCCAATACGAACTCATCCAGGCTTACCAATAATCCGCCCAGACTTACCATTAATACGAAATACGTATCCGCCCAAAGCAAGTGGTTTGCTATTACTCAACTCAACACCATTTAACAAAAGAATTGACTGGACGGCAACACCTTGAATGGACGGCAATACAATACTAATCCTATTCTCAAAACAGGATTATGACGTCATCTGCAAACCATCTATTCTTCGAGACGTAATATTAATATTCATATTCATAAAATAGTGATATGATAAAAGTGACATTGATAGTTTCAGATGTTTTAGAATCTTGACACGGGACACGTTCTAGGGGATAGTAGCGATTACCAAACTTTTTTTATTTCAAGATATTTGCGTAATCTATGCATTGTACAACTCTACTGTTTTGGTGTCGAAGCTTATTGGGCCATATAGAATTATCAAAAATATATAATAACATGCTTGTAATATCACTCGTTGAAAATTTTCACCACTTTCAGATATATCTACATCAGGAATGTGTCTAAAAGTGTCCAAAATATGTATCGTTCAATAGACCATCCACTACATCAGCAGATGCCATCAGGGAGGCGTCTCCGGGCTCCGGTGTGTAGAACTCGTCGCTACAGATTGTCTTCTGTGCCTAATTCCGTCCATGTATATAACAGTGTGATGTGCTGAATGTAGTTCGATGTAACGTTAGTTAAGGGATGTGAATTGTATTTCTGAGCAGAATGCAAGGCAATTTCCCAGAAATGGGTTAATAAAACTTCTGTCTATATTACTGGTCAAACGATCACTCATTCTACAACTGATTCGTCAATATCACTTTTATAGGAGTGACAGAAAAAAACACAATATTCATCGGCAGACAATCGTGAATATATAGTACATACTAGGTATCTTCGACCTGCGATGAAAGACTTTTGTAACTCGATCTGACATGACATGCCCGTATATGTACCGTATGTACGTGTACATTCAACACAGCAGTCGAAACGTGTTTCATGTGTAACCATATAGACGATTCCATCCTTAAAAAATTAAATATTCATGATGTCTCTCAGTGGAGCGCCATGCAGCGCCACTTGAGACAGCCCACATAGCTGTTATAGTAATACTGAGTATCTGCATAAATCTATACATGTAATATACCGTAGCAGTGTGTTAGATCAATAGCTCTTGGGTAAATAGGTTAGATCTGAACGGCATCTTTTCTTGCACAAGAAGTAGCTGATCTTCTTGGTTGACTGCTGCAGTATTTGCTTCGCTTTTGTTATTATGTCCTCTTCTGTGGGGGTGCAATGTTAAGATGCAAACTTAACCGAGGCGCTTCTCCGCCAATGTAACTGTTATACATACAACATGTAAGTCCCAATTGAGAATCGATTGGGGCTATTATTTCTATTATGTTGCTTGCGGGGTACCCTTCGTCGAAAAGGAAAGACACTCCCGTAGAGTGGTATTAATAATATATTGGGTGATTGTGAGCATAGATGGATGTATAAAAGATGTTTGTTATTGACTATGATCGAGTCACAGCCCACTGCATTCCACGGCCTGGATATCTACAAAGTGAACATATTTTACAAAATTGCACATATTTGACCTTAGGTCAAATTCAAGGTCATCAAAATATTCGGCATACATCATTTCCTATATGTCCACAATTTATTCCCAAGCTGTAAAGTCGATAATAAGCGAGATAAATTAATTCCTACGCTGTAATGTCGATGATAAGCGAGATATAAGTCATTTTGAGCTCTAACCTTGAAAATGAGGTCAAAGGTCAAATTCAAGGCCATGACGATACTCAGCATATATCATTTGCTATATGTGCAAAATTTATTCCCAAGCTGTAAAGTGGATATCAAGCGAAATATACACCATTTTGTGCTCTGACCTTGAAAATGAGATCGAAGGTCAAATTCAAGATCATCAGAATATTCGGCATATATCATTTCGGCACAATTGATTTCTGATCTCTAATCTAAATATTGAATGAGATATTGTGCATAATGTTTCCAATTATGAAGAATAGGAGAATTTAACATGGGATAGTCCTATTTGGGACCCGTCGACAAAATGAACATGGCCACCACACGCTGACCGGTGATTCAAGGGCAAAGAAACTTATATACGTCACAGAGGTATATGAGGGGAATCTGAAACAAAAATATTTGAGAAAATGGCCGTTATTGGTCGAAAATGGCCGCTATTTTGAAAAAAGCGAAGATAAAGAAACTAATTACCCCCCTTTTTAAAATATTTTCAGGCATTTTTGTGCGAAGTTTCAGAAAGTTTCGACTGTAAAGTTTAGAGATAAAAATGTGGACGGACGACATACGCAACGCCGTGCCAATACGGTCTGAAAGTCACGAGCAGTCACAGTGTGATTCTGGTGACAAACAAACAGAGCCCTTTTGTGTTACCTGAGCAATTTGCGTTCTAATTGGAGTTCTACTCATATTGAACAAAAGGTGTATCTTGTTGGTCACCAGAATCACACCGTGACGACACGTGACTTACAGGCCCTATAGGTTGTCAGGCCATAGGTCCGGTAACTTAAGGATTGATTGCATGTGATGGTCATGAACCTGGCATTGACCAGCTCGCTGCTGTCCATTCACTTATAATGTAAATATAAAGGTAACAAATTCATGAATTTACACACTTCTAATCAACGTGAAACTTTGCCTTTCTGATTGTTAGCCATCAAGGATTACTAACCGAGACTCTGTTTCTTACTAAGCAATGTTAAATTTGTTAAATTCATCGTTTTCATATGTCATTTTCCGACCTATTTCTCAGTCTACAAAATACACTCACAACAGGGCGAGCGAAAGGATTATGCTGTGCAGCAAATAGCTAGTGAAGCCAGTAAAACTCACAGGTGATATGCACTCGGGTGCACCGAGGTGTTTGGGATTATGAATGTTCAGCTCATTGTATTCATCTCACAGAAAGTATAGCCCTAGATATTCTCATCATTTTGACGACAACAAGGAATAAATATATGCTACAGCCAGTGCTTGTCAAGCAGAACACTCGAATCTTCGTTTTGGTGAAACGTATAAAATGATTTATCTAATCATCAAATTGCACTGCTTTCGTGATATCATTTATGAAACCATGTCTCGGTTCATTATCCATGAGTATATGTGTATGTGCTAGCCAAGTTTTAGGTCAGGGGATTGTATTGTTTTGGTGATTTTGTTACCTTTACTTTCTCATTATAAATCAATGGAAAAGTGCCTCAGTGCAGTCACAGGTAAGTTACGTGCAATCACACCTTAAAAATCTGATATCAGAATACAAGTAAGTTTGGATGGTGGTGCGAAATTCCACTCTCCGAACACCCGGACCAGCCCTGAATCGCGCTAAAAAAGCAAAATCCACCGTACACCCTTGATTTTTGCAGTTGTATCACTGCACAATATAAAATAAATATAGGCCTAGGGTTAGGATCAGATCGGAAAATACATGTATGACTGGGTGCAAATTGTTGGATAATAATACTTAGGAATGAGTATGAGTTAGTGATGGTGATGATACATTTACCTCTAAGTCACGGACTAGCTGGCTTGCTGTTTAGACAGAGCAGACTGGCGGCAGAAGGCTCACTTATGGTGTACGACGACGGACATTTTTGGATCTCGCGTTTTCGCTCATAAACAATGGGCGAGAACGCGAAAACACGAAGCGAAAACCCGACTACTGATAGCTGTGGGTGCAGATACATACGGTATCATTACAGTATAGTGTGGCCTGAGGCCGTACATCAATGAGAGTTTGTTGATCCAAGTTTAAATGCAACCATCCATGTTCTGATTCTACTAGGACTCCACCACCCCCAGTTAATGTCTTTTATGTTGAAACTTATATTTAGTATTCATTATGTTTCAGTAATTATCTTTTCCAACATAATTATCTTGATATGTTTTGTAATATCCCGATGAAGCATTTTCTCGGTTTTTATGTAAGATGGAAATTGTGACATTGTCCTCTGATGTATTGTGCAATAACTAATGACACACATGGATGTCATTACCAGCCTGTGCGCTGAGCAGCAGACAATGCAAATTAACGCTATGAACTGGCCGAAACACCAGTGTCCTCACTATACATTGTACCATATCAACAGCCGTGCACTGACTTCTTTGTTGTCCGGGTCATGGATTATTCAAACGCCGCTCCCTAGTTATCAAACTGGATTGCATTCAGGGTTACGGCATGCCCATAAGTGGTCCGTTCATCAACAGGGCCGTACAAATGGGGATACCGTCATATCATATATTCATACAGATGCCGGCAAATTCACCTGTCCACGGAAAACTTCCGCTTGTCGAGCGAGGGCTCGCTCATCACATTTCACAATGTTTAGTTGCTGTATCTCTGACGCCATGATAATATTGACATGTCAGAATTACTTTTCTTTGTAATAGTGTTCACATTATCATAACACTGTTGACTTTGTTGTGTTCCAGACGGTGAAGTCAACTCGGAAAGATTAGGAGGCTCGTGAACTATGTATGATCAAAGATGGAAGCCACTCCCGGATTGGTTAGGTTTTGGTCATCTGATATACTTACCTTAACCTGGGTAATCACATGGGTTGCCAGCGTGATGCACGTGACATCCGGCGACACGGTTGTCGTTAGCGGCGCTGGAGCAAGCTTCCCGAGTGACGTGTATAAATCATGGATCCTATCGTACAATCTGGAGCGCCAGGTCCACAAGGACGTCCAGATTAAGTATGAATCTGTGGGCAGCTCTACGGGGAAGGGAAGAATAACCCAACAGGAGCCGGACGTGGATTACGCGGGAAGTGACTCTCTTCTCAGTCAGGAACAGAAGACGGATTTTCCTGACCTCAGAATGTTCCCAACAATGGCAGGGTAAAGTCCACGAAATTGTTGCTGCTATTGACACTTTCTAAATTTTCCAATGCTATCCAGTTAGTTTAATAACTTACAAACTGTATATGCACTGATATTTTAAACTTGGCAATTATTATACATGTACGTGTAGGTGACGTGAGGGTTCAACTTTTTATTCGTTTCAGTGCTGTTGTGCTTGGTTACAACGTGCCCGAAGTGAAGAAGACGGGAAATGATTTGGTGTTGTCCATCCCCATACTGGCTCGTATATACAACGGTAGCATAACTCACTGGAACGATTCTCTGATAGCAAATCTCAACCCATGGGTGAATCTAACTGGAGAACCAATAAAAGTCATCGCCCGTTTGGATAAGTCCGGTACAACGAGTATATTCACGAGTGGTTTGAGTCTTGATGACAGTTGGAAAAGCAGATACGGGGTTTTCAGCAAGAAAACCGCATGGCCATCAAATGCTATTCACCATTATGGATACAAAAACCGAGGAATGTCTGGGCTCATATTGTCGTTTGAGTATAGTATAGGGTACTTGTCAATCGCGGATGCCAGAAACGCTGAAGTTCCATACGCAAAGTTGCAGAACGAATATGGAACCATAGTTTCCGCTGGTACGGAGTCTGTACAAGAGTTGATGGATGTTGCTTCACGGTTCTTCGAAACTGCCACTGAATTGACCGCGACACTGGCGGATTTTCACAGTAAAAGCTCTTATCCGATCGCAGGTTTTACCTACATGATTGTCCAAATTACATCCATGAAAGACTGTGAAGTAAGCTTGGAGTTAGTTAGATACATCGACTGGTTTCTCAGTTCAGAAGATGCTGCTCAAATCTGTATTGATGCTTCAATGACGCCAATCAGTACTAATCTAGCTAGAACTGTGCGAAAGGCAGTTCTCGAGAAAATAACATGTGATGGTGACAACATGTGGAAGATAGCGAGGGCCGAAAAAGAGAGAGAAAACAAACAGGATAACACTTTACTTGTGACGGTTTTGTCTCTAATTGGCTCTATAATTTTAACTATCCTGGTGATACTGGGCATCATCTATCTCGTGAGGCACGTCAAATTCTTGAAGAAGTTGAGCCTTAATGAATGGCTCGTACATATAGAAGAGATTAATTTCTACCATACTGCTGTTGATGACGATGAAGAATGTCGCTTCGTTCACTGGCCCTCTCTGACGTCACTAACTGATGTCACCCACGTGGAGGATGGGTTTACTATGATGGAACACGTGCTCCATTGGCCAGGCAAGTGGAATGGTATCACAATTGGCCTTCGAGTGTTGCGTTTACAAGAAAGTCTTGATATCAAAACGGAAACCAAACGAAAGGTTCTCACGTTCATGGATTTGGACCATTCGAACATTCTCAAGTTTTACGGAATAACATCCATTGAAGACAATATCTATGCTGTGAATGAATTTTGTGCCCGAGGTTCACTGTATGATATCATCGAAAACAAAAAGATAACATTCAATAAGGACATCCAGTATTCCCTCGCTGTTGAATTGCTCAACGGCGTTGCCTATTTACACAGTCGAAATATAATTCACGGACACCTGAGTTCCACGAAGTGCATGCTAGACACGAAGTGGACGATCAAAATCGCTGATTGGGAATTCAGTTCCCTATATCAGAAAATACATTCAAAGAAAAACCCACTGTTTCTGACTCACCCGATGGCAGAAAACCCAGGCATTGCAGATAATGCCAAAAGTGAATACTGGACAGCACCAGAAATTATGAAAGCAGAGTACATGCATATGCCCACATTTGAAAGTGATGTATACAGTGTAGCTATCGTCATCCACGAAATTTTCATGACCGAAGCCCCATATGCCGAGCACTATGACACGATGGAAGCATCAGAGATTCTGAGAGCTATAATGAACAACAACTTGCGCCCCTGTGAGAATGACAGGACGCCCCATGCTATCCGAAGTTGCATAGAAGCAGCGTGGTCTTCGGACGCCCAACAAAGACCAAAGTCTGGCGAACTGTTGAAAAGGGTGCGGAACTGCTATAACACAAAGCGCAGTGTCGTTGAGATCATGATGGAGGGAAGCGAGGAGTTCACCAAGAAACTCGAGGCGCACGTGAAAATAGCAAAACGCAAGTTGAAACACACAAAGAATGCACTCGAAAAAGTTGTGAAGCAGCAAATCCCACCGGCATTCGAACACATCGTCAACGAAACATTAATGAATGAGAATCCCAACAAATCGCGTGCGGAACGTGACAGGTTCACGTACATGGTTACCAAGGATGTGTGTGTCGTCTGCATCAAGTGCTGGCACGAAAGCAACGACCACAATATTTGGACAATATATAATAACACAGACCTCCTCATTTGTAACTTCGTGGAGACTTACGGCGGAAATCGCATCGACGTTGGGACAGGGGTATTTCTCGTTGTGTTCAGCGAACAGGAACCAGACCCTGGACTGCCGGAGACATCGGCGAAGCAACGCCGATCATCCTTGATCTCCTCCAAGGGGCAAAGTGACACAGTCTCAATATCTGGCGAATCTTACCTCAGTCAGTGGACATCTAATACCCACCCATCAACATCGAGCTCTAACATTGCAGCCGAAATTGATGTAAAAGTCAACAGCATGACACATGTACAAGCTGCCGTGGAGTTCGCTCTAAGCATCGCCGACTGCAGCAACGACTTCTTCACCACGAACGATGGCGTCTGTATCGGTGGCTTCATGGTTTCAATACACACGGGACCCGTGCACATGTGTCTCCTGCACAACGGCGAAGTTCCCCGGTGTGTCTACGTGGGCGACACACTAGACATGGCTGGTCAACTCGCCCTCATATCCGGTGTCAACAGAGTTTTGGCCTCTCAACAGCTCTTGGAGCTTCTGGAGGAAGAAGGCTATGATCAGTACGAACTGACGTCACAGAAAGTGCTAAACGGGGTAGGTTTTGTCGCAGAACAGCCAGATTTGTGTGTGGGATTGCATGTTTGTTCAGTATTGATAACTGTTTGATATTACCTTTCGTTGTTTGGCAAATTGGCATGAAACTACTTTATGTTTGAGAAGGCATAGAGGTGAAGATAACGGAAAACACCTCTACGGAAGCATACATTGACCACCCACATAACCTGTTGTTTCATCACAACTCGCCTTAGAAATGTGACAGACATTTATTTACCTCTCCAGCAAAATTGTCGATTTCTGCAATCAATATTCTCGTTCTAGGATCACACCTAAGGCATCTATTCGAGAAAGAGTTAATCACTGCAGACATGAGAAATATGAATAATGTTCTTGACTTTTACACACTGGTACTGCTACCGACTGTAGTGTTGAATCAGGTGAAAGCATTAGGCCCACCATGGTGCATATAGTCCAGTAAATCGATGCAGAATGAAGGTACCAGGAAAAATTAAACATTCATGTGTCCGGTTTTGTGAAAATGAGCTGATGGATGGCTATTATAGCCACCAATCAGCTGCGCATTCGCACTGTGAGAAAATGATATGTTTTCATGTTTTATGGATCAATAAATAGTATACTGAATGATATAGAATAAAGATTGACTGGCATCGGGGTACTACAATAGTGACGCTTTATTGCCCAGAAGGCTAGAATAGTCACCGAGGAAATTGCTTCAACGGAGAAGCATTGTTCCAAGAGGCATAATAGGGTATAAATTACTGTGTTTTGATTCATCATCGATATCTACACATGATATAACTGATAATACACTGTTTCATCTTTCCTCACAGGAGAAGCATGTATACTACTGGCTCTCGAGGCGAGTGAATACTCCTGCTGCTGCTGTAATCCGACCCAGGACTCTCCCTGTCATGGTGTGACATCTACAACGTGACATCGAGGACGTCCCGAGGGAGCTTTATATCATCGGGCACCTTTACGTTATGTGATGATGTGACATCACACAGAACAGTCCCGATCTTAGAATGGGAATATTACTTGTTATGGATTTTTTTTTCTTTTAAATAAGCAATTCTCATTTAACTCTTATTGACAATTTGCGAACTCGTTTCGGGCGTTTGATGTGGAATCTATCTATCATGTGTTCTTTCACCATAAATTATATATTTGCATTTATCCGAGTTAGTTAAAAACGAATGTAACTTGTGCTTTGTTGGAGGATCACTTTGCAGCACAGAAAAACTGTTGTGTGATCATTCTGATGAACTGGCATTGATCAGTGATGCTTGAGGTGCACGTACTTGTTTTGACTTATGCATCGGAGCCATACTTGTCAACAGGCCTGTGCAGTATAATTATGCCGCAGGGTGCATATATACATTAAACAGTTGTGTATGCCTATGTTTTGTAAGCAATATGTTTTTTTTTCATTTACCCATGGGAAATGTTAACTTTGTTCAATATTTCCAATACTGATCAGAGAGAATCTCGTGGTTATTTGATGTTTCACCCCACGTATCAGGAGTCACAAGCATCTGTCCTATTCCTGCCGACTGCGCCTCTACCCGTGTCAGACGCTTTGGAGGGAACACCGCCCGTGTACAAATAGTATTAAAACTAATGCTCTGCGGAAATACAAATGTTCAGACTGATTGATTCAAATATTGGCAGTTTCGATGAATTCACAATTCTTATTAAGTTAGTTCGAGGCAGGAATAATCACAGAAGAATAATCTCTTACATGGATGTTGTCCAAAATTAATTCTTCCAGATTCACGAGCTGATATGGTAGATGTTTCCAGTATCCCCCCAGCCCCCCCCCCCCCCCTGGGAAAAACTGGTCGAAACTATAACTGCGAGTGCAAATAACTGAGCTTCATTGAATTATATGAGGAATACCCGGAACTGAGAGGCGGTTGGCTGATCTATACATTTTGATTACTGGTTATAGCTAAAATTTCATAGCTGTGAATTTAAAACGAACAAAACAACAATCACTGATGCGTGTAGTCTGCCTGTGGAGACATGGAGAAATTGATATTACCATCAGCTTTAGATAAGAATTATCGAAGAATTTCATATCTCTGAAAACTTAAAGAACTTATCAAAACTTCAACCAGCAGATTAGTTTCCAGATTTCAGGTGCAGAAAATATGCATGATAACCAAATCAATCCCTAGTATACTATATCACTGTTACTAGTATACTTGCATACATTTTTTTTTTTAAATATAAAACTGGGCATGCATGCAGAGTCTGCCTGCATTTTTCACTAGAAGATCCGCAAACTCGTAAGCACTAACACTTGGCCCTGGTCATTAATACCAAAGAGAGTATCGAATGCCTTATTATGGAAGCATATTTCGAGCATCCACAAAACCCCTAATTACCACAGCTGCCACACAAACACCATTTTGATAATGTCTGTAAAAAAATCTAAGAAGAGCAGTCACAGAGTGAGCAGTTCGGAATAACGTGTGGTACAGTGAGAAACAAAGCCCGACCAAAATGTCTGTCTGCCAAACAGCGTGTATTTGTAAAATATATGTGTGTCTCTCATATCCACGCGTGATGGAAACAGTATCCAATTGTCCAACAAATGATTGAACAACCAAAACCGGTGAGATAGGTGCACGATTAGTTTTGTAAGTACTAAATCATAATCCAGAAGGCTACAGAGTTGATAGTAGCTCCGGTGCTCTGATGAGAGCCTCATCCGCAGACAGTTTAGGTTGGACATTTCGATTTATCATTCTTCACAAGTATTCACCTGTGGAATTTGACTGAAAACATGATGTATTTTGCTATAATTTTGTGTTCGATCTATTGAAACATCCACACCAAAATTTCAGACGTTGTCCTGTGTACACGTTATCAGGGTGTCAAACGCAGAGATCTTCCCGTTTGGTGAGGGTATTGTTTCAGAATTCATTATGGTGAGACATTGCATACAATGCATTTATTCCTAAGCATTGTCTGTTTAAAATGTCAGAGCAATTCGCCCATGCAAAACGAAGATAAAAATGTGGACGGACGACGACGGTCGCAAAGCCATGCTAATGGGTTAATGGTCCGATAACCTAAAATATCATAACACACAGGTGTAATGACAACGCACGTGGAATTTTTTATTTCGAAATCTACAACATGTACAACGTGTTAAGGGAAAGTACAAAGGTTTTCCCATGCGATGCTTCAAAACATGGTTCATCAAGATACTGGTATGAACATCTCTGAAATATTTGTCGAATGCTGCTGCCCACAAGCTGCTGTTAACGTAATTTCCACATCGTCGCTACCCTAGTGTCCAAGTATACAGTAACATGATGGATGTGCCCTGAGCAATATCTAAACAGTTATCACACGAATACACGTGAAAAATAGACCTACAAACATTAGGAATTATTGCACACTGAATATTGGAAACAGTTATGTATAAATTTTGGACCGCCATATGGATATGGTTCAGAACATGCCAATTCAGAACATTTCCTGGACTGCCCACGACAGTCTGATCATGCTGTACGCCTGTGAACTACACTGTGAACCCCGTGGACATACAGCAAATGTACCACCAGGACACGACGGCAATAGTTGTGTTACATTCAGAAATGAGATAGCCATGTCAAGTCAAGAGCAATATTACATGTTTTAATGTATTATGGAATGACATGTGTGAGAGTATGTACGCACTATACTCACTGACATCTCAGGAATAAACTGCATGAATGCCTTTCTAACACAAAACTACTAGTCAAGAACACGCTATGATTATTTCTAGTCATAACGCTTCCACTATAGTCCGGATGCGACATTTTCGCACAACGAAATAACAATCATAACAACCGTTTTTGCGTAGTGTCTCTCTCCCTGGTTCAAACAACAAATTGGTTCAAGTAGCGTAGGACGATTGTAAATAACTAATTCCAGAAATATCGTCTCAAAAATCTTCACATGATACATGATAATGAAGTTAATTGCGTGTTTGGATTACAACAACGATTGCAGTTTTCGATTAAACTCAATATCACTTCATTTGACATACATAAATCTATTGTAGTATCAGATATATTTCTGAACACGAGTGGAATTTGTGCATTTCAAATTCCAAGACACAGCACGGTTCACAGTCATAAAAATCTATTTTTTCCTGATTGCTTTAATATAGCAGAAAGTCTTTTGCCATTTTCGAGGGAGATAAAATTGTCCAATAAAGTTCTTAACGAGTCACTTTTAATATCCATAAGAGGTTAAATAGTAGCTGTATACCTTTGATATCTATGAAAAGACAAAAACCTCTTTCATACTTATGTTTGAACTCGACACAACCAAATCTTTACAAATATTGTTTGTTATTGTGCGTGTGTGGGTTTTTTTTTTACCCCACTCATTTATATTACATATAATATCTGGGAAAAAGAAATTGTTAGCATGTCATCATGGCAATTAGCAAAAAAAAAAAAAAAAAAAAAAAAAAAACAGCAGTGGACAGCAGTCGTTCCTCTTCATATGCGTCCTTATTCTTCTATCCGGACACATATCCGGACTTGTCGTGTAGCTCCTCACGTCCGCCGGTACCCTTTCCTTTCCCAGATTCGTCAAACGGTTCCTTGTGTGAGCCCGTGTACTTACTCGTGTCAGCCAACCGGTCTTCAACCCCTGCCTCCACTTCTCCCTGTATTTATATTTCGAATAAAATATTTTTTTGTAAACACATGTAGCATATTTTACAGGCTAAAGCCCGACCCCAAAACCTACTCTACGTACATACATGCTGACATAACAATGTACATGTCCGGCGAGATTTGAATTAAGTTCACGAGGTTGTCATATACTAGGCCTATATGAGGTCAATTGTCATCTGAAAAACATTAAAATTAATACTTGTAATCTGGTCCAAGATGCATAAAGGTATGAATTTCAAACCATAGTACCAAAATATAAAGGCGAATACTGAAAACAATAACCATTTCTCTTCATTCATAAACGAGATGTCACTTGCCAACTGAAAACGTGACGCGGCCCTCCACAGTTCTATCCGGAACCGGGTAAGCACTATACCAAAACAAAGCTGAAGGTTTGACACACACGAGAAAAAGTCAGCGTTCCCCAACAAAAGTCAGAAGACTTTCAAATCATAGACATTTAGCCATAGTCTATGTTCAAATTGACACCAATATGCAAACGAAGCTGAATAGGTCCTGGAGATGTCCAGCCATCTTGTAAACTACTTTCGAGGTCATAACTCCAGTTATATCTGACAGTTTTCCATGATTCAAACATCTAGGTGTGTGTTTTTGCCTCCTGACCCGGCCTAGATTTACTGCGCATAAATTATATTTTACCCTGTTCCCATAGGTTGGATGCGTATGTTAATTGCGTAAACAAACTTGTGTCTCTCGCACGCAGATGCAACTCTACTGCGCATGCGCAGGTCACACAAATGGGGAAACACACATTCGTTGGTGCGGTTTGAATCAGTTGCAATTACGCTTGTAAAACTTGACTGCGCATGCGCAACCCAGTAAAGGCGATTCAAGAGAACGTTTCATTGTGTTTCAGTGATGAGATTTCAAAGTTCTAGCTATTTTTTGACATTAGAGCGTTGGGGGCGAAGCCCCCAACTCTCTACATGTCTATGTGCTGACTTTTTTATGGAGGTTTCATACCAACCTATCGACGCCCGTTTTGGCATGTAAACCTTTGTACACCTACTTCAAATAAGGATTTTCTTCGTCCTTGACATGAAATATCTCGATTTGATGGCTAGCTTTGAATATTCCACAGATATATAATGCACAAATCGATGTGTTAGGTTTGAGAAAATTACGCAAAATGGTCAGCTCGTCTGAAAAACGTCAAAATGGCGGAGCCGATGGAAATTCACATTCCCAGAATGCAAAGCAAATTTTACCGCAATGACGCGTACTTTGGAGCGCACAATTTTCTGTGCAGCATTTTGTGCATGCATGTACATGTAACTTTGCGTGTGGCCTTTTTTTGGCGTTATGAAGTAAACACAACGATTCCTCTGCGGTACCACGACTACATTTACCATAATTTGACATATTTTATCACATGAGAAGGTGTTCCTTGCTGGGTTGCGAAACCTTTTTATTTTAAACTGGTCTTTCAATTTGCTCAGTATGCATGTGTTATCTATATCATGATATCAGATGCAGATATTCCTCATAGTTTCCAATATTTTAAGGATATTTTATTGAGCTTCAATATCATTGAATCAGGCGTATCTGTTTCATTGAGTTCAAAATAAATGTTTACTTATTAGGAATATGATCGAAGTACGATTATGTGTTTCATCATAGTATAGGGAATGAATTGGAATCATGTGGGGCATGATACATGTATGGTTCAGTTTTCATTTTTTTGCAGGTGGGGGGGGGGGGGGGGTTACGTTGTGTAAGATACAGTCAGCTGTCGTCGTGCTGATAATGTGCTCGAGCTCTGATGTCATCTCCCGCAGTTAGCTGCATTTTCTTGTTTAAATTTTTCCTGTTGTTTAGTCAGGCCAAAGGAGGTAAATGATCAAAAATAATATGTCAATATGTTCAGTTAATTATTAGGTTTTGTTTTGCTCGTGTAATATAATTGTAAACTGCATAAATGAAGCGGGCGATATATGGAGAAAATGTACATGTGTTCATGACTGTATTTTCTGCACTAGATCCTGAATGTTGCATTGTTGCTCTTGATCTGAAATATTGCATTGTACCTGAAAGAAAATTATTATGTTTTTGATACAGTTTCACGAGGTCCAGATGTATCCAGAATTGTCGGTCTTTGCGTGTGGCCTTTTTTTGGCGTTATGAAGTAAACACAACGATTCCTCTGCGGTACCACGACTACATTTACCATAATTTGACATATTTTATCACATGAGAAGGTGTTCCTTGCTGGGTTGCGAAACCTTTTTATTTTAAACTGGTCTTTCAATTTGCTCAGTATGCATGTGTTATCTATATCATGATATCAGATGCAGATATTCCTCATAGTTTCCAATATTTTAAGGATATTTTATTGAGCTTCAATATCATTGAATCAGGCGTATCTGTTTCATTGAGTTCAAAATAAATGTTTACTTATTAGGAATATGATCGAAGTACGATTATGTGTTTCATCATAGTATAGGGAATGAATTGGAATCATGTGGGGCATGATACATGTATGGTTCAGTTTTCATTTTTTTGCAGGTGGGGGGGGGGGGGGGGGGGTTACGTTGTGTAAGATACAGTCAGCTGTCGTCGTGCTGATAATGTGCTCGAGCTCTGATATCATCTCCCGCAGTTAGCTGCATTTTCTTGTTTAAATTTTTCCTGTTGTTTAGTCAGGCCAAAGGAGGTAAATGATCAAAAATAATATGTCAATATGTTCAGTTAATTATTAGGTTTTGTTTTACTCGTGTAATATAATTGTAAACTGCATAAATGAAGCGGGCGATATATGGAGAAAATGTACATGTGTTCATGACTGTATTTTCTGCACTAGATCCTGAATGTTGCATTGTTGCTCTTGATCTGAAATATTGCATTGTACCTGAAAGAAAATTATTATGTTTTTGATACAGTTTCACGAGGTCCAGATGTATCCAGAATTGTCGGTCTGGTGTTGATGTTGACGAATAAACAATTTTGATGAAACACATGGGAATTCCGTGGGACTACCTGTGCTATACTCTACACATATGGTGAAATATTGTGTTGATTTGGATATATATAAACTGAACCTTGTGATTGGAATATTTGATACCGATTAACTATCTGTTTGAATGGACGAGTGACTGAGATCATCAACTCGCACTCGCCCATAGTAATTGGATTAACACAGAGGTTTTGGTTTTTATCACACTTCGTCATACTGACTGGTTCCAGAGGATTTCGAGAAAATCAGCGTCAAAAACTTCGTTGGAATTCATTTCACACATGACTCGGAATTAAATATTTACACATCTTGAAATACGTTATTTGTCTTGAAATTAAATACCTGTATTGAAACACATCTTGAATTACTCTGTCAACACAGCTACACATGACGATTGTTATTGAGTTCCATTCTTTGAAGATTGATTGATTGATTGATTGATTGATTGATTGACATACCGTGGCAGGTCCTTTGCTTTCCAGGATCTTAGCTTTTAATTTGTTATAACCTTCCGCGTCTCCAGGATATTTTTTCTCCGCCATAAATTTGAGAGCTTCTTGGAACTGTTGGAAGCTGATCTTCCGACTGCAATATCGGAGAATATCATTATTATTTTTA
The DNA here is from genome assembly GCA_949152475.1 of Terebella lapidaria. NCBI lineage: Eukaryota > Metazoa > Annelida > Polychaeta > Terebellida > Terebellidae > Terebella > Terebella lapidaria. The sequence continues at coordinate 27,805,277 of OX424566.1, read as the reverse complement.
TTGTTATTATATTATCGATGGTGAGACATACCCCATACATATGTCATGTCAACTCAGTAACACCACAAATGTATCTGGACTCATGGGCCTGGGTGTCCTAGTAGGGCTCGTGGTCGGGGATTGGGACGGCGTGAAGCTAAAATGAAATACTGGCTTTTTCTTATTAAACTATAGTTTGAAAAGAAAAAGCGAGTCGTGCTTACCCTCATGGTGTAAGTGCGACCAAAGTCGGACATACCTCTATCGTTATTATTATTATTAAGGAAGATTGATTAAGAAATGATCCGCATGTCATCACTGTGACAGAATTGCTTCGATTAGCAATATTTTACCGACATACAGACACTCACTCTGTTTTATTCTTGACTTTGGCAAAGATAATCTCCACATCTGTTGACGTGAGTTTCTTATCAAGAAGTTTGAGGTCTCTGGTGAGTTTGGCGAATTGTGCTGAATCCATCTGTGCGTCTGCATCTTTCCCCGTCCCGAACGAGCAGAATGACTTGAAGACCTCCTCCATCGACACGGTAATGCTTATAGTACCCTGGAAGCATGGAAAATCGGATGCTCATTACCCCTATAATAGATTGTTAATATTCCATCACCTCATTACCTCTATAACAGATTGTTAAAAATTAGAATGAAGCAAGAAATTACAAATAAAGTGTCTGATGTAAGAGATAGAATATGTCACTTTATTGTAAATCAGTTATGACTTTATAAATCAGTTATAGAAAATTTTGAAGAAAAAATACATATTCGGACTGTTGTGTATACAAATTCGAATTTGTTGTGTTGGGTATGAATGAATAATGGGACAAGACTTCTCTCCTACGAGCTCAATCAGCAGGTTAGTTTCCTGCTTTTCTGGGGGCAGCCGCCGCGAGTATGCATGATAGTCAAGTCAATGTCTAATCTCAGTTATACTTGCATGCATTCTTCCTTTGCATTCTTGCATGCACACCGACACCCGTGGAAGAGATAGACGACAATTTCGCAAGTACAAAATCATAAACCAGAAGGCTACAGCGTTGAGAGTGGCTCCAACAATTCCCTGCTAGCATCATCTTCAGACAATGTAGGCTGGATATTTTGAATTCTCATGCTTTATGAGTAGTCATCTGTAGAATATGATTAAAAACATGCATGTTTTTCACTATAATTCTGTCTTGGATCTATTGGAGTACGAATACCAAAATTTGAAACGTTGTCCTGTGTACACATTACAACAACGAAATCAGGGTATAAAACAGTGAGATTTTCCTGTTTAGAGATGTTTTTTTCACAATTCAATATGTTGATGATACGATGCATACGATAAATTCATTACTAAGCATGTTGGTGCAAATGTCAGAAAAATTTGCACATGCAAAACGATGTGGACGGACAACTACGGACGCATAGCCATGCCGGGGCGGATCCAGAAATTTGAAGGGGGGACTACTGTGGGGGTCTGGGGTTTGCTTAAATGCCCCAGAAACCAGAGCCTTTTGTATGTTCTGTGGTAGTTTCCCAGCCCCTCTTGGTTATTAATCTCACTTAAATATAGGCTACCCGTTATTACCCATGTTGTCAAATTAATTCTAAAATTGGCACAAAGATTAAGAAGGTTACCAGACAATATATGCTATTTTACTCGGTGACCTTGAAATCGAGGTGAGGTTAAATTCAAGATGACGACCATATTCGGCATATATCATTTCCCACATGTCCACAATTTATTGCTAAGCGGTAAATTCAATAATAAGAGATATTAACAACTCTGCTTCATGACCTTGTGAATGAAGTCAAAGGTAACTTCAAGGTCATGAGTATATTCAGCATATAACATTTACTAATGTCCACAATTGATTCCTAAGCTGTGAAGTCGAAAATAATTGAGATATTAGCCATTTCGTTATCTCACCTTGAAGTTGAGGTCAAAGGTCAAATTCAAGGTCACGAAGATATTCAGCATATATCATTTCCTATATGTTCACAGTGTAAGCTGTAGAGTCGATAATAAGCGAGATATTAGCTATTTTGTGCTCTGACCTCGAGAAAAAGGTCAAAGGTCAAAAGAATATTCAGCATATATCTTTCGCTATATGTCGACAATCGATTCCCAAGCTGTAAAGTCAATAATAAGCGAGATATTAGCTATTTTGTGTTCTGACCTCGAAAAAAAAGTCAATGGTCAAGAGAATATTCAGCATATATCTTTTGCTGGATGTCCACAATTGATTCCTAAGCTGTAAAGTCGATAGTAGGTGAGATTTCAGCCATTTTGTGTCCTGACCTTAAAAATAAGGTTGAAGATCAAGGTCATGAGAATATTCAGCATATACCACTTACTATATGTCCGTAATTTATTTCCAAGCTGTAAAGTCGGAAATAAGCGAGAAATTGGCCATTTTGTTCTCTGACCTTGAAAATGAGGCCAATGGTCAAATTCAAGGTCACAAAGATATTCAGCATATATCATTTCTTATATGTTCACAGTGAATTCCTAAGCTGTAAAGTCGATAATAAGCGAGATATTAGCTACTTTGTACCCTGATCATGAGAATAAGCTCAAATGTCAAGATAATAAGATGACAGATGATAGATGATAAGATGATAAAATTGATAAAAAGCGAGTTATTAGCCATTTTGTTCTATGACCTTGAAAATGAGGTAAAAGGTAAAATTCTAGGTCAAGTTCACGAGAATATTCAACGAATAGCGTTTCCTATAAGACCACAATCGATTCCTATCATCTAATCTCAATACTAAGTGAGATATTAAGAATAATGTGTCCCATTATGAAGCATAGGAGAATTTTCCATGGGAAAGTCCCATTTGGGCCAAGGTACTGTACAGAATCAAGAATGACCGTCAAAGTCCACAATTGACCTTTTTTCGTTAAAAATGGGCGCCATATTAAAAGAAATCGATAATCAGGAAAAAACAAAGAAAAAATACCTCCCTCTTGAAATGTTTTTAAGCATCTTGTGCAAAATTTCAGAAAGATTCCACCATAACATTTAAACTTAGTTATTAAATGTAGACGGACGAAGACGACGGCAGACACAAAGGTCCGGTAACCAAAGTTTCGATAACCTAAAAATTGTTGTAGGGAAGCAAGTCTATCTCAGCGTGGGATCTGGGGCCTGCTGAGGGCCCCAGAAGCCAGAGCCATTTTCATGTTGTATTGTAGATTACTGGCCTGTCCTAGGTGGGTAACCTAGAAAAAACCATAACACACACAGACACAGTTGTAATGACAACACACGTAGAATGTTTTATTTCGAAATCTACAACGTGCAAAGTGAAAGTACAAATGTTTTCCCATGCGATACTTCAATCATCAATGTATGGTTGATAACGATACTGGGATCAACATCACTGAAATACCTGTGGAATGCTGCCGATGCCCACAAGCTGTAGTTACCGTTTCCAATATTTATCATAAACGTAATTTCCGCATCGTTGTTACCCTAGTTTCTACATACAACATCTGAAAGTGCCCTGAACAATATCTAAAGATATACCACATGAATACACCTGAAATAGATCTACAAACATTCATGAAATATTACACATTGAATATCAGTAAACAGTTATGTAAAAAATTTAGGACGTCAATTTTTTGTTTGTTCAAATTTTATTTCGAGTGCACCTATATACTTCTGATGACTCCAATTTCCTGATACTGCCCATGACAGCCTGATATCATGATGATACGCTTCTTAGCTACACTGTGAACTCCGTGGACATACAGCAAATGTACCACCAAGACACAAATTACCATGCCCTACTTTCCAAAGACGACGATAGTTGTGTTAAATATACAAATGAGATATATATCAAGCCAGGATAGAACAATAGTACATGCTTTAATGTAAATGGAATGACACATATTATGACTGTACATACTTTCTTCACTAACTCATTGGCATTTCACCAATAAACTACTAACACATAACGAGTAGTCAAGAACACGCTATGATAATGTCTAGTCATAACGCCTCCACTATACGTGTAGTCCTGGTTGCGACATTTTTGTACCACAAAAAAGAAATAATGATGATGATTTTGTGCGCAGTTTTTTTGCGTAGTTATTACTCTCTCTGGTTCTAACAAGAAATGGTTCAAGCAGCGTAGAAGCGAACGATCATGAGTACCAATTGTAAATCTTTGATTCCAAAAATATCGTCTATAGTACAATATCTTAAAAATTTCCTTGAACACGGCCATATTTTTTTTATAAAGATATGCTAATGGCAGTACACATGGTACGTGATAAAGATAATTGTGTATTCGTATAACAACATCGACTGTATTTAACAATGTTTACATTTATTTATAAACCCAATATGAATCTACGTATCGGACATATTTCTGAACATGGGTGGAATTATTGCATTTCAAATTACAAGACACAGAATGGTTCATAGCCATACAAATCTACCTGATTGCATATAGCAGAAAGTCTTTTGCCATTATCGGAGGTAGATGAAATTTTCAAAGTAAATTGTAGTGCTTACCGAGTCAAACTTAACACCCATATGGCGTTTACTAGTAACTATACATCTATCTATGAAAAGACAATAACTTTTTTAATAGTGGTGTTTGGACACAACACACACAAAATTTGTACACAAATATCATTTCAATGTATGTGGTTTACCCCCGCGCCAATCAGTTATTACATGTGACGCCTGGAAATAGCCCCGGCAGTGACTCTCTCAACCTGGATAACGGTACACCGATTTCTAGGTTGAAGAGAGCCACTCCTGAGGCTAGCCTGGAAACATTGTTCGCATGTTAGTATCATGCCTATCAGCAAAATCGCCATCAATGAATGTGGGCAGGAATTGTTCCTTCTCACTTTGGCTCCTCATATGTGTCCTTATTCTTGTATCCAGACACATAGCCGGACTGGTCGTGTAGCTCCTTACGTCCCGCGATACCCTTGCCTTTGCCCGTGTCGTCAAACCGTTCCTTGTGTGAGCCCGTGTACTTACTCGCGTCAGTCAACCGGTCTACAGCCCCTGCATCCACCACTTTCTGTGAACATATTTCGTTGAAAATAATTTCACACATATATATTCAGAGTTAAATATTTACATATATCTCGAAATATTAAGTTATTTGTCTAGAAATGAAACACATGTCTTTAAAGAAACACATATATTGAAATACTATTTGTCAGCAGAGCCACCTAATGACGATTGTATACATATGAATGTGTTCCATTTTTCTACATTGATTGATTGATTGATTGATTGATTGATTGATATACCGTGGCGCCGTGAGTGGCAGGTCCCTTGCCCTCCAGGATCTTGGCTTTTAATTTCTCGTAACCTTCCGAGTCTCCGGGATATTTTTTCTCCGCCATCAACTTGAGAGCTTCTTGGAACTGCTGGAAGTTTATCTTTCGACTGCAATATCGAATAATTGATTGTTGAACAAACACTTCTGATACTAATGAAGGAAAAAATAGTTCCCAGGCTACAACAGTAACTCAAAGTCATAATTGGATAAATACTACCATTGGATAACTGTTACCTCGAATCATTATTAAATGTCTCCCAAACACGTGTATTGCATTTAATCCATAGTAGAATTTTCATGCATTATGAAGGATTAATTAGAAAATGTTTAATTTGTCATCACTGTAACAGAATCGCTCGAAGTAGAAATAATTGCACCGACATACTCACTCTGTCTTGTTCTTGACTTTGGCAAAGATGATGTCCACATCTGTTGACGTGAGTTTCTTATCAAGAAGTTTGAGGTCTCTGGTGAGTTTGGCGAGTTTTGCCGAATCCATCTGAGCGACTGCATCCTTTCCCGCCCCGAACGAGCAGAAAGACTTGAAGACCTCGCCCAACGTCATTGTGATGTCTATATTGTCCTGGAAGCATGGGATCGAATGCTCATTAGATCTACCTCTATCACATATCACATTGTAAATATTGAAAAATTGAAAATGAAACACGAAAATACGAGTGGGACGTCTGATACATAGGGTATTTCACTTTCTGATAGATCGATTACCATAATTACGGAAATCTAAAAAAAAAACATATTCGGGCGGATATATTGTGTTGTGTAGAAAACATTGTGCAGTGAATATCAAATTGAACTTGATATCCAGTTTCACTACTGATTTAGGGAACTGGGTATAGGCCTACCAAATCCAATGAAATAATTTTCTTTAACAGGTTTATAAATGTTTTATTTCACAGTATGTGCTACTATCGTAAATGTTAGCAGTATATAAATTAGTAATCATGGAAATTGTCTAAAAGACAGGAATTTATGGGGGCATCGAGGACATTTTCAAAATATTTTAACTGGGTACTTTCACTTGTATCTATACGGTATGAATATATGTTCGGCACTTTGTAGTTTTACTTATTTCGAGGATACACCTGTTTGCCAGAAACAATGTTCTTGACTCAATCGATTTTTATCTTAAATTTTCGGGCTCAAACACCTGCAGGAGTTAAATCAGTGGAGTGAACAGATATCAGCGAGCAATGCTGACCGGCAGAAAGATCAGCATTGCGATCGAGAAAAAAAAATACCTCGCTCGTCTCCCTATATGACTCCGACAGACAAATCTAGCTACATGTACAAGTACCCCGAAGCACGACATAGAGATTGATGGTTTGGCGACACAGGAGGACATATAGTTGTAAAACATACTCCTGTGTGACAACGCCCGGGGTATGTTCTAACTTAATTATTACTTGGTCGCGCACCATCCTCTTTCACTCATGAACCTAAATGTACATACATATAAAGGTGCCCTTTTTTCGGAGTACCGAAAAATTAACTTCGATTGCCTCCGAATATGTGAAGTTTTGGCGAGCGGAGCCGTTCAAAATGTAGCAACAACAGGGCTAGCTTCATATTTAGCATCCATACATACAATAAACGTGTATATATAGGTCTACTATATGTACACATTGTGGAGTTTATAATGAACTTTACATCTAGTAGATGCCCCCTACTGTGTGATACGCCCTGTATTTCATATAAAGTAACACGTTCTTTTCAGACATTGTGAGTCCTGGATGAAGATTCCTACAAGCTGCGTTTATATAAAATAACTGAAGGCGACTATATACTTTCTAAATATGACTTTGCGTCGAATTAGACATGGTTCTTTGCCATTGAAAGATTTCAAGTACACACCATGCGAAGAATTGTAACCTCGAGTGGTATTGAGTTTACGTTATATATACAATATTTGTTGGCCACATGAACCAACAACTTTTTCGACCGTGTGATAACATATTCAAAAATAAAATTTCTATGTACGTGTATAAACATCGAATTGACATTAATGTTAGTGGCTTCCGGTACCAAACTAATATGGGATTACTGTATTTTAGCAGAAATACATAATACATAAAGTCTTATGTATATGATTGTAGTCAACAATGTTATCAATGAATGAGCTTTAATGTCTACAGGTTTTAAAAATGGGATCATTAACGTTGTGATAAATTGATATATCCACTTATTGGTACTTTTTGCTAGGGACACTCGTCATATAGTGCATGGCTTCAGTCATTTTGCCCCAATATCACCCCCTGTTCGCGGCACAGTGGTAAGTAAATTTTTGACGTTATCGGTTCTAAATTCTTGACGTGATGCGCAATATTCTTGACGTTATGTGCGAAATTCTTGACAATTTCTTTGTTTATGTTTTGTTCTATCACAATCTCAGCTTAAATTATCTAATTGTGTTCAGGTAATTAGTAACAAGGTGACTATATATTCGATTTATGAGTTAGACGAAGCAGTATGGCATCCCAATCACGCTCTGAGATGTAAAAAAAGTTGAAGATCGTGCCTTGCACTTATCCGAATGTACTAAATGCATTTTATTTCCATGCAATGGATCCGCTATGTACTGGAAATGAGCTTTAGCATATTGGCAGCTCATTTATGATTAAGCATTGAAAGGTTCAAAGGCCAGATGTTAAATTAAACATACGTGTCAGTCGTTTTCCACCAACAATGATACGTTCGGTATTTTTGACGTTAGTTCGTCATGCTTGACGTTATTGAAAGCCATGTTAGAAATTTTTGTCGTTATTTTTGACGCATGATTGCAATTTAATCAAATAGTAAAATTGGATAAAAGAGTGGTTTCCTCTTGCAGATAAAATACGATGCTAAATATGTAAAAACAAAATTGGAAATACTTATCACGTATTACAAAATGCAAGAAATAAATATCCTGACACATTTTAAGATGTCATATAAAACATAAAACGTGGTTACACAGTTTATTCCCATACGAAAGCGCCACACCAATATCTACACAGTTCATATAGATCGTCATACGATCAGTCACATCAAAGTAAATGACACGGCAAATTGTGAACACCCTCAATCAAATTATCTCCCCCAAAGTCTACTTAGACGTGCCATATCTCTGCCTGACCGCCAGTACTGGCTTTTGGCCCTGAGCTTTCGTAGCCGTCGGCAAGTCTTTTTTCTAAAAAAAACATCCTACTAAATTCATGCTCAAAACCAATGTATCACTGTCCATCGCTGCAATACAACACATTTCTAGTAGTAACTTTGTTGGCGTAGTTATATAACGCAAATTGATTATACTTGGAGAGGTCAGAAATAAATAACTGGCAGGAGAATGCATAAAGAAATTGTCGCATACCAGCCGCAAACTAATTTAAAACAGCACTTAAATTGTCACCAAATTTAAGATATTAATATTAGCAGTATATTGGATGAGATCACCGGAATGTCTCGGCTTTTATTGCAATGTCGAGAATTCTACACCAATGTAGGCCTATGCTGAATCTAAAAGAGTCGTCAGAAAAGTCGGAAAACAAAAAGAAATACATATAGGGTGATGTCAACGACCATCGGTCAATCACATATACCCTAAAGGACTCTCTTCACGCTGGGAAAAACATTTCTGTTGCGTACATAATGGATTTCCAGGCCATGGAATGAGCACACGGTTGTTATGTAGCACCATGACGCTTTATAACAGGTTAAACGTCAACATATATTAAATACTAGCACCATGACGCCTTATAACAGGTTAAACGTCAACATATATTAAATACTTATCAACGATACATTTAATACTATTATTACATTTTTCTTTCTTTTATAAACATGTTTTTTCTTTAAATCAATAAAAACCAATATCGTCAACTTCTCTGTGAAATAACGTCAAGAATGATTAACTTGTGTAATCATAACGTCAATAATTTAACGCCGTGCAAAATTGGGGATGCGTAGGTTTCCCTATTAATAACCACTTTTGCCGTATGTAACATCATTGTACAAACTACTGATGAATCAAATAGTCATTACATGTACTTATTGACCGGTTTTTGTGCCTTTTCAAGAGCTAGAGAACAATATTTAGAGTTAACCATCGAACGCCCATTGTATATTACTTACAATGGTGCTTGAATCCACAGTTGGACTACATATCAAGATATATATAGTATCTGTGTACTGTGCGCATAACTATCACGATATTAGTTGTTCCATATCAGGTTTATTTCATTATTAAACGTACTCAATTGTCCTTTTTGTGGCTACACAAAAGTATATCGTCAAGAATTTCGCACATAACGTCAAGAATTTCGCGCATAACGTCAAGAATTTAAAACCGATAACGTCAAGAATTTATTTACCGCTGTGCCGCGAACAGGGGGTGCCCAATATTTGATCAAAGGGAACCGTGCAACTATTTCTACTAATCATCAGCTCTGCACGGACCATTCACAGGGACACACCTCACGGGTTCTACTCGCGGCTTTATCGATCGTTCGCAAGCCCATCTTATTTATCAGAAGAATGTAATTTGGGGGAAATAAATTATGAATTATGCCCCGGGCAAGTGTTCACCTCGCACGCACGGGATATCCGTTAATTCGATACTAATGCCTACTTGATGATAACGCCCGCGCGCACGTCTATTTGGCTCCTACGTTTATAGCATTCCAAGGAATGATTGAGCAGGCCCACATCAGCGATTTGTTTCTGCATCAATTTGCAGTTTAGAGTCCCATGCAGCTATATGATGGCTTTTGGATGAAAAAGAAACCCCATCGTTCCAACATTATTGCGGGAAATACAGTGGCGGTCACGATTTTATTTCATGATAGCGGTCAAGCTATGCCTTTCACGCGGACATCCAGTGTTTACATCATTATACAGAAACGGTTGCCATGGCAACTGGTGGGGGCGAAATCGGATGCGGCACTTGAATTTATTATGCATATATCTGGCCTGTTTGCCTCCGGGGATAATGTATTGACCCCCGTCGGGTATAGTACTGCCTGCCTGGCGATGATAACCCACAGCTACACGGAGAACATCTATATGTGTCACTCTCTTAGCCAGATTCGTGTTTTATCAGCGAATCCTATTGTTTTTTTAGGCAACAAAACATAACGATATTGGCAATGGACCATATGGCACAATCAAGTAAGGGCCATATGCCAATGTATCAATGTATGGATGGCTCTTACTAGTAACATTGAGGTGCAAAAAAATATGGAAATATGCATCTTACCACTTATCAGAAATATGCAATAATGACTCTAGAGATATGAGCAGTATAATTTTGTAACAATACGAGTACATGTAGGCTACACATTCTAAAGCCATATCATCGAAGCTTTTCGCTTTTGATTTTGAGTGTTTCAGAAGATACCGCGGTTCATTACAGGGCATTATTTTGATCAATAAACGCATCACATTGACGGCTATTGTGAGCACTGAATACATATGAAACTGACGGTATTTCGCTACATTGTCAAGGTCATCTGTCGACTAGGAATGTCAACATTATTTGTCATAGAGTTCGAGGAACAAACAGTATCCCTCGCGGTCCATATGGCTCCATGCACTATAATTAGCCATACACAGCGTGGGACTGCACGTCTCTGTGTGCGGGTAACGCCCTTTTAACAAATATCGATAAAAATCATTTCCTGGAGCTGACCGAGAATAAAACACTTTGTTTATATAGCAAGCCTGCCGTTAGTTGGAAATATTGTTACAAGCCACAACAACCTGATTAGCAAGTTAATTAAAGATCAACTCTGCAAGGGTGTAAAAAGTCAATGAACAAAAACTCGCCACTTGCGAATGAAAAACCGTGATTTTGTTCTCTGAATCGTGTGATTTCTCTTTACGCATCACCGTTTCTCCCCCTGCAATTCCACAGAAAATCCATGGCGGCATGGCCCCATGCTTTGACGTAGCTGAGTTAATAAACAGGAGCAGTGTTTGTCTGGTACCTGGTTGTGATCAGCTTCAGGTATAGATAGCACAGTACCCCACCCAGCTCTGGTTTCATTTATCCCACTCCCAAGCTGGTGTATTCATGGCGTATTTTCATATGCAATGTACATGTTTTTTTTGTGGATTATCAATGTCAGTTGCCCATATGGTGCAGGGCAAAAAATGTGAAGCATAATTTAATTTCAAAACAGTATGTCGATACACATAATGCGGTTAAAACATAGCTTGTTTGACCTAGATGCTTGCTACTGCATTACATATACACTCGTAAACAGATGTTTTTCATACTTTGAATCCATATAGGCTACATGTGGAGTAAAATTCCTTATTTCGAGAGTACTGATTTATAACCACTACTTCTGTACATTGAATATCCATCCAATATGCCACCATAGTGTAACGCTTTCTATTACTTTCGAGGGACTTCCTTGTTTTCATGCATGATGTACGTGTATATGATTAGAGAACTACGACAGGATAGTGGCGTGTGGGCGAGAGTAACACAGCATGTTTGTCGAGAGGTGGCCTAATTTAGGTAACCGCCCAGACACATCAAACGATAAAAGCACATACTTCATATAGATAACAATTCTTTCACATTTGGCAAAGAGCAATGTCAAACAATGCTCATTGTTATAACATGTAGTTTCATCGATGTGTGTCTTCAACATTCACCATGCACACTGGCACTGGTTGTCTGCCCGATATGGTATTCGTGTCCACAACTTTATTTTTAAAAGAAATCCTTAAGATGAATAATCAAGCACAAAACTCTAAACTACAGAGGAGTATTTTATCACTGTTTATCACTGTTCCATAAAACGAATGAATCTAAGAATACGGTGTTTCGAAAACACTGGGTAAAAACAGCTATCTAGGCCTAATGTAAACATGAGCTGTCCTTGAATAAAATCCGCTGCATAAATTCTGTCACATCGTGATCGGACAATTCACAGAATAGAATCTAGCTAGTTCTCAGCAAAACTGGCGATTAACACATGCATAAGAGTCTCGGTTAAATAGCAAAAATACTCACCTAAATAGATTCAAATATTCCAGAAAATGTAGGCCTATCAGGGGTTACAAAATGAAAACGCCCGCGTTTTGCGATATTCCGTTTAGGCGCGAGATACTGTTTATTTTCACAGTGCAAGACGCCGAGAGATGGGGGACGAATGCCCAGCATCAGTATCTATCATCAGTGGCTGTTCCACGCAGCGCATCTGTCAATGTTTGCGGGGATTCCGTCAGTCGCGCACACTCCCTCTGCCACAGAAACGCCGTTTTGAATGAGTCATCGCCGCATGTGTTCGGATGACGCCCTTGTGATTACAAGCCTGGCCCCTAGCCACAATTACATTCATTGCCAGGGAAACTGAAGTTTTTTTTAAAAGTACTAGTACATTGTATAGTGAAAATATGATGTGAACTTATGAAAGATCTCATTGATCTAAGCAAAATGGTTTTTACGGCATGTACATATCACAAGCCGTTCAAAAGTTATGGCACTTTAAAGACTGAAATCGGCAAATTTGCTTTTTCAAAACTATTTAGCTAATTAGTATGCAAATGACATATTCATATGACGTCATCGGGGGAAGCTGTTTTGATTAGGTACTTTGATATGTATTATTCATTCATTTAATGTTATGATTATTCATCAAAACTTATTCTATACAGATTTTAATATGAATAATCAGTGTTTTCACTTTTTCTGTTGTTGTCAAGGTAACCAGTGACCTGGTATGTCCCATAGCAACCATGGTTGCTAGGACCAGAAACCCACTTAGAACAGGGTATGCACAAATAAAAATGGTGCCAACTTGAGCTCTTCAATAATTTATTTCAAAAATAATAAACAAAAAGTCTGTGGATAGACTGACTTGGCAGTTAACGACCATGTCAACCATGGGTAATTACGGCTATAGGGAACGACTGGTAACCATAGCAACAGTACAGTTTGTGTGGATATTGACTATGTATGGTACATAATGATTTGCAGTAGTCAGTTCGTCAGAACCTTCAATAAGAATCATTAAATGGCTTGAAATATCCTAATTAAAATTTATTCCCCTCGTGACGTCATGAATTCTCATTAGCATCTAATTTGCATATTAATGAGTTACTAGAACTTTTCACGTGGCTTCTGTAATGTAGTGCCGGAATGGCAGTTTCAAATGGCTGTAACTTTTGAACGGATAGAGATATTGATATACCGTAAAGACCATTTTGCTCAGATCAATGAGATCTTTCATATATCAAAACATCATATTTTCACTTCACTAGTACTTCAAATACTGAAGAAAGTATACTAGAAAATATACTAGCCTCTTTTTTTCGGTCAATTCTATATTTTGGCATATAATCTAAGTGGGGAGAGAATGGATTATTTCATTTCAACTTGGAGCGGTAACAATTTGACGAAAAACTGCGTTATTGTTAGTGCACGTGCAATGTGCTCTATTCATGTCAAAAAAGATGTATGGTCACCCATGGTCATGTATTGGATTCATCTTTAGCTAGACGGTCATTTTGATGTCAGTAAAATATACAAATTATTTGATGTAGTTTAATTGTCCAGGTGGCTGAGTTTTGATTATGAAATGTATATGTATGAACACCCATTCATATGTTTTCAACTGGTCAATTATACATGTTGTATATGAGTGGCGATATGTATATTGCATTTACTGTTGAATTACAGGTCAATGATTACGAGGTCATTGTATAACTTTACTGATCACTCCCCTCGACCTGAATCCAAGTCAAATGGATACCTCCAATGATATTCTCTCGTAACTGTTTTTCCATAATCGGGTCATCTGCGTCTATCCATTCGGTATATAGCCGCATTCGGTGAGAAAACATCACTTATTTCAAAGGAGACTCGACCAAATGAATATCTTTAAGTATGAAAAGGCGGGCCATCTATCCCTTCCAGCCCAAGCAAGAAATTTCTGAATTTGGAAACAAATTGTCCAGGTTTAATTGCTTTTACGGTCTCGAACTCACCACATTTATCACATGAATTGGCATTTAAATGTTACGAAATCCCCAAATCTAATTGAACTCACCTGATCTTACTCAGGGAAGAAATTCAACATTGCGTTAGATTGCCATTTTTTCAATCCAGAATCCACTTAAAAATTAGGCCTTATGCTCAATGGAAAATATGAAGAATTGAAAAGTTGACTTGACGACCCCGAAACAAAGTACATGTATGAAGATTTTGTGATACATGATTTCGTAGGCTGTCACTTGGTAATTTCCAGAAATTAATCACAAATTATTGAACATAAACACGCAGAATCATACATGAAAGCTCATTAATGTTACTTTCTCCATATCAATCAGATTCTCACTTTTGTAATATTAATTGAAGAAGGAAATTCGTTTTAAAAATTTGCCTTTTACAGTTTTACATGTAGATTTGTAGCAGGAAATGATGTTTATATTCATGTTCGTCCCTAATCGTTTGCTGTCCAACTCACCATATCGAAGACAGAGGCACAAACCACAAACCACAGTAGAGCCTTCATTTCCATCTGCAATCACGGAATTCATTCAAACACAAGTGAATGCTGAAAATAGAAAACTAATAAATCTATGATTATTAATATTTGTTGTTGTTTTTTTCATATCTGTTTTTTCATATATTGGCAACTCACTGAGTTTGAGACAGCAGCTACACTGACAAAATCGCAGTCGCTAACATTCGGAACACCTAAACGACTAACACATGCAAATATACATCAGTTATTGAAGCACGTTAATCTGATATGTTTTTCGGTGCCAGGCCATACACATGTGTAGATAAGAATATATAGTCGACCTACCAGCTGACAAATGTCAGTTATGATAGTTATGATTGAATCGAGGCATTGCAGACACATGTATTAGTATTTGTATATTCGCGGCACGTAAATGTTTTACCAATGTTGATATATTGTCAGCCAGTTGACATTGACTGGTGCTTGATTCATAGGAGAATCACATGACAATACACAGCATTTTGAATAAAAAAAACCCAAGTGCATTGGCAACAAAAATCCATCCGATAATAATCGGACATGTCCATTCGTTAATTGCAAAAAGGTGAATGCTGGAATATGAATTTTGAAATATTGAAAAAACAACAACAACAGAACTCCATAAGTGGGATACAAATTCGAAGCAAATTTATAAAGAAAGTATTTTTTGTAAAAGGATATCTCAAAATCAATAATAACGCTAGTATTTGTTTTACGTAAATCGATCATTTACACGCAATATACATGTTTATGCAATGTACATAAATTAGCCCAAGGGCTAAGAAAAGTTACCGGACAATATATATTTTAGATATTAGCCTTTTGTCCCGTGATCTTGGAGATAAGGTCATTAGTCAATTCAAGTTCACGAGAATATTCAGCATATATCATTTATAGTATGTCCACAATCGATTCCTAAACTGTAAGTATGATATTAGCCATGTTGTGATCTAACCTTGAAAATGAGGTCAAAGGTCAAATTCAAGGTCATGGGAATATTCAGCATAGGCCTATATCATTTCCTCCATGTTCGCAAATGATTCCTAAGCTGTAAAGACGATAATTAGCGAGATATTAACCATTTTGTTCTCTGACCTTGAAAATGAGGTCAAAGGTCAAGTTGAAAATCATGAGAATTTTCAGCATGCATCATTTCCGATATGTTCACTATGGCCAAAGATTTTCAAGGTCAGAGCATAAAATGGCTGATATCTCGCTTATTATCAACTTTACAGCTTGATAATCAATTGTGAACATATAATAAACTATATGCTGAAGAGTGTCATGACCTTGAACTTGACCTTTGACCTCATTTCGAGATCAAAGCACAAAATGGCTAATATATCGCTTATTATCGACCTGGTAGCTTTGCAATCAATTGAGCACATATAGGAAATGAATTTGATCTTGATCTCATTTCCAAGGCCAGAGCACAAAATGGTTAATATCACTGGCGGATCCAGGGGGGAGCGGTAGGAGCTACTGCTCCCCCCAAAGTCAAATAAAAAAAATATTCGAGAAAAAATGTGTGTTCCGATCCGGATACCAACACTGCAAAAACCGTTTTGTTCAGTAGAAATATTGCTTTCATTTCCATTGTTTTGATTGCATTTCCATTTCCACCGTCCTCCATTTCCCCCTTTTCTACTTTAGCTTTTTTTTCCTCCCCGTTCCGATTTCCCTTTCTGATGTCTTAAAGTTTAGGATCAGAACATAGATGGTTGCATTTAAGGTGGGGAATCGCCTAAGAATTTCCATTGTCACGCACATCATACCGATGTACGTTATTTATATCTCCGCGAATTCTGGTCAATCTATTTCAAATTTGGTCTATAGTTGCTACGTGTTTGTTTTATATATTATACTATGTTAAAACGAGGATTTACTAGGATAGTCTATGAATATAGATAACTGAATGTACGCAACAGATAACAAGGTATAACTTTGCGATGATACTTGCACAACAATGAGTTCATATATTCGTGATCACGAATCGAGAATTAGTTTTCTGAAATTCACTGCACATAATGTGAGAAATGGTGTTAAATATACAAGCAAGTTCATACAGGTGCTTCTTTTTCCAGTAGGTCTCTATGCACGTCGACAAAAGTCGTATTTCAAAACTGTAAGCCCCATTTGTTAATGCATACATGAAAAGAACGAGCCGACATCTCAGTAGCCTTTTGGCTTGTGATTAGGTACTTATGTACTTGTCATATCTATTCCATGGGGTTTGTTTCGGATTTCTAAATTATTTTCATAGGTTGTTGGGCAGTTGTATACTAATTCCATCAGGTGTACAGTAGAAACAACTACATTATCCACACTGTCTGCCCCTGATGACGCCAGTGTGTCATTTGATAAAGTATTGCAAAATATTGTATTTTACGTTTGTTATTGAAATCATCAAAATTTGGCTGTATTGGTGGTAATAGATTGATACTTACATTACATCCACCAGCATTGAGAGTATTCTTGCAATTTTGAACCAAGATATACATTGGGAGTCAGGCCCGTAACTAGAAACTGTGGAAGAGGGGTTCGAATTTGAGGGTTGAGAACAAATGCGAGCGAAGCGAGCCCCCTTCGGCGTGGGGTCTGGGGCCCGCTCAAGGGTCCCAGAAGCCAAATCATACTACGTGATTCCTGGTGAATTCTGAAGCTCTAGTGAGATCATTTTCCAACTTCTCGAGAACTATTTTTGGACGATATTATGCATACAGTCAAATTCCCATTATTGAACACCTCCGGTCAGTGAACACCACCAGTTAGTGAACAATTTTCCTTGGTTCCAAGTGAGTGCTTATCTTTTAACATTGGTGTGCTCTTCCGATTAGTAAACACCACTTAAGGTAGTCCGCTCCAGACAGTGAGAGGAGAGGGTTTGTAGCGAACTACGTTAATTAGTGAATAACCTATTTAGTGAATAAATCCCTGTTGTGAACACTGTTATATGGTTGTGTACTTTTATATTTCAATTTGTGACTCTTTACTCAGTGAACATAGGCAAGTGCATTGTAATCGCACAGGGCAGAGAATTCTGACTACTAGTGAACAATAAAGTAATTACTGGTCTAACAAAAATATATCTTATGATATTGTTTAGATTCTTCCTAACTGGTGTCATACTCTAGTTTCCACGGCCTAGATCATCAGTGAAGCCACACGTATGCGGGCTTCTCGAGCTGAATTTCATCAGCTTGACATAACATCGTTTTTGTGGGGCCTGCCGGGTAATATTCATCTCAATAACATTCAATACTCGAGAAGATTAGGTTATAATGTTGTTTGAATCTATCGTGATGGTACTTTTTCTGATTAGTGAACACCTCCATATGGACATTTTTGCTGGGTCCCAAAGGCGTTCACCAATCTTTGATTGTGTTTGTATGTAAGCATTGAAATTACTTGAGTAGCCCAGCGGACAAATGACGAGTTCCTGTGTTAGAATATCCTGAAGTATCTTGATTCATACTCCTGAAAATACTTCTCAATGTGATGATAACAGACACAACCATGGATATTTACAAAAATGTAAATAATATCACTATATGGAGTGTAGCCTAGACACGAGGAATACATCTGGATTATCCAGTAATACTATTTGAATTTCAATAAAATATTGCATGCACCAGTTTAGTGAGCAGAATGTTTGGGAACAAATGTAGCAAGAAAACGGCCATCAGCACAAAGTCCGCAGACACAAAACGAACTAGAACACAAGTCTGAACTTGAAAACCGGAAAAACGATCTGAATGAATGAGAACATGTTAACTTTATGGTTTAAAGCTTTCTAATTTCTCACCTTTGTTAAAAATATCTTCACATGGTAAAACGGGAACATATTGGCTATGCATATGGGGAATAAAACACATGAACTCATAACGTTTGTGTAGTTCTCATGGGAGTATATACATGCACCCTGTAATGCACAATTATTTGAACCCCGACTTTTTCAAGATGAAGAGAAACATGCCCTATCTCGAATTATATTAGAAAAGATAGATCCAACTGTGTGTCATTTGTGTGTTGTGAATGTAATAATCAAGTGATACCAATTTAGTGATTTGATCATCAATGACACAGTGTTTGTAATTTCGTAGAGTTTGACGTGTGTGCAAGATTTCAGGGGGGGGGGGGGGGGGGTGAGCCACAAAGGGGGGTTCGATCGAACCTGTCGACCCCCCCCCCCCCCCTGCGTACGGGCCTGGGAGTGTATTCTACACAAACAAGCAGAATTCCAAAAGATTGGCACAGATTGCACCTTTACAAAACCTTCACAAAAACGAATGCAAAATCGTGTATGAACCCTGAAGTTCAATGATAGGGCTAAAATTAACATTGGGTAGATTTCAAACTTTTTCAATTTGTGCAATAGAGCTTTGAAATAGAACTGTGGAACGTTTGACTTCCATGTGAAACAATACCAAGTTATAATATGATACCATCGCAAAAATAGGGCCTATGAGCCAAAAAATGGTGTAAATGAGTTAGAAAACACAATACTCTACTGAGTTAAAAGTATACAATATGGAAATTCCATGCCCACCTAGGTCCTACATGTATATTAAATATACTAGTATAGCAAATCAAAGTGTGCTAAAATGTTATCTGAAACCTGCAGGTTTCGTTTGACATCATTCCCCATCATTCACATTATGGGTGTGAACGTAAATATCATAGCGTTCATTTATGACTTAAGTGCCATAAATGTTCAGTGTTCGCACCTGCCATCTAGCGACTGCCATTTTGGACACTGAGTCGTTATGACGGAATTGTGATTTGTAAGTTTATTCACGTCACGCTTCGTTTTGTAATTTGACATGAATAGTTGACTGATGATGGAATATTTGCGACACGAAGTCATTGACATCACACCGGTATGTTCTATGAAGGACTAGAAATACTTGGAAGTTTGTTATTCGTAAAAGATCGCTTGTGTCTTTAAAACGTTGATAATTATTCCACAATGCGAGTTCCACTCAACATGCGAGTTAACAATACCCGTGGCCTGCTAAGTGATATTTCATACTACTTGAAACTCATTGTTCCTGTTTACTTCTTCCCATCGGTCTAACCATCTGTATAAGCAGGAATATGAAGAGAGATGCTACCCTAGCTGCTGGTGGGTCACCACTAAGCTACAAAACTCTGGCGGTTCTCACCTGCGAATGCTCGTAGAGAATGGCTTGCAAATAATCAGGGACTACATTAAAGGTCAAAATAACAAAGGTAATCGCATTATACGCTTATGACGTTGTGCTGACCGCCAGTTTTTAATCCTGGGTATATATTAGCCGACGTTGCTCCATTTTGAATGGTTATATTGGGTAGGTACATTCAAAGTACTCACCCAATTCAAGTACCTACCCAATATAAACATTCAAAATGGAGCAACGTCGGCTAGATATATATAGGCTACTAAAAGAAAAATCAATAATGGGGCCTGATGCACTGTGTTTTGATATCAAAATTTACAAAATCTTGGAGGTAGGTTTCTGCAATTGAAAATTGTTTATCCACCATTCGCTATAAATAGAGAGAATAAGATACCCCTACCCTGAAAGACATTTACCCGGTTCTTATATCAGGGGTTGTTTTGCAAACTAAGTCACCAGTGGCAGTTCGAATAGCACCTGGAGCGGGGGACGACGGTGAAACCGAGTTTGTTCTGTACCAGTGTTTGGACTGTAGTGGTGATGAGCCTCCTACTTCAAATGGAGATAAAATATATGTGGAGAAATGGGACCAATTCCAAGCATATGTCAGGTAAAAATAACAATTAAATATGCAAACGAGTAAATGCCTAAAACATATTAATATAGGTCTTGATTCATACGTACTGTTTCTCTTAACCAGTTCTTACATTCTATTTTACAAAATGAATTCTGAAATATTCCTAAAAATACCCTTATTAATATATTTTAATTCATGCTTCTGTTGATAGGTGCTTCGGAGGTTTCAAGGATGATGATGAATTTATATCCGAGATCAGAAACCTTTCAGCATTTCTGTCAGAGTTTCATTGTGGAGGAAGATATTATGATGACTTTTACTACCTGGTGGGATATGACACAGATGAAAAGCTTTGGAGTGAGCACAATGAAATTTGGTTTATGAAGTTTAAAGACTGAAGTTTCAATACATAGTTCTTCATGTATCTGTTCCATTCAGAATCTCAATAAATGTCAATAAAAAAATGTGTTCGAACCTATTGTGGCTTTTTTTGTCGATTTTTTCTAAAGAAAAATTCTGTTGTATAGACATGTGTTACTATTACAAGTGTGTATGGACGAAGGTATCCACAACATGGAGGGGTGATTTGAGGTTTTTCAGCAGCCTTTATATAGTAGTAATGATGTTTAATAGCCTTAAGATTTCAGTCTTTACATCTTGTCGGCTGCGAACATTTACCAATGTAGGGTAAGTCCTGTTTGGCCGATCATATCGTCTTCTATGGCGTTCCCCATCACTTTTTCAAACATGTATCATTGAACCATGCAATTAGAGGCCTATGAACATTGTGATTGTTGTGGCCTATGTACGTGTAGGCATCGAGTAATTCGCTGAGGATACCGCCATATTGTCTCACACGGGCGTCCAAACCCGTTGTAACAGACCGACCGAGTTGAACAGTTACTGTTGAATACTTTTTCAGGGCCATGTTTAATGTGCACAAAGTGTCACGGCCGTATTAGGTTATGCTGCAGCATCTGAATATTACTATAGGATCGGAAATATACAATTTATTCCGTGTTGCACGTGATGAATCACTAAAGTATGATACTATTGAATTTGGAAGAGAAAAGAAGCATCAAACTTGGGCCATTGTCCCCTGGTGTTCATTAAGTTACCGGAGTTGGTCGTTATATTGGCATACTCAAAACACTATTCAATCGACCTCCAGGATTCAGCCCCAACCCATTGGATGACACGTGCCTGGACGAACAATTTACTGATATATAGACACGGACTTGATACTTTGACGCGATGAGTGTGCTGAGAATCGACTGTTGAACGTCACCAGAATAATGACAATCCTCAACCAACCAGGGCCACCAGACGTCAAGACCGTGACCTCTCTCGACTCTTCTTCACTCTGTCATCGCTCTCAAGCAAGCTGGACATGTTTGCTCTATCCACGAATGCATGATCGATGCCAGATAACATATTGGAGTCCAATCCTTCTTCAGCTTTAGACATTATAATCACGGGTCCCCGAAAGATGACATGGAGATGACTGGGTCCGTACTAGCGTTAACACGATAAAGCTGCACCTTTGTGTGGGGACCACAATTCACAAGGACATGGATATGGCGCCCCTTGGAAAGAACATGATCGACACCAACAGAATGATATGCTCCAGAATTACTATTCATCCGCTGAAGTACTCTGTAAGACTGTGGACTAGGACATGAAAAATCACAGAGGAAGTAATAGAGTGAATTACAAAAGCTAATTACGGGTCCAACTCGAAGATATGGCCTGAGCACCTGTATCTCTTTGGGGATGTGCCTGCCCAACAAGAACATGTGACATACTTTGTGATATTGTGGAAAGTACACTTCAATTTTTGAAAACTTGTTTGCATGTACATTGCTTCTGCCTTCAGTTCAGTCAAATAACTTGGTCTAACCATTCAAGTGAATGTGAATATCAATCTATTACCACCAATACAATAAGATTTTGATGATGCCAATAACAAACGTAAAATACATTTTGATATCACATGATAGAAATGGCTATTAATTTACATAAGGTCCTGGATTCTTCGGAATGCTATCCGTTTCTCTTGGAACAGAATTTCGTGTTTCAGAATTTCAGCGAGGATTTTATATGTCGTGAGACGCTGTTACATTGTACAGTTCAAGTGCACAAGTTTCAATGAGGCACTACTGAAGGATCGCAATGAAGGTTGACAGCATGCGCACAACATTATTGTCGGGCCCTCACTGTTGATCCGACTTTGACGGGAGACAGACTTCTAGCTAGGTTTGGGATTATGTCCCAAGTTCAATGTTTTGTCAGGATTGACTTCTGTAAGTAACAAGTGCTGATTTGTCGACTTTCCGGTCACTGGTAAAGTTTTCAAGGTTCTCAATGTTCTCCAGGTACAAAAACACAAGTCAGGATTGACTGTTCCACTATATTTGCATACACTGTACACTGTACATATGATGTTGCTTCGATGGTGATCAAACTCTGACTGCCCCAGGCCCTGATCCCCAGATTCTGGCCCTTTTATAAGTTTCTCAGGAATATTGCCAGCGCGCAGAAAGAAATGTCGCCGCCATTGTCGCAGCAACATAGGAAGGTTGTGCGCATAAAAAACGAATTCGGCTCGGGAACGGCTCGGAGACGGGAACAGCACATCATTAACCGCGCTCCTCGTCGTGTTCGTCTTGGATTCTGCAGAACGACTCCCCTGAATCCAAGGCACTGGCAGTAATATAGTGCCAGCGCATGAGCATGAGCATGAAACGTCACAGACATGAAATGGTGGAACCGGTCGATAAAAGACGGACCTTATCATGGTAAGGCATGATTAAAACTCGGAGCAGCCAAAGTATGAGGTAGTGCTGTGGCTGAAACATCTGCCCCAAATTGCCACAATTCCGAAACGCTATAGGCCTAGATCTATATATGTTCCTTGAACACACTACTGGCACTATTGGCATCTTCTGTTTAATCTTATCTTCATAGATCCCCAGTTGTTCCCGTCTGTTTTATGCCTCTGTTAGGCTACATTTTCTACAGCCTTCTTGCCTTGCATGTTCTTTCAGTTGTGGCTGTGTTATCATACTTGTAAGCCAAACTTGTTTGTATTTGTGTTGTCATAACGAGATTGAACATGATGTTGTTCACTTGTAGATCTACACTTAGTTCAGTCGAGAGTAGGCCCTGTAGTCCTAGCTATTTCATCTGGTTTAGTTCTCGGGGTAGTTCTATAGTGTGCAATTTGCCATCGGAACGTCGACATGTCAGGCATATTCAGCTATTATGTAGGTCACATGCCTCCGTATCCCATCTATGTCAACTTTATTCCGAACATTTCTTCATATTTAATCAATTTTGAGCATTCCTTGGTGTATAGGGAGAAGATCCCTGACAATAAACTTTGTTTCTTCGAGAACTCGAATAGTTTTACTCGAACTAAACAATGATATGTGGCAGAGAAAATTGAGAAATGTTGCCGTAAAAAAAATATTAGATCTAATTAATTACAATATCTTAATGTTGACACATGGTAACATAACATTTTATATTATTATTGATTGGGTAGTAGTATACTTTCACAAAATGTCCTTCAATGTGATGGATTCAATGGATGCAACATTCAAAGAAAATGAAAAACTCCCCGATTACTGTATTATCGCTCATTCATCGGTTCATTCGATGATTCGTTGTACAGTCTGAGAGTTGTGTGTGTGGCCAGTGGCAGTCAGTGAACTCCAGTTGGTAAGGTGTTGGTGGGGAAGGGGGGGGGGGGGGTGGAGTGATAGAGATGGCAGTAGCTAAAGGAAGAATCTAGAGGAAGAGCTTGAGAATATTGCAAGGATTTTTGTAAGCAGTCAGGGGTGTATCAATCAATGCCTACCAAATTACCAATCAGTGTGTTTTTCTTGATAATTCTGTAGTCCAACTCCAAACAACAAAGCAACATTGACTCACATAGCCATAGGCGACCAATGACACCGACAGCATTTTCTGTTCCTCAACAATAAAGCCTGCTTCGATTTGTTTACGGGTTGATCCGATTCCTGTTGAATAAAAATCGAATTGGGCGGATAACCTGTCACTTGACCTAAATGGATCAATCCGACTTAAACCACCCTTCCTGTCGGTTTGAGTTGGATCAAAACATTTCCAAGATGGTGACGGGCTGTGATCTGAGCAACAGGACATCAAAAAGACCCACTGCGATGAATGTGTATAACACTGCAAAATCTATTTGGATATCTATGACTTTTTAACGCTGTAGATAGTAGTAACCCAGCACTATCCTTCTGAAGTCTTCGGCGTTCGATAAAGAAATTGTGTGCGCACTCATTTGCAAATTAGCAGCCAATTATCGCCATATTACCCGGATTCAGTGTTTCTACAAATCGAAATAGGCCTAATTTCCAGCATTGGATTCAGTCTGAAACAGCACCCCAAACATGTAGCAATAAGCTTGCATTCTGGCCAGAGAGCATGTAGATGTACAATCCGGGAAACATTCAAATGTCACCTTTTCAGTTACTGAGTAATGCTTGATTCAGTTTCCTTTATTAACTTCTTATGATGCATTTGTTATTGATTCATTGCAGAAATTAGAAAACTGATGCAAAATGGCTGATCGAGAGGATGACGATTTGAGCATCCCCCGTGCTGCCCTGAACAAAATGATCAAAGAACTCGTGCCGAATGTCAGAATCGCAAACGATGCCAGGGAACTGATCTTGAACTGTTGTACAGAGTTCATTCATCTCGTATCTTCTGAGGCTAATGAGATATGTAGCACCAATACCAAGAAAACAATCTCACCAGAGCATGTTCTTGCAGGTAGTACGGTACTTGCATACCTGGACTTTATATCTTGACTTGCACTGGCTAAAATCATGCTTGTTAACCAGGAATTATGGTTCCTCCTTGAATCTCTACTGGTATTGAATGTTCAAATTGTGTGGATAACTAGATCTTCAACATTACATGAATGATGGTCGAGAGTAATTTTCTCAAATACTATTTATGTATTTTCAGCCTTGGATCGCCTTGGCTTTGGTGACTACAAGGAAGAAGCCCAAGCCGTATTGAAGGAGGCGAAGGCCGTCGCCGCCAAGAAACGACGGGCATCGACCAAACTCGAGAACCTGGGAATTCCTGAGGAGGAACTTCTAAGACAACAGCAGGAGCTGTTTGCGAAGGTGTGGGCTTTTCCAATCGACAATTGTTGATTTGGATTTGCTGATTGATGATTACAATGTCTTTACAAATATACGCTGGTTGTTTGTACTACTTGGATGAAACAAAGTTTTAGGGGTGCAGTATTATATTTATTTGTGTATCATCTCAAATTTCCTGAATAACATGAGTAATGGCACCTAGAGGGAAATGATGAAGACTCAAGGTACCATGAATCATATTCCATGTTTATTTCACAGGCAAGAATGGAACAAGCTCAGTTAGAGCAGAGCGAATGGACTCAGCTACAGCAGGCTGCACAGCAACAACAGCTACTTGCTCAGCAGCAGGCCGCCACAGCGGGGGGCGGGGCCGACGAGGACGATGACGATGATTATAACTGATCTAGGTCGCCTTGTAAATAGTCCTGTGTATATTGTGTGTATATATACTAGTATATATATGTGTGATGACGTTAGAACTGCAGACTATAGATACTGTATTTGTCATGTGGTAAATCGAAGTGCAAGGGAAATAAAATGTGATATCTTGTGTAGAAAATTGTATTTTGATATGTATTTTCATAAACGTTCTTGTAAATCTTAACTACTTAACAGGTGAGATGACCTTGACCATGTTGACCTTCGGTGAAATAGGTTCACAAGATGCCTGTTGCGTGTAACTGTGAAACATCACTCTATCAGTTTCTCCGGAACTTAGGTGTCGAAATACTACATTATGTGAGAGCTAAGTTCATAATATACCCACCGGTAATGCAAGTTTCAAACAATGTATAGAATTAGTCTTTTCACAATTACCCAAATGTCACATATTAACCTGACCATGAAAGACATAACATTTATGAAATTTGAGTACTCCAGGAGTGTTAAAAATTTTGGAAATGCGGCAATATCCCATAATATTATTAACTTGAAACGAATCATCTTCTCTGATTGGTTTATTTGTACCACGTGTCACTCCCAAATAATATATGCTGGATTCTGAAATGGTATATTGCATTCGTGTATTGGACAACGCGGTAGACTCAATCAATCAGCGTGTCTGTTCGTAAAAAAAGTATATTGGATCAGAGTCGTGTATATGGGATATTGGATGATGTTGCAATAGCAGCCAAACAGCCTGATTGTTACAAACAGCGTGCTGTAGATAATATAGCAAAGATCGGATGCTGGTCATCCAATACAGAGTTTAAGGGATTCAGAGAAGCTAATAATCTTTTACTCCCCATCATCCAATATTTTTATAATTTAATATATTGAAAATATTTAACTACTGTTGATTAAAGTGCTCGTCTGGAAATTCTGTTCAGTGTAAGAATTAAACTGGCACTGGAAGAAAACTATAGATCTTTCCATACATTCCTGATGCTATATATGTGCACTCGTTTTGTCCAATAAAAGGCCTTTTCTCAGAGATTAATACGAGTTTCTGGTGGAGGCCTTTTGAATTTGTTGGAACCGCTATCGTCAGTAGTCTCTGTAACCTTTAATGCAGTGCGAGGTCAGCTTATTTGCATATTTTTAGCACAAACAAGGTCAGTTCAGAGGTACCTTTTGCACAGTGCTTACACAGATTAAGGTACCGCGCGGTACCTTAATCAAAGATGGCGGGAGGTAGGTTATGCTTCGACCTTTCATCGGCGATTTCTAGCATATACATTAGGAATGCGCGTACATTTTTGTGGTTTCTGATAGGGAGTTACATCATATACACTGTGGATAAGTTACAAGAGATGCTATACTGGCAGTCGCGAGTAATTTGAGGGAGAAGAAATCGGCTTGATTATGGTACCGCGTGAGGTTGATTAAGGTACCACGAACAGCCTTGAATCGTGGAATATGGTACCACAACTACCCAATTTATCCAGTTAATGTTTTTTCTGTTAAAGAGGTGCTATTCCAGTGTTACTTTTTTGACACACAGTCACCCGAAAATGGCAATATTTACGAGGTTCAGTCTGTTTAAAAGTGTTTAATGTTTGAAGGTGTTTAATGGTGGTTACCAACTTTGTCCTAGATGAACATAATATATGAAATAGACATGCTGATACCACCGGCCTCAAGGTAGGGCTCGTTTCCATGGCAACAGGTCTATCAACAACCTAAGATATAAAACACCTGTGGGACAGGGATGGAATGCTACCAGCGTGGCCCCTGTGTGGGACTCATTTCTATGGCAACAGGCAGTCTTAACCATCCGTGCCAGTTCTATTTTTTTGCACAAAAGGGCAAAATAATGAAGATTGGGCTGCTTGTTAATGGATAAATAGCGAGGATAATCGGCAAGAATTGAATATATTACATACAGTTGTAAATGACAAGTTTCCGAAGAACGATATCCTACATTCAACGCAATTTTACTGCAATATCTCTCAAATTTTTGTTTCTATTGTGAGCCAGTTTGTACAGCTAATAGTCGGATTCTATTCATATGACTCAAATGATTACTGAGTACAGAACCATTTTTACACTATAAAATTTACAGAACAAGTAATCATACAGACCCCAATAGAACAATTTATGTGAATTTCACTGCACAGTGCACCATCCTATTGTATGCCAGTTATAAACCTCGCTGTCACTATAGTGTCAGAGGACTCAGTTGATATAATCAATTGATTGACAACGCGGCTTATTTCACATGAACGGTTGTGCTGGCAATCTCTAATAACTAAATCATCTTTCATTAACATCCTGCAGCAGTGCTAGACAAGAAAAAAGTCTCCAAATTTCCTGACACAGATTCGGAGGCTAAGTTCTGTGATCATTTTTGAAACGTCTTCAGCAACAAAATTGCCAAGATTACATTAACGTTCTCTGATGATCACCCAGTGCTAAATCAGATCACATACAAACTCGAGAACTTCAAAAGGCTAATATCAAACGAAGTGTGTAACATCATCAAATCTTCACCGTTGAGATCATCGCGAAGTGACCCCATCCCAATTCCGCTGGTGAAAAAATTTCAGGAGTTTTTGCTGAACTCCTTGCTCTGCAGTGGTGTATTTATGTTCGAAAGTGCACACATTTTTAGGTTACCGGACCTATGGTCCGATAACCTATTGCCGTCGCGTTGCGTCCGTCGTCCGTCCGTCGTCCGGCGTCCGTCGTCCGTCGACATTTTTATCTTTAAAGTTTACAGGCGGATTTTCCTGAAATTTTGCACAAAGTTGCCTAAAAATATTTCAAGAGGGGGTTATTTTTTAGTTTTTTGATTTTCGCGTTTTTCTCAAAATGGCAGCCATTTTTGACGAAAAATGGCCAATTTTGGACTTTGGCGGCCATTTTCTCAAAAACTGTCTGATCAGTTTTGAGATTTTTGTTTCAAAAGATTCCCCTTATGTATCTTTATGATGTGTATAAGTTTTGTTGCCCTTGAATAGCCGGTCTTCGTGTGGCGGCCATTTTGAATTTTTGACGGGTTGGCGAAAAAAAAAATTTTTGTCCCAAATCGCGTTACTATCCATTTTGGGTCATTTCTAGACAAAAAAAAATTTTTCACCCTTTGAAAAAAATTTTGGACTTAGAAAATTTTCGGCACTTTTTTCCTTCATAATGGTAGCTGCCGGGACTGTACTCATAGAACGCTTGAAGATAGAGCTTAGATATTGGCACTTTCAAATGGAAAGTCATATATGGCGACTTGTGCGGTGACCTTGAATTTGACCTTGGATGACCTTGAAAGGTCAAAACAGCCATTTTTGGGTCGAGAAATGCTCAAATTTGCACCTGGCCTGTCTTTTCTCGAAAACTGTCTGATCAGTTTTGAGATTATTGTTTCAAAATATTCTCCTTATGTACCTTTATGATGTTTATAAGTTTTGTTGCCCTTGAATCGCCGTTCTCCGTGTGGCGGCCATTTTGAATTTTTGACGGGTTGACGAAAAAAATTTTGTTTGCCCTAAATCGTGTTACTATTCATTTTGGGTCATTTCTAGACAAAAAATTTTTTTCACCCTTTGAAAAAAATTTTGGACTTAGAAAATTTTCGCCACTTTTTTCCTTCATAATGGGAGCTGCCAGGACTGTACTCAGAGTACGCTTGAAGATAGAGCTTAGATATTGGCACTTTCAAATAGGAAGTCATATATAGCGAGTTGGGAGGTGACCTTGAATTTGACCTTTGATGACCTTGAAAGGTCAAAACAGCCCTTTTTGGGTGAAAAAGTGCCCAAATTTGCCTCTACAGATGAAATGCATGTAGATAGAGCTTCAGTTTGCATTATGAACATATAGGAAGTCATATATGGAACAACTAATGATGACCTTGATTTTGACCTTGGATGACCTTGAGTGCTAAATGTCTGACTTGAAATCTTGAAAGTGGCCTCTGAAGCATAAACTTTTGCACATACAGGTTAGGATTGTATATAAGCCTGTAAAAAAGTCATGTATAAATGGCACATTTTTTGGTGACCTTGAACTTGACCTTAAAGACCTTGAAGGGGAAATCTCAAAATCTGAATTTGGCCTCTACACACGAAATACTTGTTGATAAAACTTATATATTTGTATTATGAACATACAAAGTCATATGCAGCATACCTGATGGTGACATTGAGATTCACAAAGATGACCTTGACTGGTAAATCTCAAAATCATGTCACCTACAATGCTTGAAACCAAAATTGTCCGGTAACCTATCTTAGCCCTTGGGCTAATTTTCTGATGTGGTACCATAATCTTTCACGCGTGGTACGGTAATCACAGGCCGCTCAGCTCTGTGTGGTACCGTAATCAAGCCGATTTCTTCTCCCTCAAATTACTCGCGACTGCCAGTATAACATCTCTTGCAACTTATCCACAGTGTATATGATGTAACTCCTTCTCAGAAAACACAAAAATATACGCGCATTTCTCATGTGTATGCTAGAAATCGCCGGTAAAAGATTGAAGCATAACCTACCTTCCGCTATCTTTGATTAAGGTACCGCGCGGTACCTTAATCTGTGTAAGCACTGTGTTTTGAGTGGCACACAGAACAAGAGGAAACAACTGCCAGTGCTTTCAAATGTTTGTTGATTGAGATCAACCCTTTTTTCCCAGTACCACTTGAATAATACTCCGAAAAGTCTCCTTATTCTCCAACTTCTCAATGAAAGACTCAAACTTGCACAATGAATATTTTATTGTTTACATCTGTTACATATGTACTTGTGCATGGTCCAATGACCCTTTATATCTATGTACAAATTTCGAAGTGATACTTGCAATTTATACAAACAATCCACTTTTACGGAATCTGGCAAGGGTCATTCATAAACACATGCAACCACCAAATTACACTTAGTTTACAAAAGTTTCGTTTACACTTAATCTACACTAAAAGTTCTAGAATCAAACGATAAATCGTCTCAAATGTTTTTATGACATTTTTGTATAAACATCATGTGAAAGCAAGCTTTTTGTTTGACTGGCATTCCATGAAATACAAGGTGAAACATTACTGCACACAGTTTTAGCAAATACAACAGAGAAACGATAACAAAGTGCTAATAAATAAGAAACAAGAAACGCAAATCACAGCCCATTCTGATCCAGTTTTCTCGCACAAAGCACATAGCTGGCAAATGGGCACATGTGGGTGCTATTATGCAGGGGCGAAGAATTAAACGATGAAATACCATTAAATCCAGTGGACAAATTTCCAGTTTCAATATGTATTACCAAGACGAGTACAGATATTATTTTGCAATTCCATAGACCTTATTGCTTGGCCAGAGTTAGAGGTACAATATGTGTGGATCATTACTGTATTTGAGTGCAATCCAACAACTTGCTAAATATTATTATGTGAACGAGGATGAAATCACAAGAAATAGACCGAAATTTCCAGATTAGGAAAATTGAGCATCACACATACTAATTTGCTCCAAAACATCCAACATTCACAATCATATAGACATTGACACAATTCTAGGTGGGGTTGTGGGGGGGGGGGGGGGGGGAGAGGGCATAGGGTGGAGGAATTCTACCATGTAGTGTACATGTATAAATTTGAACGTTACAATGTTTTTGAAAGGCTTCAAGTTTCAGCAAAGCAACTCACTGCATTTTTCTCAGCTATTGATCAGCTCAAATTAAACTTCCAGTATTCCAGAAAATGATTACTCAGTATATGTATATTTATTGACATACTTCTACCTCTAATAAACACTGTATTATAGAGACAGGTATGTAATATATACTGGTTTTGAACAGGTTAAACATTCCTTTCTCAGGACATAGCAGCAAATACTATGATATTACATTATATAAGTACACGGACACTGTTATAGATAAATGTGTGAGACATTGTATTTATACAAGTCAGTGAATGTTGCAGGGTTTCACACTTTTCTAAGCACCATATACTATCAATTTAAGCAATCTACCAAGATAGATCATTTCCTATTACCTGGAATAATGGTAAAAGCTAATACATGTAATCAGTTGTCATACATTTTCTGCAGACCAATCACCCAATCAGAAACAGCTAGAGTAGCAGTTGTAGATAGTC
Source organism: Terebella lapidaria (assembly GCA_949152475.1). Taxonomy (NCBI): domain Eukaryota; kingdom Metazoa; phylum Annelida; class Polychaeta; order Terebellida; family Terebellidae; genus Terebella; species Terebella lapidaria. The sequence continues at coordinate 27,773,061 of OX424566.1, read as the reverse complement.
TTTTGATTTGAAGCAGAGGAAACTGTACAATTATTCAAGACCAGTACACAATATACATGATAGAGTATGTAGATATACACTGTTCTTCCAATCTTGTTCATTCAGACATGAAATACAGCAAAACACAATTTTAACAACATATCTGCGAAGTGGGGTCACAATCATCTTGTATACCAGTAATTTGTCAACAATGTTGACACTCACTGAACGATTGATTGATAATTCAACATACATCAGTTCTAAATTATGTTCGGCCAATTAACATGCAACTATTTTTTCTTCACACTGAGATCAGTCTACATGTAGTTTTATGGGGAAATGGGTCATCAGCAATTCATCACTTAAAGTATATCATACAGCAGAATTACCTGTGAATATGCATGATGAATACAGCCATATGTGTAAAGCATTTACCGGTATATTGAGTAAGTACTGGTACAAAATGACCATTTTATACCGTACGATCTCTATACATACAGTGAATCCTGTATTTAAGACCACCTGTCATGAGAGACCGCCCTGGTTTGAGAGACATGTCGCTGTGATTCCAAATATGTTTTTCTGCTTATGATGCATGGTGCATGCAAACCATGCGAAGAAAACATAAAATACGCAAGAAACAACAATATAACTGTTGTGTTTTCCAAAGATGAACCATATTTATAAGATGTTCATATCTATTTTGACACTGGAATTTTTCAGAAGAAATATACAATATACATACCACACCAACATTATAATCCACTCCGTAGTACTCACTCCAAAACACACATTTATAAATATCTCTGAACTTTGCGATGTAGATGTACTGTACAATTTCCTATCACCTAAACACTATCTTGGGTAGGCTCGTCGCTGTCCATACTTGATTCCCCGAGACGGCCCGGAAGGACCTGATTGGCTGGTGTTCTGGCCCTGACTGAACTGGGCTGGGTTAAACATCACGGGCATGCTTGGAGGCGGAGCCTGTCCACTTGAAGGCGGAGCTTGTCCAGACTGATTACCATATGCATGAGATGTGGGCGGAGCTTGTCCAGACTGATTACCATATGCATGAGATGTGGGCGGAGCTTGGGCAGGCTGTGCAGAATCATGACTGACATGCTGTGGAGAAGTAGAGGGAGGAATTCATTATTAGTTTTGGACATATGAAAAGTGAACATACAAGTCATACATGTTACCTCCAGGGGATTCAGTTTAACATCATAATGGAACAGATAAGCAACATCCTACATGATATGTTGTGAATGTGTTTGGATTATTCAAGGAACGATGCCGGGCAGCAAGCAATGTGTTGATAAAATGACAGAAGGCACACTCATCTTTGGCACTGAAACTTCACTGAAAAAGTTGTTACAGGTATTCAAGGAAACATACTCAAATTTCATACTGAAGATAATTTTCCATTAGGATAATGGTTTCATGCACTAAAATTTACACTAGAGATTTAGAGCTGAGTCATGGTGATTACTAGCATGGTTCATGTGGACACATTTTCCATGTCAATAATTTTTAATGTTGAAAATTATGACCTGTCCTGAACAGTTTGTCAATCTTGAATATTGCACAGCAGCTTGCATGTCAAGTGTGGTGCATGCATTCAGTGTCCAACTACCCGGCGTACTTCCATTCTACTACATCATGTACATGCTTCGGTGCTAGATAAGACTACAAATCATCTCTTCATTAATCATAATTTGAGCCAGTCCCACTGGGTGCACAGCGTAAAATACAGAATTCTATGATGAAAACCCGGACATTACACTATCACTACTCAGCATACTATGATGTTTTCTTAATCATCTAAAGGTCCTCTACTCCATTAGTATGATCAGCTACTTATAACATTTAGATCCATTGCCCAAGTATGAACTCCCACCTTGCATCGAGTGAGTGATATAATATTCCTGGATATTATATACATATAGGTGTGAAATACATGAAATATTTATTGTATGCCTCTAGCTTTTAGAGTACACCGCTCAGTGCTTGGATAAATGAATATTTGCTCGAAGCTTCATCACTGAAAATATACTGTTAGTAACTAAATACAAGCGAAAACCATTATAACATTTTGATCGAATGAAGAAATCAGTACCTACAAAAGCTGGAAACTACATCGATATCAGCAAACGGGTGAACTATACACACAAAGTAAGTATATTAGTGCAAGCCAAATCAAAGAGACACGGAGACGGTCCGTGAGAGGAGAGACAGCAAAGACGTGATGGTGGGAAAGGTTTATCCAGTTGCTATGGTTACCTGCATGAAAGTCTCGACTTCTCGAGAAAGTGAACTCATAGAACTTGACCTAGACAACTGAAAAATACACCAGGAAAGGGGTAGGTAATTTATGTTATAAGTGGGATTCTAAATTATTGGATCCTCCAGGTTTTTGGATTGCATATTGCAATAACTCGACGGCAGTTAAGGTTTTGACAATTTTCAGATTATTCTGCAAAAATATCACGCAAAAGCAGACAAAAGGAAGTTTTAACTTGTTTAAAACCAGTATTTATTACATACCTACCTCTATAATAAACTCTTTGGGTAATCTTACCTTGGCATTCAAAGAAGAGGAGAGAGAAATGAATGTCACAAGAATTTTCTCAAAATTCCTGACATCCATCTCGAACTCGAAATTGAAGGAAATTACTCTCACACATCTCAGATTCCCCGCGGTGTAGATGTGACGTCACACCGGTCATATGATTGACCTTAACCGCCATTAATTTGCCCACCTGGTTAAGGCAGGGGAGGCGGGAGGGAGAATAATCGTGTTTATTATAGAGGTAGGTATGTAATAAATACTGGTTTTAAACAAGTTAAAACTTCCTATTTATTGCCATACCACTACCTCTATAATAAACTCTTTGGGTTATATCAGAATAACCAAAGGAGGTGGGTTTAACCCTCTCCCGGGAATTTCATCACCGATGTGTGAGAGTAGGAAATATCCATTGAAAGTAGTAAATATTGTGTTTTACTTTTAAATTATAATTTTAAGTCGAAAATACATATTTACAGGATATTTACAACTATACCATAATACACGCCTGAATTACCTTCAGATGCATGGAGACGAGCAGGGGCTCTGCAGAGGTGACTTTCCTCTTGCAGAAGAACAAAAATTTCCCTCGCCAAAGAAGAGGAGCAACTCCCCTGGGAGTCGACCTCAGGTGCATCTGTACAGAGGCGTGCTGATCTATTTACAGGTATCTACAGCTGGACTACACGCTCCGCCGCCACCAGTCGTCCAAGCTGGAGGCCGGAGTCATCCTCCCAAGCTAACTCCCTGAGATAGAAAGAAGTGAATGTGTTATGAGATTTCCAGGTACAGGCAGACATGACATCATTCAGAGACACTTTATTTGTAAAGGCAAGTGAAGCCGCGAGAGCCCTCACATCATGCGCTTTGACTCTGAAACCTGTGGATTTTTTCGCCTGTGACTTTTCATAGCAAAATCTAACACACTTCTTGATCCAAGATGAGATCGTAGCAGGACGGATATCATTTGGAAAATCCTTAAGATAGGACACGAAAAGCAAACGCTTGCCGAGATGCAGCTCACGCGTACGATTAACGTAGATGCGGAGGGCTCGCACGGGACAAAGCTTCGCGTCTTCCTCCAGGCCCGGCCCCAGAGAAGGAGTCAGGGCGGGAATGGAAAAGCTCAATAATGGCGTACCTGCTAATTGAGTTTTGGCCAGAAAGGAGGGAATGACTCCGAGGAGAACCGAGGAGCCATCCGACTTCCACTTAACTTTGGAAAAGGACAGAGCGTGAAGCTCACTCCGTCGCTTCCCGGAAGCCAGAGCCAAAAGGAAGACCGTCTTAAACGTCAGCAACTTTAGTGAGGCCCGCTCAAGGGGTTCGAACGGATCTTTTCTTAAGACGTTGAGAACAAGCGATAGATCCCACTCAGGAACCGGGTTCCTAGCTTTCGGTCTTTCGATCTCGAAACTATTAATCAACGCAGTCAAACCTTGATCATGACCAAAATCGATCCCAAGTTTGGGTTTTAGAGTCTTCGCGATAGCCGTACGGTAACCCGCGATCGTGGATGGAGCTCGCCCTTCATTGAACTTTTCGAGAAGAAATTCGGAAATTAGGGGAGCATCGACTCTGAAAGGACTAACCTTCCGGCGACGACACCAAGCACAGAAGGAAGTCCACTTCGATTGGTAGACTGCCAAAGAAGATTTTCGATTTGATCGGGCGATCCTAGCGGACACCTCCCTTGAAAATCCCTTCTTTCGGAAACATCGCTCGACAATATCCAGGCATGAAGCTTCAGACTTGCGGGAGCCTGATGAAACATGCTGGAGCGAGGTTGTTTGAGGAGGTCCCACCGATCCGGAAGCTGACGAGGGAAGTCTACTATCAACTCCAGAAGGTCCGGGAACCACGACCTCTGCGGTAGACACGGAGCAATCAGCAGGAGGCGACACTGGTGAGTCCGAAACTTGGCGATCACCTTGTCCAACAACACCGCTGGGGGGTAAGCATACGCGTACATGCCCTCCCAGGACGTCGACATCGCATCCACTGACATGGCCGTGGGATCGGGAATGGGAGACACAAACGAAGGAAGTTTGTGGTTCCACCGGGTCGCAAACAAATCGACCATCGGCGTGCCCCATAGGCCGCAGAGAGATTGGAATACCCTGGGGGCAAGACTCCACTCCATGGCCTGGACCTGGCCCCTCCGGGAGAGGCGGTCCGCCCAAACATTCATATGACCAGGGATATGCCTCGCGAAAAGCGAAATACCCCGGTCGTGACACCAGAGCAGGAGGTCGATAGCGGCCTGGCACAGCGACTGGGACTTCGTACCGCCCTGCTTGTTGATGTAAGCGACAACGGTGGAGTTGTCGGTGGCCACCAACACAGCCTGATTGAGGAAATGTGTTTCCCAATGCCTGAGAGCCAAGAACACGGCCTCCAGTTCCAACAGGTTTATGTGCCATTCCTGCTGAGACGAAGACCAGGTGCCCGAGACCTCGCTGTCGTCCCAGTGAGCGCCCCAGCCGTCCATACTGGCATCCGTAAATACGTGCCTGGATGGAAGCGGCCGGCGGAATGACGACCCTCGGAGCAGATTGACGGGATCCAGCCACCATTGCAGATGGGAAACGACTTCCGGAGAGACCTGCACGAGCTGGGATCTGTCTCCCGTGACCTGGGACCATTGAGAGTGTAGATGCCGCTGAATAGGCCGCATGTGCAGGCGGCCCAACGGAACTAACTTTTCCGTGGACGCCAGCATCCCGAGAAGGGACTGCCAGCGTCTGGCCGTCTGTGGAATGCGACGAAGGAAGCCTTCTGACAGCACGGATAATTTTGACTGACGATCCAGCGTCGGCAACACAGTCTCTGAGGTAGTCTGATAACGATACCCCAAGAAGACGAAGTCTCGACGCGGTGACAAGTCGGACTTTTTTTGGTTGATTTTGAACCCCATCCGTGAGCATAGATTTACCACAAACTGTGCTTGGACGATCAGCGTTTCGCGACAATGGTGCCGGATTAGCCAATCGTCGAGATATTGGTGGATAAAAATCCCCCGCTTGTGGGCGAGAATCTGGACTTCCCGAGCCACCATGGTGAAAATCCACGGCGCTGTCGATAATCCGAACGGGAGCGCCCGAAACTGCCATACGCGGCCGAGATAGAGAAATCTCAGGTATTTGCGAACTGCAGGTTTCATTGGAATATGGAAATAGGCATCTTTGAGATCGATCGTTACCACCCACGAATCGCGAGGCATGACTGAACGAACTTGCTCCGGCGTTTCCATGGAAAACGTCGGCACTATTAAGAACTTGTTCAACGGAGAAAGATCTATCACTGGTCTCCAACCCCCCGACGCTTTGGGAACCACAAACAACACGCTGTAGAACCCGGGAGTGTCCCCGGGAGCAGGTTCTATCGCTTGTTTCTCGATCATCGCCGTTATCTCCTCGTGGAGAACACGGCGGCGTTCTGGATCGTTTGGAAGAGTGAAACCCCTTGGGACGGGCGATAACGGTGGCAATTTCTCGAATTTCAGGCCGAATCCTCGACGGAGCGTCGAGACGACCCAGGGGCAAGCCCCGAGCCGCTCCCACTCTTTCCAAAACAGAATTAAACGAGCTCCTACGGGCTCGTCTGAGGAAGGAATATCGACCGAAACGAGCTGACCATGCAGCTCTTCTCGACACTCGAGCGAAGGATCCGGCCCGGAATCCGAAGCTATACGTACCCGGTTTCTTTTCCCCTGCGGGCTTGGGAGCCTCTCCGCGTCCTCGGCCTCGGCCACGACCACGGTCTCCTCGGGTGCTGCCGGCAGAGGCCCCGCGAAAGGGCAACCCTGAGGCCCTGCCTCTCGCTCTACCACGGCCACGAGTCGGCTGTTGCTGAGGCTGAGACTGCTGAACTGCAGACTGGGGCTTCTTAAAGGCCGAAACCATCTGTTGTGTGAGGCGTTCCAGAGACTTCGACTGGCTCAGGAGGGCATTGGAAGTAGAGGACTTCGCGGCCTTCTCGTCGGCCTCCTTCTTCACCTCCCGCAACTCCGCAGAACGGTCAGGGAGTAGAAGTGAAGTAGGGGCTCCGGAAGAGGGGATAACGGGGTGGAGAACTCTCATGTCTGTCATGAGCTGGTCCGGAACCTCGAACTTGAGGGATGAGAGGAAGGCGTCACGCCGCCACAACTCGGACACCCAGAGTGAGTGGGAGTCCAGGGCCACCTTGTCACCCACACCTTTGCCAATGGAGGTGACCAATGAAGCGCAGCTCAATAAGGCTTCTGCCAAATCATCCCGGTCGACGTCAGGGTTGTCCAGGACCTGGTCACGGCACTGAAGAATGGCCCGTCTCGTAGCCATCGACAGCCAGTCCATGGCCGAATCCGTGGCCAGCCCCACTCGAAACGTGTGCTGCAGCTCCGCCAAGGCCGCCCATGGGATCTCCACGGCCTTAGGCTCCTTGAAAAAGGCGTAATGGGGGTGATGCCTCCTCAAAGCTGTAGGCTTGTCGTCCAACTCCGACGACGTATAGTAGTCGTTGACAGACGGGCGAGCAGGATACGCGCCAATCGCCGACTTGTTGGACCTGATGGTCTCGTCCATGCGCTCCTGCATGGAGCCGCGAACTCCCTGTGACAGAGGGAACCGTAAGGCGTCCTTCGACGGCCGGGGGTGCTCTATCTCAGAAGAGATCATCGAACGAGCCACCTTCTTGACTGGGGCCGGAGCATGCTCTTCGGGCCACAAACCCGGGAGGACCCTCTTCACAAAATCCAACTTCTCCCCCCAAGAGAGAGGGTCGTCGGACTCGGGCTGGTCCGCCTCCTGGTCCGGGTCCGCCTTACGCTTTCGCGGAAGCGTGAGGCCTGACGGGCCAGGTAACGGCTGGTCAGCCGACTGAGAGACCTGTAGGGAAGGTTCCTCATCTCTAGACGGCTCTTCCCTAAGCAGAGGGGAAGACGGGGGCGGTGGCGGCTGTGGAGGCGTGAACCTCGCCAGAAACTGCTGCCACTGGCCTAACATCTCTTCCCGAAAAGACTGAAGCTCGCCCCTAAGGCGCTGCTCTGACGTCGTGGAAGAGCTCCCCTGGACAGGAACACCGGACGGCTCCGACGCACGGGAAGACCCTTGGTCCGCCAACTGGGCGAAGGACAACATACCCTGGCTGGAGGCGACGAAACCGGAGGGCAGGGCCGTAAGAGGGGAATCGTCCTTGATATCCTCGGCGATCTGAAACACACAGGGCGAATCAGAAAAAGGAAACTGTGGAAACCGTGGAGACATGGAAACTCCAGGAACCCATGGGTTTGGACGGCTCATGGCCCTTGGCTCCCGGCCCCTACTGGCCACGGCTCCGGTAGCCACGGCCTGGGGTCCAGTAACCGACGGGAAATCGGGTGCCGGCGGCCGTATCACTGGCGACACGGGCCCGGACCGAAATCCGCCCTGGCTATGGGGTTGAAACCCAGCTCCGGGGGCAGGTGCCCGACCCGGAGGGGGAAACAACACTCTCTGTCCAGAGGGATCCCGGGCGCAGGGAACCGTCGTGAGCCCGACGGAACCGGCAGACCCCGAAACCACACTCGGACACTGAAACCCAGGTCGTTCAGCCAGAGAAGCATGAGAACGAGGGGCCAGTAGAGAGGGAGCCAAAAGTGAGCCACACAAACCCGTAGGTTGTGGGGAAGTTAGGGTGCCGAGAGCCGAACGCGCGGCTCCCGGGACCCGTACCTGGCTGAAAGAAAATGACAATGATAAATCAAAACTTACAGCACAAACAGCATTGGTTAACTGCAAATCTAAACGCCGCTTGCGTTCCTCAGACGCCTTGGGACGCGGCCTGGCGCTATCAGAATCTGACGGGGAAGGGGGAGTAGGGCAACCAGCAAACCTGCGGGCCTGAATCTCCCGTAAGCCTTGAAGACAGAGTTTCCACTCGTCGATGGACCAATCCGCGCATAACTCACAGGTGGCTGAAGGACGGCAATAAACAGTGTCCCTACACTGCCAGCAGGCGTTATGAGCCTCCCACTTAGGAAGGTAGTGTTTGCAAACGATGCACTTCATATCTGAAACATATCAAACATCGAAGTACAAACGGGCGATAATGGGGGAAGGAAAGGGGCCTGGGGAGGCTTTACCATTTCCTCCCAAAAAAAAATCGCAAATCACTAACTCTAAGCTAGTCTAACAACGAAAGAACGATCTACTGAAGAAAAGCTGTGCAAAGAACAGCCTAAAGACGATCGTAGACGTGAAGAAATTCGACTTTGAATGCCGAAAGCAAGACTTGCTGCACATCCAACAATGGAGGAGCAAATTAATGGCGGTTAAGGTCAATCATATGACCGGTGTGACGTCACATCTACACCGCGGGGAATCTGAGATGTGTGAGAGTAATTTCCTTCAATTTCGAGTTCGAGATGGATGTCAGGAATTTTGAGAAAATTCTTGTGACATTCATTTCTCTCTCCTCTTCTTTGAATGCCAAGGTAAGATTACCCAAAGAGTTTATTATAGAGGTAGTGGTATGGCAATAAATATCATGTGCAATACAGGATTTTCAAAAGTGATTTTTTTCATCCAGCCTCATTTCGCGTAATAACATCACATCGAAAGTACAGGTGTATTATTGTGTAAGTATGGCAGTTACGAACATCACGGAACATGGTGCAATATACAAAATGCATAAGCTATAAACTAAGATCCACAAAAATGACATAGATCTTTCAGGGTACATGCATACTCAGCGATATCATGACCTAAATTTGGGTTCTACTGTACACATACCGGTATTGGAATTTTCATTTGGAACTAGATTTTAGTGCGACATGATTTTAGTAATTCCAATAAACAATTTACGTCATGTAACAAAGCAAATTTGTCTTGTTCCAATGCTTGGAAGATGGCACAATCATGCATATTATTCAGATTGAATTTTTCTTTCAACCCAGGTAGCCTACTACTGCATTCTACCACTTAGTAAATTTGGGTGCTCTAATCATGAGGCAAACAGAATGAAATGATATGTAAAGGAAGTTTATGTCGAAGTTTCTAATTGAAAGCTGAGTCTTACTAGTAACAACATTCAAGAACAACTTTCCCCCCAAAATGAAACTGAAAGTGTGAACAATATAGCGGAAATACTTAGCCTATAATATCCTTCTTTAGCATACTACTACTTTACGTACATTTTCTTCTGGAGTCTCCGTTGGAATCAAATTTTGTCTGGACACCGCCTGCGGCTGCTTATCTATTGGATGCTGTGCCTGCTTGCAAAGTAAATTTCAAATCAACTAACAACCATACCAAACATTACACATAGTACCCCAACATGATGGAAACGTTCACAACGCGCAAATGATCAGATAAAAGATATGTTGAATTTATTACATTTCATGAGACACATATTACACATGTATCACACTACACATATACGTTGTATACATTGCTAAACAGCCTTCACAGATCAGATTACTGAGATACCTGTGTGGGGTGTCCAGCAGGTGTTGCTCCAGGATTCTGCCTAACTCCTCCTGTATCTGCATCTGCCTGGTCGTCATCTAACACTGTTCGAAACATTTTGAATTTTTGAAAATGAGTTGTATTTTCAATGTGCGAAAAACTGAAATTTTGAAAATTGAGTTGTATTTTCAATGTGTGGAAAATTGAAATTTTGAAAATTACTTGTATTTTTACTGTTTGCCTTTGTGTTCCAACCTGCATCTATTAGCACTGGTTACAGTTATAACTCTTCATCAGCTCAAGAATCAATAATAGCATATTATTGATAATGATCTAGGATGACGGACTTACTTCCTGGCACGAAGAGTTTGGCGGGCACGCTCGCAGATTTGGGCAGGACGTTGAAAAGACCTGAGGGTGCAGTCGAAGCCTTGGAACTGCCACCTAGTACATCCACATACTGACCTCGTGCACCTGTACATGATAGAGCATGTGTTAGAGCTAGATGTCTAGCATCGAGAGCAATATCAATGCAATGTGAGAAACAAACGTAATACATAATGTACAAGCTACAAAACCATTGAGTCAATTTTCTAAATCCAAACGTTTTGACTGAATGAGTTACAGATTTGCTAGTAATAAGTTGCCTATGACATATCCCACTGCATATAATAGATTCATGGGTGAGTTCTATTTCTAACCCTGAGTTCAGTCAGACTCAGTGAACCCTATCCCTGACCTCGAACTCTTTGCCGGGAGAACTTGTTGGAGCTGGGAGGAGCAGCACTCTCTCCACTCTTAGAGGCCGGGGTGCTCATCGGTGTCACGGGACCTAGACACACGGAGAACATGAAAGATATTTTTCTTGATGCAAACATAGTCATAGCTTGAATACACAGACAAAATATGGCAAGATCTACAGGGATTCATTACTGGGATGTTGTCCGGTCATGATTAAACTCTATACATTCTATACATTACCATGATCTTCTGCACACTTTCTTTTTGAGACTAAAACACTAGTATATTAATAGGAAGTTTTAACTTGTTTAAAACCAGTATTTATTACATACCTACCTCTATAATAAACTCTTTGGGTAATCTTACCTTGGCATTCAAAGAAGAGGAGAGAGAAATGAATGTCACAAGAATTTTCTCAAAATTCCTGACATCCATCTCGAACTCGAAATTGAAGGAAATTACTCTCACACATCTCAGATTCCCCGCGGTGTAGATGTGACGTCACACCGGTCATATGATTGACCTTAACCGCCATTAATTTGCCCACCTGGTTAAGGCAGGGGAGGCGGGAGGGAGAATAATCGTGTTTATTATAGAGGTAGGTATGTAATAAATACTGGTTTTAAACAAGTTAAAACTTCCTATTTATTGCCATACCACTACCTCTATAATAAACTCTTTGGGTTATATCAGAATAACCAAAGGAGGTGGGTTTAACCCTCTCCCGGGAATTTCATCACCGATGTGTGAGAGTAGGAAATATCCATTGAAAGTAGTAAATATTGTGTTTTACTTTTAAATTATAATTTTAAGTCGAAAATACATATTTACAGGATATTTACAACTATACCATAATACACGCCTGAATTACCTTCAGATGCATGGAGACGAGCAGGGGCTCTGCAGAGGTGACTTTCCTCTTGCAGAAGAACAAAAATTTCCCTCGCCAAAGAAGAGGAGCAACTCCCCTGGGAGTCGACCTCAGGTGCATCTGTACAGAGGCGTGCTGATCTATTTACAGGTATCTACAGCTGGACTACACGCTCCGCCGCCACCAGTCGTCCAAGCTGGAGGCCGGAGTCATCCTCCCAAGCTAACTCCCTGAGATAGAAAGAAGTGAATGTGTTATGAGATTTCCAGGTACAGGCAGACATGACATCATTCAGAGACACTTTATTTGTAAAGGCAAGTGAAGCCGCGAGAGCCCTCACATCATGCGCTTTGACTCTGAAACCTGTGGATTTTTTCGCCTGTGACTTTTCATAGCAAAATCTAACACACTTCTTGATCCAAGATGAGATCGTAGCAGGACGGATATCATTTGGAAAATCCTTAAGATAGGACACGAAAAGCAAACGCTTGCCGAGATGCAGCTCACGCGTACGATTAACGTAGATGCGGAGGGCTCGCACGGGACAAAGCTTCGCGTCTTCCTCCAGGCCCGGCCCCAGAGAAGGAGTCAGGGCGGGAATGGAAAAGCTCAATAATGGCGTACCTGCTAATTGAGTTTTGGCCAGAAAGGAGGGAATGACTCCGAGGAGAACCGAGGAGCCATCCGACTTCCACTTAACTTTGGAAAAGGACAGAGCGTGAAGCTCACTCCGTCGCTTCCCGGAAGCCAGAGCCAAAAGGAAGACCGTCTTAAAAGTCAGCAACTTTAGTGAGGCCCGCTCAAGGGGTTCGAACGGATCTTTTCTTAAGACGTTGAGAACAAGCGATAGATCCCACTCAGGAACCGGGTTCCTAGCTTTCGGTCTTTCGATCTCGAAACTATTAATCAACGCAGTCAAACCTTGATCATGACCAAAATCGATCCCAAGTTTGGGTTTTAGAGTCTTCGCGATAGCCGTACGGTAACCCGCGATCGTGGATGGAGCTCGCCCTTCATTGAACTTTTCGAGAAGAAATTCGGAAATTAGGGGAGCATCGACTCTGAAAGGACTAACCTTCCGGCGACGACACCAAGCACAGAAGGAAGTCCACTTCGATTGGTAGACTGCCAAAGAAGATTTTCGATTTGATCGGGCGATCCTAGCGGACACCTCCCTTGAAAATCCCTTCTTTCGGAAACATCGCTCGACAATATCCAGGCATGAAGCTTCAGACTTGCGGGAGCCTGATGAAACATGCTGGAGCGAGGTTGTTTGAGGAGGTCCCACCGATCCGGAAGCTGACGAGGGAAGTCTACTATCAACTCCAGAAGGTCCGGGAACCACGACCTCTGCGGTAGACACGGAGCAATCAGCAGGAGGCGACACTGGTGAGTCCGAAACTTGGCGATCACCTTGTCCAACAACACCGCTGGGGGGTAAGCATACGCGTACATGCCCTCCCAGGACGTCGACATCGCATCCACTGACATGGCCGTGGGATCGGGAATGGGAGACACAAACGAAGGAAGTTTGTGGTTCCACCGGGTCGCAAACAAATCGACCATCGGCGTGCCCCATAGGCCGCAGAGAGATTGGAATACCCTGGGGGCAAGACTCCACTCCATGGCCTGGACCTGGCCCCTCCGGGAGAGGCGGTCCGCCCAAACATTCATATGACCAGGGATATGCCTCGCGAAAAGCGAAATACCCCGGTCGTGACACCAGAGCAGGAGGTCGATAGCGGCCTGGCACAGCGACTGGGACTTCGTACCGCCCTGCTTGTTGATGTAAGCGACAACGGTGGAGTTGTCGGTGGCCACCAACACAGCCTGACTGAGGAAATGTGTTTCCCAATGCCTGAGAGCCAAGAACACGGCCTCCAGTTCCAACAGGTTTATGTGCCATTCCTGCTGAGACGAAGACCAGGTGCCCGAGACCTCGCTGTCGTCCCAGTGAGCGCCCCAGCCGTCCATACTGGCATCCGTAAATACGTGCCTGGATGGAAGCGGCCGGCGGAATGACGACCCTCGGAGCAGATTGACGGGATCCAGCCACCATTGCAGATGGGAAACGACTTCCGGAGAGACCTGCACGAGCTGGGATCTGTCTCCCGTGACCTGGGACCATTGAGAGTGTAGATGCCGCTGAATAGGCCGCATGTGCAGGCGGCCCAACGGAACTAACTTTTCCGTGGACGCCAGCATCCCGAGAAGGGACTGCCAGCGTCTGGCCGTCTGTGGAATGCGACGAAGGAAGCCTTCTGACAGCACGGATAATTTTGACTGACGATCCAGCGTCGGCAACACAGTCTCTGAGGTAGTCTGATAACGATACCCCAAGAAGACGAAGTCTCGACGCGGTGACAAGTCGGACTTTTTTTGGTTGATTTTGAACCCCATCCGTGAGCATAGATTTACCACAAACTGTGCTTGGACGATCAGCGTTTCGCGACAATGGTGCCGGATTAGCCAATCGTCGAGATATTGGTGGATAAAAATCCCCCGCTTGTGGGCGAGAATCTGGACTTCCCGAGCCACCATGGTGAAAATCCACGGCGCTGTCGATAATCCGAACGGGAGCGCCCGAAACTGCCATACGCGGCCGAGATAGAGAAATCTCAGGTATTTGCGAACTGCAGGTTTCATTGGAATATGGAAATAGGCATCTTTGAGATCGATCGTTACCACCCACGAATCGCGAGGCATGACTGAACGAACTTGCTCCGGCGTTTCCATGGAAAACGTCGGCACTATTAAGAACTTGTTCAACGGAGAAAGATCTATCACTGGTCTCCAACCCCCCGACGCTTTGGGAACCACAAACAACACGCTGTAGAACCCGGGAGTGTCCCCGGGAGCAGGTTCTATCGCTTGTTTCTCGATCATCGCCGTTATCTCCTCGTGGAGAACACGGCGGCGTTCTGGATCGTTTGGAAGAGTGAAACCCCTTGGGACGGGCGATAACGGTGGCAATTTCTCGAATTTCAGGCCGAATCCTCGACGGAGCGTCGAGACGACCCAGGGGCAAGCCCCGAGCCGCTCCCACTCTTTCCAAAACAGAATTAAACGAGCTCCTACGGGCTCGTCTGAGGAAGGAATATCGACCGAAACGAACTGACCATGCAGCTCTTCTCGACACTCGAGCAAAGGATCCGGCCCGGAATCCGAAGCTATACGTACCCGGTTTCTTTTCCCCTGCGGGCTTGGGAGCCTCTCCGCGTCCTCGGCCTCGGCCACGACCACGGTCTCCTCGGGTGCTGCCGGCAGAGGCCCCGCGAAAGGGCAACCCTGAGGCCCTGCCTCTCGCTCTACCACGGCCACGAGTCGGCTGTTGCTGAGGCTGAGACTGCTGAACTGCAGACTGGGGCTTCTTAAAGGCCGAAACCATCTGTTGTGTGAGGCGTTCCAGAGACTTCGACTGGCTCAGGAGGGCATTGGAAGTAGAGGACTTCGCGGCCTTCTCGTCGGCCTCCTTCTTCACCTCCCGCAACTCCGCAGATCGGTCAGGGAGTAGAAGTGAAGTAGGGGCTCCGGAAGAGGGGATAACGGGGTGGAGAACTCTCATGTCTGTCATGAGCTGGTCCGGAACCTCGAACTTGAGGGATGAGAGGAAGGCGTCACGCCGCCACAACTCGGACACCCAGAGTGAGTGGGAGTCCAGGGCCACCTTGTCACCCACACCTTTGCCAATGGAGGTGACCAATGAAGCGCAGCTCAATAAGGCTTCTGCCAAATCATCCCGGTCGACGTCAGGGTTGTCCAGGACCTGGTCACGGCACTGAAGAATGGCCCGTCTCGTAGCCATCGACAGCCAGTCCATGGCCGAATCCGTGGCCAGCCCCACTCGAAACGTGTGCTGCAGCTCCGCCAAGGCCGCCCATGGGATCTCCACGGCCTTAGGCTCCTTGAAAAAGGCGTAATGGGGGTGATGCCTCCTCAAAGCTGTAGGCTTGTCGTCCAACTCCGACGACGTATAGTAGTCGTTGACAGACGGGCGAGCAGGATACGCGCCAATCGCCGACTTGTTGGACCTGATGGTCTCGTCCATGCGCTCCTGCATGGAGCCGCGAACTCCCTGTGACAGAGGGAACCGTAAGGCGTCCTTCGACGGCCGGGGGTGCTCTATCTCAGAAGAGATCATCGAACGAGCCACCTTCTTGACTGGGGCCGGAGCATGCTCTTCGGGCCACAAACCCGGGAGGACCCTCTTCACAAAATCCAACTTCTCCCCCCAAGAGAGAGGGTCGTCGGACTCGGGCTGGTCCGCCTCCTGGTCCGGGTCCGCCTTACGCTTTCGCGGAAGCGTGAGGCCTGACGGGCCAGGTAACGGCTGGTCAGCCGACTGAGAGACCTGTAGGGAAGGTTCCTCATCTGAAGACGGCTCTTCCCTAAGCAGAGGGGAAGACGGGGGCGGTGGCGGCTGTGGAGGCGTGAACCTCGCCAGAAACTGCTGCCACTGGCCTAACATCTCTTCCCGAAAAGACTGAAGCTCGCCCCTAAGGCGCTGCTCTGACGTCGTGGAAGAGCTCCCCTGGACAGGAACACCGGACGGCTCCGACGCACGGGAAGACCCTTGGTCCGCCAACTGGGCGAAGGACAACATACCCTGGCTAGAGGCGACGAAACCGGAGGGCAGGGCCGTAAGAGGGGAATCGTCCTTGATATCCTCGGCGATCTGAAACACACAGGGCGAATCAGAAAAAGGAAACTCTGGAAACCGTGGAGACATGGAAACTCCAGGAACCCATGGGTTTGGACGGCTCATGGCCCTTGGCTCCCGGCCCCTACTGGCCACGGCTCCGGTAGCCACGGCCTGGGGTCCAGTAACCGACGGGAAATCGGGTGCCGGCGGCCGTATCACTGGCGACACGGGCCCGGACCGAAATCCGCCCTGGCTATGGGGTTGAAACCCAGCTCCGGGGGCAGGTGCCCGACCCGGAGGGGGAAACAACACTCTCTGTCCAGAGGGATCCCGGGCGCAGGGAACCGTCGTGAGCCCGACGGAACCGGCAGACCCCGAAACCACACTCGGACACTGAAACCCAGGTCGTTCAGCCAGAGAAGCATGAGAACGAGGGGCCAGTAGAGAGGGAGCCAAAAGTGAGCCACACAAACCCGTAGGTTGTGGGGAAGTTAGGGTGCCGAGAGCCGAACGCGCGGCTCCCGGGACCCGTACCTGGCTGAAAGAAAATGACAATGATAAATCAAAACTTACAGCACAAACAGCATTGGTTAACTGCAAATCTAAACGCCGCTTGCGTTCCTCAGACGCCTTGGGACGCGGCCTGGCGCTATCAGAATCTGACGGGGAAGGGGGAGTAGGGCAACCAGCAAACCTGCGGGCCTGAATCTCCCGTAAGCCTTGAAGACAGAGTTTCCACTCGTCGATGGACCAATCCGCGCATAACTCACAGGTGGCTGAAGGACGGCAATAAACAGTGTCCCTACACTGCCAGCAGGCGTTATGAGCCTCCCACTTAGGAAGGTAGTGTTTGCAAACGATGCACTTCATATCTGAAACATATCAAACATCGAAGTACAAACGGGCGATAATGGGGGAAGGAAAGGGGCCTGGGGAGGCTTTACCATTTCCTCCCAAAAAAATCGCAAATCACTAACTCTAAGCTAGTCTAACAACGAAAGAACGATCTACTGAAGAAAAAGCTGTGCAAAGAACAGCCTAAAGACGATCGTAGACGTGAAGAAATTCGACTTTGAATGCCGAAAGCAAGACTTGCTGCACATCCAACAATGGAGGAGCAAATTAATGGCGGTTAAGGTCAATCATATGACCGGTGTGACGTCACATCTACACCGCGGGGAATCTGAGATGTGTGAGAGTAATTTCCTTCAATTTCGAGTTCGAGATGGATGTCAGGAATTTTGAGAAAATTCTTGTGACATTCATTTCTCTCTCCTCTTCTTTGAATGCCAAGGTAAGATTACCCAAAGAGTTTATTATAGAGGTAGTGGTATGGCAATAAATCCAAACACTTCGAGCGAGAACTCTGCAGTAAGCCCTGACCGTTGGGTGTAGGAGCGCCAAGGTCCATGTCCTTAGGTGGTGGTGGTGCTGCCTGCTGGCTGTCATCCTCTCCACCCTCCGTGTTCACCCATTTCTTCTTCGCCTCATCCCACACAATCTGAGGGGTGATATCCTCACAAATTAGCACATTTTTTCATCAATTGTTCATGATTTGTGAGAATCAATATGTATTGACATATGGCAGATATAATGTTTAATTCTCATTGTATATTTGCGAATGAATGATAGCTCCTATACAAGGGGACACGGAAAATTCAACATATGTGAAATGCACCCACGGTGGGTTTTTTGTCGGAAGGCAGTTTCATTTCAGTCGCCGACTTATTCTTGGCGCCAAAACCAAACACTCGCTTGAAGAAACCTCCTCCACTTTTCTGGGGCTGGAACATTATGATACAAGTCAGGAAATACTGATCACATATTATCCATGGTTACATCATGACAATGGTAGCGCTAGCAAGTCCAAATGAGTGCACTATACCTGTTTATTCTGTTTCATGGCCTGCGCGTTGGACTTTATATTGGAGTCATCGTCGCTCTCCTCCCCGGGGTATTTCTGTTTACGACGCCCTGTATCCTGATCTTGAGCTGTAAAATCCGTCTTTGACGTTCCGAGTGCAGCTGATGACCCCGAAGACTAGAAAATCGGGAAAAAATTAATACATGTAATAAACATAATAATTATGTGATTAGATTGGTTTGTATTTCAAATATATACCCTCTGGAGTCTGGATTACATGAAACTAATAGTAAATCATTTTATTGTTCTTTCAATTTGAAATAGAAGCTTCTAAAAATTTCAATTTTTGTTCTTGGCAAATGAGCATCCAACAAGCATGACAAAGGTATAAGTGGCTTGAACAGAAATGTAAGAAATCACAATGCATGCAGCTACATGCATGCAACATATTTCCATCGACACATCTAAAAGCTTTCTGGAATAGAAACATCCACAGCCCAAGCACCAAACACTGATACACATACCAGCAAATCATAGAATCTCTTATCATAACGGTTCTGTGTCTGGAGTTATTTATTTCAGTGGGGGATAAATCTGGAAAAGAAATAGATTGATGGACCCAAGTTCCAATCGGTTAAGGGTACCAGGGTGTGTGGAAAACACTGAGGGAGGAAGATCCAACTATTTGAGGGGTTGGCTTGTTTAGGGATGACTCAAACTAACAAAAAATGTAGTATTAGTACATGTAATACCATGCACTAATGTAGCAATGGTGTTGTAGGCTTTCAGACCTTCATGTAATAGTACATCTACCACAGACTACGGAAAGTTTAATCCATTCCAGTTACACTATACGATGGTATACAGACGTGCTCATTCGTAAATATTTTTAGAAACACATCACATTTTATTCATAAACCTTAAAATGATAACTACACTATTTAACAACAAACTAAAAACACTCTAAAAACATTACGTACATGGTGAAAAATTCAGTGAAAAAAATTAAATGAAAGAAAACTGAAGAGCAAACCACAATGAACAGTTAGTAGATACAAGTGCAACTAAAAGCACCGGGAAATAGAACAACTTGCCAATAGTTTCAGGAAAGAACTAGCACAAACATTGCTAATTGCTTATAGTTAGAGAAATCTACCGAGTAGGATGAAGGCGGCACTCCAAACTGGAAAATGGTGTTCTTGCTAGAGGGAGTGGAGGGCGACAAAGTTTTCTGGGGACTGTTGGACGCTCGAGATGCCGGGGTCGCAGGCGGAGAAAACGACGATGCCTTGTATCCCGGCGACATGGGGGGCCTGGAGCTGTTGGCATGGTGACCTAAGTGTGGCTGTACCTGGGGTGATGGCGAAGGGCAGGGGGTGGGGGGGGGGGGGGAGGAGCATTGAAAAGTGAAAGTGAAGTTGCTTAATTGGTGGTGCTGATAAAATGACAAATATTTAGAGATCACTAGCAACCTTTGTGAGATACACTTCAAATACATGATTTATGAAAAGATACTAATTGTTAATACTAATGTACACGCCTATGCAATCAGTGCATAATTTTGTCTGCAACTATCATGTGACTCTTTATCAAAGAATATTTACACTATCATAGAATAACTACAACAAAATATTGAGGATACATAGCAACGGAATCGTCCTCCACACAGTGATAGTTTCTGTAAGTACTTGAAGTAATATCACTTGCAAGTGTAGAAAAAGGTAAATGAAAGGAAACACTGGTACATGTCATATTGTCATTGTTATTTCTAGTAGAAACACAAATGACAGTGAATACAACTAGAAGCTGTCATTTTCTGTAGATATTTCCTGTAAGATCTAAGAAGCAATATCAACATTCAACAGTCAACTAATTGATAGCATTTGATGAAAAGTATCAACAACACCGATGTCACACGACACTGCAAATTCCTGAAGTACAAACACGTACAAACTGTGAAGTATATTCTGATGAAATCACTACAGTTTTGTGGCTACAGAAGGCATTTGTAACACACAATCTACATGGAAGAATAGTGAACAAACACATAGCTGGAAACAAGTCTTCCTATTGAGTACATTTAAAGCTGCACACTGTGAAAAAGTTCAATCAAGTCAGGTTTTTTCATCACTGATGCAAACCTCAAGCTGGTAGCTGCAACTTTCATTGTCCTGTGGGTAAAATGAACAAATCATCAAGTTTGTAAGGAACTTCAAGGCCAGATTTCGGTGAAAATCCAGGCCAAGAATAAGTGTTGAGTTACTGAAATGAAATCCATTCGATGGTCTCAATACCTGAACTTCGGGGGCGGAAAAAGTTACAGAGGCTTTGACGCGTCCTCGTCTTTTGGAGCGACGACCTTTTCGTTTTACCGTTCTGATCGGCTCGATTGCGATACCCTCTAGGGACTGACGGAGACATTGAGAGAGATCTTCAAGTTGTGTGGAAATTTCGAAAAAGTCCTCAGAAGACTGGTGGGAAAATCGGAAAAAAATGCAAGCAGTCGTCACTGGCAAATAAAAATATGAGATCACTATAGCGAAGAAAATATAAAAAGAGTGAAAGTTTCTGCGAAACTTCCCCATCTACATGTAGCTGAAAATCTAACAGACAGATTGAGGGAATACAAAAGGCAAGCTGATGCTGATCTTGTATTTAGAGTCCGAATCACTGTAAATGATAAACTACACAGCAATAAAATACATGTACACGGGACATCACAACACAGCTTACAATTGTCTGAAACAAATTTGACAGAGAAAGTTAAGGAAAACTTGCACAAAAATAAAATTGTGGACATAAATAGAAACATTAGGTTAACAAAGCTGGCGAATGAAAAAGATCATGAAAACACTATAATGCATGACTTCCATACAAAATCAAAGCAGGTGATCTACTGCAGCAAGATTTTCACTCCAATCTCAGGCAGCATATTAGTATACACAGTATCTTATTATATAATATTGTTATTTTTTCTAACAGTCACTGGAAAAAACCTAAATTATAGGCTTAATGGTGACTGTTGAGTGAGGAACAACTGATCATTAACATGGAAGCAATGTCAGGAATAAATGTTATCATGAACTTTCTATGTCACATGTTAAATTACATCACTGGTTTGATGGTCTACGAATAAACAAAAGTTATAGACACCGTAATAGGAAGTTTTAACTTGTTTAAAACCAGTATTTATTACATACCTACCTCTATAATAAACTCTTTGGGTAATCTTACCTTGGCATTCAAAGAAGAGGAGAGAGAAATGAATGTCACAAGAATTTTCTCAAAATTCCTGACATCCATCTCGAACTCGAAATTGAAGGAAATTACTCTCACACATCTCAGATTCCCCGCGGTGTAGATGTGACGTCACACCGGTCATATGATTGACCTTAGCTGCCATTAATTTGCCCACCTGGTTAAGGCAGGGGAGGCGGGAGGGAGAATAATCGTGTTTATTATAGAGGTAGGTATGTAATAAATACTGGTTTTAAACAAGTTAAAACTTCCTATTTATTGCCATACCACTACCTCTATAATAAACTCTTTGGGTTATATCAGAATAACCAAAGGAGGTGGGTTTAACCCTCTCCCGGGAATTTCATCACCGATGTGTGAGAGTAGGAAATATCCATTGAAAGTAGTAAATATTGTGTTTTACTTTTAAATTATAATTTTAAGTCGAAAATACATATTTACAGGATATTTACAACTATACCATAATACACGCCTGAATTACCTTCAGATGCATGGAGACGAGCAGGGGCTCTGCAGAGGTGACTTTCCTCTTGCAGAAGAACAAAAATTTCCCTCGCCAAAGAAGAGGAGCAACTCCCCTGGGAGTCGACCTCAGGTGCATCTGTACAGAGGCGTGTTGATCTATTTACAGGTATTTACAGCTGGACTACACTCTCCGCCGCCACCAGTCGTCCAAGCTGGAGGCCGGAGTCATCCTCCCAAGCTAACTCCCTGAGATAGAAAGAAGTGAATGTGTTATGAGATTTCCAGGTACAGGCAGACATGACATCATTCAGAGACACTTTATTTGTAAAGGCAAGTGAAGCCGCGAGAGCCCTCACATCATGCGCTTTGACTCTGAAACCTGTGGATTTTTTCGCCTGTGACTTTTCATAGCAAAATCTAACACACTTCTTGATCCAAGATGAGATCGTAGCAGGACGGATATCATTTGGAAAATCCTTAAGATAGGACACGAAAAGCAAACGCTTGCCGAGATGCAGCTCACGCGTACGATTAACGTAGATGCGGAGGGCTCGCACGGGACAAAGCTTCGCGTCTTCCTCCAGGCCCGGCCCCAGAGAAGGAGTCAGGGCGGGAATGGAAAAGCTCAATAATGGCGTACCTGCTAATTGAGTTTTGGCCAGAAAGGAGGGAATGACTCCGAGGAGAACCGAGGAGCCATCCGACTTCCACTTAACTTTGGAAAAGGACAGAGCGTGGAGCTCACTCCGTCGCTTCCCGGAAGCCAGAGCCAAAAGGAAGACCGTCTTAAACGTCAGAAACTTTAGTGAGGCCCGCTCAAGGGGTTCGAACGGATCTTTTCTTAAGACGTTGAGAACAAGCGATAGATCCCACTCAGGAACCGGGTTCCTAGCTTTCGGTCTTTCGATCTCGAAACTATTAATCAACGCAGTCAAACCTTGATCATGACCAAAATCGATCCCAAGTTTGGGTTTTAGAGTCTTCGCGATAGCCGTACGGTAACCCGCGATCGTGGATGGAGCTCGCCCTTCATTGAACTTTTCGAGAAGAAATTCGGAAATTAGGGGAGCATCGACTCTGAAAGGACTAACCTTCCGGCGACGACACCAAGCACAGAAGGAAGTCCACTTCGATTGGTAGACTGCCAAAGAAGATTTTCGATTTGATCGGGCGATCCTAGCGGACACCTCCCTTGAAAATCCCTTCTTTCGGAAACATCGCTCGACAATATCCAGGCATGAAGCTTCAGACTTGCGGGAGCCTGATGAAACATGCTGGAGCGAGGTTGTTTGAGGAGGTCCCACCGATCCGGAAGCTGACGAGGGAAGTCTACTATCAACTCCAGAAGGTCCGGGAACCACGACCTCTGCGGTAGACACGGAGCAATCAGCAGGAGGCGACACTGGTGAGTCCGAAACTTGGCGATCACCTTGTCCAACAACACCGCTGGGGGGTAAGCATACGCGTACATGCCCTCCCAGGACGTCGACATCGCATCCACTGACATGGCCGTGGGATCGGGAATGGGAGACACAAACGAAGGAAGTTTGTGGTTCCACCGGGTCGCAAACAAATCGACCATCGGCGTGCCCCATAGGCCGCAGAGAGATTGGAATACCCTGGGGGCAAGACTCCACTCCATGGCCTGGACCTGGCCCCTCCGGGAGAGGCGGTCCGCCCAAACATTCATATGACCAGGGATATGCCTCGCGAAAAGCGAAATACCCCGGTCGTGACACCAGAGCAGGAGGTCGATAGCGGCTTGGCACAGCGACTGGGACTTCGTACCGCCCTGCTTGTTGATGTAAGCGACAACGGTGGAGTTGTCGGTGGCCACCAACACAGCCTGATTGAGGAAATGTGTTTCCCAATGCCTGAGAGCCAAGAACACGGCCTCCAGTTCCAACAGGTTTATGTGCCATTCCTGCTGAGACGAAGACCAGGTGCCCGAGACCTCGCTGTCGTCCCAGTGAGCGCCCCAGCCGTCCATACTGGCATCCGTAAATACGTGCCTGGATGGAAGCGGCCGGCGGAATGACGACCCTCGGAGCAGATTGACGGGATCCAGCCACCATTGCAGATGGGAAACGACTTCCGGAGAGACCTGCACGAGCTGGGATCTGTCTCCCGTGACCTGGGACCATTGAGAGTGTAGATGCCGCTGAATAGGCCGCATGTGCAGGCGGCCCAACGGAACTAACTTTTCCGTGGACGCTAGCATCCCGAGAAGGGACTGCCAGCGTCTGGCCGTCTGTGGAATGCGACGAAGGAAGCCTTCTGACAGCACGGATAATTTTGACTGACGATCCAGCGTCGGCAAAACAGTCTCTGAGGTAGTCTGATAACGATACCCCAAGAAGACGAAGTCTCGACGCGGTGACAAGTCGGACTTTTTTTGGTTGATTTTGAACCCCATCCGTGAGCATAGATTTACCACAAACTGTGCTTGGACGATCAGCGTTTCGCGACAATGGTGCCGGATTAGCCAATCGTCGAGATATTGGTGGATAAAAATCCCCCGCTTGTGGGCGAGAATCTGGACTTCCCGAGCCACCATGGTGAAAATCCACGGCGCTGTCGATAATCCGAACGGGAGCGCCCGAAACTGCCATACGCGGCCGAGATAGAGAAATCTCAGGTATTTGCGAACTGCAGGTTTCATTGGAATATGGAAATAGGCATCTTTGAGATCGATCGTTACCACCCACGAATCGCGAGGCATGACTGAACGAACTTGCTCCGGCGTTTCCATGGAAAACGTCGGCACGATTAAGAACTTGTTCAACGGAGAAAGATCTATCACTGGTCTCCAACCCCCCGACGCTTTGGGAACCACAAACAACACGCTGTAGAACCCGGGAGTGTCCCCGGGAGCAGGTTCTATCGCTTGTTTCTCGATCATCGCCGTTATCTCCTCGTGGAGAACACGGCGGCGTTCTGGATCGTTTGGAAGAGTGAAACCCCTTGGGACGGGCGATAACGGTGGCAATTTCTCGAATTTCAGGCCGAATCCTCGACGGAGCGTCGAGACGACCCAGGGGCAAGCCCCGAGCCGCTCCCACTCTTTCCAAAACAGAATTAAACGAGCTCCTACGGGCTCGTCTGAGGAAGGAATATCGACCGAAACGAGCTGACCATGCAGCTCTTCTCGACACTCGAGCAAAGGATCCGGCCCGGAATCCGAAGCTATACGTACCCGGTTTCTTTTCCCCTGCGGGCTTGGGAGCCTCTCCGCGTCCTCGGCCTCGGCCACGACCACGGTCTCCTCGGGTGCTGCCGGCAGGGGCCCCGCGAAAGGGCAACCCTGAGGCCCTGCCTCTAGCTCTACCACGGCCACGAGTCGGCTGTTGCTGAGGCTGAGACTGCTGAACTGCAGACTGGGGCTTCTTAAAGGCCGAAACCATCTGTTGCGTGAGGCGTTCCAGAGACTTCGACTGGCTCAGGAGGGCATTGGAAGTAGAGGACTTCGCGGCCTTCTCGTCGGCCTCCTTCTTCACCTCCCGCAACTCCGCAGAACGGTCAGGGAGTAAAAGTGAAGTAGGGGCTCCGGAAGAGGGGATAACGGGGTGGAGAACTCTCATGTCTGTCATGAGCTGGTCCGGAACCTCGAACTTGAGGGATGAGAGGAAGGCGTCACGCCGCCACAACTCGGACACCCAGAGTGAGTGGGAGTCCAGGGCCACCTTGTCACCCACACCTTTGCCAATGGAGGTGACCAATGAAGCGCAGCTCAATAAGGCTTCTGCCAAATCATCCCGGTCGACGTCAGGGTTGTCCAGGACCTGGTCACGGCACTGAAGAATGGCCCGTCTCGTAGCCATCGACAGCCAGTCCATGGCCGAATCCGTGGCCAGCCCCACTCGAAATGTGTGCTGCAGCTCCGCCAAGGCCGCCCATGGGATCTCCACGGCCTTAGGCTCCTTGAAAAAGGTGTAATGGGGGTGATGCCTCCTCAAAGCTGTAGGCTTGTCGTCCAACTCCGACGACGTATAGTAGTCGTTGACAGACGGGCGAGCAGGGTACGCGCCAATCGCCGACTTGTTGGACCTGATGGTCTCGTCCATGCGCTCCTGCATGGAGCCGCGAACTCCCTGCGACAGAGGGAACCGTAAGGCGTCCTTCGACGGCCGGGGGTGCTCCATCTCAGAAGAAATCATCGAACGAGCCACCTTCTTGACTGGGGCCGGAGCATGCTCTTCGGGCCACAAACCCGGGAGGACCCTCTTCACAAAATCCAACTTATTCCCCCAAGAGAGAGGGTCGTCGGACTCGGGCTGGTCCGCCTCCTGGTCCGGGTCCGCCTTACGCTTTCGCGGAAGCGTGAGGCCTGACGGGCCAGGTAACGGCTGGTCAGCCGACTGAGAGACCTGTAGGGAAGGTTCCTCATCTGAAGACGGCTCTTCCCTAGGCAGAGGGGAAGACGGGGGCGGTGGCGGCTGTGGAGGCGTGAACCTCGCCAGAAACTGCTGCCACTGGCCTAACATCTCCTCCCGAAAAGACTGAAGCTCGCCCCTAAGGCGCTGCTCTGACGTCGTGGAAGAGCTCCCCTGGACAGGAACACCGGACGGCTCCGACGCACGGGAAGACCCTTGGTCCGCCAACTGGGCGAAGGACAACATACCCTGGCTGGAGGCGACGAAACCGGAGGGTAGGGCCGTAAGAGGGGAATCGTCCTTGATATCCTCGGCGATCTGAAACACACAGGGCGAATCAGAAAAAGGAAACTCTGGAAACCGTGGAGACATGGAAACTCCAGGAACCCATGGGTTTGGACGGCTCATGGCCCTTGGCTCCCGGCCCCTACTGGCCACGGCTCCGGTAGCCACGGCCTGGGGTCCAGTAACCGACGGGAAATCGGGTGCCGGCGGCCGTATCACTGGCGACACGGGCCCGGACCGAAATCCGCCCTGGCTATGGGGTTGAAACCCAGCTCCGGGGGCAGGCGCCCGACCCGGAGGGGGAAACAACACTCTCTGTCCAGAGGGATCCCGGGCGCAGGGAACCGTCGTGAGCCCGACGGAACCGGCAGACCCCGAAACCACACTCGGACACTGAAACCCAGGTCGTTCAGCCAGAGAAGCATGAGAACGAGGGGCCAGTAGAGAGGGAGCCAAAAGTGAGCCACACAAACCCGTAGGTTGTGGGGAAGTTAGGGTGCCGAGAGCCGAACGCGCGGCTCCCGGGACCCGTACCTGGCTGAAAGAAAATGACAATGATAAATCAAAACTTACAGCACAAACAGCATTGGATAACTGCAAATCTAAACGCCGCTTGCGTTCCTCAGACGCCTTGGGACGCGGCCTGGCGCTATCAGAATCTGACGGGGAAGGGGGAGTAGGGCAACCAGCAAACCTGCGGGCCTGAATCTCCCGTAAGCCTTGAAGACAAAGTTTCCACTCGTCGACGGACCAATCCGCGCATAAATCACAGGTGGCTGAAGGACGGCAATAAACAGTGTCCCTACACTGCCAGCAGGCGTTGTGAACCTCCCACTTAGGAAGGTAGTGTTTGCAAACGATGCACTTCATATCTGAAACATATCAAACATCGAAGTACAAACGGGCGATAATGGGGGAAGGAAAGGGGCCTGGGGAGGCTTTACCATTTCCTCCC
Source organism: Terebella lapidaria (assembly GCA_949152475.1). Classification (NCBI taxonomy): domain Eukaryota; kingdom Metazoa; phylum Annelida; class Polychaeta; order Terebellida; family Terebellidae; genus Terebella; species Terebella lapidaria. The sequence continues at coordinate 27,745,632 of OX424566.1, read as the reverse complement.
AAAAAAATCGCAAATCACTAACTCTAAGCTAGTCTAACAACGAAAGAACGATCTACTGAAGAAAAAGCTGTGCAAAGAACAGCCTAAAGACGATCGTAGACGTGAAGAAATTCGACTTTGAATGCCGAAAGCAAGACTTGCTGCACATCCAACAATGGAGGAGCAAATTAATGGCGGCTAAGGTCAATCATATGACCGGTGTGACGTCACATCTACACCGCGGGGAATCTGAGATGTGTGAGAGTAATTTCCTTCAATTTCGAGTTCGAGATGGATGTCAGGAATTTTGAGAAAATTCTTGTGACATTCATTTCTCTCTCCTCTTCTTTGAATGCCAAGGTAAGATTACCCAAAGAGTTTATTATAGAGGTAGTGGTATGGCAATAAATATGTACAATATGCCAAAAGAAAGGTAACGAAGTCATGCCCTACATACATGTGTAAGTAGACAACGTGAAACCCACCGACTTCGTTGCCAGTTTGTAATAATCAAACTCCGCGTCTGGCTTTACGGGAGGGCTGAAATCACCCCGTCCCTCACTCCCGTCTGTCAGTGTACCACCCGCGCTCCCCGCGGAAAAGTTTGAGTTCATGCTCGCTGCAAGGTCGACTTTAGGCTCCGCATTGTGGGAAGGATCCGCTTGTGTCATCTGTCCATCTGTTGTGTCTGTCGTGGAGAAGAACGAAATTGCTCATTTAAAATATTGAATGAAGTATACCTAAATATTTGTTTGTTTTGAGAGTTAACCCAGCAGTGGACCTTTATCACACAGGAGAGCACAAAATACAACACAAACATTTCACATATCTTGAACAACTATTTACTATATATCATGTCTCCACCAACCTTGCTGTGCGTAACCAAGGTAACTGCCATCATAGCTCTGACCCTGGTTCCACATCGCCCTTTGAGACTGGTCCTGCTGCTGTTGGCTGGTGTTCCATGCCTGTTCTGTGTGACCTTGACTTTGATCTTCTTGACCTTGACCTGACCCCTGCTGCTGCTGCTGGAAGCTGGCTTGACTTTGACCTTCAGTCAATGGCTGCTGCGACTGGTCATATTGTTGATAATACTGGTCTGAAATGTAATATATTTTGTGTTCCAACCTAAATATAATTTCCGAACGCATTTTCTGAATAAATTTTGTACAATACCCAGGTAAAAGTTAAATTGAATTAATTTTGCAATCATCTTCAGCTAAACTTCCAACCTATAAATACTTGCATGAGAATCATGTCCGAATATTTACCAGACTGATAGCTTTGTTGCTGTTGTGGAGTCTCTTCAGCCTGCCCATAGCCGGGCATCATGCTGCCGTCCGTGAAGCCTGCCTGCTGGCCGTCTGTGTGTCCCCCCTGACCATACCCGTCACCTCCCTCACTGCTCGGTCCAGTGGATCCAAACCCCAGAGGAGTGTCAGCACCAGATGCTGACTGGATGGTGCCGTCCTGTGATAACAAAGGTTATTTTATGAAAATTAGACATACTTTTGGTTTGTCATTCATGCCAGTACTTGTGGTAACTTATCAAAATGATGTTTTTCTACCTTCATTATATTCGCATTGATAAAGTAATAAAGCACCGTAAGAAACTACACTATATGCAGTATGCAATCACAATGCTATATATTATACACCAACACTATTCATATTGATAACACACCTCAAACATCTGTACAAGTTGCTGTAGTTGTGTCAGCCAATAAGGGTCACCCATGTCCTCGGATCCCTGTAAGCGCTGCGGGTCGCTGAACTTCAGCCGGCTGGCGAGGTCGTACACGAGGCGTACAAACACGGAGGAGTACAGGGAGCGGTAGTACTGGAGCGCCGCGGAGATAACCTCACAGTAGTGCAGGGCCTGAGTGAGAAACGGCAGAAATTTCGTTGGTAAATTTGTTATCACTAAATTGTACATGAAGGTGCTTGATATGTGATCAAGTAATCAATTTAACAGTATATGTTACCAGTGGTAATCCTTTCAAATCATAAACATATATATGTTACTTATAATTTACAGCTTTACCATAAGCAGTTAGAGACTTTGAATTTTTCTGATTATGATAATCCAATTGTCTATTTTTCCCTTCAACACATTCAGAAACGATAGAATATCTCAATCAAAGGTTACCTCCTCAGTCATCCCAGCATCAGCCAGCCTGATGGCGTACAAGTATTTGTATATTGGTAGGGTGGGCAGCACGTATTGGGGGTTGCCTAACGACAGAGCATATTCATACGCCTCAGTGCACTGGATCGCCAGATTATTCGCAAACTCCTCAAACGGCAATCTGAAACATACAAAATCAGCCTGGTTTAGCACCAAACGAAAGTGAATAATAACGATAGCATGTGACTACATAGCCGAGTGAATTGAATCCACATGTCAATAGCCATGATTTACTTACGTGTGACTAGTGCCGATCAAAACAATCTTAGATGATTTCTTCGAGTATAATCCAAATTCCACTTGTGCCATTAGATAGCAAAAATGACTAGCGTGTAGACATCCCTTTGACGCTGAAATAGAAAGACAGACTTTGTTACAAACAGGTGTCCTTAGCTCAAACTTCAAGCATTGTCTGAAGGCATAAAAATTTCAATCGACCTGGAAACTTTTAAAAGAACATTGACAGTGGAGAAACATCCTACAATGTACTGCCTGGCATTAACCCAACACTACATATTAATATATCAGTACTGTGAGGACATACCCATGGTGTCGCCGAGGGTAATGATACTCTTCCTGTCGAGGTCCGGTCGGCTCGTGTGATTGGAGAGGATCATAGCCAGGTGAGGCCGCCAATCTCCCCACTTCTCATCCGCGACCAGCTATCAGGTGTTAAATGGCGAGTTATAAATAAATCATCTATTCATTTATGTTTTCAACATGCAGGTAGGATGTAGTCACGATTAGCATTTATCATAGTACATTATTTACAAATGAATGTTTTTAGCTTCTTGAATAATCTTTGAGAAGCTGCTAGATGATACAGTTTTACGGCCCCAGCATTAACACAATTTGTCTACATATGTGTATCACTGGTTGAAGTTGCATGCCCATAATATTGAGGACCGTTTATAAGCTCAGATGTATCCCGAGTGTTGCTGACACTCAAGTTTACTGACCGTGACAGATGCAGGTTGTCTGCCGGACATGAGCTGGTACAAAGTCTGCAGAGGGTCGTTCATCTTCATCGCGACGTTGGCAAACCTACCAGCAAATAACATTGAAATATCACACAAATTTCGAAACATTTCATGGTTATAGATTAGATATACAGCTTAACTTTCATTCTAGCCAAAATTGTCTATTTCCGCATGACATCGGACTAGAGATCTTGAGGGTATCATGGTGCTCAGTCAGGAGGTTATCACCTGGTCATGATGGAGGCATGAGTTTTGGGGTCCATCTTGCTGGCCAAGAAGAGAGCGTGACCCCAGAGATTCCTCTTCATCGCCCACTCCAGAGCATCCTGTAGAGAGGTGGCAAAGATGAAAATCAGCCAATATCAATCACTGCCAAAAGCAGTAAATTTACATATTTTAAGCACAAATGCCCATACAAAATGTACACAAATGGACATTGACCACACTTCAAAATGTACATTGGAAATGCTGGAAAAAAACGCTCAAAATTATAGCTCACAAGTTACAACATTCACATACCTTTTTGCGACCATGAAGCAGGAGATGTCTGAATCTGTCGGTCAGTTCTTCCAGACCCTGGCCTTGGTTGATCTGTGAGCGGTCAGCCGTGGTCGACACGCTTGACTCGTCCAAAGTGTCCAGTTCCATGCCAGTGACCGCTATGGACATCCCTGTACGAGCATAGGCAGCAGTGGAAGGCTCGTGCCCGTCCAGTAGAAGGTCAGCAATGTCCGTACCAACCACCGTCTGGAAACATTTAATGATTTGTAATCTTTCTGAACATGACTTGTATTTGCTTAGGTTTCTGCAAAAACGCAAGCAGTTACTGTCAGATACTTTCACGGCAAATATATTGTGTGGTGCAGACTACGGAAAATAGAATGATAATTTCTATGGTTTGAATGGATAGTCGTTTGTCAGGGTGAGTTGTAGAAGAAAACACTGACAAAAGTGGCAAAAAAGCTTCTCAACCTCATTTTCAGTACACAATTCAGAGAAGACCATTTCACAACTTACCCCGTTCTGTTTGATGAGCAGTTCTAGCAGCCTCCAGACCAGCTCTGCTGACTCCTTGTCGATAATCGTTGTGCTTTCTCGACATCGCAGTGCTTGCTGCTGGCAGAACAGTAAAACGTCGTTCTTGTGCGTCTCGTTCCTGAACGAAGAAAGTGGTGGAAAATCTCAATTATACTTGGAATGGCACAAGTGTTGCATGATTATTAGGCTTACATTCTGATAGTGGTAGGAGAGAAATCAGATTCTACTAGCGTGGACAATCTTCCATGAAAAGGAAGATTCCCTGAAGAATTACATGATTGTTCTCTCAGTATTTGTCACAGCAGGATCTATGTGTGCATAAGGAATAAAAGACAGAAGGACTTACTTGATGAGTGGTCCTGGGTAGGTCTTCATCTGTTCCGCATCGTGATCTGTGTAGCCCAAATACTGGTTTATGTCCTGTAGTATTAGAGTAGCGGGCTGACCGTCCTTGGGAGCATGAGGCATGACCTGCACGAGTTGACTGCCCGGACCAAACGAAGCACGCACGTGAGGTATCAAATACTTCTCTGGGGTCATTCGCTGAGGTGTCTTGTCCACTTCTGTTGAGGGGAATACGAATGGTGGTTTGGATAATATACTGGTATATATACAACATGTACATGCAATGTCAGTAACAGTTAATTTCGTTCAGAGTTCAGAATATTGTAAATTTAGAACATAGCGTGACAAAAATAAGTACATTATCGCTTTCACAGTGACACGAATATTGGAAGATCATGCAACTTTGCATTGACTTCACATGAAACATCAGAACCTAAAAAGTCAAAAGATTCACCCCGCTTTTATATGTCAAAATAACAATTTATTCTCTTCGAACATCAGACTCACGTTGATATTGCTCGTATCGTGAGAGTGAGTAATCCGCGTAGAGAGACTGGTCGTAGCTGCTGTACTGTTGATCTGGGTAGCCCGAGTGACTGTGTGAGGGGTAGATAGGTGACTGCTCGTACCCGCTCTGTCGACTACTAGGGCGTGACCCGTGGTGGAACTCTTGCGCGAAGTGGTCTCTGTCAGGGGGAATGGGATAGAATTGATATTACCTTTAGGATAAACTGTGTGGCTATCTACTAGTAGACATAAATTTGGTGTTCTTATCGTTACAATTCATGTCTGAACGTTGCATCTTGGGGGAATGTAAATATTTATTGATTGTCTTGAATTATAAGACATAACGTGTGATGCAAAAAAATTCATTTGAATAAATTATAAACACTGAATACTACATGTTGATTTTCTAGTATTTAATATTCATCAACTTGATAGAAATCTGTCAAGAAAACCAGTTCCAGATTGGAGTTCAATCCAAGCGCTCGCTACCCGGTTGTACTAACGCTTGTGAGTTGCACTCAGGTCCTGGTGTACTCCCTCTAGAGCCGACACTGTGTACACTTCGCTGGTCGTACTGGGTGTACCCACTCTGCTCTGGGTAGTTATAGGCAGGGTACCTGCTGTATCCATGCAGGGGGTTCGTTAAGTAGGGTGGGGGGTGGTGATTATAAGGGAAGTTAGTGAAACATTAACTAATTACGTAAATAAATTGAAGTATGAACATGGTAAAGGTTTAAATGGTGATCTACACACAAGTCCCATACATATTACCACCAGCCCACCATTGCAATCCAATAATGTTTATTTGCAGATAAAATTGTGAGATGTGTACTTCATTTATCGTTATTTCAGAAAATATTAGACAAAGACCACACTTCTAACATGCTTATTGCAATATACTATCTACTCCATGGTCTCATAAAATATTCATTCTTTAATAACAATTCAGGTGAGGGAACAATGTTCAAACAACCATGCACCAAAAAGACATTAACACTACTGACATAACTGAAACACAATGAAAACATTAGATACAAACCTTCCATCTGCGCTGTAATTCTGGGCGTAGTATTTCATCTCGGCCTCGTAACCTGTAGAAAACTTGTCCTGAGTCTGATATCCATACGCGTCGTAACCATCCCGGCCATAGTACTTGTGGTAGTCATAGTAACTATATCCCTCTGTACCAGTAGGGAGTAAAGAAGTACATGTATTATCATCAGTGTGGATAAGCCAAGCTATCGACAAGACATGAATTCAACTCTTTGTAGTTCTACTGTGATAGAACATAATTATTTAAATTTATGTATCAAAAGATTCTATGACTTCATGTATGGGAATCAACAATGCAGAGTCATTATTCTACCCAGGATTTCTTTAATACCGAAATACAGATAACAGATTTCTCTCATGATATAAACATGGTCATACACAGTAACACGTACATGTACATTCGCATTAGCACTACAAACCTCTGGATCCTTGTCGGCCGTAATAATCCCGGCGTGGATCGTAGTCGTACCCGGATCTCCGCGGATCATACTCATAGCCCTGTCTGGATGAGGACCGATGTCCACCCTCGGGATAACCCTGGCGAGAGGATGGCCTCTGTTGGTCCTCATACTGGCCTTGTCGTGACGATGGTCGGTTAGATTCTTCTGGATAGCCTTGTCGAGAGGAAGGTCTGGATCCTGATCTGTCAGCTGCTGGGATGGGAGAGCAGACAACAACTTGTTATATTAGTAATCAGGAAATTGAAATATTCATCTATAGTTGGCAATGTCTTGTTCCATGCTAATTATACAAACTGATAATCTGATATATGTTTACTCAAGAAAGGTCAAAAGGATTAAAATGTGAAATATTGGTTGTTTGCTCAATAGCACATGTAACTATTCTAAGGCCAACCTCTGGGATCAGGAGCTTGTTGTCCCTGTCTGGATCTTGGCCTCTGGTATTCATCTGGATACTCTCCTTGCCGAGACCTTGGTCGCTCATATGGATCATCTGGATAACCCTGTCTCGATCTGGGTCGGTCATAGCTGGCTCCATATCTGTAAGGATCTTCATAGTAGCCTCCTCGACTGGGCGGCCGATACTGGTAATACGGGTCGTATCTGGGGTCTGGCTGGGGTATGTGGCTGTACCTCGGATCATTGTACGAATAGTTGTACCCGGACCTTCTTTGATCATCATAGCGGGGGTCATAGGGGTATCTAGGATCCCGATCTCGAGGATCGACTTGGCCTCTTGGATCCTGGCTCCTCGGATCAGGCTGGCTCCTTGGGTCTCTGGGATCAGGCTGGTTCCTTGGATCTCTGGGATCAGGCTGGTTTCTGGGATCTCGTTGATCCCTTTGACCTTGCTGCTGAGTCCCAGGGTAGGATCGGTCAGTGATTTGATCCTGTTGATTTTGACTTTTGTTTGGATCGATGACACTTCCTTGCTCTGTGACATGTGGAGGTTCATTTACTCTACTATTTTGTCTTGACATCCTTATTTCACTGGAGATCGAGTCAGTGGATTCTTTGCGACTGTGGCTTGTTAGGGGGTGATTCATTGGCTGTGGTGGCATCTGCGGCTCATGTGTCTGTTGCTGGGGCGGGTTAGTGGCTGGAGCCTGTGGAGGCTCACTCCCCTGGCTTGTGTTCACAGATGGAGCCTGGGCAGCTGGTTGAGGCTGCTGTTGAATGACTGGGCTTGGTTGGGGCTGAGCCTGAGTTTGCGCCTGTGGCGGACCAAGTGGTGTCGGTACACCCTGTACTGGATTGTTACTGGGTGATGCAAAATATTGTGCGGGTGTCACGGGGTTATGTACCGATACGGGCGTGTTTTGTGTGGCTTCAGGTGTTAACTGTTGGGCAGTTGGTTGTTCATTTTGTACAGGCCCGCTTGGACTCTGTGGCTGTGGAGCCTGTGGCTGTTGATATTGCTGCTGTTGCGTTGGTACATGTAGCTGTGGTTGTTGTTGCGCCTGACCACTAGGTGGTTGATGCTGTTGTTGTTGATGCACCTCGGGATTCCCATGATGGGTAAAACCGGGCTGGGTCTGCACAGGTGCTCCACCAGGACTTACTGGAGACAAAACTGAAGGCTGCTGAGCATGAGTGGTACTAACTGAAGGTGACAGAGAGCTATGAACTGGAGGCTGTTGTCTCGTGTAGGCTCCTGGACTCAGCTCAGGTCCAGGAGGTTGACTCTGAGGACTTTGCGGTTGAGCAGCTGGTGTGGGCTGGGGAAGTGGCAGGCCGTGTTGACTCTGAGCTGTGGCTGCTTGCTGTACATTGCCGGGGGCTCCACCTCCTACACTGCTCTGTGCTTGACTCTGTGGGGAGAACACCGAACTCTGGGCTTGATTGGGAAGTCGCTGGCCAGAGGCAATACTAGAAACAGGTGCCTGTTGGCGCTCTTGTGCCTGCATGCCTGCTAGGGGATTTGGTGATTGTGCCACTTGTTCTTGTGGGGTTTGTCCACTACTTGCTCCTTGGTGCAGGGTCAAGTTATCACTAGAATGCCGTTGCTGACCGGCTGAATGAGTATTGTTGGTAGTGGTCATACCATGCTGTCCATCCGCTGGTCTGGGAAATCCTTGGCCAACTGAGAATGACCCAGAATGTGGATTGCCAGCCCCAGTAATGCTCTGCTCAAAGCCGCTAGCAAATGCGGAGCTTGCATTCGAAGCTGGAGGATTCTGAGGTAGAGGCTGGCTAACAAAAGCATCAGATTGCTGATTCACATAACTGGGTTGGGGATGATGCTGTCCAGCACCTGCCACACTTGTCGCATTTGCTAGATTGCTTGGAGGTTGGGTGTATTGACCGCCTTGGCCTGTTCCAGCAATCCCATGGTGGAATCCTTGTGACATGTGCTGAGATGTAGCAGCATTGCCTTCAAGGTGTGATAAATTCTGGACATGTTGAGGCTGTTGTGGTGGTGGGTGAAAGCCCTCGAGTGGTTGGGTTTTAGGAATGGCGCCTTGACCTTGACCTACAGAGAAGTCATCCTTAGGTGGACTGCCTTTAGGACTCTGAGGCTGATGTGTTATTACAGCTGCCTGTGGCTGGGGTGCTGGATGGTGCCCCTGGTTACCAGTGGGGACAACCTGCTCCCCATGCCCTTGTGTATACTGGTGACTCTGATGTTGAACACCTCCTCCAACTTCTGAACTGTGGGCCTGTGTTGTGACTGCTGAACCACCAACAGCACCTTGTGGCTCTTGCTGGCTATGTCCACTTTGCCCTGGTCCAGCTCCTTGCTGGGGACCTTGACCTTGGGCCTGACCCTGGCCTTGGGCATGACCTTGACCTTGAGGTTGGCCATTGGGAACAGGTGCAAGCCTCATGCCTTGTATTTTAGGTTCTGGGTTCTCCCATAACGTTGTTGCTGGAGACATGTTGTGTTGTTCTCGGTGCTGATGATATTGATAGGCCAGAGATTGCTGAATGCCAGGGAGGGTGGAAGCCGGGTTAATGTCATGTTGTTGCTGGCCGAAACCTTCCGGTTGATGACTGCTATCGTCACCATGTGAGTTCTGTAGGTTACTTGGCCCTTGTCGGAATGGTTCTTCCTTTGAAGCTTGTGTCAGCAGCTGAGGTTGAGCTTGGGTTTCTGTTGTAGGATCCACTGGTTTGCTCTGTGGGAAACTGAACTGCGAGTCACTGTTGCCAGCAGCTGGTTGTTCTTGTGGACTTTGAGCTGGAGGTGTTACAGCGTGGAAAGCACTGACACCTTTGGGTTCTATCGGCGTGGCGTAAATATCGAGCTGATGTTGTTGTGCAGTCGAGGATGCTGTTTGCGTTGCAGGACTTTCAACTACCTGCGGAGAAGGTTGTGCCTCCTCTGGAGTTGCTTGCTGTCCTGTACCCAGAGATGGTTCCGTTCCCGGGTGATATGCTGACTCCCCACCACCTCCTGCCACTGCACCAGTGTTATACATTGCAGGAACTTGACTTGGCACCATCATCGGGGGCATAGGAGTACCCTGGCTCATAGTTGAAGCCGTTGAAGGCGATGCCCGAGGACTACTCGTGAGGCCTTTACGAAAAGGATTAGCCCCTGCCTGGGAGGACTTCCCAACAGGGGTGATGGATGGGGGAGGACCAGATACACTGAGTGAGCCACTGGTGTTACTGTCGACACTGTAGCTTGACTGTACGGAAGGGCTTCTATCCACTGGTGGCTGCCCTGGAGACTGGAAACGATGAGGAGAATCAAATGACGATGATCCGTCCAACGATGTACCACTGGGTCGGTCCCTGAAGTCTTGGGAATCAAGTAAGGAGCTCTGCCTTGAATGTGACTGATGCGAAGCTCTGGAACTCACCGATGGAGGTCTTTCTACTTTACCACCCTGCGAAGATGTGGCTGAAGGCACAGTTTGGGGCTCAGCTGCCCCTGACAGCTCAAACATAGCTGGGCTTGGGGAGGCACTTGGGTTCGCTGACGATGACGCAGAACCTCCAACGATGAACTTGACCTTATCATTTTGAGGATGTTCTTCAGGTTTTGAAAACATGGGTGTGACACCTGGAACACCAAGGTGTTGGCCCACTGTCTGTGGCTGCTGTGGAGTTGAATTTGCAATCTCGTCAAAAGGTGATGGCTGGAATGCTAAGTTATTGAATGAATTTGAGTTTATCATGTTGCCACTATCACCACCAGTTGGAGGTGCTTCAGATTTATTGCTTTGATCCAGAGGAATATCCTGCAGTTGTCCTTGCGGGTTTGGAACTTCAGGATGAGCAGGTCGGACTTCATCAGCATCATTTCCACCAAAGAACACTGAGATACCTCCAGCCTCCTCAGTCGCAGGCTGCAGGGACTGATCAGTAAACCCTGGATTGTGATTGACACCCATCTGTCCACTGGCGGCGGCGGCAACACCTGTTGCTGCATTTTGCGATGCAAAGTTCTGACCTGTGTTGTACCCAGGTTGATGGTAATACCCTTGATGATCCTGTGGGGGTACACCTGTAGCTGACGGCACTTGGCCCCCAAACAATTCCGGCTGTGTCCAGTCGGAACCGGGCTGTTGATAACCTGCATTCCCGCTGCCATTTCCATTGAAATATTGACCCTGTGCTGTCCAATTTTCCGCGGAATTATTCAAACTTCCCTGTTGTGACTGTCCAAAATCCTGACCATGACCTTGTTGGGGTACCTGGCCTTGCTGCTGTGCGGGAAACCACTGGCCAGTATCCTGTGAGCCCCAGCTATCCTGTGCCCAGCCCATATCCCAGTTGTCACCTGTAGCTTGTTGTTGATCTGGCTGTTGTTGCTGCTGTTGCTCAGGTGCTGGTTTCCCTGACTGTGGGGTGGCGAAGCTGTGCCCAGGTGCTGCAGTTGCAGCTTCACCTTGGAACTTGCTGGGGTCAAACATCTGAACTGGAGCTGCTGCTTGGTTCGGGTTTGAACCCTGAACCTGCCAAGGAGCCCCTTGACTCATGACTTCTTTCAAATAAGACAATGATGAAGGGTATGCAGTAGTTTGTTCTACCTCTAGTTTTTCAAGTGAGACTTCATTCCCAGTGTATATAACATCAAATCTTGATATTTTGTATTAGAGAGCTGAGGAGATCCCTCTGTATACAAATCTGAAACAGGGGAAGATAAAACCAGATTAATACACATTTATTATTTTGACTTGTACACAGATTGTAACTTGTTCCTCAAATCAAAGATCGATTAATCTGACCTACGAACGATCGATCATCGATTAATACCGGTAATCGGAATTTGACAAGCAAGGGCAAAGCACCAATTTTCATCATCAGAAACAAAAAGATTCCTCAGATACAAGATTTTTTCGACATCCACATGCTCATTTATTTCAGCAGTTTGTTACATCAAATTCCTGCTTTCAAATTTACTGAGTGTTGTGTTACATGTACATTATGGAACAGGCGCCAATTTTCCATCGATTTTCCATTGCAACTGCGAATTTTGATCTTGGTTGGGTATCCTTGAGTGCCAAAATCTGACATAACATACTGATGTTGAAATTGGAAATAAATAAGGGTGTGGATGTAGATGAAATCTTGTATCTAAGGGATCATTTGTGTCTCACTTCATTCGTGTCTCACTTCCGGTTTATAAATCGAAGAAAAAAATCGATTCTGTGGTAATGAAGGGCTCAATTAATCGATTGAAATCGTTGACCAACTGAAAATTCGATCAGTCATCGAATCGACCATGCACTATTTAGCAAATTCTACAAGCCATCTGTCCTAAATTCGCCGCATTCCCAAATTCACCAACAGCATTTGTGGGCTCTTTTATGTCCTTCAAAACACCCATTAAAATATCGTTATTCGATAGTCCGGTATCAGGACTATTTACCATCATTTTGTTTTTCACAAAGACAGCTTCTATGCGTTGCTAATATGCAGTTGGCGAACCTAGGGATGCGGCGAATTTAGGACGGATGGCTCGTAGGCCTGTTGTGCACGATTTGCCATTAGATATTCTAGCACGATTATTCCATTAGATATTCTAGAAATTGGGCTGCGCGAATTTCACTGTCCCCGGTGCGCGAATTGGAAATTTTCAAATCGCATGCTGATTTCGAAATCGTCGCGCGATTTGAAAATGACTAATGTCAGTAATGATGTGCGGTTTGATAATGGCAAAGTTCTGTGAACCATTCCAAATACCGTATTTATTCAATTAGCATGATTAGTTCGAACAGCTAAAAATAATTAAATTTTGAAATGTTCGAATTATTAGATTCACGATAAAATCGTCACTGAATTTGGAAGCTTTCACTTCAAATTTAAAGGCAAGAAAGTTTTAAAACTGATTATCTCACAACCACTAAAAATGACTTACGCCATTTTTGCTTTAGGGGGATGAAATGTAGATTTATTCACACAAATATGACACATAAATCATACAGTTCAAAAAGGTATTATATAGGCACATATACATGGACTTCGGTGGACTTTTATATCATTCCGGCCTATCAATAAGTCACAGCAGCACAGATCGAGGTCTATTAATCTCCTTGTGGAAAACTGCATTGTTTTCATCAATTTATTTTATCCACAACAAATAGCACCACAGGTGCGTGTGACTGCATGTGAAGTGATGTCGTCCTTTAGAGACTATTCATTCTAGCCCTGAATACAAGGCACAACGATCGGTCACCTCCCCCCCCCCCCCCCCCCCCCCCCCCAACCGGACCGTCCTTGTGCCTTGAATCACAAATTTTACAACAAGACAAGACACTTTATTTGCAAGACGTACATGTAATATCCATCATTGAAACTTGTATGCATACCGTGATCAAACCCTCTACTGGCACGCGCATGACGTCACAGCCAATGAAAGTAGCGGCCCGAAAATCAGGCCGCTCATGTTTTGTGTGAATTTCGTACAAAAAGCAATCTAGCTCATGAAATCAGTATATTTTGCACAAAGAATGTGATCGTGGCTGAAGAAAAATAATCAGTGAGTATAAAAATGCTTGGTTCGATGCATGCCTATTGATAGTTGTGGCCGATATGATGTTTGAAGCGAAGGCCCCCATGCGCCAAATTTTTCCCTGATAAAATGATGCATTCGATTCAAGGCACAAGGACGGTCCGGTTGGGGGGGGGGGGGGGGGGGGGGGGGGGAGGTGACCGATCGTTGTGCCTTGTATTCAGGGCTAGAATGAATAGTCTCTAAAGGACGACATCACTTCACATGCAGTCACACGCACCTGTGGTGCTATTTGTTGTGGATAAAATAAATTGATGAAAACAATGCAGTTTTCCACAAGGAGATTAATAGACCTCGATCTGTGCTGCTGTGACTTACTTGATAGGCCGGAATGATATAAAAGTCCACCGAAGTCCATGTATATGTGCCTATATAATACCTTTTTGAACTGTATGATTTATGTGTCGTATTTGTGTGAATAAATCTACATTTCATCCCCCTAAAGCAAAAATGGCGTAAGTCATTTTTAGTGGTTGTGAGATAATCAGTTTTAATTAAAACTTTCTTGCCTTTAAATTTGAAGTGAAAGCTTCCAAATTCAGTGACGATTTTATCGTGAATCTAATAATTCGAACATTTCAAAATTTAATTATTTTTAGCTGTTCGAACTAATCATGCTAATTGAATAAATACGGTATTTGGAATGGTTCACAGAACTTTGCCATTATCAAACCGCACATCATTACTGACATTAGTCATTTTCAAATCGCGCGACGATTTCGAAATCAGCATGCGATTTGAAAATTTCCAATTCGCGCACCGGGGACAGTGAAATTCGCGCAGCCCAATTTCTAGAATATCTAATGGAATAATCGTGCTAGAATATCTAATGGCAAATCGTGCACAACAGGCCTACGAGCCATCCGTCCTAAATTCGCCGCATCCCTAGGTTCGCCAACTGCATATTAGCAACGCATAGAAGCTGTCTTTGTGAAAAACAAAATGATGGTAAATAGTCCTGATACCGGACTATCGAATAACGATATTTTAATGGGTGTTTTGAAGGACATAAAAGAGCCCACAAATGCTGTTGGTGAATTTGGGAATGCGGCGAATTTAGGACGGATGGCTTGTAGAATTTGCTACTCGTCCTGGCCCTAGTTGGCTTCACAACATCATTTGATTACTGCCACTGGCATGGTAGATCTAGATCTACTAACTAGACTAGACTGTACGTTGGTGAGTGGGTGGGTCACCGTCCGGCATGGGATCGCAAATAGGGATCGTTTTCATCCAGTAGTTTTTCATTGGGTACAGAGTTCAAACCCCATATGAGCGTACATTTAGAAACGTAGAAAATATAGTAATATTACCTTCTATTGTCAAAATAAACAACCAAATATGTTGTTAACCTCACTTTTCACTCCACCATATTTTCTGTTCAATGTCTACGTGTGACAGATATGGCGCACTGAAAGTATCAAAACCATATTACCGGTCGATTTCTGAATTTTTATGAGGGCGTTATGATGCATCTTCCCCCGGGCAACTGCTTCCAATTTTTCTGACATCGAATATTGATTTAGTGTGAAAAGTGCGAAAAAAAATTAATCTACAGTTTTACAAATTTTCACTCAAGTCGAAATGAACTTCAAGTCGGTATGTTTTGGGCGAAATATTGGAAAATGCAAAAGGTAATGTGTTGGCTTTTACAGAACCGTAATATCTTCAACTGTTCTCGAGATATTACCAACTTTGTGTCAATTTTTAAAAAATATTTGTACTTGAATTATGAAGCTCATTAGCTATTATACATGTAATGAGTACTCATGACGTCACACGAGTAAGTTGCTTTAATTAGCTACTTTCAAAGCCCTTTTCTGAATGATTCGTGCATAGTATGGCTGAATAATGTGAATATAAACATGATGATAGAAAATATACTACACCCGTAAGATGTGTCTGGTTACCATGCCAACCATACTCAACATACGGGCCATGGCAACGTGGTTGCTAAGGGGTTTAACTCGGGACTGATTTGCAAAATGAGGTCATTTACTGGATTTTAGAATAGGCCCTTTGTCCATATTTTCACCGTTTTTATTCTACCTAATTCAATATTCAGGGTGTTGGGCCCCTAGCAGCCATGGTTGCTATGGGTCATATCTCGAGAGTGGTTACCTTGGCAACCAATCCTGGAAATTGAACACGGTATATCTAAGAAAAAAGTACATCCCAAATAAAGGACATATTATCATCGTACATGTTTGTAAATAAACGTTTCATTACCTTAATTAACTTGTTTTACGCTTGTGACGTCATGAATACTCATTATAGTTAAAGGGCCACTGTATGGGATTCGGCTTTTAGGGGATTTCCAAGATTTTTCTCCCGACGCTTCTATTTATAGAACAAAACGTCAGATTACGTTTTTGTCCCAGGATCATTGTCGAGCCAATTGTCAGATCAGCCCAGGTCGGCTCGGCAGAGATCCTAGGCAAAAAACGTCATCTGACGTTTTGTTCTATAAATAGAAGCGTCGGGAGAAAAATCTTGGAAATCCCCTAAAAGCCGAATCCCATACAGTGGCCCTTTAATTAGGTACAAAAAAGTTAGCCTAAAATTTCCACTAAAACTGTCATATCTTCATAAATACTCGAGATATTGCCATGCTCTGAAAATTGGTAATAACTCGAGAACGCGGTTAAAGATATCAAGGGTATGTTCGTTTTGGCTATTTTATCTATTCCGTTCATTCTGGAAAAGCTATTCTCTGTTCGATTTTGGACTACATTTTGCATTCTCTCTTTGCAGAATCAATTCTGCCTCTTTGTTTCAAATCGTCAAAGAGGTAGAATAGATTCTGTTTTTGAAGACAACACTGGAAGCCGCCATTTTGGATCCTGAATGAATTCCGATTCTGTTCTATTTGTCTATTCCAGAGGACTATTCTGTGCTATTCTAAGCTATTCCATCATGTGACCAGAAGATATCAGAATGGCCGAATCGAACAGACCCTAATGTTCTGTAAAAGTCAGCATATTATCTTCTGCATTTTCTATCGGACAAAATTTTGAAATTCATTTTGACTTGGGTTAGACTCTAAATTCAGAAAATTCATAGTCAGATATTTGATCGAAACGTTTTCGGTATTTTTTTTACCAAATTATATGAGCTCATAATACTCTCCTCTGAAATTATGTTATTCATTCATTAAAACTTGATCGACAACGATCATGAGCTGATGGACGTAAATTATAGGTAGTTTTGGGTTTGATAAAGATTTGGGTTGAAAAAAGTTAAAACACTGGAAGCTTTTCCCATCCTAACATGATAATGTTGGTATATATGTGGGAGTGAATCAGTAACGCAGACCTTGGTAATCCATCAAAAGAGTGCAACCACCCTCCACAAATATTTATATTGGAACTATTTACTAACTAAACCCCATTGCCCAGAGATTTTATGTGCCTAGCGCGACATAAACTTGGCCGACATCGGACGTACATGTATGATCAAACATCGAATTTTAACAGGTGAACACACCTAAATAAGCTTGATTTCTATTAGACAAACAATATCGTCTCCTTTGAGGGCCGAAAGCAGAGAAGACGATATTGCTTGTCTAAATTTCGATGCCAACTAAGAAAACGGTCGTAGAAATTGGTATGCATACCTTTTTTCATTCGAATTTTAACTGATGTATTTATTATGTGTACTGACTCATAGATATTATAGACTCTAAAACTAATCTTCAGTGAAAGAATTATAAAATAATCAAGCCTCGGTCAAGTTCGAATCTAAATGATGGATAAGTCATACAATGTGCATAAATTTAGGAATAAACTTTATTTTCCTTCGCAACTTGACGCCTATATACTCAAGTTCAACACAAATTTTCATATGATTTTTGGCCATAACTTCGTTTAGGATGGTCAGATCAATTTGAAATTTTATATGTTTCCATTTGGCACAGAACCATTTTTTAAGACTTATATCTTGAAAACTGAAAAAAATGGCAATCAACGCATGATGGACATAAAACGGACCACAGGAAAACAAACAAATTTGGGGACTTCATGATCTTTAGGCCCCTATTCAGCTGAGAAACGTAATATGAGGGAAGTTTTCTATTTTGAAGTTTCATATGGGTGTATTATGATAAAATACATGTATTAAGCTTACATTGATAAGCTTAAGCTTACATTAGATTGCCAACTTTTTCAGTTTTCAAGTTAGAAGTCTGAAATTTGGTGAAATAAGTACGGTTTTATGCCAAATGGAAACAATCAAAATTTCAAATTGATCCGACTATCCTAAACGAAGTTTAATACGGCCAAAATATGAGGTTTTGTGTTGAACTTGACTTTATTTGGAAACTTGGGACGCCGCGTGTTGATACCAAGCAGGCTGTAACATAAATGAGTGTTCGTTATCACCCCGGTATCTATAAAGCTCTAGCATGGCTTAAATTTTTTGATCCAAAAATTCTGAACATTAGGCCTAACTGTAGGTTTGTTCCAAACTATATAGGCCCTGAGGGCAGGTAGCGCAGTGGTTAAAAAGCACTCGCCTCGTGACCAGCAGGTTGGTGGTTCGAGCCGTAGTGCTGGCGCTGGTGTGTTATCTGTCTAATGGCTGGTTTACACGATCAAACTACTTCAAACTTTCTACTTCAAACTCCTAAAACGTGAGTTTGAAATAGTTCGATGGTGGGTGTTTACATGATCAAACTCGTCACGTCAAACTACTTCAAACTACATCAAACTCTTTCAAACTCCGGTTTACACGGCCAAACTTCTTACTTCAAACTCCTTCGAAATCCTTCAAAATTTTTATTTGACGTTAATTCTGACATTTCTTTGTTAAAAGCTGCATTAAAACGGAACGACTGTGTTATATACTTCAATGTCACGAGTTTCAAAGTGAAAATTATGCTTTTCCTCCATATGATATGTACACGAGCTTCAATAGTTTGACTGAGTTTGATCAAACTTGGTGGTGGAGTTTGAAGTATTTTGAAGTAGTTTGACGTAGTTTGAAGTCTCGGTATACACGATCAAACTTGGCGCCAAACTCCAAAGTTTGAAGTAGTTTGAAGTAAAAGTTTGAAGTAGTTTGATCGTGTAAACCAGGCTTAACGCCCTTGGGCAAGGTGTGTATCACAATGTGTCTCGGTTCACTCAGTCGTATAAGTGAGTACCCGATTTGGCAGTGTTACGTGTGCCTAGTTACCTTGCACCGAAACGGCAGCCCTATAAGGTAACTGTCTATGAGTTGGAAAGTGGTTCCAGGCCATGATAACGGGGTAATAATTGTGAACTGAGCGCTTTGAGCATGCCATGCATGGAAAGGCGCTATATAAAAACTACAATTACGTAAACTTTTCTTTTATGAATAACTTGCTTACTAGTGTATTCCGTGGCTATTATCAATTGAAATTATCCTGTTTATTTTGCGGTTGTCAAGAGGCGTCGCATAATTTATTATAAAATTAAAGTTCTATGAAAAAACCGGTGTACTTTTTTTCAGTTTTGAATAATACTGCTAGCCATAACAGCCTTGACAACTTTGACCTCTGGCCTAGTTTTGGGCAACAAAAAAATTCCGATTCAATCTATGTGCAAAGTAATATTACCTTGTACTTTCTTATTCCATACTTGAGTTGGTTAATGCATCATTTCACCATATGCATAGTATTTTTTTCCTAAACTTTCATCACAGTATCAAAAAACCCAACACGGTTCCAAAGGCCGCTCGTTTAGGAAGTGACCTTTGACCTATTTATCGTCAACGAATCCACGTCAGCTGAGCGATATTGAGGAAGTTTACATATCCAGCTGTGTGTCATCGTCAAAATCGCCAGCAAGAATACTGATTTGTAATTTAGTGCATCAATTTAACAAATCTCGTCGGCAAGGGAAACACAGAAGAGCGCGCCAAGATGGTGTTAATGACAATGATAGCGCGCATTGCCGACGGCTTGCCGTTGGCTGCCTCCATGCAAGAAGATGAGCAAGTGAGTCTAAAACAACAACTCTAATCATGTCTATTCGTTGGTCTATGAGCAGTAGCTGAGATATGTGTTGCGACTGCCGAATAAGCGGTGTTTTTTTCAGAATCATTCACTAATTCAGCTAGAGTGTCTATGTTGTGCGCGATTTGCCAATTAGCTGCACGAATTGCAAATTTTCAAATCGCGCGCCGCTTTCAAAAACGTCGCGCGTTTTCAAAATGACTAATAATGCGCGGTTTGATAATGGCACCTCTGAACCATTCACAAATCGCGCAGTGCGATTTCGAAATCGTTGAAATGTGAAAAATACCTTTTTTACAGTAAAAAAACCCAACACTGATTACTTACCGGCAACCGGCCTTACCGTTGCAGCCCTACTGTACAGTACCCAAGTTTCCCCATCTCCCCAACCGATGCTATGTCATAACATTATTGATTGTGAAGACACTACATAGTATTGCTCAAAACATTATGTCTCTTCTCCTATTCCAGTCTGGAAGAAGCCTCATCGAGTACCAGAATCAGGCCAAGCAGCTGTTCCGACGAATGAATGCTTCTTCTCCTACAAGGGGGAGTCTCGAATCGGGCAACTATCTCTTTCAGTGAGAACTTTTCCCTTTATATCCATTTGTTTGTTACAGCTGTGAAATTAATTTTCTAGTGATGATACACACTTATCTGGATGGTTGTCATCTCATGGAAACAATTATTATGATCATGTGATGACAGGTAACTGTAGAAAATGTTCTTTTGACAGTTACTATATAGAGCGAGGTATCTGTTACCTGATCTTGGTTGAGAAGTCATTTTCCAAGCGGCTCTCATTTGATTACCTGGAAGACATACAGGCAGAGTTCATATCTCAGTATGGAACAAGAGTGGACACAGTCTCTAGACCTTATAGCTTTATTGAGTTTGGTAAGGCATTAGTTGTAACTAATATAAATTAACTGATATAAATTGACTGCTTCAGTTTTATTTATACTTTTAACAGAAAAAAGGAAATCTGTTATATGCTTAGTACATCTTCTTATTTTAATCATTTTCATTTGTTTGATGTTTTCAGATGCGATGTATGAATATCATAAACCTTTGTACTGTGAATCATTAGAGCAGATCGATCTCCGATTACTAAAAAACATCTCATGTTATGACATTTACAGACACATACATACAGAAGGCAAAGAAAAACTACATGGACTCGCGGGCGAGAAGAAATCTTACCAACATAAACACTGAACTGCAAGATGTTCATCGCATCATGGCCCAGAATGTCGAGGATGTCTTACAGAGGGGAGAGGCTCTGTCGTGTATGTATCCCACTGCTGAATCAGGTGGAGTTCTGTGCAGAATTCTGCCAGTTCATTTGAGCTGAATTTTACATTTCTCGTTAATTCTTCAACCATTTTGTACACAAAAATTAGGTTTGTAAACTAATATTACAAATTGTATTTGTTTCTCGTTATGTACTTCAGAAATACTTGAATGCTAAAATCCAAATTCAATGGATGAGATGGAAATGAATAAACTGACTTTTCGAAAAGAGAAACATTTACGATATTTGTGCGAATTATAAGCATGATAGAGTCCACATTTCATGCATTTTCACACGTTTCTGTCTATTTTATCACAGCTCTTGACGACAAAGCAAGCAACTTAGCCACGATGTCGCAGAAGTACAAGAAGGATGCCCATTACTTGAATGTCAAGTCATCATATGTAAAAATTGCTGCTGTCATTATAATAATTATCTTTGTGTTATTGTTCATCAGATACTGGATTTTATGAGGCCACTCAATGTATGAATCAAAGGTGAATGTGGAAGCTATGTATGAATTGAATGTATGATCAAATTTGAACATGGAAGCTATGATGAATTGAATGTATGATCAAATTTGAACGTGGAAGCTATGTATGAATTGAATGTATGATAAAAGTTTAACATGGAAGCCATGATGAATTGAATGTATGATCAAATTTGAACATGGAAGCTATGTATGAATGATGAAAGTTGAATATTTAAGGTATGTATGAATTGAATGTATCTGAAAAAGTTGCACATGGAAGCTATGTACCGTATTTGTATCAATTGAATAAGATGGTTCAGAGTAGAGTATGTTAGAGTATGTTATGGATATGCTCGTCTTGCTTTGTTATGGCAAATTATCATTATGTATACATACCCCCTGTGCACAGAGATATATTGATGTGTGTTCATTCGTGTTATATGTGTTTCACTTCATGACTTCGTGTAAAATGTACATTTCCACTGTGTTGAGTGCAAATTTAATGCAGTAAAATCTCTACATGTAAGTTCTTATTTGTTTGATATTGACCTACTAGGCATGTATAAAAGATGGCAATACCATTGATTCCTAACATGTATTTAGCATACATGGGGCATTGAATGTTTATACAGTGTTCCTACCGCCGCTGCCACCATGTAATAGTGGGTTCATTTGTATTGTAGGAAGTGAAATTGAAACACGTTTGTGCAGGAAACTGCTATCTTTTATACACTAGAATTCAGAACAAACTGTGAGCCGTAATTGACAGATACATGTATGCCCATGTATATTGTTTCATATAAACGTAGTATATTTAACATGTTTGAATAGATAACTTCTGACTTTAAAGTTCATGTATTAAATTACTTCATGGTTAACTAGTGTACATGGTTCAGTGAACATATACATGTTTCAGCATTTATAAGTTTAGAGTTGGTAATATATGGCATCTATGGCCTGGTATTAAGTATGGAAGCATTTCTAGTCATAATGTTTTTAAAAAGTCACATGTGCCTGCTACTCAGATAGAACAGTACTTTGAATCAATTTCAAATTCCATTTAACTTTCTGTTGCTAATTTTCATGCTGCTAAGTGTACTCAAAAGTATGTCCTTTTCTCCAATGCATGAATATAGCGTAGTGAAGGGTGCTTCTGTCATTCACAGTGCTAGATTATCAGAAAATAGATTTATTGTCAGAGAACTGTATTTCTGTGTCTTAGATTAGTTTGAGTCACTGATCACTAGTGGTTAACTAAAATGATGCTCAAAGTACTGTAATCAAAATTTTGTACCATTATGTGAGTATACAGTATCAGTAGTATGATATCTGATTAGTACGGTACCTTATCGAAGGTGACAATATTCTGTAGTTAGAATGTAGTTAAGTTATCATTATGAATATTCTGGGCTTTCTGGCCAATTATAGAGTATTCACAGATTTAAATGTGGATGTGTTGAATATACATGACAAAAATCAATTGATATTGATCAAGCTCACCAGTAAGGTGTCTGAAATATGTCAGTAGAACTTACCTTGTTATGCATGATTGATTTCCGCAATAGTTGAAAGATTAATTTTGGCGGAAGATTTTGTTGGCAGATTTGACGTTAATAGATTTTTGGTCCTGAAACTGCCAAATTAAATGTCAAGAAATAATGTGGGGTTCACATTCACAAAGCTCCGTCGAACTTAACAGCTGTCACTATCAGTCTTCTGACAGTATTGCACATTCGTAAAGAAAATGTACAGTCCAAAGTATAGAGTGAACACTGGATATAACTAATTGTTTTTCCATTTACCAGAACATTCCCACACAAGGAACTTTGAAGGTCAATGCCAGAAAGTTTTGTTGCATGTCTACAGAGATCAACATATTCCACGCTACCATGTACATACAGGTACAGGCTTGTGTAATCATTATCATATTCATGAGGGTACGGTTTATTATTCGTGTCATATGCTACTTGCATTTTCTGGAACAAGATTATCCAACATTATCCGTCTCAAGTTATGATATACATGTAGTGTGAATGTTATTTGTGTTTCTGAGACTTGTGAATGTGGTGGCTAATGCTGAATAATTAAGGCATTTCGGCAGAAATGCCTTTATGGTTTTAGCAGAATTTTTTTTTTTTTTTTTTTTTTTTTTTTTTTTTTTTTTTTTCTTCTTCCGCCACTTTTGGTTTCCGGACGATAACTTTAGATTGCCTTGACGGATCCTTGTCAAATTTTCACCGCAAGTCAGAAATGATATGAGGAAGAACCCTATTCTTTTTGAGCCGGATCGGAGGTCCGTGAGGTCCGTGAGGATGAAATCAAGGCTAATTTTAAGACTTGGTTTCCGGACGATAACTGGAAAAATATTTATGCAATAGTTGCAGAACTCTGCATGGAGGTTCATATGCCACCAGGGAAGAACCCTATTGATTTTGGGATCGATCCGTCAAACGACCTTTGACCTAGAGGTCAAAATAATTTTTTGCTGATTCATCCTTGAGGCTTCCTGCATATCTCGGAAACCGTGCGTCGTAGAGCGAAACGGACGTTATTTTCGGACTCGTCGCCCTAGACAAACATCTCTAGGGTGTACTTTTTTTTTTGATCCGGCTCCGAGGTCCGTGAGGTCCGTGAGGATGAAATCGAGGAACTTGGTTTCCGGACGATAACTCAAAAAATATTCAGGCAATAGTTGCAGAATCTTGCACGGAGGTTTATATATCACCAGGGAAGAACCCTATTGATTTTGGGATCGATACCTCAAACGACCTTTGACCTAGAGGTCGAAATAATTTTTTGCTGAGTCATCCTTGATTCATCCTGCATATCTCGGAAACGGTGCGTCGTAGAGCGAAACTGACGTTATTTTCGGACTCGTCGCCCTAGACAAACATGTCTAAGGGGTATTATGGATGAACTTTGACCTTGACCCGAAATTTTTTTGCCGAGTCGGCATTTTTCGTTTTCGTCGATATCTCGGAAACGGTGCGTCGTAGAGCGAAACGGACGTTATTTTCGGACTCGTCGCACTAGACAAACATGTCTAAGGGGTATTATGGATGAACTTTGACCTTGACCCGAAATTTTTTTGCCGAGTCGGCATTTTTCGTTTTCGTCGATATCTCGGAAACGGTGCGTCGTAGAGCGAAACGGACGTTATTTTCGGACTCGTCGCACTAGACAAACATGTCTACGGGGAATTATGGATGAACTTTGACCTTGACCCGAAATTTTTTTGCCGAGTCGGCATTTTTCTTTTTCGTCGATATCTCGGAAACGGTGCGTCGTAGAGCGAAACGGACGTTATTTTCGGACTCGTCGCACTAGACAAACATGTCTAAGGGGTATTATTGATGAACTTTGACCTTGACCCGAAATTTTTTTGCCGAGTAGGCATTTTTCGTTTTCGTCGTTATCTCGGAAACGGTGCGTCGTAGAGCGAAACGGACGTTATTTTCGGACTCGTCGCACTAGACAACATGTCTAAGGGGTATTATGGATGAACTTTGACCTTGACCCGAAATTTTTTTGCCGAGTCGGCATTTTTCGTTTTCGTCGTTATCTCGGAAACGGTGCGTCGTAGAGCGAAACGGACG
Source organism: Terebella lapidaria (assembly GCA_949152475.1). Classification (NCBI taxonomy): domain Eukaryota; kingdom Metazoa; phylum Annelida; class Polychaeta; order Terebellida; family Terebellidae; genus Terebella; species Terebella lapidaria. Next base: position 27,720,775 of record OX424566.1, on the reverse strand, counting down.
TTATTTTCGGACTCGTCGCACTAGACAAACATGTCTAAGGGGTATTATGGATGAACTTTGACCTTGACCCGAAATTTTTTTGCCGAGTCGGCATTTTTCGTTTTCGTCGATATCTCGGAAACGGTGCGTCGTAGAGCGAAACGGACGTTATTTTCGGACTCGTCGCACTAGACAAACATGTCTAAGGGGTATTATGGATGAACTTTGACCTTGACCCGAAATTTTTTTGCCGAGTCGGCATTTTTCGTTTTCGTCGATATCTCGGAAACGGTGCGTCGTAGAGCGAAACGGACGTTATTTTCGGACTCGTCGCACTAGACAAACATGTCTAAGGGGAATTATTGATGAACTTTGACCTTGACCCGAAATTTTTTTGCCGAGTCGGCATTTTTCGTTTTCGTCGATATCTCGGAAACGGTGCGTCGTAGAGCGAAACGGACATTATTTTCGGACTCGTCGCACTAGACAAACATGTCTAAGGGGAATTATTGATGAACTTTGACCTTGACCCGAAATTTTTTTGCCGAGTCGGCATTTTTCGTTTTCGTCGATATCTCGGAAACGGTGCGTCGTAGAGCGAAACGGACGTTACTTTCGGACTCGTCGCCCTAGACAAACGTGTCTAAGGGGTATTATGGATTAACTTTGACCTTGACCCGAAATTTTTTTGCCGAGTCGGCAGTTTTTGTTTTCGTCGATATCTCGGAAACGGTGCGTCGTAGAGCGAAACGGATGGTATTTTCGGACTCGTCGCCCTAGACAAACATGTCTAGCGGGTATTATGGATGAACTTTGACCTTGACCCGAAATTTGTCGACATTTTTCATTTTCGTCGATATCTAGTATTATAAATTATTCATCACACCGAAATGCCTCCAAGGCATCTTTAGGCCTTGACGTCTAGTTTGATCCTGATATACCCCATTACTTTGTTTCAGTAAAAATTGAAAAATTCAGTAAGTGCTATGAGATTAAGGAATATAAAAATACTAGCACTTGAAAGGTATGATACTGTGAAGGTATTATCTTATCTGGGCATTTTAATTTGCACATTTGGACTCCCGACCATTCTGCGGGAATTCAATTTTGTGGTTTTGCTCATGGACGAAAAGTGACAGATTTTTCACAAAACCTAAATGTTCACTAGAATTGGGTAAGCAATCTACAGAAAAGGGTGGAACTAGGGAATAAGGGAGGAGGCTATTAATGTTCCGCTGGGATTTATTTCATGGAAATAAAATCTGCAAAATAAATTACCACACGAATGATACATTATGTCATCATTCAACATTGTACATGCCAAGCGGAACACCACCAAAAGAATTGCCAAATATGTAATGAAAAAAAATTTTCATACATAAAGTTTGGTTGGATTTGACGTGGTTTTCAATATCAAAATATAACGGCAGGAATGTTAATGTATACCACGAGCTGGTGTGTGTGCCGAATGTTGATATAGATGGCATCATATCATGATGCAACCATGGATGTTTTGAACATCATAATGCACCCATAAATGTATTGAACATGATAATACATACATTAAGATCTCGAGTATCATAATGCACCCATAAATATTTTGAACGTTATGATATTTATCTAATTCTTTCTCCATTTAAAAAAAAAAAATGTCCGTCGTCTGTCCATCAAAGCTTACGATCGAATCTTTGGGAAATTTGCACAAATATACCTAAAAATATTTCCAGTGAAGGATTTAGTTCAGTTTTTTTTTATTTTCACTGTTTTTTTCCAAAACGGCGGCCACTTTTGACGAAAGCCCTGATTTTAGACTTTGGCGGCCACTTTTTCGAAATCTGTTCAGTACTTTTTCATGGCTGAAACTATCTAAATATTGAACATACCAAAACCTCGTATCTGCAAACGATTACTTTTGTCGTCTGCTCACAGCTTCCGTTGCAATAGGTAGAAGAAGCCTGGAATGCTCGCAATGTGATCAAAAATTATTAATGATGGCATAGTAATCACATATATTGTATATGTGGATGATCCCTTAATCATCGCCAACATTATCTAGTATGTAGTGAATAACCACAAGTGCTTTTTCCACCTTTTATTTCTGTCTTCTTTCAAGTTCAATATTTATCTTGACAAACAGTGGATCTTGTGAGGCTGTGAGGTTTGAAACGGTTGAACATGGCTTTCTTAAGTTTTTCTTTTATTTATCGGAGTTCTCGAAGTCGAACGGGTACCGAAGTCGAACCACATTTTTTCCGAACCACACATCAAAATTTTGGTCATAACGTTAACTCGACTACCGCAAAACTGAACCATGGAACATAAACAAACCCATTATGCGTAATGACTGCAATTATAATGTCATTTAATACAAGTTTCGAAAACTCGTATCTTGGGTTCCTGTGACAAAGGAACAATTAAGTCCAAAACGTCGTATCTCTCCCTGTTACCATAGTTAAATAAATTACAGCTATTCGGTCATTTCAGTAAAAAAAGCAGTTGAATAAATGTGTTGAACGTGGAAGGTCAGGCACCTACTTTGAAATGTGTGCGAAAGAATGTTTTTTATATTGATTTACTCAAAACTGGAAAATATCAGTTATGAGGTTTTGGTACGTCAGCGACGCTATGCTTTGTAGTGGGACACATTAGTCCAGTTGTCTCACTAAATGTATGTATCAACCTACTAGTATTACCGCTTATATATTGAGATTAGAGTCACAGTACAAAATGGCTAATAAATCACTTATCATCGACTCTAGGAATCAATTGTTGACATATAGGAAATGATATATGCTGAATATTCTCGTGACCATGAATTTGAGCTTTGACCTCATTTTCAAGGTGAGAGAACAAAATAGCTAATATCTCGCTTATCATTGACTTCACAGCTAAGGAGTCAATTGATGACATATAGGGAACTGTATATGCTGAATATACTCATGACCTTGAATTTTGATCTTATTTTCAAGGTCCGAGCACAAAATGGCTAATATCTGGCTTATTATCGACTTTACAACATAGGAATCCATTGTGGACAAATAGGAAATGATATATGCTGAATATTCTCATTGTCTCGAGGTTGACCTTTGAACTAATTATCAAGGTCAGAGCATAAAATGGCTAATATCTAGCTTATTATCGACTTTACAGCTTAGAAATCAAATGTTAACAGATAGGGAATCATATATTATGCTGGATGCTTGTGATCTTAAATTTGACAATTGACCTCATTTTCATGGTCACAGGACAAAATGGCTAATAATTCGTTTATTATTGACTTTACAACTTGATAATCAATTGACTTCGGTTGCTCTTTCGCTGATCTAGAGTGTTCCGTCACGGATTAGGAACAATGCACATTGTTATGTGGCGGTTGCTGATTGGTTATCAATCATAAAAAAACAGTCGGGTTGAAACAGCTGATAACGTCTGGGTTAGCTCAGAACCCAAGCCATCAACCGAACGTCCAGCCAGAGAAGAAGCGATCGATTGAAGAAGACGAAATTCTACCTGAATGATAGGGGACCCCTACTCCGGGCACACGAGAAGCTGCAGACCTGAACATGCTACCACTGAGATGGCCTGCAGAGTCGCCCAAAGCAGCCTAAAGCCGGAGTACCAGTCTCCCGAAGTACCCCCGTAGCCGAAGAACCAGAGTCGCCCAAGATAGCCGGCAGTCTGAGTGCAAAGTCTCCCGAAGTACCCCTGCAGCTGAAGAACTAGAGTCACCCGAGTCATCCTGCAGCCGGAGTACCGGAGCCTCTTGAAGTACCCCTACAGCTGGACATCAGCTGAAGAGGCGAGACACTGAGACATCCGGCTGAATCAAAAACGACTAAGGAGCGAACTTCAAACTTTTCGGTGACAGGGGTGGGATTCATCCAGCAGATGACAACTCGACGTGGAAAGCTAGCCGAGCAGATGAAAGAGACGAAACCCGACAAGGCACATTCGGGAGATGAGGGTGCAGAACAACCAGGAGTAGCCAGGGGAGGATCTTTCCGATCTAGCCAGAGACGTGAGGAGTAAAAGTCGGTTGGCCTTCCCTCAGGCTGACCGGACAACATTTGAAGTTCTAATTAAGATGCACTTCTGCAACAGCCTAAGTAACCGAAACATGCGGCTTTCCATATTGAAGAGTCATTCAGAGATGCTGACGCAAGCGTTGGCGTTCGCCACCGAGATCGAGAGCATTATGCAGACCAATAACAGGCAGACAGGGGAAGACACAAGTTTCAGCAACTGAAAAATGAAGTTCCTGAATGGAGCTAACAAGGCAACAGACTGACAACACACAGAAGCCGCTGCAAGAGCTGATGGATCAAGTTAAAGCAGTGCTGAATAGGCCGAACAACCCCAGATGACCCAGAGCGGAGATAGAGTGCTACCAATGCAGAAAGAATGGACATTACGTCCGAGAATGTCCTGAGAAAAAGACAGTGGCATCAAATTAAAGTGGGTTTCAGCTAAGGGGAAAGCTGGAACCCAAAAGAAAGGACACCCCCACAACCGACAGGTGATCCAGGGACCCGGCCCCAGGGGAGAGATCGGTCTTTGCGTAGAAGGAACTATATTCTGGCGAAAGCTGAATATGATAGTCAACACAGTACCATCACGATGTTCAACCACAGCACCTGGGAGCATATCTGACCGCCTGGCATGAGATTGAAGAGATCTACAGCACGGCTAACTATGGTGGACGGGAGCGACATCAAGTCCCATGGTCAAAGAGAGCTTCTCTTTAGTATAGCCAGATCCTGGGAGACCCTTATGATAGAGATCACCAATTGTGAAAACGAAGCCATCCTGGGGATGGATTTCATCAGAAAACGAGTCGACAGCATCGACTTTGACTGATGAGAAGTCGACCCAGTGTCAGAGCCCTTCATCTAGACGAAGCCGTAGAGTGAACAGCAGAGGAACGAGCCCTAAGCGATTCCCGTCCCACAGGAGTATGTCCCCTTATCATGGCCGAAGAGCAGGCAGCTGAGGAAGGAGTCGCAGGCATTCTCCAAGTTACAGCCGCCAGGAGAGTAAACGATCCCCGAGAGCGGAACGAGACACCTACAGCCATTCGGGAGACCGAGCCGGAGAGCGCCGATGATCCCGTGGTAGAGAACAAGACTTTTCTGACAGGAGATACATTTAAGTACTCAAGCTCAACTGAGGTCAAGTTGAAGGTCACCAAACGATGTACCTATCACGACTTCCTGTACGCTCATAAAACAATTCAAGCTCTATCTTGAACCACGTGGTGTACAAAAGCTAATCAGTGCATTTTAGGCATTTCATGCCTGAAATAAATGGCATATGAGAAATGTTAAATGTTGAACCACAAACATTCTTCCCCAAAATTGCATTTTTGACCATCCAAGGTCACAGGAGGTCAAATTCAAGGTCACCTGTAAAATTCGTCACATATGACTTCCCAGTTGAATGTGCCAATATTTAAACTCTGTCTTTTTTCGGCTGAGAATGGTTCAAAATAAATAGTGACTTGCTTTGGGCAAAAAATCGTCGAAAAATCAAAATGGTCGCCGTGCACAAATCGTGACTCAAGAGCAACAGAACCTATTCACACCATGAAGGTACATATTAAGTGCAATCTTTGAAACAAAAATCTCAAACATGATCAGACAGTTTACAAGAAATTGGTCGCTAGAATCCAAAAGTCATCGTTTTTGACAAAAAAGGCCGTTTTGACTTTTAAAGGTAACTGAAGGTCAAATTCAAGGTCAACACTGAAACCACAATATTCATTATTTCCCACTTGAATGTGCCAAAAGTGTTCTAGTAGCTTACTCCATAGCCGTTTTGGTCTTTGAAGGTCCTTGAAGATCAAGTTCAAGGTCACCACTAAAGCTACCACATATGGATTTCCTTTTTGACTGTGACGGTATATAAACTCGACAGACCAGCGATTAAAGAGCAAGGAAATCTATACGTTTCACCAAGTACATATACAATACATGTATGCAACTCATAAAGAAAATTCAGACGGATTCCAAGTAAACGGTCACAAAATTAAAAAAAATGAATGTCTTCATCAAAACCCCCAAAACGGCCACAATAGTGGAAACTAGAGCCATTTCGACCGTGGGAATTATGCAAACTAATTCATTTATTTCAAACTCGTTGTGACTTCTCTGATCAAAGTGCACAAAAAGCCCTATCTACAGGTATTTTGTCGGCAACAGCCAATTTCCACCTTTCATATCAGACGTGATCACATTTAATCTTGTTCAGTACACAACAAGCAATATATGAAATGAAGTTTTCCAAATATTCGAAAACATCCCTCCTCTATCGTCGTTAATACCACGCAAATTTGCGCTACATATTGTGATTTCTGACATGCGCTTGACAAGCATTTTACGACGCCTTGGCAGATTTAATCAATGAAATGAAAACAGCATCTATGATTTTACGTGAGAGTTGGAATCTGGTTCAAAATCATAATCTTGATACCAAAAACTATTTGAGGGATAACAATGTCAAAGCATAAAAGAAAGTTGACTTAATGCAACATTTAGATTTAGTTGACCCGTGGCGCACAAATCGCACTAAGAAACAATAGACCTGGTTTCGAAGATTTTGTACAATGTCAGTGATACATGTAGTTTTCATTGCAGAAAAAACAAAAACAAACAAACAACGCTGTCATTTTTCTTCACTTATCCACATGCATAGGAGGACTAGATAATTGCAGTGTCGATCTCCAGTTCAACAGAATCTATGCCTTCTACCAGTACGACACGAAAAACAAAACCCACGAATTTCAAGATTTATTCGTCTACTGACTTGCAATTGTTTAGTATTTTTGTTTGTACCATTCAGTATCGGTCACGTACACTGCACATTGCTATGGATACCACTCAGACCAGGTGACCCTGGCATTCTTCCATCAGACACTCGTCGAATGGAAATTCACGCTCAGGATCAAACGATAAAATCTGTGCTTGTGTTGTGAAGATAAACTCTCGATTTTCCTCAGGATACGGAAACGCCATCTGGCGATAATTAAAATAATAATTAAAATATTGGAGTTATGGGGATTAATTTGGTAAAAATATGTAATATGACAACCAGATCATCGTAGTATATGAATGATCACTAAATTAATCTGAGTTGTAACTTTTTGTTTTGTATATATTGTATTTATAGCTCATGTGACCATTTCAGAAAAGTGGCTGTAAATCAGGCTTATGGCATCTGGCAATCTACCTTAAGATAGAAGGCTCTATAACCAATTGTTGGTTTCTGGAATGTCACCCGCCATCGGTTTGGAAGCTGTGATCAAATGGTGAATAACAGGTTTGAATACGTTTTCAGGTAAACGCATTGAAATACTGTACTTATGTACTAAAATTCCTACTGATGTACTGGCATGAACTGTTTAATATATTATATACTAATTTTTAGTCGAATTTGTCTTGCACATTGTGTGATCGTGCCTATTGCAAATGGCAAGACTGAAGCACAAATTAAGCTAAATTCTACTACACTAAACTGTAGATACTTAGGAAAACCGTCAATGGAAGATATCTTCATGAGCAAAGTTCGGAGGCTCCTAAATGGCATGATTATTCTCGCGTTTTGTTGTGACTAAAATGGTTTTTGTCACAGCAGAAATATATGTGTCACAACATAAATATATTTGTCGTTAAGTTAATAATTGTATCTCAGTATAAATGATTAGTGACACGACTTGAATATTTATGTCACACCAGAAATATTTTTGTTGCCTTACAAATATTTATGTTGCAGCACAAATGATTTGTGTCGAGACTAAAATACTTGTGTCGCGACTTGAATATTTGTGCCGTAGCAGAAATGATTGTGTCACAACTAAAATGATTCTTGTCATAGTAGAAACATTTGTGTTGCGATAGAAATATTTATGTCACAACAGAAATATTTGTGTCGCGACAGAAATATTTATGTCGTGACATAAATATTTGTGTCGTGACATAAATATTTGTGTCGCAGCACAAATGAATTGTGGAGCAATTTAAATATTTGTGTTGCAACAAAAATATTTGTGCTGCGTATATATTTAGTTATTCATTTTCGCAATGTTACTTCCAAAACGCGAGAATCATGTCATTTAGGAGCCTAAGTAGCAAAAGAAGCAAACGAACGATTTCCGTGGCGAGGTATTCATGCCAAACGATACCAGTTTGCTCCCCATCACCCCCATCTCCAAGCTGAATCTGTCTAAAGTCTCGTCTACGAAAAAACATTGCAGGATAAAGTTATTTTATGCATCGGGGTCGATCAAACACATCCGAGGTGCATTATTAACACTACTAGTATGTATACTTAACTGGGAATGATGAAACCATTACAGGTACGAAGTAGAGCAATTATAGCTAATGGATACACAATATTTTGTAAATATCTCAGACTAAATACACGACGTGCATGACACACCTTGGTTCAACAGTATCCGGAGTATCAGCCATCCAAGCCGACACACTTGAAGCAGGTTCGTCCAGCGTCACCTCTATGTAACCCTCTCCCGTTGCTTGCTGAATATGATTGACGTTTGAGAATGATTTAAAAAATATTGTCCCTCTATGCGCATGTTGCTTCATCTTGTATCATATTGTTTCAGCATACGTACTACTCACCTCTACAAATCTTTGCCAACTAAATGTTGGGCGAGGGCGATTCTGGAGAAAAAATCAATTGATTAATAATATCAAACGTCAATCAGTTCTAAAATATTAATACTCAGCTTGTCATTGTTATGCCATACGCCAGTCGTAAGAGTATCAGGAGCATATTCTTTCGTGATTGGCAAGGCAAAAACCAAAAGACGTGTACAGACCTTGATGATAGCAATGTACCACGTCTCAAGCATGCTCCATACGTCATCATTGAGAGGCCCGCTATCCACACTATGTCCTGTATTCTCCAACAGCCTGTAAAGCAGTCATTGTATACTGTTCACCAATAATTGTTCCACAGCAATTAATGTACTCATTCACTGGGTTACATTACAATGCTCACGATGTCTAGTGAAAGGGAACAGTTATGCATCAAAAACACTGAACGATTCGATGTGTTAACCCTTTCACTGCCAAAAACTGTTTCGGACCTTGTGTTCCATTGCCAAGTTATTTTGAAGAAATTATGAAGTATATATTAAAATGACACATTTATTGTGAAACAGCTTCCATTATGATAAAATATAAAGTGGGTTTGTTCTAAGTACAATGTATAGAATTTAAGTTTCAAAATTTCACTATTGGGACATTAGTTTAATGTTAATTTATCATGTTTCACTTTGCCCTAATTTCCCCTAATTTTGGTCGACTAAAGTCGCCTCCGGCAGTGAACCCCTCTGTCGACTAATGTCGCCTCCGGCAGTGAACCCCTCTGTCGACTAAAGTCGCCTCCGGCAGTGAACCCCTCTGTCGACTAAAGTCGCCTCCGGCAGTAAACCCTCTTGTCAACTAAAGTCGCCTCCGGCAGTGAAAGGGTTATGCTACACCTACATGCAAGATTGTTAAGACAATCTGCACATGCCATGTATAAATGATCCTTTTCAATGTTTCATTCTCACCAGATATACTTCTCACCGACCAAGTCGTCGTAGAAATAATCATAATCATCGCACATGAAGAATTCATCCATTGCTCCACTGATCATCAGCTTGGGCATTGTCAGAACGTCTCGGTATTCTGTATAATATGTCGCCCATTGATGGAACATGATTACACGAAATAAATCCATTCTTATGTGATGCTATTCCGCAAGTTTATTCATCAATTCACTCGTGGTTTCGTAGACGTATGAATAAAAATATATGTCTACGTGCCTGCAAATTATTCAGGGAAATGTATCTCACCATAAGGGTCAATATAATCGAGCATAGGGAATATGATCGGGTTGCCCAGGTATGATGGTATATTCAGCTCCCAGTAGTCGTTAAACATGAAGGTCCAGTTTCCCATAGATTGCCAGTAGTGTTGCATATTCTGTGTTCACATTATATACAAAGTTTGGATATTTACCACCTCCACAATCCATTAGAATTCCTCTATTGCACAAAGTGTAAGCATGTAAATTAAATCGACATTCAAATGTATAACATAAATATGCACACACTTTCAGCATACCAGCACTAATGCTGTATAGTACTTACCACATTCATGTTCAGGACACTGAGAACTATGGGTGCTATGGCAACCACGCGCTGATCCGCAGCAGGCATTAACCACGTGGTCCAGCCACGTTTCGAATTTCCCGCATTCATAAAGCTGGACAGATTAACCGCCCCACCAGTTTTATCACTGGCTACTTCTGTCATGAGATCCATGGCTTTAGAAACTGCCTGAAAAACACTTTTTCTACACTATGTATGTCAAACTGACCCAATTAAACTGCAATTTTACATGACATTTGGAATGTCCTGCTTTGCTAATTTGAGATCACGTGCGAAACCCAAGTTTGATTACGATCTTTGCATGTAACGTATGTACCAACGGATAAAACGACAAAGCAGCATGTGCATTTCCATTTCTATTGGAGTTAAAATAATAGCTTGGGTCGTGCTGCGAACAATAATGTGCTGATGTTTATGACCAAATCTGTTTATGACCAGCTAATAATCCGCCGGATGGGTCCGGCCCGATACATAACCCATTGCATCATCACAGTTATGTAGCCCAGTGGGTCGAGCCCGAGAGCCATGGGAGCGGTTTCCCGGAACAGGAGCATGTGAGTGTGTTGCTGCACGGCCTCATCAACGGTCCACCACGGGATATAACCCTGGACAGCCCGACGGTCCGCCAGAGCCTGTGCACACCATCTCAGGGCGAAGTACTACCAATCCATTAGCACGTGATCACCCGGATAAAAGTAGCCCCTCTCCCCTCCCCCTCCTGGGCCCCCGATTGGAATTGCCCCCAGGGTCCTAGTACCCTCCTAGCCAGCCAAAGGGGTCATGGAGCACTTGGACGTGCCCACCGTCGACCTCTCGGCTTCACGGCTCTGAGACAATTCCAGAGAAATCAAGTCAGGCAACCAGATATGCCAGCGCACGAGACCGAGGGTGTGACGTCATAGTCCACAGAAACAGTGCAGCTCACCGATAAAAGACAAAACTTTACCATGGTGACGCACGAGCTTCGAACGTGAAGCAGCCAAAGGGTATGGTGTACGGAAAAGGCCAAACATCTATCGCAATCTTTGGGCAAAATCGCCACACGAATGGAAACAAAGTAACTTACGACACCAGTGGCGCACCTTACACATGGGAAATCTGAGCAACGTGGCGGGATCATCTGTGTTACCCTCGAGAAAATTGGCCCAGGTCCAAGCTATCAGCTGGTCTTCTACTTTCTCCTCCTGGTCAGGATCATTCTGTTGGAGGAAATGTATTGTTTTAAAGTTTATTTCTTGATAGATATTTATTCAATATACGATCTGTAGATTTGTATGCCCATTGACACGGGGACGGATCCGAAATGAGCGGATCTGGAAATGGGAAAAGAGGGAGTTGTAAAATATACTAGTATATTGATTGGTTCAAGTGGTTGTTATACAGTGGGTATGAGGCCCGCATATGAGTATGGGAAAAAACGGTGTAAAAAGAGTTTTTTTTTTCAAATCAGAGTATAGATTATACAGGTAAATAATAACTTCATTCTTAAGTTACCGGTAATCAGTTTCTAGTAAACGTCCACTCAAAATGAGGAGACTTATACATATGGCACTGTTTTTGCTTGCGATATGGGTTTTTCCCGGTACAAGTCACCTCATCCGGCCTTCAGGCGAGGCCTGGATGAGGTGACGACATCGAAGCTGTCCTGTTGTAATGTACATGCAAACTTTCGGGTTGAAAGAGATTGTTCATGACACATTTTACTACACCACGTAGTCGACTCGAGATGATACTGTACACAGCAATTACTAGTAGACCCTAACTTAAACTGGTCAGAGGTACTATCTTAAATTAGCTATCTATTTAGCTATATTGTGAATAGCTATAATTCACCAAGACAAGATTAACCTACTTTAGTAAATAACGACCCCATAGATCTACACTTCATATCACCAGAATGCTAGCACTCACTGTGAATATAGTGGGTTGGAAGGGGATCTGACGAATTACACCGGTGACCATTCCAGTTCTGTTACAATAACGACCAGTGTCCGCGACTTGGCCGTCCGAGGGTGTGGGTATACTATGAAATAAAAATACCTGATAACCTTCTTCCTCAGTAAAGCTTATACGTATTACTTTGGGTTTAGCTCTATAAAAGGTAAACATATATAATAATGTTGTAATGCACCAAGCATATGCTAGATTCTAACTATTCAGCTTTGACAAATTATGTCAGGACCTAGTACTAGTAAAATATCGTACAGTGCGCACAAATCCTGAATGAATTTCTGTTAATACTCAATTATGGCGAATTCTAACATACTATCATAGAAATAAGCATGTCAGTGTTGTCTTACTTGTCGTCCCATGATCCCGAGCCGATGAAGAGGAAACCATTTTCCAGGAAGTCGGGGTTCAGATCATCCGGGATATGTACCACCACAAAATGGTACCAGATCGGCTTGTTTGTCCACGTTTCTGTCATAAAAAATATTGTTCCACAAATATGCATTCACAAGTAGTCAACCCAGAATACCTGTCGAGATGAATTGCTGCATTGGCAGAATGCTGGTCGCAATAATCAGCGTCTTATTGAAAAAACAATCACTTCAAAATTCTGTAGTATCAGCAGCCTCGATTCATAATAGATATTATTACATAGCCCGTGGCCTACCATTGAACCACTTCTGTGATGTCATGTTGAAGACATAGGTGTTGAATCCCTCCTGGTCGTACATTGTGACTTCACTGTACTCGAACATCCCATCGTCCAGGTGGACATATTCATACAGAGCACTGCCGGGCTAAATCCACATAAATATATATTTATGTACTCGATACAGTAATATACGTTTTAAAAGTATAATGTCACCATCGAGGATAGTGCATACACATATACATCCTATACGATGTACATGAAAACTATACTTTTTTACATATATATAGTGTGTCTCTTGAAATAAAAAATATCTAATTCGAGCAATGTTCCTATTATTAATGATTTTACCATAACATTTCATTACCTGAGCCCTTGCAATGGCACACAATCCCAATAAAAGGACGACAGTGTACATGCTGTGTGACTTGTGACAGACCTGCCAACTGTTCGAACAGATACAGCAAATGTGTTAAGTAGGAGGACCTATCGCTTTTTTATCTTGTCTTTCCAAAATATTGATCAATTGTTGGGGAAAGGTTATATATATACTGAATTTTTATCTTCAATGTACTAGTATAGTGATATGTACTGATATTGTGCAGTTATGGTGGGTCAATATAGCTATATATCTACTTCTGAATATATATTTGCACAGGCTTCAAAATAAACATTTTATCAAAATTATATTGAATTGAAGAATCTTCTCACGATGTACAATTTTCGTGTGCAAGCACGTTGATAGATCTACAACATGTTTTACCACACAGCATATGTCGTGGAAGAACAGTAAGGATATTAACAATGGCAATATTAAGTGCAATTACGATAACAAATTTGTTTTATTCCTAACAGTTCTTTCACAGAGACGAACGAACAAGTCAGTGTGATAGGACAATGGTATCACGTGCTGGATCCATATCCCGGATGTGTTGAAACTGACGCATATGACAAATGCATTTCTATGGGTAGGAATTCGGAAAGATAAATATGGCTGGCCCATACACTAAATGGTGAACAGTGCTCTGAACACAAGTTCCAATTAAGATATCTGGATAGGGTACACATTTCAAATAGATCCAGCACATGGTGTTGCCATATATGTGTATATCAAGCTAAATGTAATGTTGATAGTGTCATGTACATATAGTTGTTCCAGGGAGTACGAGCAATGATGGGAACGTTCAACACGAGTGTACTATATTTCTGAAGTAGGTCCCTGGAGAAAGTAATAAAACGTCGAACCATTCAGAACAAAAAATCGGAGCATCATACAAACATTTACTCATCTCTAGGCCAACACTTTCTTGTTGGTAGTTGGTAGTACTGTCATATGGGAACTGATAATATTATGAAGAATTGTCATACTTCAAAGAGAAGTATATGAATACAATTAACCACGTATCACTGAACCAAGCCACAGGTCAACCTTTTATTAATAGTATATGGCCTATATGTATGCACCATCTGTCTTGTATCCCAGGTGTGAGGGCATGACACGTTTTTATCGAGTCCGTTTCATTTGTGTTAGACGAGTTCCCCATTGACTTGAATACATGTAACTGATAAATTTTGTGACTTGAGGATGATTATTTTTTTCTCGTCGATATTTATTCACATTTATTTGAGCCAAGTGAACCCTATGATATCTAAGCGAACCTGCACCATTTATTGCATTACAAACTGGTAAGATGTTGTTTTCACAAAATAATCTTTTCTTGTCAAAATTTGATTCAATATTCCTTACTATCACACGAGAATCTTGTCATTGGGAATGAATATAGTATACCACGTAGTACAATATGAGCTATTACATAGATATTGAAAATGAATAAGTATACCATAGCATATTGGGAATAACAGATTGGGAATGAGTATAGTATACCAGAGAGTACTATATAAGCTATTACATAGATATTTAAAATGAATATAGTATACCATAACTTATTGGGAATAACGGATGGATTGGGAACGAGTACAGTATACCAGGTTCCAGGTAGTACAATATAAGCTATTACTTAGATATTGCAAATGAATATAGTGTACCATAACAGATTGGGAATAACAAATTTGGAATGAATATATTATACAAGGTAGTATAAAATAAGCTATTACTTAAATATTGGACATGAATATAGTATATCATAACAGATTGGGAATGAGTATACTATACCAGGTAGTACAATATGAGCTATTACTCAGATATAGAAAATATTGTATAACTTTCTAAACCTGGTTACATATGTTCTTGCTCTCAGTTCGGGTTCAATAAAATTCATCATAATGCCTTTCAGAATAAAGGCAGAAAATGCGTGTGCCATCAACAAAAAATAAAGAATTTTGTGAACAGTATTGCAATCCCATTTGAGACTTACGAATTGAGTATTATATCGCTATTCTGTACTATTGACAAGAAATTGTCAGATACATGTACAAGTGTAAACATTTCGATCTGGTTATGTTAATGTTATGATTATAGTAGAGTAAGTGACGGTTCGTTCAATCGAGGAGCACCGTGTATGTTGATGACATATTTCATGTGAATATACCAGCAATTATCACACCGTCAGGATCACTTGGCTGTACAGATGAACTATGATCGACCATTCATATATACTCAATTATACATATATTAACACCCCGCCCCACCCCTCCCGGGCTCCGCCAACACGTCCTGATGTCAAAACTGCATTCTACTCACACACATATATAGGTCTAGAGTGCTCGTACAATATGTGTTGTTTACCGTTCATTATATATTGATTATATATTATGTGCATATAACCTGTATACACAGGTCCCATTGCACAACTACAGTGTAAGTGTTAAAATATATTTCCCTTGGGATTGGCATACCTAGAGAGCAATTTAGCTCAATATATTCATGGTGAAAGAATCACCATTTGGGTTCAACTCATCACGAGTGACCGAAATTGACCCAACCTCTGGCAACTCCCCAACACCCTGTTAGTGATAACGTCTTGGTGACATTACATTGTGGTAAATTATACCTACATGTATAGATAATATTTGTTCAGTAGTTATGTGATTTCTTGGAATCACCGTATAGTTTGTGATGGTCACACTTTGATACAGAGATACTCAGGAATATTGCCCATGTGATTCTGCTAGTGCAGTCAATGCATTTCTCCAAACATCGAATATTATATTATTGCCATGTGCACATAGCAAACCTATTCACGTGTATATTATCATATGTGATTATAGAGTAAAACTCGCACGCTATGTGGCGTGCTCGTTGGGATTCCATGAAAGTAAATCGGACCTGATATATAGTAATGGCATACAGTAAATCTATGGTAGTGTTCTACTTGTACTACCCACTTCCCATCACGAAACAAACGAGAGGCCATAGGCCACACACTTGCCGGAATGAGTACGTAATTATGACGTCATTTGTCGTCAATTCTATACTGCAAACTTACTGTGAATGGAGTTTTTTAATATGCATGATAAAATCGTTTTCATATATGTCAAATTATACCCGTACAAGATCATAATATCTTGAAATGATGAGTTTCCTTTGAAATTTTACCAATTTGTTGCCACAAAAACGTCAATTACGTCCAATCGGATATACCGATTGAGCTAAAAATTGACAGAAGCCATCACAGGACGACTCCACATCGTTTGCATATGCTAGATCTGCAGTATATGTTATAACTTTCCACATCTGACACTCAAAAGGCTTAAATGTCAGTCTGAAATCACATTTGACGTCATTATGACGTCAATTGACGTCCGATTCCAAAAATGACAACATATTTGGAAAGTACTCTCGAAGACCTTTCAAACGAGCTACTACTCGATATTTTTGCAAAAGGTCAAGGTCAAGGTCATTTTTGAGGTCAACTTCGACCTCAGGCGCTTGCAAAGGCTATCGGTCATACGCCTTACGTGTAAATGCAAAAGTTGTTAGGCTAAGTGAGTGCAATACTCTGGATTTACTTTCGTGTCTCTATCTTGCTTACTTCCCGAGATATAGTGACCCACATGGTTTTCACTTGCAGGTCAATATTGACCTTGACTTTCGACCTTTGACCTTGAAATTTCCTGGAACAAAAGAACTTATCCTTGACTATAAACTGGTGTATTATCAGAATTTTACGCACATTATTGACGCTTTTATCAGCATCGACAGCTTGAAACATGCAATTTCGCTTATAATGGGGCTGATTTCGTTGCCATAGAAACGTCAATTACGTCATAACGAATTGGCCGATCGGGCTAAAATTGACATTGAGCATGATGGACCGGTCTCACATCGTTTCCAAGCATCAGATCGAAAATCGGAGGAGGTGACCTCCAAGGTCAAATATTCGACCTCAGGCGAACTTCTCAAGGTCAAGGTCAAAGTCAAGGTCACGGAAGATAGAACTCGAGTTTTTCTACAATATGAACTTGGTTTGAAGTCTCTAGCACAAATAGAACCGGAGTTATGGCCACTTAGGTGTTTTCAACGTTTTGCGTGACCTTGACCTTGACCTTTGACCTAGATACACCAAAATAGGACGTTTTCTGCCCGGTGTCCTAGAGAATATGTACACCAACTTTGAGAGAAATCAGGTAAGAATTGTGGACGCTAGGCTGGACACAAACAAACAAATCCACAAATCCACGAACGAACCAACATACTTGCCGAAATCTTTAGATTCCGGCAAGTAACAAGGCCAGATATAGGCCTACGCTACAAACAACCACATATAATAATAGTACCATGAAACGTACCATGAAACTATATACTTACTACTACTAGTTTTTTTTATGTTGTTTATTTAAGTATTACAATTGGTAAATTGGCGACACTATTGCCGGGTTGATTTCCTAACAGAGCTGTCACAGAACTCCGACCGTCTCGCTATCCCTGTCAGATGACCTTGTTACTCTAACCAAAAGGGAAACAACTATTTTTCCTATCATGAGGGTAATAAAAGTCTCCTTAGTCCACTTCATGGACTGCTAACATATTTATGGCTTCGGACAATGTCATCTCACTGGACGGAGTTTTTGACCGTGACTAAGCTTATCGCGCCTCCGACATGTCTTCAGCTATTTTGTAATTTGGTAATCCAGACTTATATTACTCTCTCATGTCACGTATTTCATAAAGCTAGCCTACAGTTCTTCGTTCTTATTGATGAATTGAATCTACTTGTATAAATCTTGGGCAATTGTATCCATTATTGCACACAATGGGAATTCGCCCTTTTCAGACGTCGTATATGGTACAAACATTTGTTTGCGTTGCAAACCAAAGATTGCTCTCATACCCGTGTCCATCCCAAGC
Organism: Terebella lapidaria; assembly: GCA_949152475.1. Classification (NCBI taxonomy): domain Eukaryota; kingdom Metazoa; phylum Annelida; class Polychaeta; order Terebellida; family Terebellidae; genus Terebella; species Terebella lapidaria. The sequence goes on along the minus strand of OX424566.1, from coordinate 27,702,715 downwards.
TCCTGTAAAACATTTAGTATTGCTGCTATATTACAGAGGCGTAAAAGCGCGACAAACGGACATTATCGCTCCTGTATTAATGAACAAACATTACCCGACAATCACACATGGTAGAACGAATATGGAACTGGAACAACATGAATTGAGAACGATATCCTTTCATCTTGTATGTTTTCTCTCATCTGCACAAAGGCGTTACAAGTTCCCAACTGAAGATGATCGATTGCAATTATATAAAAGGCTCAACAAATTTGCACGGATATAAGATACTAATAAAGCTAGGGTTGTACAATACACCATAAATGCATATAAAATGGGGGAAAACATTTTGTGTCAAAATTTCGAATGGAAATTGAGTGCTCAATGCAAGTACAGTGCACAAAAGAATGCATATTCATGGGGGAAAAGTCATCTTTGTACAAAGTTATTATTGTTACCCCTGTTACTGAAAAATACTGGTATCAAGTCTGGATAACAATTAATCACCCAAAGCAATTGCAGAAAATGTTCTTCAAAGGATCATATCATCTAGATACCGGATGCTGCTCTAACGAATTCGCTTGTCTGTTAAGAGGTCTGTCAGACTCAGCCTAATTAAATGCTTCAGCTCCGTGTATGGACGTGTGCTGGTATTGAATGGAAGGAACTGCAACAATTCATCAACAGTAATACACATTTGTGTATCTTTCGACATCTGTCTTAACATGAAGTCAATAATCTAACAGTTGGATCAGTCGTCGGCTGGAATGTCATGCCATTTCACAGTCAGTAAAACTAGAAATACCTGCATGCAGTTTCTAAGAATAATCGTTCATCAACACAAATATGTGTAACACACAATGGATATAATACAGTAATGCATACCAGTATTGCCAACTGTGTGATTGTATGTATCAATCTATTACCACCGATGTTATCTACACAAACACAAACCCACAGACTGCCTAATCCCCAGGGGACCGATAGAAGAGTTCCAATGCACAGGAAATGGGATGTGAAGCAATACGTTGGAGACAAACGCCAGACAATGTATATGCACAGTTCTATGGTTTCATAATTAATATATACTGGTCTAGTATGATTTTATCATACTGATCCATTTTGGGTTTAAATGATATTTTATGCGTATATTACCTGTGCACATCATATTTTGTACAGCGTGTTGTAAGGTTTATTGAATATTTCCTCTTGGCACACCTTGACATTTAGCTCAATTCATGTTGAAACAATCAACATCCATTTGGGTCCGATTCATCACGAGTGACCGACATTGACCAACCTCTGGCCACTCCCCATCACACTTGATGGCGTAGTCCAAGCCGTGGGTGACATGAGGCCACCGCAATAATCTGTCTATTTGCTTTGGCAAATGGGGCATGTACTATGTACTACTTCATTGGTATAATTTTTGTTGAGGCTTATCGTCATGTCAAATCAAATCGTCATGTATTTTTTTTGGGTGGGGAGGGGGGGGGGGGGGGAGGAGAATTTAAAAAAAATCATTTTGTGATGAGAAACATTTCGTTCATTCATGACGAATAATAATGTGTATAAAAGGCGACGCTAGCCTAACAGCCTAGTTAAGCTCAGCTTGCTATTAAGGTTGAAAAATACCGTTATCTGCCTACACCGTGTTTGCACAAATACAGGTGATTCGACATTGTTTTCTGTGCATATGAAAAATGTGCATCGAGTTGTGTGATACAGTACTTCGTTTCATCCAGCGTCATCAATACTATGTTTCCACATCCATATTCATGGCGTAATCATGGTGAAATCAACGTCCATTCATCACTATTCACCGATGCCACTTTCCATATACTGTAATGCACAGGACAATGTGCGTATGAAGTTATTTTAATCGCTGATGGACTATTTATCGATTGAAAATGTTGAAAACAAAACTCAGTGCCAAAATGTACCCAATTCAATGCACAATGTTCTTGATCACTTGTTTGTGGCATCAACTCAGTTATCGATGTATATTGATTTCAAACAGTAATCAAACGGCAGATGACTCTATTGGAAATCACACATCGTATGTGAAAACACACTTCAACATATTGCCCAACATATACCCAAAGATCATATTCAACATACCCTGTGGTTCCAATTACATATCATCTGAGTACCTACACGTGTGGTGTTTGTATCATAGCGCAGACGGGAGCATAAGACAGAATTACGTATATTACCCTAATGGCTAGATTAAGCACTGGACACACATTCAAGGGTGAAGTACAACCCTCAATGGACTCAGTAGGCTGCCTGTATTGCAGTATTGACGTATGCAAGGTAAACTAAAACTGAGTACACACTTGGACGGAAACGCACCCATCACAGGCGATCAACAGCCTGCACGGAATCTCCGACACTATGCATTCAGTGCACCTCACAAACCAACAGCATGTAGGATTATTCCGACTGGTATATTGCGCTCTCACTTAACATGTACATGCATGACGCAGTGTGTTGTGACCATCGAGATTCTAATAAAGTGGAGAATGTATGTCCTTTTCAGTTGGAACGCAACTAGTTAGTTTCTACCTATTTACCGTCACGAAACAAGTTTCGAATTAGGCGCTACTAATTCTCTGAAATACCTGCATACACTTTAGACTATGTGTCATTTCCGGATAGTTAATTAGTGTACTATTTCGGGTGTCCTACCGAGCTAGCTGTCACGGAATGTGTAAGTCTCAACCGTCCTATTAGATGACCTTGCTACTGGGACCATAGGGAAATTGACTATTATTCCAACATTCATGAGGCATCCGGACAATAAATAAATGTCCGTGTGCCGGTCTCGTTGGGGGCTGCTAATATATTTATGGCTTTGGATGATAACATCCTTGCTATTTACTCTCCAGAATATAAATTAGACCATGACCATAACTGTATATTGGGTCGAAAATGGACAATAATGACATTGCTTATGTTGTCTTCACAGATACATTGTCATCAGAGTTTACAGGTACACAACTTATTTGCCTTTTGAATTTGAATTTGCCAAAATCAATTGTGTGTATGTACCAGCGTCCCTTTGTCCAACCTGCAACTAGACGTTTTGGGAGCAAACAAACATGATCAGTATAGGTTTCACTGTCCCTGGGGCGGGATCAAACAAGTAATAGGTTGATACATAATATTAGAACTCCGTTTTATATAATAATCAAATAATAGACACTGTGCGCTTGGACCAAACGTACATCACATACAATTCTCACATACAATTGCTATGAAACAACTCGTTTCATCAACATGATGTAGACAATGATATGGATGTAAGTATCAATCTATTACCACCAATACAGCCGAAGTTTGATGATTCCAATAACAAACATAAAATACAACATTTTGCAACAGAAACAAAGCCCAACCAAATACTTAATCAAAAGACACAGTGGCGTCATCAGGGGCAGAGAGTGAGGTTAATGTAGTTGTTTAGATATATATTAAAGAAAGAACAGAATGTTACAGATCAATTGATTTTACATTGTCTGTAGACACCCCCAAGGATAGAACTAAATGAACACCAATGGGGATGGGGCTATGAATCAATTCCTTGGAGACAATGGTCAGACAGTGGCACGGATGTAAGAATCAATCTATTACCAGGGGAATTTTACCTATCTTCCCCTCGCATTGTCTCCTTACAAATCATCCTACAAATTTGTATTACATTTCTTTTTCTACTGTCGTTTCGTACTTATACGTACCGGTCCAGTACGATCTTATACATACAGGACCACTCTCAGTTGATAGTATCACACTGACAGATGCACATACCAATGTACGTGTCGATATTAATATTATTGTTTGCATACTATATGTAAACACATATCACATTGCACAGACACATTGTAAGTGTTAATATTTTCCCCTTGGTATCTCTAGTATGGCACTCAATTGAGGCTAAATTCAGGCTGGAATAATCAACATCCATTTGGCTCCAATTTATCACATGTGACCGGCATTGATCAACTCCGAGCCATTCCCCACCATCATGTTGATGACGTGCTAGTAACCAATCTCATGGGATTTACAAGTGGGCCTGAGGTCCTTTGCCGTAATCCGTTAATTGCTTCCGCATAGTGTGTACTGTGCATTAGTGTCAGGTAAAGAGATCCCAAAATGGTAACTATATATATCTATAATACTTCTACATACTTTATACACACTATATTATACTTTAGACGTAACGAGCGCCTTACTGATAGATAATGTTTACATAGTAACATAGTATTTACGTCATTGTTGATTGTGGGAGATTCTGAAGTTTCTGATAGCAGAATTCTGCATCATCTGTGATAAATAATCGCACATAAAGGGTGTGTGTGGTTGGCACCAGCTTTTCATAGGCTAATGGATATGTACCATACCATGTTTGCACTATTACATATATCATTCTACAGTATATGGTTCTCCTAACAATGAAATAAAATGCACTGCAATGTGTGTGACAGTATTCAATGCCATCTAAATTGATCAACACCACAGGCACAATTGTGATGAGCATTGCATTTCAGGGAAATCAATGTTCGTTTATGCCCTTCATCATTGTTCATTGATACCACTTTCAATATACAGTTCAGGACACTGTGTGAATGATGTTGTTTTAGTTGCTGATGGACTTGTGACTCAATGATAATGCTGAAAAGTATGTAGCTGCCTGGCGTATTCAATTCAGTACAGAATGTACTTGCTCACCTGTGTATGGTTTCAATTTTATTATCAATGATTCATGATTTTAAAAATGGCATATTCTTTGACGGGAACGTAAGAATCGTATGTGTAAGCACCTGTTGTATAATAACACCAATTGTTTAATATGTACACTTGACATTTCAGTAACTTATCAGTAGAGAGCTACACTTTGTGGGCTTTAGTGGCTTGATAAAGCATTAGGAACTTATTCAAAGATGAATTTTACACTTAACCGACCCAGTACAGCACGCGTATTAAATTATTGACTATTGAAACTTGGATAAAGACACGGACGGACATCCTATATCCTGAGAAAGAAACACATCCGATCAACAGTCTGCAGGGGATTCCCGACACGATGCATTCAAGGCACTTCACTAAACAACAGCAAATATATATTCCCATATATTCCGTACATTCAATCTCACTCCACATGTGCGTGTCTGACGCGTAACGCAATGTGTTGCAACCGTCGAGATTCGATCGAAGTCAATCTTTAAGACTATCCTTTTCAATTGACGGAACGCAAGTGGTATATTTCTACTCATTTTTCATCACGAAACAAGGGACAACGACAGGTCTACTGACACACAGAAATACATTGGGCAAACTATTCTATGTGTAGCTAGTAACTACTTGTTGGTATTATTCCAGGTGATTTACTGATGTAGCTATCACGGAATGCATACCCTCTCAACCTTACCATCGGATGACCTCGCTACTGGAACCCAAGGGAAATGGACTATCAGTTCATTATTCACGAGGCAATGAATGGATGCCCACGTCCCTCGTCCCAGGCCTGCTGACATATTTATGGCATTGGATAATACCATCGCTGTTGTCCAATCCCTAGAGTATTTGACCACAACGTGCATGCACACTTATATTGTATGGAATCGATGAGGGGTCGCGACTTGTGAGTTGCGACTTGTGACTATATGTATTCCAAAATAAACAGTACTGTAGTTAAATATGGAAAAGCTTCTTAAACGTTATATCTCATGTTGATGTCGTGACCTTAATTCCATAGGGATTCCATTTCATACATGTTTAAGTCGCCGCTCACAACACACAACTCGCAACTCATTCCATATATATTGGGCCAACAATAGTGGATAATAAAATTTAGTTTAATTGCCTATTTTTGCTCCATAGATCATCGGGAAGGTTTTACCTCAGTGTTCCAGATTTACATTTCCATAAGAGTTCGCATATATAGAACTATCGTATATGATTGATATTCCCAGTCAGTGAAGCAGATGTATATATGATTTAGAACCTAGTATTGTAAATGGTAAGAAATCAGATACTGCATACTGAATGATTGAACCAAATGCATACGTACATTTCCAATCATGCAATTTCCAAATGACATATCGTTTTAAGAATCAGCAACAATGACATGATAGACATGTCTAAGAAAAAGATCATGTAGCAAATCGGTGGACGTAACATTGCATATCAGTAGTATCGGTTCTCTAGGGTTGTTTATACATAATGTATTATATTATTAACTTGGCACGATTCATCTTCTCTGATTGGTTTATTTGTACCACGTGCTACTCCCAAATTATGCATGTTGGATCCTGAAATGTCTGTTCCTTGAAAAAAGAATATATTGGATCCGAGTCATGTATATGGGATTGCGTATATTGGACGGTGACGCGATAGCAACCAATCAGCGTGGTTGTTACATATAGCGTGCTGTTAATAATATAGCAAAGATTGGATGCTGGTCGTCCAATACAGAGTGTGCGGGATTCAGAAAAGCTATATTGGACTCGGCTGCGCCTCGTCCAATATAACTTTTCTGAATCCCGTGAACTCGGTATTGGACTCCCCATCATCCAATATTTGTATAATATATGTTATATATCACTCGTATACTTCCTGTATACACAGATCAAATTGCTAACAAACATTGTAAGTGTTCCCACCTAAAATACACTTAGTTCTATTCAGGGTGAAATAATCAACATCCATTTGGGTCCAATTCATCAGAGTGACCGTCATCGACCGACCACCAGCCATTCCTCACCACGATGTTGACGATGCACTAGTATTCCATGTAATGGGATTACAAATGGACCTGGAGGGTGGGGGCAATAATCTGTTAATTGCTTCGGCAAAAGCGTGTGTACTATGAATTTATGCCGGATTAAGCGATGGTTATACAGAGCGCCATACTGGTAGATTGATATATAATTACATCCATCTGTGTTATTGATCCGAATCGCAGATGTTTTGATTGAATAGTAGTCTTTATTTGTGAAAATACCCTTTATGTTACTGCGATTACTAGTATGTGACCAACTTCGCATAAGTATAAGTATTTGGGTCCAAGAACCAGTGCTTTCAAAGTACACACAATCTCGCCTAACGTGCGTGCATACAAACTTGCACGCCATGTGGTGTGATTATTGGGATTTCGTGAAAGATAGAACATCTTTCATATGATGGTAATTATAGTCATGTTGGCCCAAGTATCACACACTGCGCCTTCCTCTGTATTCAATAAGGATTAAAAAGGTGACAGACGGAATAAATGGCATTCATTTAGTGGACGAGTAGTATTAAGGCGCAGTGTATGATACTTGGGCCGTAATTTCCTACCTGGGTTTATCCCATCACGAAACAAGGGCACATTTACCCTTCTCACAGCTACTAATACCGTGGAAGACTCCCTACTTGTAGAGTTCTGACGCACTGATGAAATCAACAATTAAAACAACTCTAGGAAAATAGCTTTAGTGGGTAGTAGTATTTTAGGTTGTGTGCTCTCACTACAAACAATAGGGTATAATAGGGTAGTTAATTGGCGGTACTTTTTGGGATTGATTTGCTGTGCTAGCTGTCAAAGAATGCCGCGTGTATACAACTCTATCCAATGACCTTGCCATGTGGACCAAAAAGAGGGGGGGGGGGAGGGGCTATTATTCAATTATTCAAGAAGCACGCCGACAGTGAACGATCGCTTGCTTCATCTCAGGGCCTGCTAACATAACCATGGTATTAAGCGATGCATTTCTAAGATGATTCCCACCCAGTATTTGACCTCAGCATCCTTGATAGTCGGGTCTTGTTAAGCGAACTTGAGTCTTAGGAATGTGCAAATTATATACTCACATCGCTTATTATAGCTTCAGGTGTAGCAGAAGCGTTTCAGACTGATGATTTCACCAGAAATCAGAAATAACTATTATGACTGGGATAACCCTTTGGAACTCGTTGTCAAATCAGCATGAAAACATTTTGACCACAATAAACACAGAGGGCTGAGAAGTTAATCCATGTCAGATATGGGACAATCGTAGAAGAATAAACGAATAAATACCAATATACCGTTCGTTGTCGTTGCAAAAAACAAAACTCCCAACTTTAGATATTGTACTTATGCTTGTTATTGGGTAAAGGCGTATCGATGACACATCGATTCCGTGTTAATGCACAAAACGCAGGAGAATCAAACATGATAGTGAACGGTAATAGGAGTGAAACGTCGTCAATTGTCACAAGACAATACCATTCTATCGTGTGGTATTTTTGTCTCGTTCATACAAAGGGTCAGTTAAAGACAGCTAAAGGTCATGCATTGCACGAATACAAAACTCACAACACCAGTACAATTGCAAAACACATGAATGTATGTACATGTTTCCGTTATTATGAATGAAGATTTGAATATGTTAGCAAATCTCCTTTGTTATTTTAAACTTGTTACTAGATACATATATTTCACGCCTGGATACCGAATGAGTCTTCTCAACAATTACAAAAAATATATGTTCAGCTTATTCATACTCATTAAAACCATCCATCGAATTAATTCAATGGCACGTCTCTTCTTCGGTAACCACGCAATTTATCCATTTTTCAGCTCATTCATACTATCCAGCAGACTGACTCAATATTCATATCTCTTTCTGACTGGCGACAGTGTATTTTTGTGTTCTTCAGATCAGAGTAGTTCGTTATCTTTAAAGGACTGTCTGTCGTATTTCGATACCGGATGTTGTTCTCTAACAAATCCACTTGTCTGTGAAAATGTGTGCCAGACTCAGCCTAATTAAATGTTCCAATTCCCTGTGTGGGTGTGCCGGCATGGCATGACATTAATATACAGGTAAGAGGGAAACTAACAATTCAAAGGGTAGTAAATCAACATATGTCGTCTCGATATGAATCATACAGTTGGATATGAAGTCTGATGAAATCTTCATATACTGCATCGTGTCACTGATGCAGTGAGTGGAGCAGATGGACAATATTCATATTTCAAATATGTTAGAAAGAATCGGATCCTGGATTTGATATATGCTACCAGTAAACTCGACCTCCCTTACATGCAATTTTCATGAAACATCTCGTTTTGCCAACATGCGACAATGATATGAACGTAGATATTTCTAAGAGAAGAGGCCATGTATGTAATCAATTGATAAAACATTGTACATATGTACACAGATCACATTGCACACACATTGCGAGCGCTAATAATGATAACACTTGACTTAGCTCAATTCAGGGTGAAATAATCAATATCCATTTGGGTTCAATTCATCACGAGTGACCGACATTGACTGACCATCAGCCATTCCCCACCATGCTGTGATGATGTGCTAGTATTCCATGTCATAAAATTTACAAGTGTGCTAAAAATGCACGATGTGAACGAATTGTTTACATCTGCGTTGACATGTTGACATAAACAAAGATATTAATTTCCCTATATTGCAACACAAAAGAATCAAACTGAATATTTGAAGTTCCATGACTATAATATACCATACAAATAGGAGTTTCAACTTATAGGGCTGTGTAGTTTGTTTTAATATTTTCAGCTACTTTTGTTAATTTTGCATCACTGCATGGGAACCGTTCCGCGCGTAACTATTTTTTAAATCATATTTTTAATGTCAAATTAAGACAAGTTCGTGTGCGCATTGAAGCTTTTATAAATTGTTTTTTTTCTAAATTGTTTTCTAACTGTTTTCATTCTTCTAAATTAAGTTAATTATTACGTTAAAATTAATTTCAAATCAAGTTTTCTAAATTGTTTTCAATTTCTAAATTGTTTCGTTTATACAACTACACTTACCACACTGTCTGTCCCTGATGACGCCGGTTCGTCTTTTGGTAAAGTATTTGGTCGGGCTTCGTTCCCAACTGCAAAATTTTGTGTTTTTTTACGCTTGTTATTGGAATCATCAAAATTTGGCTGTGGTGGTGGTAATAGATACTTACATTTGCACTGTTCAGCTGCTCTGGAAACAGCTGCTGATCACTTTCACTAAGAAACCCAATAACCGAATATCCAATTTAAATATCTAAGTAAATATTTAAGTGTACCTAATGTATGTATAGAGCACCTTATTGATAGATAATGATAGAAAGTTAGGTATGTGATATTTGGGAAACCTATGATCGAGAAGTCCCAGTCAAGTTAACAAGCTCTGTCTTCTTGAAAACAATAAAGTACGATGTTACCCTCCATGAGGAAAAATGAATATTACATTAATCTGCTGCACATTATCAATAAGCTGAACGCTTATGTTTTGCAATTGTTTGGAAAATTTGACTTGGAAAACAAGTTAAAAAAATTGGTAGGTCTACAAAACCTGACGCGAACTCTTCAAATGCCATCAGTTAACATCATACATATGCACTTTTGCACATGATAATGTTGCACTATGTTTTTTTTTTCAAATAAAACGCATTATGCTATGTATTACATTATTCGGTTTTCATCAGTACTCGCCAATACCATGCTTCCACAGACACAACCGCCACCACGTTATATTTATGGTGAAATCGGTACATAATCCAGTACATAAAGTACTTGTCCATTTGATTGTAGTTTTTGGATGTGCATGTTAATAACTGGTCAGGTTTTGATTTATTGTGAATGTTGTAATTGACGTTTGCAGGTGGCACCACCAAAATCTAGTTGAATGCTGCTTGGGGACGTTAAATGTGTCAGGAGGACACCATCAACTCAATAGCCTTTTGTCTTGTGATTTAGCTACTTGTCGTACATCTATTCCATGTGGTTTGTTTCTGATTTCTACGTCATTTTAGGTTACCGGACCTATGGTCCGATAACCTATTGGCATGGCGTTGCGTCCGTCGTCGTCCGTCGTCGTCCGTCGTCCACATTTTTATCTTTTTTGTTTACGGGCGAATTCTTCTGAAATTTTGCACAAAAATACTTTAAAATATTTCAAGAAGGAGGTATTTTTTAGTTTTTTGATTTTCGCATTTTTTTCAAAATGGCGGCCGTTTTCGACGAAAAATGCCTGATTTTGGACTTTGGTGGCCATTTTCTCAAAATCTGTTCAGTAACTTTTTTTCTTTTTGATACATAACACTCCTGATATGTACTCCTATGATGACTATAATCTTCGTTGCGCTTGAATCGCTCGAAGTGGACCATTTTGGCCCAAACTCGGCCCAAATGGGACTTTCCCATGTTAAATTCACATTATGCCTAATATCTCACTTAATATTGAGATTAGAGACTAGGAATCAATTGTGGACATATAGGAAATGATATATGCTGAATAATCTCGTGACCTTGAATTTTACCTCTGACCTCAATGTACACGTAACTCACAAACGAGCATCATGTATAATTGATACGTACATACATATTGCAATCTCACCTCATGTGCGTGCATACACATTTGCATGCAATGTGGTTCGACGATCGGGATATCGTGAAAGTCAGTCAAAATATTCCCCTGGAAAATCGCTGCCTAGTTTTAAATCATTAAACGCGTGTGCATCTACTATACTTACAATACCGTGAAATGCCCTGGTATGAACTTTGTGAATACGTGATGAAATCAACAAATAAAACAACTATTCTGGGTACTAGTAGTTCAAGCTATGTGCTCTTACTACAAATACATATATAGTTGATCGGCGGTCCTTTTGAGGGTTGGTTTGTTGATTGTTGGACGTCTATACATCCCTATTATCGGATGACCTTGTCATAGCAGCCCAAGGGGGACTGATTATTATTATATTATTCATGAGGCACACCGACAGTAAATGTCCGCTTGCTCCGTCTCAGGGGTGGCTTACATATTCATGGTATCGAACGATACATTCTTAAGATGTTTACTCTCTAGAGTATAGGACCGCAGAATGCAGGATATTAAGCCTTAGCTTCAGTTGTAGCATTGGTATTTCAGACTCATGATGTCATCAAAAATCACGTGTCGCTAGTCAACTCTACAGCTAACACCAAGTTCACTTTCAATACAATCAGAAATAAATACGACATATTGGTTTATGTTTCTCATGCAATTAAGTATGTGTGTACATTGCAAAAACAAATTTGATTTTGAAAGCTGCAATGGATGCATGTAGGAATTGATCTTGTGTATTCCTAATGTTGAATGAGCTCAAATACTATCCATTTCATATAACTGGAACTCATTATCATACGTTTAATGATTCTTACATTGCATCCGAATTTGAAAGAAATTTTGTGATATATTCATATGGATTTTGCTTGATTGCAGATTCGCTTGCAAGGGCACTGGAATGACTCTTTGGAAATCTTTATCATTTCGATGAGTTGTCAAAACTAATATGATATAATTTGCCACACGAAACCGGATCACTGTCAAAAACCGTCTAGGACCTTGTCTCCCAATGTCAAGTCATTTGAAAACAACATATAAAGTATATTTTTAAATGGCATTTTTACTGTAAAACATCTTCGATTATACTTAAACAGTTAAACATCAAGTTGGTTTGTTGATGTATTATGAACAATTCAAGTATCAAAATTTCACTAATAAACCATAAATTTAATTTTAATTTCTCGTGTTTCTGTTTGTCCTGATTTCCCCTAATTTTGGTCGACTAAAGTCACCTCCGGCAGTTAAAGGGTTAAGAAATTCGTACATGTCAGATGCCAATGGGGTTCCTGTTTGCCACCAGGATCGCCACCATGTAATTCAGGTATAGATAAACCATAGAAACAGTCATACTGTTCCAAATACATACAAAAACGTAACAATATTACATTAAATTTTTGTTTGTTTGTTTTTGCATAATGCAGACAATGGGCATGACGTTTTCTGTACTTCTATGGCATAATAGACTGTTTTAGAGCCCTAAAAGCACATGGCATCAGCAGGTACCCCATTATGAGACATACGTTCGCTTCCGTTGCGAGTGAGCGAAATTTCCCAAGCATAGATATTGGATTCAGTAATGTTATTGCCTAGAGGCGTACATAAGATATGAGATAAACGGGCATTATCGATTCCGTGTTAATGCACAAAACACAAGAGAATCAAACATGATGGTGAACGGAAATAGGACTGAAACCTCGACTAGTGTCACAAGACAATACCCCTTTATGGTGTAGTATTTTTTTGTTCTCGCTCACACAAAGGCACTGTTAGTCCTCAATCAATTGCATGGATACAAAAACACACAACACAAATACAGTTACAGTAAATTTGAATATATTACTTATTCTCTCTTTTTTTGTTATTTCCAATTTGTGTCACAGAATGCAAATGTACAGTGGATGTCTGGATACCAATTAATCTTCCAAGCAATTAAAGGGAAAATTTTGTTCAGGTTATTCATACTATCCAGCAGATTACTTTAATGGTCGTCTCTTCTAAATAGTTACAACACATCCATTGTGTTGTAGAGACCAAAGTTGCTCGTTATCTATTCATACTGTATGACAGATTTTTAAAAAAATACTCAGCTCTCTTTATAGATGGTAACAGCACATTTTTATTGTGTTCTCCAGACCGACTGGATTCATTATCTTTAAAGGACTAGTATCTGGACACCGGATGCCAGTCTTAGAAAAATATACTTGTCTGTGAAGAGGTATGCCAGACTGATTAAAACTCCAGCTCCATGACTGGGTGTGCTGGTATCTACGTTTGAGGGAGTCATTAATAATCCAGCATCAGTAATACATACATATTATATTTCTATTTGCTTGGTATGAAGACGAGAATCAATAAGGAGAAATGAGGAAACTGAAAGTTCTACCCAAGTGACGAACTAATTAATCTGATGAAAGTTTGTGCTCATAGTCCGCAAAACCAGACATATGATTTAGAACTCGGTAGTGCACAAAGTCAGATATTGAAAAGCTTTTCTTACATGTAATGTTCATGAGACATGTGTTCCACCTATGCGACACACAGGACGTAGGTATAGGTTTGTTCAGGAAAATCACATTGCAACAAATCAATTGATATAACATTGCCTGCCAGTAGTGTCAAAGTGTTCGTCTCTCTGGCATTGTCTGACTAACCCATGGACTGCCAAACATACCCACCCCCGCCCCTCACTCATACACACACTTGATGGCACTAGAAGAGTTTTCAAACTAACAGGATATGAATCAATTCATTGGAGACAATGGCTAGACAATAGCACGGAGATATTCATCTTCTCCTGGCACTGTGTCGCCATGAATCATCATTCAGACTTGTATTACAGTTGTACAGTTGCACTGGCACTATCGACAAGCTGCGATCTCCTCTCTCCATCTCTCTAGCAGCCGCAGAAGTACGCAGTATCGCATATCTATCAGATGTGACAATCTAGCGCCTACGGTTCCACCTGATATGTTTTATAACTAGATCCAAGGCAGTTGGTAATACAACTCGATGGAAGCTGTGCAATTTATTGGAGACGTTGATTAAATACTCTCTCACCACGGGGTGAAACTTCATCTCACTGGTATTAAACAAATGAGATGACATTCTATGCGTGTCTACCGCTCGAGGTGACACGGGTACATACAAGCACAGTAATTCACAACGTTCCACTAGGAGAATCATCGCAAAAACGAAAAGTGATTGAGTTATGTTTGAACGAGAGGACCCTTTGGGGTTGGCGTGAAAGTCAACACAGTCCGTTCACCGCCTTTCACTCCCTCGGATCAACAGTGTTAAAAACCGTGTTGTCCATACATTGGAGGAAAATAACCAGCGCCCTCTTCCGGTCATTATCGGTAACCACATACCTGACGATGTCATCGACGGGAAAGCGTTAATAATTCAGTCGTGTTAATGCCTTTTGCGGGGCGGCGCGCACGAGGCGGGATATTGTTCGCTGGCCTCGTCGTTACTGCGCAGCTCTAGGGGAAAACCCGCAGGATCAAAAAGGTATTGTGTTCGCATGCAATTGCGATGGATGGCATGCTAGAGTTGCACCGGCTGATCGTTGTCATGCAGTCAGTGTGTACCTATTAAGTGGACAACCTGTGTATCATTTGAAATAGATCACGTGGGCAGGTGAGGCATCATGGGTAATAGGAGATATACTGTGAACAAGCGAACACGCGAGTAATATCGATGGATGACATGTCCAGGCTAGGGTGCTTCGAGCCTGTTCCCTCTTACGTTATTTTGGATATACCATAACTGCAAGTTTGGAAATTCCGACAAAATACTTTGACAGTGGAAAATGTTACTGGATATAACAGGCTACTATGAATTGCTCAATTGATATTGAAGAACGGGACTTGAACATGTACATTGTGATACTTGAACGTGAGTATCATTAAAATATACAGGTGTATTTCAATACAGTTAATAAGATACTATATACTTCTATTGAAATGATGGGACAGTCTTATCAGTGATCTAATGGAATTATGCATTTTTTAATTTCAAATATTTAATCATATGTTATAAAGAAAATGGTTACTGTGTGTTTCTACATATATTGTTCAAAGCGTCAGTATAAAGCAGATGTATGCAGACTGTCATTTGAAGAATACATGAATAATTTGAATATAGAAATACACATAAACGTGGATTCAATTTTTTGTAAAAAAAAATAATGTAAGTATCAATCTATTACCACTATTACAGTCAGATTTTGATGATGCCAATAACAAACGTAAAATAAAATATTTTGCACTAGAAACAAAGTATAGGTATAATACTATCATTCTAGCATATTCATATATGCTCATAAAATTATGTCAAACGCAATCTGAAAATTGCCCTTTTTCCCACACCTCGCAGGGTTATGCATTCAATGCTGGCACGATCGTGATCAAGTGAGCTGAATGATGACCCCAGTGGATTGAACACAGGGTGACTAGACGAAAGACTGCATTTTTCTTCTCCTTCTACGTCGAGCTTGAACAACACAACTAAGATGGGACTATACGACACTTTTCAGAAGTATTATTACGCCTGGGGTGCCCACTTCCGTGGAAAATACGACAAAGTCATTGCCTATGGGATAATACTCCTTCTCTACCTTTTCTCGATCCTAGATACATGTCTGGTCTGGGTCAATTATCATGATCTTCTCGATCCCGGCTTTAAATTTGGCCTAGTCACAGGGCACGCGGGAGAAAAAGCAGTCACTGCAATCCACATATTGGCAGTGTTAAGCTCTATCTTCTGTGTGCTGGAGTGCATCAACATAACTTCGATAATGTTCAACGGTGGTCACGCGAAATTCCCCGTTGAATTGGAGCAGGCAGTCGTTTTGCTAATTGAAGGAATACCCGTGGCTTCGGTCAACCTGTCCATCGTGATGTGTAGACAGGATATCGCTACCTATCATCAAATGGTTGGTGTTTTCGTGACCGTTCTCAAATCTGGACTTAGGATGCATTTCTACGGGTGGTTCAAGGAACATTACTTCAAGTACGAACGTTCCATGTATAGATGGACGTTGAAGATTGCCATCTACGTTTCTGCTTCGGTCACGTGGGTGATGTTGTTTATGATTCAGTGTTTCACTTGGCACCATGCCAATGTGGGTGGGGCGTATTCCACTTCAACTGCGCTTGCTCGAATTGGGGCCTTATCAGGGATATCTATTGTACTTGTTCAAGATCACGATTTCGACCATAACAAAATCACCAGACACATAGGAAGTTACTTTTCCAGAGATGTAGAATATTGTGATGATAAGAGAGCTATTTACTTCACTAACGGCACCAGTGATGAGGTTTGGGAAAGATCTGTTGCCGTTTACAATCTCTCGGATGTTGTTCAATCCGGATCATCGGGGTATGAATTCATGTACCGTTGTCATAACAAAAACAATTTTACGAACAACACTTCGGAAATCCCCCAGTGCCATGGGTCAGATGCAATAAAATTCACGTTCTTTTACCAATTTTGGCCAAACAAAAGTGACTCACAACCGTTCGGCGAAATAACATACAACACCGCTGCAATAACAGATGGGAACTCTGACAGATGCCAAGCGTTAAATAGAACATTAGGCGGTGGATGGGAGTTGCACTTTTTCGAGATTGTTAAGCAACCACAAAACACGAGTGACACTCCAGACTGGATAAATGAAGCTACTCTCGAAGAACCCTCTTGTTACCATGGTAAAGTTCAGCAGCCCTGGGGAAAGGTTTGTTTTCCTCCAGTTCCACGTTTCGAGAAGCGACTGCATTCATGTCGAAAGACCCATGAAGAATAATAAAACGATGACTCGTCCAAATGGTCAAATATTACATAGACTTGAGAACCTAAAAACGAATGTTACACTCAAAAATGTTTGGGTATAAAGTGCATATTATAAGATTCACTGGATGTCGATCACACGATCACACATCCTTCCAATTGGAGATATTAACTATGCATGTGGTAACCTTGCACTCATTCGGACACTGTGTAAGTCAGGATCATATTGTTGGAATCTGAGAAGAAGGCTCACGTTCTAAGCAAGCTGTTCATTAAAACATGACCTTTTTTCGGCTTTCGGTGTCACAAAAATTATGTGAAGCTTCTCTTGGTAGCAAATATTGGCTGCTACATCTCACTATTTACCGGTAGCTACCAGTACCCCTTCTGACATAGTGCAAAGCCACAAGGGTGTGGCTGATTGAGGTGCCATTCCTTGAAGACGTCTCCTCTAATAAAGAATGTGGAAGAAATGCTAGTAGAAGGCAGAATTGTCCTGACATGTCCAGACGGTATGCATAACTGCCATTGAGGTTCACAGATGCCAGAATATATACACTATGTTTGTTAGTAGCTGAATAGAGATGTATATATAGAATGGAATAACTGAAGACGTGAATCGCCATAGTATCATAGTTTGATGTGATGTAACATAATTTGACGCGAACACATATGTTGCGAATAAAATATCCGTGGTCTCGGCAGATTACTAGAGTGGATTTATAATAATAATTAATGGAACCGAGCATGATATTTCTATTGCCAGTGTGGTGTCAGGTTATGCTAGAAACATTTATATTCATATTCCAGTGTGGTTGAAGTAAAATATCTAGCGTGTAGCACATGCAGTGATAGTGTCAACGTCACTATTGTGTGATGCTTCCTGTTTTATAGTCCATCCATGTTCCCATCTACTGACATGTTATGCATTAACTACCTTCTACATGTACACATGATGTAGGCCTATATATACCGTAAGTTTGATTTCACCACCGATGTTTTCTTGTTGTATTTCAATTTTGTAATGGAATTAGAATATTTTCATGTCGGAAATGTATGTTTTGCTTGTCGTGTTGCAGTTGGAAAACGTAAGAAAATAAACGACGAATATGCCATTTGGTAGCGTTTATCAATATCTTTATTTCCGTTCCGGGTTTTTTCTTGTTGTGTAATTTATGTGTGAGAAAAATGATTTGTTAGGCATGCTAGGGTCGTGGCATGCTATGGTCGTATTGATATGATCATAAGTGGCAAGCTTTGAACGGAGTAACGTCCTCAATGTTCTCGTAGTAGGAAAACTAACGCTATGACATTTTTGATATCATAACGTCATATGGAGTATCATGAGGGTTCACGAAGTTTTGAAAATTTTCGGATTTCACCTGACATGTGACTTGGATTTTAACTAAAGGAGTTGGTTTTAGCCTCTTGGAATACGTAACAGTTGGTATTGGTCCTACTGTCTGTTCATATCGTTACGTAAGATACCCAAACCAAAAGCAATAAGTAATCCAAATTGCGAACTATCTCATTGATTGTGTCTGGCATCAACAGACACCCATTTCTTAAACCTAAATCATGCTTAAACAGACATTCGTCGCGATCGATTTCCTATAAATTTACCTTTCTGAGAGTTTACACGACAAATCATCAACTGAGCAACACGGTTGGTGTAGCTGATCTGTATTGGCTACACAACCTCAAAAGTTGTGTAGCCAATTGTCAATTTACATATGTCGAGTTGGTTATTACTTTAACACTAGTGTAGGCATAAACACTCATGCACGGTCATACAGTCATGCAAGGTCATACATGCAATGTGGCCAAAAGACACAGTGTATAGGACTACAAGTGCAATTCGTACCTGGGCCATACCTAAACTTGAACAGAACCTAACCTTCTTTCTAAATGACAATGAACACTCAAATCACTTTAGATCAAGTCAAAGGTAATTCAAAGATACACCAACCATGACATCTATATGTTCATAATATAAATTGAGTCCAACCCTGCCCCAAGTTTATTGACTCGGTCTGGATAACCAATTTACACATTTTCATAAAGACCTGATTTTAAAGCTCTAACGTCGAGAAAGACATGTTCATGCCTATTTTAAAATTCGAAATACGCCCCATATATGGCATTTCAATGGTCATAATACAAACTTGAGGTATATGTACAATAGCTTGGAGCTTGGAACGTTAAGTATCTTGAATCGAATTCGTGTTTTTTTTTTATGGTTTTTAGGTTTATAATTCGGGTTCATCAAGCGATTCAAGACAATCAATCTCCAAGCATGAAACAAATGCCATAGATATGACATTATCAGAAAGATAATAAATGATGGCATACTAATTCATCCAGATTGCAAGACTGGCACCCAATTTGACCCCAAAAAACTGATTCTATACTGCGTCTGGCTCTACTGTCCCACAATTATTGCGTGGAAATGTGTGACTCGATCTCTTACCAGCTGATGACAATAAGAACGTAAAACGAGACAATCAGAGATTGCAGACCCTCGCCCTTCAGATTTAGTCACTAAAATTAGGCGATAATTGAGTTTTGGTCTTAAGACCATCGGTTGTACGCCATACGATTGGGAATTGGCCAAAGAAAAATACAAAAAGAGGTTGAAGATTTAATATTGATTAGAACCGGAGTTATAGCCATTTATGTGATTTTCTTTTTTCCGTTGCCATGGCAACCGTTTTGTGAGCCACTACCATAGCACTCCAGCCCTATAAATTTCAAATCGATCGGACCGTTTGCCTTTGAGTTATGAGCGCGGACATTTGCACCAAAAAATAACCGAAATCGTGACCCCCAATTTTTCGACATCGGGCGATAATAGAGAGTTTTCGTCGTACGACCATCGATCGTACACCAAACGATCGAGAATTTGCCAAAAAAAAATACAAAAATAGTTGGACAAATTAATATTAAGTAGAACCGGAGTTAGAGCCAATGATGTGATTTTCTCTTTTCCGTTGCCATGGCAACCGTTTCCTTCTGATTTCGGTAAAATTTTAAAAGGACTGAGCCACCACCATAGCATTTTTGCCCTATAAATTTCAAATCGATCGGACCGTTTGCCTTTGAGTTATGAGCGCGGACATTTGCACTGAAACGTCGCTGGCCAAAAATAACCGAAATCGTGACCCCCAATTTTTCGACATCGGGCGATAATAGAGAGTTTTCGTCATACGACCATCGATCGTACACCACAGTATCGAGAATTGGCCAAAGAAAAATACAAAAATAGTTGGAAAAATTAATATCAAGTAGAACCGGAGTTAGAGCCAATGATGTGATTTTCTCTTTTCCGTTGCCATGGCAACCGTTTCCATCCGATTTTGGTAACATTTTAAAAGGACTGAGCCACCACCATAGCACTTTTGCCCTATAAATTTCAAATCGATCGAACCGTTTGCCTTTGAGTTATGAGCGCGGACATTTGCACTGAAACGTCGCTGGCCAAAAAAGTTCGAAACCGTGACCCCCAATTTTTCGACATCGGGCGATAATGGAGAGTTTTCGTCATACGACCATCGATCGTACACCACACGATCGAGAATTGGCCAAAGAAAAATACAACAAGAAAATACAGCTAACTGTGAGAGTCGACATTAGAGCTCGAGCACACCATCAGCACCCTAGACAGCGGAATGTATTCTACTCTACCCCCCCCCCTCCAAATAAAAATGCTACCATCATGATATCCTCCCTTAAATGATTCCAATTCATTCCCGTATACATGGTATATAAAGATGAAAGCAAAGGCCTACTTCATTCATATTTCTCTAACATTCATTTTGAACTCAATGAAACAGATACTCCTGCTAAAATGGTATTAAACCTTAATGAAATATCCTTAAAAATATTTTAAACTATGAGGAATATCTGCATCTGATATCATGATAATTAACATATATATGCCCACTGGGCTAATGAAAAGACCAGTTTAAAATATAAAGGATTTTCTGAAGGCTTCGCAAACCCAACACCTTGACATATAAAATACGTCAAATTATGGTGAATGTAGCCGTAGCATCGCAGACGAATCGTTGTGTTCGCTTCATAAGACCGAGGAATGCCACACGGCACACGCAAGCTTACATGGATGCTGCACAGGAGATTGTGTGCTCCAAAATACGCGTCATTGCGGTCAAATTTGCTTTGCATTCTGGGAACGTCAATTTCCATCGGCTCCGCCATTTTGACGTTTTCCAAACAATCTCAGCATTTTGCGTAATTTTCTCAAACCTAACACATCGATTTATGCATTATACATGTGTGGAATATTCAAAGTTCACCATCAATTCGAGAGATTTCATGTCAAGGACGAAGAAAATTCTCATTTGAAGTAGGTTTCTAAACGTTTACATGCCAAAACGGGCGTCGATAGGTTGGCATGAAACCTCCATGAGAAAGTCAGCACATAGACATGTAGAGGGTTGGGGGCTTCGCCCCCAACGCTCTAATGTCAAAAATAATTGGAAAAATTAATATCAAGTGGAACCGGAGTTACAGCCAATTAAGTGATTTTCACTTTTTCCGTTGCCATGGCAACAGTTTTCATCCGATTTCGACAAAATTCGAACGGGACCGAGCAATTACCGTAGCACTCCAGCTTTACAAATTTCAGATTGATCAGACCGTTTGCCTTTGAGTTATGAGCGCAGACATTTGCATTGAAACGTCGCTGACAAAAAATAACCGAAATCGTGACCCCCAATTTTTCGACATCGGGCGATAATAGAGAGTTTTCGTTCTACGACCATCGGTCGTACACCATACGATCGAGAATTGGCCAAAGAAAAATACAAAAATAGTTGGAAAACTAATATCAAGTAGAACCGGAGTTAGAGCCAATTAGGTGATTTTCACTTCTCCCGTTGCCATGGCGACTGTTTTCATTCGATTTTAACAAAATTCGAACGGAACCGAGCGACTATCATTGCACTCCAGCACTATAAATTTCAGATCGATCAGACCGTTTGCCTTTGAGTTATGAGCGCAGACATTTGCATTGAAACGTCGCTAGCAAAAAATAACCGAAATCGTGACCCCCAATTTTTCGACATCGGGCGATAATGGAGAGTTTTCGTCGTACGAGCATCGGTCGTACACCACACGATCGAGAATTGGCCAAAGAAAAATACAAAAATAGTTGGAAAAAATTAATATCAAGTAGAATCGGAGTTACAGCCAATTAAATGATTTTCACTTTTTCCGTTGCCATGGCAATTGTTTTCATCCGATTTTAACAAAATTCGAACGGGACCGAGCGACTATCATATTGCTCCAGCCCTACAAATTTCAGATCGATCGGACCGTTTGGCTTTGAGTTATGAGCGCAGACATTTGCACTGAAACGTCGCTGACAAAAAATCACCGAAATCGTGACCATCAATATTTCGACATCGGGCGATAATAGAGAGTTTTCGTCGTACGACTATCGGCCGTACACCATAGGGTCGGGAATTGGCCAAAGAAAAATACAAAATTAGTTTAAGAAATTAATATTCATTAGAACTAGAGTTATAGTCAATTATGTGATTTTCTCTTTTTTCGTTGCCATGGCAACAATTTTTTTCTGATTTTGACAAAAATTGAGGAGGACCGAGCCACGGTGATACCGCTTCTTCCCTATAAATTTCAGGACGATCGGACCATTCGGTTTTGAGTTATGCGCGCGGACAGACAAACAAACAAAAAATCGGCCATAGGCCAACACTTGACGAAATGACTAAACATTTGTTTACATTTAAAACATTTACCCATAATTTACACATTGAAAAGATTTACTGAACAACTCCTCGACATTTGAAGAAAGATACTTTTTTCATGAAATTTTTACGTTGGGCAAACTTTTCAAGGTCAAGGTCAAAGTGCACATTCAAGGCCAGCGGACAAAGACCTTTTGATATGCTACAATAGGGTCCCAGTTTGAACTTTCTATGACGAATAGTTCCGAAGTTATGGCAATTTTTGTGATTTTGACCTTTTCTTCGACCTTGACCTTGACCCTTGACCTTGGGTCACGAAAATTGTGCATTGCCCGTGCATGAAGATATAAATTATACTTGAACAATTCCATCAGAATCGAACAAGAATTCCGGACACTGTGGCTTTTCGAAATTTCGAAAACTTTACGTACATGAGGTCACTGTGACGTCAATAAACGTCACATTTGAAAACTGATGGGAAACTATTTATCATGGGTTCAAGGCCTTCCATTTGATATATTACTTGTTAGCTTTTAGTTGGTTTGAAAATTTGACCTTGAAGTTTTGCTCATGTGACCTCATTTTTCTGATCAAGTTCAAGGTTAGTCATGGAATTGACATATAAGTCTGATTGCTATACCTCTTCTGAATGATATGGTTCAAATCTTATGAGACTACAACGATTCAAACAGATGTTATAACCGAAAAGGTGTTTTTCTGGGATTTCGATGACCTTGACCTTGACCTTTGACCTTTGTATTTCAATTCGTAAAGGTCAATGCTGTTAATATGCATGTCAAGTTTCAAGGTATTCCATACATTATTGACGCTGTTATGGCCTTTTGAAATTTCGGTAATTTGACGTTTATGACGTCATTGTGATGTCAGTGTACGTCGCAGCGCCGAAAATAGGGTATCACTGCAATCAGGGACTCAAAACCTTTCCAACGATATACTACTCAATATGGTGCGCTGACTTTCGTAATTGACCTTGCGTTCACCTCATGGCGAACTTCTCAATGTCAAGGTCAAATGCCAAGGTCAAGGTCACAGAAGATAGGACTCGAGTTTATCTACAATATGAACTTGGCTTGAAGTCTCTATAACAAATAGAACCGGAGTTATGGCCACTTATGTGTTTTCAACATTTTGCGTGACCTTGACCTTGATTTTTTGAACTTGAGTCACGAAAATTGTGCATTGCCTGTGCATGAAGACATATATTATACCTGTATAATTTCATTAGAATCAAACAAGATTTGTGGACACTTTGACCGTTTGAAATTTCGAAAAATTAACGTTGATGACGTCACTGTGACGTCAATAAACGTCACATCTCAAAACTGATGAGAAAGTATGTACCAGGAAATCAAGACCTTTCATTTGATATACTACTTGATAGGTTTCAGTTAGTTTGAAAATTTGACCTTGAAGTTTTCCTCATATGACCTTATTTTCCTGACAAAGTTCAAGGTCAATCATGAAATTGACATATACACTCGATTACTATACCTCTTCTGAAGGATATGGTTCAAAATTCATGAACCTACGACAAATCAAACGGATGTTATTACCGGAAACGTGTTTTTCTGGGATTTAGATGACCTTGACCTTGACCTTTGACCTTTGTACCTAAATTCGTAAAGGTCATTGCTGTCAATATGCATATCAAGTTTGAAGAGATTCCATACAGTATTGACGATGTTATAGCCTTTTGAAATTTCGGAAATTTGACGTTTATGACGTCATTGTGACGTCAGTTTACGTCGCAGCGCCGAAAATAAGGTATCACTGCAATCAGGGGGTCAAGACCTTTCCAACGATATACTATTCGATATGGTGCGCTGACCTTCGTATTTGACCTTGACATTCACCTTAGGCGAACTTCTCAAGGTCAAGGTCAAATGCCAAGGTCAAGGTCACAAAAGATAGAACTCGAGTTTATGTACAATATGGACTTAGTTTGAAGTCCCTAGGACAATTAGAACCAGAGTTATGGCCATTTATGTGTTTTTATCGTTTTGCGTGACCTTGACGTCAATATTTGACCTTGACCTCTCAAAAATGAACTCATCCATCCATATTGGATTGCACATCTTCTGACCTATTTTCATGATTCTACAATCAAAAATGTGACCTGTGGAGCGGTCACAAACAAACAAACAAACAAACAAAAAATCGGCCATAGGCCAACACTTGACGAAATTATTTACACATTTGTTTACATTTAAAACATTTACACAGAATTTACTCATTGAAACGATTTACTGAACAACTCATAGCATTAGAAATTGACACATTTAAGACACCTCCTGAGCATCACCCAGCAGTAGAATTCACAATTTTAGAAATTAGACAAGAGTTGCTTCATTTACACAGTGACCTTGGCCTTAATACTTGTCCCTGAATTCTGAATTTGCAAAAATTTGTTAGAATTAATATTGCACAACTCCTGAGCAGACATACAAATATGACGTCTCCTGAGCAAGACCCAGCCATTTGAGACTGACTCATTTAAAACATCCAATCGATGTGTGTATCAACATAGTATATACTGCTAACAGCACAAAATTTTGATGATGTTAATATAAAAAAAATCATAAAATATAGTATTGCTATTAATGTTCGTTACTACAACTTGGTAACTTTCATATCATGATGCTGCATCTTTGGAGAACCATCTAATGAATTCAAGCAGATCGTGATGGCCGTTTTTGTATGCCATACTGGTATTATTTATATGACAGAGGCGACGACAATTTTCGCACGCCATAATGCCCATATTCGTACCAAATGATCATTCAACAGTGTATATTCATAATATATCATAACACATTGCAAAAAGTTCTTGGATAACCACTATAATAGATTATAATGGTACTGGATATTCTCAAAAAAAACCAAAGAGCAAAAAAAATATTTACCAGCAGGTAGACTCCAACCCGCAGAGTCAAAAGCCTACGTGTTAGAGAGCGAGCACTGTAACCACTCGGCCACCGAGCCATCATACAACTTGTTGCCGTATTCCCTTCCCCATGGAGAACAACTTTTACTGTGCATGTATGACCGGATGCATGTCGGCATGACTGCACGAAGAAATCGATCCCAAAATGACTGTAACTTTATAACCCAAACTAATATTGATAACCAACTTTCACAGTCAACTCAATTGGAGAATTAGAGCAAGAAAAGTCCACATTTCATATTTGTGTATTCAAATCTGCATAAAACATTTCATATTTCCTATAAATTGGCAACTTATGTTAGGTAATTTTGCGGCCACTACTCTAGGGCTACCACTATGCAACTTGCACATGACCCCCAGATTTTCGGCATCGGGCGATAATCGGGAGTTTTGGTCGTACGACCATCGCACATACACCATTTGACGCCGAATTGACCATACAAAAATACAAAAATACTGACAAAAATTAATGTTGATCGAAAGTGGAGTTATTGCGATTTTTCGATTTTGCCCTTTTACATGACCTTGACCTTAATTTTCGACCTTGAGTTAAGAAACTCCACAGATTTGTTCAATTTGATAAGGCACAACTCTTGAGTAAAAATCAATAACACATATAAGAACCTGGCCTCGCAATATGGGGTTGAAGTTGCGAGACATGAAACCATAAAATCAAGACCCTCAAATTTTCGACCCGGACCGAAAATCGGGAATTTTGGTCGTACGACCATCGGGCATGCACCACAGGACGTGGAATTGACCATAAAAAAATATAAAAATACTCAGAAAAATTAACATTGAATAGAAACGGAGTTATTGCGATTTTTCGATTTTGACCTTTACTATGACTTTAACTCTAATTCTTGATCTTGAGTCCTACACCTTCACACATATGTTTAGTGTGATAAGACACACCTACTGATTAAAAATCAGCAACTTATATTAGAATCTGACTCCACAATAACGGTTTGAATATTGCACAAAATACAAATGATCTCAAAACCCCCAAATGTTCGACCTCGGGCGATAATCGAGAGTTTTGGTCGTACAACCATCGGATAGACGTCAGTTGATGTCGAATTGACCAAATAAAAATATAAAAATGTTTAGAAAAATTAATTTTGATTAGAAGCGAAGTTATTGTGATTTTTCGATTTTGACCTTTACTATGACCTTAACTCTAATTCTTAACCTTGAGTCCTATAACTTAACAATTGTGTTTTGTGTGATAAGGCACAACTTCTGAGTGAAAATCAGCAACATATATCGGGAATTTGCTCTATAATATGGTATTGAATATTGCGAGGCAGGAAAAAACCTAAATTCGTGACCCCCAAATTTTCGACCTGGACCGAAAATCGGGAGTTTTGGTCATATGACCATCAGGCATACATCATATGATGCGGAATTGACCATAGAAAAATATAAAAATACCTAGAAAAAATAATATTGATTAGAAACGGAGTTATCTCGATTTTTTGATTTTGACATTTTCTTTGACCTTGACCTCAATTTTTGACCTTGACCTCCCAAAAATGAACTCATCCATCTATATTTGATTGCACATCTTCTGACCTATTTCCATGATTCTACGATCAAAATTGTGACCTGTGGAGCGCTAACACACAAACAAACACACAAACAAACAAGCAAACAAACAAAAAATCGGCCATAGGCCAACACTTGACGAAATAATTTACACATTTAAACATGTACACAAAATTTACACATTGAAATCATTTACTGAACAACCCCTAGCATTAGAAATCGAGATATTTAAGCCATCTCCTGAACATCATCCAGCAGTATAGTCTACAATTTTAGACATTAGACGTGAGAGTTGCTTCATTTTCACCGTGACCTTGGCCTTAATTCTTGACCTTGAGGTCTGAAATTTCAAACTTTTGTTGGAATTGATGAGGCACAACTCCTGAGTACAAATCATAAAAAAAAGATATTGAAACTTGGTTAAAAACATAGTCTAAAACGTTGGGATCCCCAAAAACGAAAATCTTGACCCCCGAATTTTCGACCTCTGTCGCAAATCGGCAGTTTTGGTAGTACGGCCATCGGACATATATCATATGATAGGGAATGGACCAAATAAAATTACAATAATACTTTTAAAAATTAGACTTGATTAGGAGCGGAGTTATTGCAAATATTCGATTTTGACCTTTCCATTGACCTTGACCTCAATTTTCGACCTTGACCTCCCAAAAGTGAACTCATCCGTCATATGTTGACTGTGCATCTTACGACCAGTTTTCATGATTCTGGAATCAAAATTGTGACCTCTAGAGCGCTAACAAACAAACATACATTGTATATTCATCTGATCGACATGCAGTAAAATCGGCCATAGGCCAACACTTGACGAAATAACTAAACATTTGTTTACATTTAAAACATTTACTCATTAATTACACATTGAAAAGATATACTGAACAACTTCTAGCATTAGAAATTGGCACTTTTAAGACACCTCCTGAGCATCACCCAGCAGAAGAATTCACAATTTTAAAATTAGACAAGAGTTGCTTCATTTTCACAGTGACCTTGGCCCTTGAATTCTGAATTTTCACAAATTTGTTAGAATTAATAATGCACAACTCCTGAGCAGACATACATATTGAATCTTTATGACGTCTCCTGAGCAAGACCCAGCCATTTGAGACTGACTCATTCAAAACATTCAATCGATGTGTGTATCAACATAATATATACTACTAACAGCACAAAATTTTGATGATGTCAATATAAGAAAAATTATAGAATACAACACTGCTATAAATGTTCGTTACTACAACTTGGTAACTTTCATATCATGATGCTGCATCTTCGGAGAACTATCTAATGAGTTCAAGCAGATCGTGATGGCCGTTTTTGCATGCCATACTGGTATTATATGACAGAGGCAACGATAATTTTTGCACGCCATATTAGTACCAAATGATCTTTCAACAGTGTATATTCATAATATATCAAAACAAATTGCAAAAAGTTCTTGGATAAAACCACTATAATAGATTATAATGGTACTGGATATTCTTGAAAAAAATAAAGAGCAAAAAAAAATATTTAAAAGCAGGTAGATTCGAACTCGCAGAGTCAAAAGCCTACGTGTTACAGAGCGAGTGCTGGAACCACTCGGCCACCGAGCCATCATACAATAAATTGCCATAATCCCCTTCCCCATGGAGAACAACATTTACTGTACATGTATGACCGCATGCATGTCGGCATGACTGCACGAAGAAATCGATCCAAAATAACTGTAACTTCATAACCCAAACTAGTATTGATAACCAACTTTCACAGTCAACTCAATTGGAGAATTAGGGCAAGAAAGTCCACGTTTCACATTTGTGTATTCAAATCTGCATAAAACATTTCATATCTCCTATAAATTGGCAACTTATGTGAGGTAATTTTGCGGCCACTACACTAGGGCTACCACTATGCAACTTGCACATGACCCCCAGATTTTCGGCACCGGGCGATAATCGGGACTTTTGGTCGTACGACCATCGCACATACACCATTTGACGCCGAATTAACCATATAAAAATACAAAAATACTGACAAAAATTAATGTTGATCAAAAGTGGAGTTATTGCAATTTTTCGATTTTGACCTTTTACATGACCTTGACCTTAATTTTCAACCTTGAGTTAAGAAACTCCACAGATTTGTTCAATTTGATAAGGCACAACTCCTGAGTAAAAATCAATAACCCATATCAGAAATTGGCCTCGCAATATGGGGTTGAAGGTTGCGAGACATGAAACCATAAAATCATGACCCTCAAATTTTCGACCTGGACCGAAAATCGGGAGTTTTGGTCGTACGACCATCGGGCATGCACCGCAGGGCGCGGAATTGACCATAAAAAAATATAAAAATACTCAGAAAAAATAACATTGAATAGAAACGGAGTTATTGCGATTTTTCGATTTTGACCTTTACTATGACTTTAACTGTAATTCTTGATATTGAGTCCTACATCTTTACACATATGTTCAGTATGATAAGGCACACCTACTGATTAAAAATCAGCAACTTCTATCGGATTCTGACTCCACAATAACGGTTTGAATATTGCACAAAATACAAATGATCTGAAAACCCCCAAATGTTCAACCATGGGCGATAATCGGGAGTTTTGGTCGTACAACCATCGGACATACGTCAGCTGATGTCGAATTGACCAAATAAAAATACAAAAATGTTTAGAAAAATCAATTTTGATCAAAAGCCAAGTTATTGCAATTTTTCGATTTTGACCTTTACTATGACCTTAACTCTAATTCTTGACCTTGAGTCCTAAAACTTCACAATCGTGTTTTGTGTGATAAGGCACAACTTCTGAGTGAAAATCAGCAACATATATCGGGAATTTGCTCTATAATATGGTTTTGAATATTGCGAGGTAGAAAAAAGCCTAAATTCGTGACCCCCAAATTTTCGACCTGGACCGAAAATCGGGAGTTTTGGTCGTACGACCATCGGGCATGCATCATATGATGCGGAATTGACCATAGAAAAATATAAAAATAGCTAGAAAAAATAACATAGAATAAAAACGGAGTTATCGCGATTTTTCGATTTTGACCTTTTGCTTGACCTTGACCTCAATTTTTGACCTTGACCTCCCAAAAGTTAATCACTTGGTCGAGTATTGACTGCACAACTTCTGACAAATTTTCAGCACTCTACGATCAAAATTGTGACCTGTAGAGCGCTAACAAACAAACAGACAGACAGACAGACAGACAAACGCAACTGACCAACATACTTGACGAAATTTAATTTCGTCAAGTAAAAATCGGCCATAGGCCAACACTTGACGAAATAATTTACACATTTAAACATGTACACAAAATTTACACATTGAAATCATTTCCTGAACAACCGCTAGCATTAGAAATCGAGATATTTAAGCCATCTCCTGAACATCATCCAGCAGTATAGTCTACAATTTAAGACATTAGACGTGAGAGTTGCTTCATTTTCACCGTGACCTTGGCCTTAATTCTTGACCTTGAGGTCTGAAATTTCAAACTTTTGTTGGAATTGATGAGGCACAACTCCTGAGTACAAATCATAAAAAAAGATATTGAAACTTGGTTAAAAAACATAGTCTAAAACGTTGGGATCCCCAAAAACGAAAATCTTGACCCCCGAATTTTCGACCTCTGTTGCAAATCGGCAGTTTTGGTCGTACGGCCATCAGACATACATCATATGATAGGGAATTGACCAAATAAAATTACAATAATACTTAGAAAAATTAGACTTGATTAGGAGCGGAGTTATTGCAATTATTCGATTTTGACCTTTTCATTGACCTTGACCTCAATTTTCGACCTTGACCTCCCAAAAGTGAACTCATCCGTCATATGTTGACTGTGCATCTTACGACCAGTTTTCATGATTCTGGAATCAAAATTGTGACCTCTAGAGCGCTAACAAACAAACATACATTGTATATTCATCTGATCGACATGCAGTAAAATCGGCCATAGGCCAACACTTGACGAAATAATTTACACATTTGTTTACATTTAAACATGTACACAAAATTTACACATTGAAATCATTTCCTGAACAACCCCTAGCATTAGAAATCGAGATATTTAAGCCATCTCCTGAACATCATCCAGCAGTATAGTCTACAATTTTAGACATTAGACGTGAGAGTTGCTTCATTTTCACCGTGACCTTGGCCTTAATTCTTGACCTTGAGGTCTGAAATTTCAAAGTTTTGTTGGAATTGATGAGGCACAACTCCTGAGTACAAATCATAAAAAAAAAGATATTGAAACTTGGTTAAAAAACATAGTCTAAAACGTTGGGATCCCCAAAAACGAAAATCTTGACCCCCGAATTTTCGACCTCTGTCGCAAATCGGCAGTTTTGGTCGTACGGCCATCAAACATACATCATATGATAGGGAATTGACCAAATAAAATTACAATAATACTTAGAAAAATTAGACTTGATTGGGAGCGGAGTTATTGCAATTATTCGATTTTGACCTTTTCATTGACCTTGACCTCAATTTTCGACCTTGACCTCCCAAAAGTGAACTCATCCGTCATATGTTGATTGTGCATCTTACTACCAGTTTTCATGATTCTGGAATCAAAATTGTGACCTCTAGAGCGCTAACAAACAAACATACATTGTATATTCATCTGATCGACATGCAGTAAAATCGGCCATAGGCCAACACTTGACGAAATATCTACACATTTGTTTATTTACATTTAAAACATTTACTCATAATTTACACATTGAAAATATTTACTGAACAACTAGCATTAGAAATTGACACATTTAAGACACCTCCTGAGCATCACCCAGCAGTAGAATTCACAATTTTAGAAATTAGACAAGAGTTGCTTCATTTACACAGTGACCTTGGCCTTAATACTTAATACTTAATACTTGGTCCCTGAATTCTGAATTTTCAAAAATTTGTTAGAATTAATAATGCACAACTCCTGAGCAGACATACATATTGAAATTTTATGACGTCTCCTGAGCAAGACCCAGCCATTTGAGACTGACTCATTTAAAACATCCAATCGATGTGTGTATCAACATAGTATATACTACTAACAGCACAAAATTTTGATGATGTCAATATAAAAAAAATCATAAAATACAGTATTGCTATTAATGTTTGTTACTACAACTTGGTAACTTTCATATCATGATGCTGCATCTTTGGAGAACCATCTAATGAATTCAAGCAGATCGTGATGGCCGTTTTTGTATGCCATACTGGTATTATATGACAGAGGCGACGACAATTTTCGCACGACATAATGCCCATATTCCTACCAAATGATCATTCAACAGTGTATATTATTAATATATCATAACACATTGCAAAAAGTTCTTGGATAACCGCTATAATAGATTATAATGGTACTGGATATTCTAAAAAAAAACAAAGAGCAAAAAAAATATTTACCAGCAGGTAGATTCTAACCCACAGAGTCAACAGCCTACGTGTTAGAGAGCGAGCACTGTAACCACTCGGCCACCGAGCCATCATACAACTTGTTGCCGTATTCCCTTCCCCATTGTGAACAACTTTTACTGTACATGTATGACCGCATGCATGTCGGCATGACTGCACGAAGAAATCGATCCCAAAATAACTGTAACTTTATAACCCAAACTAATATTGATAACCAACTTTCACAGTCAACTCAATTGGAGAATTAGAGCAAGGAAAGTCCACATTTCATATTTGTGTATTCAAATCTGCATAAAACATTTCATATTTCCTATAAATTGGCAACTTATGTTAGGTAATTTTGCGGCCACTACTCTAGGGCTACAACTATGCAACTTGCACATGACCCCCAGATTTTCGGCATCGGGCGATAATCGGGAGTTTTGGTCGTACGACCATCGCACATACACCATTTGACGCCGAATTGACCATACAAAAATACAAAAATACTGACAAAAATTAATGTTGATCGAAAGTGGAGTTATTGCGATTTTTCGATTTTGACCTTTTACATGACCTTGACCTTAATTTTCGGCCTTGAGTTAAGAAACTCCACAGATTTGTTCAATTTTATAAGGCACAACTCTTGAGTAAAAATCAATAACACATATCAGAACCTGGCCTCGCAATATGGGGTTGAAGTTGCGAGTCATGAAACCATAAAATCAAGACCGTCGAATTTTTGACCCGGACCGAAAATCGAGAATTTTGGTCGTACGACCATCGGGCATGCACCACAGGACGTGGAATTGACCATAAAAAAATATAAAAATACTCACAAAAATTAACATTGAATAGAAACGGAGTTATTGCGATTTTTCGATTTTGACCTTTACTATGACTTTAACTGTAATTCTTGATCTTGAGTCCTACACCTTTACACATATGTTCAGTGTGATAAGACACACCTACTGATTAAAAATCAGCAACTTATATTGGATTTTGACTCCACAATAACGGTTTGAATATTGTACAAAATTCAAATGATCTCAAAACCCCCAAATGTTCGACCTTGGGCGATAATCGGGAGTTTTGGTCGTACAACCATCGGACATACGTCAGCTGATGTCGAATTGACCAAATAAAAATACAAAAATGTTTAGAAAAATTAATTTTGATCAGAAGCGAAGTTATTGCGAATTTTCGATTTTGACCTTTACTATGACCTTAACGCTAATTCTTGACCTTGAGTCCTATAACTTCACAATCGTGTTTTGTGTGATAAGGCACAACTTCTGAGTAAAAATCAGGAACATCTATCTGGAACTTGCTCTATTATATGGTTTTGAATATTGTGAGGCAGGAAAAACCTAAATTCGTGACCCCCAAATTTTCGACCTGGACCGGAAATCGGGAGTTTTGGTCATACGACCATCGGGCATGCATCATATGATGCGGAATTGACCATAGAAAAATATAAAAATACCTAGAAAAAATAACATCGATTAGAAACTGAGTTATTGCGATTTTTCGATTTTGACCTTTTCCTTGACCTTGACCTCAGTTTTTGACCTTGACCTCCCAAAAGTTAATCACTTGGTCGAGTACTAATTGCACATCTTCTGACAAATTTTCGGGACTTTACGATCAAAATTGTGACCTGTAGAGCGCTAACAAATAAACAAACAAACAAACAAACAAACAGACAGACAAACGCAACTGACCAACATACTTGACGAAATTTAATTTCGTCAAGTAAAAATCGGCCATAGGCCAACACTTGACGAAATGACTAAACATTTGTTTACATTTAAAACATTTACCCATAATTTACACATTGAAAAGATTTACTGAACAACTCGACATTTGAAGAAAGATACTTTTTTCATGAAATTTTTACGTTGGGCAAACTTTTCAAGGTCAAGATCAA
This sequence comes from Terebella lapidaria, assembly GCA_949152475.1. Lineage (NCBI taxonomy): Eukaryota > Metazoa > Annelida > Polychaeta > Terebellida > Terebellidae > Terebella > Terebella lapidaria. The sequence continues at coordinate 27,667,965 of OX424566.1, read as the reverse complement.
AGTGCACATTCAAGGTCAGCGGACAAAGACCTTTTGATATGCTACGATATGCTCCCAGTTTGAACTTTCTATGACGAATAGTTCCGAAGTTATGGCAATTTTTGTGATTTTGACTTTTTCTTTGACCTTGACCTTGACCCTTGACCTTGGGTCACGAAAATTGTGCATTGCCCGTGCATGAAGATATAAATTATACTTGAACAATTCCATCAGAATCGAACAAGAATTTCGGACACTGGCTTTTCGAAATTTAGAAAAATTTACCTACATGAGGTCACTGTGACGTCAATAAACGTCACATTTGAAAACTAATGGGAAACTATTTATCATGGGTTCAAGGCCTTCCATTTGATATATTACTTGATAGCTTTTAGTTAGTTTGAAAATTTGACCTTGAAGTTTTGCTCATGTGACCTCATTTTTCCGATCAAGTTCAAGGTTAATCATGGAATTGACATATAAGTCTGATTGCTATACCTCTTCTGAATGATATGGTTCAAATTTTATGAGACTACAACGATTCAAACAGATGTTATAACTGAAAAGGTGTTTTTCTGGGATTTCGATGACCTTGACCTTTGACGTTTGTATTTCAATTCGTAAAGGTCAATGCTATTAATATGCATGTCAAGTTTCAAGGTATTCCATACAGTATTGACGCTGTTATGGCCTTTTGAAATTTCGGAAATTTGACGTTTATGACGTCATTGTGACGTCAGTGTACGTCGCAGCGCCGAAAATAGGGTATCACTGCAATCAGGGGCTCAAAACCTTTCCAACGATATACAACTCGATATCGTGCGCTGACTTTCGTACTTGACCTTGACATTCACCTCCTGACGAACTTCTCAAGGTCAAGGTCAAATGCCAAGGTCAAGGACACAGAAGATAGGACTCGAGTTTATCTACAATATGAACTTGGTTTCAAGTCTCTATAACAAATAGAACCGGAGTTATGGCCACTTATGTGTTTTTAACATTTTGCGTGACCTTGACCTTGATCTTTGACCTTGAGTCACGAAAATTGTGCATTGCCTGTGCATGAAGACATATATTATACCTGTATCATTTCATTAGAATCAAACAAGATTTGTGGACACTATGACCGTTTGAAATTTCGAAAAATTAACGTTTATGACGTCACTGTGACGTCAATAAACGTCACATCTCAAAACTGATGAGAAAGTATGTACCAGGGAATCAAGACCTTTCATCTGATATACTACTTGATAGGTTTCAGTTAGTTTGAAAATTTGACCTTGAAGTTTTCCTCATATGACCTTATTTTCCTGACAAAGTTCAAGGTCAATCATGAAATTGACATATACACTCGATTACTATACCTCTTTTGAAGGATATGGTTCAAAATTCATGAACCTCTGACAAATCTAACGGATGTTATTACCGGAAACGTGTTTTTCTGGGATTTCGATGACCTTGACCTTGACCTTAGACCTTTGTACTTTAATTCGTAGAGGTCATTGCTGTCAAAATGCATATCAAGTTTGAAAAGATTCCATAAAGTATTGACGATGTTATGGCCTTTTGAAATTTCGGAAATTTGACGTTTATGACGTCATGTTTTCCGAAAACCATTCAATTCCCAGTCAATGAATGAAGTAGATATGAACACACATAAAATTGTCACAACAGTGTCGATGTGGGCTTACATGAGATGAATCTTGTGATACGTGACGTTGCTATGGAGGACGCCGGGCGGTATCAATGTCTTCAACAACATGAGGACCGCACATACGGACAGACAGTGAACCTTGAAGTAGTCGAACTTCGTAAGTGCCAATACACAAATTTTCTGTCCCTTCCAATGTCGCTATGGCACCAAAGAATGTGATATCAATGCCTTTGGGTGTTGTGCAATGCCCGGTTCAATGACACATTTTTGGCATGTAGCAACGTAGATGGGACCAACGATGCTGATGAAAAATATTTCATTTCAGCTTATTCGGCTCCTGGTCCATATGAGGCGACACCATAGGATGACATTTCCCCATGATGATTTTCTAGCGTCAGGCATATGCGCACTTTGCTTGAGTCTGGCGTAGCACCACCGGGTCCCTGAGATTGTAAAAACGAAACAGTTTTCTCAATGATGATATTTTCGTCTACTGGGTGCAACAATAAAATTTGCAAACATACCACTCGTTTTCAATCGAGTTCAAATTATTTTCACATGCCATCTACATAAGCAGCTTTGTATAAACGAAATCATCACTGTCATCTTTGTATCATTAATTTCTGTAGTACAGCCATTTGATTTTCAGAAGGGTTAGCGAAACGTTCACTATGAAGTCATGTCACATCATGTTTTGAGCCATCTCTGGACAAAATTAAAAAAAAAAACCCATCACCATCTGAGAATGTTTCGGAGTTTTGCTCAAAATTTATCCATTTTGTTCCTTCATAACAGGAGTTGCATAGAGTGAATACCTAAAACCCTTCTAGATATGTTAGCACTTTCTAATAGAAGAGTCATATAATTTTATTTAAGAGGCGATCTTAAATTCAACAGTCAGTGACCTTGAAAGGTCGATAAAATTTTGTGATCATGTGAAAAACTTGTCTCCGTGTGTACTGCAGTACACAAATTGGTAATCATCTCTACTTTATGTCGAAATAGTATATACATTGTATATTGTTCTCTGTCTGGCTTTATTGCCATATTCATATTTTTACTGCATAGTTATAATGTAATATCAGAAGATTAGATAGTCGATTTTCAATTTTGTAGTTTGTTTACCAGCTAGTTGTACTGTCACTGGGTGGGAGCTTGCGTATGATTCTTGACGAGTCAACTCGGTAAAAATCTTTCCTCGCAGGGGCTTTGCTCGGCAAAAATCTTTTGTCGCATGGGCTTTCAGATGCCCCTGTGATTAAAGATATTTTGCCGAGCAATGCCCCTGCGAGGAAAGATTTTTACCGAGTTGACTCGTCAAGAATCATGGGCAAGCTCCAACCCAGTGACTGTGTAAGCTCCTTTCAGATTTCGGCCACCAGGTACTCGACTGATGTACGTACCTGCTACGATGCGTGGATGACCACAACAATAGTCCATACGATACTTTCCCTCGTCTTAGCTTTCTCAAGGTGGCAGAACCACAGTGTCGTTGATATGTTTTTTTCTTCACCACTATAGTATTGAATGAGATAAAGTCAGCTCTTCACCGTCATCATTCAACACAGGGGCAGTGGCAATTCTAAAATCATGTATGCATCAATCCGAAATCATGTATGCATGAGAATAAATGTTGCCATCAAAACAATTATCTATCTATTTGATTAAAAAACTATTCCTTTTACACATAATTGTTTGTCTGGAGATGCCATAATAGGCAATCTGATACTGACCGACCCCCAACCTGACAAATAATTATCCGTTACTTTTGAATAATATTTTTTTTCAGATGTCACCAATTTTTTTTCGAATGTCGCAAATAACAAATGGCTTTGGTGCACAAATGTCGGACAGAACATATTATTCATGGCTATATCTCATCTACATCTACATCCGACGTTTTACGGTGGCATCATGGCTTTCTCCATTTTATTCCCCATAGCCATATTAAGGAGGAAAAAACCCCATTTTTTCTGGCCTTTGATATATTCTCAACCAGCCAATGATAATTCCCTTTTGACAAGCGAATTATATAAAATTACAAATCAACCTAGACTTCATAATTTTCTGACTTTTATGATCATAATAGAAACATAAGCGCTATATAAAACAGTTTGGAGCTTGAAACGTGTGGTGTCCTGAACCTAATTTTCTTGGTGTTTTAGGCATAAAGTCGGGACCTTTAATCCATTCAAAACCCACAATCCATGCATAAAATGAAGGGAATAAATATGGCATTCTCAGACTAAATGATGACAGGCTAATTCATCCAAATTCCAAGAATGGTATCCAATTTAACAACAACAACGAATTCTACTATCCGTCTCCTCTGGCGCTACTGTCAATCATTATCTAACTCTTGGTAATGTGTGTATCAACCTATTACCGACAAATCCACAAGATTTTGATGATGCCAATAAATAAATTCTAGAATGACGCCCAATCAATTATGTCAACGGAAAAACACACACAGGCGACATAAGTATGGTGTTGTTCTATAACTAATAATCTCATTGTTCGAAAGTGGGTCCCATTCGGCTCACAGCGTTCTGTTTAAAAGGACTCGGCCAGAAAAAGAGACTAGTGCTCCACATCGGCATGTATAGCGAATACAATTTACACAAGCCAGTTAAGGAGGTTGACGATTCTACATTTTGCTGTGGACAACAATAGTGATGAGGAATTTAGCATCGTTCATTTTACTGGCTGGACTTGCGTTCAATGGTTAGTATCATGGAATCAATCTGCAAGTGTTTAACTCATTTAGTGTTGCATGCATCTGTGACGTGATAGTGCTTCTCCTGTGCTAACAGGACATTGATGTGTTACTAGTGAGAATCACTCACTAGTAAATGTATAACTAATAATTTAATTATCCGCAACGCAAGCTGTCAACTAATTATAATAACCGACGAGAGTAACTCGTCAGTATATTTAATCCTTTATTTTACTGTCTCTAAGTTTTATATCTGCAGGCCGTCTATCTGCATGTCGTCATTAAGTATAAGTACTAGTGAGAATAACCCACAATGTTACTAAATCATTTATTTATATATCTGCAGGCCGTCTACGATATATCAAATTTATGTGCACTATAAGTGAATGTAATCCACGTCTAGTACATAATTATCTTTGTGAATAGTCCATCTGCATGCCGTCAAAATCAATGCCATTTATAATCTGCATTTGTTTCACTTCGTTGCACTGAGTACAGACCAACTAATCTACTGATATAAAGTTAAATAATTTATTAAATATCTCAATCAACAATAGAACACTTTGGCAACACCACGGTATAATTAAATTGAACAATATATCACATAAATAATAATAATCCTGTATGGTGCAATAATACTGAACGGATACTTCTGCAGTTTAACACTTCAACTCTCAATCGTTACCGAAACTAAATAGCGTCAAATAGCCAGTGTCTTTTGATAAGGGACTGGGTCGGACTTTGTTTCAATTGCAAAATGTTGTATTTTACGTTTGTCATTGGAATCAACAAAATTTGGCTGTATTGGTGGTAATAGATTGATACTTACATCCAAACAGCTATCTCGTCAAGTATATTTCTCGTGCTACAACATCTCTTATCCTCTAGATACCTGAAACTATGTGTCAACATCGTCAAATATATCCTATCTCTCTTGTCTAGAGTCCTAAACACTGCGAAAATTTCAATCACTTGTTACGTAATTCCTTTCAAACTGTTCTATCACCTCAGACAAGTTCAATACATTCACTCAGTCACTTGGACACTGCTCTATCTCTAGATACCTGAAATTGCATTTGATATGAATGACACTTGTGCGAAGCGGAGGTCAACTAAAAATAAAATATTTCTAGTTAGATCTAATACAACAACTAATTATTCCAGACTTATCATATCGATCTACAAAATAATGTGCTCCGACTTACATGTGAGTTGAGAGTTAGTACCCAAACTGAATTGAATCCCGAAAACAGTCTCTTTTACAGAAAAGCAGCAGAAATCCCGGAAGAAAAGATTCGGGAAAACATAAATCATACGACAATCTCTTGGAATTCTGGAATCCCGCCACCAAGAAAAATGTTTATATCTTGTGAAATATTACAGGCCATGCCACACAATTTTCGCTCGTTATAAATGATACATTGATACACCAACTCACCAAAAGATATAACTTTCTGTGGTGTAAATATTTTGTAAAACATAATCAAAGTTTGGACATGAACTTTTCCCGACCCATACTTGACGGGATGACAGAAAGTGAACATGATCACATGAACAGGTGGACCAAGCAGCGTGCGGCATCCACAAATTATCGAACTGCGAAATGTGGCGGCAGCCTCAAAAGTACCGATATTTACGATGGAAATTACATCAAATTACTAGTATAAATAAATGGCGATTTATAAAGTATTTACTTGCGCTGCTGAAAGTGCAAGTATCACAATTGATTTTCCCATGCGATTCATAAGCTGTTACTGCATAAATAAAATACATGTGATTGTTGAAGTCACCATACACTCATGAAATGACAGCCGCCGTACATAAACCTTATGTAAAACCACGATGCCGTAATCACTCGTATATCGCGAAAATACTAAAACATCACACATATAACGTGGTTTTTCTTAAACGTGGCATTATTATTATTGAATATTCAGGTTATAAGTGACAATGAAAAAAAAATCTGAGACTACAATCCATTGGAAATCATGTTTTGATCTATCCACACGTGTAGCGGCGACCGCCTACAGTATTCGTCACGTCAGGCGTGGATTCAGCCAGGCCATGGGTTTGAAGAAGCGCACCTCACCTCCCAAGGAAGTCTACTACCTACCTACAACCTACTATGGGATTGCTGGTGGGACGGTCTCCCTCACGTGCTACAGTCACGGAGACGGAACAGTACGTGATTGTTGATGTTTTTATCACTCAGCAACTGTGCCTGTACAGGTGTTCCAATGACGTCAGTTACGATACAAGTAAGCTAATATGATGAAAGACACGCATCGTGGTGAGAGCATGGGGAAAGTGAGTGAGGATGGAATCTTAACCCACTACTTCTAAGATACAGCCAGAGGTTATCATTAGATATCTACAAAAAGTTCCACATCCGTTCGAAGTCACTCCGAATTAGAACATGTTCAGTCTCACAAACTGCAATACGTTCATACCATTATCGCCCCATATATCGTTTCTACCGTATTGATGACCCAATGTATTCGTGACTCAAGATCCCAGGCGTGAATCTATTGTTGCCCTGGATTGTACATGTACACTGTACATGTATTGGACTCCAATGCCCAACATTAGGGTCACTCCTTAAGGTTTTGTTTTGGCTGATCATTTAGCATTCATGCTTTATCAGTCAATTACTTGTATATTTAATCAGCTATAGCTCTGCATTTCCGGGATCCATTTCGCTGACAAATGTGCGTGTAGGTCCTAAACATGACCACAGGCTGCTGCTCCATTAGCCTTGTTGAAGAGAAAGTCATTGATCATTCTGATCTAGACCGTGCAATAACAGCTATGAAAGTACCTTATATAAGAAACAGGCAAAGTATTACGGTGGAGTTCCTTATGTTTGGTTAGAATGCTAACATAGAACAATAACCTATTACCTGACTTGAGGTTTAGCTCAAAACTTGTTGGTAACTTGATGATGAAATAGGTATGCTCTATTGTCAATTTCAATATCGGCTCACCATTCTGATTATAGTTGTTGTTGATCATTGGACTCACATAGAATTTTATAGGTTTCCATCACGTATGAGCATCCATCTTTTTTTGTGAAATCTCTGCCTGAAAATTGAGAGAAAAGGTATTTCGATGCCATAATTGCAAAGTGCATCACACGTTTGAAAGTCACAAGATCACCACCACCGTTTTTCTGGTATAAGTACTTGCAGCACTATATTTTGTTGCCAAAATTGATCTGTTGTTGTAGTAGTACAATTGTGCTTTCCTTGGTAGGTGACATGGGTGTCCCCTGACGACGAAGTGATCGCCATAGGACCATTGGCAATTACATCGGACCCTAGAATCAGGTCAGATGAATTCGCAACATATACATATTTTCAATATTAATATTACTCAATATACTCAATATGTTCAATTGCACTGGGCCATTATGTCAAGTAATCTTCAGTGTTTTTTTGAAAACTTTCCTATCTATATGAAAGAACAGGTCAATTTCCAGGCAAGGGATAATGTAGACATTATAATATATCAACAATGCATGTTAAATTGTCACAACAGTGTCGATGTGGGCACAGATCAGGTGAATTTGGTGATAAGTGACATTGGAATAGAAGATGCTGGCAGTTATCGATGTCTTCCGCAAAACGAGAACCGCACATACGAACAGACAGTCAACCTTGAAGTAGTCGAACTTCGTGAGTGTCAGCTACAATAACAAAATTCCCTTCCAATACATTATTTCGATAGTGGCCACGAAACTGGCGCCATGACAAAGAATGCGGGATCAATGAATCTGGGTGTTGTACAGCACACTGTTTATCAATAAACGTTCGCCATGTGGCAACGTAGATGATACTGACGATGCTGAATAAAAGTTTGGTTCATTCCAGCCTATTCGGCTCCGGGTCCATATGAGGCGATACCGTAGGATGGAATCTGCAGATGTGGATTGCCTGACGTCTGACATGTTATGTGCCCTTTTAGTCTGGCGTAGCATAGTCCTTGCTTGAGCTTGTGAAAATGAAAGTTTTTTCAATGCTGATATTTCCATCCACTGAGTACATCAATAAAATTGCAAACAAACTGCTTGTTTTTAATTGAGTTCAAATTGTTTTCACATGCCATCTACATTCACGTTTCAGTCACTTCTTGTTCTCAACTTATCTGGACAGAACTATATTTGAAAATCGCCATTGAGGAATGTTTGGGAATTTTGGTTTTCATTATATATGTAGGAGTTGTAAAAGGTGAACTCCTAGAATATTAGACAGCTTTAATAGTGGCACATCCGAATGAAAATTCATTTATTGCGAGTTGAGAGGTGACCTTGAATTCGACAGTCAATTACTTTGAAAGGTAAAAACTGCCAATTTAGGTGAAAAACTACCAGTTTTAAAACTTTGGATTAAGGTACCCAATGAGACGAGATATCAGTGTGAGAATATGATAAAGAGTGCCCAAAACAGAACAATTACGGTAACTAACTCAAATTATGTGAAAGAAAACTGTGTTTTGTCTCCGTCTCTTCTGAGATAAAAACTGTATTGCAAAATTCTAGTGTAACGTCCTTTAAAAAAACAAATACATAGTCTGTTTTCAATTATGTGATTAGTTTATCAGTAGCTGGTCATTATGTACTGAATTACTGTATCTACCAATAAACCCGGCAAATTTGCTATAATGTGAAACGGCAAACGCATATACGATCGGTCTAGAGACTGATAAGCGGTCAATTTCGTTTGGTATAACAAACACAGCATTTATGTCAATAAACGCATGATATATTGCAATTGCTTTGCAGCCTTTACTGGTATTTACTCGTGGTTTCGTTTGCGCACAGTTATTATATTAACCCATATATCCAGAATATATATTCCTTTCGACAATAATACAAGGATCACACGTATGCCTATAAATATGTCAATTACCTTCCGTAGATTGAATGGTGGGGTGGATGTTGTGGCGAAACCCTTAGATATTCGAAGATGAGAAAATTTGAAAATGCTCGCCATATTAGCGTAGATGAGTTTTATAGTCATATGGGTGTTTCTGAATTGGGGGGGCGGGTTTTTTTCCATCGAACCCCAAAATTGTTCCATAGTATCATATCCGTGCATATATACTGATTATCAAATTGACAATAGTGCAGTAAAGGATGCTTGGTCGCATCCGGCTCACTATGTTTTGGCCGCCTTACAACGGCAGTTAGATTTTTGTGACCGTGAAGTGGATAGATAGCTGAAACGTTTATTCCGCACCAATTACCAGTGCTTTCTGAATGAAAGGGTTCGCTTAGTACCAATGGTTTATATGTATATGGCATATATACAACAAACAACACGGTTGAGTAGATTGTCACTTCTAATAATTTTCTATTGCTGTGGACAAAAACAACAACAACAACAATTATGAAGATTTTTACGTCGTTCTTTATATTGGCTGGACTTGCGTTCAACGGTTAGTACCATGGAATCTGTCTGCAGGTGTATAATTCATACACGTTTGCAAAGTATAAATCATGCATTAAATAAGTGAAGTATGTGTACATTAATATTGCACTTGGATTAAAATACATGTAATAACTGACAACTTGAAAAAGAATAGAATCCATATCTTCCATCTATTGGAACTATGTATTGATATGTTTGTTCCATCACGTAGTGACGACCGCCTACAATGTCGGTCACGTTAAGCGTGGATCTAGTGAGGCTGTGGGATTTGAGAAGCGCACATCCATGGTAGGTGGTCGCATCTACCTCGGGATAGTTGGAAGGACGGTCTCCCTCAAGTGCGACGTTTATGGACACGGAACCGTACGTAGTTGGTTTCTTTCCCACTCTTTCATACGTTTCTGTGTGTGATATTTTTGTGCTGCAAAATGGTATTGCATCCTTTAACCATGTTAACCTGGCATACTTCACCAAAGAGTTAAATGGCAATGGGGAAAATGGCGATCTACCCCGTTTGAAACCAAGGTGATGGACACCAAGTTATGATTTGTACCTTACCATTAGGCATGGCAAAAATATCAGCGAAAAACGGTGTAAACGAGTTGGAAAATAGTACATGTTTTTCAATGAAGACCCATGTAAGCGCCAGGAAGTTTTAGCAGTGCGTAGCGAGACTACAGTGTGGGGCACAGGGAAAAATGAACGTGTCACGATCTAGATCTAATACTTTTGAAGATACAGTAATATGTTATCCGTGGATCTCCATAGACTTCTTTTCTCGATACGTTTACAGTACATGTACATGATGTAGAAGAGCTCCAATATCACAAACGGTAGGGAATATACGTTCATACCATTCGTGTATGTAATCTTTCGGAACAGTGTTTCAACGATGAACATGCTTGCCATCACGTGAATTAAAGTCTATTCTTACAAACAGTATCGTGGCAAATTAGGGTGGAGAGTTATGAAATATTGTCAATATCGTTCGTCACATATGTTTTCTTGCAATATTCGTCTATTTATGTTGTAAACGAGGTGGGCAAAAATGGGCGATAGTAGGTTGAGACTAGAAATTCATCTTCAATGTTTATTCCGAGAATATATATATGGCGTTTTCACTTACATGACCTATTTATGAAAAAAAAATTGAGAAGATCAAAAACATTTCGAAACTCTTTCCTTCGATGAGGAAATTAAAAATAAGGAAATTGGAACGATAGTCAATTGCCATGACACGGTAATACATATAATAATCTCTTTTGTGAAGGAAAAATATACTCCACCAGAGCCTTGAATTGATTAACTGAAGAACTTTAGGTCAATTCATAGTGTATGGAGCATATTGTATAGTATTATAGTATAGTAGCATTCTGAAAGAGTTTTTTTTTCAATCAGTTCTGCATATTATTAGGCGTACTTATGTACATGATGTATGCACCACCCCAACATGTGTGATTTTTTAGATGTTGTGGTATGTGTGTACCTTGTATGAATTCACCGATAAATTGAATTGAATATTTGTCAAACGCGAATTAATACTATATATATTGCGTTTATTTTGGTAGGTTACCTGGATATCACCTGACGACGAAGTTATGACCATAGGAACAGACACATTTTCGTCAGACCCCAGAATCAGGTCGGTTGATACATAAGACATATTATCAATATTGAGATTATCGAATATACTCCAAATATGTACAACTAACACTTGGCCATAATGTCCGTTGCATCTGTGGTGGCAGTTCCAATTTCGAACTCACGAAGCATTGCCTGCTGATTGTAATGTATGCATTTGAATGATAGTTTACAATTTATATCTCAACTAACCAATGACAAGTTTCAGATAGCTTCAGTTAGTCATTGATAATCTACCTCGCGGTGATGATAACAGAGACAATTCTGTCATTTCCCACCTCACAAATTATTAGTAATTTCCATGTCCATGATTATGAATTTTATGAATTTTTTTTCGAAAATCAGTCATTTCTAATTTATTAGTTATTTCCCTAGACGTGAAATTTTCATAAAAACACGTCAATTTTATTTTAAACTTCTACAGTTCTCGAATACCATGACGTATATATGCCTATATTAGTGAAGTAGCTTAGGTAAAATCGTTCTGATTGTTAAGAAAGTGTGAAAATTTGCGTACTGGCTCAGTTTTTATGCTATTTCATGTAAAAACAGGACACACGTGATACTACCAAGAATTAGGCCGTCTTGAATTTCAAAATGGCTGCCGGCGCAGACCAATTTTAGCTAGTTCTCAGCCGCTAGCACACATGAGTCGTTGCTTTAATATTCTGACCTTATGTTTTCACACTCAAGGGTGATAATGGAAAACAAAAAAGTTACATCCACTTGCAAACCCTCAAAGTGGAAATTCGAAATGACTGCCGTCGAAAATTCCAGAATCATGTGTTTGGCTTATAACTCAGCTTCTATTGTAGGTAGAGACATGAATTTGGTGTCTACCCACATGTTTTCAATACTGACGAATTGGTATCATTGCTGAATACTTCATGAATTTGTTTTTTTGTAGAAAAAATACTATAAATCCTCCATTTTGAGGTTTTGCAAGTCCTTTCTTCACAATCTGAACGATTCCGGCCATTTTGTGACCTAAGCTACTGTACTCTATGGTATATATGAACGGTGTATGTAACATTTTCATGTCAGTGTCGATGTGAGCGTTGATGAGGTGAATCTGGTAATAAATGACGTTCGGTTGGAGGACGCCGGAAGGTATCGGTGTTATCAGCAATACGAGAACAGCAGACACGGACAGACAATGAAACTTGAAGTGCTTGAACTTCGTAAGTGACAGCTACAATAAATAATCATTATTTCCCAATAAGTGGCCCCTGATAGTGGCCGCGGAACTTTTGCTATGACACTGAAAAGTGTGACACTAATGACTAATGAAAAGTATGACAAGTGTGACATTAATTAGATGTCATCGTACATTAAATAGGGGCGATATTGTTATTATTCAATCTTTAGCATATATAATTGTTGAACGTACAGACGATGCTTTTGACATGTGGGCCTAATTTCATTTCAGCTCATTCGGCTCCGATTCCTGATATGGTGCGGTCGTAGGGTGGCATAGTTATGTCTGGCGCAGCATGATCAAGTCCCCAAGCATGTAGAAACGGAACATTCTCCTCAGTGCTGATGTTTTCGTCTACTAAGTGCTTCAATAAAATTGCAAACGAAACGCTCATTATTAATCAGATTTATTGTGTTTTCACACGTCTTTTACATGCAGCTTTGTGTCAAAGAGACCATCGCTGTCACAAATGTGCAATCTGCAATGAATAAACGAAAGTGCCAACATGAGACTAGCGGAACACTCGAGTTTGTGAGTGAGAAGCCAATGTACCAGAACGAAACAAGTAAACGTATAGAGTAATAGAAAAACTATTGTAACAAAACCATGCAACTGCCGCGCTGAAACGTTCGTTAGGAACGGTCACGTGATCTACAAAGTCCACTTGCGAAGACACCGTTCGCGGAAGAACCGTTCGCGGAAGCACGATTGCGGAAGCATCATCAGCGGAAGCATCGTTCGCGGAAGAACCGTTCGCGGAAGCACGATTGCGGAAGCATCATCAGCGGAAGCATCAGTCGCGGAAGCACCGTTCGCGGAGGAGGAGCCTTCGCGGAAGAACCGTTCGCGGACGCAGTCTTCACCACGTGGAGAAGAGTGCGGAAGATACGTTCGCGGACGAAGATGCGCGCGCAGCCACCCTGGCTATATAAGGGAGAGCGGACGGCCGCTCTGAGAGCACTGCAACAGCGACATCGACCGTGGGGAGATCGTCACCGCCACAGCCAAGGGACTCGACGAACTCCGTGCGGACGACTCCTTCTTCAGGGCCTTAGAGTCAACCGGGATTAGACCGACTACCTGGAGAAACCATTCGACTAAACGGGACGGGAAACTTCAACGGGAAGGGACAGAGAGACGCCACCGGCTAAGAACTCTTTTTAGTTGTGCCCTCGTGCACTATTTATTTTTGAATGTGATCATACAGTGCTCCATGTCTGAACTTCATATCTGTACGTCACGTGGGTGACCAGCCATACAATTGTAAGTTGATTTGATGTATATAAATCTTCAATTTATTTGCATCTGAGTTGCTTCTTGCCTAAGTGAAGCCGGTAAGCTACGGAGTGATGATACACCAGCGTTGGGGAACACCAATTTAGTGACGGCTCTCGAATCACAACGAGCGGGAGTTACATAAAGTCTATACGATCAGAGAAACCAGGTTTTTTGGGCCACACCGAAAACAAGTCATTACCAAACGTCACAACTTGGTGCCGTGACCAGGATCCCCGAGGGTCTACTGCCAGGGAACGAACCTCAGCATCACTCATGTCCGGCGAAAACGACGAAACTGCCCCAGGGAAGACAGGAGGTGAAGAGGAAGACTCTTTGCGGACGGCCTCACTTGCGGACGAGGAAGACAGCGGTTCGCGGAAGCCGACCTTTGCGGAAGAGGGAGACGACCGTCCGCGGAAGACGTTCGCGGAAGACGACCGTTCGCGGAAGACGTTCGCGGACGACAACCGTTCGCGGAAGACGACCTTGGCGGAAGAGGCCGACGACCGTTCGCGGAAGACAACGTTCGCGGAAGACGACCGTTCGCGGAAGAGCAGCTTCACAGCCAGGGGTAGACGGGACGTTTCGACGAGTGAGGAGCAACCAGGGAGGTCGAGACCTTCCATGGGCCAGTCGACGAGTCAACAGAGACCCCGGAGCCAGACACCCGACAACCGTTTTCTTTTCAGACACGACTCTGGGTGGCAGCACGATCGAGACAGGGAGAGGTCAACCTACCTTGAGAGCGTTAGGAGGGGCCCCGAGTTCCGACGAGTGCTGGGACCGGAGTACGTCAATCTGGACGGGGAGGACGGCGAAATCTGGGCGAGGAGGGATCGGCTACAGCTACCGGAGCAGAGTCCAAGTGTGGCACCTCCAGAGAATGCAGCATTGAGACGGCTTTGGGACCAGTCCCAGCAGCAGTCTGGCGCAACAGAGCAGCAGTCTGGTGCAACAGGGCAGCGGTCTGGTGTGACGAGTCGACAAACGGGAGTGACTGGAGGACGGGTTACTTGGGCTCCGACCCAAGAGAGCAGCTCGAGAGGGAGAGGACTTTTCGCGGAAGAGAACATTCGCGAACGAGAGGCATTCTTCGGCGACAGGGACGCTTGCAGCCGGGGATCCTTCGTGGATGAACGGGCTCGTGGGCGAGGGGGAGTCTTTGGTGACGAGGACGCTTGTGACCGGGGAGGGCCCTTCGCGGACGACCACGTTCGCGGACGAGGACGACTCGCGGAAGAGAGTGTTCGCAGAAGAGAGGAGTCTTCACCCAGATGGCGGCTCGACGAAAGGAGTGATCCAGGCGACCAATCTTCCTTTCCAGTTTTTCAGAATAGACGGGGAAGACCATTCGCGGATGAGCCGGTTCGCGGAAGACTCGCGGAAGATGGCGTTCGCGGACGTACATCTTTTGTGGAGGGACGTCTCCGAGACATCTTGGCGGACGAGCCCGTTCGCGGAAGACGGCGTTCGCGGAAGAGGCCTGTTCGCGGAAGAACTTCTTCGGGAGCTGTTGGCGGAGGAGTCCGTTCGCGGGAGGTTCGCGGAAGACAGTGTTCGCGGAAGGTTCGCGGAAGACAGCGTTCGCGGAAGAGGGAGGTTTTCACCCAGTCGACAACCGAGACAGCCAGCCTCCTGGAGAAATCCAGCTTCTATTTCAGTCACCCAGGGAGGCCGGAGACAGCACCCTTTCTCATCATCGGGCGATGAGGGGCCTTCATCTGATGGAGGGACCGACAGCAGCCATGGTTACCCAGGACGGGGGAGGAGACCACCGAGGCGGGGACCGCCGCTGCGCCGACGAAGCCCTAGGCCGAGACGGAGGCAGGAGGACTCGTCGTCCGAGGACAGCACAGCCTGGAATCAGAACGGCAGAAGGAACCGGAAGATGCTGACCCCTGACAAGTTCGATGGGACTTCCATAGAGTGGCCGGTGTACCGGGCCCACTTTGACGTCATCGCAGAGGTCAACGGATGGAGCAAGCGGGAACATGGCGTCTACTTAGCCGGGAGCTTGACAGGAGAGGCGCGACGAATGCTGACCAGCCTGAGTCCTGCAGACCGGAGGGACATCGACGTTCTGACCGACAAGCTGACCCTACGATTCGACCCTGACTGTCAGGAGGAGTCCTACAAGGCGACCTTGGGACAGAGAACCCGCAGGAAGGCAGAGACACCCCAGCAGTACGGCTATGAGTTGCAGCGACTGGCCGGCCGTGGTTATCCGGATCTGAACTCCGCAGCTCAGGAGGCTATCGCCTTAGACCACTTCTGGAAGGGCCATCCAGATGGGGACATGAAGGTGATGGCGCTCATGAGGAAGATGAAGACCATGGAGGAGGCCATAGCGTTCGTGACCCAGTACGAATGTGTCAAACCCAAGCCTGGGAAGCCGGTGATGTCCATAGAGTCGGAGGACTCCGAGCCAGCTCTAGGACGGGTCCTACAGCTATTAAAGAACCAGCAGGGAGGCGAGATTACCACCAGTGGGCAGCAGAGCAACCAGCCGAACGTAGCGGGTGTACCCAGACTTCCCTACTTCAAGGGGCTCTTTGAGAGCCAAGACAGGAAGCTGGATCGACTAATCGAGATGTGTGAGCAGGTGCTATCCATCAATCCGAGGGCCGCCACTGCTGAGAACAAGGGACCAAGCGCTAGGCCGGGACCAGATGACTGTTGGTACTGTGGGAAGCCGGGTCATCGGAAGTACCAGTGTCCAGATCGGCCGCCACCTCGGACCAAGGAGGAGCGCTTGAGTCGACTAATCGAGGAGATTGGTGAGCGGAACAGTTTAACAGACGAGGAGTCGGAAAACCAGTAGGGCTCATACCAGCCCCCAACCGTATGGGCCATTGGCAGGTGTGTGCACGGCTTCACAGGCGAGAAGCTCGACGAAGACGTGAAGAACACATTGCCAGGGGGGAATTTTTAGTTTCACAGATTTTTAATAGGTTTTTCCGGTGTGCATCCGAAGTAACTGGATGGGCGCAGGAGGAGCTCGAGGATCGAATTCTCGACTATTTGGAGGGCAAGCCTGTCAACACAGACGGGAGTGCCAATGTACAGCAAACCGATGGAGCCGTGGAGCGTCTAATGCCCCGCGGAGACGTCGACGAAATGCAGACCGATGGAGCCGTGGAGCATCTAATGCCCCGCGGAGACGTCGACGAAATGCAGACCGATGGAGCCGTGGAGCGTCTGGGGACCCACGGAGACATCAACGAGGTTTCTGCTAGCAGCAAGGAGAACCAACAGGTTACAACCTTGAGGCTGGAGGCTGCGAAACAGCAGGGACCCCCCCATGCAACTGAACCACAAGCGGCCGTGAAAGAGGAGACGGAGGGCCGGTGGAGCGGAATGACCAAGGGGCCAGCGCAGCAGCTATTGCTGGTGGACGACTCATTACTTATCCGGAGCGGCGGTTCCGAGGGGAGTGATTCCTGACAGAGGAGAGTGAAGACTGACAGAGAGGACCAGGGTGGTGCATCACTGTGGGTGGACGACTCAGTACTTATCCAGGGCGGCGTCCCTGAGGAGAGTGGCAGCTCTCTTAAGATTGACAGAAATGGCCAGGTGGTGTCGCTGTCAGCCGGTGCCCGAGGCACATTGGCGTGGTATGCGGCGTGCCACGTTATGGGGAAGGCGACTCGTATGTTGGTGGACACGGGTGCCTCTTCCACCGTTCTGGACGAGTGTCTCTTCGACCAAATGGATGACGAACATAAAGCAATGATAAGGCAGACGAGAATAAGGTTACGGGCAGCAACCGGAGACTACTTACAGGTTCAAGGAGAGATGACAGTTCAACTTCTACTGGGCACACGACTCGTGTCGGCAGACGTACTGGTAGCCAAACTAGGGATCCCGGGAGTGTTGGGGCTTGATGTACTTCAACAGATTGGGGGACAGCTGGATCTGCGTAAGGGCGAGTGGCAGGTGGGCGACACTACCGTAGTGATGAGCTCGGGCCACGAGGACGCCGTCTACACACTGGTGACGGAGGAGACGGTCGTCTTGCCACCCCTTTCAGAGATGATGGTGGACCTCAAGCTGACAGGAAGTGAGGGAGGAGTTCCGAAGGCCGGCCTCGTGCAGTCCGCAAGAGAGCCGTTGGAGGACGACCCCCTCGTAGTGGGACGAGCCCTGGTACGACCCCGAGGACGCCTGGTACCGGTGGTACTTCTGAACGCCGGCGCTGGAGCTTGCACTGTGCTGATGGGGACCATCTTAGCTGAGCTTCACGGAATAGAGGCCGTGATCGACCTAGGATTTCGTCCCGATGGAGGGAAAACAACCCAGAATGAACCTAAAAGGGAACAGTGGTACCGGGAGGAGCGCGGGAGGGAGCATGAGCCCCTTACACCAAACTCCACCAAGTGGCGGAACCGGACGCCTGAGCAGCCCGAAACCAGAGTGCGCGCCATGCACGCCGAACCGTCGACGAAGACACCAGAGTGCCCGGAGCATCTAAAGCCGCTCCTGGAGGGAATGCATCCGGACTTGACGGAGAAGAAGGTGGAGGTCGTCAGTTGTGTCAACAACCGCCGTCTAAATGAAGTCACCCGGAAGGATGCGTACCCTCTGCCTTGAGTCGACGAAAGATTTGACATCTTATCAGAAGGACGACGGAGATGGAGTTCGACAACCATTGGAGCGAGGCTCATCAGCAGGTGTTCGAGACGCTGCGTCAACCTCTGACCGAGCGCCCCCTGCTGGTGTACCCTGATATGAAGCGTAGCAAGACCCGAAGGAGAAGAGGAGGCCTGTCCGACTCAGGAGGAGTGTCCCCTACCCCTGGAGGACCTCTCTGACGAGGATCTGCTTCCACCGATCAGCGGAGAAGGATGGAGCCCAGGAGGACCTCAAGTCAACATCGTATTGGAGGTCCCTGTTGAGCCCTTGATGGAAGATCACTATTGCGGAGATGGAGTCGGGATATTCCAGATCTGGGAGGTGCACCGCCAGGAGGACCCGAGGACGACTGCAGAGCCGACCGAGGAGTCCCTACCTGAAGACTGGAGCCCCCCACGACCGGTGAGCCATCGGCTAGAAAGGGTGGCGATGGATATTCTGGAGCCCGGGACCATCAACAATTTAAAAAGGTGCTGGTTTATCCTTCAAACTGACGCCTGGATACCCAATCCGGACGATGTGACCCCAGTACGGACCCCCAGTGATGACGAGGGATGAGTGGAAAACAGCGGGAATGCAGTCCAAACGATGTAAACGACGACGGGAGCGTTCGCGGAAGAACCGTTCGCGGAAGCGGCGTTCGCGGAAGCAGCGTTCGCGGAAGTACCGTTCGCGGAAGCACGTTCGCGGAAGCAGCGTTCGCGGAAGAACCGTTCGCGGAAGCAAGCGAAAAACGTTATTTCGTTCCACGACAATGCTTTTTCCCCCAGATCCCTGGTCCGCGCCTTTTCTATATAAGCAGGCCGGCCTACGATTCCGTCATCACTTCAACCATGAACACACCAACTCTGCAGATCATTGAGATACCCGCATTTGCAGACGAAGATTTCGGGGACGTTCCAGATTTCGACTTGGCTGACTTTCTGCCCCTTGAAGTCGACAAGATGAGCGACCCACCTACCAAGATAGACAAGCCTGACCGGAAGCGGGAGCGCTCGAGGAGCCGGGAGCGTCGTGAGGAGCCCCGAGGAGGTCGACGGTCCCCTGCCAGGAAGTTGTCTACCGAGAGAGGGCGACGCTGGTGCAGCCCCTGCCGGATCCACGTGACGGCATCCAACTTTAGCCGACACGTGGCGACCAAACACACGCAGAAGGAGGGGCGGCACCTCTGCAAGATGTGCAGCCAGCGATTCGCCCGCCGAGCCGACAGAGACCGGCATGAGACGTCGCATGCCAGCGGCAACACCCTCAAGCCAGGGCGGAGGAGGACGACGACCGACACGCCCGTGTCCGACCCCCGAGATGGTCCGGCTACTGTGTCTGCCCCTGAGCTGAAGACTGTCAGCTTTGCGGCCAGCGGGACGACCAGCTCCACGCCGTCAAGCCCCTGGGAGGACGCCCCCAGGTCAGCGGACGCCCCAGACCCCGAGGACGACCCCCCGAATAGCGAAGAGGAACCGGAGTCTCAGCAGGAGCGGAGAGAGGCGGAATCCCCGGAGGCCCCCACCCCCGAGGACGACGGACCCCCCGTTCCCAGAGACTCGGCCCCTACCTACAAGCCCCTAGACCTGAGTTGGTACCTCAAGCCCGTTCCGGAGGAGGAGGACCAACTGCGACCGTATGTGGAGGGCCTGGGCAGAGCGGTCACTGACGGAGAGATTGCCCTGGAGGACCTGGCATCCACGATAGCCATGGGACGACGCCACCTCACCCAAGCGGAGGCTCGGCTCCAATCCAAGGAGGAGCGGAGACAGCTCGAGGCCGAGGTGCTGCAGCTGCGAGGGGAGGCCTCTCAACGAGAGAAGAGCCACCGGAAGGAGCTGCGAGCCCACGTCCGAGAGACCAAGCTGCTCCGGGAACAGCTCCGAGCGTACACAGACACTCGGGACAGGCTGGCGGAGACGTCCGAAAGCGAGGTGGATCGCCAGTGAAGTGGAGGGAGAGAGCCCTGTAAACAACAGACAGGCAGGAAAAGACGAAGAAGGAGGAAGAAGAGAAGAGAAGAGAGAGAAAGGATCAACGGGGACGTTGATCTCCAGAAAGGGTGGAGTTGTAACAAAACCATGCAACTGCCGCGCTGAAACGTTCGTTAGGAACGGTCACGTGATATACAAAGTCCACTTGCGAAGACACCGTTCGCGGAAGAACCGTTCGCGGAAGCACGATTGCGGAAGCATCATCAGCGGAAGCATCGTTCACGGAAGAACCGTTCGCGGAAGCACGATTGCGGAAGCATCATCAGCGGAAGCATCAGTCGCGGAAGCACCATTCGCGGAAGAGGAGCCTTTGCGGAAGAACCGTTCGCGGACGCAGTCTTCACCACGTGGAGAAGAGTGCGGAAGATACGTTCGCGGACGAAGATGCGCGCGCAGCCACCCTGGCTATATAAGGGAGAGCGGACGGCCGCTCTGAGAGCACTGCAACAGCGACATCGACCGTGAGGAGATCGTCACCGCCACAGCCAAGGGACTCGACGAACTCCGTGCGGACGACTCCTTCTTCAGGGCCTTAGAGTCAACCGGGATTAGACCAACTACCTGGAGAAACCATTCGACTAAACGGGACGGGAAACTTCAACGGGAAGGGACAGAGAGACGCCGCCGGCTAAGAACTCTTTTTAGTTGTGCCCTCGTGCACTATTTATTTTTGAAATGTGATCATACAGTGCTCCATGTCTGAACTTCATATCTGTACGTCACGTGGGTGACCAGCCATACAATTGTAAGTTGATTTGATGTATATAAATCTTCAATTTATTTGCATCTGAGTTGCTTCTTGCCTAAGTGAAGCCGGTAAGCTACGGAGTTATGATACACCAGCGTTGGGGAACACCAATTTAGTGACGGCTCTCGAATCACAACGAGCGGGAGTTACATAAAGTCTATACGATCAGAGAAACCAGGTTTTTTGGGCCACACCGAAAACAAGTCATTACCAAACGTCACACTATTAAAGTACGCTTCAAACAGTGAGATAACGAAGGGTCAAAATTTAAAAGTTATTTCTTGAATATGTTCTCTTCGAAATGACCTATTTTATAGAGTAACTGATCAGCATCCTAATACTGAAAAGAAAATAGGGGGGGGGGGGGGGGGAGTCACCGTACTGGTTTCTTTGACATATTCGATCAAAATCATAAATATATACTGTACCTAAAATGACATATTTTTGGCATTTTTGCACATTTTTTGTCCATATTCACATTTTGCATCACGTTTTCCATGCAAACGGATACAATGACCCCCTATTTTCTTTTCCAGTTGTAGGATGCTGATCTACGGATCCTCTGAGAGGACATGGAAGAAATATTTTTAGCACATTGTTATTGCGTTCCCTCGCAATATTATTGCGTTCCCTCGCAACAATATTGCGTTCCCTCGCAATATTATCGCGTTCCCTCGCATTCCGGATCGCGTTCCCTCGCGATCTTATTGCGTTCCCCCGCAATCCGGATCGCGTTCCCTCGCAATCCAGATTGCGTTCTCTCGCGATATTATCGCGTTCCCTCGTGATATTATCGCGTTCCCTCGCATTGTGCTGACGCCAATGACTTCTGAGAAGGTTATTCTACAAGATCGCGAGGGAACGCGATCCGGAATGCGAGGGAACGCAATAAGATCGCGAGGGAACGCGATCCGGATTGCGAGGGAATGCAATAAGATCGCGAGGGAACGCGATCCGGATTGCGAGGGAACGCAATATTATTGCGAGGGAACCTGAGTGCATATCACCCGTGAGTTTTACTGGCCTCGCTAGCTGTTTGCTGCACAGCATAATCCTTTCGCTCGCATTGTTGTGAGTGTATTTTGTAGACTGTGAAATAGGTCGGAAAATGACATTTAAAAACGATGAATTTAACAAATTTAACATTGCTTAGTAAGAAACAGAGTCTTGGTTAGTAATCATTGATGGCTAACAATCAGAAAGGCAAAGTTTCACGTTGGTTGGAAGTGTGTGAATTCATGAATTTGTTACCTTTATATTTACATTATAAGTGAATGGACAGCTGGTCACTGTCAGGTTCATGACGATCACATGCAATCAATCCTTAAGGGAATAACATCAAACGATGAATGATTTTCAGATAGATAAATGATCACACTGGAAAATAAGTAGTTCACATTATACCAGGACTATTGTCCTATTGGTAGTCACTATAACATTTGGGGCCGAGTGCTGATCTCGCACTGATCTAAGGTAGAACTTTCCAGAGTTTAGTGATCTTTGCGTAGTGAGAATTCAGTGTCACATTCCATTTTCACTAAAAGCGGCGCTCCAGCACCCGTCTTTCACACAATTCGTCCTTTGCATTCTGGGATACCGAAAATAATTCCAACATGGATGCCTCTATGAATCGAAGTGTGACGTATAGTAATGACTTGTTTTCGGTGTGGCCCAAAAAACCTGGTTTCTCTGATCGTATAGACTTTTGTAACTCCCGCTCGTTGTGATTCGAGAGCCGTCACTAATCTGGCGTTCCCCAACGCTGGTGTATCATCACTCAGTAGCTCACCGGCTTCACTTAGGCAAGAAGCAACTCAGATGCAAATAAATTGAAGATTTATATACATCAAATCAACTTACAATTGTATGGCTGGTCACCCACGTGACGTACAGATATGAAGTTCAGACATGGAGCACTGTATGATCACATTTCAAAAATAAATAGTGCACGAGGGCACAACTAAAAAGAGTTCTTCGCCGAGGCTTCTCTCTGTCCCGTCCCGTTGAAGTTTCCCGTCCCGTTTAGTCGAATGGATTTTCAGGTAGTCGGTCTAATCCCGGTTGACTCTAAGGCCCTGAAGAAGGAGTCGTCCGCACGGAGGTCGTCGAGTCCCTTGGCTGTGGCGGTGACGATCTCCCTACGGTCGATGTCACTGTTGCAGTGCTCTCAGAGCGGCCGCCCGCTCTCCCTTATATAGCCAGGGTGGCTGCGCGCGCATCCTCGTCCGCGAACGTATCTTCCGCAGCCGTCACCACGTGGAGAAGGCTGCATCCGCGAATGGTTCTTCCGCGAACGGTGCCTCCGCGTACTATTCCGCGAACGTGCTTCCGCGAAGGGTGCTTCCGCCGCTGGTGCTTCCACGAACGCCTCTTCCGCGAACGGTTCTTCCGCGAAGGCTGCCCTCACCAGTGGTCTTCTGGCATCGTTCCTAACGAACGGTTTCAGCGCGAAAGTTGCATGGTTTTGTTACAGAAGTAAGTTTGAATGTTTGTGATTTTTTGTTACAGACAGGATATATTGTCGAAAACTATAGAATTTTTTAAGAGATTGTGATAGAATAACTCCACTGTAGCGGTGTCCGTGGCAATCTTTAGTGCCTCTGAAAAATTCATGGCTGAGGCATGACTGCCTGGTCGATCCGTGCAAAACAAGAATGCACGTGCTCGTGTTTACAAAACGCGCATTAATACGATGCCCCTGATTCAGGGGATCAGAGAATCGGTTATTACAAAGACGGGTGCTTCGGAGTGCCGTCTGGTGGACAAAACGTGTCACTTTCACAAAGTTCAACTCGGAGTGATCATTCACTGGAACAAGAGAAAACTAACTAAAGTTTAGATTTACGCCATATGCTGCTCATAACATTGAGAAATACATGTAGTATTGAGTATGTATTGTCAGTGCATTTGACAGGCAGTTCACGAGCGACTAACAAATATGTGGCCCTGGTATAATTATTGGCCAGCGCGTCGCGCTGGTCTCCTAAGTTTGGGTAAAAACAGACCCACGGAGGGCAGGCATGAGTGGGCCCGGGCCGGACCTGCTATCATTTGTTAAATATAGTAATCTCAACAAAAGGATCACAGCACTTTCAAGAATAATATTTCTGATTGTTTCCGTGAAGTTTTACATTTTAATTTTGTGAATAAACGCAAATATTGCGAGAGCTTTGCGATATTTGTTGATTTACCGTAATACATACGCATACAGTAGCGCAACGAAAATATGGAGCTAAATTTCTGATGTTGGCAATTACAATTACGAAAAGTTTCCAACTTTTATAGTTTACGATATAAAAGTGACAAAATGTGATGAAAAATAATTTTATACACCAAAATAGACGCATAAACTATCAATTTGCACATTAGGCAACATTAAAACCATTGAATGTCTGTGCTCGGATATACATCTATAGATATGTTCTTCTTTGTCTATTATATGGAGAATAATGAGCAATTGAATCCAAATTAAGGTTATTAATCACATAAACTTTCCCATCCCAACATATTCCCGCTGGCCACAAAAATAATTCTCTCCACTGTAGGTTACTTGTGTACATAAAATTTGGGTGGACTTATTTCTTTCAATCCTCGTCATGGACGAGGCCGGGGATCGAACCCGCGCCTAAACCGACCAATGCAGTCGGTTTAGGCGCGGGTTCGATCCCCGGCCTCGGCAGTATGTGAGGTGGTATGTGGTCGCCAAACCGGGCAAGTGGGTTTTCACCAGGTTCTCTGGTTTCCTCCCACACTAATGACCACCCTAACGCCAAGATCCGAGCCAACAAGAGATGTTAATATAAGCTGATGCTTGTTCATCAATTGTTGTAAAATAAATAAAGTTTAAAGTTTTTTTTACGATTGCGGTGAAGAAACGTGACAAATCCACGGCGCATGAGAAGGGAAGCTGTAAATAAAAACAAGTACAAAGGCATTATTTTAAAAAAAAAGTCATGGACAGATCCAGGAACCTTGCAATGACGTTTCGGATGTTTGGTCGGATATTGATCGAAGAGTTTGTTTTTTTTCCGATTTCAGACTAGTCCCGCAATATCCATACCAGGACACTGAATGACTGCTTGTGTGCAGTCAGTTACACCAATTACTGCTGGGAAGCCACCAATGTTGTAAAAGCTCCACACGTTGTGAACAATTGGGATTTCATTACGATCGGGAATGACAGTGAAATTGCCTCAAAAAGCAGCTAAAGTCGGCGCATAATTTATTGGCGCGAACCTATCTCGTCATATCTCAGAATTCACTGACTTGTATTATTTGAAATTTATATAAAGTGAAAACGGCACTATGACCATTATGAAACAATGGCTGTTTTCTGTCTTGTGCATTTCTCGTCGGTATATTTAGGTAAATATATTTCCTTATGGGGTTTTAACATTGGAATTCTAGCTTGCCAATTTGATGCTGTATGGGATTGAGACAAATCAATGGAACAGCCGATCTGAATAGGGGCTATCTCAAAGAAAATACAAAGGTAACAAATGGAATTTGTTTTACTACTCGTGTTTGAAAATATTTTGCATTCAAGACATCACAATCACACACTATCCACGGGAGTTAGTCATCCTGAATCTGATCATACACTGAAGACAACTACATGTTTCGCTCGTAGACATATATGTATATGCATGTACATGTAAGGTATATAGGGTACGTGCATCTTAGCTCATCTGCTAAAGAATATAGACCTATGTGCGGTACGTTGAAATTTATTATGATCAATATTATTATCAAATTATAATGTTCAATATTTTGTTTGATTGATCAACAGCGCAATCCACCACAGAAATTTCGGCATTTTTCTGAAATCTATTCCATAGGCATGGAATCTTCGAGACAGTCCTTTAAATATACTGGGCTGAGCTATATAATTTGACTCAGAGGACTCAGAGCAGCAGGGACCCTCCTTTAAGGTTTTTTTTTGGAAAAACCCATGGTTATATGACGTCACTTCCGGTTTCGGTTTAGGGTTCGTCATAACGTACCCATAAATGTTTGGAAATCATAATGTACCCATAAATGTTTGGAAAATCATAACGCACCCATAAATGTCTGGAAAATCATAACGTATCCATAAATGTTTGGAATATCATAACGTACCTATGAATGTCTGGAAAATCATAATGTACCCATAAATGTTTGGAAAATCATGTATTAATTTTTGCAATATTTTTAAACATTTTTTCAAATAAACTTTCCTTTTTATTCAAATTATAAGCATCATATTAAAACGAGTCTATACCATTTTCTCAGGTTTTTTATTTCACAGCACACATCTACTATATATACAATTTCTACACAATGGCCTATACATGGACTCCTTTTTCTGTATTTTTAAAAAAATTTATATTTTTTTGGTTCGCTAAACTACGCATGCGCAATATACAACTGAAGAGTGAACATGGATACCTGCTCTATATGTCTGAAGAAATTTTCATGAGCCCTTGATGTTAGGCGACATATGCTTACCGTACACGATACAACTAAGCAGCAGCAAGTGATGACACTACCGCCACTGCAACCATTGCCGCCGCCACAGGCGTTGCCACCACAGCCATTGCCGCCGCCGCCGCCACAGCCTCAGCCTCAGCCACAGCCTCAGCCTCAGCCACAGCCTCAGCCTCAGCCTCAGCCTTGGCAGCCACAGCCTCAGCCTCAGCCTCGGCAGCCTCAGCCTCAGCCTCAGCCTCAGCCTCAGCCTTGGCAGCCACAGCCTCAGCCTCAGCCACAGCCTCAGCCTTGGCAGCCACAGCCTCAGCCTCAGCCACAGCCTCAGCCTCAGCAGCATCAGCCTTGGCAGCCTCAGCCTCAGCCTCAGCCTCAGCCACAGCCTCAGCCTCAGCCTCAGCCACAGCCACAGCCTCAGCCTCAGCCTCAGCCTCGGCAGCCTCAGCCTCAGCCTCGGCAGCCTCAGCCTTGGCAGCCACAGCCTCAGCCTCAGCCTCAGCCTTGGCAGCCACAGCCTCAGCCTTGGCAGCCACAGCCTCAGCCTCAGCCACAGCCTCAGCCTCAGCAGCATCAGCCTTGGCAGCCTCAGCCTCAGCCTCAGGCTGAGGCTGTGGCTGAGGCTGAGGCTGAGGCTGTGGCTGAGGCTGAGGCTGTGGCTGAGGCTGAGGCTGTGGCTGAGGCTGAGGCTGAGGCTGAGGCTGTGGCTGCCAAGGCTGAGGCTGTGGCTGCCAAGGCTGAGGCTGAGGCTGTGGCTGCCAAGGCTGAGGCTGAGGCTGTGGCTGTGGCTGAGGCTGAGGCTGAGGCTGCCGAGGCTGAGGCTGTGGCTGAGGCTGAGGCTGAGGCTGCCGAGGCTGATGCTGCTGAGGCTGAGGCTGTGGCTGAGGCTGAGGCTGAGGCTGAGGCTGAGGCTGTGGCTGCCAAGGCTGAGGCTGTAGCTAAGGCTGAGGCTGTGGCTGCCAAGGCTGAGGCTGTGGCTGCCAAGGCTGAGGCTGTGGCTGAGGCTGAGGCTGAGGCTGCCGAGGCTGAGGCTGTGGCTGCCAAGGCTGAGGCTGAGGCTGAGGCTGTGGCTGAGGCTGAGGCTGAGGCTGTGGCGGCGGCGGCGGCGGCGGCAATGGCTGTGGTGGCAACGCCTGTGGCGGCGGCAATGGTTGCAGTGGCGGTAGTGTCATCACTTGCTGCTGCTTAGTTGTATCGTGTACGGTAAGCATATGTCGCCTAACATCAAGGGCTCATGAAAATTTCTTCAGACATATAGAGCAGGTATCCATGTTCACTCTTCAGTTGTATATTGCGCATGCGTAGTTTAGCGAACCAAAAAAATATAAATTTTTTTAAAAATACAGAAAAAGGAGTCCATGTATAGGCCATTGTGTAGAAATTGTATATATAGTAGATGTGTGCTGTGAAATAAAAAACCTGAGAAAATGGTATAGACTCGTTTTAATATGATGCTTATAATTTGAATAAAAAGGAAAGTTTATTTGAAAAAATGTTTAAAAATATTGCAAAAATTAATACATGATTTTCCAAACATTTATGGGTACATTATGATTTTCCAGACATTCATAGGTACGTTATGATATTCCAAACATTTATGGATACGTTATGATTTTCCAGACATTTATGGGTGCGTTATGATTTTCCAAACATTTATGGGTACATTATGATTTCCAAACATTTATGGGTACGTTATGACGAACCCTAAACCGAAACCGGAAGTGACGTCATATAACCATGGGTTTTTCCAAAAAAACCTTAAAGGAGGGTCCCTGCTGCTACTCAGGCCAGACCAACGCGAGCATAGCCGGGCACGATACAAAGCTGGTCCAAAATTAGACACCCCAAATCCTCAATTCACATATTGCTGAATATTGAATAATTCATTTGTTTAGCGATAACAATATACTGCAATCACACATGATTTTGTCTCCTTTTTTGCCTGTGACATATAGTTATTATTGGCATCATCAAAATCTGATTGTATTGGTGGTAATAGATTGATACTTACATTCTCACCCAAATATACAATAATACTCTCACCCATTCCGGGACATCAAACTGTGACCACCATCCGTTTTTAAACAGCAAAACGCCATCAGAGGTTATTTTTCGGACCGTTGCACACCACTAATCAGACCAATTTTTTTTTTTGCAATAATGAGCTGTTGCATTGGCATTCACCACTGTTTTGAATGTGTGCTTTCCCGCTCGTTGTTACAATGGTAAAATCCCATTTAGAATCGTATTTATTGAAATAGTGGTCTTCCGTGTGAAAAAACAAACTTCGAATTCACGTCATCAACTTTAGTCACAGGCTTACTCGAACGTTGTCTGAATTTCATATAATACAAGTCAGTAAGTTCCGAGATTTCATGAGATATGTTCGCGCCAATAAATTATGCGCCGACTTTAGAGCGCTTACCGTCAAAAAGCAACTGCATGTCGGATCTTGAACAACTTGTTTATGATCTGACATGCAGTTGCTCTATGCACATCGAACAGATCTGCCATTGGCATTTGGAGAGTTCCGGTGGCATATTACCGGATAGCAATCAAAATCTGCAAAAAGTTGTGGTACAATTTCTTAGTGTCCTTTCTTAGGTTTCTAGGGTTGAGGAATCCAATAAAACACATTCCAATAACAATTATGCATTATTTCAATTGCAAAAATGCACTTCGCCTGGTATTTGAACGTCAGAAATAGCTATTTGCGAAGGAAATCTGTTTTCAAATGTAGTTGCATTAAGAGTTTATTGTATCCCCTGAACAAAGTTAAGCAGATACTATGGATTTGCGATCATCGCGCCGCTACAAGTGCCGTACAGACTTCCTTGTGAACTTTCCACAAGGTGCAAATCTGAACTGTTTCTGACATTATTCCATACGTATATGCCTTATAGCAGAAATCCATAAGAGATCCTCTTATGGGTTTCTGCTTAAAGTAACACCCCAAAACCTATCGATTTTGGTTGCCATGGCGACCAAGATGGCCGATTGGCGACACATTTCGTGACAAAATTAGCTGTTTCGACAAACATGGCTTGTGAAGGCTCCAAGGCTGGTACTTTTACAGGTATCACTAAAATATTGAAGAGGCATATTGAACAGTGACCAGACACAGAAATATTAAATAATTATAATTATAGTTAATGGAAAGACTTATTAAAACAAAGTTAATATCCAGCTCGAGGTCAGCGATCATTCCTTTTGGTTGCAATTAGGAAACATATCACACTGAATGTGTGTACAAGTATAGAGCTGATGGATTTGTTCAAAATATATACTAATATCGAATACATTAACTTGACTTTTATCAGTTAAGTCTATTATTGCCCACAATAAAAATAGTGAAGATGAGAACATTTTATTATATGACTAAATGTAGTAAGTCTTTTTTCCAGTATATATTTTATATCTGCAGTAATAATATTAATTAGTTAATATCACTAACTTATTACAACAGTTGAATCATATTCATTTGCAGTGAATGTAGATAAAGAAATCACTTGTATTGTTGGGAATTAGATAAGCTAAATTATCTGGTAAGAAATAATTTGGGGAATATTTCAGTAGTTGAAAGTATTATGCATGGCATAAAATTAGTTAAGGCTTGGAACTTTTATTGATGACATTGATGAAAGACACTGGGACAGCAGTGCAATTTTGATAAAAGATATTTTGTGTGAATTAACATAGTATATTTTGGGCAACAGAAATGACAAGGCATCGCGGGGATATACCCATGTGGTCGTAGGCGACTGGAAAGCGTCCAGTTTTATGAACATCAAATACATATATTGTAACGGTTCTAGGGTTGATATAGTAGTAGCAAATGTTCCTTGGGTTGAGGTTCGCTCCCCAACCTTGTATCGGATGCCTATGAGTTTGGCTCTTTGCCTCATCTCAGACTGCAGGGGTCGCTCGGTTGACTCTGGTTCTCAGGCTGGAATGGCCGCTTGGCTGACTCTGGTTCTCCTTCTGGAATGGCCGCTCGGCTGACTCTGGTTCTCCATCTGGAATGGTCACTCGGCTGACTCTGGTCCTCCGGGTGCAAGGGTCATTCGGCCGCTCGACTGACTCTGGTTCTCCATCTGGAATGGTCACTCAGCTGACTCTGGTCCTCCGGGGGCAAGGGTCATTCGGCCGCTCGACTGACTCTGGTTCTCCATCTGGAATGGTCACTCGGCTGACTCTGGTTCTCTGGCTGCAGGGGTCGTTCAGCTTACTCTGGTTTTCCGGCTGGAATGGTTGCTCGGCTGACTATAGTTCTCCAGATGCAGGGTTGGCTTGGCTGATTCTGGTTCTCCGGGTGCAGGGGTCACTCGGCTGACTCTGGTTCTCCGTCAGATCTGGAATAGTCACTTGGCCGACTCTGGTTCTCTGGCTGTAGGGGTCGTTTGGCTGACTCTGGCTCTCCAGCTGGAATGCTCACTCGTCTCACCCTGATTCTCCAGCTGGAATTCTCACTCGTCTGACTCTGATTCTCCAGCTGGAATGCTCACTCGGCAGACTCTTGTTCTTCCGCTGTAGTTCGGCTGCAGTTTGTCTCGAATGACTTCAGCACTGGCTTTGGGTAGTTTCGGGTGACGTCGGTTCCCTGGCTGCACGCCGTCTCGGGTGGTAGCGGGTTTGGTCTGCAGTCACTCCTCGCCTGCGCCAAGTAAGGATCGCCAATCATTCGGGTTTTTTGTCCGCTTTCCTCATCGAGCTCTTCCTCTTTGTCTGGTTGTTCAGTTGATAGCTTGGGTTCTGAGCTATCTCTGTCGTTATTAGCTTTATTTTACCCAACTGGTCTTCCAATCAATTCTACGTTCAACTTTGGTTGACTTTACTTCTTGAAATTCTCTAAGCTCGGTTCCATTCCGTCTGTTTACCCAAACACGGAGTCGGTTGGGCCGACTCAAAGATCAACTCTCGGCTTGATTTCAAGGTTTCTTGACGAATCACACATTCGGATGAAATTGTTGCAGATACATCTAGAGAGGAAGTTGCCTATGGTTGAACTCAACCACATGTGTTATATATGTTGTACAACAATTGCCAAATTTATTTGTTTCACATATACAGAATTAAATATGAAGTAGAAAAAAAACAAGACAACCTTAGAAACGAATGTTCAGCAAGTAGATAGCATATGATCTATATGGCCATTGTTCAACTTTTCTTTATATAATTTGGATGTGCATAAACTGATATGTTAATGTTTTATTCATGGAATCGTTTTGTTCAAAATGGTACTACCTGGTAATGAATAACGCAGTTACATTTTAAACAGACTTCCTCCGCAAATCGCTATTTCTGACGTTCAAATACCAGTCAAAGTGTAGTTTTCCAATTGAAATAACGCATAAATGTTCTTGAAATGTATTTCATTGGATTCCTCAACCTTCAAAACCTAAGAAAGGACACCAAGATTACACTTCTAGCTTGTCTAGAAGCAGGGAAATAACAAAAACAAACTTTTTGATCGGACACGGCGGCCATCTTGGAAAAAATCATTTTTTCCATTGTTTGGACACTTTTTGAGAAGGTTACCCGGTCTAATATTTTTCCTGACATGAAAACCTACAGAATGACACCAAGAAACCTAATATGCCCGATTTGGCGACGAAAACCTATTTTAGAGGTCTCCTGGAAAATGGCCTAAGGACTATATTATGTATTAATGGGCATCATGTTTATTTGTATGTACCATTTGTTTATTTTTATCTCCATCTTTGGTCATGTTATATGCCTAATATAACGGAGCCAATAAATTGAATTGAATTGAATATATATGATTTCATATTGTTCTTTTACGTAATAACGATCTTCACGTAAAAGAAGTAGTATCGGCCCGATGTGGCTCAGCAAGTGATACAGAATAATTTGAAGTAGGGTGACACAGAAAAGGTTATCACACCTTTTGGGGTCCTGTAGCATTGTAGATTATAGTGTGTGATAAAACTCACTATCACGAAAGTGGCCGTTTAGGGAACACCATACTACCCTAAGTTTTCACTTCAAATCTGGGCTTCGAAAGGACTACATTCACAGATAGTAAGTTGATTTGGCAGCACCAGAAAAGTGTAACTAAAATGGACCTTTTCATAGACTTTCCCGCCAAAATTTCCAGAATGCTGTGATTTTCCGACCAATCACAAATGCTCGCATTCGAGTCATTTCGACGACCGTAAACAAAGTCTTTGTAGCGGAAATAAAGCCGATTTTCACATCAAAATGTACGAAAGATGAGTATTTTCAGTAGAGTTATCATATAGGCCGTTTGTGTTTATTTTATCAATCTGACACGAAAATAGTACACATTTCGTGAGGCGGGTTTTTAAAAAAAACGGTCGTTTGACATAATGCTAAAACCACGTGCGGCTGGCGCGTGCAATCTTGAGAAGAAACTGGTCAACAGGCTACCCTCCGTGGAACCTAATTACCGAAATGCAGCATCTCTAATGGTAAAAGTCAACACAATATGTTTGCAAGTTATATATCGTAAATTACGATGGAGCTAGTTTTTCACGTTAAAACTGTACAATATTCCACATGGCGTGAGACAGCGCATGAGAAAGGTTACTCTGGCAATGATCGATCCGGGTTGTCCGGCTTATTCGAGGTTACGGAGCATTGTATGGAATGTTTTAAAATCAGTATCATTAAAAATTTGATACGCAATAGATGCATTTGGTTTACACATTTTCATGCCAAAACATCTACCACGCTATTTTGAATTATAGGCTATAATATATGTCTCATGTGTACTACTAGTATTATAATGCACGCTTATATTTTTACGGTGTTAGGGGTTCAAAGGGTGGTCATAAGCCACGGAGTTTCACGAACGTGGTTTTAGGTTGCCATGACACACACGAGCGAGCGAGCAGTCTTGAGTGGTTAGTTTGAATTGACGGAATAACCCGACGATTGCCGAATATTCATTGTCTCCGAGAGGCCTCTGTGAAAAGGTCCATTGAACTTTCTTGTATGACTAAAGTGAAGGATCAACACGCGGCCTTCGGTATACTAGTACATGAGTCATTGAGGCCCTATATAAATGTTTTAATTGACGTTTGTCTATCAAAATATTCTTCGCTTTGGGTTCTATGATGGTTCCATTGTAATCCTATGTTGTATTCGCAATAAGCCGAAAGTGTACATACATTATAATGAATGTGTGTGTATATTATGATAACTTGAAACCTTTCTTTTCAGTTCAATTCAACACCTGGCATGTTTCATCATAACGGAAGTCATATATATTGGCCTGCACCGACTAGACATGATATGGTCGAACAAAATATGTGGATTGGATGTTTATCAATATGGTGGAATAAGATTGATTCCATAATTTTAAATATGACGAATCGATACTGAGAACTATATTTTTCACTTTACATGTATAGGCCTATCGGAGAAATGCATGTTCATCTTTTATCACAGTGCTTACACAGATTAAGGTACCGCGCGGTACCTTAATCAAAGATGGCGGAAGGTAGGTTATGCTTCAACCTTTCATCGGCGATTTCTAGCATATACATGAGAACTGCGGTACCACGCAGAGCTGTGCGGACTGTGATTACCGTACCACGCGTAAAAGATTATGGCACCACATCTGAAAAATGTGTGTACTTTCGAACATAAATTCATCTTGGCGGCATGATAGAGTAAGAAGAGCATATATTTTCTGTTCCCATCACGTTGGAAAATTACTACCTTAATTATAAACTGTTATCGTATTAAAGCCGGGATTCAATCAATTTTTTTGGAATCTGCTGATATTGGTTAGGGGATTCTTGGGAGGCGACGTTTCCTGCATGGACGCGTTTATTCATTATCCAGCCATGCCCCCCCCCCCTCCCTTAAACACGATCAATATTTATCATATCGTAGCTGCACCCTTGGGACTCATAGCAACGACTTATTGGTTGCAAACAAGACAGCAATACAATGTTGTCACATATACATGAGTATGTTATTTTGCCAGATTCATGCAAGTATTTGATTATCGAAACATGCTTTTCAGTCGATGTAACCCATATTCTGAACAATGACGTGTAAAGTGGATAAGGTTGGGCCTATTTGAATTGTTTTTGACTATCTTTATTTTTCAAAACTAGATAAAAATCGTTAGTTCAGGAAATTGCCACTACGTTTATCATAGACATATAATGTATTTGGTATAACTATTGGAAATATAGTCGATATACTTTACAATTTCATCTTCGAGGAACAGCTGGAAGACCAGTTATGTGCCAATCATGGCTTAAAACAATGCATCGAATATGTGTAAACTTGTCATACATCGATTATAACTGACTGTGTGATTGTTTACGTTTGCGATTCACATAATATTCAAAGTAATACTTGTTTTCTAATTACTGTTGTAGCGATTTTACGATTGATGGTTATTTGGTGCCGTGTGTTGGTGATGTTGTTGTTTATTTTCTCTCGTTGTGTTTATTTTCCGTATAGTCTTTTTGTAGTACCTCTCGTCTCTGTGTCCGAACGCTATAGACAATTAATAGTGAGACGTCCGCAATTCCATAGTATTTCTCTGGTTAGAGAAAAGTGCTGAAGACATATTAATTCAAAGACACGGGTTTTATTACCAAATTCGACAAGTTACTCACTCACAAAATATATGAAATGTTTCCCCAAATTACACAGTGACCAGGTTTAAACTAAGTCACCGGACTTGCCATGACACACACGGGTGCGGAGGGTCGTCGCCTGCGGAGACTGGGTGTCTCCACACGTCAGGAAACTTCCCTCGCCACCTCCGCGGGTGCGGAGTATCGTCATAGACTTCCTTCACAAGTCCACGGCTTCGGAGGTTCGTCTATTGCGGAGACGGAGTGTCTCCGCACATCAGGGGACGTCCCTCACAGATCCGCGGGTTGCGGAGGGTCACCAGAGACTTCCCTCACGCCTGCACCACTGTGCAAGAAGAGATCGCCGCCTTGCCGTCAGCTGTAAGTCAAGAGGGCCGGGGTTCATATATTGAAGGGACGTTGGACCGGATTCATACGATTGACATCATCTGGGACCCACACCCTTCCCTGTTACATTTCCCATACATGGATTCTGGGGCTCCGCACTGCGGAGGTCAAGATGTGCGGAGGTACGGAAAACTCTAAGTCCTCTCCCTCGCCTGTCCAAGGAGGACAGGAACGTCTCAGGGTGATGTGTCTCCTCTGGTACCTTGCCCCGACTGACTCTCAGAGAGCTGTGGCTGCCTCCTTATATTGGGCTCTCCACCGGAAGCTGTTCTGCGCATGTCCATGCCTGGTCTTCCGCAAGCACGTGGCCGATCCTCCGCATGCACGTGGTCGAACCTCCGCAAGAACGTGATCACTCCTCCGCGGGTGGTTTTGCGGAGGAGGACGGTGGTTTTATGAGTTCGTTATACTGTCATACCTGTCAGGAATTACTCAATTTTATTCCAAATTCTGCTTGTACCAATCTATAGCCCAGAATGCCGACGGTGATATGTTAGTTAATGTGTTCATCATACTTTGTTACATCCCATATATGTTGTGAATAAATAAGATTTTGATATTTACAGCCCAGTTATGAATAGATAAGTATTTGTTATCGCTTTTCCCCTAAACATCCGGGAAAGCAAGGACCAGAAGTCAAATGTCACATCACTGTATTTGATGCTATTCAAAGTCTCAGCCGACAAGAAATTTCCTATCTCCAATTAGATATGTAGAGAAATGTGTTGCGATCTAGGGTTCCATCGGCGATGGCCTGCAGTAGTGAAAGGAAGTCATTCTCCCGTTTGTAGCCCTGTTTAAGTCGATCAATTATATACTTGATTGTATAAATATCAGAATGCACAGACTTGCATAATAGTTCTCCTGTTTGGTCACACAGAATACGCCGCCGAACGCTGAATTTCTGGTCTTGATGCTTCACAGCACAGTGGTCGAAAAATTTCGTTATTCTATATAACTGTGTGTCACAAAAGTAACACTGGCATAGCACCTCTGTGACGAAAAAAAACCCATTGAATGGATAAATTGTGTAGTTGTGGTACCGTAATCAGCGATACAGGGGCTGTTCGTGGTACCGTAATCAACCTCACGCGGTACCGTAATCAAGCCCATTTCTTCTCCCTCAAATTACTCGCAACTGCCACTATAACATCTCTTGTAACTTATCCACAGTGTATATGTTGTAACTCCCTCTCAGAAACCGCAAAGATAAACACGCAGTTCTCTTGTATATGCTAGAAATCGCCGATGAAAGGTCGAAGCATAACCTGCCTTCCGCCCTCTTTGATCAAGGTACCGCGCGGTACCTTAATTTGTGTAAGCACTGTGTTTATTGGTTTCCAGTATAAGTTTCCCATAATACAGATATACATGTAGTATCACTTAATTCAAGTCAGTACATACAGGACACCACGCGACAAGATATAAACAGCATGTATTCATTACTAGACGTCAAGGCCTAAAGATACGGAAGCCCAGATAGGACATTTGCCCCATATGTTAAGTTCGCCTCGGCGAACCACTAACTCGCCTCGGCGAACTGCTAACTCGCCTCGGCGAACTGCTAACTCGCCTCGGCGAACTACTCGGCGAACTACCTCGGCGAACTGCTAACTCGCCTCGGCGAACTGCTAACTCGCCTCGGCGAAATACTAACTCGCCTCGGCGAAATACTAACTGGTCTCTTATCAACCAACTGTTAACTCGCCTCGGCGAACTGTTATCTCGCCTCGGCCAATTGTTTTCTCGCCTCGGCGAACTGTTAACTCGCCTCGGCGAACTACTAACTCGCCTCGGCGAACTGCTAACTCGCCTCGGCGAAATACTAACTGGTCTCTTATCAACCAACTGTTAACTCGCCTCGGCGAACTGTTATCTCGCCTCGGCCAACTACTAAAATGCCAGTTGTGTAACACACCTAAATGGCAACCACAGTTCGCCGAGGCGAGTTAGCAGTTCGCCGAGGCGAGATAACAGTTCGCCGAGGCGAGATAACAGTTGGTTGATAAGAGACCAGTTAGTATTTCGCCGAGGCGAGTTAGTATTTCGCCGAGGCGAGTTAGCAGTTCGCCGAGGCGAGTTAGTATTTCGCCGAGGCGAGTTAGCAGTTCGCCGAGGCGAGTTAGCAGTTCGCCGAGGCGAGTTAGCAGTTCGCCGAGGCGAGTTAGCAGTTCGCCGAGGCGAGTTAGCAGTTCGCCGAGGCGAGTTAGTAGTTCGCCGAGGCGAGTTAGCAGTTCGCCGAGGCGAGTTAGTAGTTCGCCGAGGCGAACTTAACTTATGGGGCAAATGTCCTATCTGGGCTTCCGTATAAAGATGCCTAGAGACCAACCAACAACGTTTATAATATGCTTGCCACGAATGGCATCCGTTTGGCTCTATCACACACCGAACTGGGATACCAAAAGAACAAACAAAAAGCTAACTCAAAAAAAATTCTGGTCAGGAACTGTTTCACTCTACGATGCACCGTTTTCGAGATATCCACGCAAACGGAAAATGCCGACTCAGCAAAAAAAAATCTTATTTACCCTTAGAAGTGTTTTTCTGGGAAGACGAGCCAGCTTTCTATGACGAAGAGTCCTAAAATAAAATCCGTTTCGCTCTACGACGCACCGTTTCCGAGATATTGGGGAAAACGAAAATTGCCGCCTCAGCGAAAAAAATTAAGGTGAAGGTGAAAGGTCATTCGTACTACCGCTCAGACATGTTTGTCTAGGGCGACGAGTCTGAAAATAACGCCCGTTAGACGTGTTTTCCAGGACGAAGAGTCCAAAACTAATGTCCGTTTCACTCTACGACGCACCGTTTCCGAGATATTGGGGAAAACGAAAATTGCCGCCTCAGCGAGAAAAATTAAGGTCGAGGTGAAAGGTCATCCCTACTACCCCTTAGACATACGTTTGTCTAAGGCGACGAGTCCGAAAATAACGTCCGTTTCGCTCTACGACGCACCGTTTCTGAGATATCAACAAAAACGAAAAATGCCGACTCAGCGAACAAATTCAAGGTCGAAGTCAAAGGTCATCCCTAATACAGCTTAGACATGTTTGTCTAGGGCGAGTCTGAAATTATCTTCCGTTTTGCTCTACGAAACCTCGAGGATGACTCGGTGAAAATTCTTCCGACCTCTAGGGAAAAGGTCGTTGGACGGATTGATCCCAGAATAAACAGGGTTCTTCCCTGGTGGTATATGAACACCCATGCAAAGTTATGCAGCCATTGCCTGTATACTTTCTGAGTTATCGCGCGGAAACAAAGTCCAAAAATTGACATGGATTTCATCCTCACGGACCTCGGATCCGGCTCAAAAAGTATACAGCACATCTATCTGCACAATGTGCAGCTGTGAAAGTTTCAAGTCAATCCGTTCAGGCGTTCTCGAGTTATCGCGCGGAAATGGAAACGGCGGAACAAGAAAGAATAAAAAATCTGAAGAAAAAAAAAACTCATAAAGGTATTGCTGCCTTAACAATGAATGACTGCGCTGATAAAGGCCTGTGCTGACTGGAGTCAACAAATAATGTAGACCACATGTAGATGTTCATCAACATAGTGTAATTGAAATTATTCGAAAATTTTAGGTCTGGCAAATCGAGTCTGAAAACAGTGTTTTTCACCAGCAGCTTCCTCGACCTTTTGTGGGTTTCCACAAAAGGTGCTGATATGACTTTCTGTCCCCGGACTATGAGATTGGATAACGGACCCTGTTTTGTTTGCTCGGAATGCTTAATACTGGGTATTGATTTCACGTCTATTCCATTATGAATTTTCAATAATACAGATATCGATCGCTCAGAATCATAAGGGTGTAACTGACATTTCAACAACTTTACAGGAGAGTGAAAAAAACATGTTTTTATCGCTATAACATTCTGCTTTTATGACGCTCAGATATTATCCAGGATAAGTTTTGGAGTGCATATTCATCATTATTAGTAGTCTGATGAAAATAATGTTGGTTTGATAATTCATTGTAATTTTGAGTGTTTTCACTTACAACCTTTTGTCCCTGTACAAATTTCTGTGCCATAAGGTTGTACATGTATGTGGCACTTACACCCTTTCGACTCCAAAAAGGTTGTATTGGTTCTTGGCTATAGAGTTCAAAGTCATGCCATTTTTCTGTTTTCAAATGATTACATCGATGAACCAATAAACGTTAAGGCCGGAAAATGATTGGATGCATTTCGGTGTTAAGCATGAACACACATTGGTTAGGTCCAATACCACAAATACAGCACAGACATGTTTGTCTTGGGCCACGAATCCGAAATTAGGTTTGTGTGGCTCGAAATCTACTGGGTCCAAGACATCGACAAAAACCGAAAATGGCATCTCACCAATATTCAGGTCAAGATCAAAGGCGACATATATAAGACATATGTTTGTCCAGTGACACGGCTCCGAATATAACATCAAAGACCGTCACGCCGTTGCTCTGAGAATTTGATGGGAACAAAGCCGACTCAGCAGAAAAAAATAGGTTAAGCTCAAAGTTCATCCAACATACCCACCCATTAGACATGTTCGTCTAGGCCCACGTTGATGTGTGTCTGAAAATAACGACCGTTTTGCCTGGACCAGTACGTACTTCATGCTAACACGACATTCATCCTACTGCCATGGTCAGCTGTCCTAAGTTAAAAGGTAGATCTAGCATCCAAAATGGTAGCTGTTGTCAGTAATACACCATAATCTACTCAGTCTACTGCCATATTGCAAAACTGCAATATCATCACAGATGCTAGCTGGCAGTAATTTCCCATACCCCATTGCCACTGTCAGCAAGACTGAACTATCATTCAAGATGCTAGCTGGCAGTAGTTACTGAACTACCGTCCAAGATTCTAGATGGCGTTTTCCCGTAACCTACTGCCACTGCCAGCAAGACTGGGCCCTCATCCAAGATTCTAGCTGGCAGTGTTTTCCTGTAACCTACTGCCACTGCCACTGCCAGCAAGACTGGATCATCATCCAAGATTCTAGCTGGCATTGTTTTCCCGTATCCCACTGCCGCTGCCAGCAAGACTGGACTAACATCCAAGATTTTAGGTGGCAGCGTTTCCCGTAACATACTGCCGCTGCCAGCAAGACTGAACTGTCATCCAAGATTCTAGGTGGCAGTGTATTTTCTCGTAACCTACTGCCACTGCCACTGCCAGGAAGACTGAACTACCATCCAAGATTCTAGGTGGCAGTGTTTTTCCGTAACCTACTGCCACTGCCAGCAAGATCTGAACTGTCATCCAAGATTCTAGGTGGCAGTGTTTTCTCGTAACCTACTGCGACTGCCAGCAAGACTGGACTAGCGTTTTCTCATAACCTACTGCCACTGCCAGCAAGACTGAACTACCATCCAAGATTCTAGGTGGCAGTGTTTTCCCATAACCTACTGCCACTGCTGCTTTTAGGAGGACTGGACTATCATCCAAGATTCTAGGGGGCGGGGTTTTTCCATCATCTACTGCCACTGCCAGCAATACTGATCTATCATTCAAGATGCTAGCTGGCAGTGTTTTCCCGTTCCCCACTGCAACTTCCGCTGCCAGTGGTTGCTGGCAGTGTTTTTCGATACCCCACTGATGCTTCTCTTGCTGGCAGTGGCAGCAGGATCTGAGAAACCACTGCCAGATAGCAAGTTGTATGACAGTGTATACTGTGTAGTGTTGCTGGCAGTGGCAGTAGGATCTGAGAAACCACTGCCAGAGAGCAAGTTGTAAGACAGTGTAGACTGTGTAGTGTTGCTGGCAGTGGCAGTAGGATCTGAGAAACCACTGTCAGATAGCAAGTTGTATGATAGTGTAGACTGTGTAGTATTGCTGGCAGTGGCAGTAGGATCTGAGAAACCACTGCCAGATAGCAAGTTGTATGACAGTGTATACTGTGTAGTGTTGCTGGCAGTGGCAGTAGGATCTGAGAAACCACTGCCAGATAGCAAGTTGTATGATAGTGTAGACTGTGTAGTATTGCTGGCAGTGGCAGTAGGATCTGAGAAACCACTGCTAGATAGCACGTTGTATGACAGTGTATACTGTGTAGTGTTGCTGGCAGTGGCAGTAGGATCTGAGAAACCACTGCCAGAGAGTAAGTTGTAAGACAGTGTAGACTGTGTAGTGTTGCTGGCAGTGGCAGTAGGATCTGAGAAACCACTGCCAGATAGCAAGCTGTATGATAGTGTAGACTGTGTAGTCTTGCTGGCAAAGTTCCAGTGATGTCCATCTGTAAGGTTGATTCTCCAAATGACCAAACGTTACATGTGTTAAAATCTCTGCTGAGCCTGCCAGC
The DNA here is from genome assembly GCA_949152475.1 of Terebella lapidaria. NCBI lineage: Eukaryota > Metazoa > Annelida > Polychaeta > Terebellida > Terebellidae > Terebella > Terebella lapidaria. The sequence continues at coordinate 27,625,973 of OX424566.1, read as the reverse complement.
AAGGCCAATCTTGTTGCTAAGCAACAACAATGTAGTAAGGTAATAATTACGTAATAGTAACGTAATATTACATAATGCATAACAATGCAACACTGCAAATAAAACATTGACTTTGCATTTTACCCTTTCAAAAACATCAAAATGATACAAGAGAGTGTAGAATAGAGAGCTGTCACTCTGTAAATTCCCATTGTCTACCAGTTTGTTTCATGGAGCACTGTAATCCTGGCGGCTGAATGCGCTGTTGTAGTTTGTCGTCCAAAGAAACCATTGTGAGTTACGTCAATTCGTGTCGTAGTAATAGCAGTAAACAAATTCGTTCACAAGGCGCCTTCATCCGCCAGGAGTGCCACCAGTTCAAAATACAAAATGGTGCCAGTGGAGTGACAGCTCTCTATTCTACACTCTCCGATACAACTGACAGCTAGAACCTTATGGCACTGGACACCTTGCAGTTAGAACTTTATGCCTCTGACACCTTTTTCAGTTACAACTTAAAGGAATATAGTTTATGACTATTTTAGAGTTCCAATACAGCCCCAATATTTTTTCACCATGGGAAAATAACAACATACTCTAAAGAAATGTGAACATGTGATTTTCAGAAAAAAATGTCACTTACACCCTTATGGCTCTGAGCGATCGATATATTAAGGCAGTCCGCTCCAAACAGGGAGGGGAGGGGGTCAAAGAGTTTTTCAAAATAAATGACTGTATTAACAAAATCCAGAGCTTCAAAATGACATATTTTATAGAGTAACTGATCCGCTTCTTAAAACTGAAAAGAAAATAGGGGGTCACCGTATCCGTTCTCTTGGAAAACAAGATGCAAGATGTGAATATGGGCAAAAAAATGTGTAAAAATACCATAAATTAAGTCATTTTAGTAAATGTTTGTGATTTTTGATCGAATATGTCGAAGAAACCAGCAGGGTGACCCCCTATTTTCTTTTCAGTATTAGAATGCTGATCAGTTACTCTATAAAATATGCTATTTTGAAGATATAATATTCAAGATATAACTTTCAAATTTTGACTTTTTATTACCTCCCTGTTAGTAGCTGACTACGTCAACACGTGACAACATGACATGTAATGAACAGTTCACTTTCACAACTTTTCTCTCCAAAGCTCAACACTATTTCGTCGATATTATTGGCATTACCTGACATCGCCATAACCACCACTCGCAGCCACGTGCTTTTGTGTACTAGTACAAACGTGTAGGTTGGTTGTTACAAGATGCCGCCTCGGTTTACTATCATAAGGGCTTCATTTCTTCTTTTTGCGCTACAGGTGTGAGGGTAAGTTTTATGGACCCTAAAATCAATGTCACCTAAACGACTATCGCATATACTATTTAAAGCTCTTGCGCATGCGTTTGATCCACACTGTATACACTGAAACCTTGCAAACGACGAAGTTACAGAAGTAAACACTACCTAAGGATACCAAGATTTTGTTTGTGAGTATATGACCAGAATGCGTATAGGTGTCACTATTGATGCAAAATTTTGCCAATCTACATTGATTAAGTCAATATTCCATGACTTGTACTTAGGTTTGTTATTGGCGTTATCAAAATCTAGATCTATGGGTGGTATTAGGTGGACTCAGGATACAACTTACATGTTGTATCTGTATGCCCTGATCAGCAGTGTTGTCGAATATTATGCTCTCATACAATTTAACATTATGCCCTCATACGAACATCGGACCCGTCGGATCCATCGGATCTAAGACACAATCTGGTTATATACGCGGTAGTGTCAACTTAGTATATATGTTCACAGGAAACTGCAGCCGCGAGTTTACCTACAGTAGTGTGTACAAAAAAATGCAAATGATGAAATATGCAATATGGAATATGAGGCGATCCATTTACAGTTGTTATATTTATTCTACATTTTCATTTCCATATGCGGCTCACGCTGCAGCCCCCGGATACCATGCTGCAATTTTTTTTATAAAATCTAAAATCAACATTTGATATATGAAGATATTGAAATTATCGAGAAATATCAAATGATTGCTAGCTTGGTTTTTGTCGAAGATCTCGCTCTGTTCACTGTGTTGAAGAAATCGCAGAACTTTTTGAGTTATTTCGTGGTAATTAACACATAATTAAATTTATTCGGTTACTACTGGTCATATTCCAAGATGGCAGCGGTCGAAGCACTCCTCGAGCATTTGATGTACCAGCTGCTGATGCGACCGCAGATAACGCCCCGTGTTTCATCGTGTAATATTTCTCGTTTCCGAGATTTTGGGGAAAACGAAAATTGCCGCCTCAGCGAGAAAAATTAAGGTCGAGGTGAATGGTCATCCCTAGTACCCCTTAGACATGTTTGTCTAGGGCGACGAGTCCGAAAATAACGTCCGTTTCGCTCTACGATGCGCCGTTTCTGAGATATCAACAAAAACGAAAAATGCCGACTCCGCGAACAAATTTAAGGTCGAAGTCAAAGGTCATCCCTAATACAGCTTAGACATGTTTGTCTAGGGCGAGTCTGAAATTATCTTCCGTTTTGCTCTACGAAACCTCGAGGGTGACTCGGTGAAAATTCTTCCGACCTCTAGGGAAAAGGTCGTTGGACGGATTGATCCCAAAATCAACAGGGTTCTTCCCTGGTGGTATATGAACACCCATGCAAAGTTATGCAGCCATTGCCTGTATACCTTCTGAGTTATCGCGCGGAAACAAAGTCCCAAAATTGACATGGATTTCATCCTCACGGACCTCGGATCCGGCTCAAAAAGTACACAGCACATCTATCTGCAGCTGTGAAAGTTTCAAGTCCATCCGTTCAGGCGTTCACAAGTTATCGCGCGGAAATGGAAACGGCGGAAGAAGAAAGAAAAAATGTCTGAAGAAAAAAAAAACATATTGCTGCCAAAATGCCTTAACAATGAATGACTGCGCTGATAAAGGCCTGTGCTGAGTCAACAAATAATGTAGACCACATGTAGATGTTCATCAACATAGTGTAATTGAAATTATTCGAAAATTTTAAGTCCGGCAAATCGAGTCTGAAAACAGTGTTTTTCACCAGCAACTTCCTCGACCTTTTGTGGGTTTCCATTATGAATTTTCAATAATACAGATATCGATCGCTCAGAACCATGAGGGTGTAACTGACATTTCAACAACTTTACAGGAGAGTGAAAAAACTTGTTTTTATCGTTATAACATTCTGCTTTTATGATGCTCAGGTACACAGGATAACTTTTGGAGTGTATATTCATTATTATTAGTAGTCTGATGAAAATAATGTTGGTTTGATAATTCATTGTAATTATGAGTGTTTTCACTTACAACCTTTTGTCCATAAGGTTGTATGTGGCACTTACACCCTTTTGACTCCAAAAAGGTTGTCTTGATTCTTGGCTGTAGAGTTCAAAGTCATGCCATTTTTCTGCTTTCAAATGCTTACATCGATGAACCAATAAACGTTAAGGCCGGAAAATGCCTTGAAGGCATTTCAGTGTTAAACATGAAAACATATTGGTTAGGTCCAATACCATAAATACATCACAGACATGTTTGTCTTGGGCCACGAATCCGAAATTAGGTTTGTGTGGCTTGAAATCTACTGGGTCCAAGACATCGACAAAAACCGATAATGGCATTCAGGTATTCAGGTCAAGGTCAAAGGATCTCTGAGAATTTGATGGGAACAAAGCCGACTCAGCAGAAAAAAATAGATTAAGCTCAAAGTTCACCCAACATACCCACCCATTAGACATGTTCATCTTGGCCCACATTGATGTTTGTCTGAAAATAACGACCGTTTTGCCTGGACCGGTACGTACTTCATGCTAACACGAAATTCATCCTACTGCCATGGCCAGCTGCCCTAAGTTAATGGCCAGCAAGAATAAAGTAGATCTAGCATCCAAAATGGTAGCTGTTGTCAGTAATACACCATACTCTACTCAGTCTACTGCCATATTGCAAAACTGCAATATCATCCCAGATGCTAGCGGGCAGTAATTTCCCACACTTCATTGCCCTGTCAGCAAGACCGAACTATCATCCAAGATGCTAGCTGGCAGTAGTTACTGAACTACCGTCCAAGATTCTAGATGGCGTTTTCCCGTAACCTACTGCCACTGCCAGCAAGACTGGACCCTCATCCAAGATTCTGGCTGGCAGTGTTTTCCCGTAACCTACTGCCACTGCCAGCAAGACTGGATCATCATCCAAGATTCTAGCTGGCGTTGTTTTCCCGTATCCCACTGCCGCTGCCAGCAAGACTGGACTAACATCCAAGATTCTAGGTGGCAGCGTTTTCCCGTAACCTACTGCCGCTGCCAGCAAGACTGAACAATCATCCAAGATTCTAGGTGGCAGTGTTTTCTCGTAACCTACTGCCACTGCCACTGCCAGCAAGATCTGAACTGTCATCCAAGATTCTAGGTGGCAGTGTTTTCTCGTAACCTACTGCCACTGCCAGCAAGGTCTGAACTGTCATCCAATATTCTAGGTGGCAGTGTTTTCTCGTAATCTCCTGCCACTGCCACTGCCAGCAAGACTGAACTACCATCCAAGATTTTAGGTGGCAGTGTTTTCCCATAACCTACTGCCGCTGCCAGCAAGACTGAACTACCATCCAAGATTCTAGGTGGCAGTGTTCTCCCATAACCTACTGCCGCTGCCAGCAAGACTGAACTACCATCCAAGATTCTAGGTGGCAGTGTTTTCTCTTAACCTACTGCCACTGCCAGCAAGACTAAACTACCATCCAAGATTCTAGGTGGCAGTGTTTTCCCATAACCTACTGCCACTGCTGCTGCCAGGAGGACTGGACTATCATCCAAGATTCTAGGGGGCGGGGTTTTTCCGTGATCTACTGCCACTGCCAGCCATACAGAGACTATCATTTAAGATGCTAGCTGGCAGTGTTTTCCCGTACCCCACTGCAACTTCCACTGCCAGTGGTTGCTGGCAGTGTTTTTCGATACCCCACTGTTGGTTCTCTTGCTGGCAGTGGCAGTAGGATCTAAGAAATCACTGACAGATAGCAAGTTGTATGACAGTGTAGACTGTGTAGTGTTGCTGGCAGTGGCAGTAGGATCTGAGAAACCACTGCCAGATAGCAAGTTGTATGACAGTGTAGACTGTGTAGTGTTGCTGGCAGTGGCAGTAGGATCTGAGAAACCACTGCCAGATAGCAAGTTGTATGATAGTGTAGACTGTGTAGTGTTGCTGGCAGTGGCAGTGGGATCTGAGAAACCACTGCCAGATAGCAAGTTGTATGATAGTGTAGACTGTCTAGTCTTGCTGGCAAAGTTCCAGTGATGTCCAACTAAAAGGTTGATTCTCCACCAAATGACCAAACGTTACATGTATTAAAATCTCTGCTGACCCTGCCAGCAAGGCCAATCTTGTTGCTAAGCAACAACAATGTAGTAACGTAATAATTACGTAATAGTAACGTAATATTATATAATGCATAACAATGCAAAACTGCAAATAAAACATTGACTTTGCATTTTACCCTTTCAAAAACATCAAAAGGATACAACCAGAGAGTGTAGAATAGAGAGCTGTCACTCTGTAAATTTCCATTGACTACCAGTTTGTTTCATGGAGGACTGTTATCCTGGCGGCTGAATGCGCTGTTGTGGTTTGTCGTCCAAAGAAACCATTTTGAGTTACGTCATTTCGTTTTGCTAACATATTCTTTCATTCATAAATTCGTGTCGTAATAATAGTAGTAAACAAATTCATTCACAAGGCGCCTTCATCCGCCAGGAGTGCCACCAGTTCAAAATACAAAATGGTGCCAGTGGAGTGACAGCTCTCTATTCTACACTCTCTGATACAACTGTCAGCTAGAACCTTATGGCACTGGACACCTTGCAGTTAGAACTTTATGGCTCTGACAACATGTTTCAGTTACAACTTTAAGGAAAATAGTTTATGACTATTTTAGAGTCCCAATACAGCCCCAATATTTTTTCACCATGTGAAAATAACAAAATACTCTAAAGAAATGTGAACATATGATTTTCAGAAAAAATGTCACTTCAACCCTTATGGCTCTGAGCGATCGATATATTAAGGCAGTCCGCTCCAAACAGGGAGGGGAGGGGGTCAAAGAGTTTTTCAAAATAAATGACTGTATTAACAAAATCTAGAGCTTCAAAATGACATATTTTATAGAGTAACTGATCAGCTTCCTAAAACTGAAAAGAAAATAGGGGGTCACCGTATCCGTTCTCTTGGAAAACAAGATGCAAGATGTGAATATGGACAAAAAAGGTGTAAAAATACCATAAATTAAGTCATTTTAGTAAATGTTTGTGATTTTTGATCGAATATGTCGAAGAAACCAGCACGGTGACCCCCTGTTTTATTTTCAGTATTAGAATGCTGATCTGTTACTCTATAAAATATGCTATTTTGAAGACATAATATTCAAGATATAACTTTCAAATTTTGACTTTTCATTACCTCCCTGTTAGTAGCGGACTACGTCAACACGTGAAAACATGACATGTTATGAACAGTTCACTTTCACAACTTTTCTCTCCAAAGCTCAACACTATTTCGTCGATATTATTGGCATTACCTGACATCGCCATAACCACACTAGTACGTGCTTTTGTGTATTAGTACAAACGTGTAGGTTGGTTGTTACAAGATGCCGCCTCGGTTTACTATCATAAGGGCTTCATTTCTTCACCGTTCCGCGATACAGGTTTGAGGGTAAGTTTTATGGACCCTATAAATAATGTCATCTAAACATTATCGCATATACTGTTCAAAGCTCTTGCGCATGCGTTTGATCCGCACTGTATACACTGAAACCTTGCAAACGACGAAGTTACAGAAGTAAACACTACCTAAGGATACCAAGATTTTGTTCGTGAGTATATGACCAGAATGCGTATAGGTGTCACTATTGATGCAAAATTTTGCCAATCTACATTGATTAACCATGACTTGTACTTAGGTTTGTTATTGGCGTTATCAAAATCTAGATCTATGGGTGGTATTAGGTGGACTCAGGATACAACTTACATGTTGTATCTGTATGCCCTGATCAGCAGTGTTGTCGAATATTATGCTCTCATACAATTTAACAGTATGCCCTCATCGGACCCGTCGGATCCATCGGATCTAAGACACAATCTGGATATAAACGCGGTAGTGTCAACTGTATTATGTTTCCTCGTGGTACGTTGTTTAATTCGTATTGACCATCAAGTATAGGAACGTTAGTATATATGTTGACAGGAAACTGCAACCGCGAGTTTGTACGGAAGCCCAGATAGGACATTTGCCCCATAAGTTAAGTTCGCCTCGGCGAACTACTAACTCGCCTCGGCGAACTGCTAGCTCGCCTCGGCGAAATACTAACTCGTCTCGGCGAAATACTAACTGGTCTCTTATCAACCAACTGTTATCTCGCCTCGGCGAACTGTTATCTCGCCTCGGCCAATTGTTATCTCGCCTCGGCCAATTGTTATCTCGCCTCGGCAAACTGTTAATTGGCCTCGGCCAACTGCTAACTCGCCTCGGCCAACTACTAAAATGCCAGTTGTGTAACACATCTAAATGGCAACCACAGTTCGCCGAGGCGAGTTAGCAGTTCGCCGAGGCGAGTTAGCAGTTCGCCGAGGCGAAATAACAGTTTGCGGAGGCGAGATAACAGTTCGCCGAGGCCAACTACTAAGTTGCCAGAAGCCCAGATAGGACATTTGCCCCGATAGTTTATCTCGCCTCGGCGAACTGTTATCTCGCGTCGGCGAACTGTGGCTGCCGTTTGTAAGGATTACATAACTGGCAACTTAGTAGTTGGCCTCGGCGAACTGTTAACTCGCCTCGGCGAACTGCTAACTCGCCTCGGCGAACTGTGGTTGCCATTTAGATGTGTTACATAACTGGCATTTTAGTAGTTGGCTGAGGCGAGTTAGCAGTTCGCCGAGGCGAGTTAACAGTTCGCCGAGGCGAGATAACAATTGGCCGAGGCGAGATAACAGTTCGCCGAGGCGAGATAACAATTGGTTGATAAGAGACCAGTTAGTATTTCGCCGAGGCGAGTTAGTAGGCCTATTTCGTCGAGGCGAGTTAGCAGTTCGCCGAGGCGAGTTAGTAGTTCGCCGAGGCGAGTTAGCTGTTCGCCGAGGCGAGTTAGCAGTTCGCCGAGGCGAGTTAGCAGTTCGCCTCGGCGAACTTAACTTATGGGGCAAATGTCCTATCTGGGCTTCCGTAGCTTCCATACCGTAAGTTTGCCTAGTGTGTACAAAAAAATGCAAATGAAATGTGCAATATGAGGCGATCCATTTACAGTTGCTACATTTATTCTACATTTTCATTATCATATGCGGCTCACGCTGCAGCCCCCGGATACCATGCTGCAATTTTTTTTATAAAATCTAAAATCAACATTGGATATTTATCGAGAAATATCAAATGATTGCTAGCTTGGTTTTTGTCGAAGATCTCGCTCTGTTCACTGTGTTGAAGAAATCGCAGAACTTTTTGAGTTATTTCGTGGTAATTAACACGTAATAAAATTAATTCGGTTACTACTGGTCATACTGCAAGATGGCAGCGGTCGAAGCACTTTCCTCGAGCGTTTGATGTACCAGCTGCTGATGCGGCCGCAGATAACGCCCGGTGCTTCATCGTGTAATATTTATTACGTGTACGAAACTTCACGCACTACTTGGTTCAATCCGCAGCGTAGTCAACAATAGTATGCTTAGTTTGAATTAGGTATGGACCCCCCTCTCTCTCGCGCCATTGTAACGATATCTCACGACATGATATGCCACTTGAAGCGTGTGACAATCTATACCCCCTCGCCGCCTACGGTCTAGGCGCGTATATGCTTGAGTGACGGCAAGCTAATTAACACACGATGCTACCCCTATCTTGCGAGACTAAACATGTACGCACATGGCGATTTGGTTTTCTTTCTGAGACGTCGAGACACAACATGATTCTTATTTACAAGGGACTGAATACGACAAACACCCGGTCATTTCCTATGAAGAAGACAATTCTATTTATATTCTAATGGAATACTTTGCTCTCGTCTTTTGATTTGGATGAGGATGCTACGCCTACGAACAAGAAACAGCGTTTGGGTCCGTCATAGCACAGCGAAATACAGGTATGGCATACATTTTATTATCATTACGAATAATTGCACTGGGGCTTATTCATCTGTAAGCAACAATGTTATACTCTCTAAGTTGGGCTGTCTTGCACTGGAAACGCGTCGGATCTATTTTCACACCACGTTTTTTGAGAACTATTTGTCCGGATTTTAGATCTGAGAACCATAGAACCGTTTCGGATGAGAAATCTTCCATTCCAACCGCTTCAGACGCTTGGAATATATGCCGACATTTCCGTTATTCAAATCACGTTTGAAAGATTCGGTTTTTTCTTAGAGTAACCCATTCATTAAGTTTGCTGGCTGTGCACCAGTATGTTGACTGTGATGCCATTGGGGCATGAGCAGAAAAACGCCTATTCGCCAGCTGGCAGCACTGTTTTAGTGGTAAAATGACGTACTGGCTGTGCACCAGTATGTTGACTGTGATGCCATTGGGGCATGAGCAGAAAAACGCCTATTCGCCAGCTGGCAGCACTGTTTTAGTGGTAAAATGACGTCATAACGTTATTTATTATCAGGATACCATGGTATTACTTCAAACATAAGGAATTTTCGCGCCAAATACCACGTGCATGGTTCACAACAGACGACATTCCCTAGTGATCTGGCGCCAAATTTACCACTATTACAATGCTGCCACCAATCGAATGAGCTTTGCCCACGCCCCAAAAAAAGTTATTTGACCATGTTCATTAATTTATCCCAAAAACGAAATATTTGGAATTATAATATACTACTAAGAATCCCCACACTGTCATTTAAAAGCTGGTCACGTGTCTATGCATAAAAGTGCATATTCACCAGACCAACCGGTCAAGTTTTTCTTTTTTTCACCGATCGGTCCATATCACATATATGTAGGCCTACCGCTCGCCAATGAGCAATTCAAATGCTTTTACGTGCTTTTTTCTTCTGTTACTAGTATCGCGTATCATATGAATATGGTGAATATCGATGAATTTGTCTTTCGCGGGAGGTACATATTTCAACGTATTCACCTCACCAAAAGTCAATATTTGTATAATATGGTTGCAGAACATAGTTGGTTTCTCACTCGTTCCGGACGCAGAGAATTACCGTCATCATCGTCATTTATTATTTTATATGGCGCAAAATTACTTTGCGTTTCTATACGCTGTACATCAAAATTGTTATTTTTAAAAAGGGAGTATAATTGTATAAAAACGAAAAATATAAACACGATTAAAATATATTGTATTGCGTTAAAAAGCACTTTTGAATAGTTCAGTCCTTGACTTTTTCCTAATGGTTGCTTGGTTGGAGACGGCACGGTTCTCGTGTGGAATTTAATGTGCTTAATTGCGTATGATAATCGTCGTAAAAATAATAATTTATTAAAAATGTAATATGTATATACTCCAATAATCACGTATTTTATGCCCAAACCTACTTCAGTGGGGGTAATTTACTTTTTACGATGTTTGATGATAAGGTGAACCTGCATGTCATTGATTAATTTTTGCTATGAAATTAATCATGGTTTTACACGTACGCGTGCTTCAAAAGGAAAACTAACATTACAGAACAAACGGAAAAAAAAGACAAATTATAATACACATATAATCAGGGTTTTTTATGGAGATTTATTGCCATGGGTTGAACCGTCTCTGCAAAGCATGTTTACTGCCATTTGTCAGACACAAACTGGCAAAAACCTATTCCACGAGCAATTGTTTATCTAAAATAAATCCTGTTTACTAGATACAAAGAGTACCTAGTTTATTCATCAATATAATGTTAGAGTCAGGATCACAGCAGGCTGGTTCCTGTGTTATGACAAGAATGCCCAGGTAGTGTTGGATAATTCCAGATGTTGATCTGATCTCAGTAAAATAGCTGATTATTAGATTACTATCCTATGTTATCGTACACGTATGTTGAGGGGGGGGGGGGGGGGGTGGCAGGTTACAGAATTGAACTCAGTGCTAACATGGACAGAACATGATGGATCACAATGTGCAATGGCGAGTGAAATCATCCATTATGACAATTGAAATTTAGCTTTTGTGAAAATTTCTGGAAAATAGACATATCACAATGAGTAATTTACTTCGATTAAAAGTTTTTGATACATAGCTTATTTGTTTATCGTTGTGTAATACATGCTGATACAGACAGTTGAGAGGTTTTTGCCAGTTTTCACCGAATTGACCTACTTTAAGGCAATATCCAGGCAAAAAAAAACAGGTTTTTGCCGGCAGGGTTAAAAAAGGGGGTTTAAGCCCGCATATACATATAAATAGACAAATTATATAGACAAATAATAATAGGCAAATTATAGACGTTGCTCGAATTATATTTTTTCAACTATTACCGGTATTACGCGTCAACAGTCTAGCGGACATGTGTCAATGTTTAATTGCCAGGTACCATTATGTAATTAACAGGGCATAATATTATGCTCTCTATAAAGTATTGTTATTGAAGCAATGACGCCGACTGTACGATTACTCGTTGTGAATGGTCGCTGATGGGACCATGAATGGGACCATGAATTATCTATAGAGACGAACACTCGGTCGGTATCCTTGCCAACTTCCTTGTTTGCGTCAATACATTGAATACAATTCGTTACACATCGCTGCCCTAGAGAATCTGAAAGTAACACCTCTGTCACAGCACACACATAAAGTGCGATGTGTTCTACAATGTATATCAATATTACACATGCATATCAATGTGTAAAACATTATTTGATATAATGGAAACAATTGAGCAGTGCTTTTGGGGCCTCCCCTCCGAAATATCGTTCTCCTAGTCATTGTCCTCTGTTGATTTATAGTGCAAATAGCTCTCTCACCGCCTTCCTGTTGATCTTTTTTTGCCTCAGCCGTCGGCTTTTACAACAAAATGTCTGCTTGTCCCATGACCGAAAATGTTGCCATCCCAGAGCTAGCGATCGGATGACTTGGCACCCAGCCAAAAACTATTTTTTCACCCTTCCTGGGAGAGACTTCAATACTACAATCTAAGTATAAGGTCATGTCTGTTGATGACATCGTTACCAAAACAGTATATTTGATCTCCTTGATAAACGCATATTTATTGATTATTATTCTAATATAGATCCCTATGTATGGAACAGTATGGAAACTGTACTTAGATTGATCAGGGTTTTTTGACGATGGTGGCCAAAACTAAATGAAATACTGATCTAGGAAGAATCGTGACAAACGTGTTTATTGTGCCACCTGCCCTTGTGTCCCTCGTTTGCGCATGCTTGATTTACGATGAAACTTGACACTTACGACAGATTGATAGCCTTAATCGCAGATAATGCATAGCAACATGTCAAACATTATGATATAAAATTGAACTCAACTGCGGATGACTTTGCCACAAGCACAAGGTAAATAACAGTGACGTTATTTATGAAGGCGTCCTTAGAAAGTCGTGACGATATTCATGCAGGAACATCTGACACATGACAAATGTCAATATATTTCATTTCACACGATTGTTCTAGCAGTATTTCATTCATTCAATTCCACGGTTTCCAATTAGAGACGAGCGACTTATTCCCTTTCTCATACATCATCGAGCGTGTCACCTCATGCTTCACAATAAAAAAGCTTACTACGGCATCGATGCTTCTTCCGATTACCAACAAAAATTATCCTAATATTTTCTTCCAATTACCAACACATAATGAGCCTAAAAAGGTGGTATTATTTCACAGGGATATGATATGATATGAAATATTATATGATGTAAGTTCCTCATTCATGATATACTAGCACACACAATTGGTGCGTACATTCCACTCGAATACGAACTTTCGTTTTTATATGTGATATGCTTAATTTGTATATACAATGTAGATTGTATTTTTCGCGGTGAACTAGATTTGAATTGGATTGTAACTTTGAAGAGATATTGCAGGGGGTCATTTGGACTTTCGTTTTAAGTTTCATGGAGGTCCGTAATTTTTATTTTACGATCTTATTATCATATATGACAAAATACAGGAAACGTGTATGTAAGCCTGTGATTAGATTGAATACATACCTGATGTAAGGACGAATGTGTGACGGTTCTGGTTAGGCGCGCGCGTCACTTGACATTCCGTGCATTACACCAAAAAAAATCATCAGTCCTGAGAGCCTATTTCCTTTTTTTATAGTAAATTGACTCGTACTCGGTTTTCGGTGAGATAATGATCAAGTCAAATGGTCCCGAGTTTAACATTGCAAAATTTGGTGAATGTTTGACCATATTGTTTTGTTGTGTACACTCTACAGTCAAACAAGGCAAATCTTTTGTGCAGTTTATATCTTGTGGCTGAATAATCAGTGACAATCTCTTCGGGGAACTATTCGGTGAGAAATAATATATTCAATAAAATTTGTTGTGTTAAGAAACATTCATTAAAGACAATGATTAAAGACGATGCTTCGGCAGTAATGATATTTTGTCTGTGACAATACATCTTGGGCGTCAGGGATGATAGGCCTACGGCGGGATACACCAGAGAGCATCTAGTTTCACCAAACTATTTAGTTGATTATGTGTTCACACAGAAAATGACTCCACCCAAATTGTAAAAACGAAACATATTATTTTGTGCCTGGTCCAGGAATAGATACAATAAGCCACTGAATTTGAACTGAAGTCGATAACAACAATTCGAAACTAATTTCTCGATCCTTGATAAACGACAGTGACAAAGAAAACCACAGAAGTAATTTAGTAATGTACCATGAAAAGGACTCGTAGATAGATAGCGTAATAACTATATTTATCACCTGACTGACATTCGAAGAGCACTGATGTTTCGATCATCTTGTCATAAGTGTGGATAGTTTCGATAACGCCTGACGTTTCCGAGTACCTGAGAGCATACCCTATTTCAAATATTTATATCTGAATACATTCCCGTTAATATTGGATGCATGGTATACATGTATATAGGGCAGACCATATATTTATCGGTATAGAGACAAAAAATCACCAAATACATCGACTCCTCCGCTCACATAGTTTTAATTTATTGTCACAAAACAACATTCACATTTAGACAGCTCCCCCAAAGATTGCCAATTTTCAGACCGAAAATATTATTGGTGACACATATCAATGTTTTCTCTCTAAATTTGTCGATGAGTTACCCCGGGTAGGCTTTGCATTTTTGCTGTCATAACCGTCCAACACTGTACTATCACAAAGCAATCAGCATGAACCCCCCCCCCCCCCCCACACACACACACACACAAGAATCTCTAGAGTGATTATAAACGTCGTCGTCCGTTGAATAAAAAAATCAACCATTTATCTTATTGTATGTATAAAGTGCAGACCCAGTATCGGTATAAGGCAAGATACAACTACTGTAAGCATAGGTCCGGGATAATGATATGCCTTCAATATTCCTGAAAGAGGAAATCGGTCGTCCGGACATTGCATCTACAGAATCAATGGATATTCCCTCACACGAGACAACAACATGTATGCAGAGGTGGGTATATAAATGATATATATTATTTTGGAAAGTCTTATACATGAACAGGTGTGATTGATATATATATATATGTACGTTATATTAACACCAGACGAATACCTCATATCTGCTATTCGTTTACACAAGGAAATATCGTTATCTACACGTGAGATACAAAGTCCACAATAACAAAAGCTGATTACCTTTGAGTGTTCTTCAGTAGTTGTGTCGTCGGATTTTAGCAGATCTATCTATTCTCACATGAAATATTATGATAAATGATTCCAATAATATAAGTTGTGGAGAATAGAAGCGCCACCAAGTATACACACTCCAGACATACTTCTGTATCAATCGGAATATATAAACAGTTTCTATTAAATCTTTTGATTAGAATCGTTATGTTCCTAGACGTGCAAGCTCTTGAAAGCGGAAAAGTTTGCATACTACCCCTGGAAAATGTTCAATTTTGGCCTGAAATAAGATCTTGGGAATTAGGGATTTAACGAAATTTGGTTTCGTTGATTGTTGTTGATGGTCATTATGGTCTTTGCATTCATCTACTGATGCTCTTTGCATTTATCTACTGATGGTCATTGCATTTATCTACTGATGGTCAGCATCACAATAATATGAGCAAAAGAAAAAAACCCCAGATGTAACCTATCAGAAAAATGAGAGTAGATGAAAAACACTCTGACAAATTTAGTTTTGATATTAGATTGGCTGTGAATGGCTCGGTAACTTTCGAGACAATTTTGTTCAGCTGCCAAATCAGTTGGTTGAGAAGTTAACCGAAGCCTGTGTATTTATGGTGTAAAACATGTTACTGCGTACAATGGAGCAAAAATTGCAGTTCAGACTCTTGCAAGTTCCCAAGTATGAATACTAGACTATTAAGTCATGCTATAGAAAGTTTCATTCATTTTTTACCTTTACCACATGATATATCTGGGCACGCAAAGAACATGCGCAGCCAAAACATGGCTACCCCGTTGTAGGCCTACATATCATCATATTCGATAAACTCAGCTGCATGACTATTTTTAAGAGATGGTAACAGAGGTATGAAACACGACTATATAAAGAACAACATACCATATAATACCCTATGTGGTATTAAAATAATTTCTATGTGGTATTAGAATAATTCCTATGTTCGTGACGCGTTAATCTAGTATCAATTTTAAAAGATTGGGGGTAATCATAACCAAATCGCACTTGCTCCTGGGTTAGGTACGACATTTCTGCCAAATTTGTCGAGTGTCCTAGTAGGGAGGATGGGTGGGGTTTTGAATAGGAAAAGTTAGTATTACCAGAGTGAATACTGGCTTTCCAGTAATAAATCACAGTTTGTCGCGGGAATATTGATATCGACTTTTACGTTTAATACTTAGAGCCAGTCAACTCCATCCCAAACCGCAGTGTAATTCATAGATGAAACAAGGGATAGATATACTTTCTTATCCCTTAGTGTGTCAGAAATCATTGTAAAAGGAATACCTAATACATCGTTGATAAAAACCATAGATAAAAATGGCTTTTCCGTATTAAGCTATAGTTTAACACGGGGAAGTTAGTCGCTCATTCCCCATATTACTAGAGATAATAATGTCAATGGAATAATCTTAAAATAGATTAATTAAAAATAGAAGAAAGCGCGGCAATTTCTGCGTGGGCCTTTAATGTACACGTGGTAAATATACAGGGGTTAGGGCCTCATCCATGGGAAGAAGTGATATGGGGGCCACCGACCGTTGGGAACCACCTGTTATAGGGGCCCCTCTAAGCATGCCACATGTAAAAATCCAATCTGCATTTCTGGAAACCGAAACAAAAAAAAACAACCCCATTTTTGCTACAACTCCATCAAAATAAACCCTATTTTATACAAATGGCGCGAGTGCGAGCACACTAATACATGCAGTGCGTTTGTACTGGGGTGTGTATATATAGTTGTGTTTCATGCCGTCATGGCCATGCGCAGCATAGGAAAGGAAGTACGGCTATGACTACATAGAGAGAGAGTCCACTGGTAGGGCCTGACTTTGGGGGGGGGGGGGGGGGCTGCCCTTTGGGTCAGGTGAGGTCCAATTTCAACCCTCCCGACTTTGATGTTCACCTGCCATAATTGTCAAAAAAATTCACCAACCAGCGGGTATTGGTCAAAAGATAAGATAAGATAAGATAAGATTTATTTAACGTCGGATCAACAAAACATAAAACATTAGCCAATTGGCTATTTACCGACATGATCATAATGAGAATGTACAATGAGAGGAAAATATTTACAAATGAACATACATTAATCAGTTGTGCATAATATATTTATACACTATAGAAACATCACATGCGCATCACAGCTGGTTCAAAATACAAACTTTGCAGACTGTACAAGCACAGTTTGGGCCTGTCCATGATTTTATCATTCTTTTGAATGTGTTGTAATTTTCACTAGATTTAATTGTGGTAGGCAGTTTATTCCATAAGGCCGAACCTTGGTATCTAAGACTTTCTTTTCCGTAACTTACGTTGTTATACTTGGGTATTTTGACAATACTAGAATCTTTCATATCATATTTTTTCTCCTTCGCAGGGAAAAGGTCATCGATATAAGGAGGAACATTATGACACAGCGTTTTATATACATGCATCGCTATGAGTTTCAACCTATGTACATACAACAGTGGTTTTTCACATTTCTTTCTCAGTTCTTCATATGATGACTTAAAATCATTGAAAACATATCGTAGTGCACGTTCTTGTATTTTCTCGATTTTCTTCAAACTAGTTACGCTACAGAAGTGCCAGACTAGTGGACAGTAGTTGAAGTAAGACAATATAAAACTTTCGAGCAACATAAGTTTCTGCTTTTCCCCCAGTACTTTCGACAGTCTTGCTATTACATTAAGATTTCTGCCTGCTTTTTTGCAAATTTCAGACACATGTACATCAAAGTTCAAACTGTGGTCTATGTGAACACCAAGTAGTTTAACACATTTTTGAGGTTCCAGGGTTATATCACCTATAGTCAGAGGACTATCCATAAACTGTTTGCTGAATGTTATGAATTGGAATTTCGAAGGATTTGCCTGGAGACCATTGTTTTTGAACCATTTTATGGCCAAGTTTGCACATTTGGTGAGATTATCAATGATATCTTCCAGTTTGGTACCAGTAACACAAATGGTATTGTCATCTGCATAGTTATATATATCACATATGTTTTCCATAAAGTACATTAGATCATTACAATATATGTTGTAGGCAAAAGGACCTATCATTGAGCCTTGAGCTGTGCCTTTTTTTACTGTTAACCAATCACTTCGATTGTCCCCAAGCTTCACCCTCTGTTTACGTCCACTAAAGTAGTTGCCCCATATGCATCAAGTTTCGCTACCAGTAAACCATGTGATAGGCAGTCAAAAGCTTTTGACAAGTCTGTCATTAGAGCTGAGCATATAAGTTTGTTGTCGAGGGCTTTCTTACAATTTTCCATCATATCAATTAGAACAGTTTCGCAGCTATAGCCTTTCCTAAACCCTGACAGTCTATTTGACATCAATGGATTCATACACCGTGACATTTGATCAATTAGCACAGACTCAAACACTTTGGACAAACATGGTTATACACTAACAGGTCTATAGTTTTCTTTGAGAAGTCTGTCACTTTTCTTGTATATAGGTCTCACCTCAGCACACTTGAGCTCACTTGGGAATTTGTTAGAGTCAATTGTTATTGTCAATTGTCAATTAGAGTCAATTGGTCAATATATATATGAAATGAAATGTTCCGAGATTTTACTCATGTGGCAACTTTATATTTTCAATCAGCTGAACATACATCTGCCCTGTGGGTTAGACCAGAGAGTATAGAAAATATATGTTCTATACTCTCTGGTTAGACTGCTGTTATTTATTTGAACTGCTAAATGACACGGACATACTTATATGCTCAAATCGATAAACCGAAAGCGATTCCTCAAAGCCTACCACGATTCAAAGCCTACCATGAGAAATTATTTTTTCGTTGCTAGAAGTTTCTCTGTTCTGAAACTCTTCGCCAGCTTACTTCCGTGTCATTGGTCAGCAATTTAAGCAGCTGCATTCGAACACATGCAATAATTTTCTTACAAAATATATTTCATAATAAACATGTGGAATGAACTGACTGGAACGTATTCACATCAAATAATATGACTACAACCAGTCCTCTGGGGAGTTTTACTGATTTGAACGGGCGTTAACGCTGGACTTTGAACGTAAATACATGAAATGTATCCATCACATACGGATGTAGACAAATGATAAAAGTACAAAACAGACTGTCAATCCCACGCATCCCAAGGTGAATCACCGATTTTTTCTTATAACTACGCGGCCATAAAAATATGCGGCCATAAAAAACTGGACTCTGAGGGCAAAGTGGGCATTTGTTTACACTCTAGTTTGATGAATACACTTCGTTTGTTCATATACGAAACTCGCACAAAATTTGTGTTGGAAACGAATTGAAATACGACTCGGATTGACTGTAATCTTTAAAAAAAAATGAATGTGCACATGTATTGTCATTTCGTATTAGATGTGTTCCACCAAAGTTTAGTTTTGAAAAAAAATACAGTATTGTTTTCGAAGGCAGATGCTTTAATGTCAAACTTCCAACAATCACCAGAATAACTTATCGCCAAACGTTTTATAATTATTCAACTCTGTTAGTTCTGCTTCTTGTATTATTTAGAAAATGCATCACAATGTAAAGTGTCACAGGACACCAAAAAAAAAGTCTTATGTGCGCTATATCAATCGATGAAAAGTTTATTGTAACAACTACATATATAGTAAATTTATTCACCCATTCACAATATGAATAACAAAAAAATTTTTACTCGTTACAGGTACGTGTGCAACATTATAAGATTTATCCGGCCGAGATCACGACCCTGTAGAATTGGCCTCTCGCTCTTGATGGCCGCCCTATTCATCTGTCAACCGCTTATCATCCTTAGTCGACAAGTT
Source organism: Terebella lapidaria (assembly GCA_949152475.1). NCBI lineage: Eukaryota > Metazoa > Annelida > Polychaeta > Terebellida > Terebellidae > Terebella > Terebella lapidaria. Next base: position 27,606,354 of record OX424566.1, on the reverse strand, counting down.
ATCATCACATCATCACCTCATGATACATACTGCAGGGGACCCGATTTACGTTCAATCGTAGAAGAACGTATCAAATACAACCATCCCACCAACTTAACGGAAATTTTCTACAGGAAACAACCGACAAAAATATGTCCGTTTCGTTTCGACGCGGTGATCCGCCCAAAGACTGTTTGTGATGAAGACACCTTCATGGTCATTCTAACGCACTCCTACCATCAATACGCCGACAAACGACATGCAATAAGGCGGACATGGGGAGGAGCAGCCGTTGGCAAAGTTGAATGGCCAGGGCAAAACATTTCCAAGAAAATTAAGATGATGTTTGTCCTCGGACAGCACCGGCTTCCAAGTATGAATCAATTAGTCAAGGACGAAAGTGAAAAGTACGGCGACATTCTCGTGGGAAACTTCACGGACGCCTATTTCAACATGACGTACAAATCGTTGTTCGGTTTGAAATACGTCTCCGAACACTGCCGCAGTGCCCGGTATCTTTTGAAAACAGACGATGATATGGTGCTGAATATGCCTTACTTGATTGAGATGTTGGATAGAAATCCGTTGACACGTAGTATTTGGGGAAACCAACTACACAGGAAGGTCAAACGTCGGGGCAAATGGGCTCTCACACTACGACAGTTTCCTTTCGATGAGTTCCCAACTTACGACGCGGGTGGCGCTTACGTCATTTCAAGCGATATCGTGCGAGAGTTGTACGAGACAGCAGAGTACGTACCACAGTTTTCAGTTGACGATGTTTACGTCACCGGAGTTCTGGCCAAGATCATCGGAGCAAAACACGTGACAGAATCTCGTTTATTCTGGGGAGATCGCACGTGGGGCAACATCAAGATCAAACCTTGTGAAATCCTCACAAATAGAAGATTGATGCAGACTCAAATGTCACCATCAAAACTGTTGAGTTTTTGGGATCAAATGAAGAGTACGAAATGCATTGTTTAAAAACACGGTCCCACTAATGAGTATACATCCGACGCGGGTGTTCCCAATGTTATTTATATTAGCCTACTTGTTATCATTTCAATGTTTGTTTTTAATAACTTTGTTGTGCATTCTGGCCAGGCCTAAAACATGATGCCATTTCGTGTTAATCAGATCATTCATGTCTGGTATGATCAGATGGTTTTCATAATAGGTATAGAGATACATTTAGACTGTCATTTATCGGCTTCAAAAGCCTGACTTGTAATGATAGAGTCAACTATGTGATGGTTTTGCTCGATGTTACTCCTGTACATGAATCGCGGCCACGAAAAATGGCATGGTTCATGAAATCGATGGATCTGAAAACTTAATACATATTGAAAACCCAACACTGTGTTTAAGTCATAATAGCCAAGCGTCATCATATATGGTTTCATTCCTGTTCGTGGCCATTTGGTAAAAAAAAAAAACATGCATTATTTGGTAACAGCTGCAGCGACATAAACATCGATTATAGTGAGAGTAGTATTGCAGAGGGTGATGAATATCGCTCCGGCAATTTCCATATCGTGATGTCAGCTGAGGGAGAGCTAGCCAGAAATGTAAACTACGTAATTTGGTGGCCCACTCGAAGATAAAAAAGAACCATTCAAAATCCATTGCGGTTCGACCAAAACCACTAAAACATCAAATAATGGGCCTGTTGCAGTAAATAACTCCATAAATAACGTTTTTTCAGTTCGTTTTTTCTTCAGTTCTTTTTGTCTCAACTGACGTCACGAATCATGTGACTCAAAATAGAACTGTGATGAGAATCAAATTAAATCAAAAATTTGTTCGGCTTATAACTATAATACAGTAAACTGAAATTAAATCTACATGTAGATGCGAGGAACAACAACAACAACAACAACAACAACAACAACAACAACAACAATAATAATAATAATAATAATAATAGATATCTCTAAATGATAAGAAAATAAATAAAGAGGCAGTAACGGAAAGAAAAGCCTATGGTTCTCGGTCGGAGGCATGGAGCGGCAGGAACGGACTGGTGTGGACGCAGGCGCCAGCAGCATATGTGGGGCCAAAAAAAAATATTGGCCCCGAAAGAGACCCTTGTGGCACACCGAAATTTGAGTATTTTACTCCCGATTTCTGGTGATTTCATTCACAAAATTGTCGTTTTATTAAAATAGCTCTGCAACAAAGCCCTCTAATCCCATATTGGTAAAATAGACGTAGAATCAATACCCAGTATTAAGTATTCCGAGCGAACAAAACAGGCTCCGTTATCCAATCTCATAGTCCGGGAACAGAAAGTTAGATCAGGCATACGAAGTGAGAGAAAACAAAAATGACAGGGAAACTGTAGTAACTCTATATAATATATAAGTTATAAAAATATAACTTATACAGCAGTTATTAACTGAATGATAAGGTGTATGGTAGAGTGCTTTGTGCAAAAGCCATATTGATTATTATACAGAATGTCAGAATATTCAAGAACACCTACGAGCCGTTTACATATAATCTTTTCTAGAAGTTTCGAAAAAGATACGTAAGATTTTGCAGTTGTTTATTTTTTTTCTATCGCCAAATTTTTACTTTGGCTATTTTCAATTCATCTTGGAATACACCTTGTTCCATGGATGTTTTGAGTATGTGGGCTGTTGGAATTAATGTCGTTTCAATGGTTTGTTTCATAATTTTGTTTGTCATTTCATCAGGGCCAGAAGAAGTTTTAGGTTTAAGGTTTCCAGAAATTTGTAGAATTTCGACCGGATTTGTAGAACCCAGAAACATACATTTTGTATTCGAAGTTCGAAATATTGTTTGTATGAATTTAGTGAATGAGGAATTTCATGACTAGTAGATTGTCCAAAATTTATAAAGTGTTCATTGAGTCCGTTAACTATTTTTGTCATATCAGTAATATTTTCACCGTTTAATGGTAAGTAGACGGACTGGATTTATCGTTTGAATTGCTTATAATACTATAAATGCAATCGGAATATATTGATTGTATTTGCTGAACTCGTTTCAATTCACTGGAAAATATCCGTAATATATTAAAGTAGCATATTCGGGGTTTTTTAGCTCACCCGCTGAAAGCCGTGGAGCTATTGGGATGGATTGACACGGTGCCTGTGTCTGTCGCCCCATGTTTTCCAGACTCAAATCTTTCAGAATCTTCTCCGTCTAAAGTACTATTCCTATGGTCCCCAAAATTGGGATACTGTTCGGTTATTGTGTGTTCTCCAAAGGTTGTTCAAGATTTGCCGAAATTCCTAGGATTTTTAATGAATATCAGCGATTAAACAGCAAAATTCATCATACATGTGCTTGTGTTTATATATACATACGGGTAATTGCGGCCGGGGATCAATATCACTTTAGAGCATGCGCAGACGGGACAATGCATTACAAATGGCGATTGATTTATCTTCACATATCGACCAAGAAACGCTCTTTTATCAAATCAGACGATTTTTGATAGCATAAAATACCTGGATTTTGGTGTAGTCGTCGTTGAGGTACTTGTAAATCCACTTTAGTATGTTTATCAAGTGACAAAGATCTCGGTAATTGCAGGATATACAGTGAAGGATTTTTATTGAAGCATCTGTTGAAGGTCATTGCGTTCTTGTCGGGTGAAATATACAGGGTTCCAGGTACTAACTACTTTGATTCAACACAGCGTTATCGAGACATTTACAAGAGTTGTTCAGATACAAAGATGGATATGATAGTGGGCACTGATCAAAACTTCAATTTCCTAGATATAGAAAACCATGATTACATACGTGAACTATTTGATTCTGCTGTCGTGACGGGTTTAGTGCCAATGGTTACTAAACCTACTCGAATTACTGACCACTCGGCTACCTTAATATATAATATTTACTTCAACTCCAGAGTATGTGATGACATGACATCTGGTGTCTTGCAGGTTAATATTTCTGACCACCTTCCTGTTTTCATTCTTGCTGGAAAAATCAAACCATTTAAAAAAGAGGAAAAAATTACTTACCGACCCATGCATGAGATAAATGTTAATAATATGAAACACTATTTACAAAATTACGACTGGAGCATATTGGACAACACGAATGTAGAAGATGCATACAATCATTTCACAAATGTACTTAAAGAAACGCTTGACATTCATGCACCAGAGAAGACAGTATCCTCATCTAACAAAAACCTATTCCGACAACCGTGGATGACCCCAGCTCTACTTAAATCATCAAAAACAAAACACAAATTATATAAGAAATGTATAGGTAAATCTAAAATTAGTTCAGCCCATGAAGTTTATATCCTACCGAAATTTATATAATAAAGTAAAGAAGGTGTGCAAGCAAACTTACTATAAGCGTGTTCTGGATCTTTGTAAAAATAACATGAAAAAAACTTGGGGGATATTGAATACAATTACTGGGCGTAAAACAAATAAACCCAAACCACCTGACGTCTTCAAAAGCGACAGTGCTTCTTACAATGATCCAAATATTATTGCCAATAAATTTTGCGAATATTTGACTAATATAGGGGTGCAATTTGCGGCAAACATCCACCTTCTCCTACGCCATTCCAACACAATTTAAAACTGTTCCAAATAACAACTCTATGTTCATGATTCCAACAGATGAAGTCGAAATCCAACGGATTATATCTTCGATCAAGCCCAAAAAAGCACTGGACCCGATAATATCAGTTCCTATCTACAAGGCAAAACACAAAAGCATCATGGGTAACTATAGGCCAATATTACTTCTCCCATCAAACACCTTCTCCTACGCCATTCCAACACTATTTAAAACTGTTCCAAATAACAACTCTATGTTGATGATTCCAACAGATGAAGTCGAAATCCAACGGACTATATCTTCGATCAAGCCCAAAAAAGCACTGGACCCGATAATATCAGTTCCTATCTACAAGGCAAAAGACAAAAGCATCATAGGTAACTATAGGCCAATATCACTTCTCCCATCAATTTCAAAGATTCTTGAAAAGGTTGTGCACAATAGATTATACAAATTTTGTATGTCATCGGGTATATTGTACGAAAATCAATATGGATTTCGTCCGAAGCATTCTACCATCGATGCTGTGACTAAATTAATAGCGGATACCCTGTATTCTACAGACAACAGCTTAACGACACTGGCGGTGTTTCTGGACCTCTCCAAGGCTTTCGATACAATTGACCATGAAATCTTGCTTGAAAAAATACGTTTTTATGGTATACGAGGGATAGCCTTGGAGTGGTTCAGAAGTTACCTCACAAACAGATCTCAATATGTTTCATATAAAACTACTAGCTCTTCTGAGTACCAAATCAAATGTGGGGTGCCCCAGGGCAGTGTCCTAGGACCTTTGTTATTTATTATATATACAAATGACCTACCAAATTAATTGCCAAACACAAAATGTATCTTATTTGCCGACGACACAACTGTTTATCACGGTTCAACCAATTTGAATATGCTGCGTAAACAAATTGAAACTGATTTAGAAACACTGTACTATTGGTTTTGTGCAAATAAGTTATCGCTGAATGTACAAAAGACTAATTTTATTATTTTTGGACGAAGTCACGTGCTCTAAGCTCACAAATCAAGTCTCTAAAATGGGGTAATAAAGTAATACACCGCATTAAAAGTACAAAGTTCCTTGGCATATATAATGATGAAACTCTTGAATGGGACTCCCATATTAGTTATGTTGCAAAAAAATGTCTAGCGGTGTATACGCAATTAATTCCGTGAAACACTATCTGTCATGCGAAAATCTCAAAACAATATATTATGCTCTCCTGCATCCTCACCTAGTTTATGGGATATTTTTATGGGGTTCAGCCTATCGAAGTAAACTTTGTAGACTGCAGACATTGCAGAAAAAAGCAATAAGTAATATTTTGAAGTGTTCCTGTAGTGCACCGTCTGCCCCCCTATTCAAGCAACTGAATATCCCGAATACAAATGCCCTTTATGATATTGAGATTTCTAAGTTCATGTATAAGCACAGTGTCTACCTGTTGCCACCTGAACTTCAGTGCTTGTATATACAAAACTCCGTTGTTCATGATCGCAATACACGTCATAGTACAGACCCTCATATTGCAGCTATTTCTGCTAATAAAGTAAAGCGATCTTTTATAGGAAAAGCACCCCATACATGGCTCAATTTACCCAATGATATCAAACTGTCACAGTCACTCAATTCTTTCAAGATTAAAATTAATAAATATTTCATATCATTACATGGTTGACCTTCCTCCTCGACCCCGGGTAGCAGTGTCTGATATCATTGACTTTTTGCCATAATATTTCTTGCGTATCCTTATTTATTGTGGTTGAGTTATCGACTTGCAAACGTTTTTAATTAATAATCTTTTGGGTATGTATTTATTTGGAAATGATCACCACGGGATACACCTGCAAACAGATACTTGTATCTTAGAACTGTAGGTTATTTATGTATTGTGAACGTGTATCCTAGAACTGTAGGCTATTTATGTATTGTGAACTTATGATTTGTTTCAATTCCTCCAGTTCTGAATAAAACGTCAATCAATCAATCAAGGCATCGCAACGGACTTTAGTCCTATAAATAGATTGTGATTCGCTATTCATTCATTGGATGAGAATGGGACTTAATTGACGGGAACACCCGAGAGTTCCCCGAGTGTTTCCGAGTATCTCCTAATATGGGTCAGCAATTGGGCGTCATGATCGGCCGCTAAAACGTCGAAATGAATCAGCGGTGAGAAAAAACATACTAGTAGGCCTATTTAGCAACAAATTCACGCGAATATACAAATGACAGCTCCTGCAATGGACGCGTGCCCAATCAGTTTAGGACATGGTTCACGAACACTGCCCTGCCAGTAAATGTGTGCGTGACAGATCATGTTCGATTAGCAAATTGTCTCTTCTACAGGAGTCACTGACTCTGTCCGATTCCGATCATAAGGCGCGTTCCTTTGTTCCAGTAGAACTTCTACTAGTAGAAAGTACAAATTTTGATATTCTACTAGTAGAACTTCTACTGGCATATTGAAGCGCACAAAAACTTTATACTAGTAGAACTTCTACTGGCATATTGAAACGCACAAAAACTTTATACTGGTAGAAGTTCTACTTGCATAAAGAAACGTGCCAATAGTGCACCCGTGACCATTTGATTTGGCGGATTAGGGCTAAGGGGCTCGATGTTTGAATGGGGCTCGATGATCGTTAAACACGATTCACGACGACCCAAGCTCACAAGTAGACACTATGAACGGAACGGAGCTCACGGAGATGTTATGACAATACAGTGGCGGTTTCACTTATCGATATATTGGTTCACTAAATTGGTTTTTAAATGAGAAAAAAAAAACGAATAACAAAAAAAGATTGTGATTTGCATAGACTTTGCCATAAAACATAATATAAATAATTGCTTCACAGACATTAATCCATATTACTAACGGTCAACAATCAACACATCAATCTAAATGTGATAAATACAACACAATTGTAGGCCTATGGATTGAAACAACAATAATTTATAATAGGGAAAGATAAGTAAATTTCATATATGAACTTGTCACTGGCATCGATGGATACATTGGCACAGTACATGATACATTGGCACAGTACATTGTACTAATAACTCTTGATAGATTCTAGTAAAAATCCCTGTCGAAACATTACTGATACGAAAAGTGGGGGTGTTGGAAGGTAGAGCTGAAGCTCACAAGCTACTACATGCCATGGTTTCTAGTAAGCATGCATTAGCAAATTCTTCATTCTCCTTCGAAATTTTGTATTTTAGTGATAATGATACTGCATTGTAATCCTTGTAAACTACTCATTCCATAATTTTTATGCTTTTGTGTGAGTAGTTTTTTCTTTGAATAATCATCATTTATTATGATGGAAAGAACAGATAGGTACATGTAGACTGTGCAGCCTTAAATGAGTGCAGTTACAGTTGAAGTTTGTATCACTGTATTAACAAATCTAATAATACGGTTTGATTGGTTTGATTTAGTTGTTGGATCACCTTGGGCAGTCAGTATTGATTGAGGTATGAATATTTCATTATATTCATATCGGAAGTAAAATATGCATGGTGCACCTTTCGGTAACCTTCATAAAATGTGTTAATGTAGGTCCGCACTTCTCTGACTGCAGGCAACCCTAGAGAGCCGAAATTGTAGTTTGGATATACATGGGGTTCCACTGTATATTATGTTTTATTAACTGTTTGGTTACCCTGTACTTGATGATGGCATTGATTGAAAGTCAAGTTTCCTATCCTATCACTTCCATTTACTTCGCACAACACAAAAGAAATAGGTGTGGAAGTATCAGTCTTTAACTACCAATACACTGTGATTGTAAGTGTGGTAATAGATCGTAAGTCACGTGACGGCACAATGTGATTCCGAAGTGGAGTCGTTTACTCACTCTGAATAGAAGATGTAGCCCGTGCACATGTTTGTTTGTAATCAAGATCACAGCATGGCGGCACGTAACTTGTCAGCCCTATCGGTACCATGAAACTGATACCATTTGTTCGATTTTTGTATTCTAGGAGGATGATTCGCATGATATTGCGCTACAAACGACTGCTCATCTTTGGTTGTATCTGCCTCTTGCTACTTGCTGCTAACAGACGCAAGTCCCTGGAGATACATAATCATGATAATCTTATCAAACCAGTCCCGACGTTGACATTTGGCTATCCACCCGAACCAACCATGAATATTAATGTCGACGAAAGCTTTTATTATAGACGACAATCAACAAAGGTGTGTCCTTTTCGCTTCGATGTGGTAACGAGTCCTAAAGAGGAATGCAACGATGATACTTTCATGGTGATACTAACGCATTCCTACCACAAAAACTGGGAGAAACGTCAGGCAATAAGACGAACATGGGGCGGAGCGGCCAGTGGCAAGGTGGAATGGCCAGGAAAGCAAATATCCAAGAAGATGAGAATGATGTTTGTTTTTGGTGAGAATACAAATGCGACTTTAAATGCTCTAGTGAAGAAGGAACGTGAAACCTTCGGTGATATTCTCATTGGGAATTTCACTGACTGCTACAAGAATCTCACGTATAAATCGTTGTTAGGACTGAAATATGTTTCCGAGTACTGCAAAAGTTCTGATTATCTTTTGAAAACGGACGATGATATGATAGTAAACATCCCACTCCTGGTTGACATTTTGGAGAAACACAGACCATTGCGCAGCTTCTTCGGCAACCAACTGGAGCGGGAAGTTAGAAGAAATGGCAAGTGGGAAATCACGCAGAAGGAATTCCCCTTTGATAAACTTCCAACATACGAAGCAGGCGGCGCTTACGTCATCACGATGGATATTGTGCGAGAGTTGTTCGAAACTGCAGAATACGTTCCCCAATTTTCAGTGGATGACGTGTACGTGACGGGCGTTCTCGGGAAAATCATCGGCGCAAAACATATGCGCCTTCCGCATTTATTTTGGGGAAACACAACCTGGGGTGACAAAAGTATAACCCCTTGTGAACTGGTAACAAATCGAAGGCTCATGCAAACGAAATTAAAACCAGCGAGACTTTTGGACTTGTGGACCGGGATACGAAATGCTAATTGCAGTGTTCCTAACTGATATACAATGGTGGCTTTAATTGCTTTAAATGTGAAATAGAATACATTTACATGTTGTTTATATGTATACATCTTATCGTCAACAAGTGTACAGGGCAATTCCCCTATTAGAACACCGTCCGGACTACTATAAAATGATATATCTAAGTGGATAAATTTTTCGCTCCGACACTGTCGCACACAAATTCAATTGTTTTACATACGAATGCGCATTTTCAAGACGATGTATACCCAATTTTAGTTTTGTTTCTTTGCAACATATTAGATCTAGTTGATATCCTGATGCATACATTATTGTCATCCGTCAGCAACTATACATTTCTTGCCAATCTACTTTTTCTCCATCTCTCAGTTCTCAATAATGACCGACCAATGTTTTTTTTACAACACATTATTGAATGTACCATTGTACCTTAATTGAATGTAATTGAATATATGTTGATTTGAGTGAGACTCTAATAAATGGTATCTATCTATCTGTACATCTTTCCATCATGTCGATTATTCTTTGTCACGTTCTCGGGGTGAATCTGGTGTATTGACAACGTATATTTTTGATATTTTCGAGAATAATATCAAAGATTCCTTGACATGAGGTTTAAGATTTCGGTGTCCACAAAATTCAAATGTGACTGTGTCGACAAATCTCTTTGACTTTGGCACATGTTCACGTTACTTAAAATGGAATTTCTATTTTTAGAGGTATGCTAATAACGGCTCATGGCACTGTGTTATGAACAACAGCTATTGTTTTTGAAAGTCTTTAATATAGGAATGAATTATCAATATACACAAAATATAATGTTTTGGAAATCCTAAGTTCAATGCTCATGAATGATAATCACACATGCATCTGCTATTGAAGTATTGCAGGATGTTGACGCCGAGTGCAAGCACTGCAAAGAGGTACAGATCTTGGAATCTGACTACGAATCAGGTGCTGCATCATTCGATCTTGATTAATTATTTGATGTGACCACATGTTTTTTTTAGCTGTGTGCCAGTCATTTCGTTTCATTGTGGTGTTAACGTTTCACGATCATGAGCTTTGTTAGTAGTCAGTAAGTCAATGTTAGTAGTATGAAAATAGTGTTATGATAAAAAATAAAGTTATTAGACCATGTAGACAGAAGAAGCTCATAACATTCATAATGCATTGGATATAAAGAAAATATTCAATATACTGTCTGGATAAACAGAAAGCAATTTTCCCCGGGGTTACTGTATTTTCAGTTGTACCATTTGCATGACTTGGTGTCAGTCAAATGGGAAAAGGCAGCCAAAATTGTTGATGAGCCCAAAATGGTTTCAAAACTGGAATCCTATTGTGAGCAAAATTACGTAGCTTCATCGACACATAACTGTTAACATATCGATTCCGGATACTCAGTTTCTGTTCAAGCCAGCACATGGCCATTACAGAATATATACGATTACGTATAATCATGATAATACGATGTGTAATTTTGAATATAGAATATACTGCCTACACCTGAATACTACATTTTTTCTCAACAGTTACGGTTGTATATATCGGAAATGATTTGCACAAAATATAATTTAAGAGGGATATATGTTTAGTTATGTATTTGCAAATCAACTGTATTGTAAATCGGTTTATCGGACGATAACATCAAAATTCCGGTGACATAAAAATTCTAACATCCAGAACGAAACAGAAATACTGTACTGTACCACAGTGCGGTTGATTTGTTCTTTTAGCCGACGTTGAACTGTTTCTCGCATGTTTCATCTTTTTGTTTGCACGTGATCATGTATATGACATATCATATAGTATTATTTATTACAACTAAGTTTAAAACGTTGGTCAGGGGTGTGTGTGTGTGTGGAGTGAATGCGGAATGAATGTTGTAATCAATTGTTGTTGTTTTTTCTGGAGAGCCTCTCGTTAGCCGTGAGGGCTAATTGGCAATGCCAAATAAATATGTTTACACCAAACAGAAATACTCTGGTTTCTTTTATTTGGATATTCTGAAATGTGCATATTGCTGTTCGCGGTACAAACATTCATTAATATGTAAGAACTTACGTGGATCAATGTTATTTTCTGCATATTACAGCGAACCGTATTAGATTGGCATGTTTACTGATATATCACATTCGATTTTGATGGTTGCCTCGTTGTACATTAGAACATCGATTGTTTCAAAACTCGTCAGTGAAACGCAACTTGTTTATTTCCATGTCGATTCACCAGCTATTGTCTCAGTTGATTATCATTATTACAAGTGCCATAGGGAAATAACTGCACAACTCATTATTCAGAACCTGCTAACGTGGTTTGCTACCAAGTCTTTAGTCAGAAGTTCAATGGATATCACTGTGACTGATTGATAAGAACAGACTCACCGATTTCGCGTACAACACTAATCATACATAAATAGAATAAGCATGGAACCAGTACCCAAATACAAAGTATTCAGAACGAACAAAACCGAGTCCATTATCCAATCTCAAAGTCCAGCGTCAGGTTAAATTAATAAAATTGTATGGAACTCCATTATACAACCATAAGGAGGTGACATCAGGTGTTCCGGAAAGAGTGAGCATTTCCTGCCCCACATGTTGCACCTGTCATGAATTCCAAAACATTAACATGCAGAAGGGTCTTGCTGCATGCTGGTGACAGATTCAGTGTACTTATCAACCAGATTGTGATGACGTCCATAGAATTTCTTTAATGCAGCTATTAGTCTTGGTAAAACATATCCTTTTCGCAGCAGTTTGGAGACTAACTGGGAACTTTGGTGAACAAAGTCCTGATATCTGCAACTAGCTCTAGAATAGCGTATGAGTTGTGATACAAACACGCCATATGATGGCGACACAGGAATGTTGCTGCTTAGGAAAGGAAATTAACTATGGAAAAATTAAAATCATCACGCTCGTCAAATAACCTAGTTGACAAGTTATTTGAAAAGTTCATACGTTGAGTAGACTGCCAGCTTATGGTAGTAATATATATTGCACACAATAGGATCCCGTCATGATAGGTATAATTCTTGTCATAACGTATGGAGTTTGTTTCGGGTTTCTAAATTATTTTCCTAGGTTGTTGGGCAGTTGTATACTAATTCCATCAGGTGTACAGTAGAAACAACAACCTTTAACACACTGTTCGCCCCTGATGACGCCAGTGTGTGTTTGGATAACTGTTTGGTCGGGCCTTGTTTCTATTGCAAAATGTTGTATTTTACGTTTGTTTTTGGCATCATCAAAATCTGACTGTATTGATGGTAATAGATTGATACTTACATTCACCACTAGGCCCTGAATTGATAGTTCACTATCATCAACACCAATATTCCATGTTTGTAAAGGGTAATTTTCACACATGTGTGGGGAACGTTTCTGTTGAACGTGTCGTGATCATGTGACTGGCGAATGTATTCGCTCCTTTCACTTGTGAGTGTTAAATGAATTTATTACACATCTAGCTGATAATGAACCTACCGCTTGGTCCGTTATTTGTCCCGATAACCGGTCCGTTATGAAATCAACCAGGTTAATAGGTACCTAAGTATCAATTTATTAACACCAATGCAATTAGATTTTGATGATGCCAATAGCGATCATAAAATACAACATTTTGCAATAGAAACAAAGCCAGTCTAGATTAGATTATATGTATTATTTTTAGAACTATGTTTTTTTCCAGATGGTATTATCGAGAGGTGAGGCAGGGTCATGAATTATGTAATGATGTCACTATAGATGGATCATGACCTAAATATTATATTTTAGGCTGAGTGGACCTCACCATGTTGTATCGGAATCCAGGACTGTGTAGATATTTCGGCGTCATTGTTTTCCTACTCCTGTTGGTTGCTGCTATACGACACAACTATCAGCATGGTTCCAGGACAGAGCATGTTCTTCATCTTGAGAGGTCTGACAATGAGAGAGCAATGGTAATGGAGAGGTCTGACGATGAAAAAGATATGGTAATGGAGAAGTCTGAAAATGAAATAACACAGGCCATGGAGAGGCCTGATAATGACAGAGCAGTTGCAACGGAGATATCTGACAATGTAAGGACAATGGAGAGGTCTGGCAATGAACGAGCAATGGAGAGGGCTGACAATGAACGATCAATGGCAATGGAGAGGGCTGACAATGAGAGCTTTTATTATAGACGGAGACCAACGAAGGTGTGTCCATTCCGCTTTGACGTGGTGACCAGTCCGAGAGAGGAGTGCGACGATGACATTTTCATGGTGATACTTACCCATTCCTACCACAAGTACAAAGACAGGCGTCAGGCAATAAGACGAACATGGGGAGGAGCGGCCAATGGCAAGTTGGAATGGCCAGGAAAACAGATTTCAAAGAAGGTCAAGATGATGTTCGTGTTTGGCGAGAATACAAATGCGACCATGAATGATCTAGTGAAGAAGGAGGGTGAACTCTTTGATGATATTCTCATGGGGAACTTCACCGAGGCCTATGTGAACATGACTTATAAATCTCTCTTCGGGTTTAAATACGTCTCAGAGCATTGCAGTAGTGCCAAGTATCTTTTGAAAACTGACGACGACATGATCGTGAATATTCCCGACCTGGTTGAGGCATTAGATAAAGACCCTCTGACGCATAGCATCCTGGGAATTCAAATGAAGGGCAAGGTTCGTCGTTCGGGGAAATGGGCAGTATCTCGCGAGATCTTTCCATTTGACAACTATCCAGTGTATGAAGCTGGTGGAGCATACATCATCACAAACGACATTGTGAGAGAGTTGTTTGAGACTGCTGAGTATGTTCCTCAGTTTTCAGTGGACGATGCCTACATTACAGGGATCCTAGCTAAAATCATCGGTGCAAACCATGCAAAGCGACCGTATGTCAAAGGCTGGGGACCACGCACCATATCAGCATGTGAAGTCGTCAAAAATACGCGAGTTTGGCAAACCAACATGACACCGTCTAAACTCACAGACCTGTGGGAGCAACTGAAACACGCAAAGTGTGATTGAATACAGCGACATTATTTGTTACATTGTAATGTGGTATTATTTTCGATGATGCGATTATGGGGAGGTTTACATTGTTTACAATTTACATGTAATATACGATATTTTATGTCATCCTTTGTCTGTATTTCCGAGTGTTCATTTTGTTTGCAATATATTTGTTCGCTTTTATGAATATAAATTTACGAACTGATTTCGTTACTTCTGGTGATATTATACGGCAGATGACATAAGGAGATGCTGGACTTGGAATGCGCTGTAGACCAATATCATTGTCACGCCATTTTAATCACTATAGCACTATCGATATCTATGCAACATCACATATTGTGATAATTTCCAGCTTCACCGGGGAGGAGCTTGCCCATTCGTAGGCCGATTTTTGACGAGTTGCCCATTATTTTTGACGAGCGACAGACGGCAAGTTGAGTAAAATGCTGGAATTCATCAAAATATTCACGATAGTATGTCCATGAAACACTTAGATGTGAAGCTTTCTGTCAAATAGTGGAGCTCTAGACACTATATGGTACAGTAAAATTGCCGAAGGTAATTGTTGATAATGTATGGTTATTGATACATCAATATCACACTGTTTATGATGTTTTCATGTGACCACAAAACACAGGAAGGTATATCAGTGTTCAAACAATATTAGTGTACATTTCCAAAATGAAATACGCCTGTATTTATATGCCATAAACACCTTAAAGAAAATAAGGAACATGCGATTTTTGACGAGCGATATTTATGATGCCCATGATTGTTACCGCCGCGCCCTGGATTTTTACCGAGTTTTCAATGACAAAGGTCTAGTGCTATTGTGATGTTTTCTTAATATAGTGCAGGTTCTTAGCAAAAAAATTGTTCACATTGTGATAAAAGCATGAAATTTTGCAGAGGGGTAGAGTATCACTCACTGATCAATATAAGCTAGGGAGCCATTCTTAATATGGCCTGTGGCGGATATGGCAGCCATTTTTCTTTTTGCGGTAAATCGACTTCTAACGGCCGGTTCGCGAAATTCGTTATTTCTACCTATGTCTGTCAAATATTATCCAATATCCACGAAATTGGTATCAAACTGACCGGAATAACAAGGCTAACTCACTTATAATGAAAAAAGATAATTATATTGAATGTTCTGCATCAATATGTAAAAATAACCCAGTTTTTTTGCTTGAATTTTGCCAATTATTCACGAATTAATAGGTGTGCCTGCATCCTCTCCTCCCCCTCCCCCGATGATTCTCTGGAATTATTTTTTCAGTTTATTTCGAACATATTACTGATTATTAATACTGTTCCTAGAGACCCATCGCTGGCAAATATGGTTTTCTGGGCCGTTTTCAAAATGGCCACCGTCGAAAACCATGAAATCATGTTTTGGGCTATATCTCAGCTTCTGTTGCAGGTAGAGACATGGTTTTGGTGTCTATACCTATGTTTTTGATACTGGGGAATCCAATTTTATCAATGCTGAGTACCTGTGACTGTTGATTGCTTCAGAATTACGAATGGCTGACAATGAAACTGGTGAAAAGCACATTTCCAACCATGGTGCGACTGATATGAGTAGAAATCCTAAAAGAGGCCAGATTGATAGTAAAAACAGTTCTATTCCCACATATCAAGCTCAAAAGATAAGAATCAATTTTCAGAATTAGTGCCAAGGTGGATTCTTTTGAATTCCTGGATACATGACTCAATGATGAATGCGATGCTCGTTTGTGGTCTCCGGAAAATATCGCATATTCCTGGCATTTACCTAGTAAGATGGTGAAAAATACAAATGAACTAGTACTTAGGGTCTGCAGAAGCCATTATTATCAGTTGTGCATGGAATGCAACACTTTTTACTTCACAAATCAAATCAAATCCAAGATGGCCCTCACTGCCAACAGATAATTTCTGAATTTAAGCAAGGCCTCTGCATATAAATTAACAGTAATGATAGAACTAATTAATCCAATAATAGACCAGTACGGTTTCTGTAATTTCCCTTCTATTGCATTGGAACCAAGGCACCATAGAATGCCATTAAATGTCACTTCTACCACGTGTTTTTTTTATCTTGTCAGCTGCCACTAACATGGGAGAAATCACTGCCTCAACACCCATGCACCAGTTTTGTTCTGCGTGGCAAATGGAGCATGTTCATTGTTGATTGGTTTCCGGTTGACACAGGAGTTGCCCCTTATGTCTTATACAGTAATGACATGTGATTTGTTTGTCCAGAACGATATGACAGTTACCTGAAAACAATGCAGTAGCTCAAGATAAATATTCTATACCAATGATAGTTTTGACCTATAGTCTAAAGAATGATTACACGGCAAATTTGGAATGGCATTTGCATGTATACATTCCAAGTTAGACCTTTTTGCATTCGCAAAATTGACAAGGGCTGGTGCAATGACATTTGACATCAAGAACAAAGACATCCCTGACACAAGATATCGTGGTTAACATGGGAAATTTCTTGCCGTCTTTCTCATTCTATCCATGCCCTGTAGGGTTTTGAATAACCCCTAGTGGTTAATGGGCTCTAGTCCCTGTGCTTACGGGGTCAATATTGATATCATAAATAATAGATCTAATGAAGGACAGCCCACAGACCAATTGCATCATCACAGACCAATTGCATCGTCTCAGCTCAGATTATACTAACATATGAAGGAGGACGCGCTGTCAGATCCAGTGAATGCATGAAATAGGATCATGAATTTATCACTGATGACCTTGTCGGGATGAAGGTTCTATTTCATAAGATCAGTCATATGTAATGAATTCCTGAAACAAGTGATGTGCTAGAACAACATATCAGAAGACCTCCATTTAAGGACACGAACTAGAGCCCATTAACCAGTAGGGGCTGTTCAAAACACCACAGACCATGGATGGACTGAAACAGACAACAAAGATGGTTCCCATCTAGACCATAACGCCTTTTGTCAAGGATGTCTCTGACCTTTGTGTCAAATGCCACTGCACAGAATATAGTTCACCTCGCGAATCCAGAAGATCCAAGTTGGAATGAACAGGTATATGCCATTATTTGCTGTGTAATCGTTCTTGAGACTAGAGGTCAAGTTAGGATTGGCATATAATTTGTCGGGAGCTACTGCATCGTTTTCAGTTCACCGTCATACGAAAACAAAAAAAATTACACATATTTCTGTGCCATACATAAGGGGTAATCATTTTTATTCTATTAAACACATCAGCACGATTATGCTACTGTGTCAACAGGAAAGCTTTTCAACGATGACCATGCTTCATTTGCCATGCAGAACAAAACTGGTGGGTGTTGAGGCAGGGACCCTTCCCATCTTCATGCCAGCTGATAAAACGATCAAATAATGATAGGGAACTTTACTGGCATTTTATTGTGCCTTGATTACAATGCAATAGAAGGGAAATTACAGGATTTGTAATAGTCTATCATTGGATTGTCCAGTTCCAATACTGATAATTCTTATGCAGAGACCTTGCTTATATTAAAATATTATCTATTGGCTTTGGTAGCCGCCTTGGGTTTCCCTTGTTTTCCGTGAAGTGAAAAGGTGTTGCATTACATGTAAAACTAATCATGCTAATAAAGATGGCTTCTGCAGACCCCAAATACTGGTTCATGTGCATTTTTGACTTTCTTACGAGGTCAAATGACAGAAAAACTGCACTCTTTTTTAATGACTACAAGCGAGCGTCGCATTCATCATCAAATCATGTGTCCAGGAATTCACTATTTCTGTAAATTTATTCTTATCTTCTGAGCTTGTTATGTGGGAATGGAACTGCTTTCACTATCAATCTGGTCCCCCCTCAGGGTTTCTACACATATCATTCACACCTTGTCAGACATTTTTAATTCTGAAGCAACCAACAGACACAGGTACCCAGAAATGACAGAATTGGATTCGTCAGTATCAAAAACATGGGTATAGACACCGAAACCATGTCTCTACCTGCAATAGAAGCCGAGATATGGCCCAAAACCTGATTTCGGCATTTTCGATGGTGGCCATTTTGAAAAAGGCCCAAAACAACCATTTTTCAACCATTGGTGGGTCTCTGGAATCTCCCTAATAATCATTAAAAGGATGAAATCTAACTTAAAAAATTGATTTCAGATGATCATGCTGTGAGGGTGTGCAGGTACACCTATTGTACATGTCCGACTACGAGATCCATAGATAACTTGTCAAAATTCAAGCAAAAAAAACTGTTTTTTGGACATATAGATGTAGAATGTTCGATATAATTATCTTTTTCTGTTATAAGTGGGTTGGTCTTGTTATTCGGGTCAGTTTGATACCAATTTTATGGATATTGGATAATATTTGACATGCACAGGTAGAAATAACCGATTTCTCAAACAGACCATTTTAGGTCGATTTACTGCGAAAAGAAAAATGGCTGCCATATCCGCCACAGGCCATATTGAGAATGGCTCCCTAGCTTATATTGATCAGTGAGTGATACTCTACCCCTCTGCAAAGTTTCATGCTTTTATCACAATGTGAACAATTCGTCCAAAATTATGAGCTAAGAACCTGCACTAATATAATAGGATCCAAAGTCACACATGAGATTGGTAATTGTCGGTTAAGGCCTGTTGAAAACGCACGGGACTGGGGCTTACTTCAATAGATTGAATATCTATGGAACTAGACCTCAGAATGCTACAGTCACACTATACTGCTATCAGGTGCCTTCAGGCCCACATAGGTCTACACACCACCGGTCTCATATATACATATTTGGCTGTTATAGGCCTAGTGATGAATCTAATTAGGCCTATATTAGTGTGTGTAAACAAAATACTAACGCAGGAGGAAATATTGCCTATCGCATAAAATGGCACTACTTCATCTATATACCATTGAGTACATGTAAAATGACCATTGATACTATGTAGGTATCAATCTATTACCACAAATACAGTAGATTTTGATGATGCCAATAACAAACGTAAAATACAACATTTTGCAATAGAAACAAAGCCCGACCAAATAGGTTATCCAAAGACACACTGGCGTCATCAGGGGCAGACAGTGTGTTGAATGTAGTTGTTTCCACTGTACACCTGGTGGAACTAGTATACAACTGCCCAGCAACCTATGAAAATATTTTAGAAATCCGAAACAAACCCCATGGAACAGATATATGACAAGTACATAAGCATGATAAGTAACTAATCAATAGCCAGAAGGCTACTGAGTTGATGGTATCCTCGGGGACAGATTTAACGTCCGCCAGCAGTGACACCCACTCAGTGGTATGAATGTAGGTATCAATCTATTACCACAAATACAGTAGATTTTGATGATGCCAATAACAAACGTAAAATACAACATTTTGCAATAGAAACAAAGCCCGACCAAATAGTTTATCCAAAGACACACTGGCGTCATCAGGGGCAGACAGTGTGTTGAATGTAGTTGTTTCTACTGTACACCTGGTGGAACTAGTATACAACTGCCCAACAACCTATGAAAATATTTTAGAAATCCGAAACAAACTCCATGGAACAGATATATGACAAGTACATAAGTACCTAATCAATAGCCAGAAGGCTACTGAGTTGATGGTATCCTCGGGGACAGATTTAACGTCCGCCAGCAGTGACACCGACTCAGTGGTATGAATGTAGGTATCAATCTATTACCACAAATACAGTAGATTTTGATGATGCCAATAACAAACGTAAAATACAACATTTTGCAATAGAAACAAAGCCCGACCAAATAGTTTATCCAAAGACACACTGGCGTCATAGTATTTTATTATTTAAAAAGCCTTTCAACACCACAGACAGATATATGACAGGACGAGGGACCACAAAAAACATTGTACGGAAAATTGATGCTTAATCCATTTGATACATGAATTATATCAATTCGCACAGAAATCCAGAAATTCGCACAGAGATTGCTTTCTATAGATACGAACGTCTGACAGCTGCAAGCACACATTCTCCTGGGTTGTGATATCTGATCCTCTAACCGACACTAACAAGGTCAAGAATAACTCTTGCCATAGTGTCGTTTCGTGACTTCCACAAAAGTCTTCCATGTACCTTTGTCAATCACTTTGTTATCTCCGAAGTGTAAACTTCATGTGCGATGCCCATCCATCATGCAGTATGTATCACACAAAAGATCTTACTGCATATCGTCAAAATACATAACGGAAGATGTATTTCTGATATCACGTTACATAAATTTTGTTCTGTAAGGCCGAATCAATAACGAGCAACAGAAGATCTTAAAGCTTTCGAACGTCACAGACACCCAGCCACATAAGTGTGAGATCTGGTGTAAAGGGCAAATTTTTGTGAAATCTTACAATTTAGTCTGACTGTTCTAGCGAAGAGAAATAATAGCAGGTACAATAATATGACCCAGAATCTGGTAATAGCAACTCGCCCTAAAAAGGGATGACATCAACAATTTCAGTAAGTGAAAAAAGACAGACCATTCTTTCCTGCAGAGCCTAGGGCAGACCGTATCTTTATAGCCCTGCAGATAAATGGATTCGATGTCTGTTTTCTATAGGACTACTGACTTCACCAATAGCAGGAGAAGATTTTATCAGATTACTTCTGCGGCATCTAGTAATTGGTGGACTGTGCACTCTATTGGATTAACCCACAACATCTGGTAATTGGCGGACTGTGGATTCGTTGAAATAACGGTCTGCGAATGACATAGAGTGTAAGCTGGGAAGAAACAGATCGAAGAAGCCAAAAGAAATGTCCTCGGTAGCACAATGTGTTTTCCTATGAAGATATGTTTGGCTTTTTATATTTATTTACTACCGCCCTTGTCAGCTAAAGGAAAAGAGTGTATATTGGTTAGGATAAAATCGACATGTGAGAAAAATCAGAAGTTAGCATTCATCATATCTGATTTCCGAATCTGTTCAAATGGTCGCACGAAAACTACGGCGGGAGGACCTGGGAATGCAAAAACACCAATAACAAGGAAACTTCTCCTCATTCGGAAGTCCTTTCCTTTCTGGTTCTTTCCACATCAGCTCTGTTCTGGAATGTAAATTGAACGTCATATATAGAATATCATCAAGTTTTAAGGTTAGCCTCGACTCAGACAGTAGGTTGATGTTCCATGATGAAAAATCTACCCATGGTTAGACACTACACCCTAACACGCTGCCTGTTTCTCATAAAACATTTGATTAGATGGTGTTTAATGGTTTGGTATAGTATAATTATCAACGTTTTGTTCAATTTGGTAAATTGAACAGCCTTGTAGTCATGTAGAACATACACACACATGCTCAATGAAATCCACTCAAAAAAAAGCAGAGCTATAGTCCAGATAAATTATTCCAGTAGTCGGCTGATAAGGCATGAATGTTAACTGAAAAGCAGCCTGAAGCTCTCAAGTTCAACGATTGTTTTGCGTAACACAAGTTTTGGACGCGACTGGCAGATAAATCTGACATTTATCTCTGATTGGCAACTATACAATATCGTCCTGAATGAAGCTATGTTGGGGGTATTTCCATTCATTGATTTATATGATATGTTGTCATAGAAAATGCATCAGTTCATCGAGAAGGTTGATGATCAAAATACAAAATGTAGCAACAATTTGGGAATACTTCAGTTACGTGTATACCATGTATACACCTAGACTATTATGTATCTGATACTTCAATATGATGCCAAATTCGTCAGAAATTTATTCACAATACCTGGTATTAATTAAATATTTTGGTTCGACAGGTTATACTAATTCCATCAGATGCACAGTAGGAACAACAACATTTTACACACTGACTGTACCTGACACGCCAGTGTGTGTTTGGATAAAATATTTGGTTGGGCTTTATTTCTCTTCTCAAATGTTGTATTTCAGGTTTGTTGTTGGGATGATGAGAGTCTGGTTTTGTTGGTGGTAATGGTGAATGCTTACATCCTCAGTATTTCCTCACACCATCAACAACGGTTTGTATAAACTAATCCACCACAATTCACGCCTAAACAACCAATTCCTCCTTCCATGAAGCTGATTTTGCATCAGCTTTAAAAACACTAGCACTTTGAAAACATCAATAATTATGTCCCTAGGGTCATGCTTTGGTTGCAGTCTCTGGCCGTTTATCACCCGTGAGTGTTGCTTGTGATTACGAGTCTTGTTTGTCCTCTGTCTTAGCAGAGAGTGGTTTAGCTAATGCATTCCCGCAGAATCCTACATGTGCCACTGTCAGCACTGCCCGCATTCTATGGATGCTTCACGTCTACCAGTCAATCAGATCGTATGACAAAAATTGAACAGCCTTGTAGTCATGTAGAACATACACATGTTCAATGAAATCCACTCAGCAAACGGTACGTTCGTTTATAAACTTAGTCGCTATTCCAGTTAGCATGGTTAGTTGTGGAGTTAGTTGCATACCTTGTTTACCATTATACCGAAATTGTTTTCAAACTTCTGTGACGGAGATATATTGTCCGCCAAAATACATATGGTTGTCATCAAATCCAATGTGGTAGCAATGTATATTGCACACAATACGATCCCGTCATGATAGGTGTAATTCTTGTCATAACGTATGGGGTTTGTTTCGGATTTCTAAATTATTTTCAGAGGTTGTTGGGCAGTTGTGTACTAATTTTCATCAGGTGTGCAGTAGAAACAACTACTTTTAACAAACTGTATGCCCCTGATGACACCAGTGTGTCTTTGGATACGATTTGGTCGGGCGTTGTTTCTATAATTGCAAAATCTTGTATTCTACGTTTGTTATTGGCATCATCAAAATCTGACTGTATTGGTAGTAATAGATTGATATTTACATTCACCACTAGGCCCTGAAAATGATAGTTTACTATCATCAATACCCACAGTCGTCAACGTGCGCACAGGATTCCTGTAGCGGAGTTACAGGAAGCCTGCAAAAGCAACAACATAATTTAAGATAATTGATGGTAGGTGGGTATTTTTGGTTGGAAACACATCCCAAACGAGGTTTCCAGCAAAACGACTTAGCAGATAGACTAACATAAAGATATTCTTTTGGGTGGTGGTTTCATTCGTTGTTGACACCTTCGTGATTATTAACTATAAACACATGAAGTGAGATTATTCCTCAATTATCGTCCGATTGCCCCTTTGTCAACATGTAATCCCCATATAATGGAACTTTTGCCCACTGCTAATGTACATGGGGGTTGATTGGTTCACAGTTGATCAAATTCAACAGTTGATGGGAGGTGATACTCGTCTGTTTGTGTTTGTCAAGCAATTGTTTATCGTAGCACACACGAGATATGTGTTGCAGGATTCACGTAACGGGCGCTTCAGTATTCACGTAACAGGCGCTTCAGTATTCAAGTAACACTGGATGTAAAATTGCCCCAAAATATCTCTTTCCACTAAATTAATTTTGTACACATCAATATAAACACATACAAAGGTCAGATTCATGAATTGTGCATTGTACTGGAAAAGTACAAGCATATAGGTTGCGATATTCCTGGCTGGATCTCATCAACTGGCAATGCCTTTTCTTCGTTGTAAAGTAATTTAGTATGCAAGTAGCACTAGATGAAAAATTGCCCCCAAATATCTCTTTCACTAAATTTACAGCAAAATATCTTATTATGTGTAACAACTGGAACAATATAATAAACTGAATATACAGTGCTCATCATGTCCTCAATGACATCAGTATTGGTGTGTTGCATGGACCTAACCTATCTTACGTGTGTGTTTTTGTTAGCAACTTTCCTACAGAGAATTATTATGGCTGGTGACTGTGGGTACTGCAGTTTCTCATTAGAGCATACGGATGACATTGTACAACACTGCATCCAGTCCCGCGCTGGTCCCAATACTGATCAGTGAGGTCATGGTGAGCACTGTATATATTCAGTTTATGTATAGTGGACATAATATTTGTAACGTTATGACGTGGTGTGCGCGAGTAGTGACACCACGGTTATGATGCTGCAGTGTGGGCGGATTTATAAGACATTCAGCGACACTCCAGTAATGGGGTATACCTCTTTATCGTGGGGTCGCCGAATCCTACATTGGTGCCATACCTTTCGAACCACTGGGTTCTCTCGGCGTCGCTCCCGGGTCGGTCCCCGCTGTTGAATCACATCACCGCCATGTGTGAGTGGGTGCATATGTGGCCTGTGATGTGGCTTAACAGTGGGATATAGCTGACCTCGGGTACGAGGTCTCTCCGAAAGGGGAAAGCACTGTAGCGTTATGACGTGGTGTGCGCGAGTAGTGACACCACGGTTATGATGCTGCAGTGTGGGCGGATTTATAAGACATTCGGCGACACTCCAGTAATGGGGTATACCTCTTTATCGTGGGGTCGCCGAACCCTACATATTATACCGTTCCAGTTGTTAAATATAATAAATAGTTTTGCTGTAAATTTAGTGGAAAGAGAGATTCGGGGACAATTTTACATCTAGTGGTACTTGCATTGCCAGTTGATGAGATCCAGCCAGGAATAATGCAGCCTATATGTTTGTACTTTTCCAGTACAATGCACAATCCATGAATCTGACCTTTGTATGTGTTTATATTGATGTGTACAAAGTTAATTTAGTGGAAAGAGAAATTTTAGGGCAATTTTACATCCAGTGTTACTTGAATACTGAAGCGCCTGTTACGTGAATACTGAAGCGCCCGTTACGTGAATCCTGCAGCACATATCTCGTGTGTGCTACGATAAACAATTGCTTGACAAACACAAACAGACGAGTGTCACCTCCCATCAACTGTTGAATTTGATCAACTGTGAACCAATAAACCCCCATGCACATTAGCAGTGGGCGAAAGTTCCATTATATGGTGATTTCATGTAGACAAAGGGGCAATCGGACGATAATTGAGGAATAATCTCACTTCATGTGTTTATAGTTAATAATCACGAAGGTGTCAACAACAAATGAAACTACCACCCAAAAGAATATTTTTATGTTAGTCTATCTGCTAAGTCGCTCTGCTGGAAACCTCGTTTGGGATGTGTTTCCAACCAAAAATACCCACCTACCATCAATTTTCTCAGATTATGTTGTTGTTTTTTGCAGGCTTCCTGTAACTCCGCTACAGGAATCCTGTGCGCACGTTGACGACTGTGATACCACTATTCCATGTTTGTAAAGGGTAATTTTCACACATGTGTGGGGAACGTTTCTGTTGAACGTGTCGTGATCATGTGACTGGCGAAGTATTCGCTCCTTTCACTTGTAAGTGTTAAATGAATTTATTACACAATACACATCTAACTGATACTGAACCTGCTGCCTGGTCCGTTATTTGCAACTTGGTCCCGATAACCGGTCCGTTATGAAATTAACCATGTATTAATAGGTACCTAAGTATCAATTTATTAACACCAATGCAATTAGATTTTGATGATGCCAATAGCGATCATAAAATACAACATTTTGCAATAGAAACAAAGCCAGTCTAGATTAGATTATATGTATTATTTTTAGAAATATGTTTTTTTTTCAGATGGTATTATCGAGAGATGAGGAAGGGTCATGAATTATGTAATGATGTCACTATAGATGGATCATGACCTAAATATTATATTTTAGGCCGAGTGGACCGCACCATGTTGTATCGGAATCCAGGACTGTGTAGAAATTTCGGCGTCACTATTCTCCTACTCCTTTTGGTTGCTGCTATACGACACAACTATCAGCATGGTTCCATGACAGAGCATGTTCTTGATCTGGAGAGGTCTGACAACGAGAGAGCAATGGTAATGGAGAGGTCTGAGAATGAAAAAGAAATGGTAATGGAGAAGTCTGAAAATGAAATAACACAGGCCATGGAGAGGCCTGATAATGACAGAGCAGTTGCAACGGAGATATCTGACAATGTAAGGACAGTGGAGAGGTCTGGCAATGAACGAGCAATGGAGAGGGCTGACAATGAACGAGCAATGGAGAGGGCTGACAATGAGAGCTTTTATTATAAACGGAGGCCGACGAAGGTGTGTCCATTCCGCTTTGACGTGGTGACCAGTCCGAGAGAGGAGTGCGACGATGACACTTTCATGGTGATACTTACCCATTCCTACCACAACTACAAAGACAGGCGTCAGGCAATAAGACGAACATGGGGAGGAGCGGCCAATGGCAAGTTGGAATGGCCAGGAAAACAGATTTCAAAGAAGGTCAAGATGATGTTCGTGTTTGGCGAGAATACAAATGCGACCATGAATGATCTAGTGAAGAAGGAGGGTGAACTCTTTGATGATATTCTCATGGGGAACTTCACCGAGGCCTATGTGAACATGACTTATAAATCTCTCTTCGGGTTTAAATACGTCTCAGAGCATTGCAGTAGTGCCAAGTATCTTTTGAAAACTGACGACGACATGATTGTGAATATTCCTCACCTGGTTGAGGCATTGGATAAAGACCCTCTGACGCGTAGCATCCTGGGAACTCAAATGAAAGGCAAGGTTCGTCGTTCGGGGAAATGGGCAGTATCTCGCGAAATCTTTCCATTTGACAACTATCCAGTGTATGAAGCTGGTGGAGCATACATCATCACAAACGACATTGTGAGAGAGTTGTTCGAGATTGCTGAGTATGTCCCCCAGTTTTCAGTGGACGATGCCTACATTACAGGGATCCTAGCTAAAATCATCGGTGCAAACCATGCAAAGCGACCATATGTCAAAGGCTGGGGACCACGCACCATATCAGCTTGTGAAGTCGTCAAAAATACGCGAGTTTGGCAAACCAACATGACACCGTCCAAACTCACAGACCTGTGGGAGCAACTGAAACACGCAAAGTGTGATTGAACTTAGTGCCATTATTTGTTACATTGTAATGTAGTTTCATTTGGTATTATTTTCGATGATGCGATTATGGGAAGGTTTACATTGTTTACTATTTACATGTAATATACGATATATATGTCATCCTTTGTCTGTATTTCCGAGTGTTCATTTTGTTTGCAATATATTTGTTCGCTTTTATGAATATAAATTTACGAACTGATTTCGTTACTTCTTGTGATATTAAACGGCAGATCATAAGGAGATGCTGAACTTGGAATGCGCTGTAGACCACCACAGCAAAATATCATTGTCACGTCATTTTAGTCACTATAGCACTATCGATATTTATGCAACATCACATATTGTGATAATTTCCAGCTTAGTGTGTGTAAACAAAATACTAACGCAGGAGGAAATATTGCCTATCGCATAAAATGGCACTACATCATATATATACCATTGAGTACATGTAAAATGACCATTGATACTATTTATTAGTATGAAATAGTATTTTTATTATTTAAAAAGCCTTTCAACACCACAGACAGATATATGACAGGACGAGGGGCCACAAAAAAAACATGGAAAATTTGATTTGATACATTAATTATATCAATTCGCACAGAAATCCAGAAATTCGCACAGAGATTGCTTTCTATAGGTACAAACGTCTGACGGCTGCGGGCCCACACATTCCCCTGGGTTGTGATATCTGATCCTCTAAACGACACTAACAAGGTCAAGAATAACACTTGCCATAGTGTCGTTTCGTGACTCCCACAAAAGTCTTCCATGTACCTTTGTCAATCACTTTGTTATCTCCGAAGAGTAAACTTCATGTGCGATGCCCATCGATCATGCAGTATGTATCACACAAAAGATCTTACTGCATATCGTCAAAATACATAACGGAAGATGTATTTCTGATATCACGTTACATAAATTTTTTTCTGTAAGGCCGAATCAATAATGAGCAACAGAACATCTTAAAGCTTTTCGAACGTCACAGACACCCAGCCACATAAGTGTGAGATCTGGTGTAAAGGGCAAATTTTTATGAAATCTTACAATTTAGTCTGACTGTTCTAGCGAAGAGAAATAATAGCAGGTACAATAATATGACCCAGAATCTGGTGACAGCAACTCGCCCTAAAAAGGGATGACATCAACAATTTCAGTAAGTGAAAAAAGACAGACCATTCTTCCCTGCAGAGCCTAGAGCGGACCGTATCTTTATAGCCCTGCAGATAAATGGATTCGATGTCTGTTTTCTATAGGACTACTGACTTCACCAATAGCAGGAGAAGATTTTATCAGATTACTTCTGCGGCATCTGGTAATTGGTGGACTGTGCACTCTATTGGATTAACCCACAACATCTGGTAATTGGCGGACTGTGGATTCGTTGAAATAACGGTCTGCGAATGACATAGAGTGTAAGCTGGGAAGAAACAGATCGAAGAAGCCAAAAGAAATGTCCTCGGTAGCACAATGTGTTTTCCTATGAAGATATGTTTGGCTTTTTATATTTATTTACTACCGCCGTTGTCAGCTAAAGGGAAAGAGTGTATTTTGGTCAGGACAGAATCGACATGTGAGAAAAATCAGAAGTTAGCATTCATCATATTTGAATCAAGGATCCTATAACAATAGGATGGCGCACTAGGCTCTCCGCCATTGGAAAAACGTGACACACGCGACCGTAGCGCCACCAAGCGTAATGCGTGTTACCAAAGTAAACAAAACCAGTCGAGCTGTCAGTGTCAATGACAGTCGTGAAAGATATTTCAAATAAACTTGACTTCATGACTTTTCAGTCGTAGGCGTGATTGAATAATTAATGTGGCAATATTTCGAGTTTGTTTCGATAGTTTTAGTGTATTTGTGCAGTGAAAGGCTGCGAAGTAGTCCGGGGAGGCGCCATGCCCTCACACTAGTGGATTCGTCACTTGACTTGTCAAATTATCTCCGTTTGTGTGTGTGGGTGTGTAGGTGGACGTGGAAACAGTAAGAATGTGTGTTTAGTTACTTCTAAATTGTTGTCCGGGCAGCAGCAGTTTAGTTTGTGGCTGCTGCCCGCACAATAATTCAACACAAAGTCAATATTTTTCTTATATAAGATGATGTAAGATAGCGCCGCACCTGCAAACTGACCTGATCCACTACAGTATCCCTGCTAGGAATTCATGGTCCCCCCCCCCCCCCGCCCGAAATAAATGTAATGGCAACTTAATATTTTGACTACCGGTCCACTATATTGAAATGGCACCAGATATAAACAAATTTGATTATTATACGAAGATCTTTTTATTATATTATATATATTTTTTATAGTTTGTTTTGGAAATTATATGAATTGCATAAAAAAAATAAGCATGTGCAATATAATACATTTTTATTTTATTTTAGTATCACGATCAGTGCAGTGTTCTCAAAACACAGTACAAATTTTACACAATATTCTACATTGTAGTTCAAGTAGCATGACATGTAGCATGTCTTCAAAATTTTACAGGAGAAAGTACATTAATACTCTCAAGTCCTGGCAAACACTGGCTAGATATCATCCAGATACAGGTCACACAAAATTTTGCTGTGACAGCACATCATATAAATAGACACTGCACGAAAGCAGTCACACACACATGTACATGTATCTATACTACAGTGCAAAAATCTATTTTTCGTGTCGAGATTCTTTTCATCAAACAGCATTAACAAGCATTGATATTTTCATCACCATGCATATCTTCATAACTTTGATTACCCAACAAGTTTAACTAGATGTTTTATGTACATGTACATTTCATTGTTGTGAAAGTGTTTAAATAGGTTTTTGCTTCCTAAACACATCCAAAATGTGTTCATTTAATAATTACATGTGACTAAATTTGAGAACTTTGCGGTTCCTCCTGTCCTTGCTTGAACGCAGTCCCTTGTTGGCCAGATTGAGCGTGTGATGGAGCCGGATGTTCACCAGCAGTTTTACAAGTGATTGGTGGAAATGACAGTCGTCACACCTCAGCGCGTCCAAAGACTTGCACTTCAGCAGGCGAGTGACGAGGTTGTACTTCACATGATCGCTGTAGATCACGTTGTCCACAATGTTCCGGTATTCAGTCTCTATGCCTGTCACAGGGTCTAGCAGGAGAGCACTTGGAGCAATCAGTCCATCTTTGGCACCGGCGTATTTTTTGACTCGGATCAAGTCATGATTCTCCTCATCGGCGCTGATATCAGACTTGATTCTGGAACAGCACTCAGCGCAGCAAGATGATCGGAGCTTCCTGATGGTGTAGCCAGCGATGTAGGCCAGAATGTTGGTTTCTTGCAGACTGAGAGTGTCATCTACCGGCGGTGGCGTGCACACAGCTAGGATCGACCTGACGCTGTCTGGAAGCTGACGTACGAGGCGCTCGTAGGGTGTGGGCTCTGTGAGATCCTGCAGTGGTTGCGCATCACAACTGTTGCCGAGTGACTTCAGTCCGAGCAAAAACTGGTCAACATCGTCAGTGCAGTTCTGGCCGGAGCAGGGCATCATCACGGCATCAACCATGATCTGCAAGAAAAAAACATTTTGTAGTGTTAGCGACAATTTCACAGCACTTGTTTCCTTTTTAACGTTAATTAATTTATAAAAAATACATAAACTGCATGTTTAGGTATGGCAAAACTAGCCTCTGACACATTTTGTCCACAGAACTTCAAACTATACATACCTGTGCAAACGCAGCTCGGAACTGTGACGAGTCCGGACTATCTCGCTGGCCTCCTTTTGCCCTCACTTGAGTGAACAGGTTCTCGACACAGTCCTGATTAAATCGGTTGGTCAGGATGAAGCAGGGCATCATCACGGCATCAACCATGATCTGCAAGAAAAAAACATTTTTTAGTGTTAGCGACAATTTCACAGCACTTGTTTCCTTTTTAACGTTAATTAATTTATAAAAAATACATAAACTGCATGTTTAGGTATGGCAAAACTAGCCTCTGACACATTTTGTCCACAGAACTTCAAACTATACATACCTGTGCAAACGCAGCTCGGAACTGTGACGAGTCCGGACTATCTCGCTGGCCTCCTTTTGCCCTCACTTGAGTGAACAGGTTCTCGACACAGTCCTGATTAAATCGGTTGGTCAGGATGAACTTCATCCCGTGCTCGCCGTGAAGGACCTCCCACAACTGGAGGACACAGTTGATGGCTGCTTTCCAGCCCTCAAGGCAGGCTGGCTGGCGTTTTCCTTGAAAATGACAATAATGACCATACATGTAAAAGTGTACCATGCGATACTAATACACATTTACCAAGCATTGGAACAAACATCATATTACTGACATATTCAATGAAGATACTGATTAGTCCCAATCGAAGAAACAATTTTGGATGCACACCATTGCTTTTCAGACTGTTGAGCCACTTCAAGGTGTCGTTAAGGAACTCCTTGTGGCCAGAAGTCTCCGACAGGGCATGGCGCATCTGGGCGGTGCTGCTGAAGGTCCGACTGTTGAAGGCATTGAAGAGCTGATCCATTTGCTCGATAAATGCTGCTGTGTGGGCTGCAGACTCTGTAAATTATTGGAAAAGTTAGCATGGTTAGGAACCTTCAGCGGCTGGGGGGGGGGGGGGGGGGGTTGATAGGACATATAGACAGCAGGCGTAATTTGAGTAAAATGCCTTTAATATACCATTTAAATCTCAACAAAATACATGCAGTTGTACTTAATTTGTTTAAATGAAATTACAGTGTGTTCACCTGGCATAATATTCCATTGCGCCATCAACGTCATACCAGCAGCTACGGAATGGCTGAGCACTTGAGCAGCGAGGGGCACACTGAGAGCAGCAAAAGGTGGCAAGTCAATGTGCTTCCGGGTCAGCTTGGGAGCCACCCGAATTGGCTTGCTCGAGTCCTTCTCGTAGAACTCTCGGACGTGATCCCACGATGCCAGCTCTCCATCACAAGTGAATCCGTGGTTCTTGAGATTATTTCGGATGTTTTTCAACAAATGAGGAGGATCATACACCATGAACACTTTGGCGTCATCACAGAAGAAATATGGCTTACTGGCGGTTACACCAAGCTCCGTGCGGAACAGGTTCTGGTTGTTTGAACCTTGATCGCTGACAAACGCAAGAACTGTGAGTCCTATCGCTTTCAGTCTTGACACTGCATCGAAGATCAGGGTTTTCATGGCTGAACCAGACATCGGACCGCTGGACAAGAAGTATCCTATGGGTTGTTTCCATTTCTGCTGAATTCCCCGCACAACAAAGGCGATCGCGTGATTGGCAAGTTCATGAGATCGTGTGGCTCCCTCCGCGAAACCTTCAACCGAGTCACGTCCCTTGTCATATGTCAACCCCTCTCGAATAGACATCTCGTCCATAGCAACGACAACCAATTTGTCCAGAGGCTTGAACGAAGCAGTTTTCTTCTTTAGGGCTTCCAGAATGTTGGCATTGAAGCCCGGGTAGATGCACATCTTGTACATGATCTTTTTCAGAGTCTTGACTGAAGGTAGAGCAAACACCTTACGGAGTACCCGATATGTTCTTGGACTGGAATGGACGACAGAAAGTGCGAAAGCCTTGTCGCTCACAGTCCAACGTCGACCTGTTGCTTTCCTCCTGGAACACCGCAGCTGGGACATGATGAAGTCCAGCTGCAAGCCAGAGACAAACTCCGAGAGTTGGGTGCGAAGGTTGTGCAGCTTTCGCTTGACAGCCGAGCGTGAGCGAAGCTGTTTCATCGCCTTCTTTACGCTGCTCTTGGCCACTGCAGCTTTCTGTGCGGCATACTTCATGCGATGTATCTGGAAAAATAAATAATCATTTGTAAATTCAGCAGACCAGATACAAGTATATATCATATGTATTTGAGTATATTAAATCTTTAAACATTTTAAAATAATCATATCACATGAAGCGCTCCTTGAAATATTTTTTCAGTATTTTTATTTAAAATTCCACAAATGATGACAATTGGAACACCATTGTTCTGATATTAAACGTAAGTTCTGAGTGTCATGGCATTAAAACTTATACAAAGGCTGTAAACTGGTAAACATAAAACATTACTCAAATTTGTTAAAACAAGTTGGGTAGATGATATGAGTGGACCTAAAGCGACAACCACAGCAACAAACCATGCACACTGCAACGCATTAATACCGTTAGTAATAATCAAAATACAACGATTATTACATTACTAATATTAATAGTAAGTAGCAAACAAAGGGAATCATGGCTCAAACATGATAACATCTCTATTTTGAACACAAATTGTATGCACATTTACATGTGTATGATGAAATTTTAAGTAATGAATCCAAACAAGCAACGGTCTCATAGTACTGATAGGGTTTTATCCCCTTTCAACAAATTAACCTTCATCCTGAGCCGATGGTTCTCTCTTTTCAGCTTCATAACCGTCTCTGTTTAATGTTCATGTATGTTACTTATAAATGTAGAATATGACTGATACATTCACATTGCTATGCAAAGTTGCAACTAGATTCACTTCATACATGTATATACATGATATAATTCAGTAATTGTCAATTGATCACACATACTTCGGACATGTACTAACTATTATGCCTCACCATGAGCTCCTAATTCTTTCAATGCTGCCATATTTCCATCCTCCAGAAGTAGGGTGCCCTGTTCTGCGCTCGGGGCTGGGGCTGGGGCTGGTGTCACAGGGACTTGTCTCGGCTTGGGAGGGGCACGCTTGGAGGATGCTGGAGGCGGCGGGTTGGGGACAGACACCAACGTGGGGACAGCTAGCCTGGTCAAGCGCTTCCGTTCAACAGTATTCATGAACATGCAGTCCTCGAAGTGGTCTGGACAGAGGACGCAGCTACCATGCAATTACTCGGCCGTCTTCTTTAGCAGGTCTTGCGATAACAGCTAGATCTAGATCTTCTATTTTTATTTGTGATTTATAATTCTTACCGGTCTTGGTCCTTCGGGAAGCGAAAAAAACTTGTTGAGGGGTTATCCCGTCGGTTTTTGGAGCAGTTAACAGCTGCACAAAACTGCCCTTTAGTCAACCACCGCTTCGCTGACATTGCCACGTTTGTTGACATTCAGCGAGTAACACGCAATCCGTTAGGCGGCGCTGCGAGCGGTCGATCACAACGGCGGAGAGCATAGTGCGCCATCCTATTGTTATAGGATCCTTGTTTGAATTCCGAATCTGTTCAAATGTCCGCACGCAAACTACGGCGGGAGGACCTGACAATGCACGAACACCAATAACAAAAACAACAACATCATCCTTAGGAAACCCCTCCCCCATTCGGAGGTCATTTCCTTTCTGGTTCTTTCCACATATCAGCTCTGTTCTGGAATGTAAATTAAACGTCATGTACAGAATATCATCAATTTACCACCACGTTTTAAGGTTAGCCTCGACTCAGACAGTAGGTTGTTGTTCCATGATGAAAAATCTACCCATGGTTAGACACTACACCCTAACACGCTGCCTGTTTCTTATATAACATTTGATTAGCTGGTGTTTAATGGTTTGGATAAGTATAATTATCAACGTGTTGTTCAATTTGGTAAATTGAACAGCCTTGTAGTCATGTAGAACATACACACAAATGTTTAATGAAATCCACTCAGAATTAGAGCAGAGCTATAGTCCGAATAAATTATTCCAGTAGTCGGCTGATAAGGCATGAATGTTAACTGAAAAGCAGCCTGAAGCTCTCAAGTTCAACGATTGTTTTGCGTAACACAAGTTTTGGACGCGACTGGCAGATAAATCTGACATTTATCTCTGATTGGCAACTATACAATATCGTCCTGAATGAAGCTATGTTGGGGGTATTTCCATTCATTGATTTATATGATATGTTGTCATAGAAAATGCATCAGTTCATCGAGAAGGTTGATGATCAAATTACAAAATGTAGCAGCAATTTGGGAATACTTCAGTTATGTGTATACCATGTATACACCTAGACTATTATGTATCTGATACTTCAATATGATGCCAAATTCGTCAGAAAATAATTCACAATACCTGGTATTAATTAAATATTTTGGTTCGACAGGTTATACTAATTCCATCAGATGCACAGTAGGAACAACAACATTTTACACACTGACTGTACCTGATACGCCAGTGTGTCTTTGGATAAAATATTTGATTGAGCTTTATTCCTCTTCTCAATTGTTGTATTTCAGGTTTGTTGTTGGCATGATGAGAGTCTGGTTTTGTTGGTGGTAATGGTGAATGCTTACATCCTCAGTATTTCCTCACACCATCAACAACGGTTTGTATAAACTAATCCACCACAATTCACGCCTAAACAACCAATTCCTGATTTTGCATCAGCTTTAAAAACACTAGCACTTTGAAAACATCAATAATTATGTCCCTAGGGTCATGCTTTGGTTGCAGTCTCTGGCCGTTTATCACCCGTGAGTGTTGCTTGTGATTACGAGTCTTGTTTGTCCTCTGTCTTGGCAGAGAGTGGTTTAGCTAATGCATTCCCGCAGAATCCTACATGTGCCACTGTCAGCACTGCCCGCATTCTATGGATGCTTCACGTCTACCAGTCAATCAGATCGTATGACAAAAATTGAACAGCCTTGTAGTCATGTAGAACATACACATGTTCAATGAAATCCACTCAGCAAACGGTACGTTCGTTTATAAACTTAGTCGCTATTCCAGTTAGTTGTGGAGTTAGTTGCATACCTTGTTTACCATTATACCGAAATTGTTTTCAAACTTCTGCGACGGAGATATATTGTCCGCCAAAATACATATGGTTGTCATCAAATCCAATGGAATTCCTGATCTGGTTGATACGTTCTGTGACACAGGCAGCAAGACGTGTAAGTGTATTGATTTTCATAATTATTAATTGACAAATGTCACTTGTAGGACTCAAAAGATTGCACTTTTTGAACAAATATGTTCATAGACGGCCATGTTTCGACCATATATGGTCAAGTTTCCTGAACTCCATCATTTTTTCCCTGATACTGGATTTGAAATTTGATAACACGACAGATTACAAAATCTGCATATTATGATTCTACTGAGTAATGAAAATTAGCCCAAAGGCTAAGAAAGGTTACCGGAAAATATGTATTTTAGTTATTAGCCATTTTGCACGGTGACCTTCAAAATAAGGTCATTGATCAATTCAAGGCCACGAGAATATTCAGCATATATCATTTCCTATATGTCCACAATTGATTCCTAAGCAGTAAAGTCGATAATAATTCAGATATTAGCTATTTTGTACTCTGACCTTGAAAATGAGGTTCAAGTTCAATGTCATGAGAATATTCAACATATATCATCTCCCATATGTTCGCGATTGATTCCTAAGCTGTAAAGTCGATAATTAGCGAGATATTAGCTGTTTTGTTCTCTGACCTTGAAAATGAGAGGTCAAAGGTCAAACTCAAGGTAACGGGAATATTCAACACATACCATTTCCTACATGTTCACTATGGATTCCTAAGTTGTAAAGTCGATAATAAGTGAGATATTAGCCATTTTGTGCTCTGACCTTGAAAAAATAAGGTCAAGTTCAAGGTCTTGAGAATATCCAGCATATATCATTTCGTATATGTCCACAATTGATTCCTAGGCAGTGAAGTCGATAATACGTGAGATATTAGCCATTTTGTCCTGTGACCTTGAAAATTAAGTCATAGGTCAAATTCACGATCACGAGAATATTCAACACATATCATTTCCTATATGTCAAATTTGATCCCCAATCTCTAATCTCAATATTAAGTGAGATATTAGCAATAATATATCCCATTATGAAGCATAAGATAATATAACATGGGAAAATCCCATTTGGGCCAAGTTTGGGCGAAAATGGCCCACTTCGAGCGATTCAACGGCAACGAAACTTTTACAGATCACAGGAAAACATATAAGGAGTGTTATGCATTACTATGAAAAAAAGTTACTGATTAGATTTTGAGAAAATGGCCGCCAAAGTCCAAAATCAGGCATTTTTCGATGAAAATGTTCGCCCATCTGAAAAAAAATAGCAAAAATTAAAAAACTAAAAACAGCATTCATGAAAATATTGTTTTAGGTATTTTTGTGCAAAGTTTCAGAAGGATTTGATTGTAAACTATAAAGATAAAAATGTGGACGGACGGACGGCAGACACAACGCCATGCCAAGAGATTATTGGACCAAAGGCTCGGTAATCTAAAAACAAAATAATATGACTGAACTTCTCTATCTAAACGAGAATACACACTGAGCTTGTATTTACAGATATCCAACTCAATGAATTCGGAAGTATATCCACGTACTGTGAACTGAGTTGACAAAGGTTGTTAGTTTTTGTTACTGCGATGCGTTTTTAGTCTCGTGTTTACTTTTGTTTTCAGTACATGTTTTGACAAATTACCTCAGGGAAGCTCCACTCATTACAAGAAAAAATAAAGAGATACCGAAATGCTCGTGCACCGGCGTAACATGAGACATGTTTAAATGGC
Source organism: Terebella lapidaria (assembly GCA_949152475.1). Lineage (NCBI taxonomy): Eukaryota > Metazoa > Annelida > Polychaeta > Terebellida > Terebellidae > Terebella > Terebella lapidaria. Next base: position 27,568,449 of record OX424566.1, on the reverse strand, counting down.
TTAATGCTTACTTAAGGCATTTCGGCAGAGTCTTTTTTTTTCTTCCGCCGTTTTCGTTTCTGCGCGATAACTCGAGAATGCCTCGACGGATCGACTTGAAATTTTCATCACTGTTCAGATATAGTGATAGAGTGATAGAGCGATGACTGAAAAATTTTCCAGGCAATGGCTGCAGAACTTTGCATGGAGGTTCATATACCACCAGGGTATAACACTATTGATTTTTCGCCAACTCATCTTTGGGGTTTCCTGCATATCTCGGAAATGGTGCGTCGTAGAGCGAAACGGTCGGCATTTTTCGTTTTCGTCATTATCTCAGAAACGGTGCATCGTAGAGGGGAATGGACGTTATTTTTCGGACTCGTCACCCTAGACAAACATGTCTAAGAGGTATTACGAATGAACCTTGACCCGAAATATTTTTGCCGATTCGTTTTCGTCGATATCTCGGAAACGGTCCACTAGACACTTTTTGGACTCGTCGTCCTAGACAAACATGTCTATTACAGATGAAATTTGTATTATGGATGAACTTTGAACTTGACCCGAATTTTTTTTGCGGAGTCGGCATTTTTCGTTTTCGTCGTTGTCTCGGAAACGGTGCGTCGTAGAGCGAAATGGACGTTATTTTTGGACTCGTCACCCTAGACAAACATGTCCAAGGGTTATTATGGATGAAATTTGACCTTGACCCGAAATTTTTTTACTGAGTCGACATTTTTCGTTTTCATCTATTTCTCGGAAACGATGCGTTGTAGAGCAAAACGGACGTTGTTTTCGGACTCGTGGCTCTAGACAAACATGTCTAAGGGGTATTACAGATGAACTTTGACCTTGACCTGAAATTTTTTTCGCTGAGTCGACATTTTTCATTTTCTTCAATATCTAGGAAACAGTATGTCGTAGGGCCCGTGGCAAACATGTTTTAAATATCACGAATTAGTCATATCACCGAAATGCCCCAAGGAATCTTAAGACCTTAACGTCTAGTTTGTTTGGTTGCCTTGTGTAGTATTACATGTAATATCCCAAAGCAAGCGAGTATTATGCTTCCAATATTGCTTGGACTACGTCATCAACAATTCTGCATTATACATAACAATTTATGGGGAATATTAAAATTAGATCAGATTAGTAACAAGTTATCCATCCAAATCATACCAAAATGTATCAAGCATTCTATGGTTAAATAAAAAAGTGTTCTCAATGGTATATCCCATGATCTATAACTATTTGCAATCTTATGCCATCTGTTGGCCAAAGATCGAATGCCTTGACAAAAACTAAGTAGATGGATGTCTTGCCAAAGACTCTCACCATGTCGCTTTCCATATTTACCAACGTATTATCGATTCCTCTCACTGTCGGGGAAATGATACTACCAATTTATCAATTACGGATTGGTTTACCATTTACACCAACATGCTGACAGATCGTGACTAGGTTGTCAGTAAAATTGTTCAAATAAAGACATATTGGAGAGCATATCGATTTGTGGCCCAAAATCCCAGTACCATTCCCAATATAAACAAGACAATCAGCGATTGCAGACTCTCGCCCTTTGGGCCGATAAGCTATTATCGTGGTTTTTCGTCCGGCGTCCCGTCCGGGTCTGTAACTTTTTTTGGCATGATTAATTTCCCCATAAATTTGTCAGAACATACCTTAGGCCAATATCTAAAAACATTTTTTCAATTTCTTTTGATTGAATCGTTTTTGCCGATTTGGCGGCCATTTTTGACGAAAAATTGCCAATTTTGGACTTTGGTGGCCATTTACTCAAAAACTGTCTGATCAGTTTTGAGATTTTTGTTTCAAAACATTCCTCTCATGTACCTCCATGACATGTATAAGTTTCGTTGCCCTTGAATCGCCGGTCTGCGTGTGGCGCCCATTTTGTTTTTTTGATGGGTCGGCAAAAAACAATTTTTTGGTCTCAAATCAAGTCACTATTCGTTTTGAAAATTTTTTTGGACTTAGAAAATTTCACCCAATTTTCCTTCATAAATGGGAGCTATGCAGAGTAATCTCATAGAACACTTCAAGATAGAGCCTAAGTATTGGCACATTCAAATGGGAAATCATATATTGCGGTTTGAGTGGTGACCTTGAATTTGACCTTCAATGACCTTGAAGGTCAAAACGACTGTTTTGGTGAAAAAAGGATGAATTTTGCTTTGGTGGCCATTTTCTCGAAATCTATTCAGATAGCTTTCCTCAAAATCATGTGTAAGATTCTCCTTATGTACCTTTGTAGATGTGTATGAGTTTCGTTGCCTTTGAATCGACTGTCTGTGAAAATTTGTCATTAACGAAAAAAAATCTTTCAAGATGTAACTTGATTTCGTATCATATAGTCCATACAGAAAATGTGTTTCTATCTACATTTACGAACATGTTTTATCATATAGATTTTAACATCAGTGTAACAATTTATATGTATTCAGTATCCTTTGCAATTCACATGGTTGTCGGTAAGCTACAGCCCCCTTGGTGCTATGTTTGTCGAAGTTGTGACGTTTTGAAATTATTGAAATTTCATGTTTATGACGTCATTGTACGTCATAGAGCCAAACATGAGATATATCCAAAATATTGGTCTCAATGCCTTCCTTATGGTATATTACTTGACAGGTTTCAAAAGAAGTGAAAATGTTACCTTGACATCATGACAACTCAACCTAATTTTATTATCTCAGCGACTCGAAATTGAATGGAAATTTGAAATACACAAGTGAATGCAATATCTATCATGCATGTCATGGTCCAGCCGCTTATCTCTACCTCGCTTCAACACATATTTATTGAAGACATTGTGTTTCACAGGTTCTATGTGAACTCTATCATAATCCTTGGTCAGCCTATTGAGTTCATGGCCAGTGAGATGCATATCAAGTTTGAAACAATTTTGAAATATCTGAAATTTGATGTTGATGACGTCACTATGACATCTCTGTACATCGTAGCGCCAAAAATAATCTACATGTGGAACTGTGGGCTCAAGACATTTCCAACTTGATATGGTGCAAATGATCTGGTGAAGATTTGCAAATGACCTTGAATTTGACCCCCTGGCGAACGCTTAAATGCCAACGTCGAATGTCAAGGTCATACCTTATGCTCTTGTCACTGCCCTACAATATGAACTAACTTCAAGTCTCTGCGATGATTTTTGCAGAAGTTGTATGATCAAAAATGTGTCTTCATGGTTTCGCAACGACCATGACATTGGCAAGCCATTCTATTGAGTTCGTGGCATGCAATATGCATATCAAGTTTGACGCAATTTCATGCAGTATTGACAAAGTTATACCATCTTTAAATATTGGAAATTCGATGTTTATGACATCATTATTTCTTTACTATCAATTATATCACCAAAAGTAAGGCGTATTTGGAGTCGGGCTCAACACATTCTAATGATATACTACTACTAGTACTCTACGGTGCACAAAAATTACTGAATGACCTTGAGTTTTTCCTCTGGCGAACGCTTCAAGGTCAATGCCAAATGTCAAGGTCATATCTTATGCGCTTGCCATTGCCCCACAATATGAACCAATTTGAAGTCTGTACTATGATCTTTTCAGAAGTTATGGCCAAACTGTGAATACTTTGCTGGTACGATCAGGTGCAGACAATCAGTGCACGCATGATTTTAGTCAACTGTCCTCATGTTAAGTATTCTTATATGTTGAGGTTTATATTCCTGCTTCACAAGGGAATAACGACAGAATAGAGTAACAATAAAAAAGGAGGGGGGGGGGGGGGGTGGGACAAATATTCCGTGTAATGTACTAGTATTCATTCAGCAATGATATTTCACCTATACTCCAATTCGATAGAGGGAGATACAATATGAAGCCAGAGTTCCATATCTCTGCGATAACCCATAGCCCAAGAACATGTAAGTCTTACCCTCCCCAGAGCACCTCACCTCTTTTGTGATCTCCTCTTGTACTTTGCAACATCACGTGGTCGATAGGGGCACGTGATCTGCCGTTACAAATTTCTGGAAGTAACAGAGAAATCTAATGGAGATACTGTGTCATGGTAACTTTTGACAGGGTAACATTTAACAGGCATTCCTTCATATACATGGCACCGGTGTCTAAGTTCCTCATAGCTGCGGTTAGCGAACATAGATCAATCACATTTCAACGACATGAAATTGTGTCTTGTCAAAAGTACTCCATTTGAAACTAATCTTGTTGAGACAATACATAAAATGATCAGATGAGTAGCCTTTGCTAATGGCTTGTATAAGATAAAAAGAAGAAGACTAAACGGAATTGACACACATGAAATCAAGTTTGAGTGAAAATGTCGAATGAACAAAGGAAACATAGGGAAACTGTATCAAAATATCAATGATATATCCGCAAATCAGTCTGATTGAATCCCTGAAATCGTGCAGATTATTTAGTGTGAACAATGACATGCTGGCTTTTGAATACCAGAGGCAAACCTTTTGAAATATTAATGTGTTAGCAAGCAACCTGTGGATCTCTTCAGGAGACTGGTGTGAAAAACATCTATTCTTCCGATTTAAATAACTAATACACAACAAAAAATATAATACAAAATTATAAATAAATGTACATTTAGTGCCTATGATGAATGTTCGTAGCACGATCCTAAACTTTATCTATATATGTATATCATTAGCTACAGAATCGACAACTACATGTATGAACATGTTCTGTTGAACCACCACAACTTACAGTATTCTTATAAGATGTATATGACATCTTCGAATGGAGACCGAATCATCAACACACAACCATCAATGAATAGTTTGGACAGGTGTAGTCTACTTGACGATTCTGGACTAAAGAATACGGCCACCTGTATACGGACCAGGAGGGGGGAACAATTCCTAGAATAATTGGCTCATTAGACACACCCGATTCCTTTCCCATCTGTGCCCTCGTCAGACCTTTCCTGACACGCCCACAGTTCCTTTCGGTTCACAGACGAACAAAAGGTTGAGATTCGGTGGCATTCGTATACATGTACCAGAATTGGTTGTGTATTGTGCACTTCAAGATATGCATCACAGATCAGGTTGATGGCTTGGAACAATGTTTTCAGCAGTTTGTTGTTATGACGTCAAGAACTATATTCATGATACGCTGGAAAGTTAAACAAATGACTATAACGCATCGCTACTTTATAGGATGTACTAGATAACTGAGATCCAAAGTATCTCGGACTGGGGACTGGGCGCAGACAAATTACAAATGATTGGGGTTTGTATAATTGACGGCATATATACATGTCACATGGTGAATATCAGTAACAATGAAACAACTAAACAGTATTCGTCATGTTTATCAGGACAAGTATAGTGTGTACATCATGAAACAAAATACCAACCCATAATTGGCCCAGCAACAACACATACATTCTCTCAAGGCCGAGGGCGGGACTAAAACCTTGCAGATTTGACAAAGGGACATGCCAAAAGCTTCGTGTAAGGCATTTCTGTCGATCATATAAAAACATTACAATTCTGGTTGGCAGGAGAGTTGGTTGGTCATTCATAGAATTTTCTATTTATTGTTAACAATTATACAAGTACTGTACTCGGAATTTGGAGTTTATCAAACAAATGTATCATCATAATCTTTTCTGGATGGTTGAAAGAAACTTGATCCTCTGTCGGCGTCCATAGCAGGCTTCGAATAGTCACCGTCGGAATCACTGTCCCCGCGTTGTTTTGTGATATTTATTGTGATGATTAAGTCTCTATTGGGATTATTATAAGTCTGGGTGAAATCCTGTTGTCACTTTGGTCAAAATTATGGGAAGTTGATATAGAAAGTTCTGATTTTCCTCTGACCTCTGACAGTAGTATATGTAGGCCTGGGGAGATAATGTTCTCCAGACAGAACACACTGTCTGGAAATGAATTTGGGAACAACCAGACTGCCGCTGGACATTGGTGCTTGTAGGGCTTCCACAGCATGTCATTGGTGCTGACAGTGGTGTATACATAGGACTTCCATAGAATGTTGTTGGCCCTCCGCTAATCCACTTCCTGTATGGGCAAAAAGCAAGCAGGGATTTAATATGGTCAGCCTGAAGCAATACTCACGGGTGATGAACGGACAGACTGGAACAAAACCACGACGCCCGGGGACACCCTCACAAGACACCCTCCTCGAAGTGTGGTTTGAAAGCTGGTGATCATTCGCCGAGCATAATTACTGAATGATGGCTCTTGCACATGGATTCTACATTTTACACTGACTTGTATTTATGGCATTCGCTCCTTCCACTCTTGACACAGGTAGGCATTTCTCACTGTCAGGCACCGATTATTATGCAGATGAAAACAGTACAATTTGACTGGTATATGTGAATTACAGAAGTTTTCCAATATCATTGAAGTCAAAATCAAGGTCACCATCCAAAGTGCCATCTCCCATCTGAATGTGCCAATTTCTTCATCTTGTCCTGTCTTGAAGTGAACGAGGTTCCGAAAACAAAGAACATTGCCTAAGTGAGTTAATAGAAAAAGGTTGAATGCCACTCCCAGATAGAAGGAATACGAACAAATACGAATATTATTCATCATACATAGTTCGAGATTTTAGGAAGTTGAGCGGTCGGACAGTGAACGGATGCCGGAAGTCAACTGACGACATAAGCTTATGGGGTCATATTTTCCAGTAAACCAGTAAATGAACCAACAGGTCCACTCGGATTCATGAAACTTCATGCTGCTGGGGTTTTTTTGGTTTCTCATTCGGGTTTATACCTTGCTCTTCAAGTCTTTCACAGTCCTTATGAATTCAGCAAGTCCACAGACCTACAATAACCAGATGCTGCTGACGTGCTCAATAAAATCCACATATTACACCAATTATGAGTTTAGTGGATGCAATCTTCCTCTCAATCTGCCTCACACAAAATCTTTATAGCTAGGGAGAATTACCTGAACTACTCATGGCGATATAAAAATAGCTTTGTCTGTGTATAACCTTTCGTCACCAATAATATATCCAAGTTGCCACCTCTTGAGCCATGGCTTGGATACGATAATATATTGTAGATAGCAATGCCTCTCCCGAGGCTATTGATATGCCCCTTTTCATATTCTACAAATAACATGCCACCCCTTCGGCCTTGCTGACATCTCACTCCTGATCTATCAATTAGGGTATTGCTCGGTATCACGTAGGCAAGGAGTGTTATCAAAGACACAAATGCGTATGTTTTTGCTTGATGTATGTCATGCAACAAACCGCACATTCCAAACCCAAATGTCGATTAATATAAACTGTGTACCTGTAAAACACCAAGAAATACCACAAGATTATCGATATATTCACTCACGAAGTTTTGCACGATGTCTAACTTTCTATCGTCATTACCTAAACGTGTTGTATTGGTAGTATTGCAGATCGACAAAACATGGTGAACTCACGATTTTGATGTTTTTTGGAAGCAGTAGTCTGGACTCAATATTGCTATAGCATACCATAATTATGACACCACTGAAAATGCTGAAAAGAGAATGTTAACTGATACCTACAATTAGTTCAAGCAAAATGTATGTTGATTGATATGTTGACTTGATAATGGCACCACCGTGAGTGGGAAAATAGAAACTAATATATTGACAATAAACTCGAGCAAAATAGGTGTTGATTGATGAGTTGACTCAGCAAAGACACCAGATCCAGCGAAACACTCGGTGATACATGCTTCTTTGTTATTCAAAGGCTGGTGAGACCAATTCCAGTCTCGCTTTTATCAGGCAAAACAACAACAAATTGGTAAAACAATTAAAAACACAGAATATAACAGTAAAAAACGTTGTACTCTTAGCAAACCAAATTGACTTTGTCAATCAAATTCATATGGGTGAGGTTGGGGCAGGGCTCGGATGTTCAACGGGTGAGTTAATAACGGGTCATGACGATGGACTTTGGTTCTTACAATAATAATGAAATCATAGTGACTTGTGCTGCGTCCCATTGGGCTCGTGTTCATCGTGTTTTCGACTTGAGGTACCGAGTTCACTAGTGGAGAGCGTTCTATTGGGTGTTGACTTCCGCTGGAAATCAAAACGTATCCTCGCAGAGCAGTGGTGCTGATGACGCAGCATTATCTATACAGAGTAGGTGAATCACACCAACAACACCATGAAATTGTACATTGTTGGTAGTAATAGAATGCAAGAATTTCAACATTAGCACACGTAAAAATATGCAACATTTACCACACAATTTTGGGTTATCATCGATATGATATGAATACATTTGTATACATTTTTTTTATTATGTGTTAATTTGACCTTGCTACGAGAAAAAATAAGGACAAATATAAAGTGAAGAACATGGCGAGTTTCCCTGCATAAGAGGGACTAATACGAAATACCTGTGAACCCTTCATGCACGAATTCCATCAATGACAATGTATCACGTACGTTTCGCTTCCCCTATATTCTTGCCCTGTATTTTGCAACATCACGAGTTGCGTTAGGTATACATGATCGGCAATACCCTTGGAGGCACTGGAAATGAGAAAAAAATCTCTATGGAAGGCATTCTCTTGTGGACTGTCATATGGTCATATGACAGTCATCAAAGACAAATTTTCACTCGATGAGTTCGGATTACGAATGCACACTATCTCTGACAACTTGAATACTGTTGGTTTTCATTGGGAATTGTCAAATATATGGCTTCCGTTTAGAAATATTTAAATACAGGGCTTCTGTGTGGTCAAGTTTGGAAGAACTGAACTGACTGCTGGAAATGTACGGCTGTCACTGTATGTCAGTGGTCCTGTAAGTTATGTATGTAGGACTTCCAAAAATATCATTGCTCCTCAGCTAATCCATGGTTCGCGGGAAGAGAAACCAAACATGGATTACAGGCTTGTATCCTCAAGTAACACTCACTGGTGATAAACAGACAGAAACCCGAACAAAAGCACGGCGCCTGGGGACACAATTACGGGATGTCTTTAAAGTGCGGTCTGAAAGCCGATGATCATTCGCCGAGCAAAATTGGTGGTATGGGGAAGGAGTTTCTATTTCAGGCGTGAATGGTGGTATTCTTTTACACAGTTTCGACATATTGCACTAACCGATGTCGATGGCGTTTGTTCATTATACCATATTCTTTTTTCCTTGTCAGAATGATTCGATCGTAAAATTCAAAGATAATAATGGACGGGACAGACTGAACACAATTCCATGTCAATAGGTTATCATTTGGCAGGCCCTGTACCCGAAAGAGCGGGCGATCAAGTTAACGATATATCCGTCCACATAATGAGTCTATTGGAAAAATACAAACTACGGGATCTAATGTGATTCATCAAAATAAACATGAATACTCGCCTATAATTGGCTGTTATGTTCGTTCCTAATTGGGTTTTATATCCTAGCTTGCACTTCATGTCTGTCACAGTGCTTCAGTTACCAGCAATCCACAGTCCACCACCTACCGGTGCTGCTGACGTGTTCGATAAAACCTGCGAATTACTTCAAAATCAGTTTGACTGGATGGAATCTTCTCCTCATCCTGCCATTAACAAAATAGGTATCTATAAAACAATTCAAACCATTTATTCATAGCGATAGGGATGTATCCAAAGGGCAATCATGGTGTATTTTTGTCCTTCCTACTCACTTATTGGTGTAATTTATATATTTGCTTTTGTCGCTGAAAATATCATTTTGTCAGCAATAATATATCCCTTCCACACAGTCGTCCTCTGTGAGCTATGAATTGAATACATTAATAAAATTGTAGATATTGATATCTCACCCGATGCTCTTGACACGCCTTTTTTTACATTTCGCAAGGAACAACCCAGCCCTCTGACCTTGGAGAAATCTCGCTGCTGATATGTCTGTAAGGGGTCGGTATTTTTCTGTGTCACGTAGACGACGATTGTTATCCTGGAAGTAACCCGTATGTTATTGCTCAAAGTAGGTAATTACGACGAAATGCAAGTATCATATCGGTATCCTGAGTATTGTCGACTATGTTAATGCCAAGCAACACTATAATGTTATCAATGCATGTACTCACTGTTTTTTTAAAGATGCTGATATATTTGGATTTCAACTCAGTTATTTGGTAGTTATGTTCCAGTTTCATTAGGTATATCAACCAGAATTACCCTTGACACAGACTCCGCTATAGGTGAAACCAGTATGACTTTGATATGAGTGTTTGGTCGTGTCTTGTATCTCTTCTGATCACTTCTTGTATTGGGTTCGTGTGGTTATTACATGAATCTTGTTGTATTAGATTAGTGGTAAGTCGATAATACATCTCGTGCTTTTGATTTAGGTGTTACTTGAATATAGTAGATTACCATCAAAAGAAACCAATGTAGTTATAATATAATGTTTGGTCAGACTTTAAATATACTCCAAGAATGTTATGTTATTGATTTTTTATTAGTATCTCCTAGCACATGTATTATATTGGTGGAAATATAAGTAAAAAAACGTGGTATGCTCTTGAATTGGTTGCTACTTGAAAGTAGTTGATTGGGAATCTTGCTATACCAAAAATATGATGCGGTAACTTGCCCTGCTTGTTATGTTCTTCATAGACTTTCGTTTATGTTGGTGTCAGGGAGCTGACGTACGGAAATTCCAAGTAATACATAGGGGCCTGCCAGTTGCATACGTATGTTGAAATCGACCATTATAACTCAAAATGTTTGCTGAAAACAATTTGCCGAATTTCAACTGATAACCACAATTAATTTGAGCAATAATGTGTGTTTATGGACCCGTTGATTCGGCTATGGCAACAGAGTGGGAAAAAACCCTCCTTGGTGATACGTGCTCTCATATGTTATTCATAGGCTAGTGAACAGGGTCCATTCCAGTCATGTTCTGATTGGGTGAGAAGCCAATAAACTTTCCCTAGTGCATGAACTATGGTTATAAAATAACGGTCAAGGAGCGGTATTCCAAGGAACTGAAATTAAAGCCTTTTTGTAATGAGATATTTCGCATATAATATATATATCAACCTATTATCACCTATACAACCAGATTTTGATGATGACATTAACAGACATAAAATATAGCATTTTGGAACAGAAATGCACACTGGGGCGTCATCAAGTTAGAAATTCATGAACGTTCATCGTACAATTGTGGTACTGTGAAACTATATTGGTTTTGGGTATGGAATTACTAGTACTGATATTGAGATCATGGTGAATTGTCCCTGATATCATGTATGTGAATAATGTCACTGTAACCATAATTTGATCAATTTTAGTTCATTTTTAGAATCTAACATGAGTATGTCATACCTAGAGGATACCTTTTAACCAACAGGGTAACATTCGCTCTATATACAGTACATTCCTTTCGAAAGTGAGTTTTGATGAAGGATATGATATTCTGTGATCTATTCTGTGAAGCCCCATATTACACGACTTTCATCCTTGCCAAGGTATCAGACACGTTCCAATTCTTTGACGATCTTGCTCTGTGTTATGCAACATCACGTAGTGGTTCATGTACGTGTTTGGCAATACCCTTGGAGGCACTGAACATGAGCTGATAAATTCTAATGGGTATATTGTGTCATGGGGGATAAATGACATTTTCGTTTTGTAACATGATGTTATATCAGATATCGCACTACTATCAGCACACTCTTTCTATCCCAAGAGATACAATATGCCTATTTTGCCTAGTTACACATCAAGTTAGTAAATTTAGGAATAATTAAATTTCAATGATAAAAAATGTTTCCGAAAATAATCTGGGTTGTAAGCAGGTTTGATAAAAAGATAATTTCCTGGCTAGTTCTGCTAAAAAAAACCATTATTTGTTATGGAACATATTCTCCGATGCAAGCATGTATGAAATAACATACTGCCCGTTTGCTACATAACCATTAGCATATTGCCCGTTTGCGACAACTACATACATGAACATGTTCTGTTGATGCACCACAACACACAGTATTCACTAGTATATGGCATCTTCACCTGACATCCGATTCATCAGATTCTACACACAGCCTTCAAAGAATAGATTGAACAGGTGTAGTCTACTGGACGATTGCGGACTAAATAATACAGCCACCTGTATGAGGACCAGGAAGAACAATTCCTTTAGAATTATTGGCTCATTAGACAGACCCCATTCCTCTCACATCTGTGACCTCATTAAACCTCTCCTGACACGTCCACAGATAGGTGAATACGAATGCCACCGAATCTCAACCTTTCGTTCATCTGTGAACCAACATTCGGAATCTAGCGCCTATTCGGAATCTAGCGCCTCTATAGCGACTAAAGGGCATAGTAGCGTAAATCGCTCAGCCAATCAGCAAGCGTTCACTTCACTTAGGCAATTTCAAGGGAAACTGTTGTTAAACATCGCCTCATATATTTTTTTAGGCCGGACTTCTGGACGAGTGTATATTCACCTGAAAGAACGCACTGCTGGGAAATAATGACCCGGTTTTCAAGGCAGTATCTTGTTGGCGTTCTTCTCAGGAGCTGAGAAATCAAAGAGGTTTTGCATGGGCATCAGTACCCTCAATTTTGGGTATTTTCACCCTGGGTCCATTCAAGGCAGAATAGCGAAAAATCCCATGTGTTGTGAAATATATTCATGCTTACCACGCGATGCCCAATACGTCAAGTGATAAAACTAGCATAGTGGTTAGGCCGGGATATTTTTTTAGGAAGGTGTTATGGACCGTCAAAGTAAGATCATTTAACATTGAGTTGAATGGCCAATATATTTAATATACTGTAGCCTAAACGTGTCTATGCAGTGGCCAATCGACAGGCGGCGCCACGATCAGGGGAATTGTTGTGATTTGTAATTTGACGGTTTGACACGTAATCGGAGAATTAGTTTTGAGAAAGTCGGATCATTTGCCAAGGCATGATGTGTTTCCACACCACAACAACAACAATAACCAAAACAACATTACTAATTAAATAACACGTCAAATCATTGCATATCATGTACAGATAAATGGGGAAAAATTATTTCTATTGCGCACCTGGATACACGCACTGTAGAAGTAGAAGCACAGGTAGGCCTACCAAATGTGTTTTCTACACTTTTCCTGTGGACAAGGATTGGAGAGCAGTGTGGACTGAAGCCGTCAACCGAGATGTTGTGTTACTGTCAGGTACTTGGCTAGTCCACAAAAATTTTGGTGCTATCATCATTGATAAATAATAAGCATATTTTTTAATTCATGCCAGAGTTTGTACACCTATACTTTATCAAAGTTTGTTGACCACTTCGACAGGGAGGAAAATTCCTTGGCAACCAGCTGAAGGAAGTAAGTTGTGCAGTTGTCATTTCCCCTCAACACCTGATGCCAAATCAAGAATGAAAAATGTGAAAGATGTCAAGTCGACATTGTTTGGTTATGACTCTACTGTTCCTCAATATAGTGGACCCGTAAAGGGAGTAAGTATTCATTTATTTCAGATCAAAATATTATTTTATATCAACACACACAAAAATTATTGGTTTATCACTATATGTATTTATAATTATGATAATATATATCAATGTGAAAAGTAGTCAAAATATCAGTGAAATGTCCATTTTGTGGGGGGAAATTGACATCCATCTCTTGACGCCTTTTTCTCAGAAACAATAAATCAGCAATAGCAATCTTCGAATCAGCATAACTTCACCCCTAGTCATGATGGAAATATGAATTTCATACCGAAAGGCTGTTCTATCAGGACTCGTGCTCCTATTAGGACTAATGCGATATACCTGGGAAAACCTTGGTACACGTCTTCCATCTTTAACAAGTTCTCACACACGTTTCGCTTCCTTTTTATTCTTGTCCTGTATTGTGCAACATCACGTAGTTGCTTTAGGTACTAGTGTACGTGACTACCCTTGGAGCGACTGTAGGCGAGAAACGAGTTATTTCTATGGAGAGGCATTTTTCTGTGAACTGTCATGTATTCATATATCCATATATTAGTGATGATTCGAACTGGGGGTCGAACAAACATTGCTTCTAAAGACTGGATTTCACTCGATGAGTTAGGATTATGAATGCATTTCTGACAACTTGAATACTATCGATTTTCATTGGGAATTGTAAAATATATGGCTTCCGTTTAGAAATATTTCAATACAGGGCTACTGTGTGGTCAAGTTTGAAAGAACTGGACTGTCTACTGCTTGTGTATGTAGGATTTCCAAAAATATCTTCACTCCTCAGCTAATCCATGGTTCGCGAGGAGAGAAGCCAAACATGGATTACAGGCTTGTATCCTCAAGTAACACTCACTGGTGATAAACAGACAGAAACCCGAACAAAAGCACGGCGCCTGAGGACACAATTACGGGATGTCTTTAAAGTGCGGTCTGAAAGCCGATGATCATTCGCCGAGCAAAATTGGTGGTATGGGGAAGGGTTGTTTATTTCAGGCGTGAATGGTGGTATTCTTTTACACGGGTTTCGACATATTGCACTGACCGATGTCGATGACGTTTTTTCTTTATACCATATTCGGAAAAATAATGAAAATCTTACTCTTGATTTATCCTTTTTTTCCTTATCAGAAACGTTCGATCGTGAAATTCAAAGATAATAATGGACAATACAAACTTGAACGCAATTCCCTGCCAATAGGTACTAGTGTAACAGAAAGATTGAGGCGATCAAGTTAACGAAATATCCGTCCACATAATAAGTCTAGTTGGAAAAATACAAACTACGGGATTCATTGCAATTCATGAAAGAAAACGAAACTAGCCTATAATTAGCTGTTGTTTTCTTTCCTAATTGGATTTTATATCTTAGCTTGCACTTCTTGCCTGTTCACAGTCCTCCAGTTATCAGTAATCCAGTCCACCACCTACCGGTGCTGCTGACGTGCTCAATAAAATCTGCGAATTACTTCTAAATCAGTTTGACTGGATGGAATCTTCTCAGCCCGCCTTCAACAAAATAGATATCTTTAAAACAATTCAAACCATTCATTCATAGCGATAGGGCTGTAGCCAAAGAGCAATCAAGGTGTATTTTTATCTTTCCTGCTCACATATTGGTGTAATTTATATATTTCCTTTTTCCCCTGAAAATATCATTTTGTCCCCAAATATATATATCCCTTCGATACAGTCGCCCCTCTGTGAGCAATGAATTGAATACGTTGATAATATTGTAGATATTGATGGCTCGCCCGATGCTCTTGACACGCCCTTTTTCACATTTCGCAAGGAACAACCCAGCCCTTTGACCTTGGAGAAATCTCGCTGCTGATATGTCTGTAAGGGGTTTGTATTTTTCTGTGTCACGTAGGCGACGATTGTTATCCTGGAAATAACCCGTATATTGTTGCTCAGAGTACGTAATTACGACGAAATGCACATATCATATCGGTATTCTGAGTACTGTCACTATGTTAATGCCAAGCAACACGCAAATAATATCATCAATGCATATACTCGCTGATTTTTTTTAAATGCTGATGTATTTGGATTTCGATTCTGTTCTTGGGTAGTTGTATTCCAGTTTCATTGGGTATATTAAAGCTGCTGCCTTCGAATGTATGCAATATTTTTTTCAAAACCAATTTTTTGTTAAACACATCTAATGCAATATTAGAAAAAAATGCGCTCAATGATTTTGACGATTACAGTCTATCCGAGTTGTCTTTTCATCCGTTTTAGTGCCCATTTTGTACCGGTTTTGTAAATAAACAAACGAAATGTATCCATCAAACCCAAATATAAACAAATGCTCAAATCGCGCTTAAAAGTCCACATCGAGTAGATTTTCCAGTTCGTATGTGCATATATAGTCTTCTCACACTTCTATGCTTTGTTTACATCTGCATGGGATGGATACAGTTCCTGTATTTACTCGAGAACCACCTGTTCAAATGAGCAAAAGTTCCCTGAGGACTGGTTATTTTCATTACATTTGATGTGAGTATGTTTCATTCAGTTAGTTTAGCATGTTCAATATGAAATATAATTTTCAAAAAATATTTACTGGTTTCGAAGGCAGCTGCTTTAACCAGAATTGACCTTAACACAGACTCCTCTACAGGTGACACCATTGGGGCTTTGAAATAAGTGTTTGGTCATGCCTTGTTTCACTTCTGATAACTTTGATTTAGATGTTATTTGATTATAGTAGAATGCCATCAGAAGAAACCAGTGTAGTTATATAATGTTTGGTCGGATTTTAAATATATTCCAAGAATATTATTTTATTGGTTTTTTATTGGTATCTTCTAATACGTATATTGTATTGGTGGAAATATAAGTCAAAATACGTGATATGCTGTTGATTTGGTTGCTACTTGAAAGTAGTTAATTAAGAATCGTGCTGTGCCATATGTTGCAGTAACTTGTACCAATTGTTATGTTCTCGCTATTTGATTCATATTTGGTTGGTCCCGGCCTATCCATGGAATTCCGTTTATATTAGTGTCAGGGACCTGACGGACGGAAATTCCAAGTAATATATAGGAGCCTGCCAGTTGCATACGTATGTCGCAATCGACCATTATAACTTAATAAGTTTGCCAAAAATAATTTGCTGAATTGTAACTGATAACCACAATTTATTCGAGCAATAATGTGCGTTTATGGACCCGTTGACTCGGTAATGGCACCAGAGTGGGAAAAGCTCTCCTTGGTGATACGTGCTCTCATATGTTTTTCATAGGCTGGTGAACAGGGTCCATTCCAGTCAATTGGGTAAGAAGCCAACAAGAATCATACCTGGTGCAAAGCACCAGATCTCCCCGGATGACAGAAGTCAATAGCGCGATCATTTCTAGCACTGTTTTCAATTTAATTCCGTGTGCATATTATATAGGCCTACGATGTCCATGCCGGACGAATATACTGATGTGAAACCAATTGGTACCGTATAGTTCGTATGAACACTGATCGAGTACGCCCATAAAAAAAATCGAGTCCTTGATCGAGTACGCCCATCAAAAAATAGCAAGGTGTTCATAAAATTCAGCACCGTTTCTATTTGTTCCAAAATTCAATATATTCGTAATGTTGTTTTTGATCAATAGTGTACAAATATGCGACAATATATGGCATATGAGAAGTGTCTACTAAATTTGAGTACCGTCGGATTATTTATAAGCCCTGAAATATCAATGTTGAAGGCGGTGGTGTTGAACTCGGAACCCATTCCGACTTTTACACATTGCCAACGATAAATACCACGATAATCAATCTTCCGCACTTTGCGAGCGAAAAATTAGCTCGCTGTGGAACAGCGAAAAATAAATGCGTATGATTGTTAGAAGTGAAGATGCAGTCAGAAAATGGAACGTAACAAATGTGCTAGTTTTACTGCTCCAAAACAAGGAACATTTGGCACTGACATTAAGAATAAGCGTGAGAAGTGAGCGATGACTCGACAGTAGAGACACTGTTGACTGAATGCACACCGTAGTTATGTATTTATTCTCAAATCCAGCCTAGACGCTAATGTTCATGTAAATTGGCGATAGTGACGAAAAAAATGCACCATTCGACGAAAATATTCGTTAGATTATATTAATTAACTGAATTATTTACGTCGAGCTCTGTAGAACACACGTTCAAAGTATTTTCTCTTCGAAACCATATTTTTCCCCCAGTCGAAGACTATTTCCCTCATGGGAATCTCAGAGAGCGTTTAAGAAGTCTCCCCTGCGGGGAGACAATAAACCTTCCCTAGTGCATGAACTATGGTTATAAAATAATGGTCAAGGAGTGGTACTCCAAGAAACTGAAATTAAAGCCTTTTTGTAATGTGATAATTCGCATAGAATATATCAACCTATTATCACCTATACAACTAGATTTTGATGATGACATTAACAGATATAACATATAGCATTTTGGAACAGAAATGCACACTGGGGTGTCATCAGGTTAGAAATTCATAAACTTTCATCTTACAATTGTGGTCATCTCGCAATTACTGTGAAACTATAATGGTTTTGGATACGAAATTACTAGTACTTACATTGAGATCATGGTGAATTGTCCTCGATACCAAGTATGTGAATAATGTTATTATTACCATAATTTGATCAATTTTAGTTCATTTGTCTAGAATCTAACATGAATATCTCATACCTAGATAAAACCTTTTTACCAACAGGGTAACATTCGCTCTATATACATTCCTGTCGAAAGTGAGTTTTGATGTAGGATATGATATTCTGTGATGTAAATGTGGAGTTTCATATCTTCAGAAAGCCCCATGATACACGACTTTCATCCTTGCCAAGGTATCAGGCACGTTCCAATTCTTTGATGATCTTGCTCTGTATTTTGCAACATCACGTAGTGGCTTCATGTACGTGCTTGGCAATACCCTTGGAGGCACTGAACATGAGCTGGTAAAATCTAATGGGTATTTTGCGCATGGGGGATAAATGACATTTTCGTTTTGCAACATGATGTCACATCAGATATCAGCGTACGCGCCCTATCCGAGGGATAAAATAGACCCATTTTGCCTAGTAATATATTTAGTTAGTAAATTTAGGAATAAATAAATTTCAATGATTAAAAATGTTCCCAAAAATAATCTGGGTTGTAAGCGGATTTGATGAGAAGACAACTTCCTGGCTAATTTTATTAAAATAAAATCTACTCATTGTGATGGAACATATTTTCTGATGCAAGCATGTATGGAAAAAAATATTGCCCGTTTGCTACATAACCATTAACATATTGCCCGTTTTCGACTACTACATACATGTTCTGTTGAACATGTTCTGTTGATGCACCACAACTTACATTATTCACTAGTATATGGCATCTTCACCTGAAATCCCACTCATCTAAGATAAGATAAGATAAGATAAGATTTATTTAACGTCGGATCAACAAAACATAAAACATTAGCCAATTGGCTATTTACCGACATGATCATAATGAGAATGTACAACGAGAGGAAAATATTTACAAATGAACATACATTGATCAGTTGTGCATAATATATTTATACACTATAGAAACATCACATGCGCATCACAGCTGGTTCAAAATACAAACTTTGCAGACTGTACAAGCACAGTTTGGGCCTGTCCATGCTTTTATCATTCTTTTGAATGTGTTGTAATTTTCACTAGATTTAATTGTGGTAGGCAGTTTATTCCATAAGGCCGAACCTTGGTATCTAAGACTTCCTTTTCCGTAATTTACGTTGTTATACTTGGGTATTTTGACAATACTAGAATCTTTCATATCATATTTTTTCTCCTTCGCATGGAAAAGGTCATCGATATAAGGAGGAACATTATGACACAGCGTTTTATATACATGCATCCCTAGAGTTTCAACCTATGTACATACAACAGTGGTTTTTCACATTTCTTTCTCAGTTCTTCATATGATGACTTAAAATCATTGAAAACATATCGTAGTGCACGTTCTTGTATTTTCTCGATTTTCTTCAAACTAGTTACGCTACAGAAGTGCCAGACTAGTGGACAGTAGTTGAAGTAAGACAATATAAAACTTTCGAGCAACATAAGTTTCTGTTTTTCCCCCAGTACTTTCGACAGTCTTGCTATTACAGTAAGATTTCTGCCTGCTTTTTTGCAAATTTCAGACACATGTACATCAAAGTTCAAACTGTGGTCTATGTGAACACCAAGTAGTTCAACACATTTTTGAGGTTCCAGGGTTATATCACCTATAGTCAGAGGACTATCCATAAACTGTTTGCTGAATGTTATGAATTGGAATTTCGAAGGATTTGCCTGGAGGCCATTGTTTTTGAACCATGTTATGGCCAAGTTTGCACATTTGGTGAGATTATCAATGATATCTTCCAGTTTGGTACCAGTAACACAAATGGTATTGTCATCTGCATAGTTATATATATCACATATGTTTTCCATAAAGTACATTAGATCATTACAATATATGTTGTAGGCAAAAGGACCTATCATTGAGCCTTGAGCTGTGCCTTTTTTACTGTTAACCAATCACTTCGATTGACCCCAAGCTTCACCCTTTGTTTACGTCCACTAAAGTAGTTACCCAACAACGTGCATGCATCGTCACTAAACCCATATGCATCAAGTTTCGCTACCAGTAAACCATGTGATAGGCAGTCAAAAGCTTTTGACAAGTCTGTCATTGAGCTGAGCATATAAGCTTGTTGTCGAGGGCTTTCTTACAATTTTCCATCATATCAATTAGAACAGTTTCGCAGCTATAGCCTTTCCTAAACCCTGACAGTCTATTTGACATCAATGGATTCTGCACACTGCCATCAATTAATAGTTTGAACAGGTGTAGTCTACTGAACGATTCTGACTAAAGAATACAGCCACCTTTATAAGGACCACGATGAACAATTCCTTTAGAATTCTTGGCTCATTAGACATACCCCATTCCTCTCACATCTGTGACCTCATTAGACCTCTCCTGACACACCCACAGTTCCTTTCGGTTCACAGACGAAGAAAAGGTTGAGATTCAGTGGCATTCGTATACACGTATACAGAATTGGTTGTGTATTGTGCACTTATCGACATGTATCACAGAGCATATTGATGCCATGATACACTATCTTCAGCAGTTTGTAACTATGACCTCAAGAACTATATTAATAATACGTTGGAGAAGATCAATAAAAGGTTATAATGCATCGCTACTTTATAGAATATACTAGATACCTGAGAACCAAAGTATCTCGTAAGTACCAAAAATGGCATTATATACATGATACATGTTGAATATCATATTTGTTGCAGTACAACGAAACAACTGAGCAGTATTCACTATGTTTATCATGGCAAATATGACATACATCTTGAAACAAAATACCAACCTATAATTGGCCCAAGGACCACACATGTTCCCTGAGGCCGAGGCTAATACCTAGCAAATCCAACAAAGGGACATGCCAAAAGCCTCGAGTAAGGCATGCATTCCTCTCTACAATCATATCAAAGTATTACATTTCTGGTTGGCAGGAGAGTGGTCGCTCATAGGGAATTTCTATTTACTGTTATCGATTATGTATCAACCTATTTTGATACAATGAGATGTAAACATAGCAGCTACAATGGGAATGAAACCAAATCTGTTGATAAAACGACTTGTCGCATGTGATTATAATATTATGTTGATACCTCACAGACACAGTATAATCAGTGAGGATTTATTCTTTCTTAAACGGAAATATTGTCTTGGAATTTGGAGTATATCGAGCACATGCATCATCATCAACATTTCAGGATGGTTGAAAGAAACTTGCTGCTCTCCCAGCGTCCATAGCAGGCCTTGAGTAGTTACGGTCGGAATTACTGCCCCTGCGTTGTTTTGAGATATTTATTGTGATGATTAAGTCTCTATTGGGATTATTATGAGTCTGGGTAAGCTCCTGTTGTCAACTTGGTCATATAAAGAAAGTTGATACCAAAAGTTCTGATTTTCTGCCAACAACACCTTTGACAGTAATAAATGTAGGGGAGATGATGTTCTGCAAACAAACAAACCTTTGAATTTGGGAACAACCTGACTGCTGCAGGACATTGGTGCATGTAGGGCTTCCACAGCACGTCATTGGTGCTGACAGTGATGTATATATATATATGACTTCTATAGAATGTTGTTGTCCCTCCGCTAATACACTTCCTGTGTGGACAGAAGCCAAGCAGGGATTTCAGATGTTCCAAGCAGGGATTTCAGATGTTCAAACTGAAGCAATACTCACGGGTGAAGAACGGACAGACTGGAACAAAAGCACGACGCCCGGAGACACCCTCACAAGACACCCTCCTCAAAGTGTGGTTTGAAAGCTGGTCATCATTCGCCGAGCATAATTAATGAATGGGGAAGGATGCTAGGAATTAATGGCTCTTGCACATGGATTCTACATTTTACACTGACTTGTATTAATGGCATTCGCTCCTTTCACTCTTGACACAGGTGGGCATTTCTCAGTGTCAGGCACCGTATAAGTATGCAGTTAAAAACAGTACAGCTTTGACTGATATATGTGAACTACAGAAATTTTCCAATATCATTGAAGTCAAATTCAAGGTCACCATCAAAAGTGCCATCTCCCATCTGAAAGAGGCAATTGTTTACTCTTGTCCTGTCTTGAAGTGAACAAGGTTCCAAAAACAAAGAACATTGCCTAAGTGAGTTAATAAAAAAGTCGAATGCCACTCCCAGAAAGAAGGATACGAACACAATACTTTGGAAAATTATTCATCATACATAGTTCGAGATTCTAGAAAGTTGAGCAGTCGGACAGTGAACCGATGCCGTAAGTCAACTGACGACATAAGCTTTTCGGGACATATTATCCAGTGAACCAGTGAATGAACCAACAGGTCCATTTGGATTCATGAAACTTCATTCTGCTGTTTTTTTGTTTCTGATTCTGGTTCATACCTCGCACTTCATGTCTTTCACAGTCCTTATGAAATCAGCAAGTCCACAGTCCAACAATTACCAGATGCTACTGACGTGCTCAATAAAATCCACACTCCACCTATTACCCCAATATGACTTTTACTGGATGCAATCTTCCTCTCAGTCTGCCTCAGATAAAATCTTTATAGCTAGGGAAAATTACCTGAACTATTCATGACGATATCAATATGACTTTGTCCGTCTTAATCCTTTCTTCACCAAAAATATATCCAAGTTGCCATCTCGTGAGCCATGACTTGGATACGATAAAATATTGTAGATAACAAGATTATCGATATATTCACTCACGAAGTTTTGCACGATATCTAACGTTCTATTGTCATTACCTAAACATAGTAAACTTTTGATTTTGATGCTTTTTGGAAGCACTAGGCTGGACTCAATATTGCTATAGCATACCATATTTATGACAACACTGAAAATGCTGAAAAGAGAATGTTAACTGATACCTACAATTAGTTCATGCAAAATGTATGTTGATTGATATGTTGGCTTGATAATGGCACCACCGCGAGTGGGAAAATAGAAACTAATATATTCACAATAAACTCGAGCAAAATAGGTATTGATTGATGAGTTGACTCAGCAATTACACCAGATCCAGCGAAACACTCGGTGGTACTTGCCTTCTTGTTATTGATAGGCTGGTGAGGCCAATTCCAGTCTAGACTCTATCAGGCAAAAAAAAAGAAAAAAAAGTAAATCAATGGGGCATGGGCAGAAAAACCCTAATCGCAAGGTGGTAGGAATGTTTTAGTGGTAATATGACGTTATAACGTTATTTATTATGTCGAGACCATGGTATTACTCTAAACATATGGAATTTTCGCGCCAAATGTCACCTGCATGCTTCACAATAAAAGATATTCCTTAGTGATTTGGCGCTATTATAACCATTATTTTATTATTATTATTACCATTATTACTACCATTATTATTACCATTATTATACTATTATTATTATTACCACTTTTACAATGGTGCCACCTATCGAATGAGCTTTGTACACGCCCCATTCAAAACACAGAATATAACATAAAAACGTTGCACTCCGAGCGAACCAAATTAGCTTTGCCAATGGGTGAGATGGGGACGATGCTCGGATGTTCCACGAGCAGATTAATAATAAAGGGTGATGACAATAGAGTTTGATTTCTCATAATAATATCTAAATCACCGTGACTTGAGCTGCACTCCATTTGGGCTTGTGTTCATCGTGTTTTTTTTTTCATTGGTGGCTTCCATTTAGAAATATTTAAATACAGGGCTTCTGTGTGGTCAAGTTTGGAAGAACTGGACTGTCTGCTGCTTGTGTATGTAGGATTTCCAAAAATATCATCACTCCTCAGCTAATCCATGGCTCGCGGGGAGAGAAGCCAAACATGGATTACAGGCTTGTATCGTCAAGTAACACTCACTGGTGATAAACAGACAGAAACCCGAACAAAAGCACGGCGCCTGGGGACACAATTACGGGATGTCTTTGAAGTGCGGTCTGAAAGCCGATGATCATTCGCCAAGCAAAATTGGTTGTATGTGGAAGAGTTGTCTATTTCAGGCGTGAATGGTGGTATTATTTTACAGGGTTTAGACATATTGCACTAACCGATGTCGATGACGTTTGTTCTTTATACCATATTCGGAAAAATAATGAAAATCTTACTCTTGATTTATCCTTTTTTTCCTTATCAGAAATGTTCGATCGTGAAATTCAAAGATAATAATGGACAATACAAACTTGAACGCAATTCCCTGCCAATAGGTACTAGTGTAACAGAAAGATTGAGGCGATCAAGTTAACGAAATATCCGTCCACATAATAAGTCTAGTTGAAAAAATACAAACTACGGGATTCATTGCGATTCATAAAAGAAAACGAAATTAGCCTATAATTAGCTGTTGTGTTCTTTCCTAATTGGGTTTTATATCTTAGCTTGCACTTCTTGCCTGTTCACAGTCCTCCAGTTATCAGTAATCCAGTCCACCACCTACCGGTGCTGCTGACGTGCTCCATAAAATCTGCGAATTACTTCTAAATCAGTTTGACTGGATGGAATCTTCTCAGCCCGCCTTCAACAAAATAGATATCTTTAAAACAATTCAAACCATTCATTCATAGCGATAGGGCTGTAGCCAAAGAGCAATCAAGGTGTATTTTTATCTTTCCTGCTCACATATTGGTGTAATTTATATATTTCCTTTTTCCCCTGAAAATATCATTTTGTATATATATCCCTTCGATACAAATATATATATCCCTTCGATACAGTTGCCCCTCTGTGAGCAATGAATTGAATACGTTGATAATATTGTAGATATTGATGGCTCGCCCGATGCTCTTGACACGCCCTTTTTCACATTTCGCAAGTAACAACTCAGCCCTTTGACCTTGGAGAAATCTCGCTGCTGATATGTTTGTAAGCGGTCGGTTTTTTTCTGTGTCACGTAGGCGACGATTGTTATCCTAGAAGTAACCCGAATGTTATTGCTCAGAGTACGTAATTACGACGAAATGCACGTACCATATCGGTATTCTGAGTACTGTCACTATGTTAATGCCAAACAACACTATAATTGATTAATGCATATACTCGCTGATTTTTTAAAAATGCTGATATATTGGGATTTCGAATCTCTTATTGGTTAGTTGTATTCCAGTTTCATTGGGTATATTAACCATAACACAGACTCCGCTACAGGTGACACCATTGTGGCTGTGATATAAGTGTTTGGTCGTACCTTGTTTCTCTTCTGATCACTTCTTTTACTGAGTTTCTATTGTTATTAACTGAATCTTGCTGTATTAGATTATTAGATTAGTGGTAAGTCGATAATACATCTCGTGCTTTTGATTTAGATGTTAGTTTAATATAGTAGATTACCATCAGAAGAAACCAGTGTAGTTATAATATAATGTTTGGTCGGATTTTAAATATATTCCAAGAATGTTATTTTGTTGTTTTATTAATCGGTATCTTCTAATACATGTATTGTATTGGTGGAAATATAAGTCAAAATAGTGGTATGTTGTTGATTTGGTTGCTACTTGAAAGTAGTTGATTGGGAATCATGCTGTACCATAATTATGTTGCATTAACTTGTCCCAATTGTTATGTTCTCGCTATTTGATTCATATTTGGTTGGTCCCCGCCTATCCATCGACTTCCCTTTATATTAGTGTCAGGGAGCTGACGGACGGAAATTCCAAGTAATACATAGGCGCCTGCCAGTTGTGTACGTATGTTGAAATCGACCATTATAACTCATTATGTTTGCTGAAAATAATTTGCTGAATTGAAACTGATAGCCACAATTTATTCGAGCAATAATGTGTGTTTATGGACCCGTTGACTTGGTAAGGACAACAGAGTGGGAAAAAACTCTCCTCGGTGATACGTGCTCTCATATGTTATTCATAGGCTGGTGAACAGGGTCCATTCCAGTCATGTTCTGATTGGTCAAGAAGGCAATAAACCTTCCCTAGTGCCTGAACTATGGTTATAAAACAACGTTCAAGAATTGGTACTCCAAGAAAATCAACAAATAACCTTCTTGTAACGTATAGCTTCGCATAGGACATAAATACCAATTGGTTATCACAAATAAATAAAAAATATCAACCTATAATCCCATATTTTGATGATGACATTAACAGACATAGGATACAGCATTTTGGAACAGAAATGCATTCGTCATTAGGGTAGCGAAACATGAACTTTCATCTTACCATTGTGGTCATCTCGCAAATAGTGTGAAACTTTAATGGTTTTGGATATGAAATTTCTAGTACTGATATTGTGATCATGGTGAATTGTCCCTGATATGAAGTATGTGAATGTCGTTGTTACTATAATTTGATGAATGTTAGTTCATTCGTCTAGAATCTAACATGAATATATCATACCTAGATAAAACCTTTCTGCCAACAGGGTAACATTCGCGCTATATATAAATCCCTGTCGAAAGTGAGTTTTAATGTAGGATATGATAATCTGTGACCTAAATATGGAGTTTCATATCTTTAGAAAGCCCCATGATACACGACTTTCATCCTTGCCAAGGTATCAGGCACGTTCCAAATCTTTGATGATCTTGCTCTGTGTTTTGCAACATCACGTAGTGGCTTCATGTACGTGCTTGGCAATACCCTTGGAGGCACTGAACATGAGCGGATAAAATCTAATGGGTATTTTGTGTCATGGGGGATGAATGACATTTTCGTTTCGCAACATGATGTCACATCAGATATCGCACTACTAACAGCATACTTTTCCTATCCAAAGCGATAACTCACATACTCATAGTGCCTAGTATATATTTAGGTTACAACTAGTACATTTACGAATATTTAAATTTGAACGATAAAAACGATTTTTTCTTCCAAACTTATAGGTTTATGAGCAGGTTTGATAGGAAAAAACTTCCTGACTATTTTTGTTCCAAAAATAAATTTCACTCGTTGTTATGGAACAGGTTTTCCGATGCAATGATGTATGAAATAACATATTGCCCGTTTGCTCTTTACTGTCTTTGGGTATCAATTTTTATCTCTGAACTGCTTGGGCATCGCATTTGAGAAAGCCTGACTCATTCCTCATAAAAAGTAACCTTATTCGGGAGGCCCCTGCAGTTGTAAATTCCCTTGCTCTTGCAACTCAATCTATGCAGGCCTGATCGAGCTTTAATCGAGGACGTTTATTTAGAAAAAATTAAAGTGCCATTTAGAAATGATCCTACCTGGTGATCTCGATTCAATATTGCCCTCTTTAATCTGGCCGAGTTTGTGACTAATGAAATGAATAATATAGCACACATAAATAATTGAGTGTTATCTACGGAGCCCCTGAAAGGACATGGAATAAATATTTTCTTTGAATATCGTTATTGCGTTCCGATCCCTCGCATTCCGGATCGTGTTACCTCGTGATAGCCCTCATTATGTTGACGCCGATGATTTCGGAGGTTTTTCTATAAGATTGCAAGGGAACGCAATCCGGATTTCGAGGGAGTGCGATCCGGATTGCGAGGGAACGCAATAAGATCTCGAGGGAATGCAATAATATTGCGAGGGAATGCCATGTCCCCTCAGAGGCTCCCTTTTTATCAGATACTAATTCGTTTTATGAAAAATGAAATGCTGTTATCTATCTCATAATGATGGTAATAATAATTTAAAGCTGTATATTCCGTACCATGCGGGATGACTACCTGTTGATTTGGCTGTAGTTCAATCAAGTGTTGAGTCTTTAACTCGTCAATAGGGTCTAGTTCTTTCTCAAACAGATTTGCCATTTTAAAATAAAATGACTGTCAGATAATTGAATTCACTAAATTAAGTACTTTACTGTGGAATGTCGGAAATGCATTAGGGTTACAAGGTCAATACGGTATCGTTCTGGTGGTTGTAGGTCGATATGCAATGTATGTACGCGTACGCTGCCAAATGTACTTCTGACTTTTGTATTAAACATTTTTCAATGGTGGATATTCCAGTCATCGGTTTGCACTTCCACTGGGTCCGCCAATTGGTTTTGCTGGAATACAATTTGCAGCACACTAATGAGATTGGGCACATTTTTGGAGAGAATATCGCGACTGGATGAGATGATTGTCATGTGCCTAGTCCATAAACAAAGCCAAGACAACAAAATTACCCGCATTTGGCACAGTGTTAGGAGCTTGACGTCCCCAGTGCCAATGCTGAAAACACTACACACACACACATAGTCGCTAATGAACTGCTTGCCTAAACCAAGACAGCTGCATCAGTGACGCCAGTGGGCACTTACCCATAGACAGGGGGCGGTCGGTGATTGTGCCAGCGGTCTCCCGCAGATTGGCACTGCTCGGTCGGTGCCTGGAGAGGTAGCTAGGAGCCTCGGGGACACGCGAGTCGCCCCTGCTGTAAGCTCAAGCTGCACCCTGTAAGCTGTTGATCGGATTTTGCGGCTGCCAGAAAGCGAGCAAGCGAGAGCTGCAGAGGATAAGAGGAGACGAGGCTTGCATGCGGATGAGGCACGTGTGTTTGGCATGGGCTGAAGTCGTTTTGTTGTCGCCGTCTGTACACGAAAGGTATTCACACCTTGTCGACTTGTTAGGCAGGCGTTGTTCTCCAAACGTAGTGCAGGGCTGACGTAGATCTTGCATAATTTGGTCAAGTACAATAGGAGAGTTATAATGAAAGGTGAGTCTATCTGTATTACATGTTATATTGCTCTGTGACTGGCTAATACAGGTAAATGTGTTTATGTAAGATATATGAGTATAGAGTAGGTACTACTAGGCCTACTACTACTAACAATAAAGTACTTGTATAGCGCAGTATATCAGAATAACATCCTTTCATACTAGTTTGAAACAAAAATAACACACAGCTTAGGTTGGAAGGCAAATATGCCTGCATTTGTAATGCTAATATAATATAAGTCAATATTAGTTATATATTGGCATCTATCATTTGGAACCATAACATTATCCAAGATAGTTAGTCAGACTGATAAACTGCGAACTACATTGCAGTGTTATTGGTAGAGCCAGACATGCCTAAATCCTCCAAAGTGCAATATAGTGGCACTTCTGGCTTCCTCTCGTTTTTGAATATCCACGTGACATAAATCTAGAAGAGACAGTGCTCGAGACTACGTGGGAACAGGGCAAAACGACCCTCAGTCACCATGGCTACCCTCGCTATTGGATTATCGAATAAATGAGATTGGTTCCAACGTTAATTTGACAAACAACTTCATGTGGAGGTTGAATATTGAGCGGTTCTTCTCGTGGTCGCAGGCATTAGTTCGATTGCAGTCTAGTCAAAATTCAATACCTGGATTCTCATTCAGTGGAGTGCCTGTCGTGTAAATTATGTTCACTTCGACGAGCGATCTTTTCCCTGCAAACAGGAAACTAATGTTGTATAGGCCCACTAATGGTGGCCAGTCGTTCTAGTAGGCCTACATTACCCCAAAGCTATCGCGTCCCTGAGCAATTGACTATTAACGGTTTGAAAAAAGAATGATTTCCCAATAAATCTTCAAGTGATTTTGTTCGTTCCAATGGTAAAATTTGTTAGGCAAATAGTGTTGCAAATCGACCTCAGTGCAACGGGTACATGATAGTCCATCGCGATAATTGCAGGAAATTGTTATAACAAAGTATATTTGTAATCAATCATACTCGTAATTTGTGTTATTGCAAGTAATGTCATGGAGTACATATTATTGTTTGCAAAAGCACTTCGGTTCATGACACACAGCTGTACATGGGGACGCCATACACAATGTTTGTGTGTAGACGCTACCGATGCAAAACCAAACTGGATTGGGTGTGTTTGATGTGAAAAATATTTGTATGAATGTCGCCATTGTATCAGTAACATTGAAGGAACAACTACCATAGCTATTTATTTTGATTCATATAAACACCTGAATATCATTATAATACCAATATTTATGTAATTTTGTGCACTACTGGTGGTGACGTTGAGTACACATACATGTACACAAGCAACTTCCTCTGTGAAGCAATCTCCTCAATTTGCATGCCACCTGTACAGATGTGTGAAACAATGAGCGGTGGCAGATCGCATTGATATCACTAATATATTTCCCCGACATTTATTTCAGACGAGCACCTGTGGGAAAAGATATGACCCTAAACAACAGCCCATCGTTTCAAAATGGCAGTTTGGATGGTTTACCTGAACAGCCGTGTATCGATTTCCGCTAAGTGCAACAGTCAACGACGAAGACATTTGTTCCCGTGTCGGAGTTGCCTTTAGAATAAGTGATGGATATCGGCGCCGGATATTATCGTTTGCCAGCTGACGATACCATAATTTATCAATCACACTGCCGTCATCAATCCGGGTGAAATCTACGCCGCTACTAGTATTTGCGTCTATGCGAGTGAATACGGTCTAGACGCCATATTCATCACGTTACGCCCACATCTGGATTTGTGGGTTTTCAAATAGAGACTGTTTGAGAAAGATCACGCTATCCGTGCCACGAATATGTATGCTTATGGAGTGTCTTCTTGTCCAAATAAGGAGAATATACGGATTATAGACCAATGATTAATGTGTAAAACGTCATGTTATACCCGACGTCGCGTACAATGTAGTAGAGTATAGCAGATCGGTTGGTTCTGAGAGATCCTACTTCCATAGAAGATTTTCGCTTGCATGCAATTAGAGCCAAGTAGAAAGGATACTACCGGGATGACTAGAGCTGCAGTGAAGGAAAAAATTGTCATCATAACTTCATCAAATGAATAGTTATGGCATGAGGAGATGAATAAATGGAAAAATACTACACAAGTGACAGCACGAGAGAGAGAGAGAGAGAAGAATGACACTGAAGCTCATCGCTTGAATTTCTTACGACAATCCACTACAAGAGACGGACCGACTTCAAAATGGCTTTCACTTTCGAGACTTTTGTGACTTTTGTGATATCAACTGCGATAGTTACCGGGAACGTCCTGATTATGCTGGTGCTGTTTTGTACGGAACAGATGACTCATGTCAACAAGTACTTCTTCTCATCTCTTACGATGTCGGATCTGCTCATCGGCGTGTTCTTCGCCTCTTTCTCGGTGTGGGCCTCTCTCTTCGACAGCTGGATCTATGGTGAGACTTTCTGCCATATCGAGGCATACCTCGCCGCGATTTTCTGGATAGCATCCCTGTACTCGCTCATGTGGGTCACGATTGACCACTATGTGGCGGTTCGGAAGCCAGATCGGTACGAGAGTATCATGACAAAAACCAGGTGCGTGTGCTGGGTGGCCTTCATCTGGTTGGCTGCCATCTGCTTCTGCTGTCCACCGCTCTTCGGCGTGGCACAGGCAAGGTACTACTCACAGGCTTTCATCTGCATTATAGATTGGAACCTGCAGAAAGCTTACTTCATCACGTCTGGTTTGATGATCATAATCCCACCTATGATAGCATTAACGATATCGAATTGCTACATATTCACGGCACAGTACCACCAGAATAAGCTGGTGTTTGAGAAGTGCTCGGAAAGCAACTCGCGGCCGGAGTTTTACTTCATGAATTCCATCGTATGTGTCGTGTATATTGTATCGTGGCTCCCGTGGTGTATCCTACAGTTATATGAAATGTTTCAACAACCTGCAGATAGCGGCTACGAGCATGTCCAAACAGTGTCCTCGCATGGCAAATTGCACTACTACTTGATGTGGATCGCGATTGGCAACTCCTTCTGGAAATTCCTAATTTACTTGTATATGGACCACGACTTCCGCATTGGAATTAAAATTTTGTACGCTAAATTCCATTGTACAAGATGGATAGCAGCTAATTAGCGCTATCAAGCTGATTTGATATCATTCCTGAGCCAGTATTGCATTTAGGAGTTGTGCATGTAGTTTTACGCTTGGACTGAAAGGTGTATGCATGTATGTTTGTTTCTTCGATTATACCCATCTATCTATTTAATAGATCGTGGTTCATATAATACTACAAGTTAATAGATACCGAAGTGTTTCATTTGTTATAAGTATACATGCTCGTGATATCATTGAATTGTGTCTAATTCTTTCCCCAGTTTTGTCAAGCGCTGTACTACACTTTCCTACCTCAATGATTATATACATCGCTTCTCACTGGTTGTAACGTTGTTTAACAAAGTTAACATACATTCTTGCATTGAACAATGTACACGTTGATAACGGTTCCTTGTTATTATTCATGGAGGCTTATTCATACAATGCTACTGCATTAAATACACCTGTTTACGTTTGCATACTCTATTATATTTGTATCTATCTGTGTTCAGGAGTATACTTTTCCAATCGAAATTCCATTCCATGTAATTTATAGCTACATTTACACACCCGAGATATATCTGCTTGACGATAGCACACACTATATATCTGTGTTATTCAGTGCGTAATTAATGCCAATTGTATTCTTTAGTACATATATCATTTTTGTCGTATATTATTAGTATGTAATCACATGGTAATCGTCGTTCTCAAATGTAAGTTAGCTTGGCATTATCTATTATTGTGTCATAGATAATTCATGTTCAATATTAACATACTGGTCTGAAGCTTTACTAAAGTTACCATAAAACATGAAAAGAAAATTGAAACATTCATACCAATCTGTCGATGTGCTTTTGAATGGGCAATTATTGACAATGTGTGGTTAGTATGATTGCTTGCTATATGCACAATGTGTGAAATAAATGCCGAGGAAATTATCGTAATTTGGGTTTTTCGTAGTGATATTGATCACACATACAAATCAATATATGTATGTGACTCTTCGGCTAGATTGTGACAGGCGTCAATCATTAACGAAACACTTGGTGTATACAGGAGTCAAATCATTACGAGACAGGTCGCGGAAGTATCAGTGGTCGTGCCTTTTGTTTCCACTATGTTGTGCCACGGATCATTACCATAATTGGTTGTACCAAACACGTGTCCCAGAATGGTGACAATATTACATAGTATGCAGATCTAATGTAATACATGAACATGCGTGAATGTTTTATATACACCAATACAAGATTCGCCTGATATCAATAAAAACATCAAATAGGAATATATTTGGGAAAGAAACACAAGGCCGATTAGACGTTTAGATCTAGAATCACGCTAGCCTGATCAGGGCGATAGACTGAGAAATATAGTTGTTCCTACCGTTCACCTGATGGCATTGGAATACAGCTGCCAATAAATATAATAAATACTTATTTCAACACCATCCTGCAAAATATTCTGACCGAATAGTGCACGTCTGAATCACGTGGACAAAAAATTATATTATATTTGGATGCTAATGATGCTATTTAGCCCAGCATGATACTACAAGTCGCTTACACAAAGGATCACATATGATATTACTTCGCGGAGGGGAGAAAAACACGAATTCATGCGGAAGATTATGGCTAATAACATAAAGGGCACAAAGCCGATGGGGATTCCCCATGTAAAGTTATCGCACTCACCGAATGTAGATCATAGAGGGCGGGCAGACAGCCGCGATAACATAGCGAAATTATGATATTTTTTTTCTACGCTGTAAATTACTGCGGAAACAGCGACAACAGCGATCAATGGGAGCAACAATGAATCCAAAGCCACCGTGGATTTACTTGATATCTGCTACAAGGTGATTGTATCTTTGGGGATATGTCTGGCGCCATGACTTTTTTCATTATGCAACTAATGGGCACATGTGGGAGAAATCATGTAATTAGGGGGTTATACATGGAAATATATAGTACGTTGTAATATGGAACACTGGCATTTTCGTAATGGCTGATGACTGGTTGTTTAGTGTACGACTATACACATATATATTAAGCTAAATTGACTACTGGAAAGATGGACAGTTGAGGAAATTCCGCCTACGCTGTCCATGCAACATTATGTGCTTGAAACTTACTAATTGGAACTAATTACTTATACGTTGGAGATCTTCAAAATGTGATAGGGAAGTACTGTTTCGGTAATGTTCATGTTGTGATATATAATTGCTACATATATATGCCATAATCTATCTTCATCGTTGATAATGCAGCATAAATGTCAATAGCAAAGCTGTTATCTGTGGTCATGTTTTCCACATTCTGTCAACATTGATGAAATGAATATTTCATATAGAGATTCATGGACACCGGTGACATCGTGAATACCAAATAAACAGTATTAGGATATGAATGTCGCGCCGCCATGTAGCTGCCCGCCAAGTTATTTTTGCCACGTCCGCCCCCCTCCTTAACAACGTATTGCCCGATTTTAACATACATTCAATGGACACTCAGCAAAAAAAGACTGTTGTCAATATATACCTGTTCAGGAACTCTTGGAATATAAATCCATTCAAAAATGTTCATGAATATATTTTACAAACACAGCGTTTTCGGTAACAATTGTATATCAATAATTGCAGAACATCTGGTACCTCACTAGTTCTGGACGAGGAGACTCACCTTGTGCATAAATGCGTGTGAAAATCCTCGGAAAATAAATTACGTTTAATTAAAAAATGTCGCGCCGTTCTTTTCATTTCCTTTCCCATCGGGATGGTGAATGGTATAGTTGGATATGCATGGGAAACAAACGCCTTTTTTCTGCTAAATTTCAACTAAATTAGTGTGTAAACTGAAGTCTACAACCTATTTCAACAATAACATTTATAGGCATTTGACATCCACATATGAAAACATCAGGATTGTAATAGATATGGTGTACAAGGATTAGAGGTTCACACATGTAATGTTTTCTTCCCAGAGAAAAAGGCCGGTCATCAAATACACACTGTTATTCCTCAAAACATATTTGACGAATATTAGGCCTATTTTACAGCTGTTCAAGGAAATCCGCGAAAGCTCAGCGACTGTTATATTTGGACCAATAATCACAGGCTTTTATAGGTATAAGGATATTATGAATAGATATCTAAGGTTGATGTTCAAATGTAGACCAATATAGAGCGGGCAACTAGCCTGCTTAATATCATAGACTGGCGAATAATGGTATTCACTTCAGTCAGCATCATATATAATTAGTAATTGTATCATGGGCGATTGCATCAGTGAATTTTGTTCGTCAACTGCGTGTCGAACGTGGATATGGGAGCTGTGTACCAGAAAACAAATGGGGATAATTGTGGCAGCAATTATTGTTCATGTCCATGGTAACCTAATCACCCATATAAACTGGAGTGGTTTGCAAGTACCATCAACATTCGGATTCCAATTTCCTCATCATTCGTATCCAACAGCACCAGTAAGTATGATACTAAAACAGAGCCGAGCAACTGGTTTGTGACAATTTACAAGCTAATGTTTGCAGTAATTGATACTAAATCTGCATCACTCTCGACATATATGGTGCCTTCCAGCAATGGCGAATGTTGATTACAAGAACTAACACGCGAGGCAGCTTAATCTGATATCGACAAAAGTCACACTCCAGATATAAATAATTGCCTGTTAATGACATTGTTGATCGAGTGTCTGGTAATTATTGAAATATTTGGCTTGTAGCGTTTCGAGCATTTCATGCTAATCGTACTTAATTGGGGCTAGATATTCATGTGGATAATCAGCTGTATAACCTCGTCTTACAGGACAAATGAATCCCACCAAGTTCTCACTGCAACGTCATATGTGTCTCAATTTTACATTTCGTCATCGCTTCCGCATGGTTTCATGCAAAATAATTCCCAAGCAGTGATACCAAAATCCACCTATACAGGATGTTAACAAATAGAATGTATCAATACATATTTACTTTCAACATCTATTATTTCATTCAGTAAACACTATCGGACATAATTATACCATTGGCTGGGGGTGGATATGAAGGGTGCACGGCAGATTAACTCACCGCAAGGCCTACATCGGAGATCCGGAGGATTTGTTCAGAGTTGTCGATATAAAAGTTATTTGACTTGCCATGGACAGATGAATATTTTATAGCAGATCAGATTTGAAGACATCATTAGATGGCAGTTCAATTGTCTATCCAACGATATATAACAGGTGGTGATATAGTAGGTTATGTGGCAAGTATTCCCTCCTAATTCCAGTATAGGCCTATAGCACTAGTGACGGAGCACTTGAGGATGGTGCTGATAATGAACAAGCCTACACCTCTGTTGAGCAAAAGGGTCGATCAGCTTCGCCTGACGCTTTTCCAACTCATTATGAATCCGAAAGTTGAACGACGCGAAAGACAACTCGTCTCCGGTCTTGCTATCATCCAGAACTAGAGCCAGCAATATCATCCGAAACGACGGAAATCACCTCAGTCAATAGTGGAGTCATTCGATTTGTTCTTGATAAAGAAATCTTTTCTACAATTATTTATGCAACTAACAATGAGGCGATCCGTGTCATTGGTGACAAATGGGTCAACAACACTGACTCCATTGAAATCAAGACCCTCTCGGGACTGATATTTGTTGTTGGGACTTTGAGAGTGAAACACATCAGCTATGAAATGTTGTGATCAACTTGGTTTACGAAGCAGCACTATTCAGGGCAACAATGAGTTTGAAGCGGTTCAGGGCCCTGTTATGCTTTCTGCGGTTTGACGACAAGTTTACTCGTGAACAGAGGCGAGCCACAGATAAGTTGGCACCAATACAAGATGTCTGGATTATGTCGTCCAGAAACCTACTGGAAAGCTATGAGCTGGGAACTGACATAACGGTGGACGAACAGCTCATCCCATTCCGGAGAAGGCTGGACAAATACAACAAGAAAGCCTTGTCTTGTTAAAGAGGGCAATCAGCGACAAACTGGTTTGGGACAGAATGTCGAACGTTCTAGAACTCACCGAACCATTCAAGCGCAGCAGCAGAAACATCACTGCCGACCATTTTGTGATCTTGCCTTGGGATGTCCGTGGAGCGAAGGAATCCGACACTGATTGGGACATTCAGTAAGAACAAAACTTGCATGCCTGGTGTTTTCCTTCCATGACGTAGGCGATACTAAGGCTCGAGTGTCCTCGGCTTCTACACAGTGGGTATAAGCTCGTGTGCTACGTCCCAAAGAACAGGAGCGTGATCCTTCTGTAATCGATGCACCATGATGCTGCTATTAACCCCGGGAACGGAAATCCTGGCATCATTATGTACCACAACAGTACGAAAGACGGAGTTGACAGTCGACCAACTTGTACATGTGTACATGAGCAAGCGTGACACCATGTATGCAACGGGAAGCCACCTCAAAATCTCCACCCACACACAGTGCACTTGCTGGGTGTGGTGTTTTAAAAATCCCGACCCAAGGCTGCAGATTCCTCGTGTGCCATATGCCCTTGGTCCAAATGTAGCAAGCAAATAAGGCGATGCAAAGATTGCAGCCGATGTATCTGCAAAGACCTATCTAAAGTTGTGTGTGACTACTGCACCGAGTGAATACCCTTAGCTATGTACATGTACAGCAAAAGACAAGAATTTCAACGGAATAAAGCTTTATTGTATCCTGAGCATCATTTGTTCTCACATGGAAATCCGAAAACATAACACAGTAACTACTGAATAGGTCGACAACCATAACAAAAATAGGAAGTCAGATGGACATTGGAAACATATTCTTATTCCGGAATCAGTCATTGTCTGTATTCGACTAATGGTATAGTTGCCCATGCCC
Organism: Terebella lapidaria; assembly: GCA_949152475.1. Taxonomy (NCBI): domain Eukaryota; kingdom Metazoa; phylum Annelida; class Polychaeta; order Terebellida; family Terebellidae; genus Terebella; species Terebella lapidaria. Next base: position 27,530,856 of record OX424566.1, on the reverse strand, counting down.
ACATGAACAGGTGCCAGTAGTAACAAAATACTGCATCGCACGGGTCCTTTCACGGAGCACGAGTTTACGAGTGCTCTGTGGAAGGACCAAGTCAGAAATAATCCCAGTACAATGTAGTATTAGGTTTATTATATGTCTACAATAACGTTTACCACAAAAACGAGACAATGAGTGACATCACAGTGGGTATCTGAGGTAATCTGATAACTGAGGTACTAAGAATGCCTTGTTTTTGGGTTATTTAATCACTAATTTGATACAAACTCTGAAAATGTATAGACAAGCGTTTGATCACTGCCAGGCATTGAACACAATTAGGCAGTGGGGTAGTTCGGTGGAGTTGTCGTTCGCAAAGGCTAATTAATACACGACAAGACCTCAATGATTACATTGTTTGATCACCGAGCGTTATTGACCAAGTGATTAGCAGTGTATTCTCGGATTGCAAACCCATTCGTTCACGAAACACACAACACTAATCCAGAAACTATAAACTATTGACAGAGCGTAGACGAGAAGGACAATGAGAACAGTAGTAGAAGATAATCTTCAGCAACGCGATGATAAACACCAAGGACATGCCTATCAGCCGATATCTCGTTATTGTTAGGTTGAACACAATGTTCCTTTATCAAAACAGTGCGCTACTGAACGTAAACATCCCTATATCAATACGTAGGCCTATACCTGCTATTATTGAAAGGTGGCTGGTTTACACTTTGATTGAAATCGCCCGTTGGGAATTTGTTCTGTGCTTAAGCCCAGCATAATATTAGAAAGACACATACACAAAGAAGTACAAGACTATCTCTGGGAAGAAGATTATTAAATCATGGATAAGGTTGTGGTAAAGAAAACAAGGTCACAATACTGAGGCTGTTCCAGTGATGATTTCATCGTAATATTACAGAATGTAGATCACAGGAAACAAGACAGTCCCAATAACCTAGCGACATTTATGTAATTTTCCTATGCTATAAATCACTGGGGAAACTATGACAATAGCGATCAATTGAATAAAGCAAAGACTTTAGTGTTATTGTAAATGTGAGTGACATAAGCTACAGAATGATTGTATCAGGGAGATGTGTCTGGCGCCAGGGCTTATTGCATTGCCCAACAATTGGTTATAACCTATACTAATGGATGAAAACATAATTATGAGGTTATTACGCGTTTGATAATGTAGTACGTTGTAGCATGAAACATTGACATTTGCATCACCTGATGACTGATTGTTGTATGTGCGACTGGGCACATACTATAAACCATATCTGACAATCGGAGAGATGAATAGCTGAAGATACCCCACCTGCGCTGTTCATGCAAAATCATGTGCTTGGAACTCACTAACGTAGCAACATTGATGTTTCTGCTCAATGGAATTTTATTATTTCCATCACATTCACCATGTGATGTTAATGTGGAGATATATGTTGGCTACATATATGTGTTGTTTTCCAGCTAACGCATCTTAATTATCTTTATGGCAAATCTGTCTGTACATGTATGTGTGGCCATGTTCCCCACATTCTGTCAACATTGATGAAATGAATATTTCATACAGAGATTTATGGACACTGATGACAGCGGGAATACCGAACAAACAGTATTAGGATATGAATGTCGCGCGGGTTTCTTTCTTTTTGGCTATCGCGATGGTGAAGGGTATATTTGGGTATGCATGGGAAACGAACGCCACATTCACTAAATATCATCTAAAATTTAGAAGAATAAGTTCCAACCCGGGAATATCAGAGACTCAATATATGAAAATATCAGAGATGCAGTAGATATGGTGTGAGGAATCAGAGGTTCCAACACTTAATGTTTGTCTCCCAGAGAAAATGGTCAGCCATCAAATGCACATTCTTATTCCCTAGAACGGATTTGAACGGATTATTATTTAACATTTGTTCCATGAAATCCTCAGAAGCTCAGTGCCTGTGAGAGTTACATGACCAATAATCACAAGCAAGTATGAGTATAATGATTCAATGCATAGATATATGTCGATGTTCAATTGTAGGCTAATCTATGCAGGCAACTGACTTGATTGTTGTCATAGTAACCTGATCACCACGCGACCAGGCGGATAGCAGTGCAATTTTCACAACACAACAACATTTGTACTTGTGTAAAAAATGGATCTGCCAGTCTGCGTTGTTCAATTCATGTTGCAATGTTATCCATGCAAATGTCGACAGCTGATTTTCAGAAAGTAGTTTCCCGTCTTTTAAACAGAACAGACAGTTGTTGTAGACATAGTTGAAGAGGTAATCACACTTGTCTTCAGCTACAAATAACGATTCATGGGACATTCGCACACTGAAAATATTTCTCAATCACCGGTTTGTCAAATATATGCTCTGATTCCTCTAATTTGATCACATCGGTTTTATATCATTTACATCATTCTATAACTTGACATAATTCATCTGGGAGTCAAACGGCAAGTATCTATCAAATTTTAGACTTTTAGATAATACTCTTATTGTATTATCATGAGAGTAAAATAGAACTAAATAAATTAGTCAGTCTTGGTCAGCATCGTCAGGTGGACGACCCAAAGTTTGTCAGGATGATGACGTTTCGACCAAACGATGATTGACTGATATTTCCAGTGTATAGTCAAGTATATGTACAATCCGACCAGTCACACTTACACTCGAATTTAAAACACTTCGATATTATATTGATCTGATTCAAGGAGAGAGGAAAAGCTTCAGGTAGTTTTCTGGTATTCTCAATATTGTGAATAAATGACCAGCATTATGTGAAAAAGACAAGTGTGCCTCTCAGAAGTGAACATATATATGTTTGCATATTATTTCGGGACTATGAGTGATACATAATTGAAACGCATACATCACAATGGTTGTCAGTAATTGAGACAGTAACCAGTAATTGGTTAGTTTCATTGTTTCCAATTGTTCATACACCAGTGATTAGCCATCTAATATCTTACATTGACATCAAAAGAACAAACATACGCACATGGAGGAGACAACGTTTTATGTGCACTTTATAACAAATCAAATAAGGCTAGTAGGGCATGAGACCGAATTCACATAAATATATTATTTTATTGTGCTGATGATTATAATATATATGTTACAACACTTTCATATACGACTTCAGTGGTAGTGGTAACGTGGATATTTGCATGAATGAACTCAACATTTCTGTGGTCTATTGTATGTCTATGGTGGCTGTAGTGCCATACTCTCTTCATAACTAATAGGTTCGTGTGCCTGAAAACAAGTGGGAATCACTATGATAGCAATAAGTGTGTCCATCTCCATGGTAAACTAACCTAAACAACCATATTTGCTGAAGTGGGTGGGAAGTACCATCAAACAATGGGTCCCCATTTCCCCTGCGTTTGTGTCCAGCAGCACCAGTAATTATGTTACCAACACAGAGCCACAAAGCTTGTTTGTGGCAATTTACAGTGCAATGTTTTCAAATATTTACATCCCCCTCTTCGAGACATATATGAGGTGTCCTGCAGCAACGAACATGAGGATGTTGAGCACCACAGCTGCCATGATCGAGATGTGAAACTTATCTTGACATAGACAGCTGTCAATTACACTTGAGGTGTCAATATTTACTCGTGCCACGTTGCCTCAGTCAAGTGCCTGTCAATCATTAATATTCAACTTGCTTTCGCTTGAACATTTGATAATAATTGCACAGAAGAAGTGGGACTAAATTTATGACCATTATCTGTGGGTTCCAGAGTCTCTAATCTGAGAAGTGTTCCCACCGCTTACACCGCTTATCCTCGTGGGGAATGCAGAATGGTAGATATCAGATTCGCGGAAAATTGCATCCCTTCCAATTCCTGTTTTGCACATGAGTCTCATTCGAGAATATTGGCTGTATTGCAGAATATTCTATAAGTTCCTATTTTGGGGCGTTGATTGGTGATCGATTTCAGAAGCAAATTTGCAATAATGTATGTTGTACATCGCTCGCTATATAAACTGTGTGAAATAAACGTGTATTAAGATCAGGTAAGTTGTTTATATGAAACACAAAACATACATAAATCTAGTTATGCCTACATTTTGATGCTAGATTGAGTCAGACATCAAACGAAACACGCTGTGGAAGTACCTACCAGTGGCTGTGTAAATACTTTTGTTTATGTTTGCGCCAAGGATCGTTATACAATACTTGGTCATACCAAACATGTGTCTTGGGAATGGTGGCAAAAATTAAAAACATTGAGTATATATATTAGGATGTATATACATGTACCATCTGATACCATCAACTAATCAAGATTTTGATGATAACTATATGGAAATCTACATAGCAACAAAGCCAGGCCAAGTATTTATATATAAATATCTAGAAGTACACTTACATCATCCGGGACACAGTGTGTAAAATAATATCAAGACGGGTTTTTTCTATTTTTTATGGAAGAGTTATACACTTGTCCTATTCAATACCTTGTCATTATATGCGAAACGTAAATTGGGTGATAAAAATACCGCTAAACTCAGTAAGCAATATAAAGTATGTAATAAAAATATTTAAATAAGTATGCAATATAGTAAAGACTTACAATGATAAAAGCTCTTGGAGCAAAAGGCAACATTAATCTATGCGTCAGAATATGCAGGCACAAGCCAGGATTTTAGTGATAAAACTAAGACAAAAACAATGTATCTCCTACAGAATTATTGTATCATGGGATTGGGAATATACCGGGCGCCATGGTTTCTTCAATTATACAATGGGTGGGTGAAAACGAGAACAAAACATATTTTTATGGGGTTATGGGAATAGTTGCACCAGGCAAGTAAATGATTGCTTTTGATGGACACACTGGAAATCAACTGAATTGACCTGTGGAGATCGGAAAGGTGGAAGATATAACTAGCTTTGAGCACTAATTAACTAACGGTTCGGTAGGAAAATTGAATAATATTATTGCAACTGATAGCAATGGGATACTCCAGGGAATTTAGATGTTGGATATATGGACCAGACCAATCTTGTCCAGGTGTCTCGTCATAATTATGTTGTGGTATATGTTTGTTGCAGATACGTGCAATAGTTCAGTAATATCGTTGATAATGTGACATCATTTTCTTGATTGCAAAGCTGTCTGTTATGTGTGGCCATGTTCTCCAGATTCTGTCAACGGTGATGAAATGAATATTTCATACAGATATTCAGGGGCACTGGTGACACCGTGAATATCAAATAAATATTACCAGACTATGAATGGCAGAGGCGCCTTCATCTGTATAATCTGCGAACTATTTCAACGCAAATTTTTGGACCCAAAACCTAGGGTATTTTACGACTATATAGTATATATCAAGTTGAAAAAGTAATACATAATAGATGAGGTGAATGTATGTGCAGTGATCAAAGTTTCCAATAGACAATTGTTTTCCTCACAGAAACATTGCCAGCGAGGAACTGGAAGTAATGGAGATTTTCTACATTTTATTTCGTAGCAAATAATCCAGATTCAAACAATATTTTTCACATACCTCTGTTGGAATTGCAATTGTGGTAATCATAGTACATCATGGTAATAGTTTTAGCAGTGAAATGGTGATATATGTAATATGAGATTTATGATCACGTGTGGATAAAAGCACGCTAGGCAACTAGATTGATCGTTGTCATGGTAACCACTGTTACCACTGAATGCTGCTCAGTTTACAAGCGGCATCAATAATTCCATATCGCCTTGGTATGGCGACAATTGTAATTCTGTATCAATAATGGATCTACATTGCATGTTTGGTTCATATCAATTTATGTGGCAACTGCAGATTATCCTACAACTGTAGGATATCTGCAATCTTCCCGAAAGCTGAATTCGGGAACAAAATTTGTTTGTCTTGAAAACAGCATAGACAGATCAATCTTGCCGCGGTGAACATGGTTGAAGAGCATGGTTACACTTGTCTTCAGCTATAAATAGTGACTCGGTGGACATGTGGAGTCAAGTCTACTCGAATCAGCCACAAATTTAAACTGTTACTTCCAAGTGTCCGATATTGATCTGATTGTGGAAGGAAATCTTTCTATCAGGTAGTTCTCTGATATTCCCAAAATTGGGTACCAATGTGAGTGAACAATAAATAACTTAGGCAATTAGGCAATGAGATTTTCGCATGATATTACTAGACCATCATGGTTTAATGGATAATTTAATACACAGTCAGTTGTTAGTCAGTAATTGGTCTATGTCATTGATTCGGGATGTTCGAACTTAAGTTATCAGAAAATAAACATGGGCCCAATCATATTTTTGTGTAGTTTAACAAAACAAGGTTTAGCCACTGGGAGATTTCCCACGACAGTGTTATCACAATATCAAAACAAATTTAGAGCTCATTAGTGACATTCGATGATGTTTGTCTGGCGAAGTTTCTAACTGGTTATGCTCTCCTATATTGCAGCCCAAGGCCCACAATCGATAGGACTTGTAAGTGAAAATTTCTTGTGTCGTGATGAGATTATCACCTCATGGTAAACTTTTTTTTTTTAAAAACGTGTTTTTCAAAGAATGGATCCATAGTTGACCGGGGACACTAACACCAGTCATCAACTGGCCTGAAGATGCCTTGGGGCATTTCGACTGAAATTCATAAGTAACATCTGCTTTTTGCTCTACAACACGTTTCCGAGATATGGATGAAAATGAAAAACGCCGACTCAGCAAGAAAAAATTCGGCCCAGGGCCAAGTTCACCCAACATACCCCTAAGACATGTTTTTATCTAGTGTCATGAGTCTGAAAATAACGTCCGTTTGCACCGTTTTTGAGATATGCAATGAGCCTCAAGGAGGACTCACCAAATCGTTTTTGGCCCATGGGTCAAAGGTCGTTTGAGGGATTGACCCCATAATCAATAGGGTTCCTCTGCGACAATATGAGTTATCATCCGGAAACCATTTGACACAAAATTCATTCTCACGGACTAACCGGACCTCGGAGCCGGCTCCAAAACAATAGGTTTCATCTACGTAATATATGTGATAACTAATGAAAATTTCTCGAAGATTCGTCAAGGCATTCTTCCAAAATGAAAATGAAAAACGCCGACTCAGCAAGAAAAAATTCGGCCCAGGGCCGCGTTCACCCAAGATACCCCTAAGATATGTTTGCATAGTGTCACAAGTCTGAAAATAACGTCCGTTTCGCTCTTCGACGCACCGTTTTCGAGATATGGCCGAAAATAAAAACGCTGACTCAGCCCATTTCGCTCTTTGACGCACCATTTCTGAGATATGGCTGAAAATGAAAAACGCCTACTCAGCAAAAAATATTTGGCCCAGGGCCAAGCTCACCCAACATACCCCTAAGACATGTTTGTCTAGTGTCATGAGTCCGAAAATAACGTCCGTTTGCACCGTTTTTGAGATATGCAATGAGCCTCAAGGAGGACTCACCAAAATCGTTTCTGGCCCCTGGGTCTAAGGTCATTGAGGGATTGACCCCATAATCAATAGGGTTCCTCTGCGACAATACGAGTTATCATCCGGAAACCATTTGACACAAAATTCATTCTCAAGGACTAACCGGACCTTGGAGCCGGCTCCAAAACAATAGGGTTCATCTACGTAATATATGTGATAACTGGTGAAGATTTCTCGAAGATTCGTCAAGGCGTTCTTGAGTCATCGTCCGGAAACCGAAAAGTGAAAAGAAAATATTTTGACAAAACCACAAGGACATTTCGTGCCGAAATGGCCTAATAACATTCATCGGAAGTATATGAGGGTATATTACAGTACGCATGTCGGTATGTCGTATAGTCAGAATCTATCTCAAATGGTCAGTGTCAACTTATTTTGTGTATTCTTTTGGAAATCAATGTAATTTTACTTCGTGTTGACCTCTCTCATATAAATATAAGTGTCAATACATTACCACGAATACAACCAGATTTTTATGATGACATGATGCCAATAACAGTTCTGAAATAGTTTGTCAGGTAGATAATACACTTTGAGACACTCAATTTCCCAGTCATCCCTTCCATTGAAACTTTATGTACGGTATTATTGTTATTGGCAGCAAGAAAAATTAATGGTATACCATTCAACATTCATGTGTTTGTTTCCATGTGCTTCCATGTGTATTCCAGCAAATACACTATCTCCTTGAAATTGTATAGTAAGTTTTGAATCCATATCGAATTTCTAGAGAATTGACATTTTTGGGAATTGATCATATCAGGATAAGCAAATACTTCTTTCACCAGCATGACTACAGCGTTTGCTAAGTCTAGTGTGTTTCAATTATTAGCTGAGGTAAATGAACACAGTTGTGGGTAGTTTCTACTAGTTTGGTAATATCGCCGTCCGCAAAGGCTAATTATATACGACAAGACCTCAGTGATTACATTGTGGGATCACTGAGCGTTATTGACCAAGGTGATTAGCAGTTTATTTGGGGACTGTCAAGCAGTTTGTTTGTGAAACGCAGAACAGTAATCAAGTCACTAAAAACTATTGATCGAGCTCAGATGAGAATCGCGAAGAGAACAGTAGAAAAGGCTAGTAGGCCACTTTGGAATTGCTCGTGAGACCGCTGTGTTAATAGCACTTAAATATATCATTATATTGAGTTGATGATTATACTATAATGTTTCAACACTTTCGTATATGACTTGAGAGCGAGAAAAAATATATCCGTTTCTGTCCATATCATGTATTTGGTAGTGGTAATATGGATATTTGCATGAATGCACTCAACGTTTTTGTGGTCCATTGTATGTCTATGATGGCTGTAGTGCCATACTCTCTTCGTGAAAGATGAGGTTCTTGTGCCTGGAAACAAGTGGGAATCACTATGATAGCAATTAGTGTGTCCATCTCCATGATAACCTAACCTAAACAACCATATTTGCTGGAGTGGTTGGTGAGTACCATTAAACAATGGGTCCCCAATTCCCCTTCGTTTATACCCAGCAGCACCAGTAATTATGTTACGAACACAGAGCCACACAGCTTGTTCTGGCAATTTACAGTGCAATGTTTGCAAATATCTACACCCCCCCCCCCCTCATTCCGACATTTTTGAGGTATCTTCCAGCAACGAACATGAGGATGTTGAGCACTACAGTATATTTAAAAATGAATATTTAAATAAGTATGCAATATAGTAAAGACTTACAATGATAAAAGCTCTTGGAGCAAAAGGCAACATTAATCTATGCGTCAGAATATGCAGGCACAAGCCAGGATTTTAGTGATAAAACTAAGACAAAAACAATGTATCTCCTACAGAATTATTGTATCATGGGATTGGGAATATACCGGGCGCCATGGTTTCTTCAATTATACAATGGGTGGGTGAAAACGAGAACAAAACATATTTTTATGGGGTTATGGGAATAGTTGCACCAGGCAAGTAAATGATTGCTTTTGATGGACACACTGGAAATCAACTGAATTGACCTGTGGAGATCGGAAAGGTGGAAGATATAACTAGCTTTGAGCACTAATTAACTAACGGTTCGGTAGGAAAATTGAATAATATTATTGCAACTGATAGCAATGGGATACTCCAGGGAATTTAGATGTTGGATATATGGACCAGACCAATCTTGTCCAGGTGTCTCGTCATAATTATGTTGTGGTATATGTTTGTTGCAGATACGTGCAATAGTTCAGTAATATCGTTGATAATGTGACATCATTTTCTTGATTGCAAAGCTGTCTGTTATGTGTGGCCATGTTCTCCAGATTCTGTCAACGGTGATGAAATGAATATTTCATACAGATATTCAGGGGCACTGGTGACACCGTGAATATCAAATAAATATTACCAGACTATGAATGGCAGAGGCGCCTTCATCTGTATAATCTGCGAACTATTTCAACGCAAATTTTTGGACCCAAAACCTAGGGTATTTTACGACTATATAGTATATATCAAGTTGAAAAAGTAATACATAATAGATGAGGTGAATGTATGTGCAGTGATCAAAGTTTCCAATAGACAATTGTTTTCCTCACAGAAACATTGCCAGCGAGGAACTGGAAGTAATGGAGATTTTCTACATTTTATTTCGTAGCAAATAATCCAGATTCAAACAATATTTTTCACATACCTCTGTTGGAATTGCAATTGTGGTAATCATAGTACATCATGGTAATAGTTTTAGCAGTGAAATGGTGATATATGTAATATGAGATTTATGATCACGTGTGGATAAAAGCACGCTAGGCAACTAGATTGATCGTTGTCATGGTAACCACTGTTACCACTGAATGCTGCTCAGTTTACAAGCGGCATCAATAATTCCATATCGCCTTGGTATGGCGACAATTGTAATTCTGTATCAATAATGGATCTACATTGCATGTTTGGTTCATATCAATTTATGTGGCAACTGCAGATTATCCTACAACTGTAGGATATCTGCAATCTTCCCGAAAGCTGAATTCGGGAACAAAATTTGTTTGTCTTGAAAACAGCATAGACAGATCAATCTTGCCGCGGTGAACATGGTTGAAGAGCATGGTTACACTTGTCTTCAGCTATAAATAGTGACTCGGTGGACATGTGGAGTCAAGTCTACTCGAATCAGCCACAAATTTAAACTGTTACTTCCAAGTGTCCGATATTGATCTGATTGTGGAAGGAAATCTTTCTATCAGGTAGTTCTCTGATATTCCCAAAATTGGGTACCAATGTGAGTGAACAATAAATAACTTAGGCAATTAGGCAATGAGATTTTCGCATGATATTACTAGACCATCATGGTTTAATGGATAATTTAATACACAGTCAGTTGTTAGTCAGTAATTGGTCTATGTCATATATTCGGGATGTTCGAACTTAAGTTATCAGAAAATAAACATGGGCCCAATCATATTTTTGCGTAGTTTAACAAAACAAGGTTTAGCCACTGGGAGATTTCCCACGACAGTGTTATCACAATATCAAAACAAATTTAGAGCTCATTAGTGACATTCGATGATGTTTGTCTGGCGAAGTTTCTAACTGGTTATGCTCTCCTATATTGCAGCCCAAGGCCCACAATCGATAGGACTTGTAAGTGAAAATTTCTTGTGTCGTGATGAGATTATCACCTCATGGTAAACTTTTTTTTTTTAAAAACGTGTTTTTCAAAGAATGGATCCATAGTTGACCGGGGACACTAACACCAGTCATCAACTGGCCTGAAGATGCCTTGGGGCATTTCGACTGAAATTCATAAGTAACATCTGCTTTTTGCTCTACAACACGTTTCCGAGATATGGATGAAAATGAAAAACGCCGACTCAGCAAGAAAAAATTCGGCCCAGGGCCAAGTTCACCCAACATACCCCTAAGACATGTTTTTATCTAGTGTCATGAGTCTGAAAATAACGTCCGTTTGCACCGTTTTTGAGATATGCAATGAGCCTCAAGGAGGACTCACCAAATCGTTTTTGGCCCATGGGTCAAAGGTCGTTTGAGGGATTGACCCCATAATCAATAGGGTTCCTCTGCGACAATATGAGTTATCATCCGGAAACCATTTGACACAAAATTCATTCTCACGGACTAACCGGACCTCGGAGCCGGCTCCAAAACAATAGGTTTCATCTACGTAATATATGTGATAACTAATGAAAATTTCTCGAAGATTCGTCAAGGCATTCTTCCAAAATGAAAATAAAAAACGCCGACTCAGCCCATTTCGCTCTTTGACGCACCATTTCTGAGATATGGCTGAAAATGAAAAACGCCTACTCAGCAAAAAATATTTGGCCCAGGGCCAAGTTCACCCAACATACCCCTAAGACATGTTTGTCTAGTGTCATGAGTCCGAAAATAACGTCCGTTTGCACCGTTTTTGAGATATGCAATGAGCCTCAAGGAGGACTCACCAAAATCGTTTCTGGCCCCTGGGTCTAAGGTCATTGAGGGATTGACCCCATAATCAATAGGGTTCCTCTGCGACAATACGAGTTATCATCCGGAAACCATTTGACACAAAATTCATTCTCAAGGACTAACCGGACCTTGGAGCCGGCTCCAAAACAATAGGGTTCATCTACGTAATATATGTGATAACTGGTGAAGATTTCTCGAAGATTCGTCAAGGCGTTCTTGAGTCATCGTCCGGAAACCGAAAAGTGAAAAGAAAATATTTTGACAAAACCACAAGGACATTTCGTGCCGAAATGGCCTAATAACATTCATCGGAAGTATATGAGGGTATATTACAGTACGCATGTCGGTATGTCGTATAGTCAGAATCTATCTCAAATGGTCAGTGTCAACTTTTTTTGTGTATTCTTTTGGAAATCAATGTAATTTTACTTCGTGTGGACCTCTCTCATATAAATATAAGTGTCAATACATTACCACGAATACAACCAGATTTTTATGATGACATGATGCCAATAACAGTTCTGAAATAGTTTGTCAGGTAGATAATACACTTTGAGACACTCAATTTCCCAGTCATCCCTTCCATTGAAACTTTATGTACGGTATTATTGTTATTGGCAGCAAGAAAAATTAATGGTATACCATTCAACATTCATGTGTTTGTTTCCATGTGCTTCCATGTGTATTCCAGCAAATACACTATCTCCTTGAAATTGTATAGTAAGTTTTGAATCCAAATCGAATTTCTAGAGAATTGACATTTTGGGAATTGATCATATCAGGATAAGCAAATACTTCTTTCACCAGCATGACTACAGCGTTTGCTAAGTCTAGTGTGTTTCAATTATTAGCTGAGGTAAATGAACACAGTTGTGGGTAGTTTCTACTAGTTTGGTAATATCGCCGTCCGCAAAGGCTAATTATATACGACAAGACCTCAGTGATTACATTGTGGGATCACTGAGCGTTATTGACCAAGGTGATTAGCAGTTTATTTGGGGACTGTCAAGCAGTTTGTTTGTGAAACGCAGAACAGTAATCAAGTCACTAAAAACTATTGATCGAGCTCAGATGAGAATCGCGAAGAGAACAGTAGAAAAGGCTAGTAGGCCACTTTGGAATTGCTCGTGAGACCGCTGTGTTAATAGCACTTAAATATATCATTATATTGAGTTGATGATTATACTATAATGTTTCAACACTTTCGTATATGACTTGAGAGCGAGAAAAAATATATCCGTTTCTGTCCATATCATGTATTTGGTAGTAGTAATATGGATATTTGCATGAATGCACTCAACGTTTTTGTGGTCCATTGTATGTCTATGATGGCTGTAGTGCCATACTCTCTTCGTGAAAGATGAGGTTCTTGTGCCTGGAAACAAGTGGGAATCACTATGATAGCAATTAGTGTGTCCATCTCCATGATAACCTAACCTAAACAACCATATTTGCTGGAGTGGTTGGTGAGTACCATTAAACAATGGGTCCCCAATTCCCCTTCGTTTATACCCAGCAGCACCAGTAATTATGTTACGAACACAGAGCCACACAGCTTGTTCTGGCAATTTACAGTGCAATGTTTGCAAATATCTACACCCCCCCCCCCTCATTCCGACATTTTTGAGGTATCTTCCAGCAACGAACATGAGGATGTTGAGCACTACAGCTGGCATGATCTCGATATAGACAGCTGCCAATTACACTCGAGATGTAAATATTTACTCGTGTCACGATGCCTCAGTTAAGTGCCTGTCAATCATTAATATTTAACTTGCTTTCGCTCGAACATTTGATAATAATTGCACAGAAGAAGTGGGACTAAATTTATGACCATTATCTGTGGGTTCCAGAGTATCTAATCTGAGAAGTGTTCCCACCGCTTACACCGGCATATCGTGTGCGAGATCGTGGGGAATGCAGAATGGTAGATATCAGATTCGCGGAAAACTGCATCTCTTCCAATTCCTGTTTTGCACATGAGTCTCATTCGAGAATATTGGCTGTGATGCAGATTATTCTATTTTGGGGCGTTGATTGGTGATCGATTTCAGAAGCAAATTTGCAATAATGTATGTGGTACATTGCTCGCTATATAAACTGTGTGAAATAAACATGTACAGTGGCTGATTCTTGCCATAATGTGTTTGTCCTGAAAAGTTTTCGTCGCGAATATAATTCTGACGACGGAAATGATTAAAAATGCGACCGAAACGTTTTCGCTGCAGCGGAAATGTTTTCGCCGCGACAACATTCTCGTCGCACCGAAAATAGTTGTTGTCGCAACTAAAACATTTTGGTCGCAGCGAAAACCATTGTTGCCGCGACAAAAACATTCTCGCTGCAGCGAAAATCGTTGTTGCCGTGACCAATACATTTTTGCTGCAGCGAGAATACTTACCGCCGTGGTGATAATTGCACCTAACTGTGAATATTCGCCGCGGCGATAATTGCAATAATAAATAATTTGTTCCCTTTGAGGTGATGAAAGAAAAGCGTTCTAACAAGTATGGCCATTCTCGCCGCGGCGATAATAATTTTCGCTGCAGCGAGAATGTTTTGGTCGCGGCTATAAGTATTTAAATCGTGGCGAAAACAATTTCGCTGCAGCGAAAATGATTTTGGTCGCGACGAGAATGTTTTTCTCGCAGCTAAAAGTATTTAATTCGCGGCAAGAATGTTATTGCTGCAGCGACAACATTTTGGTCGCGGATTTAATGATTTCGGTCGCGATTTAAATAGTTTCAGTCGTCACAATTAAATTCGCAACAAAGACTGCTCAGGAAAAACGCATTATGGCATGAATCAGCCACCGTAAAACATGTATCAAGATCAGGTAAGTTGTTTATATGAAACACAAAACATACATAAATCTAGCTATGCCTACATTTTGATGCTAGATTGAGTCAGACATCAAATGAAACACGCTGTGGAAGTACCTACCAGTGGCTCTGTAAATACTTTTGTTTATGGTTGCGCCAAGGATCGTGATATGATTCTTGGCTTGGTCATACCAAACATGTGTCTTGGGAATGGTGGCAAAAATTAAATACATTGAGTATATATATTAGGATGTATATACATGTACCATCTGATACGACCAACTAATCAAGATTTTGATGAAAACAATATGGAAATCTACATAGCAACAAAGACAGGTCAAGTATTTATATATAAATATCTAGAACTACAATTACATCATCCGGGACACAGTGTCTAAAATATTATCAAGACGGGTTTTTTTTCTATTTTTTATGGAAGAGGTATACACTTATCCTATTTAATAAACTGTTATTATATGCGAAACGTAAATTTGGTGATAAAAATACCACTACTCTCAGTAAGCAATATAAAGTATGTAATAAAAATATTTAAATAAGTATGCAATATAGTAAAGACTTATTATGATAGAAGCTCTTCGAGCAAAAGGCAACATTTATCTATGCGTCAGAATATACAGGCACAAGCCAGGATTTTAGTGATAAAACTAAGACAAGAACAAGGTATCTCCTACAGAATGATTGTATCATGGGCATATACCTGGCGCCATGGTTTCTTCAATTATACAATGGGTGGGCGGAAACGAGAACAAAACATGTTTTATGGGGTTATGGGAATAGTTGCACCAGGCAAGTAATTGATTGCTTTTGATGGACACACTGGAAGTCAACTGAATTGACCTGTGGAGATCGGACAGGTGGAAGATATCCCTAGCTATGAGCACTAATTAACTGACGATTCGGTAGGAAAATTGAATAATTTTATTGCAACCAATAGCAATAGGATACTCCAGGGAAATTAGATGTTGGATATATGGACCAGACCAATCTTGTCCCGTTGTCTCGTCATAATCATGTTGTGGTATATGTTTGCTGCAGATACGTGCAATAGTTCAGCGATATCGTTGATATTGCGACATCATTTTCTTGATTGCAAAGCTGTCTGTTATGTGTGGCCATGTTCTCCAGATTCTGTCAATATTGATGAAATGAATATTTCATACAGAGATTTATGGACACTGGTGACACCGTGAATATCAAATAAACATTACTAGACTATGGATGGCACAGGCGCCTTCTTCTGTATAATCTGCGAACTATTTCAACGCAAATTTTTCGGCGCAAAACCTAGGGTATTTTACGACTATATAGTATATATCATGTTGAAATTGTAATACATAATAGATGAGGTGGATGTATGTACAGTGCTCAAAATTTTCAACAGACAATTCTTTCCTCACAGAAAAATTGCCAGCCAGGAACTGGAGGTATAGGAGATTTTCTCCAGTTTATTTTGTAGTAAAAAATCCTGATTCGAACAATATTATATAATATTATATAATATTAAACTCTGTTGGAATTGCAATCGTGGTCATCATGGTACATCATGGTAATAGTTCTAGCAGTGAAATGATGATATATGTAATCTCAGATTCATGTTCACGTGAAGATAAAAGCACGGTAGGCAACTAGCCTGATCATTGTCATGGCAACCTTGTTACCACTGAATGCTGCTTAATTTACAAGCAGTATCAATATTCTCATATCGCCTTGGTCTGGCGACAATTGTAATTCTGTATCAATAATGGATCTACATTGCGTGCTTGCTTCGATTTATGTGGTACCTGCAGATTATCCTTCAACTGTAGGATATCTGCAATTTTCGAAAGCTGAATTCGGAAACAAAATTTTTTTGTCTTGAAAACAGCACAGACAGCTCAATCTTGCCTCAGTAAACATGATTGAAGAGCATGGTTACACTTGTCTTCAGCTATAAATAGTGACTCGGTGGACATGTGTAGTCAAGTCTACTCGAATCAGCACCAAATTTAGACCGTTACTTCCGAGTGTTCAGTATTGACCTGATTCTGGAAGGAAATCTTCCTATCAGGTAATCATCCGATATTCCCAAAATTGGGTACAAATGTGACTGATGAACAATAACCAACTTATCAATTAGGCAATGAGAGTTTTGCATGACATCACTAGACCATCATGTTTTGTTGGAAAATTTAATAGACAGTCAGTTGTTAGTCAGTAATTGGTCTATGTCATTGATTCGGGATGTTGAAACTTAAGTGATCAGAAAATAAACATGGACCCATGATGGAAACCACTAATTTATGTTTTTGTGTAGTTGAACAAAACAAGGCTACTAAGCCACTGAGAGATTTCCCAGGACAGTGCTACCACGATATCAAAACAAATTTAAAGCTCATTGGTGACATTCGATGATGATTGTCTGGTGAAATTTCTAACTCGTTATGCTTTCCCAATTTGCTGCCCAAGGCCAACAATCGACAAGTGAAAATTTCCTGTGCTGGGATGAGATTATCACCTCCTGGTAAACTTTGAAATAAAAACATGTTTGTCTAAGAATGGATCTACAGTTGACCGGGGACACTAACACCAATCATCAATAACATTCATGGGAAGTATATGATGCTATATTACAGTACGTATGTTGTTCTGTAGTATAGTCAGAATTTATTTCAAATGGTCAACGTAATGTATTTTGCCTTTGGTTCTGGAAATCAATGTAGTTTTACTTCGTGTGGACCTATAATATATAAATATAAGTGTCAATCTAGTCCACCAATACAACCAGATGTTGATGATACCAATAGCTATCCTTGAATAAAGTGTCATGTAGATAATACACTTTGAGACACTCATTTTCCCAATCATCCCTCCCATTAAAACTTTATGTACTGCATTATTGTTGTTGGCAGCAAGAAAAATTTATGGTATACCATTCAACTTCCATGTAATCCGCTATCTCCTTGAAATTGTATAGTAATTTTTGAATCCGTATCTCATTCCTAGAGAATTGCCATTTTGGGAAATGATCATATCAGGACAACACGCAAATACTTCTTTCACCAGCATGATTGCAGCGTTTGCTAAAGTCTAGTGTGATTCACACCTAGCACATCATACTGTAAAAGAGGTGTGGTGCAGCAAGCGTGAATATCACATCCCAAATTGTGATATTTATAAGGTGGGAAAAGTGACTTATTCACGTTGAATTATTTTTCGAGAGTTGGCTTTTTTCACTCCAATGATTTTTCCTCCACATATTTCTCACGAAGAGATAATCGTCTGAAGTGAGAAGCAAAGTTGACACTGCACCACGAGACCTGTGGAACGAAATCTGTTTCTGGCATATGCTGTAGTCAATAGCACTTAGGTCAATCAATCGTTTCTGTATTAGCTGATATACAGGACCATATCCAAAGAAGCTCTCCGAACATTATCATTGTACAATGGCCATTATTTACAGTTTGTTAATATGAAGAGATGTTATCAGATTCACTGTTTTAGTTTTCACTGGGATCGTCAACACCTTGTCGTATTGGTGTAATGATTGGTACATATATACATTATATTTCGATGATGGTTGCTTGTGATACTATATTATTATACAATTGTTAAGTATGAAGTCTCTTACTTGATTAAATTTAGTAAACTGTAGACTGTCATGATGTGGTTTGAAGTGGAATAATCGGTTTTTGGTTTTCCGGTTGAAAGTGATCAATAGCTGTCTTCGGACCATGTGTATAGTACAAAAGTTCCAATGCGTACACGAATTTGTCTGAATTTGACTTTCAAAACCGGATTTAAAAAATAGTTTTGCACGGAATGGTTCCCATGCATTGATGCAAAATTAACAAAAATAGCTGAAAATACAGACAAATACACAGCCCTATCACTTGAAACTCGTATATGTATGGTAAATTATAGTGATGGAACCCCAAATATTCAGCTTGATTCTTTTGTGTTGCAAATAACGACAATATAGAGAAATTCATGTCTTTGTTTATGTTAACGCAGATGTAAACAACTCGTTCACATCGTGCGTTTTTTACGGTATGTTCAAACTCCACTGCAGGGTCATACGGGCGTATTTAGGGGGTTATAACGGTGCTATATCATTTATTATTGTATGCCTACGAAAATGCTACAGTGGATTACACAGAGTGCAATCGGTCCGATATACTGTGGTATTGACCGCCTTCATATCGACCAGGGTCGCGCATAGCAACCGACGGTCTTTTGACGATTTCGTATTCATGCGCTGGTGAAATGACGTTTTTAGTTTTGTAGTGCATGAAAATGTCCATAAAAATTTTTGCATTCAGCGTCTGAAATGGCTACAAAAGTCAGGATTTGTAATCATATCGACGTGTGTGCATATCATGATGCGGCATATAATAATAAGTTAATCGAGTGGATACTGTGTTTGAGGCCCTCGGTCGTATCTGTGCCGTGGACGCACTCGCAAGCTCATGCGTGCTACAGCCCAGACATGACCTCGGGCCTTGAACACTGTATCGAGTCAATTACCCATAAATATATGTCAGCCAATTGATTGATAATGAATTTCAGAAACTGATTATTCCATTTTACCTATTGCCATGAATTAACATTATGGCGCCATCAAGCACTAGATGAAGTTATAAACAAGCACTAATTTCACGTGTACATAACATCGAATGTACATGACAGGTGATGTTTACCACTTAATTGATATTTGAAACAGACTCGGTCAAATCCAGATTATCAAATAGGCGATTATTTGGAAAAATAAGTAGCATGGTTTGTTTCAATTATGCTCTGGTTGTCTGATATCTGATATTGCTCGATATTCTGTTGAAAAAAAAGTTATTTTGCAATGGTATCTTGCATTAGTGAACTGGGTGTTTGGGTGATTTCTATAATGGGTGGTCATATTCCCTCCTCACATGTGAAAAATGATGGGTTGTGTGCCTGCAAACAAGTGGGGATAAATATGATAGCAATTAGTGTTCATCTCCATGGTAACACCCATGATACCATGGTAACATCTACATGGTATCACCCATATTTGATAGAGTGGTTGGGAAGTACCATCAAACAACGGGATCCCCATTTTCCCCATCATTGTATTCAGTAATTATGTTAAAGAGCCACACAGATTGTTGTGGCAATTTACATTGCAATGTTTGCATGTACTGATATGCAATCGGGACATACAACTCTCGACATACATGTATGCTAGTATCTATAGCCCTCAGGAATACTGGTTATGAATAACTGACATGAGGAACATCTGTCACTTCTCGACATAGACAGTTGCAATTACACTTCAGATAAGAGTAATTACTTGAGCGACAATGTTGATCAAGTGCCAGTTGATCATCCAAATATTCACCTTGTCGCCGCTCGAGCATCTGATAATAATTGCACAGAAGAAGAGGGACTGTATTTATGACAATTTCCCGTGGTGTGCATCCAATCCAAATTGGCAAACAGTAGTATTCCTTTCACCTGTGTATCGTGTGCAATATGATCGTGGTGAATGCAGAATCGGAGAGAACACAGGCTCACGTGAACCTGCGCTCAGCCCTTTTCACTTTTGAGTTCAATTAGTTAGGGATATTCCTTATTTCGTCTAGTAGTTTGGTTATACAAGGGTCGATCTTACATATATGGAAATGTGAGTTTAGTGGTATAACTTGGTGTGTGTGCCAAAACTCATTGATATACTCGTTTCCAACAAATAGTGATAATTACACGTTGTCAATTATATATACTTTTTTCTATTATTGGTTCTCCTACATTGAGTGACAACAGTCATATGAAAATATACTGGATGAAATCGATATCGATAAATACAGACAAGAAATCTGACATTATCAGTGCTAGATATAGATGATATATTTTTTGTGGCTGTACTAGTATTTCCAAAGTTTCAAGCCACAACGAAAATGCTTATCATTTGAAAGGCCAAATGTCATAATGTACGATGTAACCAAAATAACAATTATAATGGAGCATTCTTATTATGGAGCGGAAGGTTTCTAGACCACCACATGAGTGATTTTATTAGCTGAGGTAAATGAACACAGTTGTGGGTAGTTTCTTAATATGGTCGTCCGCACAGGCTAATTATACACGACAAGACCTCAGTGATTACATTGTGTGATCACCGAGCGTTATTGAACAAGTGATTATCGTTTGTGAAGTGCAGAACAGTAATCAAGTCACTGGAAACTATTGATCGAGCTCAGACGAGAATGGCGAAGAGAACAGTAGAAAAGGTTAATCACCATCAACGCAAAGATACATATTCTGCAAATCCACCAAGATCCACGCGTATGCTCCTATATCGTCATTGTTTATGTTAAACCATTCCATCCTCGCGTGCCAAAGTCAAAACAATACGAGCCTGAATGTAATCATCATTGATGCGTTCTACTCATCGGTGAAGATAACATGTAGTTCTTTGCTTGAGTTGTTTTCTGACTGTCGCGGTAGAGCGGTAGAGCGTTCGCCTTACAGAACAGGGATTTTACTCCAGGACATTTTTATCACCTGATAGGTCGTCCTTCGACTCGGAGAGGGCATCAAAGGTTGAGGATTACAGTTGCTGCACCGGGATTCTCAGCGGTGGTGATTGGGAAGCTAATAGATGTACCTTGATGTACCCTGCTTCAGGTCGCTATAAAAATTCTGACAATGCAGGTCATACAACAGGTTCACCCCCTGAATGCTAGTAAACCCGTCAAACCATCCACGGTAACCATATTCATATAGTTGGATTCCGATATGATGTTTTTGATATGAGAAGGTTGGTTCCATCTGAGCGCCAAATATGTAACCGATTGCACACTGAAAATCAACTGAATTGACCAGTCGAGAATGGAAAGGTGGAAGATATCCCATGTGCACTAATTAACTGACCATTCGGTAAGAAAATGGAAAAATCTGTGCAATAACCAATAGCAATGGGATACTCCAGGGAAATTAGATTCTGGATATATGAACTAGACCAATCTTGTCAAGTTGTCTCGTCATATTCATGTTGTGATATATGTTTGCTGCAGATACGTGCTATACTCCAGCAATGTCGTTGATAATGGGACAATATTTTCTTCATTGCAGAGCTGTCTGTTATGTGTGGCCATGTTGTCCAGATTATGTCAATATTGATGTAATGAATATTTCATGCAGAGATTTATGGACACTGGTGCCACCGTGAATACCAAATAAATATTATTAGACTATGAATGGCACACGCGGCTTCATTTATATAATCTGCGAACTTTTTCAACGCAAAATTTTCAACGCAAAACCTAGGGTATTTTACGTCTATTTGGTATGTATCATGTTGAAAATGTAATACATAATAGATGAGGTGGATGTATGTGCAGAAATCAAAGTTTCCAACACACAATGTTTTTCCTCACAGAAAAATTGCCAGCCAGGAACTGGAGAGTATTGGAGATTTTCTCCGTTTTATTTTGTGGTAAAAAATCCAGATTTGAACAATATTATTCACATACCTCTGTTGGAATTGTAATCTTGGTAATCATAGTTCATCATGGTTACAGTTTTAGCAATGAAATGATGATATTTGTATTATGAGATTTATGTTCACCTGTTTATAAAAGCACGTGGGCAACTAGCCTGATCGTTGTCATGGCAACCTTGTTACCACTGAATGTTTTTTTTTTTAATTTACAAGGGGTATCAATATTCCCATATCGCCTTGGTCTGGCGACAATTGTAATTCTGTATCAATAATGGATCTACATTGCATGCTTGGTTCATATCAATTTATGTGGCAACTGCAGATTATCCTACAACTGTGGGATATTTGCAATTTTCGAAAGCTGAATTCGGGAACAAAATTTGTTTGTCTTGAAAACAGCACCAACAGCTCAATCTTGCCTCTGTAAACACAGTTGAAGAGCTTGGCTACACTTGTCTTCAGCTATAAATAGTGACTCGGTGGATATGTTTAGTCAAGTATACTCGAATCAGCCACAAATTCAGACTGTTACATCCAAGTGTCCAATATTGATCTAATCGTGGAAGAAAATCTTTCTATCAGGTAGTGATCTGATATTCCCTAAATTGGGTAACAGTGTGATTGAGTGAACAATAATTAACTTATCAATTCGGCAATGAGATTTCTGCATAATATTACTAGATATTACTATTACTGGAAAATTTAAGACACAGTCAGTTGTTAGTCAGGCATTGGTCTATGTCATTGATTCGGCATGTCCAAGCTTAAGTGATCAGAAAATAAACATGAGTCCATGATGGAAACCACTAATTTATGTTTATGTGTAATTTATCAAAACAAGGTTAAGCCACTGGAAGATTTCTCAGGACAGTTATATCGCAATATCAAAACAAATTTAGAGCTCATCGGTGACATTTGATGATGTTTGTCTGGCGAAACTTCTAACTTGTTGTGCCATGGCCAATACAAGGCCCACAATCGATGACAAGTGAAAATTTCCTGTGCCGGGATGAGATTATCACCTAATGGTAAACTTTGGGGGGGGGGGAATGGGTCCACAGATGACCGGGGACACTAACACCAGTCATCAATAACATTCATGGGATGTATATGAGGTTATATTACAGTACGCATGTTGTTCTGTCGTATAGTCAGATTTCGTTTCGAATGGTCAGCGTCAACTTATTTTGTTATGCTTCTGGAAATAATGTAATTATACTTCGTGTGGACCTCTCTTATATAAATATAAGTGTCAATCCATTAACACCAATGCAACCAGATTTTTATATAAAGTGTCATGTAGATTATACACTTTGAGACACTCATTTCCCCAATCATCCCTTCCATTGAAACTTTGTGTACTGTATTATTATTGTTGGCAGCGAGAAAAATGTATGGTGTACCATTCAACTTCTATGTGTTTTATTCCAGCAAATCCATCATCTCCTTGAAATTGTATAGTAATTTTTGAATCGGTATCTCATCCCTAGAGAATTGACATTTGGGAATTGATCATATCAGGACAACAAGCAAATACTTCTTTCACGAGCATGATTGCAGCGTTTGCTAAAGTCTAGTGTGTTTCACACTTAGCACATACTGTAAAAGAGGTGTGGTTCAGCAAGCGTGATTATCACATCCCAAAGAGTAATATTTATAAGAATTGAAAAGTGACTTATTCACGTTGAATTAATTTCGAGAGTTGGCTTACCCTGCATATTTTCACCCCAATGATTTTTTTCTCCACATATCTCCCACGGAGAGATAATCGTCTGAAGTGAGAAGCACAGTGGACACTGCACCACGAAACTGGTGGAACGAAATCTGTTTCTGGCATATACTGTAGTCAATAGCACTTAGGTCAATCAATCGTCTCTGTATTAGTTGATATGCAGGACCATATCCAAAGAAGCTATCCGAACATTATCATTGTAAAATGGCCATTCTTTACAGTTTGTTAATACGAAGAGATATCAGTTTCACTGTGACTAGTTTTAGTTTTCACTGGGATCGTCAACACCTTGTCGTATTGGTGTAGTGAGTGGTTCATATATACATTATATTTCGATGATGGTTGCTTGTGATAATATATTATTATACCATTGTTATCAAGTATGAAGTCTCTCACTTGATTAAATTCAGTAAAAATGTCATGTAAACTTTCATGATGTGGTTTAAAGTGGAATAATAATCGGTTTTTGGTTTTCTGGTTGAATGTGATCAACAGCCGTCTCCAGAGCAACTGTATTCTGCAAAAGTTCCAATGCGTACACGAATTTGTCTAAATTTGACTTTTTAAATCGGATTTTAAAAATAGTTTTGCATGATTCCCATGCATTGATGCAAAATTAACAAAAATAGCTGAAAATACAGACAAATACACAGCCCTATCACTTGAAATGCGTGTATGTATGGTATATTACAGTGATGAAACCCCAAATATTCAGCTTGATTCTTTTGTGTTGCAAATAACGACAATATATGGAAATTCATTTCTTTGTTTATGTTAGCGCAGATGTAAACAACTCGTTTACATTGTGTGTCTTTTTACGGTATGTTCAAACTCCACTGCAGGGTCGTGCGGACGTATTTAGAGGGTTATAACGGTGCTATATCATCTAATATTATATGCCTAAGAAAATGCTACAATGGATTACACAGGGTGCAATCGGTCCGATATACATATCTACGGCGGTATTGACCTCCTTGATATTGACCGGCATCGCGCATAGCAACCGACGGTCTTTGACGATTTCGTATTCATGAGCTGGTGAAATGACGTTTTGGTTTTGTAGTGCATGAAAATGTCCATAAATTTTTTTGCTTTCAGCGTCTAAACATTGCTGAAATGGCGAGAAAAGTCAGCATTTGTCATCATGTCTCTCCCGACGTGTGTGCATCATGATGTAGCATATAACAATAAGTTAATCGACTGGATACAGTGTTTGAGGCCCTCTGTCGTGTCTGTGCCGCGGACGCACTTGCAAGCTCGTACGTGCTACGGCCCAGACACGAATGACCAGTGTCGTCACTAGGGGTGGGCACAGGGGGCACGTGCCCCCGATCTTTTCATGTGTGCCCCGAATTTTGAGCACACAAAAAATTGCATATGATTCACCCCCTTCGCTTCCCGACTGTCAGTCAATGAACTGCATTTTGAAACCATGTTTCAGGTTGACATGTTCAATTAAAAAAAAAAGTTTGTTGTATTATCATGTTGTACCACAAACCACAGGCTGCAGGAAAAGCCCTGCAGGAACTTTAATCCAGATTATGGGAAAGCATCACCGCTCATGAGTACAGCTCGTTAAGATTGACAAAAAGGAGATGTGTACCAGATGATATGAAATGTACCAGATGTGAAGCAAATGTTTTCAAGTTTGGTTCGATTTATGCCCAATTGTGCTGACCCAACTAGATCTACTGGTATTTCTGAGGCCAATATGTTGGGAGCAAAATTATAAAAACCTGCAAGTCATTTTGACATGTTAGGGGTGTCTAGATGTGTTTTAATTGGTTGTTCGAGAGTGCAAAATCAAAAAAAATCCAGGGGGCTTACGGCGCCCCCCGAACCCCCAGACCGCTTTAGCTACGCTCGCTTGCACCCACGCCTCCACAATAACTGTGCCCACAATGTTTCATTTCCTAGTGACGCCCTGCATGACCTCGGGAATTAAACACTGTATCGAATCAATTACCCATAAATATACATTGTATGTCAGCCAACTGATTGATAATGAATTTCAGAAACCGATTATTCCACTTTAACTATTGCCATGGATATCCATTATGGTGCCATCAAGCACTAGATGAAGTTATATATAAGTACTAATTTCACGTGTGCATAACATCGAATGTACATGACAAGTGATGCTTACCACTCAATTGATATCTGAAACAGACTTGGTCAAATCCAGATTATCAAATATGCGATCAATTGAAAAAAAGGTAGCATGATATGTTTCAATTATGCTCTGGTTGTCTGATATCTGATATTGCCCGAAGTTCCGTTCAAAGAATATAGATTTTGCAATGGTATCTTGCATTAGTGAACTGGGTGTTTGTGTGATTTCTATAATGGGTTCAGTCATATTCCCTCCTCACATGTGAAAAATGATGGGTTGTGTGTCTGCAAACAAGTGGGGATAAATATGAGAGCAATTAGTGTTCATCTCCATGGTAACTTATTCACCCATATTTGACAGAGTGGTTGGGAAGTACCATCAAACAACGGGATCCACATTTCCCCCATCATTGTATTCAGCAGCACCAGAAATTATGTTAAAGAGCAACACAGCTTGTTGTGGCAATTTATATTGCAATGTTTGCACGTACTGATATACAATCGGGACAAACAACTCTCGACATATACTAGTATCTGTGGATCTCAATCATGAGAAAATGTTGGTTGCAAATAACTGACATGAGGAACACCTGTCACTTCTCGACATAGACAGTTGCAATTACACTTCAGATAAGAATAATTACTTGAGCGACATTATTGGTCAAGTGCCAGTTGATCATCCAAATATTTAGCTTGTTGCTGCTCGAGCATTTGATAATAATTGCACAGATGAAGAGAGACTGTATTGATGACAATTTCCTGTGGTGTCCACACAATCCAGATTGGCAAACAGTAGTATTCCTTTCGCCTGCATATCGTGTGCAATATGGACGTGGTGAATGCAGAATCGGAGAGAACAGGCTTAGGAGAAGTAGCATTCAGCCCTTTCAAGTTTTGAGTGCAATTATTTAGGGATAATCGTTATTTCGTCGAGTAGTTTGGTCATACAAGGGTCGATCTACATATATGAAAATGTGATCGAGTTTAGTAGTATTACTTGGTGTGAATGCCAGAACTGATTGATATACTCGATTCCAACAAATAGTGATAATTACACATTGTCAATTATATATACTTTTTTACATTAGAGCGATTGGGGCAAAGCCCCCGACTCTCTACATGTCTATGTGCTTACTTTTGTTATCGAGGTTTCATGCCAACCTATCAACGCCCATTTTAGCATGTAAACGTTTAGACACCTACTTCAACGGAGGATTTTCTTCGTCCATGACATAAAATCTATCGCATTGATGGTAAACTTTGAACATTCCACGGATTATATAATGCATAAATCGACGTGTTAGGTAAATGCTCAGGTGGTTTGAAAAAGTCCAAAACGGCGGAGCCGATGGAAATTTATGTTCCCAGAATGCAAAAAGCAAATTTTGCCACAATGACGCGATGGAACACACATATTTCTGTTCTGTTCGTGCATGCAAACATGTAAGCTTGCGTGTGGCCTCCTTTGGCGCTATAAAGTAAACACGGCGATTAGTGACGTATTTTACCAGATGGCAAAGTGTTCCATGCTGCAGGGTTGTGAAGGATTTCTAATTTAAACTGGTCTTTTAATTTGCCCAGTAGGCATGTGTTAGGCTATGATTTGAGATGCAGATAGTCCTCAAAATTACCATTATTTTTAAGGATATTTTGTTGAAACTCAGTTTCATTGAGTTCGAAATAAATATTTACTTATTAGGAATATCAATGGAGTAGGGGTGTGTTTTCCATCATAATATACGGGGATGCATTGGAACCATGTGTGGGGGGGGGGGAAACGGTAACAATGTTTTTTTAAGGGGGATGGGGGAAAACGTTGTGTAAGATACATTCAGCTGATTTGGTGCTGATGATGTGTTCAAGCTCTAATGTCATCTCCCGCAGTTAGCTACATTTTCTTGTTTCTATTAGCGGTTCTCCTACCCTGAGTTCACCTAGCGTGACTTCAAACGAATAGGGTTGTATTTTGTATATCATCCGCTCAACAAACACTATGGACATATTCCTATATAGATATGATTATCCATATCTACTATGCAAGACGGTATTGGTAAACACTAATATGTTCCTACACATGTTTTCTATATACTTGTATTTTCCAAACATTGGTATTATCCAATTACAGTGCATGTGAAACGATGAAAATATGCTGGATGAAATCGATATCGATAAATACTGACAAATAATCTGACATTATCAGTGCTAGTTATAGATGATATATTTTTGGTGGCTGTATTTCCTAGGTTTCAAACCACAACGAATAATTATATTTAAGATTACTTATCATTTCAAAGGCCAGATGGCATACTGATCTGATGTAACAACAATAAGTTATTAAGGAGCATTGTTATTATGGAGCGGAAGGTTTCTAGACCACTACATGAGTGATATCATTGGCTGAGTAAATGAACACAGTTGTGGGTAGTTTCTACTAGTGCGGTAATATCGTCGTCCGCAAAGGCTAATTATACACGACAAGACCTCAGTGATTACATTGTGTGATCACCGAGCGTTATTGACCAAGTGATTATCAGTGTATTCGGGGACTGCCAACCAGTTTGTTTCTTTTGTGAAGCGCGGAACAGTAATCAAGTCACTGGAAATTATTGATCGAGCTCAGACGAGAATGGCGAAGAGAACAGTAGAAAAGGTTAATCACCATCAACGCAAAGATACATATTCTGCAAATCCACCAAGATCCACGCGTAGACTCATATATCGTCATTGTTTATGTTGAAACATCCCATCCTCGCATGCCGAAGTCAAAACAATACGAGCCTGAATGTAATCATCATTGATGCGTTCTACTCATCGGTGAGAGTTACATATAGATCTTTGCTTGAGTTGTTTTTTTAATGTCGCGATAGAGCGGCAGAGCGTTCGCCTTACAGAATAGGGTTTTTACTCCAGGACATTTTTATCACCTGATAGTTTGTCCTTCGACTCGGAGAGGACATCAAAGGTTGAGGATTACGGTTGCTGCACCGGGATTCTCGGCTGTGGTGAGTGGGAAGCTAAAAGATGTACCTTGATGTACCCTCCTTCAGGTCGCTATTAAAATTCTGACAATGCAGTACATACAACAGGTTCATTTCCCGAATGCAAGTAAACTCATCTATATTCCTATAGATGGATTCCGATATGATGTTTTTGATATGAGAAGTTGAACGTTGGTTCCATCTGAGCTTGAACTTTTATTTTCACTCACAACACATCGTGATGAGAATGGGACCAAAACATTCCCACTTTCTGGAACACCTTATTTCACCTCCAGGGTATAATATATTGCTATAGATCGATATAGCTTCCCTCTCCCATCCTGCCACCATGGATCATGGTTTGTTTGCCTCGGATACAGTGTGTTTGAGATTGATGGTGACTTGATGTTATGTATTTGCTAACGTCATACCAGATCTTGTGTGATGAACTGTGCTTTCCTTTGCGTTTGGCATCGAGTAATTGCTAGAACATAGTATTCTCTGGCTTGGCAAGTTGCAAGTCCACGTTTTGGGGGAGAATACAAGAAGTGTATATTATTCATACTGATCGTGAAAGAATTGGTTCACTGTTTTGTACAAATAAACTTGTTCAAATTGTGACGAAAACGTACTTCAAGCCCCTATTAGGCCTATCTCGCGTATAGTGTCTGTGATCGCTGTCAGTGTGGTTAGGCACGACTCCAGTGTCTTTACTGACACGTCAATTACTTGGCATGAATGAGATGTCAGTCACGCTCACGGCCAACAATCACTGCAAAACACTCCTCCATTCCACAGTCTACCACACAAGTCCTCGATCATAGTGGGCCACGTCAGCATGTCTGGGTATTTTCCCGCCTTGAGTTGCGGGGTCGTGTGATTGGCTGTGTGTGGTGTATGGGGTTAGTTTCGGATTTTTAGATTATTGTCATAGGTTGTTGGGCAGTTGTATACTAGTTCCATCAGGTGTACAGTAGATACAACTACGTTAAGCACACTGTCTGCCCCTGATGACGCCAGTGTGTCTTTTGATAAAGTATTTGGTTGGGCTTTGTTTCCATTGCAAAACGTTGCGTTTCACGTTTGTTATTGGAATCATCAAAATTTGGCTGTATTGGTGGTAATAGATTGATACATGTTTTGTGCACGTAATGTGTGGGTGCAGGTTGAAGGGCGTGTGGGTATGTCGATTCTGTAAGTGTTCTGTTTGGTGGATGTATAGTGCGAATGTCCTGAGTAGAATGTGTGTCGTGTTTGCGCGCAAAATTCTGAGAAGTGCTCAGCACTCCCACGAATAAGAGTTATTTATTGATAGTGAAGTAAGCATGTGTATATGTAGGCCAATGTAAAGTGAGAGTCCGTGAGGAAAGAAATATTCTACAAAATTTTGCTTCAACCAGATCACACAAAATAATCAGCGTGTTTGTATGCCATCAGCATAGTTGTACTCTAGCTTTCGCACAAGTCGAATGTATGTGTTCATCGACCTACTGCTAGTACAAGATTTTGATTATCATCAAGTTTAGTGTCATCCCCGAATATCAGGTGCAGAAGTTTACCGATGAGCGAGACCTGGAATCGAACCCTGGATCACTAGCTTGTGAGGGGAACTCACTTCCACTAAAGAACAGACACCCCATGATGATAGAATACTGAAAGATAGCTTATTCATATCAAATAACATCTCGAACTTGTATGTGTATGTGTCGGCATAATCAGGTTTGAATACGTCCCATTTGATGGACTTTGATAAAACAAAAACCTCCATCAAATGGGACGATTAATGTTTTACGATTCATGCTTTATCGTCGAACATCGATTGAATGGTCTAGATATGGTAAGCTGCTCTTTGATATTTTGGCCCAAATAACGTGTGCTGCTTGTTCCTCTATTTTGAATGGTGTGAGTCGGATTGAAAGTATGTTATCAGTGGACGAGTAGTATTACGGAGCAGTGTACATTATTGGAGGGGGTGGGGTGGTTATTTTTACTTCGCATCCACTAAAACATGCCATTCAATCCTTTCAATCATAACCGAGTGACGAAAAGCCTCTGAGGTAAATTGTTTGGGCCCAAGTATCATACGCTGCGCCTTTCTCTATATTCAATAAGGATAAAAAAAGGTGACAGACGGATTAAATGGCATTCATTTAGTGGACGAGTAATATTAAGGCGCAGTGTATAATACTTGGGCCAGTGTGGGCAATTGTATATCAGAAACATTCAACCCAGATTTGAAAAGTGTTCGATGCTTTGAATGGCATGCCTAGATCAGGGAGTAGTATTACTTGAACCCAGTAGACTTTTTTCGTGTCGGGGGCATTTCGGGGGTATTTCGAGGGTGTTTCGGGGTAAAGTACCGCGCTCAAGTGAGTAGGGGTTGATTCTCAGTCTTAGACTTTCGGATCCATTGTATAGCTGGGTTCTGTTATACATGTGTAAAGGGTGAATTGTAACAAAAAGCCACAGGCATCCTCCTCAGGTAATATCGTCAGTGTTTGGCTATTATGCAACAGGGATGGGGTCAAATACGTATTTGTACTTGTATTTGAAATACACTAAATCTCGTATTTGTATTTGTATTTGACAATTTCAATACTGCCGTATTTGTATTTGAATTTGTATTTGAGGTCTGTATTTGATGTATTTGGAATCAAATACAGTCAAATACACAGAAGGGATTTATTTGTGAAGTTTTTGAAACTTGGTGGAAATTGCATATTGACATTATGATCAAATACTGATCTATGTCATGGTTATAGCAACGAATTCTGGAGAGTGCCAAGAAAAACAGTGTGAAACTGTGTTCATTCAGTATCACTGGTGCGAAGCTGCAATTGGCACATCAACATGGCCGAACGTGATAAATGTATGAAAAACAAATTGATCATGTTTCTGTGAAATCGTAATATTGACATGTCGCGTGTTACAGTCAGATAATTAGTTGATATTCAAGATTAAAACAATGACGAACGTGAACACAATCGTGCTATCGAAATAAATGGGTGAGAATTTTTGTTGATGACGCGCCAATTATGCGTTCCTGATGCGCCAATTAATAACTCGGCTTTTCAAGCGATACGCCAATACCATATCCCTACTATGATGACCATTGTGTACAAACATATCATAGCATTATTCTCCTTTTACACACAGATATTCTCAATGCTGGCAGTGGTTTACACGACGCATTGCACGACGCATTGTTTCGTCGTATCCTTAGACACGACAAGAAAATATCGCTGCGAGGAAAAAAACTGAACGAAAACGCAGGTGTGCTGGTGTATCGGTCGATACATTTCCCAGTCCAATCGGGCTATATTTTGCAAAAGTTTTAGCTGGTTTTAAGCCATGTGTCAATGTGAAGAAGATCACGATGAGATGTGTAACCTGGCGCAAAATCAATGACACTGCGGTCATTAAAGTTATGTGTCTGTGGTATTAACAGGGCTATCATTAGGCCTATAGGTTTATCACTCGTCGAATTTGACCGTTCATGATACTGATTTTGTAAGTATTATTCATGAATCGCTCCTAAAATATGGAATTGTCTATATCGATATCCATTCGTCAGTAGGCCTATACATATGTAACGTGAGACCAAAAATTCAGTGATCCCCAAAAATCCTCCCCCCCCCCCCCCCCCCCCAAAAAAAAAGGGGCTATAAACAGGCTGACCGGCGATTTTTAATTCGAATGACATTTACGGCTCTGATATACAACATTTATCTTAGGAATAGCATATAGCTGTCTGTACTTCCAATGAAACATATGTGAATATAAAACAGCTTTATGACTACCCCTCCCGACGTGTATAGAACGCGATTGGTTTCACGTGTGGCGATTTTGCCCTAAGCACGCGGCAGGTGATTGTAAACATACATGCCATTTATGTGGCCTTTTCGTTCTTGGCCTTGTTTTGACACGCTCCGTTCGAGCGTGCGTTGCCACGGCAACGCATTGTAATTTACGCTCCAGTAAACTATAACAATGGTTTGATTATACCTCACGTGCGTCCTACAGCTTGTGGTGTATTATATATACACTGGAAGCGACTCGATCAAGGAGATTGTCCGTGGGTTGGAGTTCTATGGTCCGAGAGAGAGTAACTGGGACGCACACGAGGCTCGCCATGAGCTTTGTGTTCCCTAGTTGCGAGTAGTGGGCTCCTAGAGCCCTGGGGACGATTTCCATGGGGAGGCCCGGGCTGGGAGAGACAAGTTGCTGACTCGGGGGCGCAAGCCCTGTGGATCGCCAGTTCTCTCCCTTCCCGGGATGTGTGACATAGGCTCTGGCCAGCATGTCGGACTGTACGGGGTTCCGTCCCCGAGGCAGACCGCGGCTCGCCAGGCCCCTCCAGTTAACACCGTGGTGATGAACCAGTTTCTGAACGGTGTCCGTAGGCCTGGGAGTGTCGGGTGGGCTGTTACCTGGTTACCGTTAATGCTAGAGTGGTTACCGTGTCCGCAGTGACCTCCGGTGAGCGGCGCCGCCGCAAGGATCCGGAATAGCGGATGCGCGTCCGCAAGGACTCGCGGTGAGAGGACTATCCTCGAGGATCCCGAAGAGCGGACGATAGTCAATAACTTTACACACGTATTAATATAAATATGCTTTCACATATCAAATTCTCCTAATTTGAATCAGAATTATAACAAACGACTCAAATCTCGACGGTGACACACTACACGTTCTTGCCAAAAACATGAGTGAGGTGAACACTGGACCATTGGGCTACTGGGACCCGATGAATCAGAATCCTTGCATACGTCACACACGGAGATTGTAATACAACGAACAGTAATAGTGGTAAGTTAGTTAGACACTATAAATTGGTTTATAATTTTGTTTGGCCTCAATCATTGTCGACTGGAAATCGCTCTTGCGGGATTAGTTTGCTTTAAGCTGCACGCCTGGGTGCCGAGAAGAGGGGATTATTGCGTTACTTCACCCCAAAACACCCTCGAAATACCCCGACACGAAAAAAGTCTAGTATGTTATCAAGAGCAATATCATAGTCGTACACAATGATGAATACATACCAGTGGTCAGTCTAGACCCAGCCATGCGTGACGCGGTCGTGCGCCAGGCACACCAACAGAGGATCCATTCGGCCCACGCACTACCCAGAAGTTGTCCAATCATTTATCACACCATTTCACCATTGGATAGCATGGTAGAAACAAGCAGTGACAAGAATCAAAGAGGATAAGGGTGTGTAGAGTTCCATGGATCATCTTTAATCATGTGAACTATTTTAGGAAGAGGCGCCAATGAATCTCATTGACACTTCTGGATTCCAGCGACACAAAATTGTTGCAGAAATGAGTATTCAGTATGTCAAATGGTTGCTGGACGATGTGTTCCGATTGCATAGCCGTTAATATATCAGATTTTCAAGTATTGGCGAATGCATAATTTTTTCTCAGAGGGGCTCACATGCGTGATCATAATCAGAGACTCAGTGACTCTACGGCTCTATGCCAGCGTTGTCGAGTACATTGCCCTCCCTGCGATCATTTTCATGATACTGGTCCTGGAACCGTGAAAGGTGCCTCACATTTTTTAATAGATAGTGTGCCTATAGTAGGGGAGTAGTATCATGACGTCCCCGCATGCACACTGTCCGCCCCTGATGGCACCAGTTTGGCTTCGGATGTAAATAATTGGCTGTGCTCTGTTTTTGTTCTCAAATTTGCTATTGTCATCATCAAAATCTGGTTGCCTTGTTTGTAATACTGAGCCGCTGTCACTACCGATGGGCGTTTATCTGTCACCGAGACTACTATAAAATCTGAAGCCTTTTGGTTTGTGATTGTGTACTTGCTCACCGATGTCTTCTTAACGCTGGTATGAACTCAACAATACTGCTCTTTTCGTGTATGCTTCAATAAGCCTGGCATTGTCTGTACCAGCGTTCAGAAGACATCGCTTGCTCTTACACTTAGCTCACGGCTCTATTGTTCCAATGGAGTAGATATTTGATAGAACTACTTGATGCAGAGGTTGATACTTGTCTTCTACGTCTTTGGGAAAGAATTACACCCTTGTCGTCTCCGGTTACCACGGCAAAACGGGCGACTCCCTCAGTTACCATAGCAACTGAAGCTTCAGTACGCCTGACCATGACAACGACCAGTGGCCGGGGAACTGTGTACTACAGGACGGGGCCGGGTGGTGGTATAAAGGTTGTAGTTTTGCTGCCCTTAACAACCGATACCTGCACGAGGAAGATGTCGGAAGCAGTCGCGGAGTGAATGGCATCCTCTGGTACCATTGGAAAGAGAGCTATGCCTACCCACTTCCCAAGGTCGAGATGAAAATCCGACCGGCTTTTGTGTAATCTGGTAGCTTGTTAAGAACTAACACCCTCTTTTTTTGTTGATACTAACAAGAATGTGATATATGTTATCTACGTACAGGAAGAGGGTGAGGTGCAAGGCATGCACTAAAATTGTACAGAAGAACCCTGAAAGTTAGGTCTCGTGACACAAAACTCATGAGTAAAAGTTAAAACGTGCTATTGACACAGCTAAGTGTTGGATAAGTGAGTACTACATCCTTGGTTTACGTTGGGTTTCTACTGTTCCTGAGATATAGTGACCTTCTTGGTTTTCACTTGCAGATCAATATTGATCTTCAACCCTTTTGTCGAAATTTTGTTTGATTAGAGAACTCGTCCTTGCTTATGAAAGGTTCTGCAATCGACTACTTTCAATTTGTCAACTAATTATGACACAAAATCATAATATAATCTTTATATCATGTATATGGGGGTGTTTTTGAGTGGTTGAGTAAAAAAAGTCAAGAGTTATTAATCTAACATGAGCGAGTTTCACACGTTTTGATTGATTTTGAGTTTTGGCTCAAAATCTAAATGACCAACTTTCAATTTTAATGTAAAGCAGAATGCATTAGGCTTGACAATAGATTGGGTGGAATCTTTTTCGAACCGTATGATTATGAACGCTCCTCCACAACGGACTCTTCATGCAGATAGTTATCGATCTGCATAAAGTGCAATTGAGTTTGTCTGACAACCAAATAACTCTAAAGGAGTCAACCATCACCATTCAATGAAAACATCGGTACATACATAAAAATGAAGACATTGTTTAAAAAAAAAACGTTTAAGTAAGGGCGATTATACTATTTCCAGGCCTAATTTGTTGTGGCCATGAAAGCATGATCACTGAATTCCTTGGTGTGGCAAACATGGGTCTAGGCACCAGAACAAGGCTTCTAGGTGGATAAATATTAAAGTTAGTTATTTATGGTTTAGTGACTTGACCAAATGAAAATATGCTAATTAGGTAAAATATACAAAACGCCTAACAGAGGCAAATTAGCCTGTGGTAATATCACAGTACATACAACCTATATATTGCATTTCGGCCATAAATTCTTACAGTTAATGTGCTCGAAATTTACGGGTTCGCTAGGGCGGTTAGCGGAATAATACATGCATGTACATGTGACTCTTTTTACGCAGTACACTGAGTAGGGGAAATATGATAATTTATTGCCATAAGAACTTCAATATCATGATAAATTCAAGACTTTATGGTACTGTTAGATTATTAAATGAACAATCATTTTATTGGGACTTTATATGATAACAGCACAACGCGCATCATTATGATCTGTGCAACCAATTTTACCTCCCCATACATAATGCGTAACTTAGCGGAGCCAATCGCAACACGACAGCTCACACTCACTCACTCCGCCATTGCTAGTTTTAATACATGTATCGGAGTTTCTTATGAGTCTAGTCTCAATATTTCAACAGCGAACTGGAGTGGGCCTATAATATTCATCTGCGAAACACTTCTATAAACACTTGACGGTAAATCTCACAGAAAAACGATAGTGAATCAAGATGGCAACATCAGATGATGCATCCGGATATATTAGGCCTAATGAAGACTGCGGGATTTACCTTGAAATTCCACTAGGAGATCCTACTCAAGTCGCAAAAGATGATATCAAGTCGAATAAACGTTCACACAGAAAGGGCAAGAAGCAGCGCATCATGGTCACCATTTCCATCTTAGTCATGTGCATGCAGCTGGCTGCCATTATTGTAATGGCCTGGGCATTGGTTTCACATCTTGGATCTCACAAAAGAGACGAACCAAGCGTCGGATGTGAAGTGTCCACACATGTACAAGAGGTAACGTCAGAACATCAGTGTGCACAAGAAATGTACCGGCAGTGGAATGGCAGTCTATATGCAGTAACCGAACAGAGTCTCACCCACAGTGATGCAACAATCTTCTGCCAGCGCTTGTGTCCTGGCGCACACCTTGTCATTGTTGATAACGAAGAAGAGCGCAAGCAAATAGTCAAGTGGTACAAGAGCGATGGAATTTATGACGTATGGACAGACGGCATCAGACGTGTTTCGGGTGGGGAGGAGTTCATATGGAACACAACACAGCAGCAGCTGGACGGCGACTCAGATCTATGGGGACACGGTGAACCGAACAATGCTGGTGATCACGAGAACTGTGTTGATATTTACAGCTTCAGAAACTATGGTTTGAATGACATTGCATGTTCAGTTAAACGATCATTCATTTGTGAATACCCATGAGTCTGCATTGTCAAAGCTGGTCTGAGGCAAAATAATCCAAGTCATTATAGGTAAGTGAGTAAATCCAAACCGGCAGACTCCTAACATTATCGTAAGCAATGTGCATCTGGATACGTTTGCATATCCGCATGCATTATCCAAGGTGTTTTATGTGTTCCAAAAGCTGGGACCACCATTGTGAAGTACGAACAAATCGTAAAGAAATTATGTTGGTTCATCACCAAGTGTAATGTTATAACCGTTTTGGAGAAAGCTTTTGAAGAAGTTCTGGAAAATGACTACTAAAAATATGTGAATATATGTTCATGATAATATGCGGATGAAGATTCGTCAGACTTAAATGTGCAATTTTGGTATACTATCGTCTCTCGCAGATAGTAATGAAAAGTCTCATCGATCATGTGAATGATAATATGTGAAGGATAATCCATTGAGAATCTAATGGACAATAGTTGTACATATACTAACGTTTATCGAATGATGTTATCTCATTATGCATATCTGTACCGTCTCACCTAGTGTCTTTTTTCCCTTTCCTGTAATCTGTTACATGCTTAAATTTGCTGACAATAAATGGAAATGAAACTATTTTTGGGAGTTATTTTCAGATAACAAACTGAACTCAGATCCTCAATCTGAAGTTCGTCACCAACTGTAATTTCGTCACCGTATAAGCTTTAAAATAATTTTGGAAAATGATTACTAACAATGATTAATATGTGAATATATATTTATGAGAATATGTGAATGACATTAGTCAGATTTTAAGGTACAATAGTCGTATACTATTGTTACTCATTGTAGGTACTGAAAGTTAATTCTTGTGGGATATGTTTACCGGGGCAGAGGGTATTGTAATTGGGTCTGTCCGTTTGTCTGTCTGTCCGCGCGCATATCTCAAAGGAGAATGGTCCGATCAGCATGGAACTTATAGAGATGAAGCGGTATCTCAGTGGCTCGGTCCTCCTCGAATCTGGTCAAAATCGGCCATGGCAAATCGGCAAAATTGCCATGGCAACGGAAAATGTAAAAATCAATAATTGACCATAACTTCGGTTCTAATTAAGATAATTTTTTCTAGCTAATTTTGTATTTTTCTATGGCCAATTCCTGATCATCTGATATATAGCCCGTGGTCGTACGACCAAAACTCTCTATTATCGCCAGATGTCGAAAAATTGGGGGTCACGATTTCGGTTATTTTTGGCCAGCGACGTTTCAGTGCAAATGTCTGTGCTCATAACTCAAAGGCAAACGGTCTGATCGATTTGAAATTTATAGGGCTGGAGTGCTATGGTAGTGGCTCAGTCCCTTTCAAATTTTGCCAAAATCGGGTGAAAACGGTTGCCATGGCAACGGAAAAAAGAAATTCACATAATTGGCTCTAACTCCGGTTCTACTTGATATTATTTTTTCCATCTTTTTTTGTATTTTTCTTTGGCCAATTCCCAATCGTATGGCGTACAACCGATGGTTTTAAGACCAAAACTCTCAATTATCGCCTAATTTTAGTTACTAAATCTGAAGGGCGAGGGTCTGCAATCTCTGATTGTCTCGTATTGATATGTGAAAGATAATTCTTCAGATCAGTAATGTACAATAAGTGTACATGGCAACTATCGTTTTTCGTTGTGACGATATCTCGATATGCATATTTATACCGATTCATCTCATGAAAGGCAACCAGCTGGGGTATTCTTTCCCTTGCCTTTACACATTTATGACAATAAAGGTTTTCGGATATATAACTCAACTTCATAGACACGACATCATAGACAACTGGAGATTTCATAGACAAGGAAATAGCCACATTCGGATAAACACTTTCATGCATGCGGAAGTATTGCCACAGTTATACTTGCGCTAATGTGTCGGGCACCTAATGATCAGTCAAGATTGACTTTTTACTTACAATGCCACAAGACTCGATTAAGTAGACACAACACCCCTCCCCCTAAACATAGAGAATACATGTTTATGGACCCCGCAATTGAAATAAATTGCCAAGAAAGGTTACCAGAAAAAAAATTAGTTTTAAACCATAACTTCTTCCATCAAATTGCCGTTTTGACCTTTCAAGATTATCGAAGGTCAAATTTAAGGTCACCGTTGAAACTGCAATAATCTCCCATTTGATACTGCCAACATTTAAGCTCTATCTTGAAGTGTTCTACGAGTTTACTCCATACAGCTCCCATTATGAAGAAAAAAGGTGTAAAAGATCAAATTCAAGCCCATAACATAATGGTATTTATCACATGCTATGAATTTATCTTAAACTACAAACAGTGAGAACACACAGTGGTTTCCGACAGAGTGATAACCTTTGCCGGAAACATCATGTTTGCACTATTTTTTTCTTCACATTTCACATATTCACATGTACTTGTCTGAATGCGTTTTTCTTTAAAGAACAATTAAAGCATGAGTGTCCTATGACGTCACAATGAAAGATCACGCGATTCAGCCTTAGTAACATATAACCATTTAGAAAACGTACAACCACTGTGACGTCATAATACAAAATATTCGACGACCCGGTGATCTGCATTGTTTATATTGTTTCCTAGCAACGCACATGTTTACGGGTCTTCTACTCAGGGTCCTTGAGTGCAATCAAAGATTGTAAGAAGTTCTTGCAATCTTTGGTACAATTTCACTTTAATTTACAGGGGTTGGGTTTCATGTGATAGCATGTGATAAAAACAAAACCTGTTTCGTGTGTTTTCCAGCACACGGGAAAGATCTCGTTTGAACTGGCGGAAGAACACCAGAAAGCACTCGACCTTCGGTCTCGTGCTCTCTGGTATTCTTCCGCCAGTTCAAACTCGATCTTTCCCGCGTGCTGGAAAACACACTCATTATATATGGTGAATATATATGGTGAATTTTGTCATTATATATGGTGAATATATATGATATATGCTGAATATTCTCATGACCTTGAATTTGAACTATGACATCGTTTCACGGTCGGAGCACAAAATGGCTAATATCTCGGTTGTTATCAAATTTACAGATTAGGTTTCAATTGTGAATATATATATATGCAGGACTGGAAAATGATGCGGATATGTATTTTAACACGTTTTGTAATTCGGATGGAATGAATATTTCCACACCCTAAAAAAATTACATTATATCATACCAAGCTCTCTGTAATGCTACAAAGTGGACATATTTGGTATCACACTAACCGTCTTTAACTTCTACATATTTCTGGCTTGACATATCTTGGCCTAGCTGAAGCGAATTTCGAATAAATAACCGGAAACTTACGTTTTTTTACCAATATTAGAACGCAGTTTCCTCATTCGCTTTTCACTTGAAATCGTTTTTCTCATAATGGTAACAATGCAGCTTGTACTAGATACTTTCATACCTGGATATTGTAGTATATAATACACATATCTCTTGCCTAAGATTTCCCTCAGATATCCACCAAAACATAACCATACAGCAGTATGTGGAGTGAGTGCTTGCCTCTACATGCTTGCCTCAATGATCAAATAACACTCTTTATCAATCTGTTAATAGTTCTCAACTTCTATTTATCACAGGAATATTAAACCATAAACACACTTGGAAATAGATCTGTTAGCGTGAAATATCTCATGTTACTTGTTATGGAAAAGGAACATAGGACCAGATCATTTGGACATTTGCCACTGAAGTATATAAATAGGTGTAAGTAGTGTTGCAACCACTGATCTAAGAAGACCGAGTGGTTGCAGGTGTTTTTATTGTTGTGAAGTTCTACGAATTTGTTTTCACGTTCAAGCAATAAACTTTAGCCCGAGTGCTAAGAAAGGTTACCGGACAATTATATTTTAGTTATGAGCCTTTTGTCCCGTGACCTTGAAAATAAGGTCATTGGTCAATTCAAGGTCACAAGAATGTTCAGCATATATCATTTCTATTATGTCCACAATTGATTCCTAAGCTGTAAAGTCGATAATAAGTGAGATATTAGCCATTTTGTGATCTGACCTTGAAAATGAGGTCAAAGGTCAGGTTCAAAGTCATGAGAATATTCAGCATATATCAATTACTCTATGTTCAAAATTAATTCCTAAGCTGTAAAGTTGATAATAAGCGAGATATTAGCCATTTTGTTCGCTGACCTGGAAAATAAGGTTAAAGGTCAAATTCAAGGTCACCAAAATATTCA
Organism: Terebella lapidaria; assembly: GCA_949152475.1. Lineage (NCBI taxonomy): Eukaryota > Metazoa > Annelida > Polychaeta > Terebellida > Terebellidae > Terebella > Terebella lapidaria. The sequence continues at coordinate 27,489,088 of OX424566.1, read as the reverse complement.
GTATATATTATTTCCTATATGTTCACTATGGATTCCTAAGCTGTAAAGTCGATAATAAGCGAGATGTTAGATATTTTGTGCTCTGACTTTGAAAATAAGTTCAAGGTCAAATTCAAGGTCATCAGAATATTCAGTGTATATCGTTTTCTATATGATGCATTACGACAAACTCCGGGGCACTGCGTAATTTAGGGCACCCCCTGGTGAATGTTACAAAACTAATTGTTGCAATGGCTTCTAGGCTGTCACAGTTCCATGTTTCTCACAAACAGTGCACTGATATGGGCCTGGCATGTCCATATACTCCTGATTAAAGCTTTCTGAAGGTGCCAATAATCATGAAAATTAAGAAAAACGATTCTTTAGATTTGATTGAAAAGATTTTCCATCATTTTTTACGCCAGGGTACACCACTAGAAATAAATTAAATATTTAAACAAAATGGCGGCGACCTGCTTGGCACCCCAGGGTACCAAATAATGCATCATATGGCCGAAAATGAAAACCGCCGACTCAGCCCGTTTTGCTCTATGACGCACCGTTTCCGAGATATGGCCGAAAATGAAAAACGCAGACTCAGCAAAATAAATTTGGCCCAAGGCCAAGTTCACCCAACACACCCCTAAGACATGTTTGTCTAGTGTCACGAGTCCGAAAATAACGCTCGTTTCTCTCTACGATGCTCTGTTTTCGAGATATGCAATGAGTCTCAAGAATGACTCACCAAAATCATTTGCGGCCCCTGGGTCAAAGGTCGTTTGAGGGATTGACCCCATAATATAAGGTATCAATAATAAGGTTCCTCTGCGACACTATATCAATATATGTGTCAAGTTTCAAATTGATAGCACAAGTACTTTTCGAATTATCATCCGGAAACCATTTGACACAAAATTCATCCTCACGGACTAACCGGACCTCGGAGCCGGCTCCAAAACAATAAGGTTCATCAACGTGATATATGTGATGTTATAACTAGTGAAAATTTCTCGAAGGTTCGTCAAGGCGTTCTTGAGTTACCGTCCGGAAACCAAAAAGTGAAACAAAAGAAAAATGCGCGTGCCGATATGCCCTAATAACATTCACGGGAAGTATATAAGGGTATATTACAGTACGCATGTTAGTCTGTCTTATAGTCAGAATTCATTTCAAATGGTCAGCGTCAACTTATTTTGCGTATGCGTATGCTTCTGGAAATCAATGTAATTTTACCTAGTGTGGTCCTCTCTTATATAAATATAAGTGTCAATCCATTACCATCAATACAACGAGATTTTGATGATGTCAATAACAATCCTGAAAGTGTCATGTAAGTTATACATGTAGAGTGTCATGTAGGTGATTCGTTCATATATACATTATATTTCGATGATGGTTGCTTGTGATACTATATTATTATACCATTGTTATCAAGTATGAAGTTTCTTGATTAAATTTAGTAAAACTATCATGTCAACTGTCATGATTTGGTTTAAAGTGGAATAATCGGGGTTTTTTTTTGGTTTTCCGGTTGAAAGTGATCAATAGCTGTCTTCAGAGTATCTGTATAGTACAAAACGTTCCAATGCATACACAATTTTGTCTAAATTTGACTTTCAGAATCGGATTTTGAAAATAGTTTTGCACGGAACGGTTCCCATGCAGTGATGCAAAATTAATAAAATAGCTGAATATACAGACAAATACACATCCCTATCACTTGAAACTCGTATATGTATGGTATATAATAGTGATGGAACCCCAAATATTCAGCTTTATTCTTTTGTGTTGCAAATAACGACAATATATGGAAATTCATGTCTTTGATTATGTTAGCGCAGATGTGAACAAGTCGTGTGTTTTACGGTATGTTCAAACTCCAATCGGTCCGATATACTGTGGTATTGACCACCTTCATATTGACCGGTGTCGAGCAAAACAACCGACGGTCTTTTGACGATTTCGTATTCATGCGCTAGTGAAATGATGTTTTTAGTTTTGTAGTGCATGAAAATGTCCATAAATTTTTTTGCATTCAGTTTCTAAAATTGCTAGAAAAGTCAGCATTTGTAATCATATCACTCCCGACGTGTGTGCATATCATGATGCGGCATATAATAATAAGTTAATCGACTGGATACAGTGTTTCAGGCCCTCGGTCATGTCCAAACACGACCTTGGGCCTCAAACACTGTATCGAGTCAATTACCTATAAATATATGTCAGCCAATTGATTGATAATGAATTTCAGAAACCGATTATTCCACTTTAACTATTGCCATGGATAAACTTTATGGCGCCAACAAGCACTAGATGAAGTTTTACACAAGCACTAATTCCACGTGTGCATAACATCGAATGTACATGACAGGTGATGTTTACCACTTAATTGATATCTGAAACAGACTCGGTCAAATCCAGATTATCAAATTTGCGATTAATTGAAAAAAGGTAGCATGACTTGTTTCAATTATGCTCTGGTTGTTTGATATCTGACATTGCCCGATGTTTTATATTGCCCGAAAAAATATATATTTGGCAATGGTATCTTGCATTAGTGAAATGGGTGTTTGGGTGATTTCTATAATGGGTACAGTCATATTCCCTCCTCACATGTGAAAAATGATGGGTTGTGTGTCTGCAAACAAGTGGGGATAAATATGATAGTAATTAGGGTTCATCTCGTGTATTAAGTCGTGTACAATCAATCAAGAACATCAACAACATTATTATTGGTACAGACCAAAACTTTGATTTCCTTAAAATTGATAAAAACCCTAATACTATGGCATTACTCGACCAGTTTACTTCTTTTGGGATAATCCCTACAATAACCCGACCTACACGGGTAACACACTCATCAGCGACAATTATTGACAACCTATATGTAAATCGCGATATTCATTCTTTGCTTTCTGGAATTCTAGTATATGATATTTCTGATCATTTGCCAATTTTTGCCCTTGTGGACAAGAAAGACGAAATTGCTAAAACACAGGCACTGAAACTGAAATCTAGATCATTAACAACCAATAAAATAAACTCAATCAATCACTCACTCAACCAGTTCGATTGGGATCAGTTGTTGGATACACCTGTCAATACAGCATATGATCAATTAATTTCAACAGTCACTGAAACTCTAGATAGACTCGCACCCGAAAAGGAAATCATTATCCATGCAAAACATGTTATTAGACAACCTTGGATGACACCCGGTCTACTAAAATCAAGCGTCACTAGAGATAAATTGTTTAGAAAAAGTATTAGTAAATCACCAAATGACCCTGCATACGTTCGTTTTATAAATTATCGGAATGCTCTCAATAGACTGAAAAGAATCGCAAAGCAAAAACATTACTGCCATAACTTGACTAAGTCTAAAGATAATGTACAAAAAACTTGGAACACAATAAAAACATTGATAGGAAAAACCAGTGATAAAAGCGAATTAGCTAGCTCTTTTATAGTAAACGGATCTACAATAACTGACAGTACAAAAATTAGTAATGAATTTTGTAATTATTTCACGGCAATTGGGAAAGAATATTCAGATAAGATCAGTAAACCGAATAAAACTTTTAATGAATATCTCACACCCAATAAAAACACCGGTTCATTTTTTACTAGCCCTACAGACGATTTTGAAATTAGAAAGATATTAAGTGATTTCAAACCAAAGACGAGCACTGGCCATGATGACATCAGTACCAAACTTCTCAAGTCTCTTAGCCCATCATTATCATATCCAATAGCAATCATAATCAATAAATCTTTTTCCGAAGGGATTGTACCCAATAAAATGAAAGTGGCTAAAGTAATTCCCATCCATAAAAGTAATGATAAACAATTATTTAACAATTATCGTCCGATATCCTTGCTACCGGCAATCTCCAAAGTCCTGGAAAAGGTTATGCATAAAAGATTATACCATTATTTGCAAATGCACGACATATTTTATGAAAATCAGTATGGATTTCGACCTAAGCGCTCCACTACAAATGCCGTCACTCAATTCATAGCAAATGTATTAAATGGATTCGAAAATAATTGCCCAACTCTTGCTGTTTTTCTAGATTTGTCGAAAGCCTTCGACACGATAGATCATGAAATATTATTAAAAAAATTGAATTATTATGGTATAAGGGGAACACCGTTATATTGGTTCAAAAATTATCTTGAAAACCGTAAACAATATGTAAACTTCAATGGAGTAAATTCTAAGGATCTTGACTTGATCTGTGGGGTACCCCAGGGATCGGTACTTGGACCCCTTCTTTTTATAATATATACGAACGATCTTCCCCTAGCTATCGAAAATGCCAATACCATCCTATTTGCTGATGATACAACAATTTATTCCACCTCTGATAGTATTGATGAAATGGTTAACAATATGAATATACAACTTAATACTCTGTCAGATTGGTTTAAAGCAAATAAATTATCTTTAAATGTCTCGAAAACTAATCACATGCTTTTTTATTACAATGATAATCTGCAAGTAACCAACGGGAATGATATTATCATAGATGGTTGTCAAATCAACCAAGTCAGTGTTGTAAAATTTTTAGGCGTCTTTATTGACAATAAGCTGAAATGGCACGAACATATAAATAAATGCGTAAACAAAGTCCGAAGCGGTCTGTATGCCCTGAATATAGCCAAAAAATATTTATCTGTAAATAACCTAAGAATGCTATATTTTTCTTTAGTCCACTCCCATTTCATATTTAGCAATTTATTGTGGGGTTCTGCGTGTAAAACTTATCTGAACAAACTGGTAGTACTACAAAAAAAATGTATCAGGGCAGTAGCCAAAGCACCATATAATTCACACACAATGCCCCTTTTCAGAAAATTAAGAATTCTGAATCTAAATGATATTTATAATTCACAATTGTGCCAGTTCGTCTATCGACACATTAATAACAAATTGCCCAATTCTCTGAGTAGCATTTACTTGCTCAACGATCGAGTGCATTCAATAAATACACGACAACGTAATGATGTGCACAGATTTCCGATTTCCCGGAAAACAGTATGTGACAGCTTCCTCTTCAAAGGACCTGAAATATGGTCACGCTTACCAACCCAACTAAAAAATGCAAAAACTAATACTGGTTTCGACTCACGTCTGAAAAACTATTTTATATCTGAGTATGATCAAAATGTTTAATCCTTCGAAAAAAAAAAACAGTTACGCGTGGGGCACCCGGGGTGATGGACGCTCGTGGACGGACGCGGGCAACATTCTCTCATGTAGCTCGTTTTTAATTGTTATATATCATTATTCTGAGGTTCAGTCCAGCCCCAGCATCCCTGTTTTATTTTTATGTTACTATGCTTATTTTGGGGTCAACAGGCAAAGAATTGCCTTGGTCTTAACCCACAAACTATACTGTATTATATTCGATATTATTTGAGGCATGTTATGCTTGTATAGTTTGGAAATAAATTACTACTACTACTACTACTACATCTCCATGGTAACTTGATCACCCATATTTGATAGAGTGGTTGGGAAGTACCATCAAACGACGGGATTCCCATTTCCACCATCATTGTATTCAGCAGCACCAGTAATTATGTTAAAAAGCCACACAGTTTTTTGTGGCAATTTATATTGCAATGTTTGCACGTACTGATATGCAATCGGGACATACAACTGTCGACATCAGTTGATCATCCAAATATTTAGCTTGTCGCCACTCGAGCATTTAATAACTGTACAGAAGAGGACTGTATTTATGACAATCTCCTGTGGGTTCCAAGCAATCCAAATTGGCAAACACTAGTATTCCTTTCGCCTGCGTATTGTGTGCAATATTGTCGTGGTGAATGCAGAATCGGAGAGAACAGGCTCACGTGAACCTGCACTCAGCTTTTTCCACTTTTGAGTGAAATTAGTTAGGGATATTCCTTATTTCGTCGAGTAGTTTAGCCATACAAGGATCGATCCTACATATATGGAAATGTGATTGAGTTTAGTAGTATTACTTGGTGTGTGTGCGAAAACTCATTGATATACTTGCTCCAACAAATAGTTATAATTATACATTGTTAATTAAATATACTTTTTTTCTATTAGCGGTTCTGGGTCCTCCTATACTAAGTGACAACATTCACCAAGCATGACTTCAAACACATACGGTTGTGTTTTGTCCATCATCCGCTCAAAAAACACCACAGATATATTCCTATTATAGATATAATTAGCCATATCTGCTGTACGAAACGGTATTGTTGAACAATAATATGTTCCTATTGTCCTACACATGTTTCTATATACTTGTATTTTCCAAACATTTGTATTCTAACCAATTACAGTGTATGTGGAATGATGAACAGTATTGAATAAAATTGATATGGATAAATACTGACAAGAAATCTGACATCACCAGTGCTACTTATAGATGATTTATTTTTTGTGGCTGTATTTCCTAGGTTTCGAACCACAACAAATAATTATATTTAAGATTACTTATCATTTCAACGGTTAAATGTTATGGTAATCTGTTGTAACAAAAATAATAGTTTATTATGAAGGATTACTATTACGGAGCCGGAGATTTCTAGGCCACTGCATGAGTGACATTATTAGCTGAGGTAAATGAACATAGTTGTGGGTAGTTTATATACGACAAGGCCTCAATGATTACATTGTGGGATCATCGAGCGTTATTGACCAAGTGATTAGCAGTTTATTTGTGGACTGTGAAGCAGTTCGTTTGTGAAACGCAGAGCAGTACTCAAGTCACTAGAAACTATTGATCGAGCTCAGACGAGAATGGCGAAGAGAACAGTAGAAAACGCTCGTAGGCCACTTTGGAATTGCTCATGAGACCGCTGTCATAATAGCACTTTAATATATTATTATATTGTGTTGATGATTATACTATTATGTTACAACACTTTCGTATACAACTTCAAAGCGAGAAAAAATATATCCGTTTCTGTCCATATCATATATTTGGTAGTGGTAATATGGATATTTGCATTAATGAACTCAATGCTTTTGTGGTCCATTGTCTGTCTATGATGGCTATAGTGCCATACTCCCTTCATAAATAATGAGGTTCATGTGCCTGAAAACAAGTGGGAATCACTATGATAGCAATAAGTGTGTCCATATCCATGGTAACGTAACCTGAAAAAAACATAATTGCTTGAGTGGTTGGGAAGTACCATCAAACAATGGGTCCCCATTTCCCCTTCGATTGTGTCCAGCAGCACCAATAATTATGTTACCAACACATAGCCACACAGCTTGTTTGTTGCAATTTACAGTGCGATGTTTGCAAATATCTACAGCCCCCACCCCCCTCTTCCCGACAAATATGAGGTGTTCTGCAGCAACGAACACAAGGATGTTGAGCACCACAGCTGCCATGATCCAGATGTGAAACTTATCTCCACATAGACAGCTGCCAATTACACTTGAGGTGTATATTTACTCGTGCCACGTTGCCTCAGTCAAATGCCTGTCAATCGTTCAAATATTTAACGCACTGTCGCTTGAGCATTTGATAAAAAATGCACAGAATAAGTGGAACTGAATTTATGACCATTATCTGTGGGTTCCAGAGTCTCCAATCTGAGAAGTGTTTCCACTCCTTACACCAACATATCGTGTGCAAGATCGTCGTGGTGAATGCAGAATCGGAGATATCAGATTCATATGAGACTGCATCCATTCCAATTCCCGTTTTGCACAGAGGAGTCTAATTCGAGAGTATCGGCTGTATTGCAGATTATTCTTTAAATTCCTATTTTCGGGCGTTGTTTGGTGATCAATTTCAGCAGCAATTTGCAATAATGTATGTGGTACATCGCTCGCTATATAAACTGTGTGAAATAAACGTGGATTAAGATCAAGTAATTTGGCTTGCCCAAGTTCATTGTATGAAACACAAAACATACATAAATCTAGGTATGCCTACAATTTGATGCTAGATTGAGTCAGACATCAAGCGAAACACCCCGTGGAAGTACCTACCAGTGGCTCTGTAAATACCTTTGTTTATGGTTGCGCCAAGGATCGTTATATAATACTTGGTCATACCAAACATGTGTCTTGGGAATGGTGGCAAAAATTAGGTACATGCTGACGTAGTATGTAGACCTATTAGGGTGTATGTACATTTATGATCTGATACCACCAATTGAACACTTTGATGAGAACAATATAGATTGCAACAAAGGCAGGCCAAGTATTTATATATAAATATCTAGAACCACACTCACGTAATCCGGGATACAGTGTGTAAAATAATATCAAGACGGTTTTTTTTTCTATTCTACATGGAAGAGGTATACACTTGTCCTATTTAATACCCTGTAATTATATGCGAAACGTAAATTGGGTGATGAAACTACCACTACACTCATTAAGCTTTATAAAGTATGTAATAAACGTATTTATATAAATATGCAGTATAGTAAAGACTTACTATGATAGAAGCACTTGGAGCAAAAGGCAACATTTATCTATGCGCCAGAATATGCAGGCACAAGCCAGGATTTTACTGGAAAAACTAAGACAGAACAATGTAACTCCTACAGAATGATCGTATCAAGGCATATACCGAGCGCCATGGTTTCAATTATATGGGTGGGTGAAAACGAGAACAAAACATGTTTTTATGGGAATAGTTGCACCAGGCAAGTAACTGATTGCTTTTGATGGACACACGGAAAATCAACTGAATTGACCTGTGGAGATCGGAAAGGTGGAATATATCCCTAGCTATGAGCACTAATTAACTGACGGTTCGGTAGGAAAATTGAATAATTTTATTGTAACCAATAGCAATGGGATACTCCAGGGAAATTAGATGTTGGATATATGGACCAGACTAATTTTGTCCAGTTGTCTCGCCATAATCATGTCGTGGTATATGTTTGCTGCAGATACGTGCAATAGTTCAGCAATATCGTTGATATTGTGACATCATTTTCTTGATTGCAAAGCTGTCTGTTATGTGTGGCCATGTTCTCCAGATTCTGTCAACATCGATGAAATGAATATTTCATACAGATATTCATGGACACTGGTGACACCGTGAATATCACATAAACACTACCAGACAATGAATGGCACAGACGCCTTCATCTGTATAATCTGCGAACTACTTCAACGCAAATTTTTCGACGCAAAACCTAGGGTATTTAACGACTATATGGTATATATCATGTTGAAAATGTAATACATAATAGATGAGGTGGATGTATGTGCAGTGATCAAAGTTTCCGATAGACAATTGTTTTCCTAACAAAAAAATTGTCAGCCAGTAACTGGAAGTATTGGAGATTTTCTACATTTTATTTCGTAGCAAATAATCCAGATTCAAACAATATTATTCAATATTAGATTCAAACAATATTATAGATTGATCGTTGTCATGGCAACCACTGTTACCACTGAATGCTGCTCAGTTTACGAGCGGCATCAATCGTTCCATATCGTTCCAGATTGTCTGGCGACAATTGTAATTCTGTATCAATAATGGATCTACATTGCATGCTTGGTTCATATCAATTTATGTGACAACTGCAGATTATCCTACAACTGTAGGATATCTGCAATTTTCGAAAGCTGAATTCGGGAACAAAATTTGTTTGTCTTGAAAACAGCACAGACAGCTCAATCTTGCCTCGGTAAACATGGTTGAAGAGCATGGTTACACTTGTCTTCAGCTATAAAAAGTGACTCGGTGGACATGTGTAGTCAAGTATACTCGAATCAGCCACAAATTTAGACTGTTACTTCCAAGTGTCCAATATTGATCTGATCGTGGAAGGAAATTTTTATATGAGGTAGCTATCTGATATTACCAAAATTGGGTACCAATGTGACTGAGTGAACAATAATTAATTTCTCAATTGGCAATGATATGCATAATATTACTAGACTGTCATGGTTATTCGGAAAATTCACTGACACTGTCTGTTGCTAGACAGTTGTTAATTGGTCTATGTCATTGATTCGCGATGTCCAAACTTAAGTGATCATACAGTAAGCATGTTCCCATGATGGAAATCACTAATTCATGTTTATGTGTAGTTTACGAAAACACAGTTGAGCCACTGGGAGATTTCCAGGACAGTGTTATCCCAATATAAAAACCAATTTAGAGCTCATCGGTGACATTCGATGATGTTTCTCGGCGAAACTTCTAACTTGTTGTGCTATGGCCAATACAAGGCCCACGATCGATGACAAGTGAAAATTTCCTGTGCCGGGATGAGATTATCACCTCATGGTAAACACCTCATCGTCTGAAGTGAGACGAGACCTGTGGAATGAAATCTGTTTCTGGCATATGCTGTAGTCAATAGTACTTAGGTCAATCAATCGTTTCTGTATTAGTTGATATACAGGACCATATCCAAAGAAGCTCTCCGAACATTATCATTGTACAATGACCATTATTGCAGTTTGTTAATACGAAGAGATGTTATCAGATTCAGTGTGACTAGTTTTAGTTTTCACTGGGATCGTCAACATCTTGTCGTATTGGTGTAGTGAGTGGTTCATATATGGTGCATTGGTGCTTATGGTGCATTATATTTCGATGATGGTTGCTTGTGATACTATATTATTATACCATTGTTATCAGGTATGAAGTCTCTTACTTGATTAAATTTAGTAAAACTGTCATGTAAATTGTCATTATATGGTTTGAAGTGGAATAATCGGTTTTTGGTTTTCCGGTTGAAAGTGATCAATAGCTGTCTTCAGAGTATCTGCATAGTACAAAAGTTCCAATGCGTAGACGAATTTGTCTACATTTGACTTTCAAAATCGGGTTTTGAAAATAGTTTTGCACGGAACGGTTCCCATGCAGTGATGCAAACTTAGCTGAAAAACAGACAAATACACAGCCCTATCACTTGAAACTCGTATATGTATGGTATTTTATAGTGATGGAGCCCCAAATATTCAGCTTGATTCTTTTGTGTAGCAAATAACGACAATATAGAGAAATTCATGTCTTTGTTTATGTTGACGCAGATGTAAAGAACTCGTTCACATCGTGTGTTTTTACGGTATGTTCAAACTCCACTGCAGGGTCATGCGGACGTATTTAGGGGGTTATAACGGTGCTATATCATTTATTATTATATGCCTACGAAAATGCTACAATGGATTACACAGATTGCAATCGGTCCGATATACTGTGGTATTGACCGCCTTCATATCGACCGGAGTCACGCATAGCAACCGACGGTCTTTTGACGATTTCGTATTCATGCGCTGGTGATATGACGTTTTTAGTTTTGTAGTGCATGAAAATTTCCATAATTTTTTTTTGCATTCAGCGTCTGAAATGGCTAGAAAAGTCAGCATTTGTGATCATATTTCTCTCGACGTGTGTGCATATCATGATGCGGCATATAAAAATAAGTTAATCTAGTGGATATAGTGTTTGAGGCCATCGGTCGTGTCTGTGCCGTGGACGCACTCACAAGCTGATGCGTGCTACGGCTCAGACATGACCTCGGGCCTTGAACACTGTATCGAGTCAATTACCCATAAATATATGTCAGCCAATTGATTGATAATGAATTTCAGAAACCGATTATTCCACTTTACCTATTGCCATGGATTAACATTATGGCGCCAATAAGCACAAGATGAAGTTATACACAAGCACTAATTTCACTTGTGCATAACATTGAATGTGCAGGACAGGTGATGTTTACAACCTAATTGATAACTGAAAAAGACTCGGTCAAATCCATATTATCAAATATGCGACTAATTGAAAAAAGGTAGCATGATTTGTTTCAATTATGCTCTGGTTGTCTGATATCTGATATTGCCCGAAGTTCCGTTGAAAATAAAAATATATTTTCAATGGTATCTTGCATTAGTGAACTGGGTGTTTGGGTGATTTCTATAATGGGTACAGTCATATCCCCTACGCACATGTGAAAAATGATGGGTTTTGTGCCTGCAAACAAGTGGGGATAAATATGACAGCAATTAATGTTCATCTCCGTGGTAACCTAATCACCCATATTTGACAGAGTGGTTGGGAAGTACCATCAAACAACGAGATCCACATTTCCCCCATCATTGTATTCAGCAGCACCAGTAATTATGTTAAAAGCCACACAGCTTGTTGTGGCAATTTACATTGCAATGTTTGCACGTACTGATATGCAATCGGGACATACAACTCTCGACATATACTAGAAAATGTTGGTTGCGAATAACTGACATGAGCAACACCTGTCACTTCTCGACATAGACAGTTGCAACTACACTTCAGATGAGAATCATTACTTGAGCGACATTATTGGTCAAGTGCCAGTTGATCATCCAAATATTTAGCTTGTCGCCCTCGAGCATTTGATAATAATTGCACAGAAGAAGAGGGACTGTATTTATGACAATTTCCTGTGGTGTCCACCCAATCCAAATTGGCAAACAGTAGTATTCCTTTCGCCTGCGTATTGTGTGCAATATGGTCATGGTGAATGCAGAATCAGAGAGAACAGGCTCACGTGAACCTGTACTCAGCCCTTTATTCTTTTGAGTGCAATTAGTTAGGGATATTCCTTGTTTCGTCGAGTAGTTTGGTTATACAAGGGTCGATCCTACATATATGGAAATGTGAGTTTAGTAGTATAACTTGGTGTGTGTGCCAAAACTCATTGATATACTCGTTTCCAACAAATAGTGATAATTACACGTTGTCAATTATATATACTTTTTTCTATTATTGGTTCTCCTACATTGAGTGACAACAGTCATATGAAAATATACTGGATGAAATCGATATCGATAAATACAGACAAGAAATCTGACATTATCAGTGCTAGATATAGATGATATATTTTTTGTGGCTGTACTAGTATTTCCAAAGTTTCAAGCCACAACGAAAATACTTATCATTTGAGAGGCCAAATATCATAATGTACGATGTAACCAAAATAACAATTATTATGGAGCATTCTTATTATGGAGCGGAAGGTTCCTAGACCACCGCATGAGTGATTTTATTAGCTGAGGTAAATGAACACAGTTGTGGGTAGTTTCTTAATATGGTCGTCCGCAAAGGCTAATTATACACGACAAGACCTCAGTGATTACATGGTGTGATCACCGAGCGTTATTGAGCAAGTGATTATCGTTTGTGAAGAGCAGAACAGTAAACAAGTCACTGGAAACTATTGATCGAGCTCATACGAGAATGGCGAAGAGAACAGTAGAAAAGGTTAATCACCAGCAACGCAAAGATACATATTCTGCAAATCCACCAAGATCCACGCGTATGCTCCTATATCGTCATTGTTTATGTTAAACCATTCCATCCTCGCGTGCCAAAGTCAAAACAATACGAGCCTGAATGTAATCATCATTGATGCGTTCTGCTCATCGGTGAAAATATCATGTAGTTATTTGCTGGAGTTGTTTTTTTAATGTCGCGGTAGAGCGGTAGAGCGTTCACCTTACAGAACAGGGTTTTTACTCCAGGACATTTTTATCACCTGATAGTTTGTCCTTCGACTCGGAGAGGACATCAAAGGTTGAGGATTACGGTTGCTGCACCGGGATTCTCAGCGTTGGTGATTGGGAAGCTAATAGATGTACCTTGATGTACCCTGCTTCAGGTCGCTATAATAAAATTCTGACAATGCAGTACATACAACAGGTTCATTAGCCGAATGCAAGTAAACTCGTCAAACCATCCACGGTAACCATATTCCTATAGTTGGATTCCGCGATATGATGTTTTTGATATGAGAAGTTGAACGTTGATTCCATCTGAGCTCGAACTTTTATTTTCACTCACAACACATCGTGGTGAGATTGGGACCAAAACATTCCCACTTTCTGGAACACCTTATTTCACCTCCAGGGTATAATATATTGCTATAGATCGAAAAGCTTCCCTCTCCCGTCCTGCCACCATGGATCAAGGTTTGTTTGCCTCGGATACAGTGTGTTTGAGATTGATGGTGACTTGATGTTATGTATTTGCTAACGTCATACCAGATCTTGTGTTATGAACTGTGCTTTCCTTTGCGTTTGGCATCGAGTAATTGCTAGAACATAGTATTCTCTGGCTTGGCAAGTTGTAATTGCAAGCCCGTCAAATTAATGTCAAAAACGACGTTATTCAGTGACACATAGGAGAGGTCTACGTTTTGGGAGAGAATACAAGAAGTGTATAATATTCATACTGATCGTGAAAGAATTGGGTCATTGTTTTGTACAAATAAACTTGTTCAAATTGTGACGAAAACGTACTTCAAGCCCCTATTAGGCCTATCTCGCGTATAGTGTCTGTGATCGCTGTCAGTGTGGTTAGGCACGACTCCAGTGTCTTTACTGACACGTCAATTACTTGGCATGAATGATATGTCAGTCACGCTCACGGCCAACAATCACTGCAAAACACTCCTCTATTCCACAGTCTACTACACAAGCCCTCGATCATAGTGGGCCACGTCAGCATGTCTGGGTATTTTCCCGCCTTGAGTTGCGGGGTCGTGTGATTGCTGTGTGTGGTGTATGGGGTTAGTTTCGGATTTCTAGATTATTTTCATAGGTTGTTAGGCAGTTGTATACCATCAGGTGTACAGTAGAAACAACTACATCAACCACACTGTCTGCCCCTGATGACGCCAGTGTGTTTTTTGATAAAGTATTTGGTTGGGCTTTGTTTCTATTGCGAAACGTTTACGTTTGTTATTGGATTCATCAAAATTTGGCTGTATTGGTGGTAATAGATTGATACTTACAGTCATGTCATGTTTTGTGCACGTGATGTGTGGGTGCAGGTTGAAGGGCGTGTGGGTATGTCGATTCTGTAAGTGTTCTGATTGGTGGGTGTATAGTGCGAACGTCCTGAGTAGAATGTGTGTCGTGTTTGCGCGCGAAATTTTGAGAAGTGCTCAGCACTTCCAGGAATAAGAGTTATTTATAGATAGTGAAGTAAGCATGTGTATATATATGTACGCCTATGTAAAGTGAGAGTCCGTGAAGAAAGAAATATTCTACAAAATTTAACTTCAACCAGATTTCACAAAATAATCACCGTATTTGTATGCCATTAGCATAGTTGTACTTTAGCTTTCGCACAAGTCGAATGTATGTGTAAAGTTTTAACGTCGTCCGCTATCTGGGATCCTCGAGGATAGTCCTCTCACCACAGGTCATCGCGGACCCGCACCCGCTATCCTAAGATCCTCGCGGAAGTCTGCTCACCGAGGGTCACTGCGGACGCAGTCATTACTCTATCATCAGAACATTAACCAGGTAGCAGCCCGCCCAACGAGCCCAAACATGCGGACACCACTCAGATACAGGATCATCACCGTGGAGTTAACTGTAAGGCTTGGCTCGCCGCGGTCCGCCTCGGGGATGGAACCCCGGACAGCCTGACAGTCTGCCAGAGCCTGTGTCGCACCATCCCGGGTGGAGAAGACCGGTGATCCAGAGGGTGTGCGCCCCCGAGTCATCAAGGTCTACCCCAGCCCGGGCCCCCTATTGAAGTTGTCCCCAGGGCCCGCGAGGGCCTTAGCCACGGATCGAGGACGTAGAGCTAACGGCTGAGCTCCCCGTCGTCTCTCTCGCCTTCCTCTGAGACAACTTCCCAGATCAAAACGGTACCAGAGTATATATAACCCAGTACACGAGACACGAAATAAGTCTAGGTCAAACCATTGTTATAGTTTACTGGGCGAGAGAGGATTAGAGGGCGTTGCCGGGGCAACGCGTGCTTCGCGCAGAAGCGTCCAAAAATAGGCCGTAAAACTGATTAGTGTTTAGCAAAGACACCTGCCGCGATCTTTGGGCAAAATCGCCACATATGTATTCATCGACCTACTGCTAGTACAAGATTCTGATTATCATCAAGTTTAGTGTCATCCCCGGATATCAGGTGCAGAAGTTTACCGATGAGCGAGACCTGGAATCGAAACCTGGATCACTAGCTTGTGAGGCGAACACACTTCCACTAAAGAACAGACACCCCATGATGATAGAATACTGAAAGAAAGCTTATTCATATCGAATAACATCTCGACTTGCATGTGTATGTGTCGGCATAATCAGGTTTGAATACGTCCCATTTGATGGATTTAAAACAAAAACCTCCATCATATGGGACGATTAATGTTTTACGATGCATGCATTATCGTCGCACATCGATTGAATGGTCTAGATATAGTAAGCTGCTCTTTGATATTTTGGCCCACGTATAGTGTGCTGCTTGTTCCTGAGAATTAAATTCAATGAGAATTAAAAAGGTGCGAGAATTAAAAGGCCCACTAAAACATGCCATTCAATCCTTTCAATCATAACTGGACGATGAAAAGCCAATGAGGTAAAGAATGTGGGCAAATGTCTATCAGAAATGTGGACAAATGTCTATCAGAAACGTTCAACCCAGATTTGAGAAGTGCTCGATGCTTTGAATGGCATGCCTAGATCAGGGGAGTAGTATTACTTGAACTTCGTATTTTATCAAGAGCAATATCATAGTCGTACACGATGATTAATACATACCAGTGGGTCAGAGTAGACCCAGCCATTCGTGACGCGGTCGTGTTCCAGGCTCTATAGTATGCAAAGAACACACCGACAGAGGAGCCATTCGGCACACGCACTACCCAGAAGTTGTCCAATCATTTATCACACCATTTCACCATTGGACAGCATGGTAGAAACACGCAGTGACAAGAATCAAAGAGGATAAGGGTTTGTAGAGTTCCATGGATCATCTTCAATCATGTGAACTATTTTAGGAAGAAGCACCAATGAATCTCATTGACACTTCTGGATTCCAGCTACACAAAATTGTTGCAGAAATGAGTATTCAGTATGTCAAATGGTCGCTGGGCAATGTGTTCCAATTGCATAGCCGGTTATATATCGGATTTACTAGTATTGGCGAATGCATATTTTTTTCTTAGAGGGGCTGGCATGCGTGATCATAGTCAGAGACTCCGTGACTCTGCTGCTCTATGCCAGCGTTGTTGAGTACATTCCCCTCCCTACGATCATTTTCATGATACTGGTCCTGGATCCGCCGGTGTCTCAGATTTTTGAATAGATAATGTGTCTACAGTAGTGGAGTAGTATTATGAAGTCCCCGCATGAACACTGTCCGCCCCCGATGGCACCAGTTTGGCTTTGGATGTAAATAATTGGCTGTGCTCTGTTTTTGTTCTGAAATTTGCTATTATCATCATCAAAATCTGGTTGAATTGGTTGTAATACTGAGCCGTTTGTGATTGTGTACTTGCTTACAATACTGCAATACTGCTCATTTCGTGTATGCTTCAACATGTTCAATAAGACTGGCATTGCCTGTACCAGTGTACCAGCGTTCAGAAGACATCGCTTGCTCTTACACTGAGCTCACGGCTCTATTGTTCTAATGGAGTAGATGTTTGATAGAACTACTTGATGCAGATGTTGATACTTCTAATATCAAACGGAATTGATAATACCGGCGATATGGTAACGTTTGTTTACATGTATTGAGAACACTGAAAAACAAACCTCGAGAGAAACATGTTTTCATATGCGCGTTTCCACCGAACATGTTAACGGTGACGCCACACAGGTGATAATGTTCCTCGTTAATACCGTCAGGTACAGGTTGTTTTCCCGATTCTTCAGCAGTGGTGGTTGCTACATTCGTGTTTTCGTGAAGCATGGTTGAAATTCGTGAAGCATGGTTGAAATGCGGACCATCTGATCTTCGCTTGTACGTTTGTAAGATCGAACAGCAGTACTGCGATGACTCGTCACCCCAATTATGAGCTGTTCATCAACGGACTCATGGAACAAGCGAGTTGCGAGTGATTGGAGTATCCAGCCGATGACATGATACTGGACACCATCTTGGAAAGGGGGTTATGACCTATCACAGCTCTGCCAAACCGGACTTCTGATGTTGGTTTCGTAAGGGGTCTCAAGTGCATTCCGGCCTACAGAGCATCTTTTGGACACAGAGAAAGGGACAGCCTCGGAATACGTACGATACAACGCGCTGGGTGGGCGACATTGTGGTACGCCCAGCTCTGGTGTGGTTCGATCTTACGGTGTTTCAGGCGGTTGTCGACTTGGTTGCCGATTCTCCATAGAGAACATACTTCCGGTCGCTGCTACATGTATCTGAGCAAAACTCAGATCGTCAGCTTCCTGCTTTCCTTTCTTCCGTGGATGCAGAAGTTCAGTCCTACTAACCAGAATAAAGAGCAGACGAGAATATCCTCCGTGCTTGTTCCGAGATGCCCCTTTTTCCAAAGAGACTGCTGTTGATCCAATGTGATTATTTCAGCACGCTGGTTAGGTCAGTTAAATCGTTTCACGGTTCCCACTTGCATCTCGAAGTCCAAACCAGCCTTTACCTTCTCATAAAAAAGAAAGCTGACTGGGAAAAGAAGCTGACTTTTACTTTAGTCAGCTAGGAAAAGTGTGTTTTTGCTTATAAACTGAATGCAAAAAATTAAAAATTGCGCTGTATTGTATAAGTTTTGAAATAAAAAAATTGTCAAGATGATGGAGTATTTATTGGATTGGATTGGATTTTTTCAGGGTGTGAGCATTCAGGATAACCCATGAAAGTGCACGCACTCATTTCCAGTGGGGTCCTGTTTTGTGTGGTGTATGTACTGCATTGTCAGAATTTCTAAAGCGGCCTGAAGCAGGTCAGGGTACATCAGCTCCCCCATCACCACCGCTGAGAATCCCGGTGCAGCAACTGTTATCCTCACCCAGCACCAATTTTGATGTCCTCCGTGCCGAAGGACAACTTACCAGGTGTTATAATCGCCGGTGAGTGAGAGCTGGGATCGAACTCAGGACCACTCGTTTTTGAGGCGAACGCTCTACCACTGAGCAACGGACATCTTTCAGTTACGTATCATTTTTCATTTGACAAGAGCAGAATAATGAAGAATATTACGGAACACCCTGATTAAGTATATCCTGAATAATATTGGTGGGGAAATTGTCCATTCTTTTCGGGTGGCAAATATCTGGTGGGCCAAGAAGCCAAGATTATAGAAATCAGTTCTGGTAAGAAGCTGTCTGGTGAGCTTTCTTTTATACCCATATTCAATGTCATCTGTATCCTTTTTTCGGTCCAGTATCACCATTTGAGAAGATAAGAACACATTTGATGATGCCACAGAGCCTTTAGGCTTTAATGTCTAGTTCATACTGCTAAATATTTTTCGTTGGATCAAGTTGAAGGTTAGTTATGGATACTTGCTGTTTGTGAATCTTGGGAAGTATCTCAGTTACTGTGTTGCTTCAATTCAAAATATCTCGTTTTCAAACTATCATTTTCACAGATTCAACACAGTCATATCATCAGCATGCATGGGTTTGTTTTCAATTCAATGTCATTTTCCCGTTTAACACAATATGAACCATATATATTACACGGTATGTATGGTTTCTGATGTATGACACATTATCACACAGCAAAATGTTAACACATCACCATATTTGATATCATTTCAATGTCAGGTCAGTTATCACATAATATTACACAGCAGTATCACACACATCATACATGTTTCATTATGTGTTCAGTCATTTCAGTGTTCCATGATGGAAGGCTGGACGTAGTTCACTCGTCCGTCAAGACTGAGTGTAACCGAAATAAGGTGACAGCAACTTCACTGCATTCCTGACTTTGAAAACGAAGCATTCCAGGAACAACAGGGTGTTTCAGAATCCCTTCGGGTAGGCAATGACGTGGATGAAGTACGTCCCGAAAAGGCACGCCAGGCAGTCTGTTACATCCAGAGTTTTTGTGTCCACCACAGTCTTGTTGTCCATGATGATAACGGAGCTTTGTCGGGTAAAAACTCCCATGCCTACCAGCTTCGGAATGGGCGACGGGAAGACTGGTCCCTGAAACATACCATAGTTATCAGCATTTTAGTTTATGTGAGAGCAGACATCCATAAGTTAGGTTAACTCTTATTCTTTTGGTCACCAGTACAATAAGAATTAATCTTCTCTGGTTTCCAACATGTGATTGCCTTTTGTTGTCCTTGATTGTATTGTGTTGTACACGTCTAAAATAAATTCCTTTCTTCCTTAGATTATGTCAAATCACATGATAACATATGCCTCTAAATCAGGTGAAAACATTCTTTCTGTTCCGCTGAATAATTGCAGTACATGATATGACTATTCGATGATATGAATAGGCAGCCAAACATATTCTGATTAACAATATGAAAGCATCGTCACCATATGTACAAGGTGTACTAGTATTTGCGACGCTGATGCATACCAGTAACAAAACACATCTTGGCAACAGTTGTGTATACTTTCAGCATGCAACCTTACTTTATTGTGTGTGAACTAGAGCTCAACCTTCTCTTTGAACAGTCCAGAAAGGAGGTATGGTGGTATTCTTCATGTCTTTGGCTCTTCCAGAATACGTACACCCCATTACATGTAGGTCTTCCAGCATCACACAATTTGGGCTGGCCATGGCAATTTCCTTCGCCATGCGTTCAATGTGTACTCAGGGCCCCTGCTAATCCTTCTCCCCACTGGGCGCCATTAATGTGCGGCTTAAATAAGCAATTCTAGCGATGGGCTATGTTCAGCTCCAGTGGGCTCACTTCCAAGTGTGTGACAAAATGTTGTGCTGTCTGGTGGCTACATATCACTTGACGTGATGTGAATGTTCAAACATTAATTCTATACATTCCATTTTATACTATAGTGCCTCTGGCTCTACTGTTACACTGCTGGGCAACGTCACACGCTCCACCAATAGGCTTTTTTGCACTCTGTTGGTCGATGAAAGCCATGTGCCATTTTGTCCACCAGACGGCACTCCGAAGCACCCGTCTTTGTAATAAACGATTATCTGGTCCCTTGAATCAGATTACAGCGCGGTAACAAATAGTCCGTATTAATGCGCGTTTTGTAAACACGAGCACGTGCTTCAGAGGCACTAGGGTTTGCCATGGAAAAACTAGCATTGACAGATTTTTCATGAAAGGAAAAGCAATTAGTATGTCTAAAAACGATATATGCTAACAAAGATTTACTCGCATTGCTGCCCACTGACTATGGGAAAGGTATTATTTTCCAAAATGAACCTATTTTCAGTATCCCAGAATGCAAAGGACGAATTGTGTGAAAGACGGGTGCTGGAGCATCGCTTTTCATGAAAATGAGCCGCGTGCGCAAAAGCTTCTGTCACCTTCTCCAGTATTAGACCATTATTGGACAATCGCTTGCCGACAGTGGCAAGTAATGCGGGTACCCAGGGCAGAATTTTCTGTCTGGGTTGTTGTGCTAACCGCCCTATTCACGGGTAACTGGGTACTCGTGACGGCCCTAATTTTTGGTGCCCTTCCCTTTACCACACGATTGAACTCGCCACACTGCCCCCAACAAAAATAAAAGTTAGGAAACTTTCCACTGCAAATTTATAACACAATCCTTGTGCACAAAAATGTTCTTCACTCGCCGAACGTCTAGAAGCAGCTCGGTCATCTCGGGTCTGGTATGCAGGATGACTGCTTACAATAGGTGGTGCAGCCTGGCAGTGAAGCCTCCTGTTGGCACAACAGGTTCTCTGGTGGTTAGGTGAAGGAAACATTTGTGTTCGCCACCAAGGCCTGAGCCCTGCACACTTGTGATGCTGCTTCGAACGCTGATGGCTCTCACAGGATGATTGCTTGACGAAACCTCGCCCTGGGTTGTCATGGAGGATGACCTGGAGTCGTGGTTGCCTAGTCAGGGATGTAGTCGGCGGTCCGCTACTGGGTGCACCACCAGCCCTCAGGAATTCCCCCTGGTGTTTTGATGAGATACCGGACAGCTGGCGGGTTGCTCAACTCCATTCTAGGACCAGGGCCATCTATGGAATCTGCGGGTCATTGCTTGAGCTGGGGCTCTGGGCCATCTTATTACGCATGAGGGCTGTAACATTCAGGCTCCAGCTTTGGCTCTTGCCTATTGCAGCCTGTGGTACATTCTGGCTTCAGTGAGGGTCATCCTGGTTTCAGCTTGGGCGCAGGTTCCTGCTCCTACTTCCTGGTCTGTCTTGCCTTAGATGTCTCTGCCTCCATGTGGGCACTCCTCCCCTCCAGAGGGCTCTGTGTCTCTCCCAACGGTGCTCTTTAAAGTGATATTGGCAGAAAGCTATTGGTTTTGCCATACATTTCTGACCGATCAAAGGAAACATACTAATTGTATATATGCACTTGATTTGTTCAATAGATGCACCCTTTCTCATTGATTTCGTTGCGTGTTTCTGTGGAGATCGTTTGAGTTATTGACATTACCGCGAATCTCGGTGCTTTGTATCCCTTGATGCAATGCGATTTCCGCTTACTGGCATATGTTCGAGTTACGCCATTGACCTAGTGAAGGCCGATGTTTAGCACGATCCCCTACCGCTCACCAATGGAACAGATGAATTTCCCGGTACTTCGAAGCGAACTAATCATGTTTGTGTATCAGAACTTTGAGTTGCTTTACCAGGATTTATTTTTAAAAAAATTCTGCGATCGTCCAGTGCTGGTATATCTTGTTGAGTTGAGTGTGCCGTTTAACCGTGCATCATCTATTCATTCCATTTGCCAATTTACCAAGAAAAATGATTATTTAAATATGCAATCAATATATTCATAATAATATTCCTGAGATATAAATCACCAACTTCGTCCATAATTGGCAACAAATAATCTTATCCTCTCCCCATCACGTCAGAAGTTATTTTCGTTCTATCGAATGATGATTCGAATTAATTTCACAATGTATTCAACGCCCCATTTCCCCACCCCCGCTCCTCCATTTCTTTGGATTGCATAGGTGTCTGAATGGCAGTGTGTCGGAAACAGTTTCTGCATGTACATATAAGTTTTTTTGCAGTCTGTGTTTTGGTTGATATTGATTGATGGATGACGCTGCCTGGCCCTCCAGGTACTGACAGAAGTCGTTGCACATGTGCAGAGCTTCCAGAAGGTTGGGGCAGGACGATCCTGCCGTACAGAGTCAGTTCACTGTCGCTGTCAGCAGTGGCCTCGGCTGGTGGTATCACTGTCGCCATGATGGCGCCATCAGTCAGTGATGCGCTCGTCAACTAGTCACTGTTGAGTGTAATGTAGTCATCTGTGGTGTTGTTCTTTTCGTATCCAGAACTGCGATGCTGTCCAATGAAATTTGATAGAGGGACATTATCGTCAGTGTTCACAGTGTTTGAAGCAGTTGGGGATTATTGGCTGCTTCACCCGCAACCAAGTCTGCGTAAAGAGGATCGAAAGTCTGCATTTGGTGTGCTTCCCTCCATGGCATAAATAACTGTTTGGCACAAGCGAGTTGTCAAGTAAGGAAAACATGGCCAGAGGTTTTGGTTGTGGTCCATCGATCTGTTATTGAAGATGTGACCATGTCTGATTCACCGCTGCTCACATGGAATTGAATGTTTGTGTCACACCTTCAATTTCGACATTCAACGATGAGTGTTTGGACATAGTTTTAGCTGCATAATCACGCCTACAAACTAACTAGAACCCCCGGAAATATTGACGAGGACTTGGGTAGGTTAAGACAAGCTTTGAAGTTGATTTCGTTGGCGATGGGATGAGCGATATAAGGGAGAAAGAGAAGATTGCAGTACTGTGGAGTGGAGTACGCCGCTCATGAATATATCGCCCAACAGTTAGGGGGAAAAGCATTAATACTGCAAATTGCCAGCTTAACTATTGTCAGCAGTACCCTCTCTTTACTGCTGGACCAGGCACACCGGATGTATATGCTACTGTGGTGAAAAAACTGTTTAATACAACTCTATGAAAAGTGTATTTTTGTAGATTTTTATTGAATATATGGTATAATACAGGTTCACGATACACAATAAACAAAAATTATTCTTAAGACATGGCAAAAGATATATCGAAGGGTGACATTTGATTTTAATGTACCTATATTAAATTATTAATAATAATAACAAAAAATATTAATAAGACATGACAATTTGAAGAACCAACGAAAAAAGTGAAACTTGAAACAAGATGGGCCAATAGTAAAATATATCAATGGGTGAAATGTGGTTACTTTTTTGCAATTTGAAAAAAGTAACAATGTACAGAAATACTGGTCCATTGATAGTGGAACAATTCTCGAGCAGGTCCTTTGTGGAGATGTTGACGCATCTCGGTTCTTCCCACCAGGTGATGATTTTCGACTGAGTCTTCTTGTACGCCTTCCTCAGATATCGTGAGAAGTTGAGACAGGCACTGGGCATATAAAGCAATAAGACAGGCTTTTTCATGTACATATGTAGTAGGTTGCATTGTCACTCAGAATTGAGACAGTTGAGCCAGCATTCATAATCGTTGTTCGTATGGATTGGTCGGCGCTACACACCTCAGTCATTTGATTTGGATAATCTATTCGACATCCACTGCCTGTCGGAATATGTTATCAAACATTGGAGATTTTTTTAGGTAAGAAACAGAAGTCCAACAGACGGCTGCATAATTGATACATTACTTGTTTTTTGTGGTAGGCTGTTTACAATCCTAGCGCTTGAATTATCTTCCAGATTGCATGTGTAAAGTAAGAATTACAGCCCTGCAGTTGCACATCAGGGAATCAGAGACGAGCTGCCAGCCAATCACCAATCTCAAGCCTGCCAGTATGATCCTATACTGAGCACAGGTGTGGCAGGTGCTGAAGAAATGCACCAATAAGAGCCCGATAATCTGATTTATTTTTGCAGGCATCACAACAAACATAAATGGAATATGTTAAACATTGTTACCAGATCTGAGAAATACATGGATGGTGAATAATTGTGTAACCATTGTGTGAAATTTTGTGAACAAGTTTGAAAGTGCCCTCGATGAAACTGTGTTTCTAATCGGCAAGCAAGTGCAGTGATGTTGGTGTCACAAATATCAAGCTTGTGTTTGAGTCTTGAACATTTCGAGTTGCAAAAGTCTGCAGGAAAAGCATCGATTTTGAGGTAACTTGAAGAGTTGAAGGATGCTTCGCTCTCATCGATTGGCTCTGGTGGCAGGCATCACAACAAACATAAATGGAATATGTTAAACATTGTTACCAGATCTGAGATCATGGATGGTGAATAATTGTGAATAATGGAATAATGGATGGTGAATAATTGTGTAACCATTGTGTGAAATTTTGTGAACAAATTTGAAAGTGCCCTCGATGAAACTGTGTTTCTAATCGGCAAGCAAGTGCAGTGATGTTGGTGTCACAAATATCAAGCTTGTGTTTGAGTCTTGAACATTTCGAGTTGCAAAAGTCTGCTGGAAAAGCATCGATTTTGAGGGAACTTGAAGAGTTGAAGGATGCTTCGCTCTCATCGATTGGCTCTGGTGGTTGACTGTGCCGGTCTATCCCTAATTTCAAAGCAAGTTGATCTACATGGAGTGTACAGCATTGTTCCAAAGTGTATCTTGTTCATTCTAGGCTGGTAATTTCCAGTTTTACTGCCTATTCCCCTGATTGCTGGGCCTACTCGTGTCTTAGTCCCAATTTTGTCACCCCTCGTTCCATTGAACCGGCTGTGAAGCAACTGGCTACCAACGGTGCAGATGCTGTACTTGTTCGGCGTTTGACTAGTTTGGCGAATTTGGATGCAAAAAGATGTAGTCGCCTTCGCTGGAACCAGAAAACACAACTGTTTGACCATTGTTGGTCCTTTTTCAAAATAGTCTCACGCTGACACATGTGACAACAACCTCCCGAGGATAGAAATCATTCTGCATCTGAGCCAGTTCAGCACTCTGAATGTTAGGTTCCTGCCACCAGCACATTATGAGGACATATGACTGTTTTGCTTTAACAATATATGATTCGGTGTGTTTGAGACGCTCGTGTCTCTGTGCCAGCCAACTTTACTGCACTGCGTTGAGCACTATAGAAATGAGCAACACCAAAGCATGAAACGAACTCCATACTTGTTCTCACAAGTGGATAAAGCCTCCAGAATTATATCCGATCCATGGCCTGATTTTTGGCGGACGTCTGATTGCACAACACAAATGTGGTTTTGGCTTACTCTCGAGGCCACCGACAACAATATGCATCCTGTTTTGCACACCAATGTGCAGGATCTTACCAGTTTCAGCCACAAAGATTATCTACACACCACCTGTTGTTATTTTTGTGATTACACGCTCCATTCCCCTCTGTCACAACAGTTATAGCTATAACATCATCATGAAATCCCTCCCGCACTACCACCACCTCTTTTCCTCTTCAGAGACCCTCTTCATTCCCTGCTGTCGAGTATCATGCCTCCATGAACTGATCTGTTCTAGGCTACAAAACATCATCAATGCATACCCGCGGCACACACATCATACCAATAAACTCATCAAGTCTGTCATGACCAGTTGCAGTTGTCATGTGGCCCCAATCCACGAAGAATAATTTCATGAAAATTTTGCCAACCGATATTCAATTTGGGAGGTCTTTGAAAATCAAATAGAGTATTTTCTGAGAAATCGACATTCAGGACTGATGTGAGTGCCCAGTGCGATTAATGCGAGGTACTGCCCCCATCTCTTGAAGCGAAAAGTAATGCTAACAATAGGCACTCCCAACTGTTCCAAATCGTATCTGGTAACATCCACAACAGGTCGTGGCGGTAAGCGCAAATTCTCACTGGGATGGTATATCAGGAACACAATCCAAGGAATTGTATGGATATGCACCATCAACCTTTTTCCGGACACCTTCATGGTGTGCTTGCCACCAGCATGGCCAAATTAAGATGGCACCGTATCAGGGTGTTCCAAAATTTTTGGAACGAAGCAACATCACCTTTAATTTTAAAAAAGTTATCATTCAAAATAAATCATATATACTCTTATTCATAAACAGTATACAATCTTTAGTAATTTGCTTTTGCAGGATACATATTACAAGCCAGATCGACATAAATTATTTGTAGATTTGAGCAGTGTCTAAGAAAATGTTGACCCAAAATTGGGTAAAGCCAACTGCACATCTCCGTGAAATTTGATGGCAACGTGGTGACTGCCATGCAATGCCATGGCCTTGAATTTCGCATGGGGGCCCACGTCATTTGAGAGGTGAAATATTTAAGTTCACGACATCATGGTGTGTGTATCTGTGGAATACCTGAAAGATCCGAAATCGGAGACAGTTATTCATTTGAGAGTTAGCTTAGTTATAACCATGAATCTACAAAAAAAATGGGAGGAATGGCAATTCCTGTGACATCCGCCATTGTGTGACGTAATTTCGTGTCAAACAAAAGACTTTCAATATGCTTTCAAAGTTTTCAAAAGACTTTCACAATACAAACAAAACTAAGCTCTATATTCAGGCAGATGGACAAACCCCAATGTGTACCATACATATACTACGGGCTCTCAAGTTCATATGACGTCCAATTCAATATCACCATGACATGCTGCATATAATATGACTTTCTGTAATACGAGACCAGCTGCCAATAATACGACTCTGAGATTTTTATTCAAGGATTTACAGTCTGTATGTGATTTCAATTTTGTAAGTTGGACATATACTTGCGTTTGAGTACTCAAGATTATTCTGAGTCGAGTCAAGTATTACGGAAAGACAGGCGGTGCCAGTTCGACCCCTCCCATGAACAATCTCAATTTGAGTGGGAACCAAATTATATTTCACTTATGGTCTGATATATATTAGTTATTAAAACGGTTGTCGGTCATCGTGAATCTTGTTCTGCATACATTTTAAACTATTTCATCATATTCCCTGATGCAGAGGACCTATAATTGGCCACCAAGACCACATTTTCATGATACGATTTGTATGGTTAAATGGACCCGAAGATATGGCCATGTAGTGAAATTCGTAACAACGAACTTATCAAATGATTTTTTTTCCAGTTTTGAGAGTGAAAAGCATTTGGTGTGCCATCACAGATTCCATTGAATTGGATTAGCTAATATAACCTTGTGGAAATGAGACACGATCACATTGCAAATGCCAACCACATGCGGCACATAAGGTGTGTCAAAATACGAGTCCATGGCAACTGTGACTGACATGTTTGAGTGCTGAACAAATACCTGCCACCCTTGCTGCTTCACGCCAGTAAAGCGATACTCAATAAATGTCCGAATATAGCATGCGATTGCTGAAGTAGATGCAGGCCTATTTAGCATAGTAGTTGGCAAAATATAAGTTCCACCGACCAGACCATGTTGAGGATAGACACACGTTTGGAAAAACATGGCTTATCAACTTCATCTTAAAATCTGTAATATAAAAGATGTTTTTAATATCAGTTCGGTTCTGTCGTCACAGGAAGTGTTTGGTGTTTCGGTGGAGCGTTTGAGAACCACCTCTGGACAACCACCTCTGGTTTGACATTATCCCCAGTGTACGAATCAGAACGGCGTCCTGGTGTGTCCCTGCACTTGTAGGCATAAATTATCATATGAGAGCATGTGTCATATTGAACATAGCACCAAGGGTGCTGTAACTTACCAGCAAACATGCTACACATATATTGAACTATAATAGTGATAGTAATCGGAGTTCATGGTCAACAACACATCTACCATATATGGTTCTCTATATACACGTTAAGCAACCATAACATGTATATATCTGTCATTCTTTCAGTCCGCAGAGTCCAGTTTACACACTTCAGGTCAAACGTCACCTTGGATTTACTTCTCATTTCTCAAGGTCGCCTGAGACCAACGTGAAAATCAACGTCAAAGAATCGTTGAGGTAGATTGCCAACTTCTTCAGTTTTTGCGATAGAAGTCTGAAATTCGGTATAAAATAGCCGTTTAACTCCCAGGTGAAGTATGCCAAGTTATAGAACGATAACATTTAGCACTCGTCAAAATCCGAAATCAAATTAGAAAAACCAGAGTATATGAGTACAGTTCGAGTCAGTTCCCATTATGAAGAAAAAAATGCAGAAAAAATTACCAGAGAAAACATTTTTTTGCTGGAATAGGCTCAAAATGAATACTGACTTGATTTAGGACATTTTTTTCGCCGACCCATCGAAAAATCAAAATGGCCACCACACGGAGACTGGCGGTTCAAACGCTACGTAATTGTCACGAGGTCTAAGGGGAATGTTTTGAAACAAAATTTGTTCAGTTATCAGACAATTTTCGAGAAAGTGGTCACCCAAGTCCAAAATTGACCGTTTTCCCTCTGAAATGGCTGCCATTTTGAAAAAAATATGAAAACTAAAAAAATTATATATATATATATTCTCCTTGAAATATTTTTAGGCATTTCTGTGCAAAATTTCAGAAAGATTTAAATTTAAACGATGAAAATTGTAAATATAAATGGTAGACAATATAATGTAGACGATGAAATTGTAGAAAACGACGACGACGGACAATGACGAACGCAACACCACGGCAATATATTATCAGACCAAAGCTGTAACTTAAAGAAATTAGCTCAAAGGCTTACAACGTTTACCGGATAATCTATGTTTCATATTTTAGATATTAGCCATTTTTGTCCCTTGAGCTAAGATACTTGAGCTTAAAAATAATATTCAGCATACGAGAATATTCAGCATACTGGTATATCATTTCCAAAATGTGCACAATTGATTCCTAAGCTGTAAAGTCGATAATAAGTGATATATTAGCCATTTTGTACTCTGACCTTGAAAATGAGGTCAAAGGTCAAATTCAAGGTCCACAATTGATTGCTAAGCTGTAAATTCAATAAAAACAATTTTGGTAAATTGACCAAAGTTCCGGGAACCTAATATGCGCGAAGAAGCTACTTTGTTGATTTACAAGTACAGAATTTAAGTATTGGGTATTAATTTAAAGATTAAATAAAAAATATATCTCAAAAACCAAGGAAAGTTATCCCCAAAAATGTGCGAAACCTGACGGTTTGACCTCTCAAGGTCATCAAATATCAAATTCAAGGTCACCACTCAAAAACGTTCGATGTTGTCAAAAACCGACAAACAGTGGATGTCGGAAATGCGTATTCACAGTCAACTACTAGAGTCTGTACCTCCGACCGATCCCTGGCATACCGTGTCAATTCCAACCAACAAGGCCAGTCCTCGCTAAACTGGTATATTTTAGTCGATTTCTTTGGTTACACTTGGTCTGTAGACTACACTTTGTGTCAGTGTATGATTTCCTAAGTTTCATGAGGTTTATACTTGCACAAAGTTGAGCATGCTCTTTTATTTAATTGTATAACGCTTGTATAGTGCATACATGCATCACCAATTTGATTTTTGTACATAGAAAAATAAGCGTCCTGATGTACTCTGCACTGTAGTTTGCAGGCGAGAAGCAGAGGATCACCTCTCGGGTGCACAACTGACAGGTAGGTTCCAGTTGTTTCCTGTTGTGGTTTGTTTGCAATACCAGCACTTGGATTCTCTTCCGGATTGCCAGTGTAAAATGAAAACTGCAGCCATGTAGTTGTACATTTGTGGAACAGGGACGAGCTTCCTGCACAGGCGTCAACAGTCTGCCATTATGGTCCTAATTGAGGGCGGGTGTGGCAAGTACTTAAGATGAACACTGAACACAGCACGGTAATCTGACTGATTCTTTCCAGACATCACACAAAAAGACATCAATGGAAGCCGCTTAATAGTATCACCAGATCTAAGAAATGCATGGACGCTGGACAATCGTGTAAACGGTTTACGAACAAGTTTAAAGTTCTTCGAATCGACAAGCAGTCGCAGAGCTCTAGCTGTGTTGATGTCGCGAAGACAAAATGGCGTCGGGTGTCCGACATTGACGTGTGCGAAGCAAATTTTAGCAGGAATGGCATCAGTGTTGAAGTCAAACTAGACGTCAAGCCTAAAGATGCCTTGGAGCACTTCGAATGAAGCTCTATTCCTACCTATGATGACATCTCTACTAGATCCACCCGGAATATCCCTAAGACACACTTGTCTAGGACCATGACGACTCTGAAAACGTCCGAGGTCAAAGTTTAACCGACATACCACTTAGACATCTTTGTCTCTGCTGTATGACAACTGTTTCTGAGATATCGAAGAAAATGAAAAATGTCGACTTAGCGGAAAAATTACGGCCCTCAGATCCGGCTCCAAAACTATACAGCACATCTACATCATATGGCTGATCAGCGGTGAAATTTTCAAATCGATGTGTTCAGGCATTATCGAGTCATCGCGCGAAAACGAAACGGCGAAAAGTGAACGGGGGAAAAAAACTCCAGGCAAAACCACAAGGACATTTCGTGCCAAAATGTCCTAATAAGAGAGTTGAGGTTTTTATGTGTTACATACCCTTATCAGTTATGGCTATAAATGAGTGTACCCATGAAATCTTCATACTATACACTGCCAGGTAGCTCTTTTTTGCGAGTAGCATTGTGTGTCATTATACCTCTTCAACTAGATCATACCAACATTACCAAACACATTTACGTTTCTCTATATTCAAGACATTCTCCCCAGAACGCATATTTGCACAATTTTGACATGGTAAACATCACTTGTTCACCATTGAGTGCTGACACTCTAACACTAAACCATTTTGTCCCTAATTATTGGCACTCAATGCCATTAATTCAAATTCGCTGAACGAAGTCCGCGCTCTAGACCGACGATTTATCATCAGGCATAATGTTAAAGGGTCTTATCAACGTCTTCTAAGATTTCGAGCACTCAGTCATGTATACGTCAGTTTTTTAAAGATTAATTTCACATAATATAGTGAATATTTTTTGATATTCAACTTTTACTTTCATCTTATGTGAAGCTCGGGGTCATCAAAGGTGTCCAGATGCAATATGAACCAATAACTATGTGTGATGATTTTTCCGTATTGATATATGACCCGAATCCTGATAAAATTGGAATGTTCAATGTCAAAACAAGAATGTATTATTATGCAATTATTATGCAATAGGCAACTTGGTACTTTTTTTCCAAATGGCAAATCAAATGCTATGTGTTTGGGACAAAATTCAAGCTGCATGGCATTGGAACCTTTCGGCCGTAGCAGGGGCGGGCATAGGATTTTGGGAGGGGAGGGCCAAAACCCCTGACCGATTCAGCGGCGAGCGAAGCGAGCCCGTATCGGCCAGGGGTCTGGGGCCCGCTCAAGGGCCTGCAGACGCTGAAGGTTTATGCATCACCAATATTGTGTTCTAGGACTCTCCTTGGTCCAATTACCATGGCCTTGGAGAGTTTATGAATGCCTGATCTGGGCGGATCCAGGGTTCTGAAGGAGGGCCAAGACGTGAAATGTTGCGAAGCGAGGTTGTGAAGGCTGGGGGTCTGGGGGCCCACTTAAGGGTCCCAAAAGCTGAAGGGATATACACCCTTTATCAAAAGTCTGGAATCACTTTTAGTGTTCCCATTAATTGAGTTAAAACGTTGCATATGTAATAATTGTTACCATGGTGATTACATCATATAATTTAGTAACACATAGACATAGTTCATTGAGGTATTTTGAATAGGTCATTGAAGTATTTCGCAAATCATTACATGTAGAAAATGGTTCGTTATCTGCGAGAAGATGTCCGGTGCTCATTGTGACATTGCGGGATGATGCTCACTGGAGCAATAGACGTATTGCTGAACACTTGAATGTCGGCCCCGGGACCGTCACCAAATGTGTACAAAGATATCGTGAGACCGGGCACGTTGTTGACAAGAAGCGATCTGGAAGGCCTCGGGTGACGGATACATTGGATGATGAAGACCTCGTGGCGGAGGCCAATCGGAAACCGACAGCGTCATTGTCAGATTTGCAGCTTCATATGCGAGCAACACGGCATCATCCTGTTAGTTCAATGACAATCTGTCGTCGTTTGCATAATGCAGGCCTCCATAGTCACAAACCAGCTAATTTCCCAATGCTATCACAGACAAACATAATGGCAAGACTGAAATGGGCTCGTTCGCATGCACGCTGGAACCTGCAAAAGTGGACGAACGTTGTTTTCAGTGATGAAAGCAGGTTTGTGTCAAGTTCATTGACGGGCGTCTGAGAGTTTGGAGACCGAAGGGCGAGAGGTACAATCCCAAGTACATTGAACAAGTGGACCGATATGGAGGTGGCAGCGTTATGGTCTGGGGTGCCATATCGTACGCGCAGAAGTCGACACTTATCGTGGTGCCGAACACACTGAACGCTGTTCGCTATCGGGACACAATTCTTGATCCAGTAGCAGTTCCATTCGGACTCACAAGTGTGGGGAGGGGATTCATCTTCCAAGATGATAATGCCCCATGTCATCGTGCCAGGGTTGTGAACGAGTTTTGGGATAACCACGAAGATTGTCTGCACATGGAATGGCCGGCAGTCCCCAGATCTAAACATCATCGAGCATGTATGGGACATCCTAGGGAGACGCGTTCGTTGTTTGGATCCACCAGTCATCGATGTCAGAACTTTGACTGCAGCTTTGCATGCTAAATGGGATCACATTCCTCAAGACGACCTGCAAAAATTGTACAGGTCATGTAGATCCAGATGTCAAGCATGCGTGCAAAATGGTGGAGAACCAACACGTTATTGAGCTTGTAACGTTACTGTGATGTTATGTGCGATTTCAAGCACATTTTGTTACATCTGTTATTCAACCATGACAACTTGTTTTACAACACAATAAATGCAGTACTCATTGATTAGCATTGTCCGAAATATGTATGGAATAGAATAAATATATTGCACCTTCATTTTATATATGGAAATAATCTTATTCCCTTGGTTACCAAAGTGATTCCAGACTTTTGATAAAGAGTATACATGCCCATATTGTGTGTTTTAGAGGTATCCTTTGGTCCATTTTCCATTCCCTCAAAAGAGTTTTGTATGGATGATTCGGAGCAAATCTAGGATTTTGAAGGAAGGCCCGGTTGTGAACTGGTACTGACCAGGCTAAAGCAAAGCCCTGTCAGCCGGGGGTCTGGGGCCCGCTCAAGGGCCCCAATCGCTGAAGGTTTATGCATCCCCAGTGGTGTGTTATAGGGCTCTCCTTGGTCCAATTTCCATGAAATTGGAGAGTTTATGAATGCATGATCTTGGGTGGATCCAGGGTTCTGAAGGAGGGCCAATACGTGAAATGTCGCAAACCGAGGTGGTGAAGGCCGAGGGTATGCGAGGGTCTGGGGCCTGCTTAGGGGACTGACGGGACATGCGTGCCCAGTGGTGTGTTTTAGAGGCTTCCTGTGGTCCATTTCCCAATCCCATGAGTTTTTGCGTGGCTGATTTGTTGCAGAACCAGGATTCTGAGGGAAGGCCCGGTTGTGAAATGTTGCTAAGCGAACTGATGCAAGCCCCTGTCGGCAGTGGATTTGGAGTCCGTTCAAGGGACCCATAAGCTGGTGGTAGTCGCGTGCCTAATACAGCATCCCAGAGCTCTCCTGGGTTTAATTAGCAGACATTACTTTACACCCATAAATGCATTATCACTGTACTAGAAACAAAACATGGTATAAAATATCACTTGGTTTTTGACCCCATCAAAAGATTTTGTGCATTTGCCCATTTATGTGCATGTTTTCATGTCATAATTTATGGGCGATGAAGCCCATAAAGTGTTTTCACTGAGAAAGAGCGAATACACTGCGCGAATACACTGCTCGCGACATGGAGCCCCAGAAGCCAAAGCTACTTCCCGGTGTAATTTATCTTGAAAACACTTATTCCCCACTCTTTTCCCTCTTTCTCCTCCTTTTTTCTTTTTATCTTTTTCTTCCTTTTGGGGGGGGGGGGGGGCAAGGGGCCTTGGCCTCTATGCTGTAGCTTGTAAAAACAACGAAATATTATTACTTGACTAATCTGCAGGTGATAAACATGCAGTACTGACAACTATATGAATGCAATAGACAACTAAGGGATCCAGAGTAGCAAAAGTGGTCGCCGCATGAAACAAATGCGTTGGCCAAAATTCTTGCTGTGAGATCGTCAGTCAAATAAGCTGATAATATTGAATGATGTTTGTGCTAGAATATCAGTTCGTGCGCTGAGCGGCAGGTGGAAAAAGGTGCACTGTGCTAAGCGGCACCGGAACTTTGTATTTGATATAGGCCGCCGCTGATGCGGCGACCAACAACATACTCAAACATTCATGATTGACAATCCATCATAATGTAACCAAATAAAGACCATATTGACATACATTTTTGCACATTTTGTTATCGATATCCTCATGTATTAGGCGGTCCGATGTATATGGCGTAAACCTAATACAACAAGCTACAGAATAGTAGGAATGGAAAGTGTTAAGAATATGTCCGGAGGAAATGTTTTGCTCTTTTTTTTTTATTTATGAATTAATTTAATACCTCGCCTATTATTCCCCAGTGCTCGAGTCTTCACTCCAGGTTTTATTTATGCGCATGTGCCTATATCCTATTCTAAGTGCGGTTCTAATATGATTTTATTACATCAGCGTTATACCAGCGCGTGCAAAAAATCATTCCCTGACATGAGACATTAATTGTGAACTACAGTTCACAGCATAGTAATCGGGCGAAGCCCGCACATAGCGCGCAACGTATATCCGCCGTGGAATCACTCCCTGCCCGTCACTGCGGGAGACGGAACCAGCTGAACTTAGTGCGTTTTTAGTATATCCGGGCCCGGGGCCCGGACAAACACAAGTAACCTACAGTGGAGAGAATTATTTTTGTGGCCAGCGGAAATATGTTGGAATGGGAAAGTTTATGTGATTAATAACCTTAATTTATTTATTAAATTGCTCATTATTCTCGATATAATAAACAAAAAAGAACATATCTATGGATGCCTATCAGGGCACAGACATTCAATGGTTCAATGTTTTGGATCAAATTGATAGTTTATGCGTCTATTTTGGCGTAAATTTTTTTTTCATCACATTTTATCACTTTTATATCGTAAACTATAACAGTTGGCAAACTTTGGTAATTGTTCTGTCAACATCAGAAATTTAGCTCAATATTTTTGTTGCGCTACGGTATGCGTATGTATTACGGTAAATCAACAAATATCGCAAAGCTCTCACAGTATTTGCGTTCACTCACAAGATTAACATGTAAAACCTCATGGAAACAATCAGATATATTTTTGAATATATCAGATTATTTTTGAAAGTGCTGTGATCCTTGTTGAGATTACTATATTTAACAAATGATAGTAGGACCGGGCCCACTCATATATACCCTCCGTGGGTCTCATTTTAGGCAAACTTAGAAGACCAGCGCGACGCGCTGGCCAATAAGGTCATATTGTGTTTTTTTCTTTGTTCCCCCGTCAACTTCTTTTTCGAAAAGTACCAGCCAGCCAGGGAAAAAAACCCACAGAGAATAACATCTTTATTCACGGAGTAACTCATACCAATTAATGTAGGATAAATTGGATTTGACCATTGGTTAAGCTATAGGGCTGGAAAGCGGAAGTACTGATCGATGACAAATTCCAATGAATTTATTCGGACTGGGGATAGTGCACCTGACGCCTCCCGTTTTCACGAAAGGCGGCGCTCCAGCACCCGTCTTTCACACAATTCGTCCTTTGCATTCTGGGATACCGAAAATAGTTCCAACATGGATGCCTCTATGAATCGAAATAAATTTAAATGTTTGGGATATTTTGTTACTGACAGGACATATTGTCGAAAACTATACAATTTTTTAAGAGATTGTGATAGAATAACTCCCGTAACGGTGTCCGTGGCAATCTTTAGTGCCTCTGAAAAATCCATGGCTGAGTCATGACTGTCGGGTCGACCCCTGGCCAGCCCTGGGTCGACCCATGCGAAACAAGAAAGCACGTGCTCGTGTTTACAAAACGCGCATTAATACGGACTATTTTGTTACCGCGCATTGACACTGTCCCCTGATTCAGGGGACCAGAGAATCGGTTATTACAAAGACGGGTGCTTCAGAGTGCCGTCTGGTGGACAAAACGGACGCCTCCCTATCCTTTAATATGGGGGTGCTTTCAATAAGATGATTTTAAGTATATAAACGATGTCTTTAGTGTATTATAGTATCCATACACGATGAAGATATACAAAAACTGTTGTAAAAGATACAAATTGTCCAATTCCACAACATATCCAAGCTTCGAAGAGGCACTGAAAAAACGGCACTTCGAATAAAGCCTTGCTCTAGCAAAATTGCCGGCAGACGGTCTGTTATTCTAATAATTTTTGACACGAGTATACCTGCTTCGTACTTTCGCTAACGTTATTCGACCCAAGACATGTTATTTCAGAAGTTATTGACGTTGTTAGAAATGGGCGATAATTGGGTTTATCCCCGGCGACGCCTTATTCACGAATATTTCATTGGAATTTATCACCGATCATACTTCCGCTTTCCAGCCCTATTAAATATTTTATTGATGAATAACAGAGAAAAAAACGAAATGGAAACCATTCACTATCCTTCTGAATGTTCGGGGTTTTTGGGGAAGAAAAAATCAATTTTTGGGGAAAAAACAACCAAAACTTTTGTGTTGTTTTCTCAAAATAATTGCTATTTTCACTTTTCGATAACCTATTGGCATGGCGTCGCGTCCGTCCGTCGTCCACAAATTTTGCCCAAAATACCTAAAAAATATTTCCAGAAAAGGCTCTTTGAAGTTTTCGCAATTTTTTTCTTCAAAAATATTGGCCATTTTCGAAGAAACATGGTTAATTTCGAACTTCGACGGCAGACAATTTTCTCAAACTCTGTCTGATAACTTTTTCATCAATTTATGCATAAGACTCCTTTAATATACCTTTGTAACGTGTGGCCGGTCTGCGTGTGGCGGCCATTTTGATTTTTTGACGGATCGGTAATAATTTTTTTGGCCCCAAATCGCATTACTATCCATTGTGGGCCATTTCTAGGCAAAAAAAATTGTTCATTCTTTGAAAAAAAAAAGCGGACTTGTCTTGGATAATTTCCGGGCTCTTTTTTCTACATAATGGCAGTTGCCACCACTGTACTCATATAACGTCTGAAGATAATGCTGAAATATTGGCACTTCCAAATAGGAAGTCATATACAACAATGTATATGTGGAAGTTTGTGTGGTTACCTTGAATTTGACCTTCGATAATCTTTAAATTTCAAAACAGCCAATTTTAGGTTTAAAAATTGTCAAATTTGCTTCTACAGACGAAATGCTTGTAGATAAAGCTACTGTTTGCATTATGAGCATACAGGAAGTCATATATGGAACAATTTCATATAATGATGACCTTGAGCTCGACCTCGGATGACCTCGAGTGCTAAATGTCTGACGTGGAATGTGTAAAGTGATTGTTGAGGTTTAAACGCTTGCACCTAGGGGTTAAGATTGTATTATTAGCTTATAAGAAGTCATATATATATATATATAATATGACTTTAAAGTGTGGTAATGGATTCTGATCATATAGCAACCATTGTTTCTATGGGCCAAATCTGACCATTTGTTACCTTAACAGCAAAATAATGATCACAATTAATTGCGGACTCCAAGTAATAATTATTATGGCCATGAAACGTTTGTTCTCTTCATATTTTACAATTACAGCCTTCCCCCGGTCGAATATCTGCCCGAATATCTCATTTACATACCAATGAGCAAACTGAATTTGATTCTCTCCACTCGATCTCCAATAAACTCCTCTCACTGTGTGCTTCAATACAAACCTTTATCATACTTTCACATTTATGAGTACTTCAAAGTTTTGTGTTT
This sequence comes from Terebella lapidaria, assembly GCA_949152475.1. Classification (NCBI taxonomy): domain Eukaryota; kingdom Metazoa; phylum Annelida; class Polychaeta; order Terebellida; family Terebellidae; genus Terebella; species Terebella lapidaria. Next base: position 27,450,424 of record OX424566.1, on the reverse strand, counting down.
TACAACAACTCTGTTTTGATGGTGGTGGCGGTGGTGGTGGTGGGGGATACTCATTTACATATTTTGGTAGATCGAGTCTATGCACTCGATGCCATCACAGATCAAACGCAAGGTTCCCGAAATATGCACTGAATATTCACGCTCATAAGAGGAACGTCAGTGGAGCGTTATCTGCTCGTTGCATCATGTCTTAGGCATATAGACCTAAAAGTTTTCTGGCGACCTCATATGGATCTATACTTCTTAACTCGACCTGACATGAGATACATGTGTTCAAACTGAGTTATCCAGAGACACAGTGTAAAATGTATGTTGTAAAAATGTATACCCATACAGATGAAGGTTTGTGGGATTACTATTACATGATGATATATATTTTGTTATTATTATTATTATTATTATTATTAATCTCGAGCAAGAGCTATTTTGGTAACACATCAGTGGGACCCGCACCCTTCCCTTTGAAGTTTCCCATCAATTGGAGTCTCAGCCTCTCGGGCTCCGAGAGGTCAAATAGTGTGGAGGTACAAAATGTCTAAGTCCTTCCCTCGCCTATCCCAGGAGGACAGAACCGTCTCAGGGAGATGTGTCGCCCGTGGTGTCTTGCCCCGACTGAGCTCTGGCTGCTTCCTTTTTTTGTCCACCCAGCCGGAAGCTGTTCTGCACATGTGCATGCCCGGTCTTCCGCATCCACGTGATCACGACTCCGCATGCAAGTGGTTGAACCTCCACAAGAAAGTGGTCAAACCTCCTCGGGTGGTAATGCGGAGAAGGCCGGTAGTTTTAGGAGTTCATTATACATCTAAGGTACAGTATTTTGATGGAGCGGAACAAATTCACTTTTTTTTACCAGTGCTCCCTCAAACCATGCCATTTACTAGTACATTATGAGTAGTACATTACTAGTACATTATACTAGTACATTATTACTAGTACATTACTAGTACACGCATGCAAGTGGTTGAACCTCCACAAGAAAGTGGTCAAACCTCCTCGGGTGGTAATGCGGAGAAGGCCGGTAGTTTTAGGAGTTCATTATACATCTAAGGTACAGTATTTTGATGGAGCGGAACAAATTCACTTTTTTTTACCAGTGCTCCCTCAAACCATGCCATTTACTAGTACATTATGACCTCCTTGGTCGCTCCTGTGGTGGTACTGGAGCGATCACCTGTCCAGGCTGGACGGCCGGTGCTGCTTGGTGATAATAGCCCACCGGGATTGGCTGCGGAGGCGGCGCTCCCATCTGCGGAGCCACCATATGCGGAGCCATCTCTGGCAGTTGCTGCGGAGCCACCTGCGGAGCCATCACAAGCTCATACATCAGCGGAGCCTGCTGCACTGCGAAGGCCATCGGCTGCCGAGCGTACGCAGCGCCTCCCATCTGCGGAGGTGGTACGGCTTCCGTCATGCGGCCGGCGGCTGCTCGAGCCCCATGTCACAGTTGGAAGGCCTGGCATGGGACTGAGCGTGGCCCAGTCCTCTCTCTTCCTGCCACCCTCTCTGGACCGAAGGTCCCCCGTGGGTGAGAGACCTCAGGAAGGATGGGGAAGGTGCTCGTTGCCTCCCCTCTGCCGATCGGGTTCGTCCTTCTGATGCGGCTCATCCTCTGAATCGCAGGTAGTCCTCAGATACGAGGATATCGCTGTCCCCCAGGTAAGAGCTGGGTTTCCCCAAAACTCTGTTTAGCCGCAGGCTCTCGCAGACCCTCTGCAGATAGTGCTCACGCTCTCGCCTCCTGTCGTGTTCCGTCCATCCAGACCACTCGGGGGTCTCCTCACTCCGGATGGAGCGAGGACATTTGTCATCACCAGCTCCGGAGGTCTCAGATTGTCTTCAGCCATCCAGATCCACCCCCCCCCCCCGATCTTCCGCAGAGGACTTCAGATCTTTTCCCTCTGTGTCAGACATCTCAGGCTCATTCTTCTGAGCTGTATGCTTTTTCGAAGGATCCCGATCACGGCACCAAATTTCTGTAGCGATTTCAAGATTATTTCAATTCGGTGGCATGTGTTGTTTATTGTTTTCTCTTGTTGTGTTTATTTTCGTATAGTCTTTCTGTAGTACCTCTCGTCTCTGTGTCCGAACGCTATAGACAATTATTGGTGAGACGTCCGCAATTCCATAGTATTTCTCTGGTTAGAGAAAAGTGCTGAAGACAAACTAATTCAAAGACACGGGTTTTATTACCAATGTACGACAATTAGATAATCACTCACAAAATATATGCAATATTTCCAGATTACACAGTGACTAGGTTTAGACTAAGTCACCGGGCAGTACCAATATAGAAAAGTTACACCGGGTCCAAGTTTAGACTAATACCATGCTTTAACATTAACCTTCAGATCTAGCATCAGTCTCTTCCTACGCTCAGTCCATGCAGAGGTAAGGGTTCCCTAGCTCCGCAACTTTTCCGTCTCCGAAGGTGTATCTGTGCGAAGTCAGCCTTGCCGTCCTCTGCGGAGGTGTCGCCTGTGCGGAGGTCTCACGGACTTGCGGAGGGCTTCCGCGTTGCAGAGGTCCTCTCTCTGCGGAGCTCCTGGTCGCCGCGGAGCTCCCTCGTCCTTGCGGAGGGTCCCCCGCACGTCTGCTCCACCTTCCTCTTCCGCGGGTGCGGAGGTTCGTCGCCTGCAGAGAAGGGGTGTCTCCGCACGTCAGTGGACTTCCCTCGCACTCCGCGGGTGCAGAGCATCGTCAAGGCCTTCCTTCACAAGTCCGCGTGTGTGGAGGTACGTCTACTGCGGAGACGGTGTGTCTCCGCAAATCAGAGAACGTCCCTCACTGGTCTGCAGGTTGCAGAGGTATACCAGAGTGTTCCCTCACGCTTGCACTGATGTGCAAGAAGTGAACGCCGCCTTGCCGTCAGCTGTAAGTCAAGAGGGCCGGTATATTGAAGGGCCGTTGGACCGGATTCATTGGATTGACATCATTGGGACCCACACCCTTCTCGTTAAAGTTTCCCTGACATGGAGTCCCAGTCTCTGCGGCTCCGCACTGCAGAGGTCAAATCGTGCGGAGGTGCAGAAAGTCAAAGTTCTTCTCTCGCGCCTGTCCCAGGAGGACAAAACCGTCTGTCCTCCTGAAGGAAGGTGTCCGTGGTGTCTTGCCCTGACTGACTCAGACTGAGCTCTTAGAGAGCTGTGGCTGCCTCCTCTTATTGTCCATTCCACCAGAAGCTATTCTGCGCATGTGCATGCCCGGTCTTCCGCATGCACGTGATCACGGCTCCGCAAGTACGTGGACAAACCTCCGCGGGTGGTTATGCGGAGAAACCCGGTGGTTTTAGGGGTTCGTTATACAAGCATGATGCAAAACGTGAATATGGACAAAAAATAAATGTGCAAAAATATGTCACTTTGGGTATCATGTTTGTAATTTTCATGTGGAAGAAACCAGTACGGTGACGCTCTATACACTGCTGCATGGGTATGAGGGCTGTTGTATAACGTCAAAAACGACCAAGCTTGGAAATAATATATGATGGAGCACTTATCGGCACGATATATCACGGTAGCTAGGCGTTACGCGTTATTCAGGGAGTGCCGCGTAAAATCATGAGTATTACGTGTTATTTGTGAGGAAATGGCAGCCTCTGGGTGAGCGTTACACAAATCTAGGTTAATGTATCATTTGTTATAGTTTACGCGATTTGCGTGAGGGCATTTCGCGTATGTGCATGAGTAAATATTTTGTTGACTTTGGGATATTTCTTTTTTTTAAAGCAGCTACCTTCGAATGTATGCAATATTTTCTTCAAAACTAAATCTTAGTGCAACACATCTAATACAAGATATTAGATATAAAACATGTGCACATTGCTTTTGACCATTACACTCCGTCGAGCTGTTTTTTTTTTATCCCTTTTAACACACATTTCATGCCAGTTTTGTATATAAACAAACGAACTGTAGGGGAAGGGCGGGCAAAATGATACAGCGGGCAAGATGGTACAAACGCCACGTCGCGTGAATAGCGTTTAACATGACATCATTGTTTGTGATTCCAGCATAAAAAGGTTATCACAGCATACAGAACCAATGAACGACCAACATTATTGCAGGAAACAGAGGTAACTCGAAAGGTCACTTTCATGAGTAAATCAATATGCTGGTTTGCAATGTATTGCATCTTATTAACATATGTCTGAATATAATTTACCACCCACATTTAATTCAAAGTATTGTACATAAAGTTCTTTGGCGGGTCCTCTTCTTTAGGTGTATGTGTGGGGCAAGATGGGACAGGGCAAGATGGAACAAAGCCCGTCTTGCCCTCAGGTTGTTCCATGTTGCCCTACGCATACCGTATGCTAGATCTATAAGTTGTCAACTATGAAGTGTGTTCCTGAAAATACTTACCTGAGGCCTAAAAAACAATAATGTTTTGGTTTGCGTTCCCGAGCGCCTTGTCTCAACTTCCTGCCAATTTGAGATAAGAAGCCAATTTTGGTGTCTACCCTGGGTTATGGGGTATGAGGATTCCAAATAAATAACCAGTATCATGATTGGATGGTTCGAAGATGCTCAGAATCCAAGATGGCTGCCAAACGATAGCTCGATTTCGCAAATAAGCGCCAATAACCGTCACATATTCAAAATAAGAAGGCAATTTTGGTGGCCATTCCTGGGGTTTGGGGTATGAGAGTGCTACCTGAAGAAATACTTTTGTGTGTAGATGGTGATTGGCCAGTTTAATAGCACTCACTCGCACTTCAAAATAAACAGTACCACTACCAGGCATAATTTTTTTCCGAGCAATCAAACCCAAGTATATTATATCAGGCATATCAATACCAAGTATATTATATTAGGCATTTAAAACCATATAACAGCTGCCAGAATGTTTGATCAGATAGTAAAAAAACTCTTGAAATTGATGATCACTTCACCATCAAATCAAATTGGCAAAGTCTGTGACTACTTTGTTTCAATTGAGTTTCTACGGGGAGATTGGCCTCACATTGGTACTTACATTCACTGCCTTTTCTGAGTATAAAATCCTCCTAAGCTGGACAAATAACTTGATGAGGAAGTTGTTGACGTTATTAAGAAATATATCAACACAGAGGACATTGATTAAACGAGATACAGCAAGTTACATGACATTATAAAAGATGTTCAGCTTCATTTTAAGAATTATACAAAGTCATGCAAGAAGTCAAAGTCATGAAAGTCAAACAGGACCCACATGTTCAGGTTATCCCGTCCACCTTCTTGTCAGACCTTTATGTGCCATCCCAGCAGACACTGATCCAGATGAGTGAAAAAACGCTGCTGAAGAACAAGCCTGGAACATTATAGCCTCCACGAAAATGGTTGTACATAAACATAAACACAAAGACTGATGGGTAAGTCAGTGCAAATCAAAACCCTTTGAAAGCCTGGAATCCTAATTTTGACTTACAATATGTTGTTGATGCATACGCCTGCATTCGATATATTGTGTCATATTATTGCAACAAGAAGCAGAGTGAAGATGGTCCGCTCCTTCATGAAGAACCATGCAGAGCACAATATGCTGGGATAAGACAGACGATAAGCTACAATGACTAGGCAAAACATACCTGACCAACAGGGAGATGAGTGTCATGGAGGCTATTTACAAGGCAACAGGCACACCTCTCAAAAACTGTAGTCGGGATGTTGTTTGGAGACTTGCAGATCCGACAAGTACCAGACTGACACTTCCATTATTACTGCTGGGCCACTGAGATTCAGGCATTGATTACGTGTGGCTACACTGTATATCTGTACTAGACAGGTACATGTACATGTACTATGCACGCCCTCCTGTAGATATTCTCAAAGACCTGTCTGGTTGAAATTGTATCCCTCTTCAATGTTGATAGTAAACCAGGTAGAGATTATGAACCATCTGAAGAAAATTCTACCCATAACAACGACAACCGGTCCAATGTTCCATATGCTTCATCGAAGTTGGCTGGGAATAAATGATAGATCTGAAGACGGAAATCTTTCAGTAAAGCTTGCACATCTGTAGGGACAGTGAGAAACATTATCAGAATCTCATGGTTCTTTATCTTAACCACTTTGAAATGGATTTAAATGAGTGGGAACATTTCCTACTATGGCAAAAGGACAAGCATCAGCAACATTACCAGAGAAAAGCAAGCGCTATTTGGAAATAATATCAAAGGTTGAAGTAGCCATGAAGAGATCCGAGAAAATCATCTTGCAGAAGATGCCTTGGCACACATTGCCCCAGCAAGTGGCGGCTGGACGCTTGGAAACAAAAGCCAACCTAGATGACGCTTACCTCGAGGACATCAGTTTTGAAGACCTGCCAGATTGAGTGGCCTGCCTCGGAGCTCCAACACCAAGATGGGCTCAGTTGTCAGTAGACCACAGCATCTTGGCAATCCCATAGAATCAGGCTCAAGTTCTCATGCAGTGCATGAACAACAATATGCAAGGGACAGTCTTCATTCATACTCGCTAGTGGTGCATCGATAAGATAAATGGAAAATGTGTGGGGACTTTCAATATATTGGTAAAGGAAAGTTTTATATCATCAAAGCTCTGATGTGTGGCTCCAACTGGCCAAGAAGCATTTACCATCAGTGGCGGAACCATGCTTCCGTGCAAAGGGGTGTGGGACAAAAGTATATACCACTTGCTGAAGAGCTCATCACTGCCCCCAAAGGTTAGGTATCAAAACCTCGAGCTGATAATCATTGATGAGATCTCAGCAGAGGCTTGCTGAATTTCATCAGAGGTCGTCTGGATCAACTCATCAGAAACAAAAGTTCTTCATGATTCTGGCAGTCAGTGACTTTATCCACTGCCGCGTGTAAGAGGACAAATACTGAGACCCAGCTGCCCTTGCAGAGCCTTGGGACGACTTCAAGGTTACTACTTTGACCGACATAATGAGACAAAAAAATGACAAATCGTTTTCGGAGATGTTGAATCATAGAGCTCTGAAAATTAGGAGATGCTTAAGGAGATGTACCAAGCAGATGTACTTCATGTGTTCCCTTTCCAGAAAGTTGCTGCTGCAGACTGATTCTTTGAACAGACAGAAATCGAAGATTGTGGCTGTGAATGTTATCGAGAATATATCTGGCTTGAAGAAGAATACAACACCTGTACTTATTGAATGCAACCTTTCTGCTAATGTTACACTCTGTAAGGGCTCCATGGTGACTATGATGAGCAATCCCAATGTAGAGGATGGTCTGGTGAGGATGGTCTGGTGAGAGTCTGGTCAGACCTCCCGAAGAGTTGGCTCAGAAATATTTTTTTTCTGTCTGATAGTGGTTGATTCTGTTGATTTTGTGCGAGTGGGTGCTATTAGACGGGTTCGTTTACATGTTTCGCATTAATTAATGGTTATCTTCGCCTTTGAACACCTATAAATTGGCCAGTTACCATCTACACACAAGAGTATTTCTTCAAGTAGCACCCTCATACCCCAAAGCCCAGGACTGGCCACCAGAGTTGGCTTGTTATCTTGATATATATGACGGTCATTGGTGCTTATTTGCGAAATCAGGCTAAAATTTGGCAGCCTCCTTGGATTCTGAGCAGCTTCAAACCATCCAAACACAAAACTGGTTATATATTTGAAATCCTCATACCCCAAAACCCAGGGTTAGATACCAAAATTGGCTTCCCATCTCAATTTGGCAGGAAGTTATGAACATTTGTATAAAAATGGCGAGAATTTGGCGGCCATCTTGGATTTTTTCCATTTTCGGGGCGTTTGAATCAGTATTATTAGTATTGTTATGAAGAATATATCTCCATGTAACTAAATGTCACCTTAATAGACCAAAAGCATCATGCCAGGAGGATAATTTTGTTTTTTTTCCTAAAATACCAAATTTTCGATGTCGGCCATTTTGAAAAAGGCCATAAAAAAAGTTAGCCCGGGAGAAAATTTTACACACCCTCTGAAAAAGGTTGTCTTAGACCATTATGAAGCCATATCAATCGACAGAAAAAGTCTGTACTACGTTTCCACCCTGTGTGAAATTTCCTCCTGACTATTGTGCAGACAACTGACACAGACACTTGCACAAGCCATTGCACAGGCTCTCGCACAGCCCCCACATACTTGCACAGACACGAGCAGTCACACGGGCACTCAAACAGACACGAGCAGTCGCACAGCCACAAGCAGTCACATAGCCACAGGTAGTCGCTCATCCACAAGCAGTCACTCAGCCAAAAGCAGTCACACAGCCACAAGCAGTCACACAGCCACAAGCAATCACACAGATATAAGCAGTCGCACGTAGTCGCAAATTCAAAAGCAATAGCACAGACACTCGCACACTCACACATAGTGGCACAGCCACAAGCAACCACTCGTTACAATCACAAGCAGTTGCGCAGATACTCATGCAGCCACAAGCAGTCACTCAGTCAAAAGCAGTCACTCAGCCACAAGCAGTCACACAGACACAAGCAGTCGCACGTAGTCGCACATTGAAAAGCAGAAGCACAGACACTGAAATTTTGAAATAGTGATGTCTCATATGTCGTACATCTAATAAGCTAACAATCACAAATAATTTAACATTAGCCTACCGGTGGTACAGGCCGTCATGATGACCATTCTACTGATATTCTGACATTTTAAATGGACAGCTACTAACAATTATTTGTCCATAGTTAGTAAACAGCTATTCTCAGTTATGAAACTAGTTCCTAGCAAAGCACAAACCCTCTACACCCGGCACAAACCTTTCTAGCATGGCACATAACAGGATGCAAACCTCTTTAGCACGGCGCAAACCTTTATAGCAGGGCCAAACTTTATAGCAAGGCACAAACCTTTTTAAAACGGCACAAAACTTTTTGGCATGCCACAAACCTTCATAGCACGGCACTTTATAAAAGCTTGTGCCGTGCTATAAAGGTTTGTGCCCTGTTATAAAGGTTTGCACCCTCCTATTAAGGTTTGTGCTCTGTAATAAAGGTTTGCACCATCCTATAAAGGTTTATGCCCTGTTATAAAGGTTTGCGCCCCCTATAAAGGTTTGTGCTCTTTTATAAAGGTTTGCACTCTCCTATAAAGGTTCATGCCATGCTGAAAAGGTTTGTGCCATGCTAGAAAGGTTTGTGCCTTGTTATAAAGGTTTGCGCCGTGCTATAATGATTTGTGCCATGCTAAAAAGGTTTGTGCTCTGTTATAAAGGTTTGCACCCTCCTATAAAGGTTTGCGCCCTGGTATAAAGGTTTGTGTCATGCTAAAAAGTTTTGTGCTCTGTTATAAAGGTTTGCATCCTCCTATAAAGGTTTGTGCCCTGTTATGAAGGTTTGCGCCCTGGTATAAAGGTTTGTGCCGTGCTAAAAAGGGACGAGACATCAACCTCCTGGTTGGCACGGTGCTGTTTCCACAGTTGGGGATGTTTCTGTTTTTGATAAGTTACCTGACCATGTGAAGGAGCATCTGAGGACCTTGAGGATCGCCCTACGCGTAGCAACGGGAGACTACCTTGATGTCCTCGGCACGCTCCCTACCATCCTGCATCTGGGGGACTTGGAGGTACCATCAGAAGTACCATAGGACGTGTGGGGATGCCTGGAGTGCTCGGCATGGACGTGCTACACACTCTGGGCGCCACACTCGACCTGTAACGAGACCTTCGCATTGGAAAGCTTCCTGAAGGGTCACGGGGACGGTGACATGAAGCTCATGGCCCTGATGAAGGACATGAAGACCCTGGAGGAGGCAACGGCTTTTATCACTCAGTATGAGAGTGTCAACCGCAAGCCAGTGCGTGCAGTCCACGTCTTGGTGGAGGACGAGAGCCCGGTGGAAGCACCACACGATGTGATGGCCTTCACCAAGGGGGATCGGCCTCCGCCGAAGAAGGACGATAAGAAGAGTGGCTCTGGGTCTCGACTTCCCTACTTCCAGGGAATGTTCGAGACCCAGGCCCAGAAGATGGACCAGCTGATCGAAATGATGGGGACGGTCTTGAAAAAGGTGGAGGGAGTGACGACTCCGCGGACGACCCTCAGCACAGGGACCTCGAGGTCGGGACCGGGAGTGCTGGCTGTGCCGACAACCCGGACACCTGAGTAGGGAGTGTCCCCAGAGACCGAAGGATGTCAAGACTCTGGCGATCCTACTGAAGCAGCTGGAGGACGAAGACGTCCTTGAGGAGGAGTTAGAGACGGAGGACCTCTCGTCAAACTAGAGGGGCCCGTTTCCGACGCCGAGACGACGGGCAATTCCTGGCAAGCACAGGTCAGGATTAGAAGGCGACAAGACGAGACGGAAGGTGGAGATGCAGGATCTGTACATAGTGTGAATAGAGTTACCCAAAGGGATAGTCTCTGTGACCTCATATGGGAATATATTTGCGGAGGTAACTACTGCCTCCGTGACGATGATGTTACTGATGTTTATGATGTGCCTGATGTTACTGATGTTTGTGATGTACCTACGACTTCAGGTGTCTTACCTGAGGGGAAGGCGAACCCTTCTCTGTCTACTGTAGATAGCATTGATGATGATGATGATGTGCCTACGACTCCAGGTGTCTAACCTGAGGGGAAGGTGAACCCTTCTCTGTCTACTGTAAATAGTGATGTTTGTGATGTTCGTACGACTCCAGGTGTCTTACCTGAGGGGGAGGACGGCCCTCCTCTGTCAACTGTACATACTGAGGCCGAGACTCCGGGTGTCACGCCCGTGAAGCATGCAGAGCTTCCCTTGTCCTGTATAAAGTTCACCAAACCTAAACCCTTAGCTTGGTACGCCCGATGTCGCCTTGAGGGACGAGAAATCAACCTCCTGGTTGACACGGGTGCTGTTTCCACAGTTGTGGATGTTTTTGATAAGTTACCTGACCATGTGAAGGAGCATCTGAGGACCTTGAGGATCGCCCTACGCGCAGCAACGGGAGACTACCTTGATGTCCTCGGCACGCTCCCTACCATCCTGCACCTGGGGGACTTGGAGGTACCATCAGAAGTCGTCATAGGACGTGTGGGGATGCCTGGAGTACTCGGCATGGACGTGCTACACACTCGACCTCGCTCGTGGAGAAATGAAGATAGAAGAGCGGACGGTCCTAGGGCTACGTGTGGGGTATCCCATTAGTCTCCCGGCGTGGTCCGAAGTCCTGGTCTCCCTTCTGATCGATGGTACACCTGGTACGAGGCAACAACATGTCGGCCTTGTACAGCCGCCAACCGATGGTGACGTGACGGTGGGAAGAGCCCTGGTAGAGCCGTGTGGAGATGAGGTGACAGTGCTTCTCCTTAACACGGAGGAGCACGAGGTGACGATACCAGGAGGAAGCCTGCTGGCACACTTACATGAGGTTGAGGAGGTAATGCCGGTGCCGAGTCAACATCAGCCGGACTGTGTGGAGCAGTGCGTAGCAGGATGCATGCCTCTGCAGAGACAGGGTGCGGAGCCGCTACCTCCGCACTTGCAGCCACTGTTGGAGGGTGTTACCTCCGCACTGACTCCTGCGGAGGTCCAGGACCTCCGCAACCTGATTTTGGACTTCACGGATGTGTTCACAGGGGAAGACGGGGGACTAGGACGGATGTCACTGGTGCGACACACGATAGATACAGGAGATCACAGACCCATCAAGCAGCCCCTCCGGAGAGCGCCCTACAAGCAGCAGGAGCTTACAGAGGCAGAGGTGGACAAGATGCTGAAAGCAGGAGTGATAAAGCCCAGTGATAGTCCGTGAACAAGGTTCTGCGTGGACTACCGGAAACTCAATGATGTGACGAGAAAGGATGCTTATCCTTTGCCCAGGATAGACAAGAGCTTCAACACTCTGGCAGGGGCCCAGTACTTCTCCACGCTCAATTTGGCGAGCGGGTACTGGCAGGTGGAGATGGAGAAGGAGGACAAGGGGAAGACAGCGTTCACCACGAGGAGCGGATTATACCAGTTCCGCGTGATGCCATTTGGTCTTGCAACCGCCCCAGCCACCTTCGAGCGGCTCATGGAGCTTGCGCTGCGAGGGCTGCAGTGGAGAAGGTGTCTCGTGTACCTGGACGACGTGATCTGCATCGGGAGTGATCTGGCGGAGGCGCTGAGCAACCTGAGGGATGTGTTCTAGAGGCTCCGGAAGGCTACTTCAGAGGGAAGTCCGTTTCCTGGGCCACAAGGTGCTTCAGCGAGGCGTCGAGTGCGACCCGAAGAAGGTGGAGGCTGTGAAGTGCTACGAGCCCCCCCCCCCCCCCCCCCCGGGACCTGGCGGAGCTGAGGTGCTTCCTTGGCTTCGTCGGGTACTACCGGCGGTTCATCAAGAACTTGGCCATGAAGGCGGGTCCACTCACGGCCCTCCTGAAGAAGGATGTCCCCTACAGATGGACGGACGCCTGCCAGGAGGCCTTTGAGGCACTGAAGGAACCCCTCACGAAGAGCCCTCTGCTGGTCTACCCGGACTTTACCCAGGATTTCGTCCTTGACACTGATGGGAGTAGGTACGGCATAGGAGGAGTCCTTTCCCAGGTCCGCGAGGGTCAGGAGAGAGTGATTGCCTATGCCAGTCTTCCTTGCGTACCACCCAGAGGAACTACTATACCACGAAGAGGGAACTCCTTGTGGTGGTGGCGATGATACAGCACTTTCGCCACTACCTATGGGGCCGGAAGTTCCTGCTCAGGACCGACCATGCTTCCCTGAGATGGCTTCTTAATTTCAGGGATGTGGAGGGCATGATAGCCCGCTGGGCAGCACTGATCGCAAGCTATGACTTTCGCTGTGAGATTCGTCTGGAGTGAGGCTTAGCAACGCGGAGGGCATGTCCCGGTGTCGGCAGTGTAAGAGAGAAGGATGTGGAGGAACGGAGGACGAGGGAGGTTCAGACGAGGAGCTTCTACCTCCCCTGAGTGGGGAGAACTGGGATGGCCTTGTGGGGCTCTTGCTTTCTCTGCGACCGGAGGAAGTACGGCGCTGGCAGGAGGATGACTTTTGCGGAGATGGACTGGGGAGGGTGGACTTCAAGGTGCGGAGTGCGGAGGTTCAAGGTCTGACCTCCGCACAGCCCTTGGTGAAGAGGATCACCCCAGTCATCGAAGCAGAGGACCCTCCGGAGCCGCGGCAACGACGAAACCTCCGGAAGCCGAGCGGAGACTCCACAAGTGTGTCGGACCTCTCTACCTCCGGAGCCGCGGAGGAAATATGGGTTGGTTACTCTGCGGAGGAGCTCAAGACTCTGCAGAGCTCTGACCCGGACCTTTGCCATATACTCGATTGGAAGATGGCGGCTGACGAGAGACCGGAATGAACAGATGTGAGGACTAAGAGCCACGCAGTGAAGGCCTACTGGCAGCAGTGGGACCAGCTGGTTGTGAGGGACAGACTCCTTTTCTGCCGTGCACAGGTGGACTGGCAGAAGGAGCCCCTACTCCAGCTCATCATTCCCTACAGTGTGCGGAAGGCAGTCCTGAAGGAAGTCCATGATCGGCCTCTTGGGGGACATCAAGGTGTCAGCCGGACGCTCCGGAAGATCAAGGCATGGATGTACTGGTGTGGGATGACGAAGGACGTCGAGACTTGGTGCGGAGCCTTCCGAGGTGCAGTGCGCGGAAAGCCAGGGCCCCAGCATCAGCCCATGGGTAACGCACCGGTGGGTTACCATCTAGAGAGGGTGGCGATGGACGTGCTGGAGATTGGCGTGATCTCAAAGAGGGGACAGTGGTACGTTCTCGTCATCACGGATTGTTTTACTCGTTGGACGAAGGCCTACGCGATGCCTGACCACAGGGTGCAGATGGTAGCGGACATGTTCGTCACGGAGTTTGTGTGTAGATGGGGAGTTCCGGCCCGTATTTTCTCAGATATGGGTCAAGAATTCGAATCCGGCCTCTTCCGGGAGCTATCTACGATAATGGGCAGTGAGAAGATCCATGCTAGCCCATACCACCCACAATCCAACGGCATGGTGGAGCGATTCAACCGGTCGCTCCTCCAGATGTTATCTGCGGTCGTCAATGACCACCACCACGACCGGGATGACTGGCTACCATATGTGACGTCTGCGTACCGGGCTTCTGTCCATGACAGTATGGGCTGCACGCCGAATCGGATGATGACGGGCAGGGAGGCGACTACTCCTCTCGATCTGATGTATCAGGCGGACCCTGAAGGGAGGGAGGAGGCTCCACCTGCGTGCTCACACGAGTACGTGGAGTGGGTGAGGGAAGCCACTGCCATCGCTCACGAGTACGCCCGTACTCATATGAAGGCGGCTACGGTACGGCAGAAGAAGAACCACGATTTGAAGGCGGCACGGAGACGGTTTCCAGCTGGTACCTGGGTACTGTACTGGTATCCACCGAAGGCTCGATCGAAGCTCGGGTTGGGTTGGACAGGACCATTCCTGGTCATGGACGCTCAACTGGGCTGGCGTGTTAAAATCCAGAAGTCCCCGACGGACGTGCCGAAGGAGGTCCATATTGACCATCTTAAGACGTGCCCGTACACTCCTGAACAGGCCCCATGGGTTTGCACTGGTGGCGGAGACCCTGCGGAGGATGTGGAGTGTGCGGAGGAGGCGTCGAGGGAGGACGAGATGGACGGACCGAAGATGACGGCTGTGGAGGACTAGTCGGACGCAGAGGAACTGGAGGACCCTAGGGAGGTGACGGACGCGGAGGAGGTTGCAGAGCCAGACAAGACGGTGGAGGTAGGATGACAGAGATGGAGTCGGAGGGCGCCGCAGAGGCTGGGAGATTGGGGGTATTGGGCTACAGAAGCGCCAGCGCCCACCTGGGCCAAGCCACGTGGCACTTCCATTCTGAGGGAGATAGCTGTACGGCCTGAGCCTCCAAGGCTGCCTGCATGGCTCCCGTGGCTGTTATAGCTTGGGGGAGCATTAGCTATACTTTTGGTATGGCTGGACATACTTTTTCTGAAGTAGTGATAAAATCGGGAGTGATGGAAACACGATGCCTTTACAGAAACGGGTGCCAATGACGGAAATTATTTTCGTCACTACAAGAAACTCGGTGATAATGTTGAAAATTGTTGCGGAAGACACCCTCCGCATTGCGGAGCCGAACAAACGGTATGACGTCATGACGTAAAATGACATATGATGTCATGGAGAATACCTAGAATTTGGGGGAAAATGCTTTGGGAGTCTTTAAAAGGGCAGCACCTCCGCAAATCTGTGCAGAGTTTGACAAGATGTCGAAGGAGAGACAGAGCGAAGACGATCTAAGGAAGATGCTGATGGACGACGTCCATGGTTTAACTGACGAGGACGACCCGGGTACCACACCCTGGCACGTCAAGTGCGAGAAGTGCGAGTCGCTAGTACTCAGGAAGAATCTCGCCCGCCACCGCCATGAGGTGCACGAGAGGCCGCGCCTCCTTGTTTGCGAGAGACCAGGCTGCGACTACCGCACCTCCCGCTACGCGGACCTGCAGCGGCATCTGTTAGGGCACGACAGGAAGGCAAGGGAATGGAGGCGGAGCACGGAGCGACGGGAGAAGAGAAAGAAGCGGCCGCAGAAGTCACCCGGGGAGCAGAGGCCTGACGTCCAGCCAGAAGAGGCGAAGGCTTCGCCGAGCGGGAAGACGTCGAAGTGGGAGACGTCCGAGGCGCTGTCCGAGACCACCAGCCAGCCGGAGCTCGACCGGGAGATCGTTCACCTGCTGGTAGACGAGAAGTCTGGAGACACACAGATTGTGACGGTCGAGGAGGCGGACAGACGGGGGAGTCGAGCTCGGAGGCGGAACAGGAGCCCCAGGCGCCCAGGAGCCAGATATCGACGACGTCGGCCATGATGGACGGGATCATCCCGGAGTTGCTCGACGGGCACGATCGCCGTTGGTTCTCAGGACCCCCAGAGGACGCCTCCGCTGCTGAAGTACAGACGTGGGTCGGAGCCCATTACAGAGTGTTGCTCCGACTCAGCACGTTCCGGCACGAGGTTGATGAGCTCCTGACCATCGGACGGAGAGCACAAGAACGGGCGGAGCGCCGGCTGGAGGACCTCAGAGAGCAGCCGAAGGTGGCGGAGCTGCAGCGACGTTTGGCGACAGCAGAGGAAGCCTTACTTTGCGCCTCGGAAGAACGGAAGGCACTGAGGGAGGAGAATGACCGGCTCCGTCGTAAACAGGACCAACGGGAGGAGGCATTGCGGAAGCTCCTGGCCCAGTCGCCGGCCCATCAGTAGGGAGCAGCATCTCAGGGAAGCAGCACACAGAGATGCCTACAACCCCGGACACGAGGACGTGTCCAACCCAGAGATGGTGGAAACATAACGAACTCACATAACCACTGTCCTCCTCCACAAAACCATGCGCGGAGGAGTGATCACGTTCTTGCGGAGGATCGATCACGTTCTTGTAGAGGATCGGCCACGTGCTTGCGGAAGACCAGGCATGCACATGCGCAGAACAGCTTCTGGTGGAGAGCCCAGTAGAAGGAGGCAGCCACAGCTCTCTAAGAGTCAGTCGGGGCAAGGTACGAGAGGAGACACATCACCCTGAGACGGTTCTGTCCTCCTTGGACAGGCGAGGGAGAGGACTTAGAGTTTTCCGTACCTCCGCACATCTTGACCTCCGCAGTGCGGAGCCCCAGACTCCATGTATGGGAAATGTAACAGGGAAGGGTGTGGGTCCCAGATGATGACAATCGTATGAATCCGGTCCAACGGCCCTTCAATATATGAACCCCGGCCCTCTTGACTTACAGCTGACGGCAAGGCGGCGATCTCTTCTTGCCCAGTGGTGCAAGCGTGAGGGAAGTCTCTGGTGAACCTCCGCAACCCGCGGACCTGTGAGGGACGTCCCCTGATGTGCGGAGACACTCCGTCTCCGCAATAGACGGACCTCCGCAATCGCGGATTTGTGAAGGAAGTCTCTGACGATACTCCGCACCCACAGAGGTGGCGAGGGAAGTTTCCTGACGTGCGGAGACACCCAGACTCTGCAGGCAACGACCCTCCGCACCCGCGAAAGAGGGAGGTGAAGCAGACGTGCGGAGGACCCTCCGCAAGAACGAGGGAACTCTGTGGAGCCACGGAACCTCCGCAGCGCGGAAGACCTCCGCAGAGAGAGGACCTCCGCAGTGCGGAAGACCTCTGCAGATACAGAGGACCTCCGCAGAAGTGAGGACTTCCGCACCTGCGACACCTCTGCGGAAGACGGCGAGACAGACTCCGCAAATACCTACCTCCGGAGACGGAAGACATGCATAGCCAGGGAACCTTCGCCTCCGCATGGACTTTGCGTAGGAAGAGACTGACGCTAGTTCTGATGCATAACGTTAAAAGCAGGGTTTTAGTCTAAACCTGGACCCGGTGTAACCTTTTAATATTGTAAAGCCCGGAGACTTATATTAGTCTAAACCTGGTCACTGTGTAATTTGGGGAAACATTGCATATATTTTGTGAGTGAATAACTCGTCGTATTTAGTAATAAAACCCGTGTCTTTGAATTAATATGTCTTCAGCACTTTTCTCTAACCAGAGAAATACTATGGAATTGCGGACGTCTCACCATTAATTGTCTATAGCATTCGGACACAGAGACGAGAGGTACTACAAAAAGACTATACGAAAAATAAACACAACGAGAGAAAATAAACAACAAAACACGGCACCAAATAACCATCTAAAATCGATACAGTATCAATCGACAATATCATATTGATGTGAAGTATGTAGCTGGTATTAAATACCAAATACGTTAGCGAGACGATGTCTCATTTTGCCCAAACTTATGTTCCATCTTGTTCCTTTTCTTGACACGAAAAAATAATGAAACAAATAAGTTAAACGTGGAAAATCGTAATTATATCCTAAATATAGTGACGACAACGATACTATTCAAACATTGAGACAAGATTTATAAAATAAAGCGGAAACGGTTTGAGTATATGGGATAATGAATGAATACTAGTGCACATGGCCTTACATGCACCATCTTGCCCGCCCCTCCCCTACCCATCCCACGCAGATGTAGACAAAGCGTAAAAATGCAACATGGAATGACAATTCCACACGCAAAGCGGTATATCACTAATTATTTTCTCATAACTACGCAATATTTGCAGATACAAACTGGAAAATGTACTCAATGTAGAATACTAAGGCCAATTTGGGCATTTGTTTACATTCGAGTTTAATGGATACACTTCGTTTGTTTATAAACAAAACTGGCATAAAATGTGTGTTATATCAAATCGGATGGAAAGACAACTCTGACGGAGTGTAGTCGTCAAAATCAGTGCACATATGTTTTATTATCTTGCATTAGATGTGTTGCACTAAGATTTGGTTTTGAAGAAAATATTGCATATTGCATATTGCTATATTCGAAGGCAGCTGCTTTAATGCTAATCTTTCCCCAGTTTTACTGCTCAATTGAATGAATACATTCAATTTCAAAAGATATTTTTTTCGTTTGGTGAACTTTTGTGTAAATCTCTTGGTATTACTAATCTATTTATGAAGATTGGGATGAACTTATTGATGATAATGATAAATGAGGAGTATCGTCAGTACTTGGAACGTGTGCAGCCTCAAATTATTCTTTGAACTTGAAATCTCCATGTATGCATTTCCAGCTCTACCATCCCGGACAACGCTCACATGCTTCCTCATGCTGTAACGCGTGTGCAGGTTTTCTCCCTCAGGCTGATACGCGTAAATCACAAAAACTTTCTTAGTTCATAAAATCCTGCTCAAAAACAACTGGTTGAATGGTGTAACAATGAAGAAAACCTTCTCCGAGCATTCTATGATTTACTAACAGGTATTTCGTTGATTTCAATTGATAATTGATGATATTTCACAAACGAGTCGCAAGTATACGGGTATTGTCACGAACTGTGTGTCCATTTTCGCAAATATAACGATGTTTGCAAGTAATTCATATATAGAGCATACGTGATGTTTGCTTATAAGTAGTTCCGTGGAAACAAAACTTTAGTAAGAAAATGAACCTTTCATTAGTTTTCCTATTTTGAAGTGGGGACCTCTGTCGTTTTCTATGCCATTTCCTCACGAATAACGCGTAATACTCACGATAATAATAATAATCACGATAATAATCACGATAGTAATACTCACGATAATAATAATAATAACGCGTAACGCCTAGCCACCGTGTGTACATATAGTCAAGGCGCGAAGAAATACTATTGGTCCATCACACGCGAAGGTACGACAACACGGAGCATCTTCGTGAGCGCCACCTAGCGTTCTTGCCGGCGTCACGAGTTTCCGGCGGCCATCTTGCAGCGTGTTGAATTTTAATGCGTTTTGCATCCAGTTAGTTGAGCAATAAGTATGCGGTGTTAAATGATCAAATTGCAAAGATCTGAACGATGAATGTCAATGTGTGTTCCACAATATAACATCACCACAATAGAAGCCTAGATTGATCAAGCTTTTCACACTGTGACACACTCAGTGAGTGACTCAGTCTCACTCGCCTCGGCGTCGGTCGGCTGGGCCCGGGGCCACTGGCATGTCCCACGCAACGGCCGGCAGAGTTGTCCACATTTGAGTAATGACTGACACTTCTCGGAAATGACAGACGTAAAGCTGGTTCACATCTGTCAAAATGACAGACTGGTCTCTGAACTTTTCATAATCTCTGGTTACTGGCATTTTCGTGTTACAAAATGCTCCAGGCAGTCCAGTTCGAAATTTGATATATATTTGGACAGGTTACCCGGGGCGGTCGGGTCAGACCACACGGGTAACCGGGTCGAAAATTTTCAATTCGTCCGAGCCCTACTCGATTGTTCTCATTCTAAATGCAGTGGATCTAGATTCTAGTGTAGATTTTCAGAATAGTTTTTGTAGCACTATTATTAAACAGTAACCATGGTACTGCAGACGCCAGATAAAACAACAAAATTTTTATGATGGAAGCAACTAGATCTACAAGGCAGGGCTGGTAGCATTTTAAGTTTTTGCCTGCGACTGTATGAATTTAATTCGTTCACTTCTTTGCAATTTGAATACTAGTATTATTCAATCTCGGTACTAAGTATGCTAGGTATTTTGATGAATATGTAATGCCTTTAAACATTCAAATTCAGATAGTAACAGAATATCATGTAATTAACAAAATATCATGTTGTAATTATGTACTGGGAGCACTTCACATCTTGACTGAACTTGAGTCTTGAACAATGTAACAGTATTATTACTATAAAATCAGTAAATATCCCATGAATAAAGTTTGCCAATTTGGTAAAAAAAATTGTGCCTGATTTGGGTTGTGTTGTATGATGCTTCCAGTGCAAGTTACAACCATAAATTACTAGCAATGATCCCATTAACAATGCATATTTTATCATTTGGTTCTTCTGTTCTTTTCACTTACAGCATCTTGGGCTTGCTCAGAAACTTTTTAATTTTTTACATGTTTTATTTTTTTCCCATCATGAAGAAGTCACTCGCTGAAGAGAGAGCTTTTAGTTTAAGCTCCGTCTCATCCCGCTTCCGCCAGAGAACTCACTGTCATTGCAAAGCTCCTGACTGATCTTTGAAAAACTCAAGATGGCCAACAAAACTAATCTGATCGTCAACTACCTTCCCCAAACTCTCACGGATGAGGAATTCCGATCGATGTTCCTGAGTATTGGACAGATCAAGTCGACCAAGATAGTCCGAGACCGTGCCACCGGTTACAGCTATGGCTTCGGCTTCGTGGATTTCGTTCGAGAACAGGACGCTCAGCGAGCAATCCAGACACTGAATGGCCTCCAACTCCAGAACAAAAGGATCAAGGTTGCCTACTCTCGGAACGGAGAAACGGTGAAAGGAGCAAACCTGTATATTTCCAATCTGCCACAGGCGCTGACACAGGAGGAACTTGAGGAACACTTTGGCCAGTATGGCCACATCATCCAGAGCAGAATACTCTATGACCATGCATCTGGGAAGTCCAAAGGCGTGGGATTCGTGCTATACTCTTCAAGGCCTGAAGCCGAGTCAGCAATGAACAACCTTGACGGCACTGTATTTCCAGGTGGCACTGAACCCATCACTGTCAAATTCGCTGAAGACAACAAAGGGAAGGCGAGACCGCCAATTGTGGTGGTTCGACAGGGAGGCTCCGGTAACTACAACAATGGAAACGACTATGGAGGTGGAGCCCAAGGCGGTTACGGAGGTGGTCACCAAGGCGGCTATGGAGGTGGTGGTGGTGGCGGCGGCGGCGGCGGTGGCAGCTATGGACCAATGAGGAGTCAGAATAGAGGTTATCGATTCAATCCGATGGGAAACAACAACCAGAACTACAACCAGAGTGGTGGCGGCGGCGGTGGCGGTGGTATGGGAGTTAACGATGAAGAAGGTGGTTTCGTCCTCTTTGTCTACAACATCGGGCCGCAAGCAGATGAACGAGAACTGTGGCAACTCTTCTCTCCGTTCGGAAACATCCAGAAAGTTAACGTCATCAGAGACCACAACAAAGATCAAGGAAAGGGCTACGGATTCGTCACGATGACCAATTATCATGACGCCATGTCTGCTATCCAGTCACTGAATGGCTACCGGTACGCCACAAAACCACTGCAGGTGTCCTTCAAGACTCCAAAAGCTTGAGTATTTGAGTGATTGACTCTTGTTTGTTAAATTTATGTGCATTCGATTAGCTGATGGTTTTGAATTTTTTCCCCCCTCAATTCCTCCAAAGATATGAATTTGGTTGTCATTAGTACTCAATGGTTTATTTCCATGAAAGGACAACGAGCTAGAGAGAAGTGTTTGAAATATCAGTTATCCAGCAATTTTAATGATATTTGATTATTTAGATCAAACCAGCTGCAAATGTTTTGATAACCTTAGCCTTACCTTGATCAATTTTCTACAAAGTAAAGTGTGCATTTTCATTCTGTATTGTAATTGTTATAAAATTTGGGTGTGTTTAGGGGTTGATGTACCCTGATGGGAGGAGTGCCATGATGCTTGATATTATAGCCCACAGCACAGTTGTCGTAGCAATAATGCTGTAAAGACGTAAACAGGGGCAGGCCCCAATAGTCTGTGCTTCTTGGAGCCATTGGATTATTCTCTCCCAACTGTTACGTTTACTCTTAACAGGTGTAATCAAGCTAGAAGTGCAGGACTTCGGAGTTCGGAAATGTATTTTCATGCTCATGCAAGGTCGAATAGCAAAATTTTGTAATCGGTATGATGTAGTAAAAAAAAAAAACATTCCTATTTGTATCAGATTCCTGTTCCTATAACTTAACATGTATAAGTTTAATGTCAGAATAATGTGTGTTGCTAATTTGTTTTTGTGCAGTGTGCAAATTGATTTGCTTTGCTACTAAAATATATGTTCACTAAAATATCGGAACCTTCTGTTTGCACCACAAAATGTATCAAAATCCCATATCGTTTACCATGTATACAGCGTGTATATTCTGGCCCCTATCGCTACACTTTGAAGAGTTGTACTGCATCAGTCTTTTACATTCACAAGCACTCACAATGAGCCCAGCACAGTTACTGATGTGGATCCTTTTCATGAAAAGTTGATCGATGTTGTATTTCTACATAAAATATTTATACAAACACGACTGCTATAGAACAGATTGGATGTTGGCATGGACAGTTAGGGCCATGTGTGTATTGCCTAGTGGGACCATTTTGTGTGCATGAAATAACTGTTAGATGCCTGTACAGTCCCTCGATCCTGTTCTAAAACTGCAGTGTGCAGCTGGTCAGAAGCTAACAGAAGATAACTAAATAATAACTTGCTCATTGTACCACACTGGTACTGTTAATGGATGATAAATATGCACAATAGGTTTGCACTGGAATTAGACACACCTTATGAAAGATTGTTAAAAGTGTTTGGAAATGTCAGTTTATCTTTGTTTTTCTTTCAATGGAAATGCATTATCGCTGGATATTCTCTATGAAGTGTACTACATTTTTGTTGTCCAGTGTATGAGTTCGTGTGATGGAGTGGAATGTCCTCTGTCTTAACAGATACTTGTATTGTGAATATTGTCCAACATAACCTGCTACATCTACTTACTTCTGTAAATAAATTGTACATGCACCTATTGCATTTCATTTCTCTTCCAATAAGTAGCTTTGTGTGTTTAACACACATTTGTTGTATCATAATATACCGGTACTTGCATGAAATATTCTGCGCATTCAAAATGCAAACTCCAGACACTGTTGCTCGCACTGGCCTATCTGAAAGTGTAAATGGATTGAGCAATGTTTGATTGGAACTAGTAGAGTACACACTGGTAATAGTTTATGACTCTTACGTATTGTATGTAATGATCTCAATCCATTTGGGTTACCCATAAACTTCACTCATAATATTTTAACGCATCAGGTTCAGTTTGAAATTGTGAGGCTCTTGAATATTTTGAGTTTGCTTCATAGAATCTTGTATTGAATGTAAATATGTTTTCTTTTTACCCTTTTTCACTCAAAACATGTACAGTAATTTCTTTCCTCCAGTGTATATATAAAAATTGGTTGGTGTTAACCACGAAACATATTCCCTCCAAAGAGTACAAGTTTGCGGATTTCTGAATATTGTGTGTACAACATGTATTTGTGGTATGTACCAATGTGTAAGGTGCCCTGCTGAAAAAGTTTGAAAATGCAACTCTCAGTTATGAAAAGTAATAGGCTATTATCTCTCCAATGGCTACTTAGTGCATAGGCAAGTTCATTAGTTAAGGAAGTACAGATGTATTGATGATTTATTCAAGTTATCAACATTCACTGTTATTCACTGTAATACATAAACATGTTGAGTTCTTTCAATTCTGAAAGAAATAGTGTGTTTCAAACCAGTTGTAAATAAAAACAGAATTTATGCATACAGTTACAGTGTTTGTTGTTTGTTTATAGAATTCTGTCAATGAAAACTCATGGATGTTTGTGATCAATTTTGACAATAATTCATTCTGCTTAATTGCCATAAAAATTAAGATCGAATATGGGCAAATCCCTCGTACATGGAAGTTGCTCGAATGCACAACTTATATACCTATTAGTTATCAATGACTGAATAGAAGTACATGTATGCCCAAGAAAATGGTCTCGCGAGTCAACAGTTGTCAAGATATTGGTGTGATTATCAAAATAGTACCAATATTGGTGTTAAATTGATCAAACACTGATCCATCATCCACTAATTGATTGGATACTGGCAATTGCATCCACCGGCCAGCTCGCCTAACACATAATCGCAAAGGTGGACCAGTCAAAGTCGAGTATAGACAGACATTCGAGGTCATCTGATGTGAATTTGGAATGTTTCCAGTTGATGCAGAATTCGTTTAGAGCACAATTGAGCTGAAGTATAGACATGAAGTACACGATATGGCCTGAAAGGCAATTGTTTAATTCATTCATTACTATACATATATAGTTTCTTGGCTTCAAAGGTCTTAATTGCCTCTATATGCTCGCACATTTAGCTAATTCGTACCTTCAAGCTGACTCATGTGAGCCTTTCGAGCCAAGCCATAAACATAGCATTGATGACCTGTCGAGTTTGATAAAAACTCGGTTGGTTGAAGTACGTTACGCAATGTAGATAGAGCGTAATTAGTATGTACAATGTATTATAAATTGAGAGGTCAGAGCAAAACTCGATTTGTTGAGAAAAATTGGCCCAAGGACTAAGATTTGCCCAAGGACCGAGAGTTACAAATCAAGGTAATCTTTGTGAACTTCAATCTCACCATTAGGTATACTGCATATATGTGTGCATAATACAAATATAAAAGCTCTATCAACAAGTATTTTGTCTGTAGAGAACAATTTACACATTTCAGGTCAGGCAAGGCTGATATTTAGCCTTAAAGGTACTCTAAGATCAAGGGCAACAAAAGATGTGCCAATATGATTTTTTATTAACTTAAAACACATCCCACGTCAGACATTTAGCACCCAAGGTCATCCGAGGTCACGCTGAAGGTTCTCATTTGTTGTTCCATATACGACTTCCTATGCTCAAAACACAAACGATTCACCCCAAGATGGCTGTTTTGATGTTTCGAGGTCATCGAAGGTGGTGACCTTGAATTTGATCTTGGATGACCTTGAACAGGTCAAAACCCAAAATTTTCATCTACACATGAAATGCTTGTAGATAGAGCTCAAGTTTGCATTTTGAACATTAGGAAGTCATATATGGAACAACTAATTATGACCTTGAGCTTGACCTCGGATGACCTTAAATGCTAAATGTCTGACCTGAAATGTGTAAACTGGCCTCTGAGGCTTAAACACTTGCACATACATTTTAGGATTGTGTGTGAGCTTATAAGAAGTCATATATACAATGTTATGTAAGGCACATCTTTTGGTGACCTTGAACTTGACCTTAGAAGACTTTGAATGGTGAATCACAAAATCTCACCTGCTCTGAATGTGTAAATTGGCCTTTATAGTCAAAATACTTGTTGATAGAGCTTATATGTTTATTGTGAACTTTATGATAAAGTAATATGCAGCTTATCTAATTGTGACATTGAAGTTCACATAGATGACCTTGATTGGTAATCTCAAAGTCATACGTGCAATGATTGAAACCAAAATTGTTCGGTAACCTATAGGAGCCCTTGGGCTAATTTTTGCCTAGAAACATGAGAAATGGCCCAAAATGAATAGTAACGCGATTTGGGACAAAACAAATTTCACCGATCCGTTTCAAAACCCAAAGTGGCTGACATACGCAAACAGGCGATTCAAGGGCAATAGAACTAATACACATCATAAAGGTGCATGAGGGGAATCTTTTGAAACGATTCATGAGATAGAATTGTCAATTTCTGATATAGAATTCTAAAACTTCTAGAAAAATTGCGGCATGATACATGTACATAACTATAACACACAAAATTTCAAGTTGATTAAATGATCTAAAGCAAAACTAAGGCCAAAAAGCGTGTTTCACTGATACATGAACTTGACTTCACTAGCTGATATCGAATACTCAGAAAATACATTTATATACCATCAGAGGTACACCGACTATTAATTTAGAGAATTCTTCTGATTTACTTCGGAACATACAGTATCTTGGAACACCATTGTGTTAACAAAGTCTCTTAATATAATCAGAAACCCATAAGATCTCTTATGGGTTTCTGATATAATTGATGGCCATTCGAAACGTCACCGTTTCAAGTTATGTTTCAATGTAGGTGAAAAATACTTAGATCAATCGCATTCTTGGAAAGATGAGCAAAATGATGATATGCTGCTTGATTTGTGTCTACTTTGAAACAGTAGTTACAGTGAAACAGAGAATGCTTGTCATATATTATGGCTGGCTGTGATGGGAGACTTGAGATTGCTGAGATTTCATCATCATCAAGAGCCTTTACAAGTCAAAAAGAAAATGTTCAAAATTTCATATCCGCAACACTTAAATTTGAAAAATCCCAGGGATGGCAAATTGATTCTCGGTCATGAAAAAGCCATATGCAGATGAACCGGTCGATAATCTGAATTGTAAGCCGTTTTCAAAATGAACGTTCATGGTTGGAACTGTATGATCTGCAAAGGAAAGTACTGGGAAATTTTAAAAGTGAGATTGCCGTAGAAGAAAGCGAATATCATTGGCGTTTTGAAAGTGAATTCTATTGCCATTGATAAGCTTCTTTATTAAAACACAGGATTAAAGTGGTTAAATAAAATTGAATTGTTCATCAAACAGGATGAATGTATAGTGATTATGAATGCTCTGTATGTCCTGGTTAGTCAGGTTCGGGAATCTATAGAAATAAAAATCAACCGATGATGATTTTTATTATATTTAGAGGACTAAGACTTTTATTGCAATAGAAATGCATGTTCGGTGAAAGCTGAAATTCATAAGTGCCGTAGAATGGCGCGCGATTTTCGTTTCAGTCCAAATTGATATTCAGAGGCAAATATCTTACGACGGTTGAAGGATTATTTCACACTCAGAGTAAGGAAAACACTCTTAACATCCTAAAATGTTCTCAAATTCATAGCGGGTATGGCGCCGACCCCCATACAGCACTTGTTTCTCGCACACACCCCATCCTCCCCCCTACTTAGTCAAATCCTGGATCCGCCCCTCTGTCAAAGCTAGCTCCATTTGGTGGGTGAACACAGAACTTGAATGTATTTATTTATATTTTTAAAAAAATAAATAAAATCGTTGTTATATCTGTAATATTATTCAGATTTCTTCATCAGTTTACATACGATATGGTTGTATTTTTTTATTGTAAAAGAGAAAATCCATATGATAAACATTTGACGCGATACACAAGTCAACAAAAATGGCTGCCATCTGCACAGAGCCGGCTTCTGGAGGGTTTTCTTTCGAAAATTGCAAGAGGTAGTGCCCTTATATTTATTAACTCTAATAGAAAAGGGGGAACGTATCTAAGATAATATCATATATCAATTTCATCTTCCATTTGATCTGCGTACAATTAGGTGTTTGGCGTTCAAGTTCATGAAATAACAGTGACTTGCAAAATTGCACCGTAATTTCGTGTATAATAATCAGTGATAATAAGGCCTACAGTATAGATTCATCTAACTGTAGTTTCTTAATTAAACTATTCAAGTGGGATTATGTCTGAGACAGTGGGAAATTAGGATAAAACACACCGTAGCTGTAACCAGTTGTAGCATGGATGACGCACAATGAAACGTTCCATTGAATTCACCTATCCCTTGCCGCAGTGTTAACAGATAGCATGTTGTCAAAACACCAGTTTTCAAAGTGTGATAATGCTATTTTAATTTCTTCTCAATAAAAGTGATATTTTTTTTTCGTTCCCTGAGGGGATTTTCTTAGCTTTGGCAGTGATTACGGATGGTTCCTCAGTGCTGTTGAGACGGCCGCGAGGAATTTTCTTCATTCAATGGGAAGGATAGGAAACGTTTCATTGTGTGACGGCCGCTAGGCAGTCCGCGCAACTCGTTTTTTGTACCCGCAGTAAAACTGAAACTCAGCTACTTCCGATTTACCCTAGTTGGGTGGGTCTCTTTAACAGCGGATTTCAGCCAATCAGGGATGATCTTTATTAAAATAATGCCGGATAACATGGTATGAGGTATCTCTGCAGTCGATAATCATGTTGCCGGGACATTTCGTCCGGGAAAACGGGTGAAAAACTCAATGTAAAGTTTTGAAAGTTGTAAAATTACCTCATTACGGCGGCATTCGCCAATAAAACGATGATTAAAATTAATTTCAGAGTATCTTTTATCCATTAAAAGTAGCAGAACTCGCGAATGCAACCGTACTGATGCACACCATCACCATGTGATTTAAAGTAGGGCTAATACAAGTACACGGGTAACCGGTCACGGTCACAGAAACGCTCGTGACCGGTCACAGATGCAGTGACCGGTTAACCAGTTATAAGCTTTTTGTAAATAAAATGGTAGATCTATACAGATAAAGAGAATCTGAATAGGTGATCACAACAAGTTTCGTGGCTCCATGTTCCCTTTCAAAGTTTCAATTATCAGTTTTGATCACTTTGCTTCGGTGTTTTGCCTTGTTGCATTTCCTACCTCTAGCAGAAGATTTCCAATTACGTTTACATTATTAGCATTACCACATTAGCAAGTGCATAGCCAATCATGGTCTAATATTTTGCACGCGCAAAAATGGATAATCGACCTCCAAGGTACTGCATGTACATACTGTAACATACATGTATATACGTACATCATTACACATTAAAATATTGCGATATTGAAGCATCGCATGTTAATTACACATTCATTGGTCAGATATTTTACGTGTATATTTCATAATTTTCATTTGCAAACATTGACTGATTTTGCACAAGACATTACGGTAAAGATGTGTGCATGCGCATTAACCAACAACAACTACCGGTATGGGAGCGTTCGAAGTTCAAACATCAATACTAAACAGTCACATGGATTTTTATGTGGTATTTTTGACGAGTAACCGGTCACGGTCCGGTTACAGACCCCCGAGTAACCGGTCACAAAATTTTGTACTTGTATAAGCCCTAATTTAAAGCAAGTGGGGTCGAGTACAAAACCGGCCATTAGTGGCGAAAGTTTTTGGTTTGTGACAAAACCCCCTATTATCGCCCACTGGTCGTATCTGTTATTGCATGTCTTTGAGCAGTGAAACCTGAGGAGATTGTTTTCCCTCCTGCTCTGGATTATCTAGTACAAAATATTCATGTAAAAGATTGATTTCTCTTGGGAAAACCACAGACACATGAATGTATTTAGCTCATTTGATTTTCCTTTAAGAATCCTGCACCCGCCCCCCTCCCCCCACTTAAGTTACAGACACTCACTCGTGAGTGTACTGAATAGAATATGCTTTTAAATAGATATATAGTATATTTTTCACATCTCAACATTTACAGACAAAATGTTTCTAGATGGATACCATAATAGACAGTTATTTGTCAAGCTTGTGTTATTGATAATGTTGCTATTGAAATATAAAAATATTGAAAACCGTGCATATACATGTACGAGTATGATATCCAGAAAAATAATGTTGTGACACAGTGTATTATTGCTACTGTATGGTAACAAAATATAGTTTTTGATTTGACAACAGTTAATATTGCATAGCACCTTCAAAACTAGGATCTAGCTTTTCCATGTGAATAATTACTAGATTTTGTGATGGAATTATGTGATACATGTATTAAAATAATTATTGGTCTAGGATTACTCATATATTTATTAAACTATTGATTGAGTTTCAGTGATTATCAGCTCTCCTGCTGTATGTTAATATAGATCTACATGTATGCAAATAGAACGGCATGCCACCATGGAAAAGAACAACAATTGATGAACAAGCATATGCTTATACATGTACTAGTATTACCATCTCTTGTTACCTCGGATCTCGGCGTAAGGGTGGTCATTCATGTGGGAAGAAACCAGGAAACCTGGTGAAAAGTTGGAAACCCATTTTTTGGCGACCACATACCACACCAAATAGTCTAGTTATCGAACCCGTGACCAACCGGCTGTATTGGTGGGACGTCAGCCCATATACATGTATATACTGTTCCTAGAGGCAACCACAATGATTTGATACCTACCATAGACATCTCTCTGGTTCACGTTGTTCTTACAGATGCACATCTTTTATTCGGCCTGAACACACCAGTGATGATTGGTGTTATTACATATTAATCAATTATAGCACATGATAGAATAGATGCAAGTTCGAGTGCCACACTTGTGTGCAACCTTTCCTGGTATAATTTCATTGAAGCAGAAAGTTGTGGCGAGGTCAGTTCAGTGATATGACACATATTAATTATCAAATTAATTAATTAATTACCTTCCACTCAGAATTCTCTTCACCCACTCGACCATCTACAGGCATAGAGACTGGTCAGTCATTCCAATAAATCTATGAAATTATTGTATTCACTGAAAACACTTGTATTGTTTTTATTTGCGAATTATTGTTTAATTTTTAGGTTACCGGACCTATGGTCCGATAACCTATTGGCATGGCGTTGCGTCCGTCGTCCGTCGTCCGTCGTCCGGCGTCCGTCGTCGTCCGTCGTCGTCGTCGTCGTCGTCGTCGTCCACATTTTTATCTTTTTTGTTTACGGGTGAATTTTTCTGAAATTTTGCACAAAAATACTTGAAAATAATTCAAGAAGGAGGTATTTTTTAGTTTTTTGATTTTCACATTTTTTAGGAAGAGCAGAGCTCTTCCTCTATGATGTTGGTTTTTTTTTGGATTTTGGAGAATTTTCCTTTGTTTACATTTCTGAAAGTCCGACTTGGAGCCAGAGCAGACCATTCAATTGTGGCTAATTAGGAGGGCCCGGGGCCAGTTGGAAAGAATATGACACCCGTGTACCCAAGTATGGTTACTGTAATAAGTTATAAGCAATAATAGCCACAGGAGACGTGTGTTCCGACCGTTTATTTTTTTTGTGTGTCACCGTTTCATCACCCATCACCACTCCCGTTTTGATCTTCTCTGAAACAGGGCTTTCTTGTATCAAATGCACTCAAAATTTTGCATAAACATTCCACACTACATAGATAGTACATAAGCTATTGCAAAAATGGAAAAACGCTTGATACGGCAACATAATAATTGAAAACTTGTGGCAAGTGCTGGTATGTCCAGTAGGCCAAATGCAAATGAGTGTGGCCCCCTCCTAGTGGTTCGCGAGGCAGCCAGCCACACTCGACCCGCTTCATCCCCATTCTGCACCACCTAACCCCCCCCCCCTCCCATCCGACTACGACCCAATCGTGATAAATGAAAGCTGGCCCGCACCCGGGTAAAAATCAGGTCTGCTGAATGGTCCGATGAGTTTTCTGACTTTTCTCGCATGAATATATCGCTAAACTATCTGCAAGATCGCAATCGGCGATTACTGATGGATTTCAGAAATAAGATCCACCTCGAGAGATCATAATATGCCGATGACAACACGTTCACTTTCTTCATGCCTCCCCCCTCCTCTTCCACCTAAACATCGCGGTGAGCGTGCCTCATAGCCTAATGAATAATTAATGAGATGACATCACGAGATACTGTTAATACAAAAATAAATCAATTGATCATAGCTTATCAATCATCTTTTAAAATCAATGATTTGTTGGTTGAGTCATGTTTCAATTGCTCGATTATTAAGGCATTTCGGCAGAAATGCCTTTATGGTTTTAGCAGAATTTTTTTTTTTTTTTTTTTTTTTTTTTTTTTTTTTTTTTTCTTCTTCCGCCACTTTTGGTTTCCGGACGATAACTTTAGATTGCCTTGACGGATCCTTGTCAAATTTTCACCGCAAGTCAGAAATGATATGAGGAAGAACCCTATTCTTTTTGAGCCGGATCGGAGGTCCGTGAGGTCCGTGAGGATGAAATCAAGGCTAATTTTAAGACTTGGTTTCCGGACGATAACTGGAAAAATATTTATGCAATAGTTGCAGAACTCTGCATGGAGGTTCATATGCCACCAGGGAAGAACCCTATTGATTTTGGGATCGATCCTTCAAACGACCTTTGACCTAGAGGTCAAAATAATTTTTTGCTGATTCATCCTTGAGGCTTCCTGCATATCTCGGAAACCGTGCGTCGTAGAGCGAAACGGACGTTATTTTCGGACTCGTCGCCCTAGACAAACATCTCTAGGGTGTACTTTTTTTTTTGATCCGGCTCCGAGGTCCGTGAGGTCCGTGAGGATGAAATCGAGGAACTTGGTTTCCGGACGATAACTCAAAAAATATTCAGGCAATAGTTGCAGAATTTTGCACGGAGGTTTATATATCACCAGGGAAGAACCCTATTGATTTTGGGATCGATACCTCAAACGACCTTTGACCTAGAGGTCGAAATAATTTTTTGCTGAGTCATCCTTGATTCATCCTGCATATCTCGGAAACGGTGCGTCGTAGAGCGAAACGGACGTTATTTTCGGACTCGTCGCACTAGACAAACATGTCTAAGGGGTATTATGGATGAACTTTGACCTTGACCCGAAATTTTTTTGCCGAGTCGGCATTTTTCGTTTTCGTCGATATCTCGGAAACGGTGCGTCGTAGAGCGAAACGGACGTTATTTTCGGACTCGTCGCACTAGACAAACATGTCTAAGGGGTATTATGGATGAACTTTGACCTTGACCCGAAATTTTTTTGCCGAGTCGGCATTTTTCGTTTTCGTCGATATCTCGGAAACGGTGCGTCGTAGAGCGAAACAGACGTTATTTTCGGACTCGTCGCACTAGACAAACATGTCTAAGGGGTATTATGGATGAACTTTGACCTTGACTCGAAATTTTTTTGCCGAGTCGGCATTTTTCGTTTTCGTCGATATCTCGGAAACGGTGCGTCGTAGAGCGAAACGGACGTTATTTTCGGACTCGTCGCACTAGACAAACATGTCTACGGGGAATTATTGATGAACTTTGACCTTGACCCGAAATTTTTTTGCCGAGTCGGCATTTTTCGTTTTCGTCGATATCTCGGAAACGGTGCGTCGTAGAGCGAAACGGACGTTATTTTCGGACTCGTCGCACTAGACAAACATGTCTAAGGGGAATTATGGATGAACTTTGACCTTGACCCGAAATTTTTTTGCCGAGTCGGCATTTTTCGTTTTCGTCGATATCTCGGAAACGGTGCGTCGTAGAGCGAAACGGACGTTATTTTCGGACTCGTCGCACTAGACAAACATGTCTAAGGGGTATTATTGATGAACTTTGACCTTGACCCGAAATTTTTTTGCCGAGTCGGCATTTTTCGTTTTCGTCGTTATCTCGGAAACGGTGCGTCGTAGAGCGAAACGGACGTTATTTTCGGACTCGTCGCACTAGACAAACATGTCTAAGGGGTATTATGGATGAGCTTTGACCTTGACTCGAAATTTTTTTGCCGAGTCGGCATTTTTCGTTTTCGTCGATATCTCGGAAACGGTACATCGTAGAGCGAAACAGACGTTATTTTCGGACTCGTCGCACTAGACAAACATGTCTAAGGGGTATTATGGATGAACTTTGACCTTGACCCGAAATTTTTTTGCCGAGTGATTACGGATGGTTCCTCAGTGCTGTTGAGACGGCCGCGAGGAATTTTCTTCATTCAATGGGAAGGATAGGAAACGTTTCATTGTGTGACGGCCGCTAGGCAGTCCGCGCAACTCGTTTTTTGTACCCGCAGTAAAACTGAAACTCAGCTACTTCCGATTTACCCTAGTTGGGTGGGTCTCTTTAACAGCGGATTTCAGCCAATCAGGGATGATCTTTATTAAAATAATGCCGGATAACATGGTATGAGGTATCTCTGCAGTCGATAATCATGTTGCCGGGACATTTCGTCCGGGAAAACGGGTGAAAAACTCAATGTAAAGTTTTGAAAGTTGTAAAATTACCTCATTACGGCGGCATTCGCCAATAAAACGATGATTAAAATTAATTTCAGAGTATCTTTTATCCATTAAAAGTAGCAGAACTCGCGAATGCAACCGTACTGATGCACACCATCACCATGTGATTTAAAGTAGGGCTAATACAAGTACACGGGTAACCGGTCACGGTCACAGAAACGCTCGTGACCGGTCACAGATGCAGTGACCGGTTAACCAGTTATAAGCTTTTTGTAAATAAAATGGTAGATCTATACAGATAAAGAGAATCTGAATAGGTGATCACAACAAGTTTCGTGGCTCCATGTTCCCTTTCAAAGTTTCAATTATCAGTTTTGATCACTTTGCTTCGGTGTTTTGCCTTGTTGCATTTCCTACCTCTAGCAGAAGATTTCCAATTACGTTTACATTATTAGCATTACCAC
Source organism: Terebella lapidaria (assembly GCA_949152475.1). Classification (NCBI taxonomy): domain Eukaryota; kingdom Metazoa; phylum Annelida; class Polychaeta; order Terebellida; family Terebellidae; genus Terebella; species Terebella lapidaria. Next base: position 27,416,176 of record OX424566.1, on the reverse strand, counting down.
ATTAGCAAGTGCATAGCCAATCATGGTCTAATATTTTGCACGCGCAAAAATGGATAATCGACCTCCAAGGTACTGCATGTACATACTGTAACATACATGTATATACGTACATCATTACACATTAAAATATTGCGATATTGAAGCATCGCATGTTAATTACACATTCATTGGTCAGATATTTTACGTGTATATTTCATAATTTTCATTTGCAAACATTGACTGATTTTGCACAAGACATTACGGTAAAGATGTGTGCATGCGCATTAACCAACAACAACTACCGGTATGGGAGCGTTCGAAGTTCAAACATCAATACTAAACAGTCACATGGATTTTTATGTGGTATTTTTGACGAGTAACCGGTCACGGTCCGGTTACAGACCCCCGAGTAACCGGTCACAAAATTTTGTACTTGTATAAGCCCTAATTTAAAGCAAGTGGGGTCGAGTACAAAACCGGCCATTAGTGGCGAAAGTTTTTGGTTTGTGACAAAACCCCCTATTATCGCCCACTGGTCGTATCTGTTATTGCATGTCTTTGAGCAGTGAAACCTGAGGAGATTGTTTTCCCTCCTGCTCTGGATTATCTAGTACAAAATATTCATGTAAAAGATTGATTTCTCTTGGGAAAACCACAGACACATGAATGTATTTAGCTCATTTGATTTTCCTTTAAGAATCCTGCACCCGCCCCCCTCCCCCCACTTAAGTTACAGACACTCACTCGTGAGTGTACTGAATAGAATATGCTTTTAAATAGATATATAGTATATTTTTCACATCTCAACATTTACAGACAAAATGTTTCTAGATGGATACCATAATAGACAGTTATTTGTCAAGCTTGTGTTATTGATAATGTTGCTATTGAAATATAAAAATATTGAAAACCGTGCATATACATGTACGAGTATGATATCCAGAAAAATAATGTTGTGACACAGTGTATTATTGCTACTGTATGGTAACAAAATATAGTTTTTGATTTGACAACAGTTAATATTGCATAGCACCTTCAAAACTAGGATCTAGCTTTTCCATGTGAATAATTACTAGATTTTGTGATGGAATTATGTGATACATGTATTAAAATAATTATTGGTCTAGGATTACTCATATATTTATTAAACTATTGATTGAGTTTCAGTGATTATCAGCTCTCCTGCTGTATGTTAATATAGATCTACATGTATGCAAATAGAACGGCATGCCACCATGGAAAAGAACAACAATTGATGAACAAGCATATGCTTATACATGTACTAGTATTACCATCTCTTGTTACCTCGGATCTCGGCGTAAGGGTGGTCATTCATGTGGGAAGAAACCAGGAAACCTGGTGAAAAGTTGGAAACCCATTTTTTGGCGACCACATACCACACCAAATAGTCTAGTTATCGAACCCGTGACCAACCGGCTGTATTGGTGGGACGTCAGCCCATATACATGTATATACTGTTCCTAGAGGCAACCACAATGATTTGATACCTACCATAGACATCTCTCTGGTTCACGTTGTTCTTACAGATGCACATCTTTTATTCGGCCTGAACACACCAGTGATGATTGGTGTTATTACATATTAATCAATTATAGCACATGATAGAATAGATGCAAGTTCGAGTGCCACACTTGTGTGCAACCTTTCCTGGTATAATTTCATTGAAGCAGAAAGTTGTGGCGAGGTCAGTTCAGTGATATGACACATATTAATTATCAAATTAATTAATTAATTACCTTCCACTCAGAATTCTCTTCACCCACTCGACCATCTACAGGCATAGAGACTGGTCAGTCATTCCAATAAATCTATGAAATTATTGTATTCACTGAAAACACTTGTATTGTTTTTATTTGCGAATTATTGTTTAATTTTTAGGTTACCGGACCTATGGTCCGATAACCTATTGGCATGGCGTTGCGTCCGTCGTCCGTCGTCCGTCGTCCGGCGTCCGTCGTCGTCCGTCGTCGTCGTCGTCGTCGTCGTCGTCCACATTTTTATCTTTTTTGTTTACGGGTGAATTTTTCTGAAATTTTGCACAAAAATACTTGAAAATAATTCAAGAAGGAGGTATTTTTTAGTTTTTTGATTTTCACATTTTTTAGGAAGAGCAGAGCTCTTCCTCTATGATGTTGGTTTTTTTTTGGATTTTGGAGAATTTTCCTTTGTTTACATTTCTGAAAGTCCGACTTGGAGCCAGAGCAGACCATTCAATTGTGGCTAATTAGGAGGGCCCGGGGCCAGTTGGAAAGAATATGACACCCGTGTACCCAAGTATGGTTACTGTAATAAGTTATAAGCAATAATAGCCACAGGAGACGTGTGTTCCGACCGTTTATTTTTTTTGTGTGTCACCGTTTCATCACCCATCACCACTCCCGTTTTGATCTTCTCTGAAACAGGGCTTTCTTGTATCAAATGCACTCAAAATTTTGCATAAACATTCCACACTACATAGATAGTACATAAGCTATTGCAAAAATGGAAAAACGCTTGATACGGCAACATAATAATTGAAAACTTGTGGCAAGTGCTGGTATGTCCAGTAGGCCAAATGCAAATGAGTGTGGCCCCCTCCTAGTGGTTCGCGAGGCAGCCAGCCACACTCGACCCGCTTCATCCCCATTCTGCACCACCTAACCCCCCCCCCCTCCCATCCGACTACGACCCAATCGTGATAAATGAAAGCTGGCCCGCACCCGGGTAAAAATCAGGTCTGCTGAATGGTCCGATGAGTTTTCTGACTTTTCTCGCATGAATATATCGCTAAACTATCTGCAAGATCGCAATCGGCGATTACTGATGGATTTCAGAAATAAGATCCACCTCGAGAGATCATAATATGCCGATGACAACACGTTCACTTTCTTCATGCCTCCCCCCTCCTCTTCCACCTAAACATCGCGGTGAGCGTGCCTCATAGCCTAATGAATAATTAATGAGATGACATCACGAGATACTGTTAATACAAAAATAAATCAATTGATCATAGCTTATCAATCATCTTTTAAAATCAATGATTTGTTGGTTGAGTCATGTTTCAATTGCTCGATTATTAAGGCATTTCGGCAGAAATGCCTTTATGGTTTTAGCAGAATTTTTTTTTTTTTTTTTTTTTTTTTTTTTTTTTTTTTTTCTTCTTCCGCCACTTTTGGTTTCCGGACGATAACTTTAGATTGCCTTGACGGATCCTTGTCAAATTTTCACCGCAAGTCAGAAATGATATGAGGAAGAACCCTATTCTTTTTGAGCCGGATCGGAGGTCCGTGAGGTCCGTGAGGATGAAATCAAGGCTAATTTTAAGACTTGGTTTCCGGACGATAACTGGAAAAATATTTATGCAATAGTTGCAGAACTCTGCATGGAGGTTCATATGCCACCAGGGAAGAACCCTATTGATTTTGGGATCGATCCTTCAAACGACCTTTGACCTAGAGGTCAAAATAATTTTTTGCTGATTCATCCTTGAGGCTTCCTGCATATCTCGGAAACCGTGCGTCGTAGAGCGAAACGGACGTTATTTTCGGACTCGTCGCCCTAGACAAACATCTCTAGGGTGTACTTTTTTTTTTGATCCGGCTCCGAGGTCCGTGAGGTCCGTGAGGATGAAATCGAGGAACTTGGTTTCCGGACGATAACTCAAAAAATATTCAGGCAATAGTTGCAGAATTTTGCACGGAGGTTTATATATCACCAGGGAAGAACCCTATTGATTTTGGGATCGATACCTCAAACGACCTTTGACCTAGAGGTCGAAATAATTTTTTGCTGAGTCATCCTTGATTCATCCTGCATATCTCGGAAACGGTGCGTCGTAGAGCGAAACGGACGTTATTTTCGGACTCGTCGCACTAGACAAACATGTCTAAGGGGTATTATGGATGAACTTTGACCTTGACCCGAAATTTTTTTGCCGAGTCGGCATTTTTCGTTTTCGTCGATATCTCGGAAACGGTGCGTCGTAGAGCGAAACGGACGTTATTTTCGGACTCGTCGCACTAGACAAACATGTCTAAGGGGTATTATGGATGAACTTTGACCTTGACCCGAAATTTTTTTGCCGAGTCGGCATTTTTCGTTTTCGTCGATATCTCGGAAACGGTGCGTCGTAGAGCGAAACAGACGTTATTTTCGGACTCGTCGCACTAGACAAACATGTCTAAGGGGTATTATGGATGAACTTTGACCTTGACTCGAAATTTTTTTGCCGAGTCGGCATTTTTCGTTTTCGTCGATATCTCGGAAACGGTGCGTCGTAGAGCGAAACGGACGTTATTTTCGGACTCGTCGCACTAGACAAACATGTCTACGGGGAATTATTGATGAACTTTGACCTTGACCCGAAATTTTTTTGCCGAGTCGGCATTTTTCGTTTTCGTCGATATCTCGGAAACGGTGCGTCGTAGAGCGAAACGGACGTTATTTTCGGACTCGTCGCACTAGACAAACATGTCTAAGGGGAATTATGGATGAACTTTGACCTTGACCCGAAATTTTTTTGCCGAGTCGGCATTTTTCGTTTTCGTCGATATCTCGGAAACGGTGCGTCGTAGAGCGAAACGGACGTTATTTTCGGACTCGTCGCACTAGACAAACATGTCTAAGGGGTATTATTGATGAACTTTGACCTTGACCCGAAATTTTTTTGCCGAGTCGGCATTTTTCGTTTTCGTCGTTATCTCGGAAACGGTGCGTCGTAGAGCGAAACGGACGTTATTTTCGGACTCGTCGCACTAGACAAACATGTCTAAGGGGTATTATGGATGAGCTTTGACCTTGACTCGAAATTTTTTTGCCGAGTCGGCATTTTTCGTTTTCGTCGATATCTCGGAAACGGTACATCGTAGAGCGAAACAGACGTTATTTTCGGACTCGTCGCACTAGACAAACATGTCTAAGGGGTATTATGGATGAACTTTGACCTTGACCCGAAATTTTTTTGCCGAGTCGGCATTTTTCGTTTTCGTCGATATCTCGGAAACGGTGCGTCGTAGAGCGAAACGGACGTTATTTTCGGACTCGTCGCACTAGACAAACATGTCTAAGGGGTATTATGGATGAACTTTGACCTTGACCCGAAATTTGTCGACATTTTTCATTTTCGTCGATATCTAGTATTATAAATTATTCATCACACCGAAATGCCTCCAAGGCATCTTTAGGCCTTGACGTCTAGTTTTGTGTATGATAGGTTACTAGTAATTGGAATCGTACACAAATGATCAAAGCAAAACTCGCCAGTCGAGTTCGTAATGCAGCAATCTGAATCACATCATCACGTTTGTCACAAAATGACAGTTCTCATCATAATGGACGGCACATCTTTCCTGTAGGGGCCTACTGCATGCTTCAAGAGCGCCATCTGTTGAATGTCACGTATGATCAGATAGGCCTGTTGTTGCTACACCACTATTATTGGTTGCATGGGAATCGTGATGTGGCATTCTGAGCTGTGACATTGTTTAGACAATTAACAAGACATATAGCATGTCTACTGATGGAGATCAAAAATAAACCGATGGGTAAATACTAATTAGGTCTATTATTGACCACAGTAAATTTAATTGAGATATAAAACATTTATTATTGGGCACAATAATGTAAAGGTTCTGTCCACTACATATTTCATGACTGTAACCGAATCGGTTAACATTAACTTTACTAGTTGTGTCTACTAGGGCCTATTGACCACAATAAAAAATAGTTAGGACATGAAACATTGACTATTAGGTTCAAGATAAAGGTTCTGGTAAATATTAATTTGATGCTTGTAGTAGTTATGGTCATAATATGAAAATAAGTTAACATCGATTTTTGCTAGTTGAATCTATTAATAGTTGGGGGGGGGGGGGGGGGGGGTCTGATAGGGCTACGGGAGATACACTCCAGCAGTCGTCAGTCACTGGAGAACATCTAGCTTGGAAGATGGGACTAGATGGAATGAGTACCTTAATAATGGTATCAATCAATTTATATTAGGCCAAATCAACAATAAGCAAATGATTGGCCAGTACAATATCATGGGCTACAGTTACAATATGGCCACAACATATATGTACCGAATAGGATACGAATAGGTTTTGAACTAGTTCTGTGCAAACATTTTCAAAGCTCTTCCTATGAGGCCAGTGGCCCTTGTTTCAAAATGGCGGCCGTTTTCGATGAAAAATGCCTGATTTTGGACTTTGGCGGCCATTTTCTCAAAATCTGTTCAGTAACTTTTTTTCTTTTTGATACATAACACTCCTCATATGTACTCCTATGATGTCTATGAATTTCGTTGCGCTTGAATCGCTCGAAGTGGGCCATTTTGGGCCCAAACTCGGCCCAAATTGGACTTTCCCATGTTAAATTCTCGTATGCTTTATAATGGGACACATTAAAGCCTAATATCTCACTTAATATTGAGATTAGAGACTAGGAATCAATTGTGGACATATAGGAAATGATATATGCTGAATATTCTCGTGACCTTGAATTTGACCTTTGACCTCATTTTCAAGGTCACAGGACAAAATGACTAATATCTCGCTTATTATCGACTTTACAGCTTAGGAATCAATTGTGAACATATGGGAAATGATATATGCTGAATATTCTCGTGACCTTGACTTTGACCTTTGACCTCATTTTCAAGGTCACATGACAAAATGGCTAATATCTCGCTTATTATCGACTTTACAGTTTAGGAATCAATTGTGAACATATAGGAAATGATATATGCTGAATATTTTCGTGACCTTGAATTTGACCTTTGACCTCATTTCCAAGGTCACAGGACAAAATTGCTAATATCTCGCTTATTATCGACTTTACAGCTTAGGAATCAATTATGCATTATAGGAAATGATATATGCTGAATATTCTCGTGACCTTGAATTTGACCTTTGACCTCATTTTCAAGGTCACAGGACAAAATGGCCAATATCTTGCTTATTAGCGACTTTACAGCTTAGGAATCAATTGTGAACATATAGGAAATGATATATGCTGAAAATTCTCATGACCCTGAATTTGACCTTTGATTTCATTTTCAAGGTCACATGATAAAATGGCTAATATCTTGCTTATTATCGACTTTACAGCTTAGGTATCAATTGTGAACATATAGGAAATGATATATGCTGAATATTCTCATGACCTTGAATTTGACCTTTGACCTCATTTCCAAGGTCACAGGACAAAATTGCTAATATCTCGCTTATTATCGACTTTACAGCTTAGGAATCAATTGTGAACATATAGGAAATGATATATGCTGAATATCCTCATGACCTTGAATTTGACCTTTGACCTCATTACCAAGGTCACAGGACAAAATTGCCAATATCTCGCTTATTATCGACTTTACAGCTTAGGAATCAATTGTGAACATATAGGAAATGATATATTCTGAATATTTTAATGATATTGAATTTGACCTTTGACCTAAATTTCAAGTTCAGTCATTTTATTTTCAAAGTCAGATTACAAAATGGCTTATATCTCGCTTATTATCAAATTTACAGCTTAGGGGTCCATAGTGAACATATAGGAAATGATGTATGCTGAATTGTTTGGTGATCTAGAATTTAACCTTTGATCCCATTTTCACGGTTAGAGATATGGCGATTTCAGTGGTCACCTTGAATTTGACCTTCAACTTTCTCGGCTTAACTCTGTATATTTCTCCGGTAACCTTTCTAGCCCATTGGGCTAATTTTGCTTATTCCCCTCGGTACCTGTATTTCAGAGGCCACCATTCCACCTACTGGTGTCATAGGCTAATGTAACTCACATATGTTTTTCACACACTTTCTTATGTTTCATTTGACATCTTACATGGATATGTAACTCAAAAAATAAGAAAGTTGTGACTCATAACATTAGAGTTTCAATTTTTGACACTTTTTGAGTTTTTTTCGGGTATTGATACCCATATGGTACCTGCCTTGTAGCTGCCACTACTCAGTGTATGGTCTACATAGGTCAAAAATGTTTATAGTTCTTGTTTATAGACATCCCAAGCTTCAATATGGCACCTTACTTTCACATTTAGCACCAATAATAAAAAATGTGTCATCCATGCTACTGCCAGTTGGGGAAAGGGGCAAATCTGGGGACTGCTGTCAAATTTACCAACGGGCAACAATATTCAAATTTGGCGACCAGGGGTTGGTAAATTTGAGTACGTGGTATACGTCCAATATCCTAAAAAATGTTATAACTAAATTAAATCAATGCCAATGGACATCTAATGAAGTTGACACAATGAAGTCTTCTGCAAGTGTATATTGTCTGCAAGATTCTCTCATTTGGCGTAGCAAATAATTTCTGAGCTTCAGGCTCGTCCAACGCTGCACCAAAAACCTGGGACGTTTATGTCATTATTAGGTGACGTTCCTGTCATTATTATGTATATTCCCCAACAGTAAAGACATGATTTCAAGTCTTGTTAGGGCATTTCGGCACGAAATGTCCTTATGGTTTTATCAGAATTTTTTTTTTTTTTTTCTTTTTTTTTTTTTTTTTTTTTTTCACTTTTCGGTTTCCGGATGATAACTTAAGAACGCCTTGACGAATCTTCGAGAAATTTTCACCAGTTATCACATATATAACATAGATGAACCTTATTGTTTTGGAGCCGGCTTTGAGGTCCGGTTAGTCCGTGAGGATGAATTAAGAGTCAAATGGTTTCCGGATGATAACTCGAAAAGTACTTGTGCTACCATTCTGAAACTTGACATATATGTTGATATAGTGTCGCAGAGGAGCCCTATCGATTACAGGGTCAATACCTTGAACGACCTTTGACCCAGGGGCCAAAAACAATTTTGATGAGTCATCCTTGAGGCTCATTGCATATCTCGGAAACGGTGCGTCGTAGAGCGAAACGGACGTTATTTTCGGACTCGTCGACCTAGACAAACATGTCTTAGGGGTATTATGGATGAACTTTGACCTTGACCCAAATTTTTTTCGCCGAGTCGGCATTTTTCGTTTTCTTCGATATCTCGGAAATGGTGTGTCGTAGAGCGAAACGGACGTTATTTTCGGACTCGTCGACCTAGACAAACATGTCTAAATTGTATTATGGATGAACTTTGACCTTGACTGGAAATTTTTTTGCCGAGTCGGCATTTTTCATTTTCGTCGATATCTCGGGAACGGTGCGTCATAGAGCGAAACGGACTTTATTTTTGGATTCGTCACCCTAGACAAACATGTCTAAAGGGTATTATGGATGAACTTTGACCTTGACCGGAAATTTTTTTGCCGAGTCGGCATTTTTCGTTTTCTTCGATATCTCGGAAATGGTGCGTCGTAGAGCGAAACGGACGTCATTTTCGGACTCGTCGACCTAGACAAACTGAATTTTTTTTGCCGAGTCGGCATTTTTCGTTTTCTTCAATATCTTGGAAACGGTGTGTCGTAGAGCGAAACGGACATTATTTTCGGACTCGTCACCCTAGACAAACATGTCTGAAGGGTATTATGGATGAACTTTGACCTTGACCCGAAATTTTTTTGCCGAGTCAGCATTTTTTGTTTTCTTGGATATCTCGGAGCACCGTCGTAGACCGAAACGGACATTATTTTCGGACTCGTCGACCTAGACAAACATGTCTTAAGGGTATTAGGGATGACCTTTTACCTTGACCTTGAATTTTTCTGCTGAGTCGGCATTTTTCGTTTTCTTCGATATCTCGGAAACGGTTTGTCATAGAGCGAAACGGTCGTTATTTTCGGACTCGTGACACTAGGCAAATATGTCTTAGGGGTATGTTGAGTCAACTTGATCCGTCGTCTTGGATTGAAATGGATGTATCTACATAATCATTTTGGCTGCAGAGTTGTCAGTAATAAACAGTTCACCTGTGATTGTGTTGTGTATCGAAATGCCCCAAGGCCTCTAGGCCTTCACGTCTAGTTTGTATTTGTATTTGGTAACACCAGAATATGTAGTGAACTTATTAAACATGAAAATGATTATTTAGCATAAAGTGACCAGTAGTCTTACAGGGATCAGTGTCATACAGTCAATGAAATAATCAAATTATGGCAGTTACATGTAAGAACGAATGGGGAAAATTTACATGGAAACAATTCAAACAAAAAATTCCAATTTCACATCATGTCAGCAGCTCATATGACATATTTCATTGAATGTATGAACACTATGGAACACATGTACTACTTAGTGGGCAATTCTGTTTCTCTAATATGATAATCAGTGACTATGATGAGTTTATCAGTGGCACAAAATGATAAATACAGATAAAAAGAACATCTGGTGTGTAATAATGAACACTTTTCTATCATAACCAATTGTCATTCTGAATGCTAAGTATGGGAAATCAGTTGGTAATAAAATTGCCCACGTTATTTAGACTAATCAACATTGGATGATCTGAGATGAGCTTTGGTTGGGTCAAAACTAGTGACATGGGGCAGATAGCAGAGCATAATGTTATGTGGGATATAGTGAGCAATTTTGATTTATCAGCTTAACCAAATCATAATGTATCCAATTGTGACCATCATGCTGTAACATACTCAAACAAAGATTGTAAGCCCAGATCGCATGCTTGGTGGAATCCATGTTTTGCCAATTCTCATGGTATTGGCATCAGATTCTAAAGATGCTCTATCAGTTCAGACAGAGATGGAGAAGTTGAAAAGCTGTTGCTTTGGCATGGTTTTGTAAATTCAACCCTTTTTTTTCAGAAATGCAGTATTGATACAGAAAGGTTTGAAACCACCAACCGCATATAAGACTGGAACGACCATCTGTGGCATAATATGGAAGGTACTGCTTCTCATGACATACATATACAATGTATGTAAATTTTGTGATGATATTTTTTCTGAAAATAATACTGCCAGAAAGGGGAAATGTTTATGAATTTTTTTGTTCAGGATGGAGTTGTGCTGGGAGCTGACACGAGAGCCACAGAGGACACTGTTGTTGCTGATAAAAACTGTGCAAAAATCCATTACATTTCCGACAATATCTAGTGAGTTTCTTTTGTTTTTGTGAAATGGTCGATGATTAACATCGAACATATAACATATAATGATACTTTTACAGAAGTACTCTTGTTTATCGAATATATTTATGTGTTGTTTCATACCGACCTTCAATATTCATGCACCAGTATACTCATGGATCTCTAACATCAATGTTACAAATTTTCAACATATTTCCCCCCTCGACTTCACAGCTGTTGTGGGGCGGGAACGGCTGCCGACACAGAGATGACAACACAGATGATTTCCTCCCAGCTGGAGCTTCACCGGCTCAATACCGGGCGTGTACCTAGAGTCTGTACGGCTAACCGCATGCTTAAACAGATGCTCTTCAGGTTGGTGCATAAGTGATTGAACAAGGATAAAATTAAGTTAAACTGAAGGAAAATGTTATCATACATGTAGCATCTGGAATACTCATATTCACTCAGTTTCAAGATCGTTGTAGTTTGTCCTTTTGAGGAAGTTTGCTTTGAATTTTTATCCGTAATCAATCTAAACTTGAATCAATCTAATATCTGTAATCAAAAGTCTAAACTTGAAATATATAGTTTGCTACTTCAAATAAGTTTGCTAGCGAAAATCACAAACATGTCATTGCTGTTCTTCCACTCCAGATATCAAGGCTACATTAGCGCCGCTCTGGTGTTAGGTGGAGTCGACTCGACCGGGCCACATCTGTACAGTGTACACCCTCACGGGTCAACAGACAAACTGCCCTATGTCACTATGGGGTCCGGCTCACTCGCAGCCATGTCCGTGTTTGAAGACAGATACAAACCCAACATGGAGGTATTTATTACATGACTCTTTGGTTTCATTTTTAGCTGTTAAATGTACCGGCATATAAAATACATCATATATGTTCACATCTATGTGCATGACAATCATGAAGTTTTCGTGTGAACAGCTTCGAAATATATCCTGTTTGGCCATTTGCTAACAGTATGCTAGAAAATTTTTTTCTGCTATTTTCTAGCGAGATGAAGCGATGAAGCTGGTCAGAGACGCTATAGCTGCTGGAATATTCAACGACCTGGGCTCTGGCAGCAATGTTGATCTGTGCGTTATTACTAAGGACAAAGTCGACTACATCCGGCCTTTTGATGAAGCAAATCTCAAGGGACAGAGGTAAGATGGAAGGTGGAATCGAGGTAGATTTGTTGGAATCAGTTTCAGAACAGTAGATATCGTACTCTCTTTTCTACCATGATTGATCAAATAACCCTGTTTGGTAAATGTTCAGGTGTTAAAACACTACTAGAAAATAGAACATACCCCATTGATTCTCTATCATTTCGTGATACAAACAACTCACTGTTACACAATTTTCTGCCCTGTAGACAAGGTGATTACCGATACAAGAGGGGAACGACGGCGATCACGTCAGAGAAGACCAAGAAATTAGATTTTGAGGTCGTGAGAACTGAAGTACGACCAGTCGAGGCAATGGAAACTTAACTTCACTTTTATTAGTTAACTTTCGTTCGAGTCTCACATTTGTAATTCTTGTGCATTTTCCTGGAGAAATTTGTTCTTATGCTGGATAGACAGTCGAAATTATAATCGTAGATCTTGTTTTGAATGTGAAATGTTATCCATAACTAGAGTTTGGAAAGTTGTGAATCTTGGGTGTAACTAATGGTAAAAAAAGTATTGCAAATGTGCTTTTGTTACATTATGAAGTGCCATTGAAATAAAAGTATATACTGGAATGTGTTTTGTTCCCATGAAATGACACTCCTGTACATCTATATTGTATTGAATCGAAATGTATCAGATTGAAATGACTCGTATAGCAGTTAAAACTGTTTGAATTCATTGTTTTATTTTCTACCAACAATACAGTCGATTTCTGATCAACAGTTTATACCAATACAAATCCAATGGAAAGGTTTTTATGCATAACTTATATTGACACTGGAAAAGCAGATATTCTTTTGATTTCTGAACAAAGCCTTCGTGTACTTTTACTTAACGTACCAGTATTACATCAAATGGTAAACAGAATGTGTATATTCAGAAATTACAACAATACAACAGCAAATCGTTGATTCAGAATTCACGTGATACGATTACATTTCTGCTTCTTATACATAGCAAGTACAAGTTAAGTAAACACTGCTATCTTTGGACTGGTGATGTGTTGTGGGATCCAACGGTATGGCAATGTTTAGGTAAATCTGCATTTAGGAATATACATCTATATGTATTACATAATGCTATTCATTTGGCATGGCATTTCAGGACGGAAAACACTGATATATCAGTAACCATAGTAACACATTCAAACAATACTACAGATTGTATACATTTGCTTATTCTACTGCATAAATTACATAACTATAGCATTATGTATGCCTCCGTAAATGCACAAAACTGTGTGTAACAAATTTTCAGCCTGGTCCCTGCCAGTGCAGTGGCATTTAATTGTACACAACATGTAATTACACGCAAATAAATATGTACAAATTTAATTTGTCATCAAATTTTGTATCACCCATCATATTATAGTTGATGTACCACAGTCAAATTTTTTTTTTTCACAGTTGGTCCCTAATCTTCCATTAACACAAATTACCAAAACCTTAATTCGTATGCGTGTATATAAATGAAATCGCAAATACTCGGGTTCATTTATACGCAGTAACTTCAAACCAAACACAACAAAAATCTGAACTTGTTACACCCTGATCACCATCATGGTAACTGGAACTAATGTATCCATTGATCTGGCTTAATACACGATCAAATACTCTTCTAGGTACACAAAGACGGACTGTACTGCTCCGACAGAATTGTTCAGCAACATGACGTAATGTGGATTTCTACGATTAGTATTTGGTACATCGGAGACTGCAATTATCATATTTGACATAAACAAAGTTTGTTCATATTCACAAAAACACTTTGCATGATACGTCACGTTATTTTTAACCAGACATTCGCATGAGAAACAGGTTATTCATTTTACAACTGGACAAACAATTCCTGATCACTTCTTAACAAGTCTAGGAACAATGAAAACATTTGCAGACAAATAACGTACATATACCAGTAAATACCATCAAGTACAAATCTTCATATTGCTCAGTCGTTATCACTGAAAAGTAGTCAACGGAATGTGAATGAAAAACAAAGTGCGCTTTGTAACAGGAAACCAAATAGCCTAGTAACTTGTAACTCATTCCACAAAAACAATCTATTATTAACAAATCATTGCTAAATCCTGTATTAAACATAACAACACTCGGTGAATTTTGCTCTATACATCAACGCATATTTTTGTTCCAGTCCAATACACGATTATATACCCTTTCACGAAAGTCATTTTCTACAACAAAGTTTTAAATTATCTGCATCACACAAATTCACAAACCCATCACATCACCCTGACATCCCAAGGACTAATCAATTCCTCACTCTACTCAGTTTCAAAAATTTCACTTTCACGGCTACAAAACCCGCACGCTGCTCACTTCATGGCTCATGCACACACCCACACGTACATCCACACCAGCAGACTCGCTCCCCGAGCGACGTACGGTCGCCCATCACGGCGTGGGACCGGCGCTGTGTACTCGCTGGTGCATGCGCTGTGCTACCTCGTACACATACGTCACGTCCGGCCGATGCTCCGGGTTGGGGTTGATGCAGAGGTCGACTAACTTCCGTAGCTGTCAAAGGAAAGTTTCATGTAAGAGGTACTGTCAAGGCAGAACACTTGCAAAATGATTTTGATCGGGTCTGGTTTAGTTGATGTCATCTGACAATTACTTTCTCTAGCCAAATCAAAATGTATTTTGTACGATTTAACATTTATGCAAAATGCCCAAAAATTCCATTTCTAAGTACATCGCAACTATCTACATATAACTTCGTAAATCAACACATTAACATGAACAAGTATCATGAGTATTGAACTGATTAGGTATTGTAGAGAACATAGAGAGATGAGTCAGATAGACAGACTGTCCAAGACTTACATCATCAGAGTAGTGCTCTGAGGGGAGGGGAGGATAGTCACACTGCTCAATCTTCTTACACAGCGAATACAGGTTCATCTTGTCACCGTAGAAAGGCGACTGCAGTGCTGCCATCTAGTGAGAATAGAAATTATCATTTGAATCATTAGCATGCTTGTCATGAACATATTGAAACACAAATCATGCAAAATGTGAAGTAATTTGACTTTATGATGTGTATGAGCACTGCATGCACGACATTCTGACAAAGAATCCCAAAGAACTTTTCTGCCAGTGTGCTATGAGGCTAATGCATTGCTGGTTGCTATGGTTACCTCGTAGAGCAGACAGCCTAGTGACCAGATGTCTGACTTGAAGTTGTACCCGTTCTCGTGGATTCGCTCAGGCGACATGTAGTAAGGTGTGCCCACTGGAACAGGTTCATAACATATATCTAAAGACATGTAACATGTAAATTGTGATGATATGTGAATTAAGAAGCCAGGCTCAAGTGAGACACGACAGGGTTTCAAAATGACATAGAGTACCATAGTAGATTTGATACTACTGTAGAATAGAAAGAGAAATTGCACTTGCACTGTAATACATATACATGTAAGTACGCTAAAAATCTTAACATGGCTGGCGTGAGATATATGTATTGTGTCATGTGACGTACCGAGTGAATGTGCAGCAGTTGTCTTGGAGCTGAAGAAGCGACCCAGGCCCAAGTCACCAAGTTTGACGACCCCCTCAGAAGTTATGAACACATTCGCTGGCTTGATATCTGTTACGAACCAAGGGTTTGATTTCCTAATTTCATGAACACACAGGAAAAGACACTTCGCATGAAAAATGTCATATTTCCAGCTTCTAAATTCTGCAAATTGAAGAGAATATTTGCGTACCTCGATGCATGATTCTGCGAGAATGCATGTGGTCGAGGGCGCTACAGATCTGGATGAAATACTTCCATATTGTCCGCTCCGGGATCAGGCGCTGTTGCTTTTTAAAATGCTGTTCATTGGACGAGAAATAGAGATTTGTTTTCATTATATACTCTGGAGGTATCGAAAACTTGATATGTTGCCATGTGATTCAGGGGTCGCCAATTCTCAGAGATTTTACAGTACATTCGGGAAAGTGAATTTCCAAGTTTTGTCACACCGAATGAGTTTTTAACAGACCACCAAATATCAGACATTGATTTTGGTATATTTCTATCATTATTTTGATCAATTTACCAAATATTTAATTTACCGGTCAGGATGGCAGGTTAAATCAGAAAACTACTAGACCTCAGGAAAATTGACCTGATAAACTGGTAACATTGACGATCCCTGATGTGATTCTGAGCATTCAATGCAATATGTACATGATATATATAATATGAACCAAATTAGTGGACCCCTGGACTGTACCTTAAGCATCCTGGAAAGATCACCCGCCCCTGCTAGCTCAAGCACGATATTCAGCTCATTGTCTTCAATAAACGACGCCAAATATTTGATCACATTTGGGTGGTTGAGTTGCTGCAGAGAAGAAAGTATACACTAACACATAGACAATTCAGTTTTGTTTTTGTCATTCGGTTAGATATGTAATAACACCTTGATCATTATAACATGCAATGTATTGTACATGTAGGTATACCATGTACACATATAGGTATCCTGTAGCCAATTAACAAAAAGAAAAATTTGTGGAGAACTTTTTATTTTGTTCTTTTTCTAGGAGTAAACAAATAATGAATCTGATCAAATGCGCTGATTATTAGTGGTTATCTTACTTTTAAGAGGTCAATTTCTTTGATGCAATCCTGGCGAGCTTTGGCGTCCATCATCTCAAATATCTGTGCAAATCAAATCACAGGTAAGTAATTGGAATGGAGATTAACCTCATAAATTATATAAATTTTATGAAATAGTCATATAAGTTTGGACCAAAATGGACTACATGTATTCCAGATATATGATATATTCGAAATTTACGAGTGAAAAATATTTTTACAATGATATGAATAGTTATTCAAATTGTTATGAATAGTTGATATCATAAAGAATACATATACATGATATATAATATATTTGAACACAAGTGTTAGTGAAGTTGCATGTGAAAGACAATTGCTAAGGCTTGCTAAGAAGAGGTGGTTATGCAACAAAATTTTGACAAGACAGAAACAAAAGTCATGGGAATGTCACAGAAATATGAAATGTACAAACTGTAAACATTTACAGGTAGGTGCAAGTATAGATTAGGTTTGGTTATGTGAAGTAAATTTATGGAAGACGGCCATTCACTTTCAAAAGTCAAATTGAAAAGTCAAATCTATGGATTAACGTAACAAATGTATAGTCAAGACTTATTGGTCAATAAAACAAGTTTATTTATGCCTAGTTTGAAAAATAGTGAATTATTAAAATCAAACATGTTTTCAGTAACAAATACTGGCCACCTAATAATAAAATAGTGACCAGATTCAATCATCATGATCATAGGTATAGGGCCAAGATTCGTAAGCCAAATAGGCAACTATAGGCAGCGTCTCAGTTTGACTAAGAAACCCCCACAATAATCACATAATATTGGATAACTAATCTCTTGTGACCAAAGAATGCCCTTTGTTCATCAACATAACCCAGTTGGATACCAAGTCTGCAAAACCAATAAATTATGCAAACACGGACTCCTACTGCACAACGATCAATGATTTAATCAATCCTTGACATTGGTTGTCGAGTCGAGTATTCTATTGTTGTCAATGTGAACCAATATTGACCCCAACTACAAATTTATAGACTCAAGTTATTGGTTTCCCTGAGCATGTACGTGCACAATAACCCTCTTCATGCAAAACATATTTGGTAGAAAACATTAAAAGAATAAACCAATAGAGAAATGGAAATTTGGAAATTTATGTACCAGTAATATTTTTTTAACAATGATACCGTAACAAGATACAATTAAGTACATGTAATTACTGTACATTATATTTCGGCCTTTCTGTGATGCATAATAAAACTTTCCATCTTGGCTTATTGAGTGTCCCATTGTACATGTTGTACGTTGATGTGTAAGTACAGGAAAATATGTAATAGGATTTCTTTGTTCAACTCACCTAAAAAAACATTTCACCCATGCACATATATACCGGTAACCATGCAGTGAATGCGCTAGCTAAATAATAGCAAATTGAATTTGGTGAGAGGTGGTGGGGGATCTAGTGGGTTTAATTGGCAAAATTAAAGACAAATTTATGCCACATATATGTATGTGGATTTTCAATTATGGTTTGCAACTTAAATAAACAAATATATTGAATTTTCTTGCATACAAGTGGATGACACCAAAGATCAGATAATTTGATCATCATTACCTGGACTTTTTTCAAGGCTATAATGCTGCCGTCCAGTTTACATCTGGCCCGGTAAACCTCTGAGAACTGGCCCTTGCCGATTTTTTTGTCAATTTCGAAATTGATCAGCGATGCGTACTGGTTGTCTGGGTCATTGTTAATCGGCACATCACATTCCATGACTAAAGTGGTTGCCATGGAGACCGAGTCAATGTCCCAGTCTACAGACGGCAACTTCTCTCGGATTTTTAGGTGAAATCGGCACAGTTCCCAGATTTCAAAGTCATTGGTTGGTTCAGAAGTCAAGATTATTGAAGAATGAAGTAAGCAGTGCTGATTAAATTTTTGAATGAGTGAAGAACTGAAGGCAGCTCAGTAACATCTAGGAAGCAAGTCTGAAAAATAAGGGGAATTGTACGTAAATATTCATAGGCTATTATGAAGAATTCTGACTAGATCAAATAAAATAGCTATATCTGATCATCCGTGTATTTGAGAGGTGCAGATACATGTAGGTACATGTACATTGTACATGTGAGTATTAGGACAATACACATCATGAATGACGTAGTAAATTCTTATAGCTGTGGAGTTCAGAGTTTCACAGTAGGTCTAAGAATACTTACATGAATATATATCTAGACAGTGAACTAGCTGAAAACTGCTAAAATATGACTTCAGCTCAGAAACAGAATGTAGTCTTTCATTTTTACATAAACTACAGACACAGCAAACAGTACCGGTATTTGTGAAGACACATGATACGTACAAAACAAGCAAGATTTGACATGTAAGTTAGAGAAATCTGAGCAAAGCAAGGGTTAGAGTGACACATACAAACATATTATATACACATGTAACACAGCAGCCTGCACCCATTTTGCCACTACCTGTATTTTCTTCAGAGCCACAATAAGATCATTTGATTTACAGCGAGCCTTGTAAACTACGCTGAATTGTCCTCTCCCAATTTTCTTCTCGATGTCGAAGTTTGCCAGTTTGCAGTATGGATTGTCTGCCTGCTGTTGTGCTTGCTGCTGCTGTGCTTGCTGCTGTTGTTGTTGCTGCTGTTGTTGCGCAGTTGGTCTCCCTGGTGGTAACATCGTCGGGGGCAACATCGGGAAGCACTGCTCTGCTCCTGGGGACTGCGGTGGAGGTGCCATGGCTCCCTGTGTGGGGGGAGCAGCTACGACATGGTACC
Source organism: Terebella lapidaria (assembly GCA_949152475.1). Lineage (NCBI taxonomy): Eukaryota > Metazoa > Annelida > Polychaeta > Terebellida > Terebellidae > Terebella > Terebella lapidaria. The sequence continues at coordinate 27,396,642 of OX424566.1, read as the reverse complement.
CGGGGGGTGGTGCAGCCCCGGGGTGAGCGTGCACAATGATGTGTTGTGTTGGGGGGAGAGGCTGGCCCCCCACTCCTATCCCTGCTTGGATGTACTGTGCAGGGACTTGACCCTGGTGTGTCTGCACGTGAAGTGGGGAACCGGGCTGCTTTGAGACGCTTCCCTCCATACAATCCATGGATGACTCCATCGCTGCCATCACGATGGTCTCACGTCGTGCAAGCTAAATTTCGGAGCTAGTTTTTTAATGATATCACACATTAAAACAGTACACCTTCAGTCCTACTACGAACGTCTGTCATCTGTGTACAGGTAGGGAAACAAATGTCGAACACAGATCTTCATCTCATCAGTGCTCAAAGAGCATGAAATTAAATTTAAAATTTCATGAGTAAGAGTTGCTTACATCTAACATTGTCTAACACTTTAACGCTCATGTGCAGTGAGTTATAATTTATGTTCATGCTTTTTTGAGCATTAATAAATTTAAAAACTGTGTTCGACATTTGGTACTGTTCGACATTTGTTCCCCTACCTAGTACCTGTATAGTAGAGTCTAGCTGTTCCCTGAAAGTGACCTCTTATTAAACAGTAAATTAATTCAGAACATTTTGTCACCTGCATCAAGAAATACCTCGGAGCACCCGCTGAATGGCATGGGCAATTTTGCTTCACTATGGGTGTGACTGTGATGATAATCGATGATAATTAGACTTTGTTATCACATAGGGCCCGGACGAGTCGACGGGTACCCGAACTCTGGGCGGGTCAAACAATTACCCAGGTCGGAATTTCAATACCCGTACCCGAGAACGAATAATGATATAGTTTTTGTCTTGAAAATTTGCGATAAACGCTAGTAAAATCACAATAATGACAAGAAATTCATGGGGAAAAAATCGGAAGCAGTTTTATGAGATCTTGTGATCTCTTTCAAACTTGAAAATAAACACCAATGAAACAAATAATATCACATTATATGTATCAAAGATCGATGACTGGCGTTTACGTGTTACAAATTGCTTGTATTTGCTCCAATGATTCCCGTTCAAATTTTGATCTATATTTGGACGAGTTACCCGGGGCGGGTCGGGTCAGACCACACGGGTGCCCGGGTCGGAAATATTCGACTCGTCCGGGCCCTATTATCATATTATGAGTAAGCAAGTAGATAAAAGTTCATCAGTTTTTTTATTATTATCAGTACAGGTAGATGACTAAATATCGAACAGCACCAAATGTCGAACACAATTTTTAATTTTTGCAGGACTCAAAAAGCATGAAATTAATTGAAAGTTTCATGAGTAAGACTTGCTCATATCTAACATTTGTATGCTCATGTGCCGTAAGTTGTGATTTACGTTCATTCTTTTCTGAACACTGACAACATTTAAAACTGTGTTCGACATTTGGTGCTGTTCCGACATTTGATCCCCTACCTGTAAAAGTTCAAATGACACAAATGGGTGACTAACATCCCTGCTCATGAGATTCAACAGCTAACCCAATATCTGCTGAATTCGAAAGTATAGTCATCCAACATTGCAATGCGGATTTTTGCTTTGAAAATCTCAAGACATGTCAAACTGTCCAAAAAATCCAGACCTCCGCCATGTTGAAACTGTTTGTTTACATTAGCAATATTCGATTTCGTTTGATTTTCCTGAACGAATACATGAACTTAAACATCTTAATCGCCTCAATTTGATCAATTACTGGATAAAGACTCTATCAGACACCGTCAAAATCAAATTCACTTGCAGTAAATGCCTAAATTAGCCCGAAATCTCACCTCTATTTTGATCGTCGCTGTAGAAACGATTTCAGAAATATGGAATGTGTTTCCGGTGTGTATCACGAATATACACTATGAAATATTCCAATTTTTCATTCGGAAGGTGGCAGCACTGAGCAACACAATCGACCGACAGGTGTCAGGCCTGTACAGATTCTGGTTCAATTCAATTCAATTCAATTCATTTTATTCAACACAACATCCAACATTACAAGTATGGTTAATACAATAAAATTGAAATAATTGTGTTGAAAGGAGAATGCAAGAAGCGAAAGCTTGTACAAGGCATTCCCCAATAACAATAATAATAATAATATAAGAATTACCCAAATTATGATACATTATACTTCAGAAAGTAGTAATGTACAACACAGTAACTTGAGGAAAAAATAAAAAATAAATAAATAAAAAATATATGTCAATCTTGTGCTTGTACTGGATTATAATCTGAAATGTATTTTGCTTTTAGACAAGTTTTGAATCTGGTAATATGTCTAATGCTACGAAGTTCTTCATTTATATCATTCCATAACTTAACACCTTTTACACTTAATGCCATTGATCTGAACTTGGTTCTACAATATTTAACACTAAAATTCCCTTTTAGAATTGATCTTGTATTATGAGAGTGAATTGAATTTGACTCTAGAAACAATATTTGAATGTTAGGGGGTAACAGGTGATTTTTAGCTTGATAAACAATTAGAAGCGTTTTCAAGTTTACTATATCTTTAAATTTCAATAACTTGTATTTGAAAAAAATTGCATCTGTGTGTTCCCTATAGTGAGCTTTATCAACCAACCTAACTGCCTGTTTCTGTAACTTTATAATATTAAGTAAGCTAGTTTCATAAGTGTTTCCCCAAATCTCTGAAGCATAATTTAAATAAGGCAAAACTAGGGTACAATAAAGCGTATGAAGACTTGAGCTATCTAGTATGTGTTTTACTCTGTACAAAATGGAAATATTTTTAGCTAAATTTTTACATACTGAATTTATTTGTACATTCCACTTTAAATTTTTATCAACATGAACTCCCAAAAACTTTGTAACTTGGACTTGTTCTATATTTACACCATCTATTTTTACAGCATTGTTGTTAAATACCTTTGTATCATTTTTGAATACCATGAAGTTAGTTTTTTGTACATTAAGTGAAAGTTTGTTCAGTTTAAACCAAATATTAATATATTCCAATTCTTCATTTAATATTGCAAATGCACTGTTGATATTTTTATGAGTATAAAATATATTGGTATCATCAGCAAACAATATGAATTTAACTTTACTAGATACATTGGCCAAATCATTTATGTAAAGTAAAAAAAGCAACGGTCCTAGAATTGAGCCTTGTGGAATACCACATACAACTTGATTGAAATCTGATTCGGTGTTATTATAGCACACATACTGCTGACGGTTATTCAGGTATGATTTAATCCATTTATAACAAATTCCCCGTATTCCATAATGGTCAAGTTTAGCTAACAAAATGTTGTGATTTATTGTATCAAACGCCTTTTTTAAATCTATGAATACACCAACCGTGGAGAGATTTTTATCATAACTACTAGAGATATCTTCTAATAAGTCAATTAGTGCTAGTGATGTTGAATGATTTTCACGGAACCCATATTGCCCATTATATAAGATATCAAATTTATTAACGAAAGAAATTAGTCTGTTGTAGAAAAGTTTTTCTAGGATTTTTGATAATTGTGATAGGATAGAAATTGGTCTATAATTTGAGAATAATTGTTTGTCACCACCCTTGGAATAACTTTAGCGATTTTCATTTGATGGTTGGACATAATCCAACAAATTTAATGTTATTTGCTATTTTTGTTGCAATTATTTGGCCTACCGTATGTAATAAAGTTTACTATTGAATAGTATGATGTTCAAAGACATTTACACGGTTTTCAAACACAGCCTTAATGCAGAAAGAATCAAAATGAAAACACATCCCATATAGCAATGTTAAGTTTTTTTATTATACAATTCCCAACTAATTTATGGTAGATCAACTTTCATACAGACTAACTACAAAATAAAGCATATACAATAAATACATTCATCACATGAAACCCTGTTTCAGTGGCATATATACCCATTGCATATTTTCTGTATTCAACACATTTAATATCACATAACATAACCATGGTAAGACGCACATACATGGTCTTGCACAGAGTAGAATCAAGTGCAAATCCAGTGTGAATCCAGTAAATGATTAAGGCCATATAATATTTCAGGTGATAAATAATATCTCAAATGAGTGCCCATTCAATATTAAATTTATTAATCTCGCCAAAAACTTTTATTTTTGCTCGCAAAAAGCAAAGTTCTTTGGCTCGCTTCATAAATTTGATACACAAATGGGCACTCATTTACATTCCTATATGTAAGCACTTAATAAAACAGATTCAAGTGAATAGACCATATTTATTTTCACATACATACAAACGTACATAATTATTATACATTCATGACGTCTATTTACAATACTGGTATCATACACATTTGAGTAACATTAAATAATAAGATTCTATCAATCTGTTGGAACAAAACACTTGATACATGAACTTCCTCTCCTTTGCGAGTTTACTGAGAATAGTTGAAACAAAATCAACAAAGACACAGATTAATCAATTCAAGATCCATGTGGAGGGTTGCAACAAACAGATCACTACTCACAGCAGTCAAAATAGATAGATAGCTCACACCACCCCCATCCCCCAACCCCCGAAAAACTTCTGAACTTCATCAGTTTGAGCCTAGGTTACCGCTGTAATCATTTCGGAGTCTGAATGAACAGTTTTTGACGACAAACAGCAAATGGATGTAAAACACACAAACTCATGCATCATAAATACAAAACATAGAGCTTTGGGATAATTGTGCCCATCCACATACATAGGTACACAGGCTTTCGACATTGCACCCTTTAGTATTTCAGTTACTCTCGACAACAGTGATGTTGGGATACTAATTTTTAGGTGGATGAATGAATACATATCTCAGCAGTACACGTATTTTGTGAGATTTCAAAACAAAATCATTTGCAGAATATAAAGGTATGTTCGTATTCCAAAGAAAAGGAAACTTGAAATGTAGGCATTGCCTTTAGCTTTATCTCAGTTTACAATGTGAAACATCTATTGCACAACAAAATCTTGAATACATAACTTTCTCCATCTAATTTCCAAACAACAACTCTGTTTATATCATATCAAACGAAACAAAAAATGATTTGAACATTGATGTGGAATGAATTGATACGGCTGGAAATGCTTCAGGAACTAGGTACGGACTTGGAATTTCCCAGCTTTTGTGATGTATTTCACGCCCTTGAACGGTTTGTACTTCTGCGAGTGGCAAAAATAAAATATGATACATTCTCATAATTATAAATTATTTTCCAACAGAACACAAGTTTCACAAATATCACTAAATGCCACCGACAAAGAGAAAGTAAATATAGCATAATATAACATTGTTATTCGCTCTTCCAAATTCCTATTCCTGGACATAATACTTACCTCCCCATACATATCCAGCCGATTGACTTTGATGCCAGATACCGCCATCTGGCTGATTGTGCAGGATATCTGCATGTAACAAATCATATTGACCAGTTATCATTGCTGTTGTGTTTGAATGTTCTACAATAAGACAGTAGATTTCCTAACATTAAATACTGTAAGCAAATTTGTTCACTTTGAGACGTGAACATGTGGTTGACAATAAATCATACTGATAATACTAAATGCAAATTTTATTCCCACTTTTCAACAGCCACACACACATTGATTCATGATCAAATACTAACCGTAATCGTAGGATTTGAATCTGGTATAGGAGATCCACTTTGAAGATTTATCTGGAAGAAGTAAATCTCATAAATTTACTTTCATTATTTCAATGTTGATCCACAATGTCAAAAACTGTACTTTCAAATATATACAACACAATACGACTTACGTTTCCTTTAATGTTTGGCAGTTTTGTAGGATCTATCTTGCCGACATCCCACGTCATTATTTTCGTGACCGGATCGAACGAATATTTTCCTTGTGTGGGGGTCAGTGTCACATTGAGTACACTCTTTGGGAATGGGATTTCTAGCGACACGTGCTCCACCTGAAAGATTATTTGCTCTGTTGTTATAGTAATTTCCATTAAGGTAGTATATTTCTCTTTTTTCTAGTTAAATTTGAGATAAAAACTGGATTCTGTTATAAATTTATTGAGTGCAAGATATTCAAATTATAAAATTGTGATTGTTATGAAAACCAGCTTCATGCATTTAAACAGAAAACATCCAATATATAATTAGCTGTACCGGTTTGCCCATGGTTTGCTTAGGGCCGATGGTGATATCCAGTCGTCCCGAGTTGCCCTCTTTGAAGGAAATGACATGGCGAAGATACACAGGGATAGCGACAACACTGGAAGGTAAAGTGTCAGATAGAACAAAGTATTAGCTGTATTGGAACAATATAAGTGCAGATACCTCAAACTGTATTATGTTAATTGATATATAACTTGTTTTTGTTTCACACAAACCTACAATGATCAAATATTGGATATGGATAGATGTAGTTTAATCTAGAATGCTGTTGTCAAAGGAATGACACGTTTTTCAAATACAATCTCAACAAAACTCATGAATAAAACAATTTCTATATTGTGGACTCACTTCTGAGCACCGATGTGATAAGAAATCAGTCTGAAGTTTCCATCAGGCGGTACGAATGACAGAATTCTTTCACTCTGAAATAGTGATAACATACGGTATATAACATACCGCCCATAATTTTCTACTTGCAAATCATTGTATTGAATGTCTGTTTTTTAACTTTGCTGAGACAACAGTGAAAACATGTTTGTTGGAGACAAATGATGTTCGATTCATACTGTTCTCGCTGACAAAACAACAGGGATATTTCCTTCTTACCTCCCAACGTTTGAAGCGCACACACGGGTGGAAGCTGACATCGTCCAGTAGTCTGGGGTTGACAAACGTCAGGGTTAGGTCCGGCATGCCTGTCAGCTTTACTAGGCAGTCAATCTGGGGGGCAGATGTGGTAACCATGGTAACAAATACAGTATAGTCTCGGTAAAGGTCAGCAAAATACTTATGTTTATTGATACAGGTTTTTAGTTTGGCGATGCAATGAATCCAACTTTGTATATACGTGCAAGACAATAATATTTGGAACATGATAAAATTGTTACTCTGATATTAAAATCAATATGTTAAAACATCTTCGTAAATGTTGATAGAAACATATTTTCTGTATGGACTATAATACGAAATCAAGTTACATCTTGAAAGATTTTTTTCGTTAATGACAAATTTCCACAGACAGTCGATTCAAAGGCAACAAAACTTATACACATCACAAACGTACATAAGGATAATCTTATACATGATTTTGAGGAAAACTGTCTGAATAGATTTCGATAAAATGACCACCAAAAGCAAAATTCATCGTTTTATCGAAAAAAAAGGTCGTTTTGACCTTTCAAGGTCATTGAAGGTCAAATTCAAGGTCACCACTCAAACCGCAATATATGATTTCCCATTTGAATGTGCCAATACTTAGGCTCTATCTTGAAGTGTTCTATTAGATTACTCTGCATAGCTCCCATTATGAAGGAAACCAGGGGTGAAATTTTCTAAGTCCGAAACAATTTTCAATGGCCAAAAAAAAAAATTTTTTTTTTTTTTGCTGGAATGGCTCAAAACGAATAGTGACTCGATTTGGGACAAAACAATTTTTTTTGGCCGACTCGTCAAAAAAACAAAATGGCCGCCACACGCAGACTGTCATTTCAAAGGCTACAAAATTTATACACATCACAAAGGTACATAAGGAGAATCTCATACATGATTTTGAGGAAAACTGTCTGAATAGATTTCGAGAAAATGACCACCAAAGGCAAAATTCATCGTTTTTTCGACAAAAAAGGTCGTTTTGACCTTTCAATGTCATTGAAGGTCAAACAAGGTCACCACTCAAACCGCAATATATGATTTCCCATTTGAATGTGCCAATACTTAGGCTCTATCTTGAAGTGTTCTATGAGATTACTCTGCATAGCTCCCATTATCAAGGAAAAATTGGGTGAAATTTTCTAAGTCCAAAAAAATTTGCAATTTTTTTTTTTTGCTGGAAATGGCTCAAAACGAATAGTGACTTGATTTGGGACAAAAAAATTTTTTTTTGCCGACCTGTCAAAAAATCAAAATGGCAGCCACACGCAGATCGGCGATTCAAGGGCAACGAAACTTATACATGTCATAGAGGTACATGAGAGGAATGTTTTGAAACAAAAATCTCAAAACTGATCAGACAGTTTTTGAGAAAATGGCCACCAAAGTCCAAAATTGGCAATTTTTCGTCAAAAATGGCCGCCAAATCGGCAAAAACGATTCAATCAAAAAAATTAAAAAAACGTTTTTAGATATTGGCCTAAGGTATGTTCTGACAAATTTATGGGGAAATTCATCATGCCAAAAAAAAGTTACAGACCCGGACGGACGACGGACGAAAAACCACGATAATAGCTTATCGGCCCAAAGGGCCGGTAAGCTAAAAACCTATCATACATATAACTAAAATACATTGCGATAAATCCAAGCACATACATAGCCCTGTATCTCTGCAAAGACCGTAGAGCCAGACTTGTCGATGATCGCGTCAATCTCCTCAATCACATCGAAGTACGCCTCGTTGTTTGTATATTTGACGCCAGTGCGACGCCAAGGAACATTTGATAGTTGTCCCGTTGGTAACGTGTCACTCACCCTGTGTGTGGTATACAGAATGTATCAGAGGCAATGTTTGAGCCCATGAGCCTACTGATTACATTCATGAGGTATGATTATGGTGACAATACTAGACGTCAAGGCCTAAAGATGCCTTGGAGGCATTTCGGTGTGATGAATAATTTATAATACTAGATATCAACGAAAATGAAAAATGTCGACAAATTTCGGGTCAAGGTCAAAGTTCATCCATAATACCCGTTAGACATGTTTGTCTAGGGCGACGAGTCCGAAAATACCATCCGTTTCGCTCTACGACGCACCGTTTCCGAGATATCGACGAAAACAAAAACTGCCGACTCGGCAAAAAAATTTCGGGTCAAGGTCAAAGTTCATCAATAATTCGGGTCAAGGTCAAAGTTAATCCATAATACCCCTTAGACATGTTTGTCTAGGGCGACGAGTCCGAAAGTAACATCCGTTTCGCTCTACGACGCACCGTTTCCGAGATATCGACGAAAACGAAAAATGCCGACTCGGCAAAAAAATTTCGGGTCAAGGTCAAAGTTCATCAATAATTCCCCTTAGACATGTTTGTCTATTGCGACGAGTCCGAAAATAACGTCCGTTTCGCTCTACGACGCACCGTTTCCGAGATATCGACGAAAACGAAAAATGCCGACTCGGCAAAAAAATTTCGGGTCAAGGTCAAAGTTCATCAATAATTCCCCTTAGACATGTTTGTCTACTGCGACGAGTCCGAAAATAACGTCCGTTTCGCTCTACGACGCACCGTTTCCGAGATATCGACGAAAACGAAAAATGCCGACTCGGCAAAAAAATTTCGAGTCAAGGTCAAAGTTCATCCATAATACCCCTTAGACATGTTTGTCTAGTGCGACGAGTCCGAAAATAACGTCCGTTTCGCTCTACGACGCACCGTTTCCGAGATATCGACGAAAACGAAAAATGCCGACTCGGCAAAAAAATTTCGGGTCAAGGTCAAAGTTCATCCATAATACCCCTTAGACATGTTAGTGCGACGAGTCCGAAAATAACGTCCGTTTCGCTGTACGACGCACCGTTTCCGAGATAACGACGAAAACGAAAAATGCCGACTCGGCAAAAAAATTTCGGGTCAAGGTCAAAGTTCATCAATAATACCCCTTAGACATGTTTGTCTAGTGCGACGAGTCCGAAAATAACGTCCGTTTCGCTCTACGACGCACCGTTTCCGAGATATCGACGAAAACGAAAAATGCCGACTCGGCAAAAAAATTTTGGGTCAAGGTCAAAGTTCATCCATAATTCCCCTTAGACATGTTTGTCTAGTGCGACGAGTCCGAAAATAACGTCCGTTTCGCTCTACGACGCACTGTTTCCGAGATATCGACGAAAACATGACATGTTTGTCTAGTGCGACGAGTCCGAAAATAACGTCCGTTTCGCTCTACGACGCACCGTTTCCGAAATATCGACGAAAACGAAAAATGCCGACTCGGCAAAAAAATTTCGGGTCAAGGTCAAAGTTCATCCATAATACCCCTTAGACATGTTTGTCTAGTGCGACGAGTCCGAAAATAACGTCCGTTTCGCTCTACGACGCACCGTTTCCGAGATAACGACGAAAACGAAAAATGCCGACTCGGCAAAAAAAATTCGGGTCAAGGTCAAAGTTCATCAATAATACCCCTTAGACATGTTTGTCTAGTGCGACGAGTCCGAAAATAACGTCCGTTTCGCTCTACGACGCACCGTTTCCGAGATATCGACGAAAACGAAAAATGCCGACTCGGCAAAAAAATTTCGGGTCAAGGTCAAAGTTCATCCATAATTCCCCTTAGACATGTTTGTCTAGTGCGACGAGTCCGAAAATAACGTCCGTTTCGCTCTACGACGCACCGTTTCCGAGATATCGACGAAAACGAAAAATGCCGACTCGGCAAAAAAATTTCGGGTCAAGGTCAAAGTTCATCCATAATTCCCTGTAGACATGTTTGTCTAGTGCGACGAGTCCGAAAATAACGTCCGTTTCGCTCTACGACGCACCGTTTCCGAGATATCGACGAAAACGAAAAATGCCGACTCGGCAAAAAAATTTCGGGTCAAGGTCAAAGTTCATCCATAATACCCCTTAGACATGTTTGTCTAGTGCGACGAGTCCGAAAATAACGTCCGTTTCGCTCTACGACGCACCGTTTCCGAGATATCGACGAAAACGAAAAATGCCGACTCGGCAAAAAAATTTCGGGTCAAGGTCAAAGTTCATCCATGATACCCCTTAGACATGTTTGTCTAGTGCGACGAGTCCGAAAATAACGTCCGTTTCGCTCTACGACGCACCGTTTCCGAGATATCGACGAAAACGAAAAATGCCGACTCGGCAAAAAAATTTCGGGTCAAGGTCAAAGTTCATCCATAATACCCCTTAGACATGTTTGTCTAGGGCGACGAGTCCGAAAATAACGTCCGTTTCGCTACGACGCACCGTTTCCGAGATATGCAGGATGAATGAAGGATGACTCAGCAAAAAATTATTTCGACCTCTAGGTCAAAGGTCGTTTGAGGTATCGATCCCAAAATCAATAGGGTTCTTCCCTGGTGATATATAAACCTCCGTGCAAAATTCTGCAACTATTGCCTGAATATTTTTTGAGTTATCGTCCGGAAACCAAGTTCCTCGATTTCATCCTCACGGACCTCACGGACCTCGGAGCCGGATCAAAAAAAAAAGTACACCCTAGAGATGTTTGTCTAGGGCGACGAGTCCGAAAATAACGTCCGTTTCGCTCTACGACGCACGGTTTCCGAGATATGCAGGAAGCCTCAAGGATGAATCAGCAAAAAATTATTTTGACCTCTAGGTCAAAGGTCGTTTGACGGATCGATCCCAAAATCAATAGGGTTCTTCCCTGGTGGCATATGAACCTCCATGCAGAGTTCTGCAACTATTGCATAAATATTTTTCCAGTTATCGTCCGGAAACCAAGTCTTAAAATTAGCCTTGATTTCATCCTCACGGACCTCACGGACCTCCGATCCGGCTCAAAAAGAATAGGGTTCTTCCTCATATCATTTCTGACTTGCGGTGAAAATTTGACAAGGATCCGTCAAGGCAATCTAAAGTTATCGTCCGGAAACCAAAAATGGCGGGAGAAGAAGAAAAAAAAAAAAAAAAAAAAAAAAAAAAAAAAATTCTGCTAAAACCATAAAGGCATTTCTGCCGAAATGCCTTAATAACACTTATAACACTGTAATAATACTTTTGTTTATATCTATGAATTAGTTTTTCATTACAGTGGTTCGTATTTCAAGCATATAAACCGATAGTACACATTAGTGCCCTTTGAAGTACTACCGGTACACCAGTTGTGCAAATGCAATTCCAGGCATACAGCTACAATTTGCAGTGATTAATGAAATGCCTTTGTAATTTTAGTAAGTACACTAAAGTAGTGTGAAGCCATTCTTTAATCAGTAATTTCTATTTCAGTATGCCCCTCTCAGACATTTACTATGGTACATTATTATAAATCAAACTCGGTTATATGCAACTGATTTGAGTGGTTTTTCATATGATGGCATCAAATGGAAAACCGGCCGGACCTGTTGATTACTAGGCACAAGGGAATATTTCAATACAAGCAACCTCGAAACAATGAAAATTCAATTCTTGGCAACAGAATGACTTCTGTGTCTCAACTCCACTTTCGATACTCACGAAGTGGACTTGCCCGTGACTGTGTCAGTAATTGTGCGCAGGATATTGGGAGGCCGAATAAGTTCTTTGAGAATGTTGGATTCAGTAGCCAAAGGAAAGCCATTGTCCAGCATTTCATCCAAAAGCTGGAAACAGTATAATAGATAGCGAGACACACTCAAGATGCATATATCCACAGCAAGGCATCTATAGAATCTACAGGGTGAAACATGAATATACAGGTGTAATATTGGATGTACACATACAGTACTGCTTGTGTCAAAATTGCCCAACAATGCTTCATTGCGTGCCTTACATTAAAATTCTTTATTATATATTCTACATTAGAGGTATATGCTGAAATGTTACAAGATCTATAAGTTCGATAAAATACTGGTGCAATGTTGACACAAGTAGTAATGCGATAGAAGACATGCAAGGTCAATAAATATTACTCTGGTGCCAAGTCTTTCTACACAGGCTGAATACAATGTGGTGTGTTAATCCTGGAAAACGTGAATGAAAGGTCAAGGGCATAAGTATCCTTCACAGCATGCTGTCGCCAGTCATATTTCAACACATTCGCTGATGTGGTCTTTCTATGCCTTGCATGTATATGCATTCATGGCTGTTCACTATGGATGTATAACGTACATATAGAGTACTTTATTGTCTGCAAAATCATGTAATGTAAGGGGAGTAATACAAAATTCCGCAAGCATGGTGATAGGAAACTGTAGTTAGTACGGAAAACATTCTATGCATATAAACAGGGCACTATCATTGCTGAAAGATTGAATAATAAAGTCGCAAGTGCTGACATCTTGTGTTTGCCTCCTGTGATGCTGGTTTTGATCTTGTTGATCGCAGTCGGCCGTCGGATCAGTCCATGGAGTACGTTGATCTCGGTGACGAGAGGAAAACCGTTGTCCATCATTTCATCTAATAGCTGTTCATGACAATATTCATGATATTGAGCATATATTTATTTGGCAAACGTAGATTAAATAATTTAAATAATCATTATTGTGAAAGAAATACTCTGAGGAACACACTTGTATCATTCGTGTTGGCCAATAATTTTACGGATAAAAATTTTGATAATGGTTTACAATAGGGTCAGTGCTTATTACTGTAAAACGACTAATTTTGGCGGCTATTAAATTTGGCGATCGTGAGCCCCACGTTATTTTGCGGAGATTTAATTTGGCAGTTCCAAAACCACATATATTTCTTATCATATATCTAGTTAATTTGGCGGACGATTCAATTTGACGGTTTTCCCCTACCGCCAAATCCGCCAAATAAATCATCCGCCAAAATTAGTCGTTTTACAATATCATATGAGGAAAATTTTGAAGTTACGAATTTCAACATACCTCATAGACTACGACATAATTCTCCTTGATGCTGGATTCAGTGCATTCATTGAAGTAATCCTCAAAAGTATCCATGACTCTGTGTAGAAACTCTATCACAAACAGTGGAGGAACTGTGAGGAATGAAACAAATTGTTACACAATGTAATCTACTGATATGTCATATCATCAGACACCTGCCGTTTTACTGGTCTAATGTATGAACCATCACAATCACGGGTAATCAAAAACTAATTCTTACTTGTTAGAATTCATTGTAAACTGTACACTCATTGCAAACAGCTCCTCTAAATCATATGTATCAACCATAAAATGTTCAACACTGTTCTAGCAATGGTTATCACGTAACTTACCCTCAGTTGTGACCACGGCAACCACATAAAGCTGGTTCCTGTATATGTTAATGAGGTAGTGATGTGGTGTCGTGATGACTGGCGGGACATCTTCTGGACTTGAAGCCTGCGTGTACGAATCGATTGAAATATGCTATTATCTAGACCTAGAATATTAAGGGTTTCTTTGCACATAAAGTTTTCTGTACAGATGGAAATAGAACAATCAAGAAAGCTTTGTTTCAGAAATATTTTAGTGCATTACAGACCTTTCCTTGAGCCTCGAAGAAGTAGTCACATATTGATCTGTGTATTACACTCTTCCAGTGTTTCTCCATAAACACATCCCTGCAAGTTATACACTGGTATTCATCAACAGAATAAAACTTGCCATTCTGGCACTTTAAAGGGGCACTATCTGGGATTTTGTTTTTAGGGGATTTCCAAGAATTTTCTCCCGACGCTTCTATTTATAGAACAAAAGGTCAGATGACGTTTTTGACCTAGGATATCTGCCGAGCCGACCTGGCTGATCTGATAATTGGGTCAGCAGAGATCCTGGGACAAAAACGTAACCTGACCTATTGTTCTATAAATGAAACAGCGTCGGCCGACATATCTGGAAATCCCCTAAAAACGGAATCCCATAATGTGCCCCTTTAATTTTCACCAGATCTAGTAAAAAAGTCAGCGGGTACCCGCGTGGTCTGACCCAACCCGGGTAACCCGTCCAAATATATACGAGCCATACTTCCTGAATTCACCGCATTCCCAAATTCGCCAACATGGATTTCAGGCCTTGTAATGTAAATGAAACTAACAAGTTGGATCGTCAATCGAGACTATGATATCAATCTTTGTTCCAGTAATTTATTTTCCACAAAACGATCTTCTGAGTTTTTATAATATCAAGTTGGCGAATTTTGGGATGCGGCGAATTTAGGATGGATGGCTCGTACATGATATATCAAACTTTGAACTGGACTCATTGGAACATGATTTCGCGACATGTAAATGCCAATCATCGATTTTTGACAACAGATTCAATACCGACCACATATTTTTCTTTTAAATCCAGTCTGACTTCTATGATTAACGTAGAAAATCAAAGTTTCTTTTGTTTCTTGCGATTTTACTTGTGCTTATCGCAAATATACATGACAAAAACTGTATCTTTATTCATTCTCGGGTAGGCAAATGGTAGGAGTAATGATAGTCCGACCCAGGTGTGTAACCCGCCCCGAATTTGGGTACCCGTCGACTCGTCCGGGCCCTACCAGACCATTGACAGTGCCAGCCAGTGGCAGTGGGTGTGGATTCGGCTAGCACTATTCACGGGCAGAGCCCTATTCAACCACAGGCTAAAATGTTTCAATCTAAGATTTGGCGCCAAAAGTCCCAAAAGGGGATATTTCCCGGATTATGACATCACACCCATCATCAGCTGATTGCATGATGCTCCCTGATTGGCTAATTTGAGTGGCAGCTTTGTAGCATGACAAAACTGCACCATGATGACAATGTAAACAAACAGCTGTCAAGTGACAAAGTATGGAATTAACTTAAAATTGAGGGACATAAATCGTTGGAAACAACTGAAATGGGAAGAAAATGATACACATTGTGTATTTCATGCATTCAAAACATGTTTTGTTCTGAAACTAGACGCTTCCGGTCGCCTACGACCGCTTGGGTGTATCCCCCGTAGCCCTATCATCCCTGTTGCCCCAAATATATCACTGATGTACATTGTGAGTGTGAAACCTTTCAAGCTTATTGAAGGTCGAATTCAAGATCACCACTAAAATCACTGCATACGAATTTCCATTTCGACATGTTCGATAAAATAACAAAATTACAGCCAGATAAAAGTTTTCATCTAAAGTTATACTTCAACTCAGAATATTTGACAAACTTGGTTCCAAGTTGAAATTCAAGCAAAAGTTGACAAAAACTGCATTTCAAGATGACTAAATTGGAGCCAGATCGAACTTTTCACCATAAATTATATTTCAACTCATACTATATGCCAAACTTGGTTCCAAGTTGAAATTCAAAGTAAAAGTTGACCAAAACTACATTTCAAGATGACGAAATAGGAGCCAGATCAAACTTTTCACCATAACTTGGTTCCAAGCTGAAATTCAAGTAAAACTTTACCAAAACTGCATTTCACGATGACGAAATTGGAGCCAGATCGATTTTTTCACCATAAATTATATTTTAATTCATAATATGTGCCAAACTTGGTTTCGAGTTGAAATTCGAAGTAAAAATTGACTTTAATGGTAAAAATAATGTTAACTTATCCAGTTACACCCATGAAATCTCTACTGGACAAAACTTTTAAATTGTTAAGCTCAATAATAAATGTTTCTTGTCTTAACTATTTTTCTTGAGGTCAATAATAGACTTAACTAGTAAAAATGATGTTAACTTATTCGGCTACAGCCATGAAATCTCTACTGCACAGAAGCTTTACCTTGTTGAGCCCAATAATAAATGTTTCTTGTCTTAACTATTTTTATTGTGGTCAATAATAGACTTAACTAGTGAAAATAATGTTAACTTATTTGGTTACACCTGTGAAATCTCTACTGGACAAAACCTTTACCTTGTTGAGCTCAATAATAAATGTTTCTCATCTTAACTATTTTTATTGTGGTCAATAATAGACTTAACTAGTAAAACCAATGTTAACTTATTCAGTAATATTGTTCTGTTTTCACCAAAAACATCAGTTCTGTATTCTGAACAAGAATCCAGTGCAATTTGCTTTCATAGTACAGGTTATTGGAGTGATCACACATGTCAAAGTGGGTATTTTAATTGTCGTAATAAGTTAACCTCTCAAACTTATTAATATTTATTTGATCATTCTGAAAAACAATAGGTTTCGTGTGATGGTCTTTCTCATTGAGCCTGTGCGATTTCATCATCATTCATCGAAAACTCCGACCCGTAGAGCGTTCACAACCCATGTGTGTTAAACAGGCTAATTTGAGCACAAAATGTTACACCAATCGGCTATTTTGGTTGCTATGGCAACCAAAATCGATAGGTGTTGAGATCTCACCATAAGTCATGTCCATATAAAATATTATCAAAATCGGTTCAGATTTGTAAGCTGTAGCGCGTTCACAAGAAAGTGTCTGCGGACGCGGACGCGGCGGCGGCGGCGGCGCGACGATCGTAAATCCATAGTATCCGCCGAACTTTTTTCGGGGGATACAATAAGTTCATAAATCCTGACCCACTGTGACAGGGTGTCAGGCGAAAACCATTGTTAGCTCAGGAAGGGACTAGCACTTAACTCTGTTATTGGGCTGAACTATGCTCGGATTTTTATAACTCGTTTACACTGTTTTTCGCTAATATTTTTGTGATGGTGAATGCTATCATTCTATAACTTGGCATACTTCACCTAGGAGTCAAACGGCAATTTTATACCAAATTTCAGACCGCTATCGCGAAAATTGAAAAAGTTGGCAATCTACCTCAATGTTAAATTTCAGCCCAAGACGGGATCTCGAGAATCTGAGTATATTCGAGGAATTGGTCCTTTTTACATCCATCAGGATTCGAAATATTCTTGTAACTTTGAACCAGAAGATACACTGAGATGTATTCTACACAAATATGTTGATTTTGAAACATTACTCCACTACAAATCCGAGCAAATGCACAAAATTCTGTGCGGGCCCAGAAATTAAATAATAGGGCTAAATTTAACATTGGGGTATATTGCCAACTTTTTCAATTTTCGCGATAGCTGTCTGAAATTAGGTGACAAATTGCCGTTTGACTCCCAGGTGAAGTATGCCAAGTTATAGAACGATAGCGTTAAGCATCACAAAAATAGTAGCGAAAAACAGTGTAAACGAGATAGAAAAATCCGAGTATAGGATTCGGCAGTTGTTCAGCATCAGAACATTTCCATCAAAAATAAACCGTTAGCGCTACTCACCCGGAACTATTGATCATAAACAAGCTGTGTATCATCTTGTCGAACTAAATCCGTTATGTTCTCATGAATACACAGCATAAATCCACAAATCCGAGAAAAAACAGAAAACTGACAGCTGCCAACTCTTCGAAAACGGGAAAACATGCAGGATACCCGCATATGACATTTTTCACAACCGTTTCAACGCCTAAATATACGCCAGGTGTCGCGTCTCTTTTATCATGGTGTTTACTAGTATTATTTTTATTCACTAGGTGTCGACACTGCATTAGATTCGCGCCATTTTTTATCAAAATATTTTTATGTCAGTATTTCACAACTATGATATCCATAAAGCAGGCGCGCCGGGCCCCAGATAGAAGTGCTCACTGGAAGCACGTGCTTCCAGTAAATTTTTGTGAAAAAAAATCTCCTGAGTCGTAAATAGGCCTATATTTTACTGTGATAGACAACTTTATGAGATGTTGAAAACTGAGCATTCTAATTATCACTGCACATGGCGCTGTTATATAGAATAATGGAATAAGTGGAAAATAACTTGAGATATTTATACTAGACACCGCTGAAGCTTCTGTTCACGAACTATGAAGATGCGAACTCAATTTATCACTTTATAACTTCTTTCAAAAATCAGTTTAATCGATAAAACAAAGGATCATGGAACGGTTTCCGTGCAGTGATGCAAAAGTAAAAAAAAAAATAGCTGAAAAATTATAGAAAAATACACAGCCCAGTCACCTGAAACTCGTATATCAGGCCTATAATGATTTTTTTCCCGGTATGTTCAAACTCCACTGAAGGGTCATGCGGACATATTTTGGGAGTTGTAACGGTGCTATATCATGCTAGCCAATTGATTTACGAATTTCAGAAACAGATCGTGCTGCCCAGGTTCTGGTGTGTATCGATAAGATAATTGGGCCTATATTTTGTTATGGTGAATAATTTGTAGTAACAAGGGCTTTACAATGTATGTACAATTATTATGTACAATTGTTATATCCGTGCCAAAATTTTATGCCTTATCTACTATGGAAGATTTTGCTTTCACATTTATGTTGTGGACAAAACCTATTGTTCGGACAACATAATCAGGGTCCCAATATATGACCAGAACCCATCACAGATAACCCAATAACCGCCAGCTTCTGGGGCCTAGGCGGACCCCAGACCCCTTGCCAACATATCCTGTCCCGATCGGTCCTTTTGTGCTTCCAGTTGTTGAAACTGGTCGACCGTCCAAAACAGTCTCTCCGTTTTCGCCCATATCGCATCATCTCCTGATCTGGGTAGTTCCTGGATGGTCCGTGTAAGATCCGATTTTGATTGGACTTTAGCTTTACTGGGAGTGCGACAAATCGGATGAATTTTTCAGAACACTTCAATCACTCCATCATGTACTAAAATTAAGTGAACTGTTTTTCACCAAATTAACTATCTCACCATTTAGAAATTATCGAAAAAAAAACTCGATTACAAACTCCAACCCGCCCCCCCCCCCTCCCAGTCCAAATAAAAATATGACCCTCTCTCTCTCTCTCTCTCTCTCTCTCTCTCTCTCTCCCTCTCCAGCGACCGCCCCCCTACCACAAGATGATGAATGACCGGTCCCTAAATAGGCCTAGAGCTAAATCCACGATACCCGAGATACATGATAGAAAAAGAAACATGGGCCGAAGATAGATTACCGCACAATATATGTTTAATATTTTAGATGTTATCCAGGTTACTGGTTAAATTCAAGGTCAAGAGAATATTCAGCATAATATTAAGCAGATATCATGTCCACAGTTGATTGGTAAGCTGTGAATTCAATAATCAGAGAGATATTATCAATTTTGTCCTGTGGCCATGAAAATGAAAGCAAAGGTCAAATTCAAGGTCATCAGAATATTTGGCGTATAATATTTTCTATATGTCCATCATTGATTCCCACACTATGAAGTCAATAAGCGAGATATTAGCCATTCTGTCTTGTCACCTTGAAAATCAGGTCAAAGGAAGCTTGAAAATAAGGTCATTGGTCAAGTCGAGGTCACGGGATATTCAGCATATCATTTGAAGTTTGACCACAATTGATTCCTAAGCTGTAAAATTGATAATAAGTGAGATATTAGCCATTTGTTATCTGACCTTGAAAATGAGGTCAATATCAAGTTCAAGGTCATGAGAATATCCAGCATATATCATTTCCTGTTCGCAGTTGATTCCTAAGCTGTAAAGTCGATAATAAGTGCACTATTAGCCATTTTGTTCTCTGACCTTGAAATGAGGTCAAAGGTCGAACTCAAGGTCACCAAAATATTCAGCATATATCATTTTCTATATGTTCACTATGGATTACTAAGCTGTAAAGTTGATAATAAGTGAGATATTAGCCATTTTGTACGGTGACCTTGAAAATGAGGTCAAAGGTCAGAAACAAGGTCGTCAGATTATTTAGCATATATCATTCCCTATATGTCCACAATTGATTCTTAGTCTCTAATCTCAATATTAAGTGAGATATTAGGCATAATGTGTCCCATTATAAAGCATAGGAGAATTTAACATTGGAAAGTCCCATTTGGGCCGAGTTTGGGCCAAAATGGCCCACTTTGAGCGATTCAAGGAATACCATACATATACAAATCACAGGGGTATATATGAGGAATATTATGCATCAATAAAAAAAAAGTTACTGAAGAGATTTTGAGAAAACGACCATCAAAGTCCAAAATTGGCCATTGAAATATTTTTAGGCATTTTTGTGCGATATTTTAGAAAAAATCGCCCGTAAACAAAAAAGATGAAAATGTGAACGGACGGACGACGGACGAAGGACGACGGACGCAATGCCATGCCACTAGGTTATCGGACCAAAGGCATGGTAACCTAAAATAGATTCCTTGAAAAAAAACTCGAATAAAAGAGGCCAACAAATCATTATTGGAGCATAGGATAATCAGAATTAAATAGGTCCATCTGTTAATTCTGACTTTGTCGTGTTTCAGTGTCCCAATTTAATTATATATACATTTAGGCCCTACTTCATGTCCTGACTGTATCAATGAGTGAGGCCTAGGCCTATTCAGAAAGCAAAATAAATCCATCAACCATCACAGTATAGTCCTATTGCTTCAGTTCTATTGCTTAGGCTTGAATGGACACCGTAAAATAAATAAAGAATATTCTCGCAACATGAGACATTAATTCTGTTTTACAATCCAATTTCAGTCTGAGACTCATGGCGAAGAAAACACTGCGATATCTCAATTGTTGTCTTCATCGCCAAACGCAGTCTGCTGTAGGTCTATGGCTCATCCCAAATTTATCATGATAGGCCTATATTACTGTATGATAACCAGACCGTTTAGATAGGTTTTTGTCTCAAAATATGTTCACTAACTTCGAAGAAGAACGCCCAACTCGTAAAAAGTTGGGCAAGTGGGCCGTTTTTCTTCGTAAACGGCAGTCATAACGTAACAATACTTAACGGGCACTCTGAGGTCCCCTGACGTTCGAGGGCACTCATAAATGTAGCTTATATAAGGCCTAAAAAAATAATTATCTGTTTATCGTTCTCCTATTTTTGTTTCAAAACTGGGTAGGGAGGGACTTTTTATTTTTTATCTTGCAAATAATACCGTTCTCAGCGTGTGAGAAAATTAGGTAGGGAGGCACTTTTTATTTTTTATTTTTGGCGGGACGACAATTCACACGTACGGAAGGCATTCAAGCCCAACCGAAGCGGCTTGATTTATTCAAGCAGATTCAAGCCCAAATGAATCAGGCCTTTAGAATTGAAATCATTTTCATTTTTATAGGCCTGATTTATTCGGGCTTGGAGGGCCTTGGCCGGGCACCTTAAATTAGCACCACTGGTGTGCCATCATCATAGATGTCAGCTCAGACAGGATGATTCTGTGTAATAGTTGTATTATTATCAAAGACCGTCAGCTGATAATATGTTGTTTCATTGATGATTAATTTTGGAAAACCATTCTATCAGTTAATACATCTATCGATGTTTACAGGAGGAAATATAGTAAATCAATTCGTGATCACAAATTTATATGTATTTTAACATACATGTAACCACACTGAATAACTGCTTTTGAAAACTGGTATCGTCTTTGTCACACTTGGCGAAGAGTGAAAACAAGGAGGTCAAATATATACCTAAGTTGCATGCTGTGATTCGGTGTCTCCATCATTCACTCTCCTGAAAATAGGGGCGGGAAACTTTTTATTTTTTATTTGAGAACCGCAAATAAAACAAATCCGGGAAGCTGCTTTTGAATACAGGCGGGCGGGGACGAGAAACAGAAAATTAATTTTGTTAGGCCTAACTTCCTGTCGGTATACATGTTCATAATACAAATTAGATAATACCTCCAAGCGTTTGTCTAATAGCCAGTTGACACTCTTGGAGCACCATAACCTGGGATTTGAGCACTAAATACAAAAATGTATATGACCGAATGAGATAGAATTGTTTTCGCCAAAAATGATAGTTTTGTCCCCCATTGAGGATAAAATTCAAGGTCACTACTGAAATCTTTCAAGGTCACTAAAGCTATATATTGGAATATTCTGGGAGTTTACTCTATACATCTGTTATTATGAAGGAATAATTGGATAAAATACCTCCTCTTGAATTATCCCTTGGTGTTTGTGTGCAAAATTTCGGAGTGATTAGATCGTAATATTTGAAAATATAAATGTGGGCGACGTCGAACGCAAAATGGTCATCCACCAAGTCTCTCCATCCATCATTCCATTATTTCATATTTGTCTTTGAGGAGTGTGTGTGTGTGGGTGTGGGGGAGGGGGGGGGGCAAATACAGACTATATATCATGCACTATTCTCTCCGTCATATTTTTTTCTGTAATAGCCACTACATCCTATGCAAATATCTATACATATTTGCGACTCACATATCAGTTAGGTAGTCATGCTAGGCCTAATATCATATGTGCTGGTAATATGAGCATCATATTGTCGATGGATTCATATCATCAGCTTGGGTAACAATAATAGTAGGCACGGAATCCCGGAACTGGACTATATTAGGGGGGGGGGGGGTGGGGGGGGGTGTGCTATACTAAAATAATCGTTCGCCTTCACGAGCTCTAGGCATGCGACTGCTTTGGAGCAGACATGGAGCTGACAGCAGAGCTCCAGTGAAGCTTTGCTAATTAGGCCATCTCACTTCGCCGATTCGAATGTCACGTACCAGCTTCGTCCGGAGTCAGAGAGCAAAGGAACGGAAACCATGACAACCAGTGACCCGCAAATAGACTTTGTCACACAGGGATTTGGGGATTTGAGTACGGACGACCCCCTTGTGATCATGACCATGAATCTTGGCTGCGGCAGCGGCGAAGAGAGGGCGACAATCGCTGAAAGAAGGGCTGCTGCCGAGCGTTTCATAAAGTCCGAGATGCCTCATGTGGTGTTCGTCCAGGAGTTATTCGCTCCTTCAAAGCAGCAGTGGGGCATTCTGGGTCTTAAGTATCAGAGCACCAAATCCACAGGCCCACGTGTGCCGGGATTTCTATGGAATGCTAATCGGTTGGAACTGGACAAAGAAATAACCAACGACAAAAAGGACAAAATCAGCGCTCTGTTATCCAAACATCAATACAGCGCTGAGGATGTTTCAGAGTTCGCCTCTCGCTCCCGTGCTGTTGTTTTTAGAGACCTCGAGAATGAACAAGTATTGTTGTTCATCAGCTGGCATGGGCCACACAAGACATCACCCATGAAAAAGATACGAGCATTCAAAGCTCTTCAGAAATTTGTGCTGAAGCTGAGGGAAAAAGAGCTCGACACCAAACACGAAATCATCATCGGTGGTGATTTTAACATTTCGAAAGATTTCGCTGAGGAAAACCTGGACCCGGAGTTCACGCTGGCTGATTACGAACCGGACCGTAAGAAGGCCATCGACTACTTCTTGTACACCGATGGCCTCCAGCTGAAGAGAACCAAACCGATAGAACCAGGTGAGGAGTGTGCTCTGGATCACGACCCCATCGTGTCAACGGTGTATCCGTTCAGGAAGAAATAGTTTCATGAGGACACGTTCACAGCTGAAGGGATGCAGAGACGTGGCTGACTGATCGGGTGCACACACACACCCACACACACGCTGGAGCAGATATCGATAGACCAGATAACCATACTATACTTTTGCATATATACTGCAGACACTCGGACATTTACACGGTGATTTTTGTATTTTAAAACTTTTTATCTGAGCAAACCTGTGATGAAATGGATAATTTGGTCTTTTACCAAATGTAATGATCCCCGCATTGAGATGGCAGCCGCGTTGCTGAACGGACTACGTATAGTCAATGGGTCGCGGGACAAGGCTAACTACATGTTCTAATCAAACTACTGAGTTCTCCCTCTCCGATCCATTGGATCGTTCTGGAAGGAAAATTCGCGTATGAAAACTAGGATGAAGTTGACCTACCGTGTGACCTTTCAAGGTCACCGGTGCGAAAAATCTATACATTGATATTGTAAAATTTGACGTCGTCTGCTATCCCGCATCCTCGCGGATACTCCGCTCACCGTGGGTCACTGCAGGTGCAGCTACTAATATTTACTTTAGAAAGTTAACGAGGTAGCAGTCCGCCGAGCAAGCCCGGACGTAAGGACACCACTCAGATACAGGATCATCACCGTGTTGTTAGCTGTGGCCTGACGGCCCACTTCTAGCCGGACGAAAGGGACGCGGAGCTCATGGCCGAACTCACCCGTCGTCCTCTCGCTTTGCTCTGAGACAACTCCCAACACACAAAGCGGCTTGTGGTATTTATAACCCCAGGCACGAGGGATGACGTAAACCATTGTTACAGTGTAGTGGAGCGAGAGAATGAGAGAGCGTTGCCATGCAACGCACGTGCTTCGAACACGAAGCGGCCAAAATAGTGTCAAATAGTGTTAAAGGGCCACTGTATGGGATTCGGCTTTTAGGGGATTTCCAAGATTTTTCTCCCGACGCTTCTATTTATAGAACAAAAGGTCAGATTACGTTTTTGACCCAGAATCTCTGCCGAACCAATTGTCAGATCAGCCCAGGTCGGCTCGGCAGAGATCCTAGGCCAAAAACGTCATCTGACGTTTTGTTCTATAAATAGAAGCGTCGGGAGAGAAATCTTGGAAATCCCCTAAAAGCCGAATCCCATACAGTGGCCCTTTAACACCTGCCGCGATCTTTGGGCAAAATTATTGTTCTATTTTGCTGTTCATTTTCAGGACTTATCTTGAATGAAACCATTTTTAAATAAAATGACCTTCATTAAAAAATTGATAACATGTAAAACAACCATCCGTTGGAAAAATGAATACACTGAGGTTCACTTGCACGAATTTACAGAGCCTGATGCTCTCTGGCCAATGCCAACTAAAGACTACCCCAAAGATACAAATGAGTGATGCCTTTTATAACTAAACTACAGACCAAATGACCACTTGGTGCACCAAAGTTACTCCAAAAGCCAAATATATATATATATATATAGATGGAAATGTTCATGTCAAGCTGAAACTTTGTTGAAAGATCACGATTAAAATTGTGTGTCACTCTCAATAGTTCCATGCAGTAAGAACACGCATATGGATTCGCCAGCAAAATTGACCTAGATTAAAGTTGGTCCAACTCTGTTGCATACAGTAGTATGAACACCCAGAAGTACTTGTGGTAATTGGGTCCAGATTTGTATTAAAATAATTTAATCCGATAAGCACATGGTGGGAACCCCGCTTTATAGGCCTACTCTATATGTGTAAATAGATATAAACCAAAAAATGTTCTGTATTCATTAAGAAAATGCATTTGTGGTCTCAATGCATGTGTAACAAATATTTTTGTGTTTATTTTCCTTATAAGTACCGTTTTTGATGCAATTACTCCACAATAGCACTGACTGGCAATAATTATTTATCAATCACATGCACCGTTCTTAACCGAACATGGTGCACTCCTATATTAAGTGTACATACATTATTAATGTATGATGAATATTTTAGCGAATAAATTTAATGAAGACCATGATCGCACGTCAGTCCGTCCGTCTCCGTCCGTCCACATTTTTATCTGAAAAGTTTACAGGCGGATTTTCCTGAAATTTTGCACAATAATGCCTAAAACATTTCAAGAGGGGATATTTTTTTAGTTATTTTTTTTTTCATTTATTTTGGCATTTTTTTTGCATTTAGCTTTTTTTGCATTTTTTCCAAAATGGCGGACATTTTTGACGAAAAATGGCCAATTTTGAACTTTGGCAGACATTTTCTTCAAACAGTCTGATCAGCTTTGAGATTTTCGTTTCAAAAGATTCCCCTTATGTACCTTTATGATGTGTATAATGTTACCCTTGAATCGCGGGTCTGTATGTGGCGGCCATTTTGATTTTTTGCCGAGTCGGCAAACAATTTCTTTTTGCCCCAAATCGCATTACTATCCATTTTGGGCAATTTTTATTTTAAAAAAAAATTCACCCTTTGAATTTTTTTTCCTTCACAACGGGAGCTGCCCCAACCGTACTCATAGAATGCCTGAGGATAAAGCTTAGATATTGGCACGTAGAGGTTAGGATTGTATTATAAGCTTTTAAGAAGTCTCATATATATATTTATTGTACATCTTTCGGTGACCTTGAACTTGACCTTAGATGGCCTTGACCTAAGACGAATGTCAAAGTGTCGCGCGACCTGAAATGTGTAAATTGACCTCTACAGACAAAATACTTGATAATAGAGCTTATATGCTTGTATAACGATCAAGGATCGCCTATGTAGAAAGTTATAAGTAGCGCACCTAATGGTGACATTGAAGTTCACAAAGATGATTTTGGTTGGTAAATCTCAACGTCATATGCCACTTTCAATGCTTAAAACTCAAGTTGTCCGATAACATATTTTAGCCCTTGGGCTAATTGTTTGGCTGTAATGGCTCCTAACACATACCAACTTGATTTTAGAAATGACATTTTTTGACACCTCGTCGCAAAACCAAAAATCCTATGTATCAATTAGAAAAAAAGAAAGTTGTTGAACAGATTTTGAGAAAATAACCGCGAGAGTCAAAGTGGGTGTTTATTTACCCTCGGCAATAGCCGCCATTTTGAGAAAAAACATACACACCTTCTTGAATAAATTTTCGGTATCATGGGTGAAATTGTAGGCCTATAAAATTCGAGAGTCGGACGATACCGGACGCCGTACATAACGCTAAGCCAGTAGGTTATCGCATATAACCTAAAATAAGAACAATTAATTCAAAAATAGTACATGACTGATTCCCTAGTATGTCATTCCTAATTACACGCATATCTATGCTATCAACATATCTGCTGTGATATCTGATATCTGGTTTCGACGGTGTTTTCAACTTTTCGCATCATCCGTCACAACGGCGCCTCATATTCCTTCCTTCAAAGTCTACAGTTTTGCCCTATTTGCCTTTTCCTTATCGGGATTCAGTTCATATTGGCACTGTAATTCGAAATATTTGAGCGCAACATCTTTCACGTCACATGCTAAGAAGCTGTACCCAAGTAAGCCCAGTGTGAATGGGCGTAATGCCGTCATCGTGGGATCACCAGGGGCCAACGTAAGCAGTGCTTCAACTTGGAAGTTTGCCAGAACGATGTTACAGTCTTGCTTTCTGCCTGCCTTCAGATAACTCTGCACTAAGAGATAGCAGGCAAGGAATCGAGGACGATAGCACAACCTACGATATAGGTCCAGTTCAGTTTGTAAGTTTGTGTCCAGAATGCATCGGGAAAGATCATCGAGGAATATTTCCTTGATGTGAACATCCGGCCCTGAAGGTGTGCTCGTGGATGTGTTTACAAGACTTTACAGTAGGTTGATAGCTTCGCATGTCTCGTCATTATAGAGATATATCAACGATAGACACACCAGAGTTATGTCAATCATGGTCTGTCCAGTGTGGAGCTTCAAGGCGTGGCACAACGATAGACACACCAGAGATACGTCAATCATGGTATGTCCAGTGTGGAGCTTCAAGGCGTGGCACATGAGTAAACATGCAAGTGTTTTGTTCTCAGTTGCGACGTGTTTCTCACTCGTTCGATTCACTGCATGCAAGTACCCAAACCAAACGAACCCATGTAGTACCAAACCTTTGTCAAAAGCAGGAATATCCAGGTTTAAGAACGTGTCTTTGCAAAACATCAAGCAGTTGAATCCCGGTTGTAGAGTTGTGATCTCAGCAAGTGTCGCTGAGAAGTCTATAGCATACCAGCTCTGCTTTGCATACTCGCATAGGTGTGTCATCTGTGAGGAGAATCTTATTGCCAAGAAATCATCGATTCTGGATCCAGCTCCGATACTTTGGAGCATATGTTCTAGACATTCTGGAAGAGAGAAAGTTCGTAAGAAGTGATCCATATCATAAATGCTGCTGAAGCTGCATATTGTACTAATTGGTTGACGTCTCAGTTGAACGAGGCGGCGTGTGACATCTCGGAGGATGTCAAAAGGCTTTCCCGCTAGCAGATTATTTTCAGGGATGAAGTACTGCGGCAGGTTCTTCTCACAGAGGCACACGATCAAGAAATCGAGCATCGTGAGAAAACTTGTACCCAGTCCATTTACCGAATCATACCAGACGTGTGGCGGCAGACGTTCTACCGTCCAGAACAATACGTTCTTGAGACAGTACGTGCTGATGATGGTGTGAGGGTCAAGAACGTACTTGATCAGTAGCTTGAAGATTTGGTAGCACTGACGCTGCCCTTTAGTCAGTGAATGTGCGAGTTCCTTCTCGGCGCACACGAATGAAAACCTCCATTCAAGACTCGGGTGTGAACTGGTCGAGTGTGCCACTTTGACAAAATGACAGCCTTTGTGCATGATCGCATCTATCAGTTGTTTGGTTGGAGTGTTGTATGGTCGTGGTCTGGACGCCCATGACTTCGCAGCTTTTGGCCAGAATGGACATTTGATCGCAATAGCACTGTCGAAGCTTTTGACAGTGGTTGTACCTTGCCAACTTGACTTCACTTGTATCGTCAGAGCTGGCCCGATCAGCTGGTGAATATATTCGTCTTTGCGCACATCCGTCACGCATTCATCAGCTGTACTTTGTTTGGTCGTTTTCTTGTGGTTTATTCTCACCATTTGAGAAACTGCTTTAGTGACATGTTCGAAAGACACGTAGTTTGCTTCAGTGTCATCTACATGGTCACAGCTATCAATGAATCTACAGTTCGGAACATCAGAAGAATGCTCAGGAACTTCTTCAATCTCAGATAGCCAGGAGCAGTGTTCCTCGAACAAATGACAAACATCATGAATGGATCGTTTGTGACGAAAGGATCTACATCAAGTACGAACATATAGTCAACATCAGGAGTGGCCAGGGATGGGGGGTCTACGTGGTTTCCATGGTGACGTCGCTGTGTAGCTGGTGGTACATGCAGCCCTTCCGCACTGCTACCGATAGTCACTTGTGTGATGTGACCGTGACGCTCATCCGCTTCATTTAGTGACTTCTCAACACGAGAGTCAGGAATGATACGACTGAGCGCGTACGCCAGTGTACAGATGGGTACGTGGCTGGTCGTATCAACAATCACACTTGCACCGCGCTCAACGCCGTTTTCATCCTTTGTGAGGGGCTCCATTGCACATATTCACCCTCCTACATTCCGGTGATAAACCAGGTCATATCGCTTGAACTGGTGACAACGATGGCAAGTACCCGGGGCAAATACCCAGTTCGTCTTTCAAATACTGAACAATATGGCGGTTAGATACTAGTACAGTAAGTGGTTTGCATGCACTGACATTATAATTGTGCTTCCTGGTCCGAGCCACTCGAGAAAATCAATAATTGTATATAGTCTGGGCCAGTAATTCATCACACAGAGATAAACGGTGGAGATATTACACATCAGAGATAAACGATCCAAGTATTATACTTGTGCCTCGATATATTTACGACTAGATCTGGGCTATTCGCTCTAAATGATTCTGCCGTTCACTGGTTCGTGAAAAACGTACTCCACTGTCAGTGGTGCACTTGTATCCTCCCAGTGTCAACATGAACTTCAATTTTCAGAACATTAAAAATGATTTTTTAACACAAGCATGTGATAATGAAATCTCGTAGTGGTAGCTACGTATAGTCTTTTCGGTCTCGCAAAACAGGTTGCCTTGAAGACATTGATCATACTTATTTACATGTACAAAACTTGATAGTTCAAGCTGATAATCAAACTGGCATATGTTGGTGAAATCTGTTACAGATTAATTAGCAGCATAGCTATTGATGATATAGAATCGTTACATCCTTTAACAGCCTTGGGTAGATAGTAATGACCCCGCAGTTAGATAGTAATAACCCCGCGATTTATATATTGTTTTTTATATATACAATATATACAATATAAAAAAAATCTGAAATATTGCAAGCAAACGCCTGCATTGGCATATTCGTTATTTTTATAGGTTCTGTGATATTCCACTCTGCATCTGTTGGATAATAATCTATATTTATCTATCTTATGTGTATAAGTTAGATGTGCATGATTGACATAAATATTTATTCATAGCAAATATGGTCATAAGACCCCATAAAAATACTTTGAAGACGAGAGAAGTGGTGAAAGACAAAGTAAATTAAGTGAATTTGTCCTATTAAAGTTTATTAACCAAATGGCCCCTGAAATCATATACACGATCATTTGTACGATATTTTTATAGTTGATCATGTATATTAAATCCAGTCATGGACATACCATATACATACCACGCCTTCAGCTCAGATCAAGGATTAATAATACACTCAGCATTTAAACATATTAATCACAGATTTCTTCTCATATATAGGATTCAACCCGAACAACGACGAACAGTGACTTAAAATGCACGATAAAAGGCAGAACATGAAAACATACATGTACTTTTGTTCAACATATTCGAATCAATACCGTAAATACGTGGCAAATAGGCAAAATAGGCAGAAACAAATATCGTAGAAATGATCACAAACAACTTTTAAACATCATGCTGAATGTCTTCAAAATTTCACTAAACACATAAACACATTACGATATACATGTACATACGCAAGGCTTCGTTCAATATGGCAAAAGCATGAGCATACAGCTGGTGATGAAGCAATAAAACGTCTGTGTTCCTTACAACTTCGTCTGCTGTAGACAAACTTCGTAAGTGTCCGCAAGAGCACTTTCCAAGGATTCACGGAACTTCCGAACGTCCGTCGTGGCGGCGGTGTTCCAGGCGGAAAGACCAAAGTCGATGTGTTTCTTCTGGGTGTTGTAGTAAACTCCGTACCCGTCGTTGACCACAGGGCCGAAGAATATTACCCCGTCAACAATAGGGACCTTGGTAAATTTATATAATTGAAGACTATTTGATAATCCATTTAATTTGATATAATAATAAAATATTATAATATAATTATTATAATAGTATAATTATCATAATTTATTTATCTACTATCTCACGGCAATCGAATATTACATGTATTATTCGATAATTCACATGATTCACGAGCCATTCAAGATTGGAAGACATGGCTCTTTTTTAAGACCAAATCACATACCACATTTTGTACGTTATATGCCACTGACACTCACTGTTGTTGTTGATAGGTTCCAGTGACAGCTCATGTTGTAGAGCGGGTCCTTCAGGAACTCCGGCATGTCAAGGTCGTGCTCAAGGGCGGTCAACTTCAAGCCTAGGAGATGCCGGTCTATCGCCTGCCCTTCAACAACCTAGTCACATATTCACACATATATGTACAGTAGCAGTATTTTAAGACGGTAGGTGATATACTAGTACTTAAATCAAAGTTTATCAGCAAAATCCACTGTCAATAATTTTATCTCGAAAAGTACATTTGTACATCTATTCTCGAGAATTATTTGCTAGGAACTCACAAAAAAACTTTTTTTCCGAATAATTTTACAGATTTTGTCCCATGGTTGTTTTGGTGTTCCTTATATACTATAGTTACCAGCTGACTTTGTTGACAGTGTTTGCCACGAGAGTAAATACCTGGTTGGTATACCATCTATGGTGCTGGGCAGATTCTTGGAGCAATCGAACTTTTTCTGCGGCGGACGTTTTCTTGTCAACCATTGCCTGCAAGCGTGTTGAATGATATTTGGAGTTTAACGGAGGACTGCCGAATTTATCTTATGTTACACGTGGCTCAGCTATGAGGCATCAGAACGAACACTCATGCATCAAAATTATGTTATCCCTTGAATATCATAGCGAAGCCATGGATGCTTTATTTATGTCAGCTACTATATACTCTGATTTTTCTAACTCGTTTACACTGTTTTTCGCTAATATTTTTGTGATGCTAAACGCTATCGTTCTATAACTTGGCATACTTCATCTGGGAGTAAAACGGCAATTCTCTACCGAATTTCAGACTTCTACCTCGAAAATTGAAAAAGTTGGCAATGTACCCCAATGTTAAATTTAGCCCGGTCATTTAATTTCTGGGTCCGCACACAATTTTGTGCATTTGCTCGGTTTTGTAGTGGTGCAATCTTTCAAAATCAACATTTTTGTGTAGAATACACCCCAATGTGTCTTCTTGTCTAAAATTACAACAATACTTCGAATCCTGATAGATGTAAACAGGATCAAATCCTCGAATAAGCTCAGATTCTCGAGATCCCGTTTTTAGCTGAAATTTAACATTGGGGTAGATTGCCAACTTCTTCAATTATTGCGATAGAAGTCTGAAATTTGGTATAAAATTGCCGTTTGTCCCCAAAGTGAAGCAAGCCAAGTTATAGAACGATACCATTTAGCATCGCAAAGATATCGTCAAAAACCGGTGTAAACAAATTAGAAAAATCAGAGTATAGCAAGGATTTACTACAGCACCTAAAGATTTATTCGTGGACTTATTTGTGCTACTCTTTCTTTCTATTATAATATTACTAAACATTGTTCGCAAGTGGAATATGTATCCATTTTCAGCAAGATTAAACATGATGTTCTTGTGGATTATGATCCTGTTTGATATAGCTCTTGTTGCCTGATCCAAAATACACGCGCAGTTACCAGTAGTATTTTATGGTGAACACACGAATCATTTCATTACTTTCCGGAGAATACCTGGCAGAATTTCAGGACGGGTATAGAGGCTGATCGTATGGTTTCCGTGCGACCCAGCCTATACTTCCTGAGGGAACCGCTCTCGTAGGTTGACACCAGATGACCGTACATTCTGTGCATATGCAATTAAATGAATATTGGACAATAACTTATCATCATAAATACACAGATAACTGCATGCACGATAGCTGAAAGCATGAAAGTGAATGAACACGGGTCCTCGAAGCTATCCAACACTATACAGCTAATTATGCAGTCACAAATCCGAAACTGTTATTTGTTTAATATTCACTTATAGTAGGCCAGTTGGATCTGAGCCTGTACGTATCCATCTGGTGGAATCTTCATCTGTTTGATAAAGTCTCGACCATATCCAGTGAAGCGTAACGTTGTGAAGTCTACATCCTTTGCAATACTAGGAATAATAAACATCTGTATCAAAACATACGTACATATTTATAACCACGAGTGTATTATCACATTATTTGAGTGACATCGACATAATGTGTGGATAAAATTGACTCGGGAATAAATGTATCATATGAGATTAGAAACTGTACATGGCCATACTTGATCAATCAATACCTGTTTATGTTTCTGGCAGCAGTTTCTATGGTCTCAGTAACCAAGGGAGACAGGTTGAAGCTCAGTTTTTGGGGTGGGGCACAGTTTCCACTAGCTGGTTTAGCCATGGGTGGTGGATTTTGTCTGGTGGAGTAAATTTTCACCAATATGAATAAGAAATATTAGTATCCCTAACTTTATATTGTACATGTATGTTATTTGCAATACTTACATATTTTTAATAACCTGTTCGTAAATCGCTACTACCGCAGGACCTTCTGCGATTGAGTGTTCATACTGGAAGCCAAACATCCCAGCACGATTGCAAGAAAACTGGAATAGAATGATTTTTCTTTATCAATATATATATTAATGTAGATAGATGCAATCTTTCTCGATGAGCATCCCATACTTTACTTGCACAATCTTCCAAGGCTGTCGACAAAAAATTGAAATAATCCGTTACAAGAGTCAACACACCTGAAGTTGTTTGTCACACCACCTGTTGCCGGTATTCAGGTCAATTCCTCCTCCAGACATCTGAGCCTGGGCCACGACGTCATAATGGTTCTCCACCGTATACCCTGGAATTTCTTCATCCAGGGACACAGTAAACAAACTGCTGTGTATCGAGTCGAGATTTGCAGCGTTTTGGGGATCTGGATTTGAACAAAACATTGTCATTGCTAAAAAGCTAAAATTCAGTCATTTTCAAGACAGAAAATTCAAATTCTGACAGTACATCTACTCAAGGTAGACACGGTCTCGACGTCGACATCACCTTGTCGGAGTTCTGCATACGCTCTGTACCATTCGTCCCTCTGTGCACTGGTCAGTGCCCCGATAGGTGCCCCCCGTGTCTGGGACAGGCGCTCCACCTCGGCTAATTGCGACTCTATCTGGTCGACATTCAGAGGCTGCCAGTTGTCATCGTAAACCTCCACTTGAAATATCTGTGGGACCATTCATACATTTCTTGTTTTGTCAAATGAATCCATTGTGATTTTGCTTTTCAGGCCATATCCGTGGGCGAATTGTGGCCACCTTTTATCGTGTAACTCAATGATGTGACTACCCCCGAAATGTGCAGAATGGTCATTAGAGAAAAGATAGAACGTACATGTATGTCATATATGTACATGCATTGTACATCTTTTTGTGACCTTGGATGCTCAAACCCAAGGTTAAATGATTTAGGTGTGTGTCACAAATTAGTAATTTGTCCCGGGGCATGTTGTGTTGATCGCGGGTAATTTTGAATGCTCAAATTTAGGGCTACTTCTCATATATGTAAATTGGTCAGGTTTCCGAACGCGAGACTGATCCCAATCAACATAATTTCTTTCAAATGCTCGAAATTTTGAGCTCGCGTATTGTATACACACATTGTGGGAGTTGCGTGGTTGTATTCCACTCACGTTATTATTACAGAAGACGGTGACGTGTTTCGGCGCTGTGGGGTCGTGTGTATGATGAGAGACGACCTGGTCTACCCCGTCCCCGGGCACCCGACAACACCCGAGCACGTGGTAGTACTGGATCATACACTGGGGTGTTTTGCCGATCTTCTCTATGGGCACGTTCTGGCTGCAGCATGGGAGTAAGAAGTTAATGGTCGTAATATAATACATTGTGACATTAAGTGTTTTTCACCACAAGGTACACGTGGCTGACGAGCTATTTTTATCAATGAATAGTAATTGATATTGATAACATATTTTTTTTATTTCAAGAGAATGAAGACAATTCGTAATGTATTCAAAAAGTAATATAAAATATTGAAAAATTAATGAAATGGATTTGGTTCTAATTCTGCAATAAAAATTATATCAAAAATACTAACCTGTCAATTTTGCCTCTCCATTCGATCACAGATGATATGCATATTGCTGTACATCTAGGCCAAATTAAACAAAGCGAAAACTGTATAATTTATTCGTAGGGTATGCATCGGTTTGCACAACGAATGTATATAAAAAAAAGTTTGAAATGACTGAAAACAGGTCGATACGAATATATCATGGAAACAAATCCCTCAAATGACCAAATTAATTATACAGGTCTACAATTACCGTAGTCTGCCCTGTGCCCCCTTATATTGCTCCATGTATGGTCCCACATAGAGAGGGTTAACATAGACCTGGGCGGGGTCGCGGTATCCGAGGTAAGCAACTCGTATCCACCAGTCAGCCAGCTGTTGCCATGACAACAAACACATTACTAATAAACTTCGTCTGTTTATTTTGGAGAGTATAAAAAATGCACTGGCACAAGATAATTGTAAGAGTAACACATAACATAAAACAGCAATAAAAATTCAATGAGCGACATTGAACAAATTTTGTTGGATTATTTAAGTTTGCTTCTGACTAAAAGTTCTTTAAGATTTTGATGCTTCTTGTAAGCTGTTGCTATTTTAATATCACCATCAGTATTTTTGTTGAGTTGTTTCATATGCTTTTTAACAATTTGGGCTGAAAGAGTACCTGTTTTTGAGAAGGGTACTATATACAACATGTCTGTTTATGTGTATGTATATATCACCAATAGTAAAAGATTATATAAGAAGTCCTGCAGGCGATAATTCAATGTCCTATTTGAAGTACCCATTTCATTTCTTTCTGAGACTCCCTACCCAGTTTTCTCTGCTGTCAGCTCTCTCTTGCAGTAATGTTTGGAGCCTCTCACCGTCACCTCCTGGCTTTGAAAATTCCGTGGTTAACTGTAAATGTTTGTGTGTACAGAAATACATGAAAACATGAAAAACAATTTCCAGGGTGAACATGGTAAAACAACTCATTCAAACTCCAACTTTAATGTAAACTATTCTTAAAATCGCTTGAGAGAACAAATCATCACAACATTGGTTTCTATCCTGTGCAAGCGAGAAACACATCCAAACCTTCACCG
This sequence comes from Terebella lapidaria, assembly GCA_949152475.1. Taxonomy (NCBI): domain Eukaryota; kingdom Metazoa; phylum Annelida; class Polychaeta; order Terebellida; family Terebellidae; genus Terebella; species Terebella lapidaria. The sequence continues at coordinate 27,360,077 of OX424566.1, read as the reverse complement.
CTCTCTGGTATTTTTCATCATTTAGCAGGGGTCGAACGGAGTTTAGAAAACGCTCCATCGTCTGCCCGAGAGGTGGCACTGGTTGGCATGGCAACGAATCCTGGTGTTCCTTGAGTTTGCCTTCAGGGGCCCATGACGACGAGACATGCTCGATGGACCCGTGGAATGGTTTGGCCGCGTGGTGACATGGGGAGGCGTGTACCTTGACGGCAGGTCGCACGTGCTACAAGAGTAAATACATTATATGAAATATAATACATTGCTGCATGTACGTTTGTCCATGGTACATGTACGTGTGAATGAAATACGCTCAGGGAAATGATCGAATAGTTCGTGTTCGTTGCTCCTCTCTGAGGCACATGATATGTAAACTTGGCAAGACAAAGTTTTCAATATCAGGTCACCAGCCTACATGTACACGTTATCAGTGCTCCTAGTGTCTGTGACAGCATTATTATAGTGACAATAGTGATTTACAGACAGGATGAATAGGAGAGACCGGGCAGTCACTACATTTATAGAAGTAATTAATGCATCAAGTTCATGATATCATAAGACATCTACCCATGCACATACATGTATATTATGGAAAGTAGAGACGCCGTGCATGGTGAATCAATACATGTAATATCCAGGGCTCAATACTAGTATCACGTCATCTGTACATTGTACACTTCACCATACATACATGTACACACATACAGACGGTTACTTACCCTAAGCAATGTTTGAATTTGCCTGACCCTGCCAAAAGCCATACTCTCCCACTTCACACAAGCGCCCGCTCTGACATCCAAATCGGCTCTGTTCTTATCAGGCTTCATTTTAACCGTAGATAAAGTCTAGCCGCTAATAATATCACAGGCGCTATCACTACAGTGTGAAGAGGCCGCATACACTGTTTGCTTGTTAGTACACTGGGCGATATCAGAAGGTTGTTAGCCCATTCATTGCCGGTCCAACTCGTGACCTGGCTGTGATATGGCAAACCATGACATACTATAGGCTTTTCACCAGGGCTTCAGCGAGTGAACGCATTCATTCATCTTTTGTGAATACGTGAACGAGTTTCGGCCACGAGTGTTTTATGCCTACTACAGTATATCTACACGTAAATTACTGATGGCCATTTGTTGAATCCGAAATAGAATTTCTATTTAAAGTAGACCCAACTCGTATGAGTTCCTATGTAACAAAAAAACACGATCGTTGTGTACCTATCACACGATAATACTCATTAGTGGGGCGGATAACGGCCAAATATTGTTAAACATGTTTACTTTTCGGAAGAAAGTATGACAGTCTACATATAGGGGTTTTAATATACTAGTATGCTGATCTCAAGTCGATCAGGATACATTTGATCAGACGCCTGTAGGCTACAGTATATTAATTATATTGGCCATTCAACTCAATGTTAAATGATCTTACTTTGACAGTCCCAGCCTAACCACTATGCTAGTTTTATCCCTCAACGTATTGGGCATCGCGTGGTGAGCATGAACATATTTGACGACACATGGGATTTTTCGCTATTCTGCTTTGAATGGACCCGGGGTGAAAATACCCACAATTATGGGTACTGATGCCCATGCAAAATCCCTTTGATTCCCAAGCTCCTGAGAAGAACGCCAACAAGATACTGCCTTGAAAACCGGGTCATTATTTCCCAGCACTGCGTTCTTTCAGGTGAATATACACTCGTCCAGAAGTCTGGCCTAAAAAATATATGAGGCGATGTTTAACAACAGTTTCCCTTTAAATTGCCTAAGTGAGGTGAACGCTCGCTGATTGGCTGAGCGAATTACTGTACACTGCCCTGTAGTCTCTTCGAAATCCAAGATGGCCGCCATGAATAACGTAAATCAAGTATTTGTCATAACCTCAGTTCTAATAACGCTATAATCATCAATACAGCCAAATTTTGATGATTCCAATAACAAACATAAAATACAACATTTTGCAATAGAAACAAAGTTTGAGTTGGTTTGACCTAGTTTGGTTGAAATGACGTCAGGTCCGCTCAACCACAGTGCTGGCTGGTCGGGGGCATGGTCACTGTGGTTCCAAGATGGCGGATAAGGAAAACAGTGTAGCTGGGGTATCACGTGGCACGTCCCTGCACAAAGTCGACCACGGTGACAATGTAACATTCGCTTGAGAACTGCGCGGGACACAATACGCATGCTCAGTCGTAAGGAGGTCAACCAACCACGGTGACCATTGTTACCCAAACGAAGGTGCCCATGGTCGAAACATGACCATCTATGAACAAATGTGTTTGAAAAGTGCAATCTTCCGAGTCTTACAAGTCATATTTGTCCATGAATAATTATAGAAATCAATACACATATACACGTCTTGCTGCCTGTGTCACAGAACGTATCAACCAGATCATGATGAAGTCCATGGAATTTAATAACAACTGCATGTATTTTGGCTTGGTAATATATCTCCGTCACAGAAGTTTGAATGCAATTTCGGTACACCGGTAAACAAGGTACATGCAACTAATTCTACCACTAACTATAAGAGCGATTGAGTTAATAAGTGAATGAACGACGGTACCGTTTGCTGACGACCTTTGTCATACGATCTGATTGACTGGTACACGTGAAGCTTCCATTAGCTAAAGCTCTCTGCCAAGACAGAGGACAAACAAGACTTGTAAGCACAAGCAAGACTCACGGGTGATAAACGGCCAGAGACTGCAACCAAAGCATGACTCTAGGAACCCTATAATTACTGATGTTTTCAAAGTGCTATTGTCTTCAAAGCTGATGCAAAATTAGCTTCATGGATGGAGGATATATTATGGATATATATTTTATCAATAGTTTTTTTAGCTTTTATTTGCAAGAGATTTGTCTTGCCTGGCGTTCATAAACATCCAACCTCATACTTAATGCATTCCTAATCTTGTATTTTCAATCTGGTAAACACTGTGATCCAGAACAAACAACCCAAAAGGTGCCAACAATAGACTCATAATTTATATTTTCAAATTTAATATCTCAACAACACGCAACAGCAGATACATGAAACTTTACAATATTGGGCGTCTTTATGCCATCTAGCACCAGTTATGTTCAGGATCACGTGTGGCCTCCCCTGGCTGCTTGTAGCGCCATCAAACGGCGGGTCATACCCTCAGACAGGGTCCTCAAGGTGTTCAGGATTATATTGACCCATGCGTCCCTCACAGCCTGTCACAATTCATCCACACTGTTTGGTTGTCGAACCAGGTTGTTGATCCGACGGGTTACTTCAGCCCTTGGTTCTCTATGAGGTTCATATCTGGTGAACACGCTGGCCATGGCAAGTGCTCAACTCCCTAATCCTGAAGGGAAGTGGCCACTGTACGAGCCCTGTGAGCGAGCGAATGGTAACATTGTTTGGTCTAGGATGCGTACATGTATGTACTGGTGTTGATACAGATTGCCGACCAGGGTTCACAAGGTCACTTTTTCCACCGCAGTGGAAAGCTCCCCCTATGGTTATCCCACGTCCGCCTCCAGCCTGCACCCTGGGTAGTATGCAGGCTTCCTGGTAAAGATCTTCAACTCATCTGCGAACTCATCTGCGAACTCGGCGTCGCTCGTGATGTCTTTGACTCAGCAGGGGTTTCCTTAGTGGTCTCCTGGCACGATATCCAGCTCGAACCAATCGGCTGTTCACTAGTGTTCTGGATACACGTACACCTATGGCGTTCTGCCACTGCACCATCAAGACCCTGGCTGGCATGGTACGGCCAGCAGTACACAGGCGAATCAACAAACGGTCCTGTCTTCTTGTTGTCTTTATAGGACGTCCTGGGCGAGATCTTGGAGTAGGCACACCTGTCTTGGCGTTACTCTTCAGAATCTTGCTTACCTCCCCTGTGTGATGTTGTTTCGCCTCGCTATGTCAGTCTGTTTTAGCCCATCACGTCGCAGGGCAACCACTCCGTGATAAACCCGTGATAAACTGCCGCACTTACTTCAGGAATCTGTGTTTAAAATTTCGTAGATCTAAGTCAAGGAGATCCTGGGATATGCACCTAAAAAAAATTCGTAGCTCTATGTCAAGGAGATCCTGGGATATGCACCTAATTTGACCTGCCCACATAATTTATAGCAAATCAAAGATCACCCCATATCGCAGTGGTCAGTTATTTCGTCACCCCATGTGCACTCCCGTGTTGTCAATTTGCACGATCATCGCCTGATCGGCAGATGACATGCTTATCAATTTGAATCTATGACATAATATTTCATCAGTTTACCTACCCAACCGATATATTCCATATTAAATGTCAACCCTGTATACAAGCCATTGTTGATGGTGTGAGGAATTAGTGAGAATGTGAGCATTAACACATTACCACCAACAAAAACCAGACTCTCATTATGCCAATAACAAACCTGAACTACAACATTTGGGAAGAGCAGGGGAGGATTTAGGGGGTGGCCTATGGGGCCCGGGCCCCCCCCCCCCCTAGACCCCTGAAAAATAATTTTTTAATAACTATTTCTCCATTATGAACTCCAAAGAACCCCTAAAATACACACCAGAAGTGCTATAAAAACTATAAATTTCCATTTTTTCCCGGGGGCTTACGCGCCCCCCGAACCCCCAGACCGAATTGATCTGTAGCTTCGCTCGATCGCTCTAGTCAGTATTACCATATCTGCCTGGCCCCCCCCCCCCCCCCTAACACATCTTCCTGGATCCGCCCCTGGGGAAGAAAAATGAAACGCGACCAAGTATTTCATCCAAAGGAATACTGGCAATAGTCTGGGTATAACAGGTTACGGAAGTATTCGCAAATTGCTGCTACAATTCTATATTTTGATTATCAACCACCTCGATGAACTGATGCATTTTCTATGACATAATATCATAATCAATGAATGGAAATACTTCCAACATAGCTTCTTTCAGGATGATATTGTATAGTTGTCAATCAGAAATGGGTGCCAGATTTATGTGCCATCCGCGTCCATAACTTGTGTTTTGCAAAACAATCGTTGGACTTGAAAGCTTCAGTTTGCTAATCAGTTAATATCCATGACCACAAATCAGTTAATTCTGTACATGACCACAAGGCTGTTCCATTCGCCAAATTGAAGAAAACGATGATAATTATAGTTATCCATACCAATAAACACCATCTATCAAATGTCATATAAGAAACAGACAGCGTGTTTAGGGCTAGTGTCTCAACTATGGTTAGGTTTGTCATCATGAAGCAACCTACTGCCTGAGGCGAGTTTTACCTTCAAACTTGGTGGTGAATTGATGATATTCTCTATGACGTTTAATTTACATTCCAGAACAGAGCTAATATGTGGAAAGAGTCAGAAAAGAATGGCCTCCGAATGGGGAAGAGATTTCCTAATGATAATGTTGTTTTTGTTAGTGGTGTACGTGCATTGTCAGTTTCTAGAGTTGTCCTCCCGCCGTAGTTTTCGTTCTCAAATATGGTGAATGATAACTTCTGATTTTTCGATGTCGATGTTGTACAGACCAATATACACTTTCCTTTAGCTGACAAGTGCGGTATCAAAGTGTGTTTACATATCTTCATAGGAAAACACATTGTGCTACGGAAGGCATTTTTTCTTTCTGCTTCTTCGATCTGTTTCTTCCCAGTTCACACTTTATGTCATTCGCAGACCGTTCTTTCAATGAATCCACAGTCCGCCAATTACCAGATGCTGTGGGTCAATCCGATAGAGTCCATATTCCACCAATTACTAGATGCCGCAGAAGTCATCTGATGAAATCTTCTGTTATTCACGACCTTGTCAGTGTCGTTTAGAGGATCAGATATCACAACCCAAGAGAATGTGTGGCTTGTAGCTGTCAGACTTTGTATCTGTTAAAAACAATCTCCCGTGATGTATTCCAGGTCGAAATTTCACATGGCATGGATTCCTGTGCGAATTGATATTAGCATGACAACACCTTTCTGAAATATTGGGTTTATATGGTCATACAATACACCAAAAGAAAGCTTGAAGCTTCAGGAAAACAAATATGTAACAAAATTGACCATAGGTATTGATGCAAAGGTGCTAGAGCGTTTCAAAGAGGGGTACCGTTAGGTCCTTCCGAAGACAAAAATTAGGGAAAAGTCCAAAAAAGTGAAGCTCGCTGTTTACACGCAAACAAAACGTGATAATACATATTTCAGGGCTTGAAAATATTCAATATTAATTACTTTACACATTGCAACATCATACACACTAAAAAAATTAGGCCGAGGGCCAAAGATAGGTTACCGGACAATGTTTAATATTTCAGATGTTAGCCAGGTCACTGGTTAAATTCAAGGTCAAGAAAATATTCAGCATACATAATATTAAGCATATATCATGTCCACAGTTGATTGCTAAGCTGTAAATTCAATAATCAGAGATATATTAGCAATTTTGTGCTGTGGCCTTGAAAATGAAAGCAAAGGTCAAATTCAAGGTCATCAAAATATTCAGTGTACATTGTATATCATTTTCATGTCCACAATTGATTCCCAAGCCATACAGACAATAGAGGAGCAATATATGAGCCAGTTTGTCCTTGGACCTTGAAAATGAGGTCAGAGGTCAAAGTCAAGGTCCGAGAATATTCAGCATATATCATTTCCTACATGTCCTCAATTGATTCCTAAGCAGTAAAATCGATAATAAGTGAGATATTAGCCATTTTGTCCTGTGACCTTGAAAATGAGGTCAAAGGTCAAATTCAAGGTCATGACAATAATCTTCATATATCATTTCCTATATGTTCATAACTGATTCCTAAGCTGTAAAGTCGATAACAAGCGAGATATTAGCCATTTTGTCATATGACCTTGAAAATGCCGTCAAAGGTCAAATTCAAGGTCATCAGAATATTCAGCATATATCATTTCCTATATGTCCACAATTGATTCCTAAGCTGTAGAGTCGATAATAAGTAAGATATTAGCCATTTTGTCCTGTGACCTTGAAAATGAGGTCAAAGGTCAAATTCAAGGTCATCAGAATATTCAGCATATATCATTTCCTATATGTCCACAATTGATTCCTAAGCTGTAGAGTCGATAATAAGCGAGATATCAGCCATTTTAAGCTCTGACCTTGAAATTGAGGTCAGAGGTCTAATTCAAGGTCACGAGAATATTCAGCATATATCATTTCCTATATGTCCACAATTGATTCCTAGCCTCTAATCTCAATATTAAGTGAGATATTAGGCATAATGTGTCCCATTATAAAGCATAGGAGAATTTAACATGGGAAAGTCCCATTTGGGCCGAGTTTGGGCCCAAATGGGACATAAAATTTTTCTCTGATGTCTCAAAAAAACGATAGCCAAGCTTGTTTACATGGACGATAATAGGGGCTTCAAGTGCCAACCAATACTAAACAGATGGCGGAAGTGCAGATGAAACACGACAGGCCCTTCATTTTGAAGCAATTTCCCAAGCAGTACGGGGGTTTATGATTGAAATATTGTTATATTATGAAAGAAAAAAACATTAATTCACAAATTAAACCATGTATGATCGGCGACAAGAAGTTTTAACTTGTTTTTTGGAGTGAAAAAAAAATTGAGCTGAACTTTCACCTCCAAAATTGGGTCAGATCTCAAAACGAGGGCTCTTGTCACGCAGGCCGATGTCTAACCTTTCCATACATACCAAATATGCTATGTAAAAGACTTTCTGATTGGTCGAAAATGACCGTAACATGACCCCACCTAAACCGGGTTCAACGAGCTTCACTTTTTTCGCTCCCGCGAAAAACTGCTTGCGCGCGCCGCCTAGCGGAGTGTTGTCATGCTATTGATATGATTCATGTATCAAATGGATTAAGCCTCATCAATTTTCCGTACAATGTTTTTTTGTGGTTTCTCGTTCTGTTATATATCTGTATGTGATGTTGGAAGGTTTTCTTAAAGCAGCTGCCTTCGAAACCAGTCAATATTTTTGTGAAAACTATACTTCACATTAAACATGTCAAACTAACTGAAAATAAAACATACTCACATCAAATGTAATGAAAAACAAGCAGTCCCCAGGGACATTTTTTCTCATTTGAACAGGCAGTTCTCGCTTAAATACAGGAACTGCATCCATTACACGCAGATGTAAACAAAGCATAGAAGTATGAGATAGACTGACAATTCGACGCACATCATGGTATATCACTGATTATTTTCTCACAACTACACTATATATGCACATACGAACTGGAAAATGTACTCGATGTTCACTTTTAAGCGCGATTTGAGCATTTGTTTACATTCGAGTTCAATGGATACACTTCGTTTGTTAATTTACAAAACCGGTACAAAATGGGCACTAAAACGGATGAAAAGACAACTTGGACGGACTGTAATCGTCAAAATCATTGAGCACACCTTTTGATATATTGCATTAGATGTGTTTAACAAAAAATTGGTTTTGAAAAAAAATATTGCATACATTCGAAGGCAGCAGCTTTAAACAATAAAAAAACTTTGTTATACTATTAAATAGTTTCAATGGTTGTTTTACATGTACTCAATAATATATATGGATAATATAGTGCCATTTCGTGCGATAAGCAGTGTATCCTCCTGCATTTGTATTTTGTTTACACATACTGAGCTGGAAATTATCACCACATGTGGTGTTGCGATAGATATCGATAGCATGATAGTGATTAAAACGGCGTGACAATGATATATTTTCCTGTGGTGGTCTGCATCAGAATTAGTACTGATCGAGTGGGACATGCTCACAATATGCAACATATCGAATTTTGTTTCTTTGTTTGGTAACACACAAGTACAGAAGAAGCTGCTACAATACTGCAGCCGATCACACAACACATCTCACTACACTTGGTGCATCAAAGTGCATTCCAAGTGCAGAATCTTCTTATGTGATCTGCCGTGATACTGGGTATTGATTCCACGTCTATAATATCACCTGAAGTCACGAATTCTGTTCGTAAATTCATATTCATAAAAACAAAGATGAACAAATATATCGTGAACAAGATGGACACTCGGAAATACAGTTGAAGGATGACATCAAATATCGTATATTGCACGTAAATTGTAAACAATATAAACTGTCTTCCCTTAATCGCATCATCGAAAATGATACCAAATGAAAACACCATACAATGGAACAAATAAAGACACTGTGTTCAATCACACTTTGCATGTTTCAGTTCCTCCCACAGGTGTGTGAGTTCAGATGGTGTCATGTTCATTTGCCAAACCCTCTCGTTTTTGACGACTTCACATGCTGATATGGCGCGTGGTGTCCAGCCTTTGACGTAGGGTCGCTTTGCATGGTTTGCAACGATGATTTCAGCTAGGACCCCTGTAATGTAGGCATCGTCGACTGAAAACTGTGGAACATACTCGGCAGTGTCGAACAACTCTCTCACAATGTCGTTTGTGATGATGTACGCTCCACCAGATTCGTACGGTGGATAGTGGTCAAATGGAAATTCTTCGCGAGACACTGCCCATTTCCCCAAACGACGAACCTTGCCCTTCAACGGAGTTCCCAGGATGCTGCGCGTCAGAGGCTCTTTATCCAATGCCTCAACCAGGTCGGGAATGTTCACGATCGTGTCATCGTCAGTTTTCAAAAGATACTTGGCACTACTGCAACGCTCTGAAACGTATTTGAACCCGAAGAGAGATTTATAAGTCAGGTTCACATAGGCGTCGGTGAAGTTCCCCATGAGAATATCATCAAAGAGTTCACCCTCCTTCTTGACTAGATCATTCATGGTCGCATTCGTATTTTCACCAAAGACGAACATCATCTTGACCTTCTTTGAAATTTGCTTTCCGGGCCATTCAAACTTGCCAATGGCCGCTCCTCCCCATGTCCGTCTTATTGCCTCACGCTTGTCTGTGTAGTTGTGGTAGGAATGGGTAAGTATCACCATGAAAGTGTCATCGTCGCAATCCTCTCTTGGACTGGTCACCACGTCAAAGCGGAATGGACACACCTTCGTTGGTCTCCGTCTATAATAAAAGCTCTCATTGTCAGCCCTCTCCATTGCCATTGCTCGTTCATTGTCAGACCTCTCCATTGTCCTTACATTATCAGACCTCTCCATTGCCATTTCATGTTCAGACATCTCCGTTGCTACTGCTCTGTCATTATCAGGCCTCTCCATGGCCTGTGTTATTTCATTTTCAGACTTCTCCATTACCATTTCTTTTTCATTGTCAGACATCTCTATTACCTTTGCTCTCTCATTGTCAGACCTCTCCAGATCAGGAGCATGCTCTGTCCTGGAACCATGCTGATAGTTGTGTCGTATAGCAACAACCAACAGGAGTAGGAAAACAATGACGCCAAAATATCTACACAGTTCTGGATTCCGATACAACATGGTGCGGTCCACTCAGCCTGAAATATATTATTTAGGTGATGGTCCATCTGTATTTAAACTATTACATAATTCATGACCGTTTCTAACATCTCAAAAATACCATTTTAGTCCGAAGAAAACCATATTCTATATATATATATAGAGTCATGTCATAATTGTTGGGTGTATCGTTGGATTGTTGTGTAATATACTTTATTGAATGTGAATTAATACATAAAAATCGGAACATTAAATTATACACGTTTATAAACACAACAATACCCCTGCAGGTGATTGCGGAGGTTTTCCCCCACTTTGCCGTTCCACCTGCAGGGTACATCGCAGACATAGCCTGGGAACACCACAATAACTTACCTGTTGTAGAGGTTCCCAACCGACTGTATCCACGGAATAGTACACACATACACATTTTAACATAAACTGCAACACTTGATCCGTATTTTTTGTGTTCTACTGTAACGTCGACTGTTGAAATTTATATATTGTTTTTGCCATATATCATGTATCCGCTGTTATCAAGCCTCAACTCATGTCAGTACCATACAGTGTCATGCTCTGTATATCCTGTATATCATTATATAATGTATGCATTTTGTTATCGATAATTCAATAAATCGCTGAAAAAAAATCAAATACCAAGTAAATACTATTAAGCATACAAAACAATATAACAGCTGCCAGATTGTTTGACCAGAGAGTAAAAAAAATTCCAATCTCAATAGTCAGTATGCTGGATTACATCAGTGGTCGACTGGATCGAATCAAAAGAAATAAGAGTTCCTCATGGTTTGGTGATATCAGTGTCCTGGCAGTCGGTGACATTTATCGCCAGTCGGAGGACAAATACTGATTTAGAGAGACCTAGCTGCCTTTGCAGAGCCTTGTGACGGCTTCCCAAGGCTCTGCGGTATAATGAGACAGCAAGGTGACAAACCGGAGATGTTATTCCCGTACTCGGGAGCAGTCTGAGACTCAGAGCATGTGTTCAGAGCATAAACAGATGCTTTAGGAGAGGACCCCCCCCCCCCCTCCCCCGTGGATGTACTTCATGTGATGACTGATTCGTTTAACAGTCAGATATGGAAGATTATGCCTGGGGATGTTATTGAGAATAGATCTGGCTTGAAGTAGAAGAAGACAGGACCTTTACCCGTTCAGTGCAACCTTCCTGCTGATTTTACTGCAGGCCTCCGGGAGGGCTTAAGAGTAATGATGCCAAGCAATCTCAGTGTTGAGGATGGTTTGGTGAGTGGCGTCATGGGAACGGTCTTGAGGATCACCCAGAATTCCAAACCTCTTTGCCAACCACATGTATTTGAACACTTATACTGCGCTTCACCAAAACTTTGCGCATAACGATAGAATTAGATACAAAACTACATACAAATCAATTACAAAATAACAAGGTTTTAAGAGCCGGCTTGAACTGTCGAAATGATCACAGGATCTTGATGGAGAGAGGAAGACTTTTCCATATTTCTTCAATATTTCCACTTGCCATTTCTTCTAACTTCCCGCTCCAGTTGGTTGCCGAAGGAGCTGCGCAATGGTATGTGTTTCTCCAAAATGTCAATCAGGAGTGGGATGTTCACTATCATACCATCGTCCGTTTTCAAAAGATAATCAGCGCTTATGCAATACTCGGAAACATATTTCAGTCCTAACAACGATTTATACGTGAGATTCTTGTAGGAGTCAGTGAAATTCCCAATGAGAATATCACCGAAGGTTTCACTTTCCTTCTTCACTAGAGCATTTAAGGTCGCATTTGTATTCTCACCACAAACAAACATCATTTTCATCTTCTTGGGTATTTCCTATCCTGGCCATTCCACCTTGCCACTGGCCGCTCCGCCCCATGTTCGTCTTATTGCCTGACGTTTCTCCCAGTGTTTGTGGTAGGAATGCGTTAGTATCACCATGAAAGTATCATCGTTGCATTCCTTCTTTCTGACTCGTTGCCACGTCGAAGCGAAAAGGACAAACCTTTGTGGGTTGTCGTCTGTAATAAAAGCTTTCATCGACATTAATATTCCATATCCAATAATATACCATGGCGCTGGTACCCAATTTCTACGGGATTCATTCTGGCCCTCCTTTCTCTGCTAATGTCTTTTCCCCGACCGCAAGAGATTGCTCGGATTACCGCGCGTGATATATCACTGACTGCGTGGTTGGTTCGGGTGGATAACCAAACGTCATCGTCGTGACTGGTTTGATGAGATCATGTATCTCCATGGGCTTACGTCCGTTAGCAGCAAGTATCAACAACGGCAAGGGGCAGATACAACCATAGATGAGCAGTCGTCTGCAGCACGAAATCATGCGGATAATCCCCCTATAAAAGGATGCCACCATGCTGTGATCTTGGTTACACACAAACAAAAATCGTATAGTGGATATGTCCTGTATGTAAGTCATGCAAATAATGTGTGTGTTGCTATGGAAATGCTGTGCGAGGGAGGGACGGGCGGTTACAGTCGCTAAAATCACACAGTTATCGATAATTCACTAAATCGCTGAAAAAAAAATCAAATACCAAGTAAATACTATTAAGCATACAAAACAATATAACAGCTGCCAGATTGTTTGACCAGAGAGTAAAAAATTCCAATCTCAATAGTCAGTATGCTGGATTACATCAGTGGTCGACTGGATCGAATCAAAAGAAATAAGAGTTCCTCATGGTTTGGTGATATCAGTGTCCTGGCAGTCGATGACATTTATCGCCAGTCGGAGGACAAATACTGATTTAGAGAGACCTAGCTGCCTTTGCAGAGCCTTGTGACGGCTTCCCAAGGCTCTGCGGTATAATGAGACAGCAAGGTGACAAACCGGAGATGTTATTCCCGTACTCGGGAGCAGTCTGAGACTCAGAGCATGTGTTCAGAGCATAAACAGATGCTTTAGGAGGAATCGTGGATGTACTTCATGTGATGACTGATTCGTTTAACAGTCAGATATGGAAGATTATGCCTGAGGATGTTATTGAGAATAGATCTGGCTTGAAGTAGAAGAAGACAGGACCTTTACCCGTTCAGTGCAACCTTCCAGCTGATTTTACAGCAGGCCTCCGTGAGAGCCTAAGAGTAATGATGCCAAGCAATCTCAGTGTTGAGGATGGTTTGGTGAGTGGCGCCATGGGAACGGTCTTGAGGATCATCCAGAATTCCAAACCTCTTTGCCAACCACAAGTATTTGAACACTTATACTGCGCTTCACCAAAACTTTGCGCATAACGATAGAATTAGATACAAAACTACATACAAATCAATTACAAAATAACAAGGTTTTAAGAGCCGGCTTGAACTGTCGAATTGATCACAGGGTCTTGATGGAGAGAGGAAGATTTTTCCATATTTCTTCAATATTTCCACTTGCCATTTTTTCTAACTTCCCGCTCCAGTTGGTTGCCGAAGGAGCTGCGCAATGGTATGTGTTTCTCCAAAATGTCAATCAGGAGTGGGATGTTCACTATCATACCATCGTCCGTTTTCAAAAGATAATCAGCGCTTATGCAATACTCGGAAACATATTTCAGTCCTAACAACGATTTATACGTGAGATTCTTGTAGGAGTCAGTGAAATTCCCAATGAGAATATCACCGAAGGTTTCACTTTCCTTCTTCACTAGAGCATTTAAGGTCGCATTTGTATTCTCACCACAAACAAACATCATTTTCATCTTCTTGGGTATTTCCTATCCTGGCCATTCCACCTTGCCACTGGCCGCTCCGCCCCATGTTCGTCTTATTGCCTGACGTTTCTCCCAGTGTTTGTGGTAGGAATGCGTTAGTATCACCATGAAAGTATCATCGTTGCATTCCTTCTTTCTGACTCGTTGCCACGTCGAAGCGAAAAGGACAAACCTTTGTGGGTTGTCGTCTGTAATAAAAGCTTTCATCGACATTAATATTCCATATCCAATAATATACCATGGCGCTGGTACCCAATTTCTACGGGATTCATTCTGGCCCTCCTTTCTCTGCTAATGTCTTTTCCCCGACCGCAAGAGATTGCTCGGATTACCGCGCGTGATATATCACTGACTGCATGGTTGGTTCGGGTGGATAACCAAACGTCATCGTCGTGACTGGTTTGATGAGATCATGTATCTCCATGGGCTTACGTCCGTTAGCAGCAAGTATCAACAACGGCAAGGGGCAGATACAACCATAGATGAGCAGTCGTCTGCAGCACGAAATCATGCGGATCATCCCCCTATAAAAGGATGCCACCATGCTGTGATCTTGGTTACACACAAACAAAAATCGTATAGTGGATATGTCCTGTATGTAAGTCATGCAAATAATGTGTGTGTTGCTATGGAAATGCTGTGCGAGGGAGGGACGGGCGGTTACAGTCGCTAAAATCACACAGTTATCGATAATTCACTAAATCGCTGAAAAAAAAATCAAATACCAAGTAAATACTATTAAGCATACAAAACAATATAACAGCTGCCAGATTGTTTGACCAGAGAGTAAAAAATTCCAATCTCAATAGTCAGTATGCTGGATTACATCAGTGGTCGACTGGATCGAATCAAAAGAAATAAGAGTTCCTCATGGTTTGGTGATATCAGTGTCCTGGCAGTCGATGACATTTATCGCCAGTCGGAGGACAAATACTGATTTAGAGAGACCTAGCTGCCTTTGCAGAGCCTTGTGACGGCTTCCCAAGGCTCTGCGGTATAATGAGACAGCAAGGTGACAAACCGGAGATGTTATTCCCGTACTCGGGAGCAGTCTGAGACTCAGAGCATGTGTTCAGAGCATAAACAGATGCTTTAGGAGGAATCGTGGATGTACTTCATGTGATGACTGATTCGTTTAACAGTCAGATATGGAAGATTATGCCTGAGGATGTTATTGAGAATAGATCTGGCTTGAAGTAGAAGAAGACAGGACCTTTACCCGTTCAGTGCAACCTTCCAGCTGATTTTACAGCAGGCCTCCGTGAGAGCCTAAGAGTAATGATGCCAAGCAATCTCAGTGTTGAGGATGGTTTGGTGAGTGGCGCCATGGGAACGGTCTTGAGGATCATCCAGAATTCCAAACCTCTTTGCCAACCACAAGTATTTGAACACTTATACTGCGCTTCACCAAAACTTTGCGCATAACGATAGAATTAGATACAAAACTACATACAAATCAATTACAAAATAACAAGGTTTTAAGAGCCGGCTTGAACTGTCGAATTGATCACAGGGTCTTGATGGAGAGAGGAAGATTTTTCCATATTTCTTCAATATTTCCACTTGCCATTTTTTCTAACTTCCCGCTCCAGTTGGTTGCCGAAGAAGCTGCGCAATGGTCTGTGTTTCTCCAAAATGTCAATCAGGAGTGTGATGTTCACTATCATACCATCGTCCGTTCTCAGAAGATAATCAGCACTTTTGCAGTACTCGGAAACATATTTCAATCCTAACAACGATTCATACGTGAGATTCCTGTAGGAGTCAATGAAATTCCCAATGAGAATATTACCGAAGGTTTCACTTTCCTTCTTCACTAGAGCATTCAAGGTCGCATTTGTATTCTCACCACAAACAAACATCATTTTCATCTTCTTGGGTATTTCCCACTGGCGGATTTAGGGGGGGGGGGTGCACCCGGCGCGCACCCCCCCTATTGGTCCGTGAAAAAAAGAGAAAAAGGAAAAAGAGAGAGCAAGAAGCTATAGGAAACAGGGTTGGGTTCAATCAAAATTGTAATTGTGTAATTAATTACAATTGGTCGTAATTGTAATCATATTCGTAGTTGAAAACTTTAATTGTAATTGAAATTTTAGAATATCCGTAATTGAAATTATAATTGTTGAGTATTATAAGATGTTGGTATTTGTAATTTAAATTGTAATTGAATATTGTAATCTGATTTTTCTAATTTTATCAATTTCCAAAATATATCCATACCATCTATTCCTGAGAAAAATGTATATGTGGCCATATACATTATCAACAGATAACAAGGATCAGTACTTTTTTGTGAATGAACTTGGTCTTCTAAAATGCAGTATGACATTCGGCTGGTAAGGCCATGGATTGAATTACAATAATTTGGCAAAAATAAGTAGTTTTCTCATTTCCTCGGTACATTCTTAATTTCACAAAACAACACGATTAACTGAAGAACACCATCTCTGTGTCGGATGAATTCACTGCTCTCACCAAACCAATGAAAAGACAAGTGCGTGTACATGACAATGGTCATCCCAGCACCACGTCGCTTGAGCTGTGGCTATCCTAATTACTTATGGAAAATGGGTTAAAGGAGTTCCTGATCATATAAAATCATAATTAGATATATATAATTTATTCTCAAAAGTCACCCCTGGCTGGGGCATTGGAGAACATAAAAAAAAAAAACAGAAACAAAAAAACAAAAAAAAACAAAAGAAAAACCACACACACACACACGAAGGCACACACACATGTGCAAATGTAAAAAAAAAAAAAAAAAAAAAATGTAACATGTTGGGTACAATTATACACATGTAGGCAGCAAAGAAGTCATTGACCAATACAATGTTGCAATCACAAGATACTATATAAATGCGAGAAAGTGTTCTATCGAGGACGGAGATCCAATTCAGCTGTAATCACACGAACTAATTTCACTAGACCTTTCAGTAATTTACGCTTCTGGCTATTAAACAATTCTGACATTTTAAGTGAGTTGGGTCGGACACGGTAGTAATTAGTGAGAAACAGCTTTCTAGACTCTTTAAAATTTTCGCATTGGAATACATAATGGAATTCATCCCCAATTTCTACAGAGTTACATAAGTGACACGAGTGACTAACAGATTTATCATACATATTTTTGACAACGGGTAGGTTACTATTACGACATCTGAATCTACATAGAGTAATGGCATCTTTACTGTCTAAAAGAGACATATACTGTTCCATGGCTAAATTCTTTTTAAAAATTCTATAGTTAGTACAATTCTCATGATTCCACATACTGTCTGTCCAATTTTGTAAATCGATATCTGAGCCTCGTAACTTAAGTGAGTTTTTAAACCAATTTGAGGTAACAGTACATAAGTTATAATCATGTGACCACAAGTTTGAAAAACCTCTATTGTCGAGTATTGTTTTGATACAAGTCAACCACTTGGACTGGTATTCACCCTCAGTAAACTTGTGTCTTAAAAACTGGTAAAAGATGTGAGACAGTTTATGTTGTTTTCCTGTTACAATACGGAACCAAAAATTTAACATTCTGTTTTCAATATAATATGACATTTCATGTTCACCAGTTTCACCATACAATTAGATGTAGACTTATTTAAGTGCAAAATACCTTTGAAAAATTTCCTATGAAACAAAGTTATCTGGTTGATGTTGACAAAGCCCCACACTTCACATCCATACAATAAAATTGGTACAACCAACTGGTGAAACAACTTGATTTGTAGATCTACTGGCAAACACAGGTTTTTGCTCTTGGCTTTCAGGCTGAACATAGCTTTTTTTTGCTTGACTTGTTAACTTGCTGATACATTTTTGGAACGAGTTATTATAGTTGATCTTCATTCATTTTGCAAAGGGACCGGGGCAGGGGCGCTTGTAGCTGTAATTATTTGTAATCGGAAAATAAAATTGTAATTGTAACTGGAAAATTTGAGACACCGTAATCATAATTATAATTGAAAACTTTGGAGTGGAAATAATTGTAATTGATGATGTTCCAGCGATCGTAATTGTAATGTAATTGTAATTGAACTTTGTAATTGAACCCAACCCTGATAGGAAATGTGGGTATGCACCTACATGTAAGGAAATATGGGTGTAATTTTCCTCGTTTGATATTTTTGACTGGGGGGGGGGGGGGGGGGGGCAGGTGGGGGGGGGGGTAGAGCACCGCAATATATTTTCAACAAAAAATCTGTGACTGAGAAATATGTTAAGGTTCATTACAGCGTTACATAGTCTGAACATTCGTTGGTCAATAATTATGCAATTGACCTATCGCCAAAGCCCCCAAAAGTTGTCCGAGTTTCACAAATCACGTCGGCAAACTTCTCTTTGGCCAATAATAACGTTTTGCAGAATGCGTCGAGAATGACGTAAAAAGACTCGGACAAACTGGTTTGGCGATAGGTTAATTGAATGCCATTAATCAGCAATTATTTTATGTGACATATAATATGTAAAGTGACAATGAATAGTTTTGGCATAAATAAATTCAAATACCAGCAATGTTTACAAGCATGTGTGGAAAGAAAAATACTCAATCAGAGCCAGAGAGAGCTCAGAATCAACCACAGAAAATGAAAAAAAAAAAAACTCTGGCTTCTGGACCCCAGAGTCTGGCTTCTGGCTTCCCCAGACCCCACGCCGTGTAGGCTACCACCTATCCACCTCACTTCGCTCGGTCGCTTGACTCTTGACTCTGACCAGCTTGCCATACCCCCGCCGCCACAACTCCAATAATAAATATAGCCCGACATACTTGACTTCATACTGAAACTGTCATTGAACATACACAGGGGATATTTTTATTTTATTTATTTGTTTGTTTCAGACCGAGTTCTGTATAATTCTGGATATAACTCTGGATGTCGGTATAACTTAGAAGATAAATATCTCATCTTTATTGACCATCACCATGTCTGGTGCATGAGAACATTAGAACAGCCTTAGAATGGTAGGACTATTAGACCTTCCTTTCTTTGAAAATCTATCCTTCATTTACAACAGAACTAAGCAGACTTCTAAAGTAAAATTCTACTTATTGATTTCACAAGGTACAGTTGTAAAATACACCTTAGAAACCATCTCACAGACACTGAATTCCAAAAATTTTCCGGGGGGCTGACGGCGCCCCCCGAACCCCCAGACCGTATAAGGCTTCGCTCGCTACGCTCGCTCACACTATTTCCAGATTACGTATATTTAAGAAGAGCACCCCCCCTATTCAAGAATCCTGGATCCGCCCCTGTTTCCTATCCCGGCCATTCCACCTTGCCACTGGCCGCTCCGCCCCATGTTCGTCTTATTGCCTGACTACGCTCGCTCACACTATTTCCAGATTACGTATATTTAAGAAGAGCACCCCCCCTATTCAAGAATCCTGAATCCGCCCCTGTTTCCTATCCCGGCCATTCCACCTTGCCACTGGCCGCTCCGCCCCATGTTCGTCTTATTGCCTGACGTTTCTCCCAGTGTTTGTGGTAGGAATGCGTTAGTATCACCATGAAAGTATCATCGTTGCATTCCTTCTTTCTGACTCGTTGCCACGTCGAAGCGAAAAGGACAAACCTTTGTGGGTTGTCGTCTGTAATAAAAGCTTTCATCGACATTAATATTCCATATCCAATAATATACCATGGCGCTGGTACCCAATTTCTACGGGATACATTCTGGCCCTCCTTTCTCTGCTAATGTCTTTTCCCCGACCGCAAGAGATTGCTCGGATTACCGCGCGTGATATATCACTGACTGCATGGTTGGTTCGGGTGGATAACCAAACGTCAACGTCGTGACTGGTTTGATGAGATTATGTATCTCCATGGGCTTACCGTTAGCAGCAAGTATCAACAACAGCAAGGGGCAGATACAACCATAGATGAGCAGTCGTCTGCAGCGCAAGATCATGCGGATCATCCCCCTATAAAAGGATGCCACCATGTTGTGATCTTGGTTACGCACAAACAAAAAATCCGACTAAACAACTCCACTTCAAAATCACACTGTGTCGTCAAGTGCCTTACAATCTATTACCATACTTACAATTACTACGGAAGCGCAGTGCTGCCACATGAGAAAAAAATTAAGTCGTTTTAACGAGATAATAAGTCGTTTCAACGAGATATTATCTCGTTAAATCGACTTAATTATCTCGTTAAAACTTTGCCGTTCCACCTGCAGGGTACATCGCAGACATAGCCTGGGAACACCACAATAACTTACCTGTTGTAGAGGTTCCCAACCGACTGTATCCACGGAATAGTACACACATACACATTTTAAAGTGATATTGGCAGTAAGTGATGGATTTTTCCATAACTTTCTGATTGAATGAAGAAAACATAACAGTTATATATCTGCACTTGTATGCTCAAACAGATGCCCATTTCTAATCGATTTCGTTGCGAGTTTATGGTGGAAATATATTGAGTTTGTTTACATTACCGCCATTCTCGGTGCTCTGTACCCCTTGCTGCAGTGCGATTCCAGCTTACTCGTATACGTTCGAGCCAATCAAGCGTGAAATAGGTTAAGTCAGAGGTAACTCTGAGTGGCGCACAAAACAAAAAAAAGCGGCTGCCAGTACTGTCATATGCTTTATTTATCCATCAGATCAAGCATAGTTTGTTTTGTAACCTATTTTTCTGAGATCACAGGCATATATGTAATTGATTTAGAAAAAATAGTTTTCCTGCCAACATCACTTTAACATAAACTGCAACACTTGATCCGTATTTTTTGTGTTCTACTGTAACGTCGACTGTTGAAATTTATATATTGTTTTTGCCATATATCATGTATCCGCTGTTATCAAGCCTCAACTCATGTCAATACCATACAGTGTCATGCTCTGTATATCCTGTATATCATTATATAATGTATGCATTTTGTTATCGATAATTCAATAAATCGCTGAAAACAAATCAAATACCAAGTAAATACTATTAAGCATACAAAACAATATAACAGCTGCCAGATTGTTTGACCAGAGAGTAAAAAAATCCAATCTCAATAGTCAGTATGCTGGATTACATCAGTGGTCGACTGGATCGAATCAAAAGAAATAAGAGTTCCTCATGGTTTGGTGATATCAGTGTCCTGGCAGTCGATGACATTTATCGCCAGTCGGAGGACAAATACTGATTTAGAGAGACCTAGCTGCCTTTGCAGAGCCTTGTGACGGCTTCCCAAGGCTCTGCGGTATAATGAGACAGCAAGGTGACAAACCGGAGATGTTATTCCCGTACTCGGGAGCAGTCTGAGACTCAGAGCATGTGTTCAGAGCATAAACAGATGCTTTAGGAGGAATCGTGGATGTACTTCATGTGATGACTGATTCGTTTAACAGTCAGATATGGAAGATTATGCCTGAGGATGTTATTGAGAATAGATCTGGCTTGAAGTAGAAGAAGACAGGACCTTTACCCGTTCAGTGCAACCTTCCAGCTGATTTTACAGCAGGCCTCCGTGAGGGCCTAAGAGCAATGATGCCAAGCAATCTCAGTGTTGAGGATGGTTTGGTGAGTGGCGTCATGGGAACGGTCTTGAGGATCATCCAGAATTCCAAACCTCTTTACCAACCACATGTATTTGAACACTTATACTGTGCTTCACCAAAACTTTGCGCATAACGATAAAATTAGATACAAAACTACATACAAATCAATTACAAAATAACAAGGTTTTAAGAGCCGGCTTGAACTGTCGAATTGATCACAGGGTCTTGATGGAGAGAGGAAGATTTTTCCATATTTCTTCAATATTTCCACTTGCCATTTCTTCTAACTTCCCGCTCCAGTTGGTTGCCGAAGGAGCTGCGCAATGGTCTGTGTTTCTCCAAAATGTCAATCAGGAGTGTGATGTTCACTATCATACCATCGTCCGTTCTCAAAAGATAATCGGCACTTTTGCAGTACTTGGAAACATATTTCAATCCTAACAACGATTTATACGTGAGATTCCTTTTGTAGGAGTCAATGAAATTCCCAATGAGAATATCACCGAAGGTTTCACGTTCCTTCTTCACTAGAGCATTCAAGGTCGCATTTGTATTCTCACCACAAACAAACATCATTTTCATCTTCTTGGGTATTTCCTATCCCGGCCATTCCACCTTGCCACTGGCCGCTCCGCCCCATGTTCGTCTTATTGCCTGACGTTTCTCCCAGTGTTTGTGGTAGGAATGCGTTAGTATCACCATGAAAGTATCATCGTTGCATTCCTTCTTTCTGACTCGTTACCACGTCGAAGCGAAAAGGACAAACCTTTGTGGGTTGTCGTCTGTAATAAAAGCTTTCATCGACATTAATATTCCATATCCAATAATATACCATGGCGCTGGTACCCAATTTCTACGGGATACATTCTGGCCCTCCTTTCTCTGCTAATGTCTTTTCCCCGACCGCAAGAGATTGCTCGGATTACCGCGCGTGATATATCACTGACTGCATGGTTGGTTCGGGTGGATAACCAAACGTCAACGTCGTGACTGGTTTGATGAGATTATGTATCTCCATGGGCTTACCGTTAGCAGCAAGTATCAACAACAGCAAGGGGCAGATACAACCATAGATGAGCAGTCGTCTGCAGCGCAAGATCATGCGGATCATCCCCCTATAGAAGGATGCCACCATGCTGTGATCTTGGTTACGCACAAACAAAAAATCCGACTAAACAACTAAACAACTCCACTTCAAAATCACACTGTGTCGTCAAGTGCCTTACAATCTATTACCATACTTACAATTACTACGGAAGCGCAGTGCTGCCACATGAGAAATAAAATTAAGTCGTTTTAACGAGATAATAAGTCGTTTTAACGAGATATTATCTCGTTAAATCGACTTAATTATCTCGTTAAATCGACCTATTATCTCGTTAAATCGACTTAATTATCTCGTTAAATCGACCTATTATCTCGTTAAATCGACTTAATATCTCGTTAAAACGACCTAATATTTTTTCTTCCTTGGAGCGCTGTGCTGCCATAGGAGAAAAATATTAAGTCGTTTTAACGAAATATTAAGTCGATTTAACGAGATAATGTCTGATTAAATAGACTTAATTATCTCGTTAAATCGGCTTATTATCTCGTTAAAACGACTTGATACCTCGTTAACTGTTAGTTTTGATTTTAGTTTGACGACTTATTAACTCGTTAAAACGATTTAATTATCTCGTTGAATCGACTTATTATCTCGTTAAATCGACTTATTATCTCGTTAAATCGACTTAATTATCTCGTTAAATCGACTTATTATGTCGTTAAATCGACTTATTATCTCGTTAAAACGACTTAATTATTTTTTCTCATGTGGCAGCACTGCGCTTCCGTAAATTACAGTGTATCGGTGGTAAAAGATTGATACTCACATCCACATTCCTTCTGTGTTGTGCGAAGTACTAGAAGTGATAGGAACACAATATGAAGAGATTTGACAAAAATTTATTCATGGTACCGTATAGTTCGTATGAACACTGATGAATAGTAGTCCCTGGTCGAGTAGGCTACGCCCATCAAAAATAGCAAGTTGTTCATAAAATCCAGCACCGTTTTCTATTTGGCTCGAAATTCAATATATTCGTAAAGTTGTTTTTGGTCGATAGTGTACAAATAGGCGACGATATATATGCTATATGAGAAGTGTCTACTAAGTTTGAGTACCGTCGGAATAGCTATAAGCACCAAATTTCCATGTTGAAGGCGGTAGCGTTGAACTCGGAACCCATTCCGACTTTTACACATTGCCAACAATCAACAGGCCCACCACGGTTCTCAATCTTCCCACTCGAAGCACCAAATTTCCATGTTGCAGGCGGTAGCGTTGAACTCGGAACCCATTCCGACTTTTACACATTGCCAACAATCAACAGGACTACCACGGTTCTCAATCTTCCCACTCGAAAAAAATAGCTCGTTAAAAACCCCGCCAAAATCCTAGATCTGGATGTTTTGCGTGCCGTGGACGTAAAACAAGAACAATATTTTCTCATTGTTCAGTTCTAACATTAGAAGATATTTTCCAAGAGTAATTTTTGCTGTCCTGGTCAGGATATTATTGTTCATCGGGTTCCTTAAGAGTGACATGGGAACAAAGATCTACTGGTATTTATTTGCCAGTACTAGTCATTTATTGACTAGTTGCCAAACTCCTAATCTGAAAACAGTATGGCGACTGGACGCAACGAAATACTTCTGAAGATTTGCTATGTACTTTGCAAGATTTAACCAGAAAATTAGAATATCATTATAATTGAACACACGTCAGTTACTTCGGCGAGCAGAGAAATATTCACCACGATTTTTCGTTCAATTTACTATCTCGTACACAATAAGGCAGAATGCATACACAGGGGGTATCAGAAACGTATATTAGATGTATATGGAGTATCTGGAAGCGTGGAATGCACAGGCCGGTATTTGTAAGACAGTAAGTGCTCAGTTACGCACGGTAGTTGCATGAACCCTCATGAATATATCGACCTTTTGCCCAAAACATATTATGTTATGGTATGATGAATTCCATCTGTCCCACCAACGGAGGAACCCTTTTATGTGCGACAGATCTTCTGTGGATCAACATGGTGACGTTTGCTAAGTATTTTATCAAAGGACCTAAGCTCTCTGATTATACGTACAAGTATATGATGGCTTCAGATAGTATACAAATATTGGATGATAGGATGTCCAAAACAGAGTTTACGGGATTCAGAAAAGTTATATTGGACGAGGCGCAGCCTCGTCCAATATATAGCTTTTCTGAACCCCGTAAATTCTGTATTGGACGACCAGCATCCAATCTTTGCTATATTATTAAAGTGATATTGGCAGTAAGTTATGGATTTTTCCACAACTATCTGATTGAACGAAGAAAACATAACAGTTATATATCTGCACTTGTATGCTCAAACAGATGTCCCTTTCTAATCGATTTCGTTGCGAGTTTCTGGTGGAGATATTTTGAGTTTGTTTACATTACCGCCATTCTCGGTGCTTTGTACCCCTTGATGCAGTGCGATTCCAGCTTACTCGTATATGTTCGAGCCAATCGAGCGTGAAATAGGTTAAGTCAGAGGTAACTCTGAGTGGCGCACAACACAAAAGAAAAGCGGCTGCTAGTACTGTCATATGTTTGATTTATCCATCTGATCAAGCATAGTTTGTTGTGTAACCTATTTTTCTGAGATCACAGGCATGTAATTGATTTACAAAAAAATAGTTTTCCTGCCAACATCACTTTAACAACACGCTGTTTGTAACAACCACGCTAATTGGCTGTTATCGCGTCACCGTCCAATATACGTAATCCCATATACATGACTCGAATCCAATATACTTTTTTCGAGGAGCGACCGCGATGTCCGATAGGCCTACACAAATGCAATATACCATTTCAGGATCCAGCATACATAATTTGGGAGTGACACGTGGTACAAATAAACCAATCAGAGAAGATGATTCGTGCCAAGTTAATAATATTGTAGAATATTCCACACTCTCTGATGGCTTACATATATAGCGGGGGCACTGAGTTTGGTTAATTTACTAGAATTACTGGCCAAATAAACGCATGTACGTGATACAAGTGAGTGTCTGGTTATACTATGCAATGTATATGTGTAAGACATGGACTGGCTTTATAACGCTTGAACTGTAGTTCAATTAATTATCAACGATATCTGATCATTCGCAAAATATGTTTAATTAATTAGTAAATAGATTGTTAAACATCCTTTGGCAACACATGCGAGCGATACACACGTATTAAATGAACGACATGTATTAATGATACGAGATGCTAGTATATTAGATCTCCTGAATATACTGTATTAATATTGACATTTTGACATATTATTTTATAATTACCTGAAGTACTAGTAAGCAGATAGATGAGTTTATTTCATTATGCTATTACGATCAAATTTAACGCAAGTGCGTATTTATATTCATTTGGTCTGCTTACATACATACATGCCAAACCGAACAGCATACAATTCAAGACAAAATAATAAATTATATACATATTAGTAACTATAAATCATTTACCATCAAGAAACAAACAAGGACGATGTACAAATGAAATGTGAACAGATGTCTTCATATCACACCACTGTGTATACACAGTCGTAGACGTAGACTCATAGTGAACCCTGTTTGTAATATAATTTGACAGGTGTTTTTTTTATCTTCGTTTTATCTAAGTAAAACAAGACGAACTGAGAAAGGTGTAGATGGGCAACTTGATGACCGTCCGTCTGTCACGCGATCATTCATCGGTCGTCTGATGCGCGATATGACCGTGGTGCAGTCAGGATTGCCTGGCCTCGCTTTCTTCTGTGATCCATATTGAGCAAATTATGAATGTGTGTATCGATAGAATTTGACTTCGCTAGCCAGAAAATACAGCCGCCTCTATCCACAAGATCACAAAGATTGCATTCAATCTACGACTTCGCCTGACAAGGAGGCAGGCTACCATGGGCAGTGACCTTCTGTGTGACTTGCATTGTATGGGCGAGTGCAATGGTAGGCCTACAAGCGATTGCAATACGGTAGTTCAAGATGGAAAAAGGCCTTTCCAAAGATTCCATCTAATGACCTGGAACCGATGCAAACAAAATTTCCAATTGTACTGTTATTTGTGTTTTGGTAATCCCAAAAGTCAACGAAGGCTAGCTGTTAGCTTGCTCTCAAAAGTTTTCCATATCACCAACAGGTGATTCGATTCGTAGCTGTGGACAATGCATGCATGTACACAAAAAATTTGAATAACTGCCACTTGACCTCTAACAGTTAAAATATAGCAAAAAAAGCTGTAAAGTCAATAATGAGCGATATTTTGCTCCGACCTTGAAAATGAGGTCAAAGGTCAATTTCAAGGTCATGACAATATTCAGCATATATCATATCCTATAGGTGCACAATTGATTCCTAAGCTGTAAAGTCGATAATAAGCGAGATATCAGCCACTTTGTGCTGTGACCTTGAAAATCAGGTCGAAGGTTAAAATCATGGTCACGAGAATATTCGACATATATCATTACCTATGAGTCCACAATTGATTCCTAATCTTTAATCTCAATATCAAGTGGAATATCACGGAAAAAGAAATAGCCCCCATGCCTAGTCAGAAAGTGTGGGCTAACTCCGCGAAATATATGCTGAATATTCTTGTGAGTTTGAATTTGACCAGTGACCTTATTTCTAAGGTGAATGAGATAAAATGGCTAATATCTAAAATATAAAGCATAATTTGGCCGGTAACCTGCCTTAGCCTTTGGGCTAATTTTTATCTCCCAGGTAAATCATGGATTTGTTTAGGCACACTCTCCCCACCGATTTAAAGATGAAAGAGAGGTTGCTCACTGGCCGATGGTTACAGTGTTAGTTCAAGACCTTTCTTCTTGAGAAGAGGCCTGATGACAGATGATTTCCAGGACTTAGCAAAGGTCACACTGGTTATAAATGTGTTAGACGTGTCAAGAAGGGGATAATGACACCCAATTGCTGTTTCAATAAAGTTGTGGGCAATGGATCAGAGGGACATGTGGTAGCTCTGACTGACTTTGTAAGCCTCTTCACTTTTTTTCATTGACTTCATGGAACACACCAAATCCGGTCGTTAGCATTTGCTCCTGTGCATAGGGTGAGAACTCGTCAAACTCCTTTCTGATTCTCTCAATCTTCTCAACAAAGTAGAATATGAACTCATCAGCCAGGGACTTCTGGTCCTTGTGTGCGGGTAGTGGGTTTTCTTTCCGCCTACCCATGAGCTCGAAAACAGCCCTGTAGACCTTCCCTGTGTTCTGGCCTGCGTCACGTATGGCTGACTGTATGAAGTCACACTTTGAAGACTTCAGGTTTTTTCTGTAAAGGAGCCTGATATTCCTAAAAGCTTGTTGGTCTTTTTGCGAGTTGTTTTTTTCTCTCTCTGAGCAGCTTTCCACTCTCCTTAGTTGCCTCTTCGGTGATTTGGCTTCCTCGTTAAATCAAGGAAGCATCTTCCTTGATGTGGTCTTCTTTTTAACGACAGGAGCGTTGTAGATGTCTCCAAACTCGTCAACATCCACAATACTTGTGGCGGAAACAACCTCTAGATCTAAGTCGTCAGAGAAGGCACTGTGTTTGATTTTACTGATCTTTTGGAAGGAATTCAACTGACAAATAAACTGTGAGTTCGGCCTCAAGAGACATGTCTCGAAAAAACAGTGGTCGCTGATGTAAAGACTTGGAAGAGGATCAGACAGCTGGAGTGAATCACCGTCTCTCGTTCGGAATAAGTCGAGTGTATTCCCTCTGTTATGTGTTGTACAGTCAACGTGTTGTTTTAGTCCAAGACAACACATCATTTCTTTGAAGTTCATGGTTTCCGGGTTTTGTGGGCGGAACCAAGTAGGACGTGAAGTTTCGTACACGTAATAAATATTACACGGTGAAACAACAGGTGTTATCTGCGGCCGCATCAGCAGCTGGTACATCAGACGCTCTAGGAAAGTGCTTTTTTCTTGGAATGTGAAGAATATTGATGGTCAATACGAATTAAACAACGTACCACGAGAAAACACAATACAGTTGACACTGCCGCGTAT
The DNA here is from genome assembly GCA_949152475.1 of Terebella lapidaria. Taxonomy (NCBI): domain Eukaryota; kingdom Metazoa; phylum Annelida; class Polychaeta; order Terebellida; family Terebellidae; genus Terebella; species Terebella lapidaria. The sequence continues at coordinate 27,331,409 of OX424566.1, read as the reverse complement.
ATATCCAGAGATTGTATCTTACTCTGATATCCGATGGTCCGATGTTCGTATGAGGGCATAATGTTAAATTGTATGAGGGCATAGTGTTTAGACAAAACTGCTGATATCACCAAGAGATCTAGATATTGATGACGCCAATAACAAACCTAAGTACAAGTCATTGAAGTATCGACTGAATCAATGTAGATTGGCATATTTTTGCATCTAGAGTCAAGTTAATTTGTCAGTGAAACACGATTTTTGGCCATAATTTTGTTTTGAATATTCGGATCAACTTGAAATTGTGTGTGTCTTATTTGAGGATCATGCCGCAATTTCTCACCAAATTTCAGAATTCTATCTGAAAAAAAAATGAAAAAGTTGGCAACCTACCCCCAACGTCAAATTTCAGTACAAAACGGGATCAAATAAATTCCATCAAATTCAGGGCTTTTATCATGTTTATGCCCGTACAGAATGAATCTATTAGTGTTGATTTGGAGTCGCAAGATACAGTCGGTGTATATTAAGTAAATTAATATATATATTTTTTTTAAAAAAATTGCAGCATGATACCCAATTAAGATACACAAAATTTCAAGTAGATACGATGATCCAAAACAAGAATACGGCCGAAAAGCATGTTTCACTGACAAATGAACTTTACTTCATAGTGACACCTATACGCATTCTGGTCATATACTCACGAACAAAATCTTGATATCCTTAGGTAGTGTTTACTTCTGTAACTTCGTCGTGTGCAACGTTTCAGTGTATACAAAACGGATCAAACGCATGCGCAAGAGCTTTAAATGGTGTATGCGATAGTCGTTTGGATGACATTGATTATAACGTCCTTAAAACTTACCCTCAAACCTGTAGCACGGAACGGTGAAGAAATTGAGCCCTTATGATAGTGAACCGAGGTGGCATCTTGTAACAGCCACCCTACACGTTTGTACTAGTACACAAAAGCACGTGGCTGCGAGTGTGGTTAAGGCGGTGTCAGGTAATGCCAATAATATCGACAAATTAGTGTTGCGCTTTGGAGAGAAAAGTTGTGAAAGTGAAATGTTCATTACATGTTGTCACGTGTTAATATATCTGTATCATCGAAAATTCATCAATGGAAAACCAGAAGAGAGGGAACTGCAAGTGAAAAAAACTGTTTTCAGACTTGATTTGTCAGAATTAAAATGTAATATTTCTATTACACTGTGTTGATGTACATGTACATGTAGTCTACATTATGTGTTGACTTCAGTCAGCAGGCCTTTATCAGCGCAGTCATTCATTATTAAGGCATTTCGGCAGAAATACCTGTAGGCCTATGGTATTAGCAGATTTTTTTCTTCTTATTAGGTTACCGGACCTTTGGTCTATAATGCCTAAAAATATTTCAAGAAGGAGGTATTATTTAGTTTTTTGATTTTCGGGATTATTTCAAAATGGCGGCCATTATCGACGAAAAACGGCCAATTTTGTAATTTGACGGTTGTTTTCTCAAAATCTGTTCATTACCTTTTTTCCTCATTGACGCATAACACTCCTCGTATGTACCCCTGTGACGTGTATAAATTTCGTTGCCCTTGAATTGCTCGAAGTGGGCCATTTTGGGCCCAAACTCGGCCCAAATGGGACTTTCCCATGTTATATTCTCCTATGCTTTATAATGGGACACATTATGCCTATAAATATCTCACTTAATATTGATATTAGAGACTGAGAATCAATTGTGGACATATAGGAAATGATATATGCTGAATATTCTCGTGACCTTGAATTTGACCTTTGACCTCATTTTCAAGGTCAAAGGACAAAATGGCTAATATCTCGCTTATTATCGACTTTACAGCTTGCGAGTCAATTGTGAACATATAGGAAATGATATATGCTGAATATTGCCGTGACCTTAAATTCGACCTTTGACCTCATTTTCAAGGTCAAAGGACAAAATGGCTAATATCTTGCTTCTCTATTGACTTGGGAACTTGGGAACCAATTGTGGACACATTGAAAATGATATACACTGAATATTTTGATGACCTTGAATTTGACCTTGACCTTATTTTCAAGGTCAGAGCACAAAATGGCTAATATCTCACTTATTATCAACTTTACAGTTTAGGAATCCATAGTGAACATATAGGAAAGGATATGCTGAATAATTTGGTTACCGTGAGTTCGACCTTTTGACCTCATTTTCAAGGTCAGAGAACAAAATGGCTAATATATCGCTTAATATCGACTTCACAGCTCAGGAATCAACTGCGAACATACAGCCGCCTTAAGAGAAAACATACAGCCGCCTCTATCCACAAGATCACAAAGATTGCATTCAATCTACGACTTCGCCTGACAAGGAGGCAGGCTACCATGGGCAGTGACCTTCTGTGTGACTTGCATTGTATGGGCGAGTGCAATGGTAGGCCTACAAGCGATTGCAATACGGTAGTTCAAGATGGAAAAAGGCCTTTCCAAAGATTCCATCTAATGACCTGGAACCGATGCAAACAAAATTTCCAATTGTACTGTTATTTGTGTTTTGGTAATCCCAAAAGTCAACGAAGGCTAGCTGTTAGCTTGCTCTCAAAAGTTTTCCATATCACCAACAGGTGATTCGATTCGTAGCTGTGGACAATGCATGCATGTACACAAAAAATTTGAATAACTGCCACTTGACCTCTAACAGTTAAAATATAGCAAAAAAAGCTGTAAAGTCAATAATGAGCGATATTTTGCTCCGACCTTGAAAATGAGGTCAAAGGTCAATTTCAAGGTCATGACAATATTCAGCATATATCATATCCTATAGGTGCACAATTGATTCCTAAGCTGTAAAGTCGATAATAAGCGAGATATCAGCCACTTTGTGCTGTGACCTTGAAAATCAGGTCGAAGGTTAAAATCATGGTCACGAGAATATTCGACATATATCATTACCTATGAGTCCACAATTGATTCCTAATCTTTAATCTCAATATCAAGTGGAATATCACGGAAAAAGAAATAGCCCCCATGCCTAGTCAGAAAGTGTGGGCTAACTCCGCGAAATATATGCTGAATATTCTTGTGAGTTTGAATTTGACCAGTGACCTTATTTCTAAGGTGAATGAGATAAAATGGCTAATATCTAAAATATAAAGCATAATTTGGCCGGTAACCTGCCTTAGCCTTTGGGCTAATTTTTATCTCCCAGGTAAATCATGGATTTGTTTAGGCACACTCTCCCCACCGATTTAAAGATGAAAGAGAGGTTGCTCACTGGCCGATGGTTACAGTGTTAGTTCAAGACCTTTCTTCTTGAGAAGAGGCCTGATGACAGATGATTTCCAGGACTTAGCAAAGGTCACACTGGTTATAAATGTGTTAGACGTGTCAAGAAGGGGATAATGACACCCAATTGCTGTTTCAATAAAGTTGTGGGCAATGGATCAGAGGGACATGTGGTAGCTCTGACTGACTTTGTAAGCCTCTTCACTTTTTTTCATTGACTTCATGGAACACACCAAATCCGGTCGTTAGCATTTGCTCCTGTGCATAGGGTGAGAACTCGTCAAACTCCTTTCTGATTCTCTCAATCTTCTCAACAAAGTAGAATATGAACTCATCAGCCAGGGACTTCTGGTCCTTGTGTGCGGGTAGTGGGTTTTCTTTCCGCCTACCCATGAGCTCGAAAACAGCCCTGTAGACCTTCCCTGTGTTCTGGCCTGCGTCACGTATGGCTGACTGTATGAAGTCACACTTTGAAGACTTCAGGTTTTTTCTGTAAAGGAGCCTGATATTCCTAAAAGCTTGTTGGTCTTTTTGCGAGTTGTTTTTTTCTCTCTCTGAGCAGCTTTCCACTCTCCTTAGTTGCCTCTTCGGTGATTTGGCTTCCTCGTTAAATCAAGGAAGCATCTTCCTTGATGTGGTCTTCTTTTTAACGACAGGAGCGTTGTAGATGTCTCCAAACTCGTCAACATCCACAATACTTGTGGCGGAAACAACCTCTAGATCTAAGTCGTCAGAGAAGGCACTGTGTTTGATTTTACTGATCTTTTGGAAGGAATTCAACTGACAAATAAACTGTGAGTTCGGCCTCAAGAGACATGTCTCGAAAAAACAGTGGTCGCTGATGTAAAGACTTGGAAGAGGATCAGACAGCTGGAGTGAATCACCGTCTCTCGTTCGGAATAAGTCGAGTGTATTCCCTCTGTTATGTGTTGTACAGTCAACGTGTTGTTTTAGTCCAAGACAACACATCATTTCTTTGAAGTTCATAGTTTCCGGGTTTTGTGGGCGGAACCAAGTAGGACGTGAAGTTTCGTACACGTAATAAATATTACACGGTGAAACAACAGGTGTTATCTGCGGCCGCATCAGCAGCTGGTACATCAGACGCTCTAGGAAAGTGCTTTTTTCTTGGAATGTGAAGAATATTGATGGTCAATACGAATTAAACAACGTACCACGAGAAAACACAATACAGTTGACACTGCCGCGTATATATCCAGAGATTGTATCTTACTCTGATATCCGATGGTCCGATGTTCGTATGAGGGCATAATGTTAAATTGTATGAGGGCATAGTGTTTAGACAAAACTGCTGATATCACCAAGAGATCTAGATATTGATGACGCCAATAACAAACCTAAGTACAAGTCATTGAAGTATCGACTGAATCAATGTAGATTGGCATATTTTTGCATCTAGAGTCAAGTTAATTTGTCAGTGAAACACGATTTTTGGCCATAATTTTGTTTTGAATATTCGGATCAACTTGAAATTGTGTGTGTCTTATTTGAGGATCATGCCGCAATTTCTCACCAAATTTCAGAATTCTATCTGAAAAAAAAATGAAAAAGTTGGCAACCTACCCCCAACGTCAAATTTCAGTACAAAACGGGATCAAATAAATTCCATCAAATTCAGGGCTTTTATCATGTTTATGCCCGTACAGAATGAATCTATTAGTGTTGATTTGGAGTCGCAAGATACAGTCGGTGTATATTAAGTAAATTAATATATATATTTTTTTTAAAAAAATTGCAGCATGATACCCAATTAAGATACACAAAATTTCAAGTAGATACGATGATCCAAAACAAGAATACGGCCGAAAAGCATGTTTCACTGACAAATGAACTTTACTTCATAGTGACACCTATACGCATTCTGGTCATATACTCACGAACAAAATCTTGATATCCTTAGGTAGTGTTTACTTCTGTAACTTCGTCGTGTGCAACGTTTCAGTGTATACAAAACGGATCAAACGCATGCGCAAGAGCTTTAAATGGTGTATGCGATAGTCGTTTGGATGACATTGATTATAACGTCCTTAAAACTTACCCTCAAACCTGTAGCACGGAACGGTGAAGAAATTGAGCCCTTATGATAGTGAACCGAGGTGGCATCTTGTAACAGCCACCCTACACGTTTGTACTAGTACACAAAAGCACGTGGCTGCGAGTGTGGTTAAGGCGGTGTCAGGTAATGCCAATAATATCGACAAATTAGTGTTGCGCTTTGGAGAGAAAAGTTGTGAAAGTGAAATGTTCATTACATGTTGTCACGTGTTAATATATCTGTATCATCGAAAATTCATCAATGGAAAACCAGAAGAGAGGGAACTGCAAGTGAAAAAAACTGTTTTCAGACTTGATTTGTCAGAATTAAAATGTAATATTTCTATTACACTGTGTTGATGTACATGTACATGTAGTCTACATTATGTGTTGACTTCAGTCAGCAGGCCTTTATCAGCGCAGTCATTCATTATTAAGGCATTTCGGCAGAAATACCTGTAGGCCTATGGTATTAGCAGATTTTTTTCTTCTTATTAGGTTACCGGACCTTTGGTCTATAATGCCTAAAAATATTTCAAGAAGGAGGTATTATTTAGTTTTTTGATTTTCGGGATTATTTCAAAATGGCGGCCATTATCGACGAAAAACGGCCAATTTTGTAATTTGACGGTTGTTTTCTCAAAATCTGTTCATTACCTTTTTTCCTCATTGACGCATAACACTCCTCGTATGTACCCCTGTGACGTGTATAAATTTCGTTGCCCTTGAATTGCTCGAAGTGGGCCATTTTGGGCCCAAACTCGGCCCAAATGGGACTTTCCCATGTTATATTCTCCTATGCTTTATAATGGGACACATTATGCCTATAAATATCTCACTTAATATTGATATTAGAGACTGAGAATCAATTGTGGACATATAGGAAATGATATATGCTGAATATTCTCGTGACCTTGAATTTGACCTTTGACCTCATTTTCAAGGTCAAAGGACAAAATGGCTAATATCTCGCTTATTATCGACTTTACAGCTTGCGAGTCAATTGTGAACATATAGGAAATGATATATGCTGAATATTGCCGTGACCTTAAATTCGACCTTTGACCTCATTTTCAAGGTCAAAGGACAAAATGGCTAATATCTTGCTTCTCTATTGACTTGGGAACTTGGGAACCAATTGTGGACACATTGAAAATGATATACACTGAATATTTTGATGACCTTGAATTTGACCTTGACCTTATTTTCAAGGTCAGAGCACAAAATGGCTAATATCTCACTTATTATCAACTTTACAGTTTAGGAATCCATAGTGAACATATAGGAAAGGATATGCTGAATAATTTGGTTACCGTGAGTTCGACCTTTTGACCTCATTTTCAAGGTCAGAGAACAAAATGGCTAATATATCGCTTAATATCGACTTCACAGCTCAGGAATCAACTGCGAACAGGAAATGATCTATGCTGAACATTCTCATGACCTTGAACTTGATTTTTGGCCTCATTTTCAAGATCAGATCACAAATGGCTAATATATCACTCATTATCAACTTCACAGCTTAGGAATCAATTGTGGTCAAACTCCAAATGATATATGCTGAATGTTCTCGTGACCTCGACTTGACCAATGACCTTATTTTCAAATTTCCTTTGACCTGATTTTCAGGGTGACTGGACAAAATGGCTAATATCTGGTTAGCCATTTTATCTGGCCATTTTATCTGCCTTTTATCATTTTATCTGAAAAAATGGCTAATATCTGTTAGCCATTTTATCTAATATCTGGTTAGCCATGAAATGCTCACTCTTTCTGGAACACCTGACTTCACCTCCTAATGGCCATTTTTGGGGGTTCATGAGTTCCCCGTCATTTTTGTTTTCTCTCACTTCGTATGCCTGATATGACTTTCTGTCCCGAGACTATGAGATTGGATAACGGACCCTGTTTTGTTTGCTCGGAATACTCAATACTGGGTATTGATTCCACGTTTTCTACTATCTCGCTCATTTACTTCATAGTATGGGAATCAATGATGGACATATAGGAAATGTTATACGCCAAATATTCTGATGACCTTGCCTTGGACCTCTGTCTTCATTTTCAAGGCCACAGGGCATTGCTAATATATCTCTGATTATTGGATTTACAGCATAGCAATGAACTGTGGACATGATATATATGCTTAATATATATGCTGAATATTCTCTTGTCCTTGAATTTAACCAGTGACCTTCCTAAAATCTAAAATATCAAACTTATATTGTCCGGTTGCCTATCTTTGGCCCTTGGCCTAATTTTTCAACTATTTTTTGTTCATTTTCTTTGGCCAATTCTCGATCGGTGTACTCTCCATTATAGCCCGATGTCGAAAAATTAGGGGTCACGATTTTACGACTTTTGAGTGTTCTGGGACTCCAGGCCATATATTGTGAAGCTAGTTTCCATTCGTTTTAACCCACTGAAATTTTACAGCTCAATATTGAACGACAAGGTCAAGGTCTGATAAAAGATAAAAATCGAAAAGTTGCAATGATTTATATTAGTGACTAATTTCCCTTATTAATTTGGTATTTTTCATTGCTCAATTCCCACCATTTGCTGTATGACCGATGGTCGTATGATCAAAATCCCCCATTATCGCCCAAGGTAAAACGTGTAAGGGTCATCAGCCGAAATCAATGATTCGTAGTGGTTTGGGGTTTGATAATTCCCAAACCACTGACGATATTCAGTAGAATTTTGAATTAAAGTATGAATTATACAGTTGTGATAGCTGGCGAAGTTTGGGTTGTCAGTATCAAGAACTCAGGACGTGGTCGACAGGTCGAGAATATGTTCAAAGTAGAAAACAGAACTCTACTTTGCTTAATGATAATTTCTCCCATGATTTTTGTATTTTTTATGGCCAACTTCCGACCAATTGAAATATGACCAATGATAGTACGACCCAAATCCCCGATTATTTTCCAGGTAGAAAATGCAAGGGGCATCAACTAATTTTTTTTAGTAAAACTAAATCTGGATGAGCGAGGGTCTGCAATCTCTGATTGTCTCGTTATATATGTTCTTGGATTTACACCGAATACAATTTTATTCTTTTGTGCTGAAACATGTGACATTGTGTAAATTGAAATATACATTGATGCCAATTTTCTATGTGGATGCAAAAGGAATTTAATTCCTTTATATTGTCTTTCCATTTTAACACACATATTCGACTCAATTCATGCAAATGCATAACTTGTTTACTATATCAAAGACATGCAACACAAAACAAATAAGAAACAATTTTATTTATAACAAAACAGATAACGAGTGCTAACAAACCATAAAAACGAACAAACAAATTTGGACATTCCAATAATAAAACTCTGTAACATCTGTACCCTCAGTAAGTTGGCTGTACATCTCCTACAAAAAAACATGTGATCAACAAAATGCATCTGATTATCATGGATAAAGAGACTAAACCACAAAACTTAACAGAATTTAGAAGTACACTTTCCAAGCAATCAAATAGCATATAAACAATTATTTGGTATTTGCTACTGGAGAAGTCTGACCAGCAACATTTTTTTTTCTTCAAAAATCCCTTGATTTCGCCGAGTGATACTCAAATGTTCATAGCGGAAAACGACATAGACAATACAAGGCACCTACCATCACTATAGAGAGTGATCCAATCGGTGTAGTGAGACACCCTGGCGTAGACCCCGGGTTTATTGACCTTGGCACACCCTTCGCCCCAGCTGGTGACGCCGTGTAGGTACCACACGTTACCTCTCTTGCAAACAAGCGGACCGCCACTGTCCCCCTGTTATTGAATAGCGAGGTTCAAATGGTAGTGAATTAGTATAGGTACCTACATGCACAGTAGGTGCTAAATTAATGATTCGGTTTGTGTGACAATCAATATCTCGTTTAATCAATTAATTAATTTTCCGTTTGAGACGAAGAACGTGAGACAACAGAAAAAGGCGAATAGCAATATGCTGTGAACGAAGACATCATTTTCGTCGCATTTTGTTTTCATCAGTTTTGTACATAACGTTGATTTTGAGCTATTATTGATGACTTCACACACGTGGCTTACAACACTCCACAATTTCAGACGTCTCATATACATGTACTTTACCCCCCCCCCCCCGCTTGTTTTACTGACCTGGCACGTGTCTCTACCCCCCTCAGGGTACCCTGCACAGATCATCTCCTCAGTGACACTCCCTCCGTACCACCCTCTCTGGTTGCACTCGGGAGTCGGGCGAATTGGGACCGCCACCTGATTCAGGATGTTGGACGCAGGCGATCCTTCAAATTGGAAGAGGGACTTTATTATTCTTCATATTTTGGAATGGGATCAGCACTTGCAACATGCACATGTATGACGAATTGTCTGTAACGTTAGCTCTAATGACGTTAAAACTTAAGCCAGAGGACGGCAAATATGGAATGACTACCCAATACCAGATGACCATTTTCAGGTTGATTTTCTACCTACAGTAGATGGATCTTTTTTTTTAAAAATAGAAACACACTACATATAACAAATGTACGTGCAGCAAAATGATTCTACTCCGATGTTAATATACAGTAAAATATGGCACGTAACGTTGGTACAGTAGAACTCCTCTGAGACGACCATTCGCCTATTACTTCTATTATTTTCCTTTGATTTGCATAGACAGTCCCCCAATGAGACCACTCTTACGTTGAGTACCTTCATATGTAGCGCCCCAGCCGGTGACCATGCACACCATCCCTTCCATGGCCGCAGCCCTCGGTACGCAGACCGGCTTCGCATACTCGCTGTACACGATCGGCCGGGTCAGCTTCAGCAGAGCGACGTCGTTCTGGTAGGAGTTGTCATCATAGTCCTGATGCATGCGGATCTCGGCCACGTCGAACGTCACCTCTCGTCCGCTGTCTGTGTTCAGTAGGTGGTCCCCAATCACGACTACAAGGTTCTGGGGGATTTGGTTTATTCTGAAATGAGGAGTTTTATGGGGGGCGATAAAAGATGCTGTTTTGGCCTCCCTTGACATACTTTTGCGCGTCCATGGATAAGTTGCTGCAGTTAGGCAAAAATATTATGTTTTATCTAAGTTTTTGTCCTTTCAATAGGCTGTAATGTATGGTTTTGAGATAATATCAACAAAAGTCTCTCTTTTTTCAGTGACTTTCCTGCCCTCTTCCTTTACTGGTTCGTGATATTTTGACTCGTGTCAATAAATCTACCAATTCTTCATAAAACTTGTGCAAGTACCTCACCCTAATCGATATACATGCATAATTATAGCCTACCATATATATTCTGCGCCTGTTACTAAGTTTCAAAATTGGAACATATTGTAAGTCAAATTATAATCTCCAAACGTACATGCAGTGAGCGGCCGTGAGGATCCATCTCTCGGCCACGACGCTGCCTCCACAGAAGTGAATTCCCGGGGGCGACTGGAGGCTGACCTGCCAGGGCCACGAGTTGGGGGCGGCGGGCACACCTCCTACCACACGGACAGTGAGGCGCGGGGCCACGTCTGGAATACCGCACTCTGTCGGGCGGGGAGGCATTATGTTAACATGTTGTGTGAGTGAGAAAAGCGTCCTTCTAAACGTTTCATCATGACAAGTGATATCAACTAATATTGTTGGATACGAACCATAGGTGTCAACTGGGGGAGGTGGGTTGACCGAATTGTCCAGGACGGTGTACACTATGCGAAACCCTTGACGTACGACACTCATGTCCGTCTCAAACGCAAGGTAAAGTGCTGGGCCGGTACTCTGTATGTTTGGGGGATTCGTCGTACCGCAGTACCGACCTATCAGCGGCGTCACCAACGTCATGCCGTCATAGATCGAGAGGACATCGTACCCACATGAGGCTTCATCCTCAACGTTGAACGATTCAAATCTTAGCTGGATAAACTGTGATTGGTGGAAGGGCGGGTGGATATGCGTGAAATTTCACTATAGAACAAAATAAAACAATCGATGTGGACATCTCGATTTTGATTGTGATCGATAGACTTCTGCAATCTGGCATTCAAAATGAGAAGCTAATAACTACAATGTCGTCCACATATACCAATCACCCATGCTGATGCTGCGCCTTGGTTTCGCATTCACATACCTGGCCACGAGAAGCCTGTATTCTCCAGGCACACTTGGCATTGTTGACGTAATTCTGGTTGAGCGTGAACCCGGGAGAAGTGATCTCCCCTCTCATGTCGTCATGTAGGAAAGGTTCGTACAAACTGGTGCACTCGTTCTGGCCGACCAGAGGTATGCTGGCAGCTGGGGTGGTGTGGGAAACGATGATATGAAATGTAATAGTTCTAGGTGGGTGAACTAATATTACACACGTATATCCTCCGTTTTATTGGATAAAGATATACTTTTAGCAGTGCAATATATAAAACCCATATAGGCCTGTTATATGTTTGGGTCCATTGCTTTTTATTTTTCTATTACTACGTAGATTTCTGAGACATCCCTACTCCACTTATATAATTAACCGAATGTTAATACTGTGAAAGGAATATATAACTGACTATTGTATTGCGTAAGTGTAGTAGGCCCACTCACCGTCTATCTGAGTGCTGATCCATGGGAGGTACTGAGTCACTCTGACGAAAACCCCTGGTTTTCTCGGCCCGGCGCACTCCAGGCCCCAGCTGACAATGCCGTGTATGCGCCAGGTCTCATGGGTCTTACAGACGAGCGGACCGCCGGAATCACCCTGGGTATTACATGCAAATACATGAAGTTGTTGATAGTTATGCGAGTGAATGTTTACCACCCGTATATATTTTGATTTTATGTAAAGAAAAAATTAAAATACCACCCAGATTAAAGTCCCGAGGATGATGGAAACTGCTTCAAACATACGTACATAGCATGGGCCACGGCCGCCCTCTAGGAAGCCAGCACACAGCATATTGTTGGTGACTCTACCCTCATTCCAGTCCGGCTGGTTACACTCCCTATTACTGATCAACTCTAGCTCGACTTGCTGTAAGAAGTTACCGTTAGCGGTGCCTGGGGACATTTTATTCCGACAATTCAACATCATTTGTAAACAAAAGAGGGGCACGCAAGAAGGTTAAACTTCAAAGTTTCATGTCATTCGATCATGTCATTGATAATCATGTCATTGAAAATGTCTTCAATCATACATTATTTTGTTTTCTCGATAAACGTCAATTGTAAACGTCAATTGGATGTTCATACACACAAGTCATGGTGTCAGTAATACACGTTGAAAATCTTATAGTACGCTCCTTACCCAATGTATCTCCCCAACCAGTTGCGACGCACATGAAATTGTCGAGGATTGGAATTTCTGCAAGGCACACTGCTAAAATCTCGTCTTTCATCATTATCTGGAAACAACGGGTACATGTATAACCTTCTATAGATATTTCATAAACAAATAGAATATTAATATTATTGTATATTTTTATACTCTGAGGAAAGGAACAAACCTGTCTGGAGAGCTGAATAATGGCGATGTCATTATCTATAGTGGTGGGGTCGTAGTCTACGTGTTCAAATATTCTGGCAACTGAGTAAACCTCCTCGATTGTACTGGTGGCTCGCAGGTTGTGTTCACCAAGAACCACGTACACATCACTTGGCGTCATGTTTTCTCTACAATGTCCCAAAACAAGAACTGGCATTGGTTGCTGAAGAGGACGAACAGGTTGTGAGACAGCGAACGGGTTGTTAAAAAATGAGAAATGTCCTCAACATGAGAATCTGAATGGAGCGTCATGCATGGCAGTGAAGAATGATCACAAACAATATACCCAGGGTCAAAGAGAAAAATACTGAATATTGAAAACGATTGTTTTTATGTAGACCTATCAATCGGTAGTACGGATAAGCTAAATATATTCGTGTTCAAATGTTCGTAATAAATCTTTACTTTACTCGAAACAAACGATATCAGGTTATAACATAATTTTCATCACCGTCAACTGTATCACACCAGGAAACCCCTGCACTCACACGCAATGGGCCGCTGTGAGGATCCAGTAGTCGCCGATGACGCTGCCTCCACAGAAGTGACCCCTGCCACTCTGACGAAGACTCGCCTGCCACGGCCAGGAGTTCTCCCTTGCTGTCTCCCCGCCAACGATACGGGAAAATACGGGCTGGATAGCCGGCTGGCCACATGTCTCTGGAAATGGAATTAGTTAGGTAATTCGGCTTGTTTTGTAGGTTCAATATGGGCAAGTATCAGAGTCTGCGTGACTTCCATGGAAGATCATCTTTGGATACGTGTTATAAAATCATTTATTCTTGATTGACATAATTCATCAATCCAGTATTTCACTTAAAACGTGTTGCCTGCAAACTTATATACTAACATTTAGAGAGGTGCGCCTATATAGCAATATGCGCCTATATAGTATATAGCAATTATTCCAATGTAATAGATGCCGGTATACAATATTGTGATTACTAGTAAAACATTGCAGTTGCACCACAGACCATTGATGAATGGAGGACGGGTTGGTGGTATGGAGGGCGTGGGTTGCGGTGCGTCAATGACGTTGTACGTAGCGCTGAATCCAAGAGCGCTCACGCTACGGTCTGACGTAAATTTGACGAGCATGTACGGTCCTAATGACGTCATGGGAGCCGGCAAGGTATACCCACAGAGCACGTGGGACGGAGTGGCGTCATTGACGTGTAGAAAAATTTCCACTCGGTCGCAGGAACAGCCTGTGCAAGTTTCAAGCGAAAACGCGGAGAACACCAGCTGGATAATCTGTAAGGGACAACAGGTCAATTGAGCAATATAGCTGATTGAAATAAGAGCCAAAGCATCATTTTCGCACTGCAAAGCCAAATAGATGTCGGATATTTTTTTTATCCACGATGCAAAGTAAGTGTTGCAGGAAGTCAGGCCTTCTATAATCCACCACACAAAAACGCTATTCACTCACTTTACCACTGGGAGCGTTTATTATCCATTCACAGTCACTTCGATCCGGGTAGTTATTACCGTCCTCGAACCCCGGGGAGTTGAGGGTCCCGCTGCTCCCAAGGAGACGTCCACTACACATCGCGGGCGTTGTCGTGGCAACCGTACTGGGAGTCGTGGGCGAAGTCCCGGGATGTGTAGAGGGCGTTGCCTCCGCGCGGAAGGACCACCGAGCATCGAAACCGGGGAATCTGTTGGCATCATTGGAGACGAAACGGACCTTGGCCGACGAGCTGAATATTCTAAGTGTTGGGGGAACTGTTTCCCCACAGAAAGTATAGCTCGGGATGAGTGTGTTTATGCTAGCGTAGATCTCCACTTTGTCGCAGCCGCATCCGTGGCACAATTGAAGACTGAACAGCTCGAAATGTATTCTGAGATACTGAATAGGGGGACACGTTAAACAAATGAAGTTACAGGAATAATTCATTCATCCGCAATCCGTTCAACCGAAAATTCGATTATCGAAAAAAGAACATTTCAAAGTTCCACGGGAGGTGGATTTATGTATTTCATTACAATGTGGTGAGTTGTCAGAGCATTTGATTGTATCAGCATATTCCAATTTTATCAGCATTGGCGTCTTTAAACTTGTGTTGTTTTTTTGCGTATTGTGGGAATTGTTGTTTAGAACCATACCATCCCAGTGGGAATCTGAAACGTCCAGATGCACTCAACGCCGTTGGGGTATCGACTCCCCACTCCAAACCCCGGGGAAGTGATTATTCCTGAAGTGCCGGTCATATCTCCGCCGCATTGCACTGCTGGCGGGCTTGTGGGAGGCTGTCCGAAGTCCTCGTGCCAGTGCAGGTGGAAACCTCGCATTGCCACGCTGTAATCCGTGATGAATTCCAGGCGTGCCCTGCAGCACATGATTTCGATTAACATACTTTATTATTAGGACTGCCAAATAGCAGATTTGTTAACGTACAGGCTGTATGATTTGTTGAAATGAACAATGTGAAACCAACGAGTGTATTGGTGAAACTTCCAAGAGATTTGTGGCACCTTGTCAAATATAACTATGAACTCCACGTGTAGCCTTACCAGCTGGCAAACACGTGTGAAACAACAAGAATAGATCTGTGTATATCTATGGGTTGACAGGGCGGATTTTCATTTTGCTATTCATACTTCAGTTGAATTTTGGGGCCACTTAGAGTTTGACTTCTTCGGGATATATTCGCTGATAAATTTAATTGATTTGAGAATTTCATTTATAAAGTTCATTGATAAAAGCGAAAGTAATTATCCATTGAAGTACACAATTTTCAGATTTTCAGACGACCCTCACTTCATAAGCAGCTCCGTTGGTCAACTCCAGGACCTGTTCATGTACTTGACTAACCTGCGACTGTATACGATGATATCGTCCGGGGTTCGGGAGCCACAGAGAGTTCTGGTCTCTGACGTCACAGTATCGGAAATCACGAGACGATCACAAACACAATCCGAGCTACAACGCTCGATTGACAATGTCGAGAATTGTAGCAAAATGTCCTGAAAATGTTTATGTATTTTGTGTATATATGTGCATATATGTAGTACTATACATATTCGTGAGCAAACGTAATTGGTTGATTTGGTGGAATAAAAATATGTGATATGGAGTGAAAGGTGATAAGGGTATAATTCAAATTTAAATCTCGATTTGGATGTGTTGAGATAGGACCACATGTACTGGTTCGAATAAAACCAACTAATGTCAACCACTCAGATTTTAGGTATACACTGTCATTGTCCTATTGACTGTATAACGTCGCCTTCTATGATAGATCTATAATGTTAGCCTGAAAGAAACGGATCACATGTCACTCACGCCAGATTCAACGCCAATAGTCCAGACACACGTCAAGTCATGTGGATAGGTTCGTCCTGGACCGAAATTAGGGGATTTCACTTCGCCATTACTAGCGATGAAATCACCCCCACACTGCGAGGCCGTTGTCGTGGCAACAGTGGTTGTGGTAGTTGTGGGAGTTGCCAAGGGCGCTGTCGTGTACGTTGCTTGGAAACCACGCGCCGTCACGCTGAAATCTGACGTGAAAAGTATTCTCATCCGGGTTCCGCTGGATATGACGTCATCCGGGAGGGAATCCCCACATAGTGTTGCTACTTTTGTGCCCGGGGTATACCCGTCGTAGATTCTGACTTTATCGCATGAGCACTGTGCACACTGTTCCAACTCGAACTCGGTGAACTGCAGTCTAATGGTCTGAAATTTGACGAGATAAACCGGCTATAGACCCTATATAAAATAAACCCCATTTGAACCTGTAACTTCTATAAAATATATATATTTCGTGCTGAATCAATTTCAACAGAGAATCCCAAAAGACTTTTGCTCATAACTTTATTTTGAATCGTTAGATCACGTTGAGCTCCCAGTTGGCATGTAACCATATTGTTTCACCAAATTTTAAAGTTTTACATACAAGCCTATTACCTAAAGCTGAAATGTTAGCAATCTATCCTGCAATGATAAAGTATTCACCCCAAATGGGATCACGGACATGGGAGCAAATTTAGGATTCCGTGAACATCATGTCTATCCGGAATTGTGTTAATTGTAAAGTTTTTGAGAAGACAGACTGTTCTTTTGAAATCAGATATCATCTTTTCAAATCGCCCTTTTCTTTAAACATCAGAAAACTTGCCAATCTATGTCACATTTCACAGACTTTGGAGTAGACTGTCAACTTTAATTATTTGAAATATAACAGTTATTCTTGCCAAAAGGAAAGGAATGGAATTTGAAACTATAATGTTAACTTTGATTAAAGGTTCTACGCTTTAATATACATGTAAATGTTGAGCATCATGACAATTTCGAAAGTTGAGCGAAATTCAATATCAATTCCAGAAAAATCATCAGGTACTTTCAGACCCACCCCGGATGGAACTTCTATCCGCCAGGTGCATGTGACGTCATTGCCGTAGCCATGGTTACCGGAGAACCCCGGCGTGGATATCTGTCCTGAGCTGGCCGTCAAGTGTCCGCCACAGGATTCTAAAAATGTCAGGTGAGCGCATCAATTTATGAGGTCATATTGAAAATTATCAAACACAATAAGAAATGAAAAAAAAATTTCAATAGTGTTATATAGGTAACGGTAGTAGATACCGTTTCAGTGTAAGAAATAAGATATTGTACACGAAGTATGGAATGTAATGAATGATACAATTCGTTGCAAACTTCCGTTTAAACCTACACTGTAAGACCATTCCACAAATTATCAACGTTGAAAATTAGCCCAAGGGCTGAGATAGGTTAAGAGACAATTTTGATTTTAAGCATTGCAAGCAGCATATGACCTTTAGTGGCATATGCTTTACCAACCAAGGTCATATTGGTGGATTTCAATGTCACCATGCGGTGTGCTGCATAGAACTTTCTTTATGTTCATAATACAAATATATAATTCCTATTAACAAATATTTCGTCTGTGAAGAGACCAGTCTACACATTTCAGGTCAGACGAGACTGAGATTTAGCCTTCAAGGTCCTCTAAGATCAAGCTCACCAATAGATGTGCCATATAAATATATGACTTCTTATAAGCTTGCAATATAATCCTAGCCTATAGGTGCGGCCACGTTACACACTCCATGTCACATTTCGCAGTGAAGGTCATCCGAGGTCAAGTTCTAGGTCATAATCAGTTGTTCCATATGCGACTTCCTATATGCTCATAATGCAAACATTAGCTCTATCTGCAATAATTTCGTCTGTAGAACTAAATTTGGGCAATCTGTTACCAGAAAATTACTGTTTTGACCTTTCAAAGTCGAAGGTCAAATTCAAGGTCCCTTCGACAAATCGTCATATATGACTTCCTATTTTAAAGTGTCAAATTCTATGAGTACAGTTCTGGCAGGTCCCATTATGGAAGAGAAAAAGTGTCCAGAAAGTCCAGAAATGGCCCAAAATGGATAGTAATGGGATTTGTGGCAGAAACATTTTTTCGCCCACCCGCCAAAAAGCAAAATGGCCACCACACGCAGACCGGCGATTCAATAGCAACTTGTACATATCACAGAGGTATATAAGGGGAACCTTTTGAAACCAAAACTCGAAACTGATCAGAAAAGTTTTTAACATAGGTATTTGACCATACGTCCGGTAACCTGAAAACATTTTGAGAAAACAGCCGTCAAATTTCAAAATTGGCCGTTTTTCGTCAGAAATGGCCACCATTTCAGAAACATTGCGAAAATAAAATATATATATATATATTAGATATTAGCCTATTGTCCAGTAACCTTGAAATTAAGGTCATTGGTAAATTCAGAGTCACGAGACTCCACAATTGACTCCTAAGCTGTAAAGTCGATAATTAGCGAGATATTAGCCATTATGTGATCTGGACATGAAAATGAGGTCAAAGGTCAGGTCATGAGAATATTCAGCAGATATCATTTCCTATATGTTTGCAATTGATACCTAACCTGTAAAGTCCATAATAAGCGAGATATTAGCCATTTTACTCTCTGAACTTGAAAATGAGGTCAAATTCAAAGTCACCAAAATATTCAGCATATATCATTTCCTATATGTTCACTATGGATTCCTAAGTTGTAAAGTCGATAATAAGCGAGATATCAGCCATTTTGTGATCTGACTTTGGAAAAAAAAATTAAGGGTCATGTTCAAGGTCAGGAGAATATCTAGCATATATCATTTCCAATAGGTCCCCAATTGATTCCTAGGCTGTAAAGTTGATAATAAACGAGATATTAGCCATTTTGTTCTCGACCTTGAAAATGAAGTCAAAGGTCAAATTCAAGATCACGAGAATATTCAGCATATATCATTTCCTTTATGTTCACAATTGATTCCTAATCTCTAATCTCAATATTCAGTGAGATATTAGCAAAAATGTATCCCATTATAAAGCATAGTATAATTTATCATGGGAAAGTCCCATTTGGGCAGAGTTTGGGCCCAAAATGGCCCCCTTCGAGCGATTCAGAGGGCAACGAAACTTATACACGTCACAGTGATACATACGATGAGTGTTATGCATCAATAATGAAAAAAGTTACTGAACAGATTTTGAGAAAACGACGAAGTCGAAGTCCAAATTTGACCGTTTTTCGTCAAAAATGGCCGCCATTTTGAAAAAAAAAATGCGAAAATCAAAACTCTAACAAATACCTCCCTCCCAAAAATTTCAGGCATTTTTGTTCAAAATTTCATAAAGATTCGACGGTAAACTTTAAAGATAAAAAAGTAGACGAACGACGACGGACGACGGACGCAACGCCACGGCAATAGGTTATCGGACCTTAAAGAAAATAATACACTTCAAACAATTTGCTGAGGAGTAAAAAGATACATTTCGGTCTTGCTAAGATTGTTATTTGCTACAGAAACATTTTATGTTGAATTATTGTCATGGTTTAATTGGTTTTATATTCTACAAAAGCAAATACATCTACATTGCTTATATTATTCATTTGTTTTGTTTTTTTCAATAAGTAACGGTATATATAGGTAGCGTGTTTTAATAGGTACCTACAAAAACCTACCTATAAAATTGAATGATAGTCGGAACCCCGGAGCTCGCTCGGAAACATCGGTTCTGAACACCAACAGGATCACATTGGTCGGATATATGACGTCATTTGGCGGGGCGCGGGGATACCCCGGAGATCCGCAGAAAGCGTCTTCGGGATTCCCTGCTCCATTTCTATTCGTGTAGACGGATAACGAGTCAAAACTACAGGTACTCTGTCGCTCCACGTTGAACGCATCGAACACCAGTTGTATACGCTGACGAAATGGTTGTTCCAGGTGGAGGAAATTATTCAAAATCAAACAGTACATGGGCTTGTCAGTTGCAGAATTAAATACTAGGCCCCTATATTATGTGCCTATTCGGATATTTGTATACAGAAACATCGTTTTATACGAATGAAACTTCTCAGAGTTTGCTATCCTACAGAACTGGTTACAAATAAACTGTATGTCGCCAATATTTTTGCGATACGGACTATTGCCATTACGAATAATCAAACAGTAGCCTATAATTTCTCGACATTTGGAAGGCTTTGTCTGATATACACAGACAAATGGTCACCATTACAAGTAAATCCACTGGATCTTGGTGATAAAACCAATATGGTACAGGATATGTACTGGAATTTCGAAGAGTTGAAGACATTCTTCAGACATGAACCGACAGATTGTCGAACTAAACAAAAACAGCTGATGTTTTTGTTGGTATTGAAGTTTCCCCTGCGTAATTATTGTTTTGTATGCATAAATTACATAAAAGGGGTGTATTTCTGGAAATACAGTTTTTGATGTGCAACAAAACAGATCCATAATATCTATAGATATGCATAACGTTATAACATCGATCCCGTTAATAAATATATGCAGGATATTTCCACATTATTGTTATTAATTGACAGAAAACGGTCGGAATACATATAAACATATATAAACTAACTCAGTAACTTCAACCTGAAAAACGTTTATCGCAACTTGGCTCAAAGTATCGGTACTCACAAATCCCGTTGGTGCCACAATTCGCCAGCGACAGAGCACGTTGTTGTTGTAGATACTTGGATAGCCTGGACTGGAAATCCGCCCGCCAGTGTCGCGGAATGTAGCAATTGTACCGTCACAGCCGTCTTTGTTATAATAATAATAATAATAATAATAATAATAATAATAATAATAACAATAACAATAATAATAATGGAACTTACCAAATGTTTTGGCTTGAAGTATTCTTGTGGAACTTTCTTCCTCCTGAAGGATATTTTAGTTTTTGTTTAATATTAATATATTGATTGACACATAATTGAAAGCACATTTGAAGATATAGATATATTCGAGTAATTGAGACTTACATCAGACAAACGAACGTCCGTCGTTTTGGTTTGTGATTTCTTTAATTTGTCCAAATATCTGCAAGGAAAACCTTTTGTCATCAACACGTAATTGTCTAAATTATCCATACTGTTCTATTTTTTAACATATTATTACAAATATTAAACCGATATGACGCATATTACTAATCATGCGGCACATTCAAGACACCAAATTATATATCTACTATCAAGATACAGGTATAATTCCATTACAATGAATGAAAACATTAATCAACAGTGAATTTAAGTCAACAAAATCTCCACATAAATTCGAGAAGACCACCAAGCTGACCTGGATCCCAGCTTGTGCTTGTTGGCTCCGTGAGGGCGGTCACTCAGACATTGGACAGCAACAGCATACAAACATATACACAGTAGACACGAGGACGGGTAAAATCGTGCCAGTTTCATCTACAATAAACCGTCGAAAAAGTATGTATAACTGAAGATGGCGTGAAGAGAAATTACATGAGATGATGCATGAAGAAATTGTACGATATTTTCGTCTACTGTACCTTTATAAAATCAACTCGAATCCATCAGAAAAAACAGCTTATGTGCAGACGCGTGCTGGTTCCAAAGAGTTTAATACTCTCTTCGCTGGTTCTCTAAAATGTATGGCCGGGTGGTCGTGTGTGATGCCGTTTGCAATGCAAAAATTGTACACCGAAATGCATTTTTGTTTTTGCTACTCAGTGATCTACAGTACTCTGCTCAGTATTTTTTTTGTTCGGTCGCGCATGATCGACGCCAAGGATAATTGAAGTACTCAACTTCCCTGGAATATATTTACTAGCCATGGTAAACTGGTCAAGAAAGAACATGACGACAGGTTGGGCGAATGGAGCCGTGGGCCCCCTGTGTCTACAACTACAGATCGGTTTCGAGATGATCTTCCAGCATCAGGACGAGACACTGGGAGAAGAAACCAGATGGTTGCTGGATCTACATTATCGCCGCCACAACACATCGTACATTCCAACGCGACTGAAAACCGTGATGACCGACCTTTACCACTTCGAGGCAGCGTGAGTGATGTTCGGTGCTAGGAACTCGCCCAGCCCTCTCAGTTAAACACTGACATCCAATCTAATGATTTGCTCAAGATTTCATGTTGGAATGTAAATGGATGGAATAGTAATAACTGTGTATTGAGAGAATCTATTGTATGCTGTAAATATCCTGATATTGTTTGTATTTGTGAGACCCATTTGTCAGGTACAGATAACATTTATGTCACTGGATATAAATGGTTTGGACATAATAGGATTACTCGTAATATTAGAGCCCCCAAAGGATCGGGAGGAGTAGGTATATTAGTTAATGAAGCATTGCTTAGTTACTTTGATATACAGGTCATTGACAAAACGGTGGAGGGAATTTTAGGTATTATGTTATCAGGTAAATGTTGTGACTTGTCTATCGTGTTATTTGTATGTTATTTACCTCCAGTATCTTCAGTATATGGTAGAAATGCTGATAGCTTCTTCGGACACTTGCTGAGCCAAGTATACATGTACTCCGAGGTAGATCATATCGTTATGTGTGGTGACTATAATGCTAGAATTGGCGAATGGTCTGAGTACATTATTGAGGTTGACCACGCCCCAGGAAGACAGGTTCTAGACAGAGTCAAAGCTGGACACTATGAAAGTTTTATTGAGTTCTTAAAAGATAGTAGAATGTGTATTGTAAATGGCAGAGTGACACCAGAGCACGATAGGTTCACTAGTGTATCATCAAGAGGAGCATCTGTTGTGGATTATTTTTTACTAACACAAGATGGTATCAAAGATTGTATTAAGTTTGAGGTGGATACCATGTCAGAGATTATCAAGAATTTTGATCTGCTCTCATTGTTATCAGACCGGTGTAAAAGCCCAGATCACTCACTACTTACGATAACTGTGAATTTACTCTGTGATGTTGGTAAACCTGATGAAAATGTCACTGATGTACAGGGATCAGGCAATTATAATACGAAACGTTATGATTTCTCTAGGACACGTGATGGATTCATGTCGACACCTGAGTGGACCGAACGTATGAATAGATTTTTATTTCAGTTACGTACTTGTGTGAATGTTCCAGAAAATATTGACTGCCTATACAGTGACTTCGTACAGCTACTGCAATCAGAGATAGATGAATATGTACCTGTGATAAATAGGAATAAAGGTAAATGTGGAGGCCGTAGTAAACTACATAAGCCATTTTGGAATGACGAGTTATCAAAACTCTGGAAAGATATGTGTCAAGCAGAAAATATATTTTTGAAAGCTAAATATAGTACTGTAACAGAAAAAACTTTGCTTAGAAATAATTTTCACAATAAGCGGACATTGTTTGATAGAACACTGCGTAGATTTGAAAGACAGTATAAGAGACAAAAAGTTATTAATATTGATGAGGCTTGTGTAAATAACCCGAAACAATTTTGGAAAATGCTGAAAGCCTTGGGGCCGCGGAAACAAACAGATATACCGCTGCAAATAAGACAGGGTAATGACATTGTTACAGACAAAAATGTTGTATTACAGACCTGGAAAGAAGCTTTTGAAAACCTTTACCAAGGTAATACCATTGTATCAGGAGATGGTGATAATCTGTACCATGAGAGAGTTAGCACTCTCGAGGTGCATGAATATTGTATGCATGATGATCGGTATGTAGAGAATGATTACATCAACAAGGATATAGATTATGAAGAGGTCAGACGCTGTGTGTCCTTGCTCAAAACAAAAAAATCATGTGGTATGGATAATATCCCAAATGAGGTTTTAAAACATGACATGGTTGTACCATTAATAGCCGAATTTCTTAACATCTGTTATAAAAATTCTTGTATTCCTAGCATATGGAAAGATGCAGTAATTAAGCCAATACCTAAGTCTAGTTCGAATGACCCCTGTGTACCCTTGAACTATAGGGGTATCAGTCTGCTCTCTTGCGTTAGTAAATTGTTATCGGGGGTTCTCCGAAATAGAATAGGTATGTTTTGTGAAGAACTTGACTTGATTGTGGATGAACAGAATGGGTTCAGAAGACATCGATCTTGCCAAGAACATATTTTTACATTAACAAGTGTCATACGCTATCGTATGACAAACAAATTGTCAACTTATGTTGCTTTTGTGGATCTGAAAAAAGCATTTGACTGTGTAGATAGAGATATGTTATTTTATACACTCCTTGGTTATGACATTGATGGTAAAGTGTTTAGCACTATAAAACAAATGTACTCAGACACTAGGGCTTGCCTAAATCTGAATGGTGTGCTAACCAGCTGGTTTGATATATCTAGTGGTGTGAGACAAGGGGATAACCTGTCACCTCTATTGTTTGCTTTATTTGTGAATGGTTTTGCAAATGTCATAAAGGCTACTGGTAAAGGGGTATGGATTGACAATGACATGATTAGTATTTTGCTGTATGCAGATGATATGGCTCTAATTGCGGATACAGAATGTAGTTTACAGGTGATGATTGATGTAATGTATAAGTGGATGAGTGAATGGCGTCTGAAGGTCAATGTTGCGAAAACTAAAGTTATGCATTTCCGTCCAAAGAAAAAATCACGCACACAATTCGAATTCCAATTTGCTGACAGTATTTTAGGTAAAGTGGACTCTTACAGGTATTTAGGAATTTATTTAGATGAATTTTTGAACTATGATAAATGTACACAAGTGTTAACAGAATCAGCAGGTAGGGCACTCGGTGGAATTATAACTAAGTTCAATGCACTAAAAGATTGTGGTTATAAAACATATACAAAATTGTTTGAAGCTGGAGTTTTACCCGTATTACATTACGGTGCAGAAATATGGGGTTATGGAAGACACATCAGATGTGATACTGTTATTAATAGAGCCATGCGATATTTTCTGGGGGTGCATCGTTTTGCCCCTACGGCTGGGGTACAGGGAGACATGGCCTGGTTGTCTTTAAAGTTTAGACGATATATTCAGATGTTGAAATTCTGGAACAGACTCATTCAGTTAGACAGCAATAGAATTACCAAAAAAGTATTTTTATGGTGTTATGATAATCCATGTCACAATTGGTGCGGTGAAATTATGAAAATTTCATCTGAATTAGGTCTAGCACATATTTATGAATCTAAGTCTATATTTGATGATGTTGTGGTTTACAACAGGTGTTATGAACGTATGTGTGAAGAATGGAAAACAACTGTACTGAAAAAACCAAAGTTAATAACATATAGAGAATTTAAATTCGATTTCCAGGTAGAACCCTATATAATTTGCTATAGTTCTAAGTATGTTAGATCTGTATTTGCACAGTTCAGATTTGGTATTCTCCCATTGCACATAGAAACCGGTCGCTTTCAAAATGTATTCGATACAACTGAAGGCATATACAGAAGAATGACAATAGAAGAAAGAACTTGTAATATATGTAACTCTGGTGAAGTTGAGGATGAGATACATTTCATGCTTGTATGCAAAGGTTATCAAAAAGAACGGAAACAATTTTTTGATTGCTGTAAATCATGTGAACCTGACTTTATTAATATTTCGGATGTCGAGAAATTGAAGTACAGTATGAGTCATAACTGGAAATTGTGTGCAAAATATATAATGCAGCTATGGGAAAAACGAAAAAGTATTGTATACAAATAATGATGTTGTCAGACTACAGATAATCTCTGTTGCACCTACCAAAATTTTAGTTCTGGATAGAAGAGTCACTAATAAGTCCTGAAAGGGCTGGATGCTATTTCTCTTTACTGTATGTTCATTGTTGTTATTTTATACATGCATATGTGACTATAATAAACAAATTCATTCATATTTAGTACGGCATAAATCATATAAATACCTCTTCATCATTGTACTCAGTGGTCAGGTAGTGTTATCACAATTCCATGGAGACTGGTGCATTATTGAATCGATTTTCGTGTGCATTGTATGGGACATAACACAAGTACCAGACCTTATGTTTCTACCCATGAACTTGTCCTCTATTATTGAATGATTATCATGTGGACACTAAACGCCCATGCTATTCGGCAGGTGCTCTCCACCCCTTACAGAATTGTGGTTTTCTTTAATCTGGAAGTGAACATTACCTTACATACTCAGGTCAATATTCATAACCAAGAATTCATAAAGATACCATACGAAAATCTATGTGAAATCCAGCCCCATAAGAAGCCATTTGTATATTTGTGTTTTATCATATGTTAGGCTGTATTTCATATGAAATGATTGAACAAACACTGAAGTCAATTTATATCCTTCAAGAATGATGACTTTTGCTTTCGGCTTTTATTAATCACATTCGATTATTGTTGTGCATATGCTTATTCAACAGAGCCACTAAAAAGTTTGGCTCAGGTATTATGCGCGAAACATGTACACGTGAATCTACACGTTATGATATTACTAGTATGTTCAATGGAAAATGTTTGGTGTTGTCTTAATATAATACTGAGACGTGTGGTGCTCAGATATCTGGATTTACATTCAGAAGTGGTGCAACCAAGTCGGTATTCAATGAATGTACTTGTTCAACCTGCGTGTTCTGTGAACTTTGATGCTTTTTTTTTGTTTTGTTTTTTTTTTTCAGCGAGCCCCAGACCCCCGGCCCAAATGTGTAGCTTCCCTTCTACATTTTTTTTACAAACTTTTCATAACTTAATCATCAATGAATTTTTAAGTGAATTTATTCTCAGGAAAGCCTACAAAATTAATTCAGAAAATGAAAAAGGCTCTGGTTTCTTGGGCCCTTCAGACCCCCATCCGAGACGGGTTCGTTTTGTTCTTGTTTTGTACATTTATTATGTAAATATAAATCAATGGGTATTCAAGTGGATTTATACCCAGGAGATACCAGGAAGCTACTACATGACATATAAATGGATCTGGCTTCTGGGGCCCTTCAGCGGGCCCCAGACCCCACGCCGTATAATGTTGGACCCCCGCTTTTCAAATTCCTGTATCATAAAATCCATAATCATCCTATTATTGTACAGCCACATCTGTAATTACTGCCTGTGTGGCGGAGTGGATAGGACTGGTGGCCCTTGAAGCGACGTAACTCACGGTGCGGGAGGTCTGGGGTTCGAGCCTAGGGGCGGCACTTAGTAAGTAGAGTTTTTCATCCTGGTTAATTATGATTTTCCTTACTGAATGGTTAAGGTTTTCCCTACTGAACGGTGCTTACCAAATTAAAAAATTTTCACCCAACGTGAAGCTGTAAATTACAAGCCTCTGGTTTCCCACAATACACGCAAGTGGTGGTTGTCCACGTTGTGAAAATGAATTCGAATGATTCATCTCATATCATCAATGTCGGATAATCGTACATAGTCCTGTTGTTAATTGTTATGTTTTACATATGATGTTAAGTAGATTGCACGTTTTCATTAAACTTGTTTTTGCTAACTCTGGGAAGATTCATTCGTAGACATCCTGGCAGATGTAGCAAAGGTTAAAGTGACCTTGTTGTCTCTTTGTAAGTGTAATTGCCTTTTGATGGTCATTAAACGCAATGGGTTGACCTGTATAGATACATCAGTTTCCCACGTACTTGTATATATGTTTTTTCAATACATCTGCTGTAATTGTCAAATGAGCGGTAATATTATAATAGTCATTTGACGACCTGGGTTCAGAAGAAAAAAAACCATGCTGTCATAACTGATGCAGTTTTGTTGTTGCTAAGAGTACAGTTAAACACTGGTTATTTTCTTTGACGTTATGTAAGTATTTCATGGGGTGCACTCAGACGTTAGTCAGAGTAAGGTGTGTATGCATATCATGTAGGTCAGAAACCAGTACGAGGTTCTGTGGGTTCCTGGTATCGTATGTAATTTCAGCAATAATACTGATTTGGCAATTGTTTTCTCCTAATTCAAGAGATTCGTAAACCTTCAGTGTGTATGTTTGTGTCTTGTTTTGTTTGTATTATGCACTTATGCATACATAATTTAGAATGGAGCCATCTAATACAATTCTGTATCTTCCGTTGAACCTAAACTGTATTATAGATGAACAGTGGATAGGGCATATATACATATACATTGCCGTATGTATATGTGGACATTGTGATGTAATCTGTTCGAATACTAAATACAAATATTTAGACCCTGGAGGGTACCAAAAGCCACTTAATGACCCACTGGTTTGATCCCACTGGAAATTGATTCGCAAAGTGATGAGATGTCTCTATTATCGTTGAAAGTGGCACGACACCTTCACATGGGTCGAACACATATACATTCCACTCAAATAAAAGGTAAATACACACAGTAGGGGGCGATAATATGCTGGGTCATCAAGAGGAGAAAAATGCTCTCCAAAACGTTATTGCCTCTCACTTTCAATGCATATATTGGAATGAAGTGTTAATTACTCCGGCAAAAATATCCGACCATCTTCTGTGTGGAAAACGGTCAAGTACCAAACAGTGCACAATACATAATATTGAAGCACCTCTATCGTGTCATGATGCCCTAGAATATATCGGACCTTGGTTCAAATATTATTTGAACAAAATTATTATTTGGCAGTGTGCACTTAGAAAATTTGTTGTGACATGTTCACGTTTTCGCCAGTAGTTTGATCGATGACTTGACGACACCAATTATGTAAATTATAATTGGTGTATTTCACCTGAAAGTCAAAGGGCGATTTTTTTTTACAAATTTTACACTTTTATTTCAAAAATTGAATACTCGGATCCATCCCAATGTTACAGTACAGCCATAAACGGTATCTCGGAAAATTCATGGTCCGGATTTGGTAATGTGTGTACTAGGAATGAAATTATTGTTGTTATTGCGGATCAGGATACATATTCGTGTGTAGACATTTTTAGATCTCGAGGGGTTGCACGACACAGAAATCAAGAAAATGCATATGCGTTGTATTTGAACCCAGGAATTTCATGATGGTGGTAAAACTAATATTGGTGTAGAATGTCATTTTGTCTTCAATTTCGAAATAATGGATCTGTAGAAATATTGCCGTTCGACTCCCAAGTGACGTTTCTCAAGTTACATCAAGATTCCTTTTAACGTAACAAAAACTGTGCGCAAAAACAGGTTTCAAATAGCCGAGTATAGATATTTTATTCCGTATCAATATATGTGTGCACTCGCCTTTAGCAATATCATAGTAACGACATCGTTGTAGTATACTACATGTATGTGTATACTCCATAATTTATTTGTATTACTAGTTTCCGGTGTTAAGTTCTGCATGTTAATTTTTCGAAATAATTTTGAGGCCAGCTTTCAGCTAATTTGGTCTTTCAGTTTTCTCTTTCTATCATTTCATTGCACACCCTGCTTATTTTTTATACCCCTCATCTGTAAAGAAAAAAAAATTAAAAACTGAAAAATACTACTAGTATTTTTCAGTCCTATTAATTTTATTATTTCTGAGATTTTTTCTGCCGTTTGTTGAACACATTTTTTGTGTCATAAAGATGTTTGCAAGATAAACCGATCACGTAAGAGTCTAATACCTGAAAAGTCGCGACCATTTGTCGAAAATATTTTGACTGCTCTAAGTTCTCACGATATTACACAATACATGATATTTTCATTATTCATTTCTTTTCTGACTTGAAGAATTGTTAGGATCGTCACGTTGCAGGTAGGTGCTGTCCGGGGGTAAGCTACACACCGCGATGAAGTAGCGTTCAATATACGGGGGTATACGGTAGAGTGGTGGTCTTGTGGTTAGCGAACCGTGTGACTACAATAAACCAAGACAGAGTTTGGTCTGAAAGGGTGTGAGGGTATGAAAAAATGACACTACACGAAATATTTCGGCGTGAGGCGGGGGGGGGGGGGCGGGGGGTGGTCGATGTCGGAGGCTTTGTATGTGTGCGGCCAATATTTTCACTCGATAGGGTCGACGACCTATACACAGAGACCAACACCACCAAAGAGAGAACATGGGTGACTTCAACGCGCACAACTCCACGCAAAAACTCAACGCGACTGCGCACACGTAAAAGGAGAAAAAAAACTAACGTCTTCGTTCTGGACTTCCGCTCTGATTTGTTTATGTCAATTATAGGCCATTATTCGAGTTGTAATTCACTAAACATATGACGCGACTACGACCATTAACTTTATGATTTACGGGTGTTTACCCTCGCGAGGACGACTTGTGAGTTTACTGAGAGGAAACTGACAAAAACCGCTGTCAATTTCTCTTCAAAGGAGCGTTTTATTCAACCTGACGTTATTTGTTATAATTGAAACCACTCCCAAAATGTGCCGGGAACACTTGGAAGTGACAGCTGTTATATGACATAACAAAATGTAATGGAATATTCGCTTCTGGAACGTTCATGGAAGACGATCAACTATGAACATTTCGGAATTTCATTGGAGGTGAGTTCAATATCGTTCAGATAATATACACACTTGAGTATACCTTGTGTACATATTTCACGTTTCACGCTTGAATGACTACGCGTAAGTGCCCTCTGATACTCTTGAAAGCTTTCATGTAAATAGGTTTTTATTGATTTGATTTGTTCGCTGTTACATGTATTCAAGCCACGTTTAGTACCGGGAATATTTCTTTAGTAAGCCAATAAGATATGTACTTCCTTTCACATCTATCAACTAAGACGCGAATATGCAAAGCTCCCATGCAGTCAAGTGTTATGTTATTACCCTCGCCCCGATAGGGGCAGAGGGTATTGCAATTGGGTCTGTCCGTTTGTATGTCTGTTTGTCTGTCTGTCTGTCCGCGCGCATATCTCAAAGGAAAATGGTCCGATCAACATGAAACTTATAGGGATGAAGCGGTATCTCAGTGGCTCGGTCCTCCTCAAATCTGGTCAAAATCGGACAAAAACTGTTGCCATGGCAACGGAAAATGTAAAAATCAATAATTGACCATAACTCCGGTTCTATTCAAGATAAATTTTTCTAACTAATTTTGTATTTTTCTATGGCCAATTCCTGATCATTTGATATATGGCCCGTGGTCGTACGACCGAAACTCTCCATTATCGCCCGATGTCGAAAAATTGGGGGTCACGGTTTCAATTTTTTTTGGCCAGCGACGTTTCAGTGCAAATGTCTGCGCTCATAACTCAAAGGCAAACGGCCCAATCGATTTGAAATTTATAGGGCAAGCGTGCTATGGTGCTGGCTCATTCCCTTCAGAATTTTGCCAAAATCGGATGAAAACGGTTGCCAAGGCAACGGAAAAAAGAAAATCACATAATTGGCTTTAACTCCGGTTCTACTCGATATTAATTTTTCCAACTATTTTTGTATTTTTCTTTGGCCATTTCCCGATCGTATGGTGTACGACCGATGGTCGTACGACGAAAACTCTCCATTATCGCCCGATGTCGAAAAATTGGGGGTCACGATTTCAGTTATTTTTGGCCAGCGACGTTTCAGTGCAAATATCTGTGCTCATAACTCAAAGGCAAACGGTCCGATCGATTTGAAATTTATAGAACTAGAGTGCTATGATGGTGGCTCAGACCCTTCAAAATTTTGCCAAAATCGGATGAAAACGGTTGCCATGGCAACGGAAAAAAAAGAAAATCACATAATTGGCTCTAACTCCGGTTCTATTTGATATTAATTTTTCCAACTATTTTTGTATTTTTCTTTGGCCAATTCCCGATCGTTTGGTGTACGACCGATGGTCGTATGAGGAAAAATCTCTCTTATCGCCGGATGTCGAAAAATTGGGGGTCACGATTTCGGTTATTTTTGGCCAGCGACGTTTCAGTGCAAATGTCTGCGCTCATAACTCAAAGGCAAACGGTCCGATAGATTTGAAATTTATAGGGCTGGAGTGCTATGGTAATGGCTCAGTCCCTTTCAAATTTTGCCAAAATCGGGTGAAAACGGTTGCCATGGCAACTGAAAAAATAAAATCACATAATTGACTATAACTCCGGTTCTAATCAATATTAAATGTTCAACCTATTTTTGTATTTTTCTTTGGCCAATTCCCAATCGTATGGCGTACAACCGATGGTCTTAAGACCAAAACTCTCAATTATCGCCTAATTTTAGTGACTAAATCTGAAGGGCGAGGGTCTGCAATCTCTGATTGTCTCGTTATGTATATTTTTGACGGGTAAACGTTATAAGCAGGGCGTGGATGTAAATAGGATTTTTTTTTTCTAGAAAACTTGAATTGAGAAAACAAGCTGGAACATATCCGATATAGCCCAATACTCGTAATATAATGCTGAATTTTCACATTACAAGAAAATAGTCCAAGCATGACTTGAATATTCACTCTATATTATTCAGCAATGCCCATAAAACCACTTTGTGGAATTGTTTTCAACTACATGTACGTGTGGTTTATGAATTCAAAGTAGTTATCAATTGGGAGAAAAAAAAATCTCCTTTATGTGAGTAAAATGAAGTCACCGCACTTTACAACTTCCAACAAACACACTGTAGTTGTCATGCCATTTACATTGGTTTGTCCGATACTTTTCTAGGAATAATAAACAATTGCGGAAACATTTAGATTTATGCATACCTAAAACCATGTGTTTGACAACATTCTATTTAAATTAATATTCTGTTTTCAATATGCGCTGTAGTATGAACCATGAATTCGAAATAAAATGATATGAATGAGTGAATACCCTATCTGGAACCTTCGTGAGGTCTGAAATAATACAGGTGGATACATATGTAAGCCACATACCAGCAATAGCTGTTCCCAGTCAAATAAAAAAAATATATCTTATTTCAAACATTCATAGCTCTTTCTCGGGATAGGATAGCGTTCTTTGCCGATAGTTGAACGAAGCTAAATTCTCTTGATGTAACTTGATGTCACGTGGGAGTCAAATGGCAATTCATAATTATGATTCACTATTGAAACAGGTGAAAACACTATCTAGCAGCCATCTAAAAAAAATGCTGTCGACGGTCACTTCTATTATATTATGGACATGTATCATATACAAGTAATCTACAGTGGAGAGAGTTATTTTTGTGGCCAGC
This sequence comes from Terebella lapidaria, assembly GCA_949152475.1. Lineage (NCBI taxonomy): Eukaryota > Metazoa > Annelida > Polychaeta > Terebellida > Terebellidae > Terebella > Terebella lapidaria. The sequence goes on along the minus strand of OX424566.1, from coordinate 27,298,266 downwards.
GGAAATATGTTTGGATGGGAAAGTTTATGTGATTAATAACCTAAATTTATTGGATTAAATTGCTCATTATTCTCCATATAATAAACAAAGAAAAGCATATCTATAGATGTATATCCGAGCACAGACATTCAATGGTTTTAATGTTGCCCAATGTTTTGGATCAAATTGATAGTTTATGCGTCTATTTTGGTGTAGAAAAATATTTGTCATCACATTTTATCACTTTCATATCGTAAAATATAAAAATTGGCAACCTTTCGTAATTGTTCTGCCAACATCAGAAATTTAGCTCGATATTTTTGTTGTGCTACTGTATGCGTATGTATTACGGTAAATCAACAAATATCGCAAAGCTCTCACAGTATTTGTGTTTATTCACAAGATTAAAATGTGAAACCTCATGGAAACAATCAGAAATATAATTTTTTGAAAGTGCTGAGATCCTTTTGTTATGATTACATGTATTTAACAAAGGATAGTAGGACCGGGCCCACTCATATCTACCCTCCGTGGGTCTGTTTTTACCCAAACTTAGAAGACCAGCGCGAAGCGCTGGCCAATAATTGGCACCAGCCAATCATCGTCTGGCGATCGTGAGGTAATAATTTGCTCTCTACATTGTACCAGTAGTGTATGGTATTATATGTATCTCGCGGCCGGCCGTTAAATATATTACACTTAGCAATCAGCGTATGTGGCACCAATGGGCTTCCGTATTTCCCAGGGCTATGTGTTACCTCAACTTTGCAAAACAAGACAATAAAATATTTCACATCAAAGTCTTTATCGTGTCAGTGTTCGCTAAAAGCATTCATCTTAAGATTCCCACTCCCCTTTGAAATGTTGTCATCTTTTCAGGAGGCATCTTCTTGGTTTTGTGCCATGACAAAACACTACATAATAGTGCGTCAAGTGTGGCGAAATTTTTATGTAAATACAAACCAAGAAACCTGCTCAGAGAATCGTTTCAGAAAGACATAAATATGTCTCCGAAGAATATGTCCAACTTTTTTAATTCAATCGGTTTTTTTTTATCTGTTAATTACCCACACCAAATGTGTATTTCAGCACGTAAACGCGCCCAAGTTTTAGAAAGGTGAAAATAATTTGAACTTCTCTCGACAAAATTATGGGAAGTATAAATTTTACTGGGAGTGAAATTAATTGCACCTCCAGATGTATCAAATAACTCCACATGTCTGATATCGGCCCCTGTTTGTTTAGTTGGCAAGCTTCATGGATTTCTCGCGTTTCTCAATTCAGACAGAAATAAAGAAATGTTGATTTCATATATAAATTTAGGGTTACAATAAGACTTCGTGATGTGAATGTAGGTATTTTCACAACGCAGCTATATGTGATAACATCAGTTAATTTCCGCGTTAGCACACATGAGTGAAAACAAAGTATATTCTACATATGATCTACCCACGGTAGATAACGTCATTTTCCGACCAAAAGATCTTTATCACAAGTTATGTGTTAATAATTATTTTCTAGGCGGAGCTTATCTGTTTTCACGTCCAACTTCCTCTCAAAACCAACATCGTTTTCACATATATATTTTTATTCCCCGACGCTCCCACATATGCCCCGACGTCTAATGGAGAAAAATCAATAAAATACCTTTCTTTTTCCTCTTTGCAAATTCGCTGCAGACTGGACGTGGTCCAGAGGAACCTGCCGAAGACATTCGCCGTGATCCTCGCGTTGTTCCTGCTGCTACAAGTGGTGACGTATTTCTCCAAGTTTGAGATACACTTGGTGGAGCGGTCCGCCCAGGACACAGTCGTCCTTGAGTACGAGTATGTGGAGGACGAGGGAGGAAAAGACCCTGCGGACGAGGGATTAGGTACGGAACAACTCTCCTTCGACTTATTATTTCCTGTTCTGTTACTTTCTCCCATTTCTCTTCTGCATTTTCTGTGTTTATTCATCTCTTTCATCGATTTACTTATGTATCTTTTCACATCAAGACAATGCCTTTTGTTTAGTTTGAAAGGCATTGTCGTATGCTAATTTATTGCTAATTGGAAGACGAACTCTGTCATTTTTTTTAAAGAATAATCAGCTACATATAATAGGTAAAATATCAGCTCAGTTCCAACATCTCAACTCACTTTCCCGAAATTACTGTATATTTGTAGATTACGATGCGCTGGACAACCTCGCTCAGGAACAAGCGCAGTACAACTACCGCTATCGGTACAGCATGGACAAGCCTCGCAAGAACAGCAGCGCCAAGGCCGGAAAGACGGGAGACAAGGACTCCCCAATCCGCCACAGGGCGCGGTATCCGCCCGTGGACAGAGTCTGTACCATGCGGGAGAGACTGGCGCATCTCAAGCGGTACTGCGACCGGGATAAAACCATCGACGATACCTTCGAGCATAAGGATTTGGTCGTAGACGAGAAGCATCGAGTGGTGTATTGCTCGATCCCGCGGGTTGCAGCCACGTCATGGCGCACGGTCATGGCAAAGGCGACGGGGAATCTAGCGCTGAACATCACGTGGCCTCCCGTGCATAACAAAGCTTTCATGCAGGGGCTCGGTTTGAAGTTCCTAAGCCAGTACGACAAGCCCGACGCTAGTAGAATCGTCAAGGAATTCTTCAAGGTCATCGTGGTGAGAAATCCGTTTGATCGTCTCGTGTCAGCTTGGAGAGACATGCTGGTAGTTCGAAATTCCCCCGCTAGATGGAAACTGGGCGCGTCGATTCTAGCTGAGTATCGGGACGAAACTCACTACGAGTTGGCCAAAGAATGGAATGACACTGTCAAATTTAGCGAGTTCACTCAGTATTTATCAGACAAAGGCATCAACAACGAACAGTGGATGCCGTATGTGACTGCTTGTGATGTTTGTATGTACAAATGGAATGCCATTTTACGCGTGGAGACTACTTACAACGATTCCAGCCACTTTTTGTCAAAATTCCCGGAATATTCGGGCGGACTTCCGCGCTTGCATTCTCATAGTAAAGCGAAGGAACAGGACCAGATGGAGAAACGTTTGCCTGAGTTCGGTAAAGTACCTGCGAAAGTATTGGACTATTTGAAATTCAAATACGAGGCGGACTTGGAGATTTTCGGGTATGATTGGAATGTTGAGACAAACATGACGAGATGTGCTGTACCCACAGACGACGGCGAATTGTGTTGCTAAGTCTTTAAAAGTTGTTCGAAATATGTAAAATCTACTACCGGTATGTTGTTAATTATTCGATCAAAATCTCATGATATCACATGATACTTGAACTGTCTTCAGTTGATATTAATGAACCTCATGCAATGATATAAAAAAAATACAGAGAACGCGATTGTATAGTATGCAATACGCACATGTTGATATAATACTATACTAAAGTTCATCTGTCAGTGAAACACGTGTGTCATGCCGTAATTTTTTACATTAGAGCGTTGGGGGCGAAGCCCCCAACCCTCTACATGTCTATGTGCTGACTTTTTCATGGAGGTTTCATGCCAACCTATCGACGCACGATTTGGCATTTAAACGTTTAGATACCTACTTCAAATGAGGATTTTCTTCGTCCTTGACATAAAATCTCTCGAATTGATGGGAAACTTTGACTATTCCACAGATATATCAGGCATGAATCGATGTGCTAGGTTTGAGAAAATAACGTAAATGTTCAAATTATATAAAAACGTCCCAAAATGGCGGAGCCGATGGAAATTGACGTTCCCAGAATGCAAAGCAAATTTTACCACAATCACGCGTATTTTGGAACACAATTTCTGTTCAGCAAGTCGTGCATGCATACATGCATATGGGTATCTGCGTGTGGACATTTTTGGCGTTATGAAGTAAACACAGCGATTCGTCTGCGATGCCACGGCTACATTTACCGTAATTTGACGTATTTTATAACATGACAATTAAGCTGGTGTTCTGTGCTGGATTGCGAAGTCTTTTTATTCTTAACTGGTATTTTAATTTGCCCAGAAACTGAGTAAAGGCATGTGTTAGGCTATATCTGATGATATCGGATGCAGATATTCTTCATAGTTTCCAATGTTTTGAGGATATTTTAATGAGGGGTCATATCATTTTAGCAGGCGTACCTGTCCCATTGATCGATTTTAAAATAAATGTTTACTAATTAGTAATATGCATGAAGTAGGCCATATTTTTCATCCTATAGTATACGAAAATGAATTGGAATCACATAAGGGATGAAATTATGGTTTCTTCTTCTTTTTTTGGGGGGGGGGGGGGGGCGTAACGTTGTGTAAGATAATTCAGCTGTCGTGATGCTGAAGATGTGCTCAAGCTCTAATGTCGTCCTCCGCAGTTTGCTGCATTTTCTTGTTCACCGAATTTCAGAGTTCTATCTCAAAAATTGAAAAAGTTGGTAATCTACCCCAATGCTAAATTTCAGGGTCTGCACACAAAAACGAATTTTATTTGATGTTTGAGTTATATACTGATTCAAAATAAACATATTTACTTAATATAAACTGCGACTATGCCTTCCGATTTCAAATCAAAGCAGTAAATTCATTCTGTACTAGCATAAACATCATAAAACCCTGAATTTGTTGGAATTTGTTTGATCTCATTTTGGACTGAAATTTAACATTGAGGTAGATTGCCAACTTTTTCATTTCTTGAGATAAAATTCTGAAACTCGGTGAAAAATTACGGCATGATACCCAATTAGGACCCAATCCAAAACCAAATTATCGCCAAAAAGCGTGTTTCACTGACAGCTGAATTTGACTTCAAGATTGTAAGATATCCAGGCCACAGGAAGCTTAATAAATATGTGTGAGCTTTTGTGATGTGTTTTACTCTTCTACAATGCAAGGTTTTTTTTACAGAGAATAAAATAATCTTGATATTTCATTTACATTACTTTTTATCCAAAATTGAAGGTCATCTAACAATTACCTTAATAGTAGGCCTAGATATTGCACTCCTGATGAGAGGCTGTATAAGATACGTCACGTTACGGTAGTCATGAAGATGGCGCAAGGTAAATCGCTTCGTTTAATTGTCTGCTCTTCACTTGCTACAAATTATATACTGACACGAACTATTCCACAGACATATATAGTATGAGACATTTAGAATCCATAAATTGTCATGCAGAATACGCTGTAACGGCTTTGTCCGGATGAAAGCGGTTGATAAGATTTGCTATTGACTACCGTAACGTTTCGGTCCTACTACCGTAACGTGACGGATCTGCTTTTTAGGACTGCCGTAACGCCACAACTGTCATTTGGCAAATACACAGGTAAAATTAAACAACAATCATTTTCATCATTACAGAGATGGGTTTCAGATGCTACTTCTGTGCTGGTCAATGCCGGTTCAATGCTGTCTGAAGTTAACAAAGACCCCTCCACGTCTATCGCTTCTATTTTGGAAATAAATAAATGAAAAAAAAAAAACATTGATATTTTTACAGATTAAGCTCAGTGCTCAGTGGTACACCACTGACAACCTGTGACCATCCTCTTTGTATCTTCTCGCGTAGAAATAAAGGTTATAAATAAGATATTTGATTCACAATCACATCGGTGCTCCAATTAAACGTGTACATGGATCATAAATGTAGCATTTCAAATTAAGAACCGCTCAATACCCACAAAAGAAATATTCCACTGTAATTATTAATAAACCCCAGTGTATGTGTCACCATAACATTCAACGTAAGTTCTCACTATTTGTCCTATACGAACAAGCACGACCAAGGAAAATAATATAATACAAATATATTATATAATACAAAATAATATCTACATCCAAACCGTCCGCTGTGAAAGCTGCTGCAATGATCTACAAATCAAATTGACACACATGAAACCTATGCCTATTTTGCAGTGACAACTTGAAAATTCGGATGTTTGCATATTTATTACACTGAAACATTGCTTTGACCACAACATTTCAAACTACGAGAGCTATAACCAGATAACTGCTATAGATTCAACAAAGTCAACATGCGAAGCAGGCAGAAAAAGTCACCATGCTATCAAGTCCAAATCCGAATTCATAACTCCTGATCCATGAACATACCAGTGAACGACTAACAAGGAGCTATCACATACAAGGTCTGTGTAGTTATTGATAAAAGGTTATATATCATTGAAAAAAAATCACCCCGTCATCCATTGTTGATACGTTTCATACGTGCCCTGCAATTAAATAGGATTATACAAAAACAATTATTTGCGACAATGGGACTGCCTATGTAGCCCTACATGAAAGATATAATACTGGCAACAGATACACAAACTTGCAGGTGTATCCAGATAACGGCTTTGTCAGGATGAAAGCGGTTGATAAGATTTGCTATTGACTACCGTAACGTTTCGATCCTACTACCGTAACGTGACGGATCTGCAGTTTAGGACTGCCGTAACGTCACAACTGTCATTTGGCAAATACGCAGGTAAAATTGAACAGCAATCATTTTCATCATTACAGAGATTGGTTTCAGATGCTACTTCTGCCAGTTTGAAAGCCAGAAACGAAAATGAGATACGTTTATTTCTTTTACATATCTATGTCAGCTCCATATTTCTTGTAGAGAATCAATATATAGAACAAAATAGCACATCAATGATCTGCGTGGTTTCTAACGTTACGGTAGTCGGCCGTTCGCGTTACGGTAGTCACAACTCTGATATCACCTGACGTTACGGTAGTCGTCATTGGTTTTTTATCGAACGAATATCACACGTACACTCGCTGCTCTGGCTACTCTAATGAACCTTCATTCATTATGTGGCTTGAAAATTATTCCGACTTTGAGCTGTATCGTACAACTTATCGAGAAAAAAATTGATGAGAAACAAAACGAATCGAAAAACCTTCCGCCATTTTAATGACTACCGTAACGTGACGTTACGGTAGTCGGGGTTCCGACAGTGATGTATATACTGTTTCATAATACACTCAATGTTGTAACAATACAATGGGCAAGTACTCGTAATTTAATGGCCAAGTTATTTCAATCGATATTTATTAAATCAATTGTTGTTGGTTTATTTTTCAATATAACTACGTGTATATGGCAGTTCCATGCTGAAAATATAATGGAACTGCGCGCACTTGTCGTGAATCAACAACTTACCCAAAATTAATAAGTTTCAGTTAAAGTTACATGTGATAAATAAAACTCACAACGCCAGTGTTGTCTGCAGATTGCATTGCATTTACAACGAACAATGGCGCGACATTCGTAATCCCATAGTATCCGCCTAACTGTTCTGGGGGTACAACAAAGAAAGATATGTAAGCTACCGCCGTCCACGTGACATAATTCAGTGTCTACGAGGGGGGGGGGGGGGGCCCATCATATGCAGGCCTTAGCATAAAATATTCCAAAATGTTGAAGGTTTCCACCGATATATTTATATACCTAGGCCTATGACATTTACTATTGATATCTCATTTATTTTGAAATCATTATCACACCACTCAAGCGTCACTTGACAACGAAATGGCCTAAGGTTAGGTATATAAATAAATGCGATTCGTAACAAAAATAGTCATCTGACCTACATGTTTAACTATTGGGGCCACGCTCTAGCGAAAGTTCCCAATGAGAGACTGGTATTAAACACTTTCAGAAACATTGATTTATCATCAATATGGTGTTACGCATTCGAGAGTAGAAAAAAAACATTTTAGGATTATCCTCAGCAGAGAATTGCAGGTAATTTTATTTTGAATTTGAGCAACTTGAAATTTGGAAAATATGATTGCATGATGCGCAAAAATGAGCACAGGGACCCCCAATATTTTCAAAATCACAATTTATACCTGAGGCAGAACTGGATGTAAAAAAAATTCCATCATTTTTTGTGAGATCAAAATTTATGTTCAATTTTGGCGAGTGAAACCAAGATCATGTTGCACCACATTCCTCCATAAGAACGTTCATCCGAACAGGGTTTAAAAAGTTGACCTTGAGGTCAGAGGATTTTTAGTCAATGACAACTTGGTATCGATACGAAAAACGTTCCAATATTTTACTTCACGGTCTCATTTCACAGATATCGATCGTTATCAAAAAATCGATACCAAGATGATCGTCATATTGATCGCACTCATCATAGACAATGTGTAGTTCAGTCAATATCGAGTCTCGTGTGTACTTCAAATGTCATGAAAAACGTACATCCCCCAGAAGCTATGATAAACACAGGTATTATAGCTCTGAATACATTGACTGGCTGGAGCCATACCCCTTCTGTCAAATTTGCCTTTTGACTACTGAAAACCACCCCATTTTCAAGTGCGTAAAGACATGTACCCCACCCACCTATCACACCAGTTATACAATTCCTGGTGCAAAGAAATAAACGGCATTCAGAGACAGGGTATGCTAACATATTTTTGTACTCCCAGTGTTAAAATTCTTTGAATCAGCGAAAACTTCCTTATTTCGACAAGGACCACATGGAATAATATGGCGCGGCGTTGTGTTTATACATAAACTATTTGGGAATACAGCGGACTCAGAACGGAGACTTCCTGACATGATGTGAGTAGTACTAGTATGCTAGAAGTATGAACTAAAATTCTAGACATGTATCCCAAAAATAATTTTCATACTTAGGTGTACCTCGGCAAAATTATTGTAAATCACTTCACGTAGTTAAACGTTACATATGTCACGTTGAAAAGCTGTAGACTCACAGGCTTATTTACAGTAGCTATTTGTGTCAAGAGGTCCGCAGGTCTACTACAGGTATTCCTAGAGCGAATTTGAATATACATGACGTGCTTGAATTGAAATCTCTCATTACGAGTACGTACTGGCTGAGCGGAGCAAGATTCCATTCATTGGTATACACTTACTCCGCCAATATTTTCCAAAAAAAATATTTGAATATGCCAATGATATTAACAGGAGGTAAACCCAATGATTTTACTACTCAAGAATAGACAATATTCTAGACGATGCAAATGTAGATACAATAAAGTTTTTATCGACCCGCGACATGAGGATTTGATGTTCAATTGGATGACTATGGAACTCCGTACAAGATCGGATTCTAGGCACAAATCCCGTTGCAACTAAATACTTTGATACGCAAGTTGCAAGTTTCAAACAGTGATGTTTAACACAGGGTATATTATTCAGGATAGATCTTGATACAATGATGACCCAATGATTGTTGAGGTCTGTTGTTTGGATGGTTTTTTTTCATCAAGATCGGGTAGACACAATTTTTGTGGTAAATTGTGAATAGTCTCTAATGAACTGGTACCCTCAAACCAGGCCATTGCACAATAGTCGGCGGTAGAAATCTCCTCGAAATAACAGAACACATGGGGAAATAGCAAATATTCGAAATATTTTTTGTGTGGAATAATTGGTACGATTGACGTCTCAGGCAGGCGTGTGTGTAGGTCTACATAAATTCTACATCAAATTTACGTGGCATTATGTACAAAGTTCAATATTGGTCTGTTGAAAACAATTCATCACATGCAGTCATAACGTCAACATTCCGCAATATTTCATTATCACTATCACTATCCATTATCACTACCTGTGGTCCGATAAGCTATTGCCGTGGCGTTGCGTCCATCGTCCGTCGTCGTCCGTCGCCGACCACAATTCTATGTTTAAAGTTCACTGTCAACTTGATGCAATGCGATTCTAGCTAACTCGCATGAACTCGACCGTAAAACAGGTCAGGTCAGAGGTAACTGTGAGTGGCGCTCACAAATAAAAACAAAAGCTGCTGCTAGTATTGTTACATGCTTGATATCCATCAGATCAATATAGTTTGCTTTGAAACCGATTTTCGAGGCAACACAAGTGGAATAAATAGGTTTTTTTTTTCGCTCAGAATGACTTTAAATACAATAAACATATATCTAACAGAATGGTACATCACAATAGTCCCAACGTATCCCCAAATCTAACGTATAACACCAGGGGCCAGCCTCTTCATCAGGGTTCCAGCAGTAGTTTTCCCTGTTATTCACGGTTTGAGGAAAACGGTTTGAATACTTCGAATGATGATGAGGTGTATTCGAGTCCCAACGCTGACAGCCAATCCCCGTCTTCGTTTGATTCACGTGACCCCGATATTCGCCACCTAGATTAGTGTGCTTACATTCTGAAGATAAAAAAAACACAACCTGAGACTTTCGTCATATATACGTATGTAAAACAATCGGGATGAAAATGTGTATGTTTATTTCTGCTGAAAAAAAAAGTCATTTCGAAACTTGGTCTTTTCTACGGAGCCGCTGAAAGGACATGGAAGAAATATTTTTTGACATATATGGTTATTGCGTTCTCTCGCAATATTATTGCGTTCCCTCGCAATATTATCGCGTTCCCTCGCGATCTTATTGTGTTCCCTCGCATTCCGGATCGCGTTCCCTCGCGATCTTATTGCGTTCCCTCGCAATCCGGATCGCGTTCCCTCGCGATATTATCGCGTTCTCTCGCGATCTTATTGCGTTCCCTCGCATTCTGGATCGCGTTCCCTCGCATTGTGTTGACGCCAATGACCTCTGAGAAGGTTTTTCTACAAGATCGCGAGGGAACGCGATCCGGAATGTGAGGGAACGCAATAAGATCGCGAGGGAACGCGATAATATCGCGATGGAACGCGATCCGGATTGCGAGGGAACGCGATCCAGAATGCGAGGGAACGCAATAAGATCGCGAGGTAACGCGATAATATCGCGAGGGAACGCGATCCGGAATGCGAGGGAACGCAATAATATTGCGAGGGAACGCAATATTATTGCGAGGGAACGCAATAATATTGCAAGGGAACGCAATAACAATGTGCTAAAAAATATTTCTTCCATGTCCTCTCAGAGGCTCTGTTTTTTTGAGTTTTTTTTCAAACCATGTGGTTCTGAATCAATGCAGTAGTGAGGTTTTTGTCATTTATACCATAAGCAAAATACATATACAAATACACAATTGTACATTAATATTCCAGTGATAGTGGATTATTAATATCCACACCTTTCACGAAATGAACACTGTCCAAGTTCCTCGGTTGTCGATCAATTTCTTCCACGGATGCAATGTCATCCATTAATTCACATCTGGACATTTGTCCCAACAGAACAAAATTCCCCGCAGAACAGTTTTCACGTTTCTCCAAACATATCATTTTACATCTAGCAAGGTTTGACAAGTGATGGATTTCTGCAGTGTTTGCTTTTTGTATCCTTCTGTGGTGGAAGGAATTGAAATTGCAGGCCATGTTTCCATGGAATACTGCAAGCACAAGTAAGAGAATCGGGACCTGATTCCACATCGGCGCCAACAATTTCACTTTTAAAATCATGCAGGTAGGTTACAGCCTACAATGGTCTGCTTTCTGTTGTTCTCTTTATCTGAAAATTTGACGAAGCAACTAACTTCATAATAGCAATGTCATATACTTCACTGGATGTGGATCATATGAAAAAAAAAGCTTAGGAAAAGACGACACAGGCTGAAAAGACACATGGGAATCGATATATCCCGCTCCTATTTGCAAAACTATGAGGACAACTCAGGAATATAATATGTATGTAATTTATTAAAAGTTCAATTAGTGCAACGCAGAGAGACTATTCCTGATTGAGCTAGCCATAGGATGGGAATCCGATTTTTTTTTAATGACGTGTGCTCATTTTATGTGAGCTATATTGACATATCGTCTCTCAACAGGAATACATGAATGTTATGTACCGGTACATGTATCTCTGCTATCCGTGACTCTCACGTGGTTGAATAAAGAAGTGATATTAAGTTGATATGTGGGTTTCTTGATTGTATATGTTCCAGATATCTGATGGCTGATGGCGGAGAATCTGTCTCTTTTTTTTAATAATGAACGTATAGCTGGGTTCAATAGGTACGTTTCAGGACTTACCAGTTGGCTGATCCAATTTTGGTGTATTAATGTATACAATTCGATATATGTAACAATAAAACGTGACAAAATGAACTACTTTAATGTGTATTTCACCATGTCATAGCGATAGGCCTAGGCCTACACTACTACGTGAGTATCATCGCCAAATTGTATTTATTTCAGACTGCAGGACCATATAAAAAATAAAATACACATACATATGAGAAAAGAAAAGCCAAAGGGCTAAGAATAATTACCGGAGACATGTACAGTGTCAGATATGCATTTTTTTTTCAGGAAAATCGATGCTTTGACATATCAAATCCACTGAAGGTCAAATTCAAGGTCACCTAAAAGAACCACCTAAGTCCTTTTATAATTAAAAGACGCCAACTTTTGGTGTAATATCTCTAGGCACTCCAATTTTACCAAACCAGAAAAGTGAAAACAAGCCACTAACCAAACCAAATAAGATTTAATGATGTCTTATCTATGAAGAGCAATGGGACATAGTAATACAGAAATATTTGATTTTAAATAGAGATTTAACATGGGCGCGACCAAATCTGAATCCCTGTTGGTGGTGTTTTTGAAGTGGAACAGCACGATGCAGATTGCCTAAGGGGCCGTCTAACAAATGATATACAAACATGAGATACCTACAGCTTTCATTTAGCCACCGTGCAATAATATATTAAATTCATTTTGTTCCAGTACAAGCAACCAGCCGACATTGACATCGGTCCCCTAAACTGTTCCTCCCGGTTGAACACATATATCCCAGAACAAGCCCCTGTGTAACGCATGTATGATTTCCAAATTAAAAGCTTTACCAGATGCATAAATAAAGCAAGGGCGATGATAACACACTGAATTTGTTTGTATATGAAGAATTGTGTCCAGCGTCATGTAATAGATTTAATATTAGCATGATTCTAACAATTCTGGTCGCTCTATGGATCATCGCCTGTTTATATATTAGCATATGAGTAAAAAAAAATAGCCCAAAGGCTAAGATAGGTTACCGGACAATTTTGGTTTGGCCATGGCAGCATTGGCAGGTAACAGACCTTTTACCAATCAAGGTTCGCAGTGTAAACATATGACCTTGGGATTTACCAATCAAGGTCATCCATATGAACTTCGATGTTACCATTACATTTGATATTCTATATGTTGGGTGGAATCATTTAGGCCGCTCAGGTCAATTTACACATTCCAAGTCAGACATTTGGCACTCAAGGTCATCTGACGTCAAGTTCAAGTTCATCATTAGTTGTGCCATATATGTCTTCCTATATGTTCATAATGCAAACATGAGCTCTATCTGCAAGCATTTCATCTATAGAGGCAAATCTGGGCATTTTTCGACCCAAAAATGGCTGTTTTGACCTTTCTAGGTCATCGAAGGTCAAATTCAAGGTCACCACACAAGTCGCCCTATATGACTTTCCATTTGAAAGTGCCAATTTCTAAGCTCTATCTTCAAGCGTTCTATGAGTACAGTCCGGACAGCTCCCATTATGAAGGAAAAAAGTGCCGAAAATTTTCCAAGTCCAAAATTTTTTTCAAAGGGTGAAAAAAAATTTTTGTCTAGAAATGGCCCAAAATGGATAGTAATGCGTTTTGGAGCGAAAAATTTTTTTTTCGCTGACTCATCAAAAATTCAAAATGGCCGCCACACGGAGATCAGCGATTCAAGGGCAACAAAACTTATACACGTCACAGAGGTATATAAGAGGAATCTTTTTAAGCAAAAATGTCAAAACTGATCAGACAGTTTTTGAGAAAATACAGACCAGGTGCAAATTTGGGCATTTTTCGACCCAAAAATGGCTGTTTTGACCTTTCAAGGTCATCCAAGGTCAAATTCAAGGTCACCACACAAGTCGCCCTATATGACTTTCCATTTGAAAGTGCCAATTTCTAAGCTCTATCTTCAAGCGTTCTATGAGTACAGTCCGGACAGCTCCCATTATGAAGGAAAAAAGTCCAAAATTTTTTTCAAAGGGTGAAAAAAATTTTTTGCCCTAGAAATGGCCCAAAATGGATAGTAATGCGATTTGGGACGAAAAAAAATTTTTTCGCCGACCCGCCAAAAATTCAAAATGGCCGCCACACGGAAACCGGCGAATTTAGGGCAACCAAACTTATACATATCACAGAGGTATATGAGGGGAATCTTTTGAAACCAAAAACTCAAAACTGATCAGACAGTTTTTGAGAAAATGGCCGTCAAAGTCCAAACTTGAGCGTTTTTCGACAAAAACGGCCGCCATTTTGAAAAAAATGCGAAAATCAAAAAACCAAAAAATACCTCCTTCTCAAAATATTTTTAGGCATTTTTGTGCAAAATTTTAGAAAGATTCGATCGTTAACTTTAAAGATAAAAATGTTAACGCCGGACGGACGGACGGACGGACGGACGGACGCAACGCCATGCCAATAGGTTATCGGACCAAAGGTCCGGTAACCTAAAAAACAGATCTACTATACTTTTGTGAATACATGTGTTTTGGGGGTCTGGACATTGCTTAGCGGCCCCGTATTGGTCAGTCAAATTATGCATACCGCTGTGCTTTCTACTGCATGTTGTGTCAAACATGATTTCCCGCCTCCATCTCACCATTATAAAATCACATTTAAATTGTTAAATCTAATTATTTGACTGCTATTTCGTTGAAAATCTACGGAGCCCCTGAGGTGACATACCAGATATATTTATTAATCCGTGCGCACGAATGAGTAAACCGTGGCCACGAATTGGTAAACCGTGCGCACGAATTAGTAAACCGTGGCCACGAATTGGTAAACTGTGGCCACGAATTAGTAAACCGTGCGCACGAATTAGTAAACCGTGCGCACGAATTAGTAAACTGTGGCCACGAATTAGTAAACCGTGGCCACGAATTGGTAAACCGTGCGCATGGATTACCTTAACTAATCTGTGGGCATGATTTAACAATCCGTGGGCATGATTTAACAATTCGTGAGCACGATTTAACAATTCATGCGCACGAATTAGTATTTCGTGGCCACAGATTGGTATAACTAATCCGTGGGCACGATTTACCAATTCGTGGGCACGAATTAGTATTTCGTGCCCACAGATTGTTATTTCGTGGCCACGAATTGTTAAATTGTGCGCACGGTTTGGTAATTCGTGCGCACGGTTTGGTAAACCGTGCGCATGGATTGGTAAACCGTGCGCACGGATTGGTAAACCGTGCGCACGGATTAATAAATATTTTCGGTATGTCACCTCAGGGGCTCCGTAAAAATCAGCTCGATATACGACTAAATCTGTTTGGTCAGTATCCCGTTTTCACTTTGCACCAAGTCTCGGAAATGTAAAGTGCATAGAATTGGAGATATTACACCAAACGTTGGCGTCTTTTAATTATGAAAGGACTTTAGTTCTATATTGTCATAACGACACCAACAAAATTAGCCCAAGGGCTAAGAAAGGTTACCGGACAATATACATTTTAGATATTAGCCTTTTGTCCAGTGACCTTGAAAATAATTTTTCAACAAATATATCACTTCTAGTATGTCCACACTAAATTCCCAAGCTGTAAAGTCGATAATAAGTGAGATATTGGCCATTCTGTGATCGGTGATGTGACCTAGAAAATGAGGTCAAAGTTCAAGTTCATGAAAAGATTCAGTATATATCATTCCTCTATATTCGCAATTGATTCCTAAGCTGTAAAGATGATAATAAGCGACATATTAGCCATTTTGTTCTCTGACCTTGAAAATTGGATCAAAGGTCAAATTCTAGATCATCAAAATATTCAGCATACATCATTTCCTATATGTTCACTATGGACCCCTAAGCTGTGAATTTGATAATAAGAGAGATATAAACCATTTTGTATTCTGACCTTGAAAATAAAATGACTGGCCTTGAAATTTAGGTCAAAGGTCAAATTCAAGGTCATGAGAATATTCAGAATATATCATTTCCTATATGTTCACAATTGATTCCTAAGCTGTAAAGTTGATAATTAGCAGGATATTAGCATTTTGTCCTGTTGACCTTGAAAATGAGGTCAAAAGTCAAATTCAAGGTCACTAGAATATTCAGCATATATAATTTCCTATATGTTCACAATTGATTCATAAGGCATAAAGTCACTAATAAGCAAGATATTGGCCATTTTGTCCTGTGACCTTGAAAATGTGGTCAAAGGTCAAATTCAAGGTCACAAAAATATTCAGCATATATCATTTCCTATATGTTCACAATTGATTCCTAAGCTGTAAAGTCGATAATAAGCGAGATATTAGCAATTTTGTCCTGTGACCTTGGAAATGAGGTCAAGGTCAAATTCGAGGTCACGAGAAAATTCAGCATATATCATTTCCTATATGTTCACAATGTATTCCTAAGCTGTAAAGTCGATAATAAGCGAGATATTAGCCATTTTGTCATGTGACCTTGAAAATGAGGTCAAAGGTCAATTCAAGGTCATGAGAATATTCAGCATATATCATTTCCTATATGTTCACAATTGAATCCTAAGCTGTAAAGTCGATAATAAGCGAGATATTAGCCATTTTGTCCCGTGACCTTGAAAATGAGGTCAAAGGTCAAATTCAAGGTCACGAGAATATTCAGCATATATCATTTCCTATATGTCCACAATTGATTCCTAGTCTCTAATCTCAATAATAAGTGAGATATTAGGCTTAATGTGTCCCATTATAAAGCATAGGAGAATTTAACATGGGAAAGTCCCATTTGGGCCGAGTTTGGGCCCAAAATGGCCCACTTTGAGCGATTCAAGGGCAACGAAATTTACACATGTCACAGAGGTACATATGAGGAGTGTTATGCATGAATAAGAAAAAAAGTTACTGAACAGATTTTGAGAAAACGACAGCCAAAGTCCAAAATTGGCCATTTTTCGACGAAAACGGCCGCCATTTTGAAATAATTGCGAAAATCAAAAAACTAAAAAATACCTCCCTCTCGAAATATTTTTAGGCATTTTTGTGCAAAATTTCAGAAAGATTCGATCGTAAACTTTAAAGATAAAAATGTAGACGGACGACGACGGACGACGACGACGACGGACGCAACACCACGGCAATAGGTTATCGGACCAAAGGATCCGGTAACCTAAAAACCAAAAAGCTTTATCTGGTGGAAAACGCTATGATGAAATAAATGCCATACATAAACATTGAGAAATTATTGCTGGTGATATATCAGTATTGATGCCGAGCAGCCGATAAATTACTGACCAATTTTTTTCATGAAAGGCGAGGAGTATATAGAAAAGAAAATATTAAAGTGATATTGGCAGAATGTTATGGATTTTCCCATACCTTTCTTCGTTCTGATCAAACGAAGAAAACATAACAGATATATATCTGCACTTGAATGGCCAAACAGATAACCCTTTCTAATTGATTTTGATGCGTATTTCTGGTGGAGATAGTTTGAGCTTGTTTATATTTCTGTCATTCTTGGTGCTTTGTATCCCTTGATGCAACGCGATTCCATCTTACTCGTATATGTTTGAGCCAATCGAGCGATAACTAGGTTAAGTCAGAGGTAACTCTGAGTGGCGCACAAAACAAAACGAAAGCGGCTGCTAGTACTGTACATATGCTGTAACATGCTTGATTATTCAACTAATCAAGCATAGTTTGTTTTGTAATGTATTTTTTGAGACCACAGGCATTTTATGTAATTGATTTGGAAAAAAATATTTTTCTGTCAATATCACTTTAAGATCATCAGAATCATCTGGTGCCCTCAATTCAAATTAATCACAGTCATATAAATTTATTCAAACGTGGAAAGCATATATTCCATGAGTTCTCTGTGAGAAACAACATTTATTTCATTTCATAACAAAGCTTCTCTATGACAATCAATACATTTACATTGATAACTATAATGTAGAGAAATTGCATTTAATGACTGCATATCATCGTGCTCAATCGATGATATTGCAACAACTAGCATATGGTTATAAGCGAAATAGAACTCAATAAATACATGTACAATGTATGAGAAAATACAATTGGTATGAATCTAATAAATACATAGCTAATGGCCAGTGATGTAGATGTATAGTACAACATATACACACTTGAATCTGGCAGATGGAAATAACACTTGCACATTAGTGTATATATTAAATTAGATACATGCTTTCTATCCGGGTATGTGGACATTTTTCATGCCAATCATCCATGAAAGAGATATTAGACTATTTAGTATTTTGCAGTTATTTTCACAGATCAAGGCTATTTACATGTACCTAAGGTCAATGTATACAGACATTAACCCATTGATGTCATGTCTATAAATACAATATAATATTGTACATACTTATGAATGATATACATACAGTATATTTGCTCATTGCTTGTAGTTGAAAGAAAATTGATCATTCTGGATAATCCTCAGTAAATTGACTGATTCTCGTTTAGCCTATCATGTCATACAAATTAACACTACAGTGGCGAGTATCATCAGATACACAAGTTTCTCGCAAATTCTCTGCTATCTTTCCATTTTGGCATACCCTGAAGGGCAGAGCATGGATCAGTCACACTCAGTCCCAGTCGACATGGATGGTATCCCCTTCCTCCACAGCATAGAATCCAATCTCTTTCTGGTCGCTCTCCATGTCAATAAGGGGCCCAGGCATCCTACAACTACTGTACCTCAGTGCCATCGATCTCGGGTTCACGCGGTAGAGGCGCTGGACGAGCAGTTTTAGCTTTTGCACAGTCATCATGAGGGGGAGTTTCTTGGTCAGTGGAGGTTTTTCCGGGAACTTTTCTGAGATGATTTTCACCGTGACGAGGCTGTTCTTCAGAGCAGTCGATTGCTGGAGCATTTCAACGTCATCAATAGCGCCGTACTTGTCAATGAAAGTCTGATACCTTGGATGAGCGTTCTTGAAATCAGCACTTGGGTTATTGATGCTCGGGTTTTGGTGACCGCCTGAAGTTCTCCACTCTCGACAGAACTGTTTAAGGTAGTCAACTTCTGCACCCTTCCTCTCTATTGGAGACACAGCAGACCGGTTGTAATACTTCAGTTGCTGTATCTTCGCAACGACTATTGTTCTAGAAACAACACCATCGGGATACTCATCGTGTGCAGGGTTCCTCTTGAAGTAAAGTTCCGTGAGGGATCTCAACTTGTCAAGCTCGCTGATATCACTCCACTTCGTTATCTTGTTATCAGAAATAGACAAAGATACCAACTTTGGAAAGAAGTTAGACTTCGAGCCTCGTGGAACATCGGGAATCTCAAGGCAATCAATTCCGGTGTCATTCAAGATGAGAGTTTCCAGCAAGGGAAGCTTTGCGAAGCGAAGAACTTCATCCCATCCACTGAGCGGGTTTGATTCCAAGTTGATCAGGTTGATACTTTCCAAGTGCGCTCCTATGTTGGGAATGGCTGAGATGTGATTGAAGCACATGTGGAGTTTCTGTAAATGCTGTGCCATGTCGGTGCACTTCAACACTTCAAGCCAAGTGTAATTCATCCTATTCAAATACAGAACTTTGATAGACTGCAGTGAACATTTATCATCAGTTGTATCTTCTGGAAAGGCAAGTTTGTTCTCACTGACATTGATTGACATCAGGCGAGGAAGCTGTTGTACTATTCTCGCAATCTCTTCCCAAGACGCAATCAAGTTTTTCGAGAGATCCAGCTCTCTAACTTGTGGCAACATTTGACCGAGGAAACCATCAGGTCCACCACCACACACGCCACTGTCTCTCAAACTCACCTCAACCAGGTGATCAAACTGCGACTGCTTCAAGTTGACGGACTTCGCACCGACAACTTCAACTGTCGTATGTTGGTTTTTTTCGCCTACCACAAACATCTCAGCAACATCAACACCAGCATTGTCATCCTCAACACGGCCGTAACGCTCCTTAATGGCAGTCACCATATCTGTCCCAAAGTATGCCTTTTTAGGTCGTATGAAGGATCCGGATGTTGGATGCTCTGTTGTGAAGTACCGGACATTCTCATGCGACCCGTCATGTTTCCCTCTGTTTGGGTCATCCCACTCAACACCAAACCATGTGCCCTTTGTGGAAGGGATCTCGCCCACATATCGAACAGTGCCGATGTAGCCTTCACTCTCAATCCTCTGGCCAACCGGGGAGGTGTCACTCTTCATTTTTGTCCTCTTGACGTCTCTAACTCAAACGTCAAATCCTGGAATAAAATATACACGAAGTTGGTCATTGGAAACGAGTTGATCAGTTCCAGTGATGTACATATAAGTTAACTAAGTATAAAAGATTGCCCAGGTATTTTGGCGCCCTGGGGAGTCACGTACAAATTTAGAAAATGACGTCATGCGATTAGTCACACACACAAATTAGCAGTTCGCCTATTTCATTTTCACTGCATTGCTATTTCGCCTATTATCGCCTATCACAAATCCTGTAAATACAATCATCTTTCTATAAGAACTTCTCCCTAATAGAGAATTCAACTAAATAGTTACCCGTACTCAGTTGTTCATGTATGCAGCGGTGATGCAGAATGATTTTATCAGATTAGGCTAAGTATTGATGTCTAATATTTATAGTTGTTACCGTGGGCGATAAACTGGGTCAAGAAGAGGAGGGTATTTGTAGTTCGCGAACCGTAGTTTCATTTTGCCCGCATGACGGAAAACCTCGTGTACGTGAGCTTGTGCTTCTCATTGATCCCATTTGGCGACTTCTGGTTTTAAAAGGAAGTATTTTATTCCCCCATCAGATTCAGAATAGGATAATGATACGGAAGTAGAAATAATAGACAGTATTTTCCTAACAATACAACCCTACCGTATAGGCCTATAGGCCTACTCTGATTTTTTGTAACTTGTTTACACTGTTTTTGGCTGATATTTTTGCGATGATAAATGCTATCGTTCAATAACATGGCATACTTCACCTGCCGGGAGTCAAACGGCAATCAATTACCGAATTTCAGACTTCTATAACGAAAATTGAAAAAAATTGGCAATCTACCCCCATGTTAAATTCAGCCCTGTCATTTAATTTCTAGGTTCGCACACAATTTCGTGCATTTGCTCGGTTTTGTAATAGTGCAATCTTTTAAAATCAACATGTTTGTGTAGAATGCACCCCCAATGTGTCATCTGGTCTAAAATCACAACAATACTTCGAATCCTGGTGGATGTAAACAGGATCAAATCCTCGAATAAGCTCAGATTCTCGAGATTAACATTGGGGTAGATAGCCAACTTCTTCAATTTTTTTAGAAGTCTGAAATTTGGTAGAAAATTGCCTTTTGTGTCCGAGGTGAAGTATGCCAAGTTATAGAACGATACCATTCAGCATCGCAAAGATATCGTCAAAAACCGGTGTAAACAAGTTAGAAAAATCAGAGTATAGTTTCTGGGCCCGCACATAATTTTGTGCATTTGCTCGGTTTTCTGGCGGTGCAACATTTCGAAATCAACATGTTCGTGTAGAATACACCTCAATGTGTTTTTGGTCCAAAATCACAATAATACTTCGAATCATGATGGTCGTAATCAGGACCAAATCCTCGAATATGCTCAGATTCTCGAGATCCCGTTTTGGGCTGAAATTTAACTTTGGGGTAGATTGCCAACTTCTTCAATTTTTGCGATAGAAGTATGAAATTTGGGAGAAAATTGCCGTTTAACTCCCAGGTGAAGTGTGTCAAGTTATAGAACGATAACATTAAGCATCGCAAAAATACTGTGAAAAACCGGTGTGAACAAGTCAGAAAATCACAGTATAAAAGCATCAACAGGCTAGCCTAATTATTGTTTTGTTTATATGGCCACATGGTACATGGTACACGCTCAATGTAAGCTAATAGTCATGACACAGAGCCCAAATTAACTTGGTCGGATAAGCTATATCTTGTCTGTATCGATTGGTATTGAAGGCGTGGGGTGCAGCCAACGCAGGCTATAGCCTAAAATTCATAATCGAAATGTCTGACATTTATGAAGCCTACGCCTAAAAACAAGGGATCGATGGCGATCATCATTATAACTTTTAGCTTTTAGCT
Source organism: Terebella lapidaria (assembly GCA_949152475.1). Taxonomy (NCBI): domain Eukaryota; kingdom Metazoa; phylum Annelida; class Polychaeta; order Terebellida; family Terebellidae; genus Terebella; species Terebella lapidaria. Next base: position 27,276,338 of record OX424566.1, on the reverse strand, counting down.
AAATCAACTAATGGGCTTATTGATGATACATACAACACTATAGTATGACCAGGCCACGAACGTCAGGCACAATGTGAGGTCTGCTTTTCAATGACAAATATGTCGCGCATGAGTAGTCATGCAGTTCGTTTCATACTACATGTAGCTCGCTTGTCAATATACAATCGCATGCGACCAAACCCAAAAAGGGTGGACCCACGATAGGGCCCGACTTTTCTTCTGTGTAGGTACATGTAGGCCTACACGGAGCATCCATAACATACACATAGGCACATGTACACAGAGGCACATGTAGACAAATATAACCACGATCTGAACAGTAAACGTAGGGCGGACAAGTGCAATGAAGAGTTGAATGTCTTTATCACATGTTCAAGATCGTTGAAAGTATTCCCGGTATTGTACAAGGCGTTTGAAATTCATGATGTAACTTCGCAATGTCGGAGATCACGGGGTCACTGGGTGTGGTCAAGTGATGACAACCGGTGGAAAATGACATGCACGAGGGAAATGAAGTCGGGTGACACTCCAATGGTTCCCTGGTCGAGGGACGACCAAGAATGATCCACAAATTCAATACGATGATCAACTGTCCTCTATGACGCAGTGATATACTCAGTTTGGAACTGGACTTCGGATTTTGCCGGTTCGAGATGTTGCCCAGGTTCCAGAGAAATTGTTTCGACAGCAAAGGCAAGCCAGGGCCTCAGATCTTCTCCATCAGGTTAGAGTTCTGCTGATGAACCAGTTGATCATCATATGAGGATAGAGTGGTTAAGACTATACAAACATACATGGTAATGATGTTATAATGTAAAGCAATACAAGAGCGGAGGTGCACAGTGTCATGATAAATATGTGGCTGGTTGAAATTATATTTCTGAATGCAAGCGATACAAAATAAAACTACTGTAAACATGTTATCCTGACTGAACAAGCTTTTTAATTTTACTCTTGGCATGAATGGTACATTCACAATAAAGCTCAGAGAGATATAGATATAGATATGCTTCACCCCTATCAACTCGATGGAACGTAAATAAGTTAGGAGTCTGTTTATATGTACTATTACAGTAAGCTTCCATTGACGGCGAAATCATACTGCGTATAGGAAAAACATTGTTTAATCAAAAACACGATGTTAAATGCTCACACGTGCTCTGAACCGCAACGATTGCGAAGCTAATATTTTTTAGCAACGTATTTTGTCAGTTTAGGCGTGACGGTTTGTCTTTATTGTGCGGAGTGCAGATTAGATTTATGCGGTTTCAGTTTTACAGAACTCTTCACAATACATATTGGCAACTTCCATTGTATGCTGAAGTTAAACGTGTCTTTTTTTTTCCACGATATTGTGTCCGTATATATCTGAAGCCTAGTTCATTTACTGTCACCTCCTGATTCCAATCCACCAGTCACATGTTTTATTTGCAATTTTCAACTTGTTTTTTTTTTTTTTACATGACCCATGATGCTGTTCACTAATTTTGTGTTACTAACCCCGTTACAGAAGTATTTTCGTTATGATACAATATATATCATAACGATACGTGTATGGGTCTACTGCACAAGTTGTTCTAGCTTGGATGAAAAAAAAATTACTTGTTACATGTATTTTTAAAAAGAACTTTTCTCGAATACCCCTCCACAGGTTGAGGCTGGTCGGCCTCTGTCTTCAGTTCGTGAAGAGGAACTCCACTCGTATCGCGCTCTCTGTTCTCATCATCCAACTCGGCTACATCTTCGTCAAGCTGAACATGATGACGGGCACACCCAAGCGTGAGGTGGCGGGTAAGACCGCTGATCCCGAGGAATACGTCTATAGTTACGCCTATGAGGACCGGGGCCGGCCTGGATCGAAGCGGGTGCTCGATGCCCACGGCGGCGCCGGCCGTGGAGGCCAGGGTAGGCAGAGGCCCGACTTTGTCGTCAATTATGAAGAAGGTACGCTTGGACTGAAGTGAGAATTCCTGACTTAGAGTAGGCCTATCTGCCTACTCTAAGTTTTTGAGAAAACTACTTTAAACGTTACGTATAGTGAACAAGCAATCATGAAACTGGAGCGCATTTAATGAGTGGTCTTGAAATGAGATTCCATTGTTACTATCTTCGTAACGTTTCTTCTTTGGCAGTGTTTTCGTCATGCATAAACATTTAAAATATACGTGAAACAACTGGTACATGTACATGTATCACCAGTAGCCAACTTACGATAATTATGAACAGATCAGGTTAATGATAAACATGAAGCTTTATTATGAAATATGCAGTACCTATTCACGCCTAGAGCAATAAACTCATCTTGCATATATAGCCCTATGCATTTATCATGCCCACAATGTACTGTTTTTTCTTCAGATTACGACCACTTGGAGGAGGAGGAGATAGTTAAGATTGTACGAGATAAGCCCGAGGACGAAGAGCCACCAGTTCCAGCCAAACAGGATCCCCAGCCACTACTCGTCCTTGCGCCACTCAGAGTGGAGCCCGCTCCGGCGAAGGAGGTCCCCAAACCAGACCTCGAGTTGCCTAAAATGGCAGAGAAACCTCAGATACGCCTATGCACGATGCAGGAACGGACACACCAACTCAAGAGCTACTGCAATGCAACGGACGTCGGGGATAAGCGGCCGGATTTGTACAGGAAAGCCCGATATGGTGGCTTCGTGGTCGATGAGAAGCATAAGCTGATCTTCTGTGATGTTTCTCAGATGGCCTCCGTGCTTTGGACCACTGTACTAGCGAAGGCAACGGGCGCGGTCACCGCCGAGAAGCCGCCGGTCCGGAATAAAAAGTTCATGAATAAAATCGGTCTGAAGTACCTTGACGCGTACACTACCGAAGAACGAGATAAAATCTTGGCGGACTACTTCAAATTCCTCATCGTTCAGCACCCACTTGACCGGCTTGTCTCTCAGTGGAAGGTACGGTTCGTGGACGCCTCAAGCAATGACCCTTGGAGGAAGAAGCTTGGTCGACAGATAATGCTCGAAAAACGCCGAGTCAACAATAAAACCATCACAGTAGACGAGTTGTCGGAGTACGCGACAGCCAGACTGGAAGAAGTTGTTGATTTTGCATTCGTCGATAGAAATATGATTGACCCGACGTGGTTTACGTACGTTCAAGTGTGCCACCCATGTGAGATTGAGTATAATGCAATATTGCGAGTGGAAACTATGAAACAAGACGCCAATGTTATTTTATCTAGACTCAAAGACTACTACGAAGGGATTCCAAGTGAGATAGAAGTGACTACAGAATTGGACGTTCTACATGGACAGACGAATATCAAGTCGTTCCAGAACGTCACTAAAGTAGGGGAGCAAATGTTGTTGAAAAAATACAAACACGATATTGCAATGTTCGGTTATTCCTGGGATACAGAACATAGAAATGCAACATGTTCAGTGAAAACCGCGAAAGGTGATATTTGTTGTTGAAGTGTTTTTTTTGTATGGATGTTACATGTATGTTCTCCAGGATATTATCGATTTACAGACTGGTCAAAAATATACCATGACGTCATATTTCACTGCAGGGTGTCATATTTGCAGCATTTAGTTCGATCAATAGTATCGTTTGTTTTGTGAGAAGTTGATGACAATGTTGGTGACTGACTGATGTACAAATGTATATTGAGTTTTGTTAGAGAAGATACAAAGGTATTTCTGTTATTAAAATTATTAAAATATCAATGTTTAGTGCAATTTACTGGATGAGCAATATGTGGCAATTTCTCTTGCAAGTATATCGTGGATTCATAACACATGTCTGGTACTGATAAAGGCATAAACTGTCCGTACTGATAACCTTTATCTTGGACAACTGATTTAGTTACACAAATCATGAAATGTATGTTCATTTTCAACCTGGCGATTCCCACTGATCACATCTTTGGAAGCTGGTGATCTGTCTATGTAATATTATATCGCACGTCATGGACTCCTGATAGTCTGGAGCAGTACACGTAAACTATAATCTGATCCCTTTTTCAATCAGTTCGTTAGTTATTGTAAATAACATATCCAATGGGTGGGTTTTAGGCATCCACGTATATTGTTATTGACCTGCACAACTAAAACCAGATTCGTTCATGATGCGTTTAGGGATCATTGCATGATATAGTAATAAGTGGGTTGCAGTAACCTATCATGAAACGTCAACACTCATAAAGACACTTACATCTTTCTACAACGCTTTTAATTGCAAAATCTGACTTGACAACAGCACATGGTGTGAACACGGCTTAGCAGTTGGCGTAGATAAGCTTGTTGGGCGACGACGCATCATTGCCGTCGAGTTCGAGTGCATCTCGTGTGGCCTGCGTGTCCACGAGCCACGTCCGCACTTCTTCGGGAGACGGGGCGGGATCCTGGGTGCTTTGGTAGCGAGCCACGAGGCCTACGACGTGCGGGCTAGACATGGAGGTGCCAGAGGCGACGTCCGTGCCGTTATTGAGGGAGGTGGAGAGGATGTCGACCCCAGGAGCGAAGATGTCCACGCAATTGCCCCAGTTGGTGAAGCTCGCTGCTCTGTCGGATGAATCGCTGGCCGCGACCGTAATGCAGTCGGTTATGTAGGCGGGAGCTTGGTTGCAAGCGTCACCACTGTTGTTGCCAGCAGAGGCGACCACCACGACGCCAGCGGCGATGCAGGCGTTGATGGCGTCTTCCAGTGCCGGTTGTTGGCCGCCGCCACCAAGGGAGAGGTTCACCACACTCCTGGGCATGGCGCCACCGGCGTCCGCTTGTCTCTGTTGATGATCAGCTAAGATCCAGTTCATCCCGTCCACGACCGCCGTCCACGGGGCAGACCCGCTATCGGCCAATACCTTGACTGCTACCAGAGTCACGTCCTTGGCCACACCATAAGAAGCTGAACCGATGGTTCCGGCACAGTGAGTTCCGTGGTAGTTGTTGGCCTCGCCAGGGTTCCCAATACCTGCTGCAGTGTAGCCCCAAATGGCTCGTCCTTCAAACTCGTAGTTGGTGATTTCAATGCCAGTGTCTCCCACGTATGCATATGTGAGGTCCCCTGTGCGCTCTCCGTAGATGTATGTTGCATCGGGGTTTAGTGGTTCAGAGTTGGCGAGAATGTCACGCTGGTCGATACGATCGAGACCCCATGTGCCGGGAGACGGGTTCTCAGCGCAGGTCTGGTCGGCGTACGCCATGGAATTCTGCTGGATGTACTTGACTTCGGGGAGGTTCTCCAAGAGCTCGGCTACGCTGGAGTCGGCTGTCACGTGGATCAGGTTCACGCCGGGGAAACGGAAGATGTTCTTCACGCCGACGTGGTAATTGCTCTTGAGAACTTGTAGGAAGGATTTCTCCTGCGCCGTGCTTCGAATCAAGTCATCGCGGAATCGCAGAATGTACTCGCCCTCGATGTAATCTTGGGCGAGAACGGACGTGGCAACAAAACACAGCACAACGAAAAGGAGCCTCATGTTTCACCCCTGACTATTGCAGACCTGAGTGAGTAACTGTCGCGCATAGTTTGAGAAATATCACAGGTAAAAATCTTATCAAACTTTGCCACGTAGGTTTCAAACTTCACTGATATCTTCGTCTTCGAATAGATTGACATATTTCAGTTGACTATAACCTAAAGATATGCTCGGTTTGAATCGCTTTTGAAAGGAATGGCTAGGACTCATTTTAGGTCAGAAGGCCTTTTATATGGAATTTCAATGTTCTTACTAGTCTGAATTTCACTTATAGACGGGCAGTTTTAACTATTAATCAATAATTACAATCTCACTCCAACACACATACCACACAAATCAATCAGATCAAGAAAGTGATCTGTCTCTTTATACCCACTACCTCGCAATGCTACAGAATAATCATGTGGTTTTTAGGCCCCAAAGGATAAATGCTAGCCTCTCTATGTAATCCTGCTTGAGTTTTCATGTACGTGTATTGTACAGGAAATGCATTACATTTGACAACATTCATCCCGAGCTACAGAAAACAGATTAAAATTCACAAAATACTCTTCAACTCTCGGGGGAAAATACTTTGTTCATGCTTACATATTTGTGTTTACATCAAGAAGAAGTATATTGGACAGACTTCTTTAATATAACTACATCACATATATACATATAACGACACATGTGATATGTATACGAATATAGATATATATACAATACTACCTTAGACACATATATATATACGTGTAATTACATGTAACTATGTCATCATGCCTTAGTGATATTTACATTTGTTTTGGTTCTATTGTATAATAAGTATCGAGGTATCTATTGATATCAACATATTAATTGATCTCTCCACCTGTTTTGCAAATTATCCCTGACATTAGGATCTATACCGAGATCGCGTGAGCAATTATGATCACATTCTAAAACCCGACTATTTTTTTCCGGCGAATATAAATGTAGAAGATCTCAATTACACACTGTAGTAACATCCTTTTCCAATAAAAGAAGAAAAAAAATTAGCCCAAGGGCTAAGAAAAGTTACCGGACAATATATATTTTGGATATTAGCCTTTTGTCCCGTGACCTTGAAAATAAGGTCATTGGTCAATTCAAGGTCACGAGAATGTTCAGCATATATCATTTCTAGTATGTCCACAATTGATTCCTTAGCTGTAAAGTCGATAATAAGTGAGATATTAGCCATTTTGTGATCTGACCTTGAAAATTAAGTCAAAGGTCAAGTTCAAAATCATGGGAGTATTAAGTCGATAATAAGCGAGTAGTCCCGTGATCTTGAAATTTAGGTCAAAGGTCACATTCTAGGTCACGAGAATAATCTGTATATATCATTTCCTATATGATCATAATTGATTCCTAAGCTGTAAAGTCGATAATAGGCGAGATATTAGCCATTTTGTCCTGTGACCTTAAAATGAGGTCAAAGGTCAAATTCAAGAACACGACAATATTCAGGATATATCATTTCCTTTATGTTCACAATTGATTCCTAAGCTGTAAAGTCGATATTAAGCGAGATATTAGCCATTTTGTCCTGTGACCTTCAAAATACGATCAAAGGTCAAGTTCAAGGTCGCGAGAATATTCGGCATATATCATTTCCTATATGATCACAATTATTTCCTATTCTCTAATCTCAATATTAATTGATTAAGTAAGATTTTAGCCGTAATGTGTCCCATTATAGAGGATAGGAGAATTCAACACAGGAAAGTCCCATTTGGGCCAAGTATGGGCCAAAATGGCCCACTTTGAGCAATTCAAAAGCGAAGAAACTTATACATGTCGCGAAGATACATGAGAGAGATCTTTTGAAACGAAAACCTGAAATCCATCCAAACAGTTTTTGAGAAAATGGCCGTCAAAGTCAGAAATCAATCATTTTTCGACAAAAAAGAGGCCGTTTTGACCTTTCAAGGTCATCGAAGGTCAAAATCAGGTCACCTCACAAATCGCCATATATGACTTCCTATTTGAAAGTGTCAATATCTAAGCTCTATCTTCAAGCATTCTATGAGTATAGTCCTGACATCTCCCATTGTGAAGGGAAAAAATGCCGAAAAGTCCAACGTTTTTCTTCAAAGGGTAAAAAAATGTTTTGCATAGAAATGGCCCGAAATGGATAGTAATGCGATTTGGGGCAAACATTTTTTTTTCGCCAATCCGTCAAAAATTCAAAATGGTCGCCACACGGAGACCGGCGATTCAAGGGCAACAAAACTTATACACATCACAGATGTATATAAGGGGAGTCTAATGCATAAGTTAGAAAAAAACGTTACTGAACAATTTTGGAGAAAATGGCAGCTTCGTCGAAAACGGCCGCCATTTTGAGAAAAATGCGAAAATAAACAAAAACCAAAAAACTACCTCCCTCTGGAAATATTTTTAGGCATTTTTGTCCAAAATTTCAGAAAGATTTGACCGTAAACTTCAAAGATAAAATTGTTTACGGACGGACGGACGACGGACGCAACGCCATGCCAATAAGTTATCGGACCAAAGGTGCGGTAACCTAAAATGTAGGGAGTGTATACACAGCATGTATGCTTTAGCACACTGTTCAACTAACATTACTGATATTAAAGACGTGTCGGGCAGACAGCCGTTGCTTTTATGCCAAGATGACTTTAGGATATCGGTTTTTAATTGTAGTTTGTTGCGCTGTATTTGTACTTGGAATCCTTGTGACCTACTGCGAAGATATCTACGAAGTAGACATGAGCTTATTTGACGCAAACGCCGGCCCCATGTTGACGATGACAAAGATGCAATCAGGAGGATCAAATGAGACGTTACATTTGGCACCGCCGTCTTCGCGTTATTTTATACAAAACAAAAGCAAACATACTGATTTGGATGACGTCGCTCTTGCATCAGAAATGAGCTTCCTAGATCCATCAGCAACGGTCGAAGAACACGCGAGAAAAACAAACCAAGGAGACGCAGATAATGTAGACTTGAAGGATGCCAACAAGGACGAGAAAATAAACACTACTAACAAAACATATTTGAAAAACATGACTGTGGCAGACCTGATCTTCGCAAATGGAACTTTGGAGTACCCAAATGACACGTTTGTTAATGATACAAATATAAAACTGAGCGATGATGACCTGAGAGAATTTCCAGATTCCAAAACATGGAACAAATCTTGGGAAAATATCGTGGAGGATCCGGACAACGGAACAGTACCATCTCGTGAAGGTGAGACAATATCAAATGAAACCAGACCAGAGAGACTCACCGGACATAGTGGTCCGAGTAGTGGAGTTGACGGGCAGGGCATCTCGATACGACAAGAGTTCGCTCCCACGAAAAGCGACCTCTACCTCTGTAATGGGAGTCGTTACACTCGGATAAACAACACAATTAACAACTGGTTCACGATTCGGTGTAGCGGTCGACTTGGGAACCAAATGTTCCAATATGCTGTATTGTACAGTTTCACCAAGTCACATCCATTAATTAAACCTTATATCAGACCAAGATCATGTTTGGCATTGATAAGTTTGTTTGGAGAAACTATGACAGTTCCAATAAAAGAAAGTGTCCCGAATGATATCAAAAGATCGAGAGAGTTGAGAGATGCTGACTCCATGCTGATACGACTTGAACAGCTACCATTAGCCAATTGGTCGCTCAATGGATATTTCCAGTCGCACAAGTTCTTCTCCAATTACTCCCACGATATTCGCCGTGAGTTTGAGTTCTCAAAACGCGAAGAAGCGAAGGTCATGAAACTGTTTAATGACGCCATCCCGACCGGTTGGAACGGGACTAATTTCACGCGCGTAGGAATACATGTGCGGCGTAATAAAATGATAATACCGGCACGTATTAGAATGGGCGTCATACCGAGTACCCGAGAATATTATCAACACGCCATGGAATACTTCGAGAATATTTACGACAAAGTTCAGTTTTTTGTTGCAAGTGACGACAGGCTATGGTGTGCGGAAAATATTAAAGGCCCAAATGTAGTGTATTCTCATGAAGATTTCAGGACGGATATGGCATTGCTAGTCATGTGTGACCATGTCATTATCTCCGTGGGAACATTTAGCTGGTGGGCCGGATGGTTGAACCGGGGAACCACAATATACTACGGTGTTAATCCTCCAAATAACACATACATGGCCAGGATGTATGCAAATCACAAATGGATACCTCCTGACGATCAGTTCCAAATGTGGAGGCCAATTGTGTGATTTCTTTCTAGAAAACAATTTCATTCTTATTTATCGACCCAGATTGTACCGCGATATAATGCAACAATTATGCTTGATACGTAATTAAGATATCGATTCAGCAGTCTGCCACAAATGCATGTAATTTCGATTACACAATGGGTGAAATATCATTGTATCTATAATGTAGTTTTCATTAGGTTGGTAATTTTTATGTCGATGAATGCAACAAACATTTATTGCCATATCAATCAGTGATTAATGCAGTCACATGGGTTGTGACATTCGGTTTGAATCGACAGCTGGTATCCTAATATACAAAGGCAATCCGATACACTTATGTCAGGAAATCTTAACAATAGTGAAAATAAATAATCCACATCATCAGCTCTAAACCTTTGACCTTTGACCTCTTGTTGACTTTTTTTGACGATATTTATAGATGTCAACAGAGTAAACTTGACCTTCATAGGTCATGCCATTTTAACAAAGTTACAGTATTTTAAAATATCGAAAATTCGATGCTTATGACGTCATTGTGACATCACTATACGTCGTAGCACCAAAAATAAGATATATATACGTATCTGGAATTGTGGGCTCAAAACCTTTCCACCGATATACTACTCGATACGGTGCGCAAAGATATGTAAATGACCTTGACTCCCTGATGAACGCGTCAAGATCAAATGTCAAGGTCAATGTCATAGCTTATGCGCTTGCCATTACCCTACAATATGAACCAAGTTTGAGGTCTCTACAATGATTTGTTGAGAATTTATTTGAGAATTTTACACAACGAATAATTGATGCGTCACATCAAAATTGGTTTGAAATATGAAATCTAATGATATGTATTGTTCATATAAGTATACATTACAACCAGAAATTTATTTAGAATATGTAACTGTGAAGCGCCACAGACTGGCGTTAGCACGTTTACGTACAGGAAATAACAGATTCGTGTAAATATGAAAGGTCAAACACAAACAGATACGGATAAATTATGTAAGTAATGCAATAATTCACTGAAAATTGAAGATGAATATCATTTCGTTATCGAATGCCCTTTATATCATGATTTGCGAAGCACCTATATTCCTGATTTATGTTGTAACACATGGTTTTTCAAAAAATTATTGAATTGTAAAGATGTCGACAAAGTTAAATCTTTTGCAGCTTTTGTGTATCATGCATACAATTTGCACAGTGTGACCACTTGATCTTGTGTTACTTGTCCTTGTAAATATGTTTGCTATTGGGCCTGTGGCCTACAAAGCTGAATAAACCATTCATTATGGCCAAAAAAAAAATTTCTCACGTTTTCTGTTGCCACGGCAACTATATTCACCCAATTTCCCCTGAAATCGAGAAGGACCAAACCACGGGGATGGCAATTCAATTCATCCGTTGAATTTTCTGACCGATCGTACTTTTCCTCTTCGAGTTACATGCCCGGATAGAACAACATTGAGTCATACTTATTAAAAAATACATGACCGTCACTCACATGATTGCATCACAGGGCAAGATGTGGATGTGCTTGTTAGCAAAGTAGCTTTGAACTCCCTCTTCAGGGAGGGAAGCACTTCTCAGGATCACAAGCACCACCATATCTTGTGGAGACCAGACTAGCTTTTGGTGCTGGAGAATACCCGCAATCTTCAACCGACTAACACAGCCAGTGTTCATAGGATGACCGCTCGTCTTGGGATATTATGCTTTGTACTTTCGGACGATTTTTTTTTTGTGGAAGCAGAGGGTTTTGTCCAGTCTGTCATGTCAACACCCTCATAAATCTTTTATGATCTTTTTCGGCTTCAGCATCAATAGGCTCAAGGTAAACTTCCTGGGCGTACACATCCACTCGCAGACTGGGCAACTCTTGCTGCAGCATAACTGCTAGTCCACAAGATGAAGCTCCAACAGCTCGTGGGAAAGCTCAATTGGGCATCAAATGTCGTCACATCTGTCAGGGCTATGCTCGATAGTCTCCATCACGCCAAGAGAAAATTGAAACTCCCTTCGCACAAAGTTCGCATCGACTGGATCTGTCAAGACTTGGAGTGGCGGCATCACGTTCTCAGCAGTGGCTCCCATCAGAGGCTTATCTGGGACCAGAGGCCTAGTATCAGCATTTTTACGGACGCTTCTCGGCTCAGCGGCATGGCCTTCTGCCAGGCATAGTGGCTTTACCGTAGCTGGTGATGTGACACATCCCTCAGCAATGCTAACATCAACATAAAGAAACCTAACAATTATCTGCCTCTCGTTGGAATACTGGGCCCCATGCCTCAGTTGGTACAGAGTGATTTTCTTCTTCAACAACCGTGTATCAATGGCCTTCATAAAGATCGTTCAGTCCCGAAATAGCCAAATATTGAACTTACATGTACGTGGACGTATTGCATTAATTGCACTGATATATGATATTTCTGATGCTATATACCTCGATTTCATAAACCGTTCCAAATACATCGATTTATGTCTTAGTTACTGGTATTTCATCGAAGTCCAGCATATGCTAGAGTATGTTTGTGGTTGGGCCATCATAAGTCCGACAAATGTATGTCTTCCCATTCCAAACAGCTCCAGAATTGGGAATAGTACTGTACCCAGTCAACAATTTGATCTCACATTTACCTCACAGTTACCTCAAATTCAGAGAACAGCAAGGTCACAGTGTGACATCGTGGTGACTTCAAACTGTCACCCCTCATCAAACTCACACTGACCTCACAGGTGTGACGTCTCTAGCGGCGCAAAATAGAGAAACGTCATTTCATGTGATATGGATGCAGATTCGGAAATAATATTAACAAATAATAATATGTGCCATACGTTATGCACATAGCGTCAAAAAGTCTGCACAAATGGTATTTCATTGCTGATTCTATGTGAAAGTCATCGATAACTCATGCCCACCTCAAATTCCGACTTTTCCAATTAATTATTATATTAATAAAATATCGGCCATTTTTATTATATCACAGTGACATCACGGCAATATCACATTTGTGATGTCATATCTGAGATGTCATCGTGTTATCACATCGACCTCACACCTTTGAGGTCACAGTTGTGTGGTCCCTGTGACATCACAACAATATCACCTTTGTGATGCCATTATGTCTGAGGTCATAGTGCCATCACATCGACCTCACACGATAGAAGACACAGTTGTGAGGTCACAGTGATATCCCTGTGGAATCATGAATATGACATCAAAGATGTGAGGCATGTGTGATATCACTGTGAGGTTGTGTGATGTCACGTGTTGACTGGGTAGGAATGGACACCGAGGTCGCTGGCTGGAGATCCATGCAATGGCATCTACAGAGTCACCTGCGAGCTCCTCAAGTGCCAGCCTATCCCAGTAGATTTCAATCTCTGTCGATTTGCAGCTTTCTTGGTGAGATAACAGTCATTTGTCACAATAGAATCTCAACATAATATGTATTGGAATGGGTTTCGGTAACCCGTTGACGGACAAATATTATTCTTTGAACTGGCATCAAGCGTGGCAGTGACAACTGGCATCAAGCGTGGCAAGGGTGCGGCACAAGCGTACAAGTTACCAGTATCAGTAGACGACCCGCAAAAAAATACACTCTGCTAAACCTCAATAGTATCGAAGATGTTTAGTTCTGGTCTGCAGTGCTGACTTGCTTCATCTGTGTCTTCCAGATCGGAAACGTTACCTCCATATCACCATCCATCCCGTTCAGCAACACAATCAGGCGTGGAGATCTACAATTAGGACTTTGAGGTTTTGAATTATTCTTAGTAGCTACTGGTCTGTTGAAAGAGGTCTTAGATGCTTATGACTGTCTAGTGACAATTTGGAAGAGGTGTTAGATGCCCTATGACTGTCTAGTGACCATTTGGAAGAGGTGTTAGATGCTCCTGACTGCCTAGTGACCATTTGGAAGAGGTGTTAGATGCTTGTGACTGCCTAGTGGCCATTTGGAAGAGGTGTTAGATGCTCCTGACCTCCTAGTTACCATTTGGAAGATGCTTGTGACTGTCTAGTGACCATTTGGAAGAGGTCTTAGATGCTTATGACTGTCTAGTGACCATTTGGAAGAGGTGTTAGATGCTTCTGACTGCCTAGTGACCATTTGGAAGAGGTGTTAGATGCTTGTGACTGCCTAGTGGTCATTTGGAAGAGGTGTTAGATGCTTCTGATTGCCTAGTGACCATTTGGAAGAGATGCTAGATGCTTCTGACTACCTAGTAACCATTTGGAAGAGGTGTCAGATGCTTATGACCTCCTAGTGACCATTTGGAAGAGATGCTAGATGCTTCTGACTACCTAGTAACCATTTGGAAGAGATGTTAGATGCTTCTGACCTCCTAGTAACCATTTGAGTTGACAGAGGTGCTATATGTTTCCAATTACCTAGTGGTCAACCCAGTGGAAGAAGTGTTAGTTGGTTCTGACTATTGGAAGATGTGTTAGATGGTTCTGACTGCCTAGTAGTCGAGTGGATGGAATGTTTCATGGTGTTGACCATCTAGTGGCCAACTGGCAACTGGAAGATGTGTTAGATAGTTCTGACTACTCGGTGCTCAGTTGGAAGAGGTTTCAGATGCTTCTGACCAGCGAAAGCAGAGCCAAGAATCACAGTCCAATCTGGACACAAATTGAGCACAAAACATTTTAACAAATAGCATTTTGAACGAGATCGTTGTGACGGAATAGTTGCCATGTTGAAGGCGTGTGGTCTGTGTAAAATGTCTAAATTGGCCTCTACAGACGCTTGTACACGTATATAGAGCTTTTTTAACATCATATAGGAAGTCGTATATAGGCTATAGCACATCTTTAGGGACATTGAACTCGACCCCTGATGACCTTGAGTGCTGAAACTCAATGTCATGTCTGACACGAAATTTGTAAATTGGCCTCTGGGGCTAGAACACTTGTAGATACAGCTCAGAATGAAGATTGTATTATAAACATACAGGACGTCATATATCGTGCATCTTTCGTGACCTTGCGGCTGACCTTAGATGATCGTGAAGACTAAATCTCAAGGTCACGCCTGACCTAAGATGTGTACATCTAAATTGGCCTCTATCACAATTATTACAAAATACTTGTAGATAGATTTTATATTTGTAATATGAACGTATAGAAAGTCATTTGCAGCACACCTGGTGATATTTAAGTTCACAAAGATGACCTCTAGATCCTAGCTTCCTCTTTGATGCAGCATGCCCAATCTTTGATATAATACGCCATGACTAGAACTATGTGTTAAAAGGAGCCACTCTATTTCACACAATTGGCCTCCACGTTTGGAACTGATCGTCAGGAGGTATCCATTTGTGATTTGCATACAACCTGGACATGTATGTGTTATTCGGCGGATTAACACCATAGTATATTGTGGTTCCCCGGTTCAACCATCCGGCCCACCAGCTAAATGTTCCTACGGAGATAATGACATGGTCACACATGACTAACAATGCCATATCCGTCCTGACATCGTCATGAGAATAAACTACATTTGGGCCTTTAATATTTTCCGCACACCATAGCCTGTCGTCACTTGCAACAAAAAACTGAACTTTGTCGTAAATATTCTCGAAATATTCCATGGCGTGTTGATAATATTCTCGAGTACTCGGTATGACGCCCATTTCAACACGCGTCGGTGTAATCATTGTAGTACGCCGCACATGTATTCCTACGCGCGTGAAATTAGTCCCGTTCCAGCCTGTCGGAATGACGTCATCAAACAGTTTCCTGACCTTCAATTCTTCACGTTTTGAGGACTTGAACTCGCGGCGTATATCGCGGGAATGATTGGAGAAGAACTTGTGCGACTGGAATAAACCATGGAGTGTCCAATTGGCCAATGGTAGCTGTTCAAGTCGTAACAGCATTGAGTCAGCGTCTTGTAACTCTTTCATATTTTGGCTGTCATTGGGGGTGCTCTGTTTCATTGGGATTGTCATCGTTTCTTCAAACACACTTCGCAATCTCTTATATGTCTCTGGTTTGATGTAAGATTCCCAAGATGGATGTGACTTGGTGAAACTGTAAAGTGCAGCATATTCGAACATTTGATTGCCAAGTTTGCCAACACTTGGGATCGTGACCCAATTGTTAATTGTGTCGTTTATTCGATTTAAATTACTTCCATTGCAGAAATAGAGGTCGCTTTTCGTGGGCGCATACTCTTGGCGGATTGAAGTTCTCAACAAAGTTACTTTAGTTTCATCATTATTCATAGTATGTTGGGTGAGTTTCATTCGTTGGGTTTTGTTTGATGGCTGCTCAACTTCAGGCTGTCTATATCCCGGATTTCTCACAATATTCTCCAAAGATTTGTCCCATCTTGTGGGATCTGGGAATGCTCCCATGTCTCTGTCCTTCAGTTTTGATTCATTGTATTCGTCTGTGTTATTAATGTGGGTGTCATTTATATCATTCAAAGCTTTGCTTGGAAAAAATGGGTCTTCCACTGAATTTCGTTCTATTTTCGACATAACTTGCAGATTGTTTTCGAATTCATCTGCATCTCTATGGTGCGTCTTTTTGGCGATTCCCACGATCGATGATAGCAAATTTAGTGAACTCCTTGATGCAAATGTGTCATCGAAAGAATCAACTCGTATATTCTCGTTGTGTTCATAGCAACGCTGAGACTGTGGTGCGGATGTTTCATTTGATTCTGGTTGAATCATGGTCATGTTCGATATTTGGTAATTGTACATATAGCCTAAGCCCATATTCACATTTTCACAATAGCCTACGAGTATGGCAAGCACGAAAACAGCGCAACACACTACAATTAAAAACCGATACCCTAAAACCATGGTTGCAAATGGGTAAGGGCAGACTGCATAACGACACACTTGGATATAGTATTGTTTCCGAATCAGTCTGATACATACACGGAGTAATATATGCTAGGTATGGATTAAGTGTCTGTATAATTACTACTTGTTGACAATTATGCAATGCAATAACATGTTTCATACGATATTAGTCGAAAATATCTAGCGCTGATGGTATTATGATTGTCTCCCTTCCTCTTTATAAATTCATAACCTATTTGCACTGTAATTACCTGCACGTACATGCAATTACTCTAAATATCACGGAAACTATAATCGAGTTTTCATCAGGTTGGTATTGTGTCGGTGAATACTTTGAACATTTATTGCTCATTCAATCAGTCATCAGCACATTTACATGTATGATCACATTTGGTATGTATCGACAACTGATGTTGTAATTTACAAATATATTCCGATTCAGATACCATCTGAGGATAATTATGCTATATCGTCACAGTTCCAATACATTGAACGGCTTTTTTTACACCTTTATTATACATATGCATAAAAAGTTTTAGCAGAGTCACTAACCAGAGCCCAATTCGAACGAAAATCGAGGACAAAACATTCAAAACATTCTAGGTACACACTGAACATGTGAAAGATTAGATGGTTTTGACTATCGAGTATTGTTTTTCAAGAGGCGTTGGAAGGAGTACGATATGTGTCAGATGGTCATGAATAACTGTTGGCCATTTGGAAAAGGTGTCGGATGATTCTGAATACGTATTGGCTATTTGGAATAGGTATCAGATGGTTCTGAATACGTATTGGCCATTTGGAATAGGTGTCGGATGTTTCTGAATACGTATTGGCTATTTGGAATAGGTATCAGATGGTTCTGAATACGTATTGGCCATTTGGAATAGGTGTCGGATGGTTCTGAATACGTATTGGCTATTTGGAATAGGTATCAGATGGTTCTGAATACGTATTGGTCATTTGGAATAGGTGTCGGATGGTTCTGAATAGTTAGTTGATACTTTAAATTGGTGTCAGGTGGTTCTGGAATAGTTATTAGCCATTTGGAATAGGTATCAGATGGTTCTGGATAAGTATTGTCATCGTTTCTTCAAACACACTTCGCAATCTCCTATATGTCTCTGGTTTGATGTAAGGTTCCCAAGATGGATGTGATTTAGTGAAACTGTAAAGTGCAGCATATTCGAACATTTGATTGCCGAGTTTGCCAACACTTGGGATCGTGACCCAATTGTTAATTGTGTCGTTTATTCGATTGAAATTACTTCCATTTCGGAAATAGAGGTCGCTTTTCGTCGGCGCAAACGCTTGACGGATTGAGGTGCTCAACAAAGTTACTTTAGTTTCATCATTATTCACAGTATGTTTGGTGAGTTTCATTCGTTGGGTTTTGTTTGATGGCTGCTCAACTTCAGGCTGTCTATATCCCGGATTTCTCACAATATTCTCCAAAGATTTGTCCCATCTTGTGGGATCTGGGAATGCTCCCATGTCTCTGTCCTTCAGTTTTGATTCATTGTATTCGTCTGTGTTATTAATGTGGGTGTCATTTATATCATTCAAAGCTTTGCTTGGAAAAAGTGGATCTTCCAATGACTTTCGTTCTATTTTCGACATAATATTGTTTTCGAATTCATCTGCATCTCTATGGTGCGTCTTTTTCGCGATTCCCACGATCGTTGATAGCAAATCTAGTGAACTCCTTGATGCAAACGTGTCATCGGAAGAATCAAATCGTATATTCTGAGACTGTGGTGCGGATGTTTCATTTGTTTCTGGTTGAATCATGGTCATGTTCGATACTTGATAATTGTACATATAGCCTAAGCCCATATTCACATTTTCACAATAGCCTACGAGTATGGCAAGTACGAAAACAGCGCAACACACTACAACTAAAAACCGATACCCTAACACCATGGTTGCAAATGGGTAAGGGCAAACTGCATAACGACACACTTGGATATAGTATTGTTTCCGAATCAGTCTGATACATACACGGAGTAATATATGCTAGGTATGGATTAAGTGTCTGTATAATTACTACTTGTTGACAATTATGCAATGCAATCACATGTTTCATAGGATATTAGTCGAAAATATCTAGCGCTGATAGCATTATGATTGTCTCCCTTCCTCTTTATAAATTCATAACCTATTTGCATTGTAATTACCTGCACGTACATGCAATTACTCTAAATATCACGGAAACTATAATCGAGTTTTCATCAGGTTGGTATTGTGTCGGTGAATACTTTGAACATTTATTGCTCATTCAATCAGTCATCAGCACATTTACATGTATGATCACATTTGGTATGTATCGACAACTGATGTTGTAATTTACAAATATATTCCGATTCAGATACCATCTGAGGATAATTATGCTATATCGTCACAGTTCCAATACATTGAACGGCTTTTTTTACACCTTTATTATACATATGCATAAAAAGTTTTAGCAGAGTCACTAACCAGAGCCCAATTCGAACGAAAATCGAGGACAAAACATTCAAAACATTCTAGGTACACACTGAACATGTGAAAGATTAGATGGTTTTGACTATCGAGTATTGTTTTTCAAGAGGCGTTGGAAGGAGTACGATATGTGTCAGATGGTCATGAATAACTGTTGGCCATTTGGAATAGGTGTCGGATGATTCTGAATACGTATTGGCTATTTGGAATAGGTATCAGATGGTTCTGAATACGTATTGGCCATTTGGAATAGGTATCAGATGGTTCTGAATACGTATTGGCCATTTGGAATAGGTGTCGGATGGTTCTGAATACGTATTGGCTATTTGGAATAGGTATCAGATGGTTCTGAATACGTATTGGCCATTTGGAATAGGTGTCGGATGGTTCTGAATAGTTAGTTGATACTTTAAATTGGTGTCAGGTGGTTCTGGAATAGTTATTAGCCATTTGGAATAGGTATCAGATGGTTCTGGATAAGTATTGTCATCGTTTCTTCAAACACACTTCGCACTCTCCTATATGTCTCTGGTTTGATGTAAGGTTCCCAAGATGGATGTGATTTAGTGAAACTGTAAAGTGCAGCATATTCGAACATTTGATTGCCGAGTTTGCCAACACTTGGGATCGTGACCCAATTGTTAATTGTGTCGTTTATTCGATTGAAATTACTTCCATTGCGGAAATAGAGGTCGCTTTTCGTCGGCGCAAACTCTTGACGGATTGAGGTGCTCAACAAAGTTACCTTAGTTTCATCATTATTCACAGTATGTTTGGTGAGTTTCATTCGTTGGGTTTTGTTTGATGGCTGCTCAACTTCAGGCTGTCTATATCCCGGATTTCTCACAATATTCTCCAAAGATTTGTCCCATCTTGTGGGATCTGGGAATGCTCCCATGTCTCTGTCCTTCAGTTTTGATTCATTGTATTCGTCTGTGTTATTAATGTGGGTGTCATTTATATCATTCAAAGCTTTGCTTGGAAAAAGTGGATCTTCCAATGACTTTTGTTCTATTTTCGACATAATATTGTTTTCGAATTCATCTGCATCTCTATGGTGCGTCTTTTTCGCGATTCCCACGATCGTTGATAGCAAATCTAGTGAACTCCTTGATGCAAACGTGTCATCGGAAGAATCAAATCGTATATTCTGAGACTGTGGTGCGGATGTTTCATTTGTTTCTGGTTGAATCATGGTCATGTTCGATATTTGGTAATTGTACATATAGCCTAAGCCCATATTCACATTTTCACAATAGCCTACGAGTATGGCAAGCACGAAAACAGCGCAACACACTACAATTAAAAACCGATACCCTAACACCATGGTTGCAAATGGGTAAGGGCAGACTGCATAACGACACACTTGGATATAGTATTGTTTCCGAATCAGTCTGATACATACACGGAGTAATATATGCTAGGTATGGATTAAGTGTCTGTATAATTACTACTTGTTGACAATTATGCAATGCAATAACATGTTTCATACGATATTAGTCGAAAATATCTAGCGCTGATGGTATTATGATTGTCTCCCTTCCTCTTTATAAATTCATAACCTATTTGCATTGTAATTACCTGCACGTACGTGCAATTACTCTAAATATCACGGAAACTATAATCGAGTTTTCATCAGGTTGGTATTGTGTCGGTGAATACTTTGAACATTTATTGCTCATTTAATCAGTCATCAGCACATTTACATGTATGATAACATTTGGTGTGTATCGACAACTGATGTTGTAATTCACAAATATATTCCGATTCAGATACCATCTGAGGATAATTATGCTATATCGTCACAGTTCGAATACACATTGAACGGGGTTTTTTATCACTTTTATTATACATATAAAGTTTTAGCAGAGTCACTAATCATAGCCAAATTCGAACGATGACAAAACATTCTAGGTACACACTGAACATGTGAAAGATTAGATGGTTGTGACTATCGATTAATTGTTTTTAAGAGACGTTGGAAGGAGTGCGACATGTGTCAGATGGTCATGAATACCCGTTGGCCATTGGGAATAGGTGTCGGATGATTCCGAATAGTTAGTTGCTACTTTAAATTGCTGTCAGGTGGTTCTGAATACCTATTAGCCATCTGGAATAGGTGTCAAATGGTTCTAAATACCTATTTGCCATTTGGAATAGGTGTCAGATGGTTCTAAATACCTATTTGCCATTTGGAATAGGTGTCAGATGGTTCTGAATACCTATTAGCCATCTGGAACAGGTGTCAGATGGTTCTAAATACCTATTTGCCATTTGGAATAGGTATCAGATGGTTTTGAATACGTATTGACCATTTGGAATAGGTGTCAGATGGTTCTTAATACGTATTGGCCATTTGGAATAGGTGTCAGATGGTTTTGAATACGTATTGGCCATTTGGAAAAGGTATCAGAGGGTTCTGAATATGTATTGGCCATTTGGAATAGGTATCAGATGAATCTGAATACGTATTGGCCATTTGGAATAGGTATCAGATGGTTCTGAATACGTATTGGCCATTTGGAACAGGTATCAGATGAATCTGAATACGTATTGGCCATTTGGAATAGGTGTCAGATGGTTCTGAATACCTATTAGCCATCTGGAATAGGAGTCAGATGGTTCTGAATACCTATTAGCCATTTGGAATAGGTGTCAGGTGGTTCTGAATACGTATTGGCCATTTGGAAAAGGTGTCAGATGGTTCTGAATACCTATTGGCCATTTGGAATAGGTGTCAGATGGTTCTGAATACGTATTGGCCATTTGGAAAAGGTGTCAGATGGTTCTGAATACGTATTGGTCATTTGGAATAGGTATCAGATGGTTCTGAATACGTATTGGTCATTTGGAATAGATATCAGATGGTTCTGAATATGTATTGGCCATTTGGAATAGGTATCAGATGAATCTGAATACGTATTGGCCATTTGGAATAGGTATCAAATGGTTCTGAATACGTATTGGCCATTTGGAATAGGTATCAGATGGTTCTGAATACGTATTGACCATTTGGAATAGGTATCGGATGGTTCTGAATACGTATTGGCCATTTGGAATAGGTATCAGATGGTTCTGAATACCTATTGGCCATTTAGTGTACGGTATGCTTTTGACTACACCTTCGTGATAGCCGTTAGCCTCGGACACTCTAGTGGTCATTCGGAAGAGGTGTTGGGTAGTTCATGCGACCTAGTTATCGACTGGATTAAGCGTTGAACGGTCGTAGCCCCTCATTATTTATTTACAAGATATGTAGGCGATGAGTCAGCAATTTAGGATGGTTGAATTTACTGTGTTGACTGAAGAGTGGCAATGGTTGTCATATTTAAACAATTAGTTTTATAAATATGATACATTTGCGATATGTTGTAATTGGGCTCGGGGCAGTCAGTCACTTAGGCAGTGTGGGGTTTTATCCTCAAATATGTTACATCGCATCCCGTCACGAACACGACTTCCAACAGTCAGGCTATATTGATAAACTAGCCCCTTGCGTGTGTCATGAATAGACGATGCAAATGATTGTATTTAAAATTTACAGCTCCATGTTATGTGAAAAGTATGGACAATCTAAGATACAATATGAATTAGTTAACCTCCAAACTGTGAGATTCAATACTAGTACGTCAAAAACCAACATCCCTACTCACCCCGCCACACCAGCGGGTACAATTATCTGAGTGAGAAAGTGTCAAATTAAGTACATGAAAAGGTGATTTTTTAAATAATTATAGTATATGCATGTTTTCTTAAGTAGAATGGACATACACTACATATTTTATACCCCAAGAACTAGCTTGGAGTTCTAATTCTTTGGTACCATGGTTATAATGCAATTTTGTTCAACTTGGACTGTGGATAAAACTGTAATTTCGTTGATTCATTGAGGGAACAGTATTTGCTTTTTGATACCCTCGCGATGATGACAATCTGACGAGGGTAACAATTTGCAACGCTGCTTCTCATGATTAATCGTTATACCACACGTGACCACCCTTCGGTCTTCCATATAGATCCAGGTCACAATGCAGTTGATCAGTTCATCAGTTGACGTTTTGTTTGGCAACGTCGGCTTTGTTTGCAGCGGTACCCGAGTCAATATATGATGTATATCGTAGTGAGAGGGTCGATGGGAGGGTCCGGTATGCTCAACAGGCACAAAACTCGGTGAACCAGGTTTGTTCTTGCCTGCCAGGCTGATACTTATTCGATCACTGAACGATGTAACTTCGACATCGGGTTTGTCACCGGGATTTCCGATTGAATTCGTGCATCAATTGAATGCACTGTGAATTCAGTGCGCCATATAACATGTACAGGCGTGAATTTCATCAGCCAAGGCTGGAACACTTCAAACCCACGGCCCGGAATAATGTTCAGACAGGTTAATCGGACGTAAGTCCGGGAGGAAGCGATAGACAATTCCAGTGCTGCATGGTCGAGCTGACCTCGAATTTTGGAGTGACTGTAGATGTGGTGGTCGCTGTAGCGAGGTGTTGTGGTCAAGATAATGGGTTGAGCCTTCAGCATGTTAGTGGTACCCAGTCATTGTATTCATCTTCTGGTGGAATCCATCTGTTATTGTCATACATCATAGACATGTATGTCCCGTTTGAAGGATGCGCTCCATAGTAGATGGTAGTACCTTTACAGAGCCAACCAGCCCACCAACTAAAGGTTCCCAGCGATATAATGACATGGTCGCACAATGCCAACATTGCAAAGTCCATATCATAAGTGTGGTTAGAGTATACCACGTGAGTCCCAGTCACGTGGGTCTTACACCACGTGATATCATCACTGGCGACGAAGAATTGCACCCTGGGAAATTTTGCTGTGAAGTAAAGCATTGCTTTTCTGAAATAATTGGCAGGAGTTGGAATAACTCCAAGTTGTTGTCTGTATGTAGAAATCATGTCGCCCCTACGTACATGAATACCAACTCTAACTACGTCTTCATTTCTCCAAATGGGGTCAGTGTTATTTCTGAAAAACTGGTCAACGTGATGGCGTAAGATTTCGGGGAACTGGAACTCTCGTCTGATATCTCGAGAGACCTTGCTGAAGAATTTGTGTGACTGGAAGTACCCAATTAGAGTTACATTTCTCCCGCGTGTTAGTAAATCAATAAAGTCCAACATGAGATCTGCATTGGTGTTTTCCTGAATTTTCCAGTTGTCATGGGAACCGCCCCTAACAGGCAATGTCAACGTACGCGAGAAAATACTTCTCAGACTCTTGAAGCCCTGCGAGTAAACATAAGGTATCCATCCAGATCTATTCCTGAAACTGTAGAGAAATGCATATTGGAACATCTGGTTACCAAGGCGACAGTGACTCATCACCGTGACGTGAACTTTTGGTGGAGAATCTGTGGTTCCGGTGCCATCCTCATGAGGTTCATTTATTGGCCGATGAACTGTGCAGCCATGTTTACTTCCACACTGTAATAAATTTTCTAATTCTTCCCTGTTGGTGACCAACGAGAGGTCCAGGAATATTTTGGTGATGTTGGCTGTTGTGAATTCATTGCTTCTAGCGATGGAAGATGCCGAACGATTTTGTATCTGATATGAGGGATGATCCATATTTTTATTCACGTCCACTTCGGTAACACTTTCGCCAGACAGGTCTCTTCGTGGTATGTTTAGTAATAGCAATTTTGTATCCATTGATAATATCATAAACAAAACTACACCGCATAATACTGTGATGAACTGAATTGATCTAACCAACTCCATACTTTTTTTTACGTGCAAAATATTGACTGTTTCACATGTGTAAAAAAACGCATAAAAGATTCGATACAGAATTCGATCTTTGTACATACTCACATTTTAATCATCACTGGTGTTTGACTCAGGCGGTTCGTTGGATATCTGATGTCAAGCTTTAAAAGCTGTTACTGAAAAACATCTCTGTTTTGCTGCTTTGTCAGTCATGTTTTTTAAGTCCTCATCTCGCTTCAAGTAACCATATTATTGCGAAACTGATTCAGCCCGCTGTGAACACTTTTTGTATTGTTTCATAAATAGGCCTAGAGATGTCCATCCAGTTTGTATTACATTGGTTATCGGTCGTTTGAAGATGTACACTGTAGTATTTATGAGGTCACTGCGGTATGCCTATTTCATATGGGGAAAAACATTGAATGTTTCGCAGTTATCCTCCATTATCAGCTGATTATAGTATATATGCAATTAGGGTTTTCTTACCACAGCTATACAGTTAAAGCATGTCCACTTATCTCAAGTTATCCAATCACATATACAATTCTAATGTATTCTTGTCTAATATGTCCAACAAACTTTTGCGAGAAGAAACCTTACTTACTATACAGAAAAACATCATATCATATGTGACATTTATATGCACATTTAGCAACATCGTGGTTTCAGTTATGTTCAAGAACAATATATAGATAGGCCAATAGTTTGTCGTATTAATACAGTTATACAGTAAATAATATAAACTATTGTTTATATAAACGCGTATTGTTATTTGTGTCGGCTGCACCTGGTAAATTCTAAAACACATGACAAAAGAAAACACATGTACTCATGTCCCAAAATAAATTTTACAACAAAGTTAACACTTTATAAGTCGTACTTCGTCCGTCCACATTCTTATCTTTGAACTTTACGGGTCAATCTTTCTGAAATTTTGCACAAAATGCCTAAGAACAATTCACAAGGTGGGTATTTTCGCTTTTTTCAAAATGGCGGCCATTTTCGACGAAAAACTGCCAATTTCTGACTTTGGCGGCCATTTTCTCAAAAACTGTTCAGACAGTTTTGAGATTTTTGTTTCAAAACACTGCCCTCATATACCTCTGTGGTGTGTATAAGTTTCGTTGCCCCTGAATCGCCGGTCTGTGTGTGGCTGCCATTTTCATGTTCTCGACTGGTCCCAAATGGGACTCTCACATGTTAAACTCTCCTATGCTTTATAATGGGACACATTGTGCCTAATATCTCACTTGATATTGATATTAGAGACTAGGAATCAATTATGGACACATAGGAAATAATATATGCTGATTATTGTCATGACCTTGAATTTGATCTTTGACCTCATTTTCAAGGTCAAAGCACGAAATGGCTAATATCTCACTTATTATCGACTTTACAGCTTAGGAATCAATTGCACACATATAGGAAATGATATAATCCGAATATTCTGATGACCTTGAATTTGACCTTTGACCTCATTTTCAAGGTCAAAGAACAAAACGGCTAATATCTCGCTTATTATCGACTTCACAGCTTGGGACTAAATTGTGGACGTATAGGAAATGAGGTATGCCGAATATATTGATGACCTTGAATTTGACCTTTGACGTCATTTTCAAGGTCAGGCACAAAATGGCTAATATCTCGCTTATCACTGATTTTACAGCTTAGGAATCGATTGTGGACATATAGGAAATGATATATGCCGAATATTTGGATGACCTTGAATCTGGCCTTTGACCTGATTTTCAAGGTCAGAGCACAGAATGCCTAATATCTCGCTCATTATAGACTTTACAGCTTAGGAATCAATTGTGGACATATAGGAAATGATATAGTTCGAATATTGTGATGACCCTGGATTTGACCTTTGACCTCATTTTCAAGGTCAAAGAACAAAATGACTAATATCTCGCTTATTATCGACTTCACAACTTGAGAATCAATTGTGGACAGATAGGAAATGATATATGCTTAATATTGTCGTGACCTAGAATTTGACTTTTGACCTCATTTTCAAGGTCAGAGTACAGAATGTCTAAGATCTCGCTAGATTAGGAATCAATTGTGGAAATATAGGAAATGATATATATGCTGAATATTGTCGTGACCTTGAATTTAACCTTTGACCTTTTTCAAGGTCTCACAGGACAGCTTGGCTAATATCTTGTTTATTATAAAACTTACAACTTAGGATTCTATTGTGGACATACAGCCAATGATATATGCTGAATATTCTGATGACCTTTAACTCGACTTTTGATTTCATTTTCAAGATCACAGACATAATGACTAATATCTCTCTTATTACTGAATTAACAGCTTAGTAAGCAATTGTGAATGTATCTTATTTTCAAGGCCACAGGACAAAATAGCTATTATATATAATAATATAAATTGTCCGGTAACCTATCTTAGCCCTTTGGCAATTTTTTTACAATGTTGTCCATAATATATATCAATCCACTGTTTATTAATGCTAATGCACAGTCGCGGATCTAGTAGTTTTATTGCGGGAGCAATCATCAGATCATGCAGAGTCGTGTATTACGGGAGAGAGTCCTATCCCATAGGCGTGCGGTCTGGGGCCCGGCCAGTGCCCCAGATGCTGAAGGGGTTTAGATGATCTCTGTTTGATTCTGGGCGTTTCAAAGGCACAAAACATAGTCTCCAGATCCAACGACTTTTTTGTGTGAATTTTCTGGAGAATGAGATTGAGATTCTTAAAAATTGAGATTCTCACTGACCAACCCATGATATTACAATCGATCGATGATCGAACATATCGTCTCATACATATCTAACCCAAGTTTAAATGCAACCATCCATGTTTTAATCCAATCAGGGCCGTAGCCCCCCCCCCTTCCCCTCCCTCCTCCCCGCCCCCACTTTAAGACCCAAAAAAGGGATATCGTAATGGGGAGAAGAAGAAAAAACAAGTAGAAAAGGGGGAAATGAAGGAGTGTGGAAATAATTGAAATCAATGGAAATGAAAGCAGTATTTGAACTAAACGAAACGGTTTTCGCAGGTTGTTGGTATCCTGATCGGGACATTGATTTTTTCGCGAATATTTTTTATTAGACTTTGGGGGGAGCAGGAGCTAACACCGCACCCCCCTCCTCCCTCTAGATCCGCTCCCCCTCCTCCCTCTGGATCCGCCTCCTCCCTCTGGATCCGCCAGTGCAAATGCACATCACTAACCACTAACCAATTATACATTATTATAAAGTATAGTGAAAATTAAATCCAGGTTAACTAAATCGATAATCAATCCGGTATCACTGGGTAACTATATATTGTGCTGTATGCATGCATCCTAATTGTTTAAAAATTCATGCTAATCCACCTCATGCTAAACGAAAATCGCAATGATAGCATGCTTAGCATGGTCGAAAAAAAACCCCATTCGTTCATGATCGATATGCTTGGAGCCAGTCACCACGGAAAATTAAAAAAGAGCCGTGTTGAATGTCAGGAGTGAATTCAGTAGTGTAAGGGGCCGGTCATTATTCATCAGGTGGGGGGGGGGGGTAAAAACTGGGGAGGGGGGGGGGGGGGTGGAGTTTGAAATTTAGTTAATTTGAGAAAATATATATGTTAAAATAGTTATTTAAGTGAAAACAATCCATTCAACATGAACTAATTGTTCATTGGAGTACACAACATAACATCAAACCTTTTGTCATATTATCAGTGAAACTATTATATAGTTCCGCCGCAATCTGAACCTAGAAAGGACCATCCAGGAACACCCAAAATCAGGAGATGTCGTGATACATGTGAATCGACAACCGACCATCACCCCCAGACTGAAACATTGTCACCAAGGATCAACTATGTATCTTTAGTAGAACACAGCAGCACTGCAGCTGAATAAGGTACCAGCCAGATGATCAACATGCACTGTGACATACTAACAATAGGTCGCCCGGCCCATACCATTGCTGACCAACATGTCATAACATCCAATGACCCCGAACCTGCATGTCAAAACCACAGACCGATTTTCCACTCAACACGTTGCCAACACAGGAACCCCGGCTACTGAGGATAAGCCTCGATGAGCTCAGTCCTGTCCCGGATGACGCTAAAGTGAATCGGATGTACCTGATTCTCAGTATCCAGGACATTGATAGACTATCACGGATCATCACGGAACATTATGGACCCATCATGGAGCCAACACAGATTTGATTCAAGGCCGGAAAAGTACCAGTCCAGGATGGCCTGATTCATCAATGATATGTGGAAGAGTCATAATTTTAGTCCGTAAGGAAGAAATAAGATTCATGGATTTTTTCATTCCTCCAACAAATTTCAAAGTCAATGAGTATTTCATTGAGTATTTCTGACATTCAGGAATCGTGTAGGCCTGAACTACTTCTAGTATAAAGCAATAAAGTTCCTCGAATATGTGAGCCTACTATATGCCTAATCGTGATATAGTTTTTATTGGTAATATGTTGCATGGGGTTAAATAACAGAGATTGTAACCAGATCGATATATAGATATGTTATACTTCAGTTTTTTTTTCTCATTTTGATGATACAATCAAAACTAGCTAAATGATTAGACTTAGGCCTACTAATTATAATGCATCAAACAGTGCTCTCGAGTCAAATTTGTCCAATGATAATTTGATTCAGCGATAGCCTTTGGTATAATGTTGGGCCTAATTGTGAGGCTCTAGGCACGATTTGCCAGAGTCCGATTGCTTACAATGCCTAGCCAGATGCCAGGGGCCTCTAACTCGATGACGTCTTACGTAAGTATATCCTAAGACATACTTACATCGAAATCTTAGCTCAGCCACGTCCATAACTCGAAGCACTCGTAACACACACTTGGGTAAGACCACCTTGGGTAAGACTTGTCTTTAGAAATACGGGAAATGTTGCTCTGTTGCACCTATCACGTTAGGAAAGTTGCAGTGTCATGAAATATTTCTTTGATTCGCTTTTGACTCACAGCATCGGAGCACATGTTCAATTTAATAGGCAATTCTGTTTCTCCATGATAATCAATGATAATGATGAGTTCAACAGTTGTACAAAATGATAGTCACAGATAAAAAGAAGAAATGGTGTGTACCAATCGTCATTCATAACCAATCGTCATTCTGAAACTTAAGTATATGGAATCAGCTGGGGATTAAATTGCCCACTAAATTGAACAAGTAATTGTAATTAATTGAACAAGTATTGAACAACCCGCAGCATCAAGTGGAAAGAATATGAAATTATTATTGCTCCGGCATATTGCAGCAGCTACACTGTTTACATAGCGAGACACAGACATGGCACTGAGACCATGCACATCAGTATGATTGTCATCATTGAGCTGTGGAAAACTGTGATCGATAACTGTTGTAACTTGCATTGGTTCGGACAATGTAATACAAAGAGCAGTTGGCTTCTCCAGTTCATTATTCAACATATTACATTGTTTGAAATACTAAAGTCAACTTCAACACAAAACTTCGAATGATTTTTGTCCATAACTCTACCAAATCATTTCCACCACATTTTATCTTCAAAACTGAAATAAAAAAAGTTAATCTACTGTGTTCCATTTCACCTCTACCATGAATTTTGATAATCTGAGCACAATTTGGCAAGTTAATGGATGTTTGATTTGTACAGTGCTTTGGCAGGAAGATATTTGATCAGAATACACTTGTAGTTTCCTGTCATAAAAACCTCACAATTTATACATTGCTCATGGGCTCAAACACACATCATGAAATTCCTAAATTTTCTCGAATTCAGGTGATCCCATTTGCGGCTGACATTTAACATTGGAGTAGATTGCAATTTTTCTTCAGTTTTGAAGATAAAAGTCTTCAAAAAAATTTATGTCAGATAATTTCAAATTGAATTTCAAATTGAACTGATGATCCAAATTAATACTATGGACAAATCAATCAAAAATTGTGTGTTGAAAGTCCCTCTCCCGGAAAATGCCGCCGATTTTCACGTGGTTGCAATATAATTATGTGAAACATTAGACAGCAGAGCTCGTTGTACTTCAGCTAAGATGGCGTTACACCACCTCCCAAGCTCCCTTAAAGTTAAGATGAAAAACCTATGACTTAAGTTGCGATCTCAGCTAGGACAGTGTCGAGTTAGAGGGAGGAAATCTTAGGGTTGTCGTAAGTATTAACGTAAGGATAAGAGTGCTTTGAGTTAGACGCCCCTGGGCCATTGCTGTCACAAATTGCACTTTCATTGGCGGGAACATGTGCCCCTTGTGGCTTTGCGCATGCGTGAAATCCCCTCGCGAAAAATATGGCTGGACTGACGAGGAAAAAAAGTTAGGGACACTGCCATAATTGGAGCTTCATACGTGCATTTGTACGGCGTTTACGCACTACAGATGCTGGTTTATATCGAGGTAATTCACCTGCCTACCGAATCCCGTTTTATTTGTGTATTGTTATTGGGAAATTAGTTGGTTTCCCCCCCTGTTCCCAAAACAGTGTCGTAGAGTTGTCGCTTGTTTTGAGAAGGGCCGATTTCCGCTTTCGAACAAAGTGCATGGCATGGCTGACATAACATTGACAGCCGGGATTTGATTCCGTGTCTAGATTTGTTGAAAACTTGGCGGGGGCACCTGCTGTTTTCGGTCAGGTGCGATATGCACAATATTTAATGTCTGGTAGATCTAAATCTCTACAAGCGTCTGTTTTGCATGTGTATTGTGTGAAGCCGTGGTGATTATTTTCACGTGAACTTGATCATGAAAGGTGGTGAAATGAAAACTGAAACAATGTACTCCCAGTAAATTACGTGCTCTCTATTTATAATCAGATTTTGGTAGCACATTTACAATTTAGTGGGCAATCCTGTTTCTCTGTGATAATCAATGACAATGATGAGTTTATCAGTGGCACAAAATGATAAACACAGATAAAAAGAACATCTGGTGTGTAATAAAGAACACTTTTCTATCATAACCAATTGTCATTCTGGATCCTATATAAGGGAAATTAGTTAGTAATAAAATTGCCCACGTTATTGTACATTCTAGCCAGATTTTGAAATGACAATTAGATCTAGATCTACTTTATGCTAGAAATGTGTTTATTATAGTCGGCGTCATTCAATTCAATTCAATTCAATTCATTTTATTCAACACAACATCCAACATTACAAGTATGGTTAATACAATAAAATTGAAATAATTGTGTTGAAAGGAGAATGCAAGAAGCGAAAGCTTGTACAAGGCATTCCCCAATAACAATAATAATAATAATATAAGAATTACCCAAACTATGATACATTATACTTCAGAAAGTAGTAATGTACAACACAGTAACTTGAGGAAAAAATAAAAAATAAATAAATAAAAAATATATGTCAATCTTGTGCTTGTACTGGATTATAATCTGAAATGTATTTTGCTTTTAGACAAGTTTTGAATCTGGTAATATGTCTAATGCTACGAAGTTCTTCATTTATGTCATTGGCCTGTGAGCGGGGTTTTTTCGGTGATTACTCCGTCAATACTGTAAACGTACAAAATTTCGCGATGTATTAATTTCGCGAATTTCGCGTTTGAAAAAAAAAACGCGAAAATAAATACACGCGAAAATACGGCGAAAATAAATACAAATGCAGACCACATCACGCTTGAAATCTTATCAAAGATTTAATGTGTTCCATCCGTGCTGTCGCTCACCAAAAAAGGCATTTGTGAGACAATTATTGCTCATAGATCGCTGAAGATGTCACGTGTCACTCTGACAGTGGGATACTTTTCTGACCAACAGCACTATGCTAGTGTAGTTCGTCGGGAAAATGACCAGCCGGCAGAACAACTCATGTGATAATTGTCTCACAAATGCATTCCTTGGTTGATGTCGCCAACGTTAGTTCATGTGCTCTGGCAGGAATAAACAATCAGTAGATTTATTGAGTATTGATCGTTTGTGTTTTGTTCACTGTCTGAACATACTAGTATGCTAATATAGCAACATACTAGTGCTAGTATAGCAACATACTAGTGCTAGTATAACGTCAACATACTGTACAAGTATTGTACTACTAATCATTTGCAGTTCATGGCAAACATACATCTGTGATAAATAATATTTGGGCTTTGTGTATTAAATTGATACAATTACTTACCAATTTAAAATACCTGATCCCACGCCCAACATAAAAACGTGAACTTGAATCCACGCGAACCTGTTGAGATGTTGAAAACGCGAACATTGATACACGCGAAATTTTATACGTTTACAGTATTTAGGATAATCTGATGGAATTTTGACAGATATGTTATCTCTGAGCTGCCTAATTAAGATAGACAAACAATATCGTCTTCTCTGAGGGCCAAAGGCCCGAAGACGAATACCTCCCGTGGAAAAATTCTGCTGAATTTCCGACAAAAAAAAAGTCGGAACTATGAGTGCGCGCGCGTATTTATTTTGTTAGGCCTTATCATATTTTTATCAAAGCACACAGTTTGTTATGTACACAAGTCATGTATGTATCATGAAAGTCCAGGCAGTATTCCATAATTTTAATTCAGCTCTGACACCGCCATACATATATATATATATATTCAGGTGTTTTTTGTCCCATCCATTCCAGTTGGAAAGTTTTAATGTGCCTTGAAGTTGGTGACACATCTGGGATGAGTGACAGCAAAGGACTTGACGTTGCTGACTCAACAGTAATAGAGGGTGGGGATGAGAGCAAACAGTTACTGGACTCGACGGGCAATCAAAATACAACACAGGAACCCATGGAGGAATCATCCGAGAATGCTCATCTGGAACTGGAAGGCAATGTGGTCACAGTCATTGAGGAACATTCAAATGCTCAACAGAATTCTTCTGCAGCTAATAGTCCAGTGGCAAAGATGGACATAGGAGAAAGTCCTGAAAAATGTGACGAGTCTTCAAAAATTCTTGAAAATGAGGTACCTTGCAAGGATGATGCTGCAGTTGTTACATGTAGCTCCAGTTCGCCAATAAACACTCAGGGGAAGTCTTCCATTGCCATTGCTGGCAATGCCTTGGAATCGGCAGTGCCTACCTTGCCAGCGATACAGCGACTCTCAGGTGTACAATCAAATCGTCTTAAAGGTCGTCGAGGCTCTTTGGAAGTGGATCGTGAAAAAAATGACTCGGGAGAAGAAGCTTGCCATTCAGACTCTGAACTTTTCCGAAGTAAAACTGTACCAGCTAAGCGACCTGTAAGACGCACGTCTAGGAGTAGGTCAGATTCTTTCGATAGATGCCGCCAAGGAAACTCACCATCAATACCAAGGTCGCCATTGTCAGTCACTGCAAAGCCGGAGAAGTCATTGGAAGAAAAGTCTGAGGAGTCAGGGTTACAGCCGGCACATCAGCATTCAGAGTGTGACCAGTCTCCCAAGACTGTATTGTCTTCCATCGACAGTGGAGAATCTTCCAATGTAGATGATGTCCAGAAAAGTTCAGGGAAGCCATCTAGAGCAGATCTGCCTTATTCAAACTCAACCAATGTTAGTGCTGTTGATAGCGAACAAGCTCAAAGTGGTGCTACAGGGAACAGTTATGAACAAAATCAGGACGCTTCAAAACTTGTAAACGGCATTAGCATAAATCATTCTCAGGAGCAAGTATCATCCGATGAAGAAGACGTGCCGCTTGTTCAGTTGGCATCAAGTGCCAAATCGACTCCTGTAAAACAGGATTCACCATCATCCAGTGCCAAAGAAGAGATCTCTGATAACCCAACTATTATTAATTCACCGCCTACAACCAGAGTGAAACGGCAATATACCAGAAGGAAGCCTTTCGTAAAGCAAAAGAAACGTTTGTCACTCAACTTGGAGCAGAGAGATGCTACTGCCAGAGTTCCCAATGGTGATTCAAAGGGCAAAGGAGCTCAGAACCGGAGAAAACGAAAGAGCATGGGAGATGCTAGTCAAGTGGAGGGCATTACACCACAGAACAAAATCAAACGGGCAAAGAAATTAGAACATTTCCCAAAGTCATCAGGAAATTCTCGACCACTCAAACTTGCCAAGTCATTCCTGTCAAAAGCAAACTCTAAGGAAATGAACGGTTCTGCAATGGCAAGTAAAGACTTGCAACATAAAAGCAAAACAGGAGATTCTCCGATGGTTGTTGCAACAAGTGAATCTCCAATCAAAATGTCCTCACCAGGCCAAATGAAAGCTAGAAAATCAATCTCCCCAACAAAGAAGCCATCAAGAATGTCAATGTCCTCACCAGATGATGTGTCTACCAAGTTGATCAAAGCCAGCAACAGTCTTTCCCCTGCTCAGTCGAAACCAAAAATTGCAAAATCTCCAGCATCAGATAGTAAGATCCCAGCCAAATCGAGAAAGGGACCTCGAGCAAAGATGTCCCTTTCCCCGAATAGATTCAACACTATAACAATTGCAGACTTTTTCAAACCTGTAGGAAAAAGTCCAGAAGCACCACTATCTTCAAACCAGCAAGATGTGATTGGAGCAAGTCCAAAATTTGTCTCTAAAAGTGTTGGGCGCAAGAAAGACAGTCCAGCAAACCAGCAAACTGTACAGCAAAATATGAAGTCCAAACAGAAGTTAACAGCCAGGAAGTCTTTGAAATATGAACCCAAGAGGCAGGTACAGAAAGTACCTAAAAGAAAGTCTGATATTCCAAATAAAAAATTGTCAGCTGGAAGCGAACAGGAACCTTACAAACCCAAACAGAAACTGACAGCCAGGAAGTCAGGAAACTTTGCAGCAGCTGCATCTAGAAAAACTATGAAAAATTTCCAATTGATCGGAACTGTTCGCCCTGTTTCAAGCACTGATGTTCCAGATGATGGCAAGAGAACAGGGAGATCACGCGAAGATCACACCATATCACCACACGCTGCAGCAAAGGCCCTCTCAGCTTTACAAACCGGCGCAGGTAGGGACCAGTGCGCACCATCAGAAAGTTCTGACATTGAAAACTATCCTGCCATGTGTAGTGGCAAAGGTGCAAAGATGCCCAAAGCGAAGAAGACTTTCCCAAGGTCAAAGGAGTGTTCGCCCATTGACACCTTGGATCGTGTGCAAAAGAAGAATCCTTCTGCCAACACCAGCAGCCAAAACAGCAGCTCAGGGGGGACTCCTGTCAATGCTGTGCCAATGACTTTCAATGTAAAGGAGCTGGAGAATGCACTAGGTCTGAACAGAACACAACTTGGGAAACTCGATGCCAAAACACTGGACCAAATCGTACTTGATCGGGCCCACGAAGTGCAAGGCAAAGGTGAACAACAACCTTTAAACAAGCGCCGGAAAAGCCGATTATCCGAGCCG
Organism: Terebella lapidaria; assembly: GCA_949152475.1. Lineage (NCBI taxonomy): Eukaryota > Metazoa > Annelida > Polychaeta > Terebellida > Terebellidae > Terebella > Terebella lapidaria. The sequence goes on along the minus strand of OX424566.1, from coordinate 27,240,331 downwards.
GTGGAGCAAATTGCTACACAAGTTGATGATGTAAAGTCAACTCAAGTTCAAGCCAACTGTGATAACACTGCCAACAGTGACACCAACTTTGCTTCATTGTTGACAAGTCAAAGGATCTTAAAAAAAAGACGCAAAGTCAGACGAATGGGGCAGTACAAATTACCCGGTCAGAAAAAATGGCCGAAGAAAGTAACTGCAAATACTACACCAAAAGCTGGTAATGACCAAGGGAAGAACCACCAAAACTCATCTGAAGTTGGCAATCAAGATGTGTCAGACTTGAAGCTGAAAATTTGTGCGTCTACAGAAAATGGACACTTCACAGTTCAGAAAGCTACCCCATCACCAACAGATCTCGAGAAAAATTTGTCAACTGAAGCTACTGCCAACTTCACTGGAATCAAAGGAAAACCTGCAGACCTAAAGATTCAATCAAGAACTCCAGTCGCATCAGCATCTCTGGGTAAAGCCATAAAATCCGAACACATCCCAAATGAAAGAACGAGCGACTCCGAACGGAATTTCATCAAAAAGAAGAAACGACGGAACAGGAGGGGCTGGGCTAGCGGCATGATTCGCAAGAATGCCAAGTATGGTAATGCAAAGAAGAAGGAAATCAACATCAAGACAGAAAATATTTCGGTAAGTTTTTTCTTTGTTGATTTTAGTATGTATAGATGTTGAGATGTCTAATTGTAATGATATTCATGGTTCTATCCCCCGAAATTTGCTTGCAGAATATTTATTGATTGGTTTCACTTTGTTTTTCAGACAAATTCAGCTGAAAATTCAGAAAGTAAGTACATTGAAATTGTAATGGACTCCCAAATTGCTCTTGCATGAAAACAATATAGTGTTTATATGAACAAAGCCTCATGAAATTAATGTCCACGAAAAACTCTGTTTGATTGTTGAGTCTTTATCTTTTCTAACAAAGGAGAAGACACTAACATCAAATTGACATCAAGAACCAAACAAAAACGTAGGTGTTTGACTTCAAAGTGCAAAATTTTGCATCGACTCCAAACTTGGATATACTTGCAAATTTAGGCTCTTATGTCTGGTTTGAATTTCGACTTGATTTGTAGCTTTATGTTGTTATGATTCCAGGTGATGACGAGACAGAATCAGTGGTTTCCATGGCGACCAGCTTAGCAGACTCAGAAGCATCCAGCACTGTATCAAGGGCCTCTCGAAGTAGGTTCCTGTCTGTAGTTATTCTCTCACATGTGTTTACATCACCTGTATAGCTCAAATATTGTCTCAAAAAATGCTTTGAACAGTTCCTATGAAATTTATCTTGATCAAACTGATTATCTTCTAAAACAGGCTCAAAACGAAAAAGATCCCTGAAAGCCGACCCTGAGACAATTCCGAGTCTCTCTCCCGCGACTACACCGCTCCCGATTGTCACGAGAAACGTCAACAACTCTGAGCCCCCGGTGATCAGCCCACAGAAAATCTCGGCGGTCAGCCTGATGAAACCATCGCCCAAGCGGCCCCGGATGGAGCGTGCCGCGGTGGGGTCCACGTCGGGAGCTCCTGGATACAGTGTGGAAGGGGCTAGAGTGGACAGGAGTGGTGGGAATGGCAGCAGACGCAGACCGAATGTAAGTTCATGAGTGTACCATTTCTGACTTGTTTGAAATTACACTACAAGCTAAAAATCTCGGATGTTTTTTTCATTGAAATCTATACAATTTGGTTGAAGTACACAAACATTGAGCACTTACTATTGAAGATAGATATTGTTCACTTTGGTTGGAAGAGCTCCTACTTGAAAGGAATATGCCCATCTTCCAGTATGAGGACTTGTCGCACCACAAGTACCACAACACCCCTAACGGAGTGTCGTATCCGGTGACCCCGCCTAGGACTCCCGAGCACGGATCCCTGACCAGTGAGAATGCCAGCACACACTCCGACAGCATGGTCAGTGTGCCAGTACAGACTAACAGGACAAAATTGTACAATGTTCGAAAAAGCATGAAGTAAAGTAAATACAGCACTGTTCCATGTCTAAGGTGGCCCCAAAACACCCACTTTCATTCCATTTTCTTGTGTGCCATTTTCTTGTAGTGTTTAAAAATATATATGATATGATATCTGTATAAGTGTTAGTGTCATGAATGTCATTTAGGAATTTGTGAGGACTCTCAGTTATTGGTGCAATAAACATTAACAAATATACAGAAATTGTTCAGTGCACTGCTCACAAAAAGACGTGACACACTACATCTCATCCGTCGTATATCCCACAGGTGTCCACGGAGGTGAAAGGCGCTGATCGAGGCCAGGACTTTGTGCCGGTGTGCTGCTGTAAGGTTCCCGGGGCCTCGGCAACATCCAGTCTCGTCAGCCATAGACGAACTCTGTACTGCCAGGCACTAGACTCAGTCAACAATAAGGTATGGTGCAGTCCGGGGAGGGGAGTGTTGGTGTGTTCAGGGTGAGATTGCTTGTCCCTATCGGTTAAGATACGTCTTTCTGATACTAGAATCAAGAGTTCGTTCAGCTTCTAATTGTGTTGCAGATGAGATGTTTTATGAGTTTTGTTTTGCTGGAAATTGTGCAGAAATTATAATATTAAGAATAATATTGATTCGAATGCTGTGTTGGAAACCATTGAAAATAGTTTTCACAGATTAATGTGAATGTACAAAAGTTTGCAAAGATTTAATTTGACGGTTTTGTTCTTAATGCGCAAAATATAAAAATTAGTCCATGTACAGTATCCATGAGTCCCTGTTACACTATTGACAAAATTTTCTCTCTGGCCCGCAGATCGTAGGCTGCTGTAACAAGGTGTCCAAATCACAGATGGTGCGGCCCGGTCTAACGATACCGTTCATGATGGTTTGTGAGATGCACAGGCAGCGACTGAAGGTGCATCAGTGCTGTCCAGGCTGTGGGCTCTTCTGTACGGAGGTGGGTAGCTCTACAACATATAATGCTGCATATCATATAATTTTCAAGATTAAGACCTAGCTCACGTCTAGTAGCATGGAATTTTGCCAGTTGTATTATAACCAAACTCTATATTTAGGGCATTTCGGCCCGAAATGCCCTTATGGTTTTGTCTGTTTTTTTTTTTTTTTTTTTTTTTTTTTTCTTCTTTTTTTTTTACTTTCCGCCGTTTTGGTTTCCGATCAATAACTCGGGAACGCCTGAACGGATCTTGTCCAAATTTACACCACTGGTCAGAAATATTACATGGAAGACCCCTATTGTTTTGGAGGCAGCTCCGGGGTCCGTGAGGTCCGTGAGGATGAAATCAAGGTTGATTTCGAGACTTGGTTTCCGATCGATAACTCAAAAAGTATTCATGCAATGGCAAGTATTCTCTGCAAGGGAGTTCATATACCACCAAGGAAGAACCCTATTGATTTTGGGATCACTCTGTCGAACGACCTTTGACCTAGAGCTCGGAAGAATTTTTGCTGATTCATCCTTGAGGCTTTCATGCATATCTCGGAAACGGTGCGTCGTAGAGCGAAACGGAGCTCAATTTCGGCCTCCTGGCACTAGACAAACTAGTCTAGGGGGTATCTTGGGTCGAAACGACCCCTGGTGTCGATTTTTTTTTTTGCCGACTCGGCACTTCCTGTTTGGCCGTATCTCGGAAACTGTATGTCGTAGAGCGAAACGGAGCTCAATTTCGGCCTCCTGGCACTAGACAAACTAGTCTAGTGTGTATCTTGGGTCGACATGTCCCCTGGTGTCGAATTTTTTTTCGCCGACTCGGCACTTCCTGTTTGGCCGTATCTCGGAAACGGTGCGTCGTAGAGCGAAACGGAGCTCAATTTCGGCCTCCTGGCACTAGACAAACTAGTCTAGAGGGTATCTTGGGTCGAAACGACCCCTGGTGTCGATTTTTTTTTTCGGCGACTCGGCACTTCCTGTTTGGCCGTATCTCGGAAACTGTATGTCGTAGAGCGAAACGGAGCTCAATTTCGGCCTCCTGGCACTAGACAAACTAGTCTAGTGTGTATCTTGGGTCGAGACGTCCCCTGGTGTCGAATTTTTTTTCGCCGACTCGGCACTTCCTGTTTGGCCGTATCTCGGAAATGGTGCGTCGTAGAGCGAAACGGAGCTCAATTTCGGCCTCCTGGCACTAGACAAACTAGTCTAGAGGGTATCTTGGGTCGAAACGACCCCTGGTGTCGATTTTTTTTTTCGGCGACTCGGCACTTCCTGTTTGGCCGTATCTCGGAAACGGTGCGTCGTAGAGCGAAACGGAGCTCAATTTCGGCCTCCTGGCACTAGACAAACTAGTCTAGAGGGTATGTTGGGTCGAAACGACCCCTGGTGTCGATTTTTTTTTTCGCCGACTCGGCACTTCCTGTTTGGCCGTATCCCGGAAACGGTATGTCGTAGAGCGAAACGGAGCTCAATTTCGGCCTTCTGGCTCTAGACAAACTAGTCTAGTGTGTATCTTCGGTCAAGACGTTCCCTGGTGTCGAATTTTTTTTTCGCCGACTCGGCACTTCCTGTTCGGCCGTATCTCGGAAACGGTGCGTCATAGAGCGAAACGGAGCTCAATTTCGTCCTCCTGGCACTAGACAAACTAGTCTAGTGTGTATCTTGGGTCGAAACGACCCCTGGTGTCGAATTTTTTTTTGGCCGACTCGGCACTTCCTGTTTGGCCGTATCTCGGAAACGGTGCGTCGTAGAGCGAAACGGAGCTCAATTTCGGCCTTTTGGCACTAGACAAACTAGTCTAGTGTGTATCTTGGGTCGAGACGACCCCTGGTGTCGAATTTTTTTCTCGCGGACTCGGCACTTTCTGTTTGGCCGTATCTCGGAAACGGTGCGTCGTAGAGAGAAACGGAGCTCAATTTCGGCCTCTTGGCACTAGTCAAACTAGTCTAGTGTGTATCTTGGGTCGAGACGACCCCTGGTGTCGAATTTTTTTTCGCCGACTCGGCACTTCCTGTTTGGCCGTATCTCGGAAACGGTGCGTCGTAGAGCGAAACGGAGCTCAATTCCGGCCTCCTGGCACTAGATAAACTAGTCTAGTGGGTATTTTGAGTCGAGACGACCCCTAGTGTCAAATTTATTTTCGCCGACTCGGCACTTCCTGTTTGGCCGTATCTCGGAAATGGTGCGTCGTAGAGCGAAACGGAGCTCAATTCCGGCCTTCTGGCACTAGACAAACTAGGCTTATGGGTATTTTGGGTCGAGACAACCCCTGGTGTCAATTTTTTTTTCGCTGAATCGGCACTTCCTGTTTGGCCGTATCTCGGAAACTGTGCATCATACAGGGATACGGAGCTCAATTCCGGCCTTCTGGCACTAGACAAACTAGTCTAGTGGGTATTTTGGGTCGAGACCACCCCTGGTGTCGAATTTATTTTCTCCGACTCGGCACTTCCTGTTTGGCCGTATCTCGGAAATGGTGAGTCGTAGAGCGAAACGGAGCTCAATTTCAGCCTCCTGGCATTAGAGAAACTAGTCTAGGGGTATCTTGGGTCAAAATGACCCCTGGTGTCGATTTTTTTTTTTTGCCAACTCGGCACTTCCTGTTTGGCCGTATCTCGGAAACGGTGCGTCGTAGAGCGAAACGGAGCTCAATTTCGGCCTCCTGGCACTTGACAAACTAGTCTAGTGTGTATCTTGGGTTGAGACGACCCCTGGTGTCAATTTTTTTTTCGCCGACTCGGCACTTCCTGTTTGGCCTTATCTCGAAAACGGTGCGTCGTAGAGCGAAACGGAGCTCAATTCCGGCCTTATGGCACTAGCCAAACTAGTCTAGTGGGTATTTTCGGTCGAGACGACCCCTAGTGTCGAATTTATTTTTGCCGACTCCGCACTTCCTGTTTGGCCGTATCTCGGAAATGGTGCGTCGTAGAGCGAAACGGAGCTCAATTCCGGCCTCCTGGCACTAGTCTAGAGGGTATCTTGCATCGAGACGACTTCTGGTGTCGAATTTTTTTTTGCCGACTCAGCACTTCCTGTTTGCCATATCTCAGAAACGGTCCGTCGTAGAGCGAAACGCAAAGATGCCTAAGGACGGGGTATGTCACTTAAACTTTGACCACGGACAGATTCAGAGTCATTATGGTTCTAGACGCGGTCTCTTAGGTAAATGTTAGGTAGGAATAGAACTCACACGAAATGCCCCAAGGCATCTTCAGGCCTTGACGTCTAGTTTAACAGTGTGTTTTATGTATATGAGTGATGTTGAAAACACTAAAATATCATGATTCGTAAGTCTCCAATATGCCTTCTGCTTAATTTTGCACACAGGGTAAATTTGTACAGTGCAAGACTGAAATAACGGATGGTGCGAACAAAACCGCGACAGTTTTGCATCACTATCATAAACACTGCCAAGTGCACAGAGCCAACAAACTTTTCTGTCCGCACTGCGCCAGGGAGTCCAAACAAAACATCGTACATCTCCAATTAAACACGTCACATCCCGCCCAATCTGGAGATCAGAAAGCGAAAACGTCTCCGGATAAAAGCAAAGCCGATGGTGTGGAAACAGATGGCCAGAGTTTGGAGATGGCAGAGAGTCGCACAGCAAGAATGGGTAATCGCCGCCACTCAAAAGACGGATCCACGACGGAGGAAGATACGTCAACAGTAGCCATGGCAACTGGGGCGACTGTAGTCGTGCCTGCCACTAACCAAGTGATTTCAGCCAGTGAGTGTTAAAAGTCTGTAGGCTTGTGATCTTTTCTTTCCATTTCTCCATGTTTATTACATGGTATATCTTGATTTTCCAAGCATGTGCATTGTTCCAAAATACTTGTCACCATAATATGCTCAGTAACTTTCATGTATTTTTCAGAAAAAATACCGTTGGGACCCATGAGATCTGAGTTGGAAAATGCATTATCAATATTGGAAGGAGACCGGTTTGTACCATTCTTCAAAATCATGCAATTTTCTTTTACAAACATCAAATGGATATTTCATGTCTACGGTCATATGTTTCCTAGATATTTAATGGTCTGTTGTGACATATTTTTTCCCGAGCAGAGCCAAGAAGTTACGAGCAGGTGCCAAAAACTTGTACAAAGCTTGTCGAGTCGGTGACGCGGAGAAGGCTATTGTCATGCTCGGTTAGTGTTCTGTGTCATAGTGCAGATAACAGCTGGTGATTCTGAACCCAAAATCATAGAATTTAGCATAGGAGGGACATACGGTTTGACATTTTTGGTATGTTTGCCTATAAACAATGGATGCGCTAAATTTCATGAACATTAAAAATGTGGATTTTTGCATGTGACATAACAGTGATGATCAGTTGCTTATCCTTTGCATGAATGTGTTGCCTTCATGCAAAGGAAAAAATCATGAGAAGTTTTCGTATACTTGCTTATGCAACATCTCCCCTTGTATGTTCCACAGCGGACGGCGCTGATCCAAACATGCGATATGAGGAGGAGTCGAACCAGACGGCACTACACTCTGCGGCGAAATCCGGCTACCACCTCATCATGCACATGTTACTGCAGGCGGGCGCGAACCCACACTGCATAGACGATACACTGTCGACGCCACTCATGTTTGCCGCACAGCAGGGCCACTTGTCTCTTGTACAGATACTGGTGAAATCTGGGGCCCTCGTGGACGCCAAGGTAAGATGTGGGGAGGTTTATCATCTTGGGAAGGTTTTGCTGGAGATTGTATAGTTCACGTTTTTAAAAAGTTAGGTCACTGGCTTGAAATTAGTTACTGGTGTTGTGTAAGCCGTTTTCTTTAAAACTAATAGACAGACTTAAAGAAATGACATCATAAAGACACAAATGACTTGTTCATGCAATTTTCTACATTTCTCGCAGGCATCAGACGGCATGACGAGTTTGCATTTAGCTGCACAAGCTGGAAACGTAGAAGTTGTCAAATTCTTACTACAGACTGGCAGAATATCCGTCAATGTCACGGTATGTGCAGAGTTTGTTCTCAGTGTCACTGCATATTAGTGATCATCAATAGCTTATCCTTTACATGAATTCACAAACTTTGGCACATCAATTTTCTCAGAAAGAATAATGTGTACTCTGTTAAATTTCTTGTCATCATATTTGTGTCAATCAGTGGTTTGTCAGTAGTTTTGCTGTAGAGGGGGTGCTGATTCTCAAACACAATGAACCGCACCTGTTTCCAGGATGATGGAGGCTGGACATCTTTGATCTGGGCCGCAGAACACAGTCACTTGGATGTCGTACACTACCTTCTACAGATGGCGGCAGACCCCAACATCCAGGACAATGTCAGTTAAAAGAAATCCAGCTATTTTCCATACTGTTCAGATATTTGAATATCATGAAAATGTACAAAGTACACAGTTTATATATTAAATGGAGAAAAAAAATTATGTGTTTGATCATTTTCAATCACAAATGTTGTAACAAGTATTGGAAGATATGCATCTACATTGGAGCTGTAATATTGCACATATCAATATTTCAGTACATCAAATCTACCGGTTTTGTGTTCGCAGGAGGGTAACACAGCCTTACACTGGGCCGCATACTCTGGCAGTGTGGATATCGCTGAGATTTTCCTCAATGCGGGCTGTGATCTGGAGGCTGTCAACGCTCTTGGTGACAGACCATTGTAAGCCCAATGATAAACTAAAATTGGGGTGGTGTGAATGATAGTATGTTACTCAGCGAGTAGAACTGTAAATTTGTCATACCTTATCTTTCACTAAAACTCTCCACTTTCGAGCTCAGTATTCAATATGCGATTTGTCTCTCTTTGTCAGGCACATAGCTTCACGACAGGATCATTACCAGAGTGTGGTGTATGTATTGGAATCAGTCCATCATTTTATATCAATAAAAGCAATGTTGAATAGTGAATCATTACTGTAATAAATAAATATTTCACATATTTATTCAGATTATTTCTTGCGAGAGGAGCTGACATTGAAGCAAGGAATAATGACAATGAATCTCCACTTGGGGTAAGTTTGAATAGAACTTTTAAGAAATTGTTAGAGTAGGCCTCAGTAATGTGGTCACCCTTCAGACCAATGATTTTGTCCACATTATAGGGGTGGCCATATTTTAGGAATCTGACAGACGACTTTTCCACCAGCCACATTGTTTCTCATAAACCATCGTATATTATACACAAAAAAAATTTTCATCAAAATTTCTTCCTCAAAATTTTTGATTGTTACGTTGCAGTGCTGTGTGGACAAGGACACACCAGTATGGATGGCCCTACGCGTCAATAAACAATTGAAGGGGTTCGCCGCAAAAAAATTGCATTCCTCCGAAAAGTTACTGCACAGGTATTTTCATGGATATGTATTATGATATAAGCAATGGAATAATAATTTGAAGGTTTATTATTGAAGGTTTTGCATACAGAGAAATGCATGTGAGTTGATGGTATGGCACATAACCTATAAATTTCTTGCTTTGGGTTTTCCCAACTCAGAATTATAATCACAAGCTTTTTCTGGTGTGGTATTTGGCTTAGCACTTTCTCGAGTCTATTAATAAAACATTCAGCAGAGACTACTGACTGCCTGCAAATCAAACTTTATATGATAATTCCTGTCTTAGTGGAAAGCTCAAGTAATCCAATCATCTAAATATTCCTCTGCTTGGCAATATAAATATATCTGCTTTCCTACCTTCCTCTCCCCTTTTCTGCCGCTCTCTCTTCATGCCTCCCTTTGACCCCCGCCCCCTCTATCTTTTGTGCCGTCCACGCACACTGGGATAGCTCCTCTTTCCTGTTTAGGGACATCTCGTACGGCCGGGAAGCCAACCCCATCCCCGTCGTCAATATCGTGGACGACGAAAATTACCCGACAGACTTTCTCTATGTAACGGAACACGTTGAAACGGCACCGATGAACATCAACAGGACCATTACTAGTCTACAGGTGGGTTAACTTTACTCAAAGAACAGATGAAGTGAATATGCAGGGATTGCAGCTTTAAAGCTGTTTCCTGCTCCACGTTTGGTTTCTCAACTGCTTGAAATGACCAGATTAAGACCTTGAAATATTATGGTTCTATATAACAGCAATTAATTATTCAATAATAACTCTTAAAAAGCAATATTCATGAAGTGTGATTGAATTTGTCTTCAGCACTGCAAGTGTCAGGAGACGTGTGGCTCTGTGTTTTGTGAATGTAGTCACAGCAGCATCCGGTGTTGGTATGAAAAGGTACATCTCCATAATCCATAAAGATAAACGTAATTTTATACTTTCTTTTTATTGCACAAATGATCAAAACGTAGCTTGAAGTGAAATTCAACCATATGTAGGCCCTACAATGTTATAGTACAATATTCTAAGAGCAACCAATAATAACCAGTTTACAAAAATAACCTCCCAGTCATTACCGTGTCATATTTGCATATTCATGAGACTGTTGTTTCTAGGACGGCAAGCTTGTGAAGGACTTCAGCTACACGGATCCACCACTGATATTTGAGTGTAACAAAGCGTGTACGTGCTGGTCAACGTGTCCTAACAGGGTCATCCAGCTCGGAGTCACGTACGTCCTGTAACAAAAAACAAGTACATTATTACATTCAATGATAAGTTTGGCATTCTGTAAAAGGGAAATATTCACAAGTTTGGGTGTCTGACCTTTTCACAAAGGTTTCAATTTTGCATAAAGATAAAACCTCTCAAATATTTTTGCTAATATATTGATAGGATATTCCCGTTCGACTAAATATGCAAAATTAAAACCCCATGAAATAGTCAGACACCCAGTCCTGACTTATTCCCTTAGTATCTATAGTATAGATCTAGTTTTGTCAATTTATTCTTTAAATTTTGTTTTGAAAAATGAATAATTATGTAATGATAATGAAGTTAATCATGTTCAGATAAAACAATGTATGATATATTAGTTGTATAAAAAAAATTTCGAGCGAAGTAAAAAATAATGTAATTTTTACCCAAGTGAAATATCAGAACTAGCTCTTTCTCGAAACTGGTGCAATTCGTCGGGATTTATGCACTAAACATAATACCTTCCTCTATTTACACCAGGTGTCGCCTCCAAGTGTTCCGTACTAGCGGCCGGGGCTGGGGTGCGCGATCTCTTCTGGACATCCCTCAGGGAACATTCGTCTGCGAGTGAGTAACGTCTTATACACGTTAGTTAGTAATATGAAATGTTAAATATGCCTTCCAAAAAATATGATCTAAAAGAAATAGCTCTCATGCCAGTCCGAAACTAGTATTTTGCATCTTCAGTTGGTATATTTGTTTGTCTAAATTTGTCTAAATCTTGAAGTCTGAATTCCAAGAATCCTTCAATACATTTCAATGAACCAATATCAGAATGTAAAATTCAATCAAACAGAAATAAATAATAAAAAATTAGAATGGTTTTACAATAATTAGATAATGTTCACACCATTTTCTGCACTATTTTACATGTTCCACCACAAATTATCGACAATTACTCACTTCACTTGTCTATTCTGTCCCAGGTATATCGGGGAGCTGATCAGTGATGCTGAGGCAGACAGCCGGGAGGACGATTCCTACCTCTTTGATCTCGACAACAAGGTTTACTTTGGCATCCATGTGTCTGTTTTACTGGAATAATACGACATTGATGTAACTGTAGTTTTGGCTACCAATGATTGTACATTGAGAAAGAGTTCCTTCACATTATCTGGATTATGCTTGAAATTTAGGTCACCTATGTCAGATTTTCAGTAAACAATAACTGTACCACTGCATTTGTCTCACACAGGATGTAGATACGTTCTGTATCGATGCCCGTCGCTATGGCAACGTAAGTCGATTCATCAACCACATCTGTAACCCGAACCTGATTCCCGTCAAAGTGCTTGTGGACCACCAAGACTTGCGCTTTCCCAGGATATGTTTCTTCGCATCACGTGACATCAAAGCATATGAGGAACTAGGGTATGTTAATGTGTAAAAAAAATTAGAATAACAAAAAATCCTCCCAAAATGTATCAATGTGTCAGGTTGATTTGTTCTTATGAATGCAGGGAAATTTGACACATGAATGGATTTCTAAAGAAAACACTAACAAAATTAACAAATCTATCTGTGTAAACATAGTTCTGAAAACAATTATGAACAATTTCAGCACATCTATTTGTGTAAAAACAGTACATTTGATATCTGTTCTCTTAACCTTGTCACTACTCATGGTTACGCTGCGTAACCATACCACACCCCTCCTGCTGTACTGATGGTTACGCTGCGTAACCATGACTTTGGCAACCAATAGATGTATAGGGAACTGTCCACTGATTGTCTTTAATGTTTTATATACCCGAGAATGTACATACACGCTGAACTAGCACACACATATTGCCACCGATTGAAATTAAGAAGCTTAATTAAGGCATTTCGGCAGAAATGCCTTTATGGTTTTAGCAAGGCTAATTTTAAGACTTGGTTTCCGGACGATAACTGGAAAAATATTTATGCAATAGTTGCAGAACTCTGCATGGAGGTTCATATGCCACCAGGGAAGAACCCTATTGATTTTGGGATCGATCCGTCAAACGACCTTTGACCTAGAGGTCAAAATAATTTTTTGCTGATTCATCCTTGAGGCTTCCTGCATATCTCGGAAACCGTGCGTCGTAGAGCGAAACGGACGTTATTTTCGGACTCGTCGCCCTAGACAAACATCTCTAGGGTGTACTTTTTTTTTTGATCCGGCTCCGAGGTCCGTGAGGTCCTTGAGGATGAAATCGAGGAACTTGGTTTCCGGACGATAACTCAAAAAATATTCAGGCAATAGTTGCAGAATTTTGCACGGAGGTTTATATATCACCAGGGAAGAACCCTATTGATTTTGAGATCGATACCTCAAACGACCTTTGACCTAGAGGTCGAAATAATTTTTTGCTGAGTCATCCTTGATTCATCCTGCATATCTCGGAAACGGTGCGTCGTAGAGCGAAACGGACGTTATTTTCGGACTCGTCGCACTAGACAAACATGTCTAAGGGGTATTATGGATGAACTTTGACCTTGACCCGAAATTTTTTTGCCGAGTCGGCATTTTTCGTTTTCGTCGATATCTCAGAAACGGTGCGTCGTAGAGCGAAACGGACGTTATTTTCGGACTCGTCGCACTAGACAAACATGTCTAAGGGGTATTATGGATGAACTTTGACCTTGACCCGAAATTTTTTTGCCGAGTCGGCATTTTTCGTTTTCGTCGATATCTCGGAAACGGTGCGTCGTAGAGCGAAACGGACGTTATTTTCGGACTCGTCGCACTAGACAAACATGTCTACGGGGAATTATTGATGAACTTTGACCTTGACCCTAAATTTTTTTGCCGAGTCGGCATTTTTCGTTTTCGTCGATATCTCGGAAACGGTGCATCGTAGAGCGAAACGGACGTTATTTTCGGACTCGTCGCACTAGACAAACATGTCTAAGGGGAATTATGGATGAACTTTGACCTTGACCCGAAATTTTTTTGCCGAGTCGGCATTTTTCGTTTTCGTCGATATCTCGGAAACGGTGCGTCGTAGAGCGAAACGGACGTTATTTTCGGACTCGTCGCACTAGACAAACATGTCTAAGGGGTATTATTGATGAACTTTGACCTTGACCCAAAATTTTTTTGCCGAGTCGGCATTTTTCGTTTTCGTCGTTATCTCGGAAACGGTGCGTCGTAGAGCGAAACGGACGTTATTTTCGGACTCGTCGCACTAGACAAACATGTCTAAGGGGTATTATGGATGAACTTTGACCTTGACCCGAAATTTTTTTGCCGAGTCGGCATTTTTCGTTTTCGTCGTTATCTCGGAAACGGTGCGTCGTAGAGCGAAACGGACGTTATTTTCGGATTCGTCGCACTAGACAAACATGTCTAAGGGGTATTATGGATGAACTTTGACCTTGACCCGAAATTTTTTTGCCGAGTCGGCATTTTTCGTTTTCGTCGATATCTCGGAAACGGTACGTCGTAGAGCGAAACGGACGTTATTTTCGGACTCGTCGCACTAGACAAACATGTCTAAGGGGTATTATGGATGAACTTTGACCTTGACTCGAAATTTTTTTGCCGAGTCGGCATTTTTCGTTTTCGTCGATATCTCGGAAACGGTGCGTCGTAGAGCGAAACGGACGTTATTTTCGGACTCGTCGCACTAGACAAACATGTCTAAGGGGTATTATGGATGAACTTTGACCTTGACCCGAAATTTTTTTGCCGAGTCGGCATTTTTCGTTTTCGTCGATATCTCGGAAACGGTGCGTCGTAGAGCGAAACGGACGTTACTTTCGGACTCGTCGCCCTAGACAAACATGTCTAAGGGGTATTATGGATTAACTTTGACCTTGACCCGAAATTTGTCGACATTTTTCATTTTCGTCGATATCTAGTATTATAAATTATTCATCACACCGAAATGCCTCCAAGGCATCTTTAGGCCTTGACGTCTAGTTGACTGTTTAATTAATTGAATAATTAACCTGTCATTAACCTTGTGACGTCACAAGTACCGATTACAATGGGTCGGACTACAGACAATTTTCACTAAAACTCTAATATCTCCATAACTAGTCAAGATATTGACATGCTTTAAACACTATCAAAACCTACGAGATTCACTTAATCACAACTATAGCAAACTACAAGTACTCAAGTAAAACGTATTGGATTTTTTCATTACAAATTCGAATATGGCTGCATGATAATGGGGATAGAAATATGTTTTGTCCATAGATTTTTTTGTTCGTTTCCACAGTGACCGACGAAACGGGATCGGAAAAAAAATATATAAAAATATCACACTATAATATAACTTTATTTTCACACATAATAATAATAATAATAATAATAACCGGTTCTTATATAGCGCTTTATCAACGTTATACACATTATCAAAGCGCTTCACAATTTGGAATTTAGTCTTCTGAGAGTGGTCACTGCCAGGGTACATGTCGTTCTCAGAGGGGTCTTTTACATCCCTTTACAACATTTTTTAGAGATGGGACCTCCATTTTACGTGATATCCGAGTCACGGGCACACTGCCAGGTGTGAGGGCAGGGAGAAAATCCCCCTACAATTACCGCACATGCGGCCCGACGTAGGATCGAACCCACGTCGGCGATAGCTGTTGGTTCAAATTGAGCGACTAAGCGCTCGCACGTAACCACTCGGCCATCTCGCATAATATTCTGAAACACCTTCAAATATAAAATATAAAAATCAAAAATATAAAAATCCTATCAATTCATACATGAATCGGCTCAGTATGGAGGCTGAGGGGTGGGTCAGTAGCGAAAAGGTTAATGTCAGAACTGACCAAATGTTGCCATGAATATCGCAACAGTTATAACATGATTCAAAAATATTTACTGAAGAAAAGTCTGACAATTTAACAATCCTTTCATGTTCTTTTCTTGACTTGACAGTTTCGACTACGGAGAGAAGTTTTGGATTATCAAGTGGAAACAGTTCACGTGTACGTGTGGGTCGCCGAAATGTCGGTACTCACATGAAACCATCCACAAGACGCTCGAGGATTACGACAAGCGACAGGCCGAGGAGGAGGTCAGCTTGGACACAGCAGCGTCGTAGTGCCTTGTTCGCAGTTTTCTTGATGTGGTTTATGATCTTTTGCGAAACTGTCTACAAATGTATTTTGGCGCTGATGTAACAGAAAATACATGTACCGGTAACTTCATGGTGATAATATTCAAGGCATTGTCAATTAAAATGTACATATATTTCCGAAGCATTTTATTTATGAACTGATTATTGATAGTATTGATTAATGCATGTACAGTATTATGAAGAAAATTATCTTCTCAAATATTTTTATAGACTTTATAGGAGAAAATTCGCATTTTTATGGAAACTTGAGTATAAGAATGCATTAATGAAACAACTGTACTCTTAGAAGTTATCTATATTTCCTGATGATGTTTTCCTTTGTGAAACTTATAGCATACTGTGCATATTTGTCTGTGTGCATATTTTTGTGTGTTTATGTGAATATGGAATAGAATTTCTAGGATATTTTTTCCCTCTAGATGGTTACACTGTGATAGAGGCGTAGGTGCTCATACTGTGTTACCAGTGTGATGAACTTCAGTCCATCCTACGTACAATCAAATATTCCGCTCGTGAGTTGCATGAATTATCGAAAAATGCATAAAAATTACATACATTATACAAAACTTCAATATGGTATGAAATACGCTGGTACAACTGTCTGCTCGCCTCATGAGGTATGAAATGGAAATGTGGGCCTAAGTAATGTGTGCTGTTTGTTCCTCTATTTTCAATGAGGAATAAAAAGGTGCGAGACAGATCAAATGGTATGTTTTCAGTGGGCAGTAGTATGCAGCATTGTACATTACTGTGTACGTGAGTGATATGTTTTGCCAACATTAGTGCATGTCATTGTTAATGCTTTTGTCTTTGTTTTAACTGTGTGTTGTTTTAATGTTGATATTTCGAAAGATATTTCTGAAAATGCATGATATTGAAATTTTGTCAGAGGGGTAAAATGTTGGATGTGGAGATGACCATGTTGTCCGTCTTGTGTGTTGTGAATCTGTGTACATGTCTGCATATCATTACTTAGTGTCCTCTGTGTTATAAGTTGTCAAAATTGCTTGGATTTGGCATGTGAATGTGTTATAATGCCTCATGAATTGGCACTTCATCACTATAATCTGGAATTCAGCAATATAAGTATCAATGAAGTAATTGCCTATTTATTTGTTGTCATTAAAAAAGAATTTAAGTATGTGTATATTTCGTCGAATATATTATGGTCAATTTGTTTCTGGTGATAAAGGTGAATCAACTGTTGGAAGGCATGGTATTGACCGATGAAATCAGGAATTATACAAAACGAGTGTTATCATCGCACAAGTTCTGTAAAAAATTCATATGCAGTTGCCGTTTTGTATATATATCTGTGACCGAATAGAATTGAATGTAGATAAATTTGAAAGAAAATGGACTTGTTTTATCCCAGTATATATTGTGCAAAAGTACAACAACAATAAAACACATCCACATAGGTGTCATTCTCCTTATAGTCTGACCACTCATATCAGTAAATATGGATCCATCAAGGAACATCATCCTCTTTGTGTAAAATATGCCATTGCAAAATATCAGAATATGGGAGAAAATAGGCTGGATCATTGACAGATCTATGAATTTTGTGGGCATTTTGTTTGAGCGTGAAATTTCTCTGGTGAGGAATGTATTCATCTCGCCGACTATTACAAATAATGGAGTTGGGGTTTTGTATTATGTACTTAAAGGATATAATATGGTGCATCTTTTTTTGGTGACCTCGAACGGGATGTACACTGACCTAAATATTATCAGAATATGGTGCATTGATCTTGGCGTACGATGGGCTTCAGTGATCAACTTTTGAAGTGATGTTTAGGGATTTTGTAGAGAATTTCATCCTTGATAGATACAGCTTAGCACATAATGATCTCATGATTATGTTCAATAATAGTCATATATTTTGCAAACATTTTGGTGCCTTGATGATAACATTGTCAAATTCATAAACCCAAGACTGTTTGCACCAAAAAGTGTGTGTAAAGTGGTATTAGGCAAAACTCCTGGAGATAGAGTTCAGGTTTGTATCTTGAGCATATAGAAAGTCCTAGACGTTACATTATGGTGAGCTGCGGAGTCGACAAATTTATCCTTCTGCGCAACTCAAATGTTTGAAGTGGTCTTCGGAGATTTTCTGAACATACAGGAAATCATTTATGATGCATTGCTTGGTGCAGCATAGCGGTACGATACAATTAGGGTTATTGGTCATATATTGTGATCATTGCATGTCTGTTTGTAACACAACATGCAAAAATCACTTTCACCACAAAGGAGTTTGACATCGACACTCTAAATGATTGAAGACGCTGAAAGTGTAACCATATATATGTATCAGGGAAGGCTGTGAATAAGCCCTAGTCATATTCACGGATATCCTCCATACTGCCAATATTAATATCTTAAAGGAACCCCATGATACACATGTCGGGAGATCCGAATATCGGATGGTTTTCAACATACCGGCCCATTTGGGCTATTGTTTTTCGTTCGTCCTACGTCCGGGTGTGTAATATTCTTGGAAGGGATGAATCTTTCTTCAAATTTGCCAGAAGATACCTTGAGCCAATATCTAAAGACTTGGTTTGAATATTTTTATTGAATCATTTTAGCTATTTGGCGCCCGAATTTTTTTTATAAAAATCCTCATGATAACTTTATTCATCTGCAATTCTGTACAAGCATGCCAATGTTTGGAAAGCCCACAAAGTAAGCCTTGAAATGCCCAACAAATGACAACTTGGGACTAACGCATGTAAACAGAGCTCAGGTTTGTATTATGAGCATACAGAAAGTCATGTAGTGAATCCTTTGGTGACCTTGAATTTGAGTCTACCTCGAGGGGTAAACCTCAGGCTCACGTCTAGCTGACCTGTTGTGCATAAATTTGTGTCTGCAGTTATCACTAGTACATAAAGCTTAGGAATGTATCATGGGCATATAGAAAGTCATGTATGTATGGATCAATTGGTGACCTCGAATTTGATCTCAAACTCACGTCTGACCTTTTGCATAAATTGGTGCCTGCAGTTATAACTAGTAGATAACGCCTAGGAATGTATCATGAGCATATAGAAAGTCATGTATGTATGGATCAATTGGTGACCTTGAACTTGAACTCAAATCTCAAACTCACGTCTGACCTGTTTGCATAAATTGGTGCCTGCAGTTATAACTAGTAGATAACGCCTAGGAATGTATCATGAGCATATAGAAGGTCATGTATGTATGGATCAATTGGTGACCTTGAACTTGAACTCAAATCTCAAACTCACGTCTGACCTGTTTGCATAAATTGGTGCCTGCAGTTATAACTAGTAGATAACGCCTAGGAATGTATCATGGGCATATAGAAAGTCATGTATGTATGGATCAATTGGTGACCTTGAACTTGAACTCAAATCTCAAACTCACGTCTGGCCTGTTTGCATAAATTGCTGTCTGCAGTTATTACTAGTAGATTAAGCCTAGGAATGTATCATGGGCATATAGAAAGTCATGTATGTGCGGATCCTGAAATATGTAACTTTACAGCCAAAATGTTTGTAAAGTGTAAATATTGATTATGTTTGTATTATGAAAGTATAGTGATTTTGATTCTGACCTCACATGACCTTGGGTTATAAATCTCAAGATCACATTTTACGCGAACTATGGAAATTAGCCTCTGCATGCATATTGATTACATATAGATCTTATGATGGTATAACAAGCATATGTGGAATCATATTATGTTTCTGACCTTTAACTCGACCTCAAACCACCTTGGGTATTATTATCATCACGTTTGATCTGATTCTAAGAAATATGCAGATTGGCTTCTGCATACAAAACTGGTGTAGATAATGTTCAGAGCTGTTTTATGAGTATGCATATATGCATGAATTTTGGTGACCTTGAGCCCAACATCGAATGCCATAGACTGATAGGTCTCACCTTCAGGCCTGACCTGAGATGTGTAAATTGACCCTGTGTAAGCGAAACAGCTGTAGATAGTTAGTATTATACTATGCTCATATGAGAATCCATGTATGGTAGATTTTGTGATGACATTTGATAACCTTGAACTTCAGCAGATGAACTTGAGTGTTCAAACTCGAGGTCATCCATTGAGATGCTGGATAGTGTTTGGGTTCATAAAACTCACGAAATGTATGACCATATACTAAGTACAGTAAGACCTGTGTCCTGCATCTTATCATATCGTTAGTTTGACTCCAGACCACCTGGAATGTTTAGTTTCATGGTCTACAAAAAAGTACGGTTGAATATTTGATAAAAAAAAATGTCTTGTCCAGAAAATCATGGTCTGAAAACCTATTGGCATGGCGCTGCGTTCTTCGTTGTCCGTCGTCCGTCTACATTTTAGGATACCAGACCTATGGTCCCATAACATATTGCAGTGGCGTTCTGTCCGTCGTCGTCGTCGTCGTCGTCGTCTGTCCATATTTTGATCTTTAAAGTTCACTGTCCAATCTTTCAAAAAATTTGGGAAAAGATACCTTTGAATGATTCAAGGAGGTATTTTTTAGTTTTTATATTTTTTTTCAAAATGGTGGTCAAAGGTTTTCGTCGAAAATGGTAAATTTTGGACTTTGGCGGCCATTTTCTCAGAAACTGTCCGATCAGATTTGAGATTTTTGTTTGAAAAGATTCCCCTCATATACCTCTGTGGCCTGTAAAAGTTGTGTTGCCCTTGAATTGCCGGTCTGCGTACGGCGGCCATTTTGATTTTTTCGACAAGTCCCAAATGGCACGTCCCCTTGTTAAATTATATGCTTTGTAATGGAACACAATATTGCTAGTATTTGACTTAAAATTGAGGTTAGAGATTAGGAATCAATTGTGGACATATGGGAAATGATATATGCTGAATATTCTCGTGACCTTGAATTTGATTTTTGACCTCATTTTCTAGGTCAGAGAACAAAATAGATAATATCTCACTTATTATCAACTTTACTGCTCAGGAATCAAATGTGGATATATATGAAATCATACATGCTGAATATTCTCATGACCTTGAACTTCACCTTCGACCTCATTTTCAAGGTCAAAGCACAAAATTGCTATTATCTCCCTTATTATCGACTTTACAGTTTGGGATAAATTGTGGGCATATAGGAAATGGTGCATGCAGAATATTCACCTTGAACTTGACCTTTGACCTCAATTTCAAGGTCAGAGCCCAAAATGGCTGATATGTCACTTATTATCTGTTTTACAGATTAGGAATCAATTGTGCACATATAGGAAATGATATATGTTTATTATTCTCATGACCTTGAGTTTGACCTTTGACCTCATTTTCAAGGTCAGAGCACACAATGGCTGATATGTCACTTATTATCGACTTTACAGGTTAGGAATCAATTGTACACATATAGGAAATTATCGACTTTACAGGTTAGGAATCAATTGTGCACATATAGGAAATGATATATTAGGTAAGGACCTTTGGTCCGATAACCTATTGCCGTGGCGTTGTGTCTGTCGTTTGTCGTCGTCATCGTCCGTCGTCGTCGTCCGCCTAAATTTTTATCTTCAAAGTTTACAATTGAAGCTTCCTGAAATTTTGCACAAAAATGCCCAAAATTATTTCGAGAGGGAGGTATTTTTTATTTTTTTGATTTTCGCAATTTTTCAAAAATGGCGGCCATTTTTTGACGAGAAACGGCCAGTTATGGACTTGGACAGTCGATTTCTCAAAATCTGTAACTTTTTTTCTTATTGATGCTCAACACTCCTCATATGTACCCTTGTTACATGTATACGTTTCGTTGCCCTTGAAACACTCGAAGTGGGCCATTTTGGGCCCAAACTGGCCCTTTCCCATGGGCCCTTTCCCATGGTAAATTCTCCTATGCTTTATAATGGGGCACATTTTTCCAAATATATCTCACTTAATATTGAGATTAGAGATGAGGAACCAATTGTGGACATGTAGGAAATGATATATGCTGACCTTGAATTTGACCTCATTTTCAAGGTCACAGGACGAAATGGCTAAAATCTCGTTTATTATCGACTTTACGGCTTGGGAATCCATAGTGAACATATAGGAAATGATATATGCTGAATATTTTGGTGACCTTGAATTTGACCTTCGACCTCATTTCCAAAGTCAAATAACAAAATGGTTAATTTCTTGCTTATTATGGACTTTACAGCCTTTCTTAGCCCTTGGGCTAATTCGTTTATTATTCTCATGACCTTGAGTTTGACCATTGACCTCATTTTTGAGGTCAGAGCACACAATGGCTGATATGTCAGCTCATATCGACTTTACAGGTTAGGAATCAATTGTGCACATATAGGAAATGATGTATGCCGAATGTTTTGATGACCTTGAATTTGACCTAATTTTCATGGTCAGATCACAAAATGGCTGATATCTCACGTATTATCGACTTCACAGCTTAGGAATGAGTTGTGCACAAAAAGGAAATGATATACTAGTATGCTGAATATTGTCATGACCTTGAATTTGACATTTGACCTCATTTTCAAGGTCAGAACACAAAATTGCTAATATCTCCTTTATTATTTAATTTACAGCAGAAATACATAAAGAGTGTCTCTTTATGTATTTCTGTTTACAGGGAACAGGCAATGATATATGCTGAACATGCTTGTCACCTCGAGTTTGACCAGTGACCTCATTTTCAAGGTCATGGGACAAAACAGCTAATATCTAAAGAATAAAACAAATTGTCCCGTAACCTCTCTCAACCCTTGGGCTAATTTTTATCTTCAAAGTGTGCGGTTGAATATTTCTGAAGTATTGAACGAAAATACCTAATAATATTTCAAGAATGGCTTATTTATTTTCTATTATCACATTTTTTAAATGGTGGCAACTTTTGACGAATAACACTCAATTTTGAACTTTGCCGGCCATCATCTCAAGATATGGTCAGTCGTTTCTAGTTTACCGGTCCATAAGGCTTTTCGTCCGTCGGTGTCGTCGTCTGTCAACATTTTTTATCTTTTTCCGGGCTGATGAGTTCACCCATAATTTTGTGTGAGGAGGTGTTGGGTCAATACCCCCAGACGGTTTTGTTTCTTCAAGCTTCGATGCTTGAAGAAAGCACGATCTGCGTGTGGCGGCCATTTTGATTTCTTGACGAGTGGACAAAAAAAAAAATTTTTCGTCCCGAATCAAGTCACTATTCGAGTTTCGAGCCATTTCCAACAAAAAAAATTCTTTTCACCATTGAAATTTTCTTGGAACATATTCCTTCATTCACTTTTTTCTTCATACTGGGAGCTGTTTGGAGTAAGCACACTTCGAGATAGAGCATCAACAGTGGCACATTCAAATCATATACATATTGCGGTTTCAGTTGTGACCTTGAATTTGACCATCAATGAGGTTGAAACGAACAACTTTGGACTTTGGTGGTCATTTTTGTTTTTTTATTTTTGTTTCAAAACATTACAATTGTGGTCCTCAACAATGGACTGGTCACTGGTGTAATTCAGTGTCTGGGTTTTTAGGTTACCGTACCATGTTTTAAGACCCAGTCACACTATTGATGAAATGAGTGGGCCGTCCGTCCGAGTGAAAGTTGAACATTGTATACTCAGGACTGGACTTAGTGTGTATATGAAAACAAAAAGGCAGGAAGTGTTTTCGTACCAGTCTTCTCAGCCTTGATTTCAGTCCTATTGTGCTTAAAGTAATAATTGTGGACACTTGTTCTAATTGTTTTAACCATGACTACACATGTCAGAAAACGTGATTTGCGTAGATTCATATAACATTGATATTCCCAACTCATCTGCAGTGACTGATGCTTAACGAATACACCGCACCACAAACAGAAAGTGTCAAAAAACATACAAAAATATTCACAAAATGGCCCACAGTCAGCGTATGAAGGAGGCTGAAACTAACGCTCTTGTTCCGGTTTGTGTCACGTGGTCCAGAGAGAAAGTCGCTGATTGGATAGAGGAGCTCGGATACGGCACATACAAGGTTTGTTAGTAATGGCCGAAAAGTCCATGAAATCGAACGAAATTATACATCAATGTTGAATTCATTTTATCGATAAGCCTATAACCAAATTAAATAAGGGTATATCATAAGTAATTAATATCATAACTGAATGTATAGGCCTACATTTTTTTATATCATTTTTTCTCAGAATTGCTTCTATGACAACTTTATTGACGGTCGAAAACTTATATTGCTTCAATCAGATACACTGCCGAAGCTTGGCATAAGAGATTTTCAACACATCAAAGTAAGCTTGCAGTTTCGCACATTCGAGATACAGGCAAGAAAAAAATACCGTAGGCCTAATTAAATGCGAACAGTTTTGTGAACAAACACAAATCTGATTTTTTTCTTCATTTCAAGGACATTTCGAAAGCCCTCCGAAGTCTTCTTGATCAGCCAGATCCCGACTACAACAGGTGTATAACTCTGCCCCACACCGAGAGACTGGGGCTGTTCATGGAACAGAAATCCCCTACAGGCGAGAAGGCGGATTCCCTGACATACAACCACTATCTGAAAACTAACAGGAACAAGCTGAACAACTGGTTTTGGAAATGAAGAACTAGTGGAATGTATGCGATTGCCATTGCATGAATTAAAATACCATATGAATATTCGGTTCATGTTCCATTACTAGAACTGTTTCATTAATTTGGTACACTTTTCATATTGAGAGTCGATGACAATAAACCACAATGCACTGATTATTTGTTTGGAATTGAAGTCATATGATTTTCTACTTTCAAACATCACTATGCTTCAGGTCGTGTTGCCTATATAGCTACATGTATATCATGGTGAACATGTATCTTTCATTCATTCATTCATTCATTCATTCGCATTGATCCAATACCTGAATCAGAAAGCACCATTTATGTAGATCTATATTTGTATACCCGTGTAGGCCTACATGTTTAATAATTAATTCAACCCATGTGGGCAGTCCTATGCAAAACCAATTTCATGGAGTGACGAAGTGCGACACATTCTATAAATACTCGTTCTATATCTGTGTCACCCTGAAAACTGTTTGCATGATGATAATGTATTTTGTGTTTGTGTACATTATAATAAATGTAACGACACGTCCCACCAGCACCATGGAGTCAAGATCTTTTAAAGATCTGCTTTTAAAAGTGACAAATCTTGATTGACAAGCGCTTTTATGGACTGTCAGACACGACTCCGTAGCTACATACATACATCAGAGGAGCCTGCTCTATTCACAATGCATGCATTTTAACAGGTTTTTTTTTTCGTCTGTCGCACAAAAAGAGACTGTGTTTTGTCCACGAATGTCTTCAGAATTTCAGCTTCTCTAGAGTTGGTAATTGCTGATGGGGTCAGATAAGTACATCTCTTCTACGTGCACCTATTCTACGAGGCATAAGAAAGGTTTAGTTTAGGCGCAATCCTAAAATTACTCATAATTGCAATAGGCCCATCATTACTCGGTGAGACCTTTCGAATGCACGGCAAAGTTTGACAGGGCTAGGAGCATTAATTCAACATGAAATAACGATGAAACCAACATGAAAAATAAAAAATAGGTCCATGAAATGTATGATCATAAACTATTATAGCAACATGTATATGTCAAATGTATAAGGTGTTCTCTTTTTAGTCGAAAAATATACTACTCGTCGATTTATGATAGAAGTCAACTGAGTACAACCATTCCATCAGCTTAAAATAAACACTTTATCTGCTTCAAGACGATCGTCAATTTTCACGAGCGGGTTGTCAATTTTCTGCACCTGAACTGCTGAAAGTTTCTTCTTTTTCGGAAGCAATTTCGCTTCACATCTCATTCGTGAAACCTCTCCCCTGACCCGGTGTCCTAGCCTCACACTCTTGATACCCGTCCCAACTCCCAATCATTATACCACAAAACACACATGCGCTACACTCCATGTCTAGTATTACAGTGAACACAAGGGTAAGCTACGCAGTGCTATTCTACGCCACATTGATACAAGGCAAGCACTAGATTCTATACAGCGAAGCGAATCAAACGCCTGCGCCAAGTCCTACTCGATCCGTTCTATGCGTCACTCACATTCTGTGAACTAGACTGAATAGCACCATTCGTGCGAGGCATTGATGCAGAGCGAGAAAGCATCATTTGACACTCCACCATCCCCGCCATGTAACGAACAACAAAAAGTATACTAGTAGCCAATGTATACAGACACTGTCCCAAGCAGTGTACCATAGAATGACCTTTTATTGCCCGTTCGTCCGTCCACATGTGATGGTTTGGCGAACTGGGCAGATACATCATCACATCGGCTAGACAGTGGGCTGCTGTTTACATCGCCCAAAGGTGTTTTCTATCAGACCCCCTCCCCCCCCCCCCTCTTTCTCTCTCTCTCACTGTCCCCCCATTGCTACATGTACCGCCAAAAAAATAGCAGGGGAGGCGGAATACTGAATAAGTTCTTGCACAGAGCGTGGTAAAAATGTGGAGTGGTTGGCATTCATTGGAAAGCGGTGACGCGTTCTTCTAGAGTTCTTTGTGGGTTCCAGTCCGTTTTCGCCATGGATTTTAAAGTATGATTTCAGGAGTTCTCAACGGCAGGATCTCGGATTTTCAAGACAAATTGATCAAGTATGTGTCTCATTCTCTAAATGCTTGTAACGGGTTTTTAACATTCAAATGTCCAAAATGTAATCGACTTCTACATCTCGTTTTTTGTCTAAAATCTTTTGAAAAGCGACTGACTTTGTGTGTTATCTGATCGTGAACGGCCATACTTATTCTGAAAATGTGACAACAAAGTAAATTGTTGTCAAAGATATATGTCCGTTATTCATTCTCTAGATGTTGTTGTTCAGCAAACATATTTATCACCAGTCTGTGTAACATTCCTTCACACACGTGAAGTACCTCGTATATTAAAATACCTCGTAAAAACAATCCCTTTATGTGATGAAATTAAAACATAGTCATCACCCTTGAAATCAAGTCTCATTAGCTGTTTGTTTTCTTTTGTTTTTGTGAGGAGTAACTTTGTCTTTAAACATACCAAATATATTTCAATATTGGTATTGTAGACTTTACTTTGCTGAGACAAACACGACTTGTTCATATGGGTGACTCAAGCAAGTTTACTGAGAAAGTTTCTCACTGATTTCGTTAATAGGATGGTTAATAGGCATTTTAGTTCCACTTTATTCGGGGAAATATGTCGTGTATAAATTTGAAATGCTCTTAAAATCGTGATACCAAGCTCGGTACATAGGTATATATATAGCCTATATTCTTTTCAATGAAGTTGGCCCTATCAAGATAATTTCTGAAGATAAAATGTTTATCAATCGATAATAAAAAAGGCTCCGTGTACATAATAATAATGTTACATGGTGTAGGATTTACCATGAAGTGACCGTAATTAGTGACTGTTGGTGGCGAAGCGGGATGGGCCCATAAAGTCAAACTTCCATGACGCAACGTCCACTGTCGCTAGATGCAAGGTTAAATAGAGGTCATGTGACAGCCCACGCCAAACAGCATGATGCATACAATACTTGTATAAATTGTGTGTACGATGTGACATTCTCCGCCTGTATCGGTAACTTCAATGGGCCAGATAGTGCAGCAAGCATACTGATCAAGAAAATTTTTCAACGTTTCACGAACTTCCATTCCGTGAAGACCATCAACTAAGCGTGCTGGATTGAGCGGTTGTCGCTGTAGGTCTATATACGCATGTTGTTTTGTGGGACATTTAAACACAATTTACTGTCATTTTCTCTGTACATACTTTTTGGGTGGGTTCACTATGTAGTCCATCCACGAACACCAGACATTTGAACACGGAACCACTTTATGGTGGATTTTATTTTTTATGGTGACGAAAGACAGGGACCATGGTGGAGATCCGTGATCAAAATGCCAATATGAATTGCTTGATCAGATTCTTAAGTATAGACAACAACACTTGACAACTACATAGCGTGGGGATGATACAAAACTAGTATAGCATATTTCTTCGTTGTCTCGAGTTAAACAATGCAGCATTTTATGAGCAAATAAAAAGAGAAACAACACTCGCTCTACTGTGGGGGGCTTTAGAGGTGTGGGTTTTTCGTGAAACTCGTGCATATTTTAATTTCGAGGAATAGAGCTGAAGGGTAAATATTGTTTTTGTAAAGAAGCTATATGTACACGCTTTTTTATGTTACGAAACACACAAGAAGGACTGGTGGTTAGTCAGTAAATTGTTTATTGTAAATGACGTTCACTAAATTATTCTCAATCTTTTCACTCCAGATTGCGACTTGTTTGGACCAAGTAAGACTGTCAAAACCTCAACTGCCATTGGACTAAATCCCGATCAACGCTGATTGGATAATTCGAATATAAAGACGGGTATTCCCTAGTGACGTCACGATGTATGTGAACGACATTCTCTCGTCCATTAAGGGCGACAATCTTGAAGTTCGCAACGATGATGACCGCGTGGACCGTCTCAACTATCGCTGGACCGTCATCGTTCTCATCATATTCGCAGCCCTCGTGACGGCGGAGACTTACGTCATGTCCGACCGAATCAACTGCTGGGTTCCCGCACATTTCAAGGGGGCCTGGGAGGATTATGTCAATGATTATTGCTGGATTCGGAATACGTATTACCTGCCCTGGGATGAGCACGTGCCCTTGGACTTAGAGACTAGAGAGAAATACCCGATCGTTTACTATCAGTGGGTGCCATTGTTTATGCTGATCCAGGCACTGTTCTTCTACAGTCCGATCCTTCTCTGGCGCACGCTGAACCACCGCACGGGAATTGATGTCAATGACATCGTGGAGACAGCTGAGCATGTCCAGAGAAGCGAGGACGATGACCTTCGGAAGAAATGGATGAACTACCTGACCAACCAGATGCACCGCTACCTTGGCATCAGCAAAAAGACCGTTGGCAAGAACGCTGGGCCGTGTACTGGAGGCAACTGCAACTGCAAATGGTTCCTCTCCGTGTTCTGTTTCTGCTGTATGGGCCGTCGCTTTGGCAACTACATGACGATCCTCTACCTCGTGGTCAAGTGCCTCTTCGTACTGAACGTGGTCGGTCAGCTCTTTATCTTGAACTGGTTCCTAGGACGTAATTTTAACATGTATGGAATCCGCCTGATTCAGAGCTGGATTTCCGGGGAGACCTTGGACGAGTCGCCTTATTTCCCTCGCGTCACTTTCTGTGATGTCGAAGTGAGGCGCCTGGGGAATCTCCATCGCTACACGGTTCAGTGTGTTCTCCCGATCAACATGTTCAACGAGAAAGTCTACGCGTTCCTCTGGTTCTGGTTCGCGTTTATCGCAATGCTCTCCGTCATCAGCCTCATCACGTGGTTCCTACGCTGTCTGATCGGCGTCGACAACTATCGCTACATCAAGAAGAGGCTTATCGCGAACACGCCACGAAAAATCCTTGACTTCTCTAAACAAACCGACAAGGACCGAGCTAAGGTCTTTGTAAACAACTACCTTCGCTCGGACGGTGCTCTCGTCTTGCGACTGGTCGACTACAATACCAATAAGGTCACGGTGGAGGACCTACTCACTTCCATGTGGAAGTTCTTCCTAAAGAAGAAATACGATTATGAAGACGAGGATGACGTGGATGCGGAAGGCGAGAAGGGTCAAAGTGACGCGAGGGAGAAGGAACCACTGCCGTCCACGCCAGGATCATCGACGTCTTCAGAGACGGACAACCTCCTTCAGCCCGGGACTCATGGCTGATCACAGGATGTGACGTCACATGAGAAAAGCTTATAACAAAGCGTTCAAATGACGCTATGTGTTCTTCCAAGTTTTAATAGGAGTAGGATATATTTCTACGTATGGATAGCTTGTATATAGGCTTAGTATGCAAAGCATGGAGCGAACCAAAATAGGTGCCTCAAATTTAAATATTAGTCGATAAGCATCTACTAATTGTGTACATATTTAGACATTTTGCTACGTTTTTTACGATAACCACCTGCAACTTTCCATTTGAAAGTAACAATCCGTCACGCCTACGTTATGCTCGTACTCATAACCTTGGCTTGTTGCCATTGTGTCGCACATAGTAATACAGTCTCATGTCAAACGGTACAAGTACTCTACTTCTAGGTACTGTCCATTTATAATGTGTACGTACGTTTTCGGTGTTCTATAGCTTTCAGCATTCATTTGGTTAGAAAAGGACAGAAATAGCGTTTAAAACACGATATGAATTTGCATTATAAATGTTGAATATCTATATGAGCAATTCACAACAACTTTCTGAATTCATTTAAATTCTTTCAACAAAATCCCAGTAAGATTACCCCCTGATGCCTCTGAATATGTTTCTTTTGTATATATATTGTCATTTCAATTTCCTCCTGCATTATTTATATGAAGAGATGCATTGGTCTTTCATAAATCTCATAGGCATAGCCTGTGCCGTCTTGCCTTATATCGGTTATACGTACACATCGGGGCATCCCTGCAAAGGTATATAATCGATATTATATTCGAAATGATATACACATAATCCTGCAGTGTATTGTATGGTACGCACATCGAAAAATAATCTCAAGGGACGAATTTCAGTGTGCGAATATTTCATGGTCTGTATTGTTACCAATTTATGTTACGTTATATTATTTTCGCCCAAAATCACTGCATCTTTCAGCTGTTGTGGCCTTTGTGTCCTCTTTCAGTGATGTGTTCATGTGTAAAACGACCACATTCTTCCGTTTGATTGCTATATCGATGAATGATCTCCATTTCACATCCTCAAAAAATTTCGAGAAGTCACATCCTCAAGAAGTCACACCATTTCTTAACTCTTGGATTACCTATTTCATCACGTGTTTTGGTATAATGTGTGGTATGATACTATGTATACCCTGTTGTACATCTACGTATATTATATTGTAGTTATTCATAAAAGTCATGGCATGTGATTGCATGAGAATGTATTGTGTTGGACTATATGGAAGATTGTTTACATGCATTGTTAGAACATATCAGCTGCAATTTATTATGAAAAGGAGAAAGCTTCTGCATGAATGTACTTGTATAGCGTGGTAATATCAGGAACTGTACGAGCATTTCACCAAATATGACACATATCAGGTCTTGGGTATTTCAAATTTGTACATATAAGATTGTAGTAACTAGTATAATAAATTGTTATTTCTCCATTACTGTGTTATTAATTCTCAATTGACGCCAAACCATAGACGTTTATTCGTAAGTTGATTGGCTTGATTTTGTGATCTTGAGACATTTTAGAATACATACAATTATGTGTTTGTATTACAGAATCCATGGTCTGACAACCTTCTGCCTTGGCGTTGCGTCCGTCGTCCGTGTGTCTAGTCGTCAGTTCGTTTACATTTTTATCTTCAAAGTTTGCGGTCGAATTCTTTCGGAATTTTGCATAAAAATGCCTAAAACATTTCGAGAGGGACGTATTTTTTAGCTTTCTGATTTTCGCAATTCTTTCTTTTTAATGAAATGCGGCCGTTTTCGACGAAAAACAGTCAGTTTGGGACTTTGACGGCCATTGTCTCACTCAAAATATGTCTGATAACTTTCAAACAAAAATTATTAATCGCTCACATGGCAGTCGTTCTGAGCAAAAAAAAACACCACAATTTTATACAAGTTTCATCTTATACTATCACCATCTCCTTTTATCTATTTCCAGCCAGAAACAAATTCGCCATTGAATTTTTTTGACTTCCCATCAACTCTTTCCTCCATAATGGGAGCGGTGTGGAGTATCATATGTGGCGGTTCAAGTGATGACCTTGAAAGGTCAAAGCAACAAAAGACGACAACTTTTGGACTTTAGGTAACCTTGTTTAGCCTTGTATATACACAGGAATACACATACTAGTAACAGAATTGTATGTGCACATCACACAGCTTGTGGATCAATATGCTGTGATCAACACATAGAGCTATCAGCTCTTTCCCAAAGAGAGACGGGCTGGACTTTTGGGGCGCATCCGCAACTTGTGGAGCAATTAACTGTTTTTTGTATGGCGGACTATCAGTTTGTGAAATAGTATTTCCGGTAGCACGGCCATCTTGCCGCGAGGGATTTTGGGATAGGAGTGGCGAGATCATTATTCACCGCTTTTATGTGCGGGCGCTCGAGTGCAGAAGTTCACTTGTTAATTGGTACATATAAACATGGAGGCAACTTCGTAATAATGCTGTCATGGTTCTGTTTACCTGTCTACAGTACGGGTGTTTCTTTAAAGACAATTGGTACTATATCGGCCAAAAAAATTTCATCGATAGATTTCTCTTAAACTTTGCCGTACCTCACATCAACATATGTGGAGTCCAAATCTTAAAAAAAATTAGGGGGTCACCGACTTAGTTTCTGAGATAACCGCCTGATTTTGTAATGTACTTTAACGCAGCCGAACTCACTAAAAGTGCACGTAATTTCGACCCTGTGTGACATGCATGTCAATATTGGAACGGGGAAGTGAAACTATTTGGAATTGCGTGTGCAGATAATTACATACTGGTGTTATAAGTGTGGTAATAATAATGTTTTACTTGGAGTAAAAATTACTGATAAGTTAAGCAACCGTGGCACATAATGTCCCAGTATGAACCACAACTTAAGTGTAAATGGAGGGGCCAAATAACGCTTATTTTCGCTGCCGTTTTTGCTTTGTTTTTTTACTCTACGAAAAAACGGCTCGATAGAATTTCTTCAAAAGTTTACAAAATTTCGAAAATAATGTATAGAGTCCAAAACAGAAATAAAAAAGGGGGGTCACCGACTTAGTTTCCGAGATAATGGCCTGCATTTGTACTGCTCTTTAATGCCGAAAGCACGATCGGAATGAACGTAACTTTGAACCTGCGTGGCATTCGTCACAAATGAAAATGACAAACTAAAACTAGTTATATGTGTGTGTAAAAGTAACCACATGACCATAATAATTTCTACCTCAAGTGCATTATGAAATAACCTTCATGGGAATATATTTCTTCCACACGGAGAGGTTGTAGAGTTCAACTACATAGATGCCGTATGTTCACGATAGATGCACCGTTGTGTACTAATAAAAATAAATCAATAATTCAAACAACATATGTCATTTTTCTTTATCAAATTGTTGTTCCACTGCCGAGGGATTCATTTAAAAACTGAACACGTGGACCAATACATTGGCGACACAACACAAATAAAAGCATGCACGGCAAATCTGCAATAGCCACGATAAAGTTTTATTCATATAACGATGATCAACATTAATTGGTAGATTTCATATTTATATTGCAGAAAGTGTATGTGCTTATAATGTGTACAAGTTAATAATGCAGATAACGCATCTGCAAGGCATCGCTGATAATATAGGCACGTGGCCCATGCATCAGCCTCTAATTTGCCTTTCCCGCCCGCCTGTATATCATAATATTATTCACTCAGTGGTATTCCCACTGTAAGGACACTCCTGATTGGATGATTTGTACCACAAGACAATCCTACATGTTCAATGTTGGACGGCGAAAGTCTATATTGGACGGCAAAAATGTATATTGGACGGGTCGGTGCTTATCAGCAAATCAGAACGTGTGTTACATGTGGGTTTTCCCCACTCTGGGTTTCTCCTACATTCATTGGTAAATAATATAGCAAATGTTGGATGTTGAGAGTCGTCCAATATACAGTTTACAGGATTCAGAAATGTCATATTGACCTCGGCTGCGCCTCGGCCAATATGACATTTCTTCATCCCGTAAACTGTATATTGGACTCCTCAACATCCAATATTTGTATAATATTATTCACTCGGTGGTACTCTCAATGTAAGGACTCTCCTGATTAGACGATTTGTACCACGTGACCATCCTACATACTCTATATTGGACGGCGAAAGTCTATATTGGACGGCAAAAATGTATATTGGACGATGTTGTGTTTATCAGCCAATCAGAGCGCGTGTTACATGTGGGTTTTCCCGACTCTGGGTTCCTCCTACATTCATTGGTAAATAATATAGCAAATGTTGGATGTTGAGAGTCGTCCAATATACCGTTTACGGGATTCAGAAATGTCATATTGACCTCGGCTGGCGCCTCGGCCAATATGACATTTCTTCATCCCGCAAACTGTATATTGGACTCCTCAACATCCAATATTTGTATAATGTCCCCCGATTGAAATTTACTGCCTAAAAACGTCATAACGTCGTTCTTTTTTAGTTTTACGTAATTCGCTCGGTGGCGGTAGCGTTATCAGTACCAATTATCTTTAATGGATTTAGCCTGGCTTTGCCTTTGGCTGTTCACCATGGATAATCACTCAATGGTATCATCATGGGGGCATTATGATTCAGTTTACTGTAAAATAAGGGAGTATTATCGACATAACCTTCCATAAGCCTGAAGTAGGCCTATATGGCCGAAGATCATGTTACTGTAACGTTTATTCCCCATATATGGGGACAATATTGGCACCCATCAAAAAATACTTTATCTATTTGATGAAAAAGAGTACATTTGGTCTCACCTAAGCCATTCAAGCTGTTTATTTTGATAACATCATCATATTTGAACATCAGTCCCACATGAAGGCTCATAATTCAAACTTACCACTTGAATTACTGTTATGTGTAAGATTGAAGGTCATTCACTAATACAATATCAGAATCAGATTCCTTTACTTTGAAAACTCCTAATAATACGCTGGGCGCGGATGGCGGCCATTTTGGATTTATCCAATATGGCGGCTCCATGTGGCGCCCATCAAAATATTAAATAGTATGATATGAGCAACCTATGGACCAAATGTCGTTGTTTTGGAAGAATCTGAACCAAACGGTCTCTTCATTGCCCTAAGGCGCCACACTACCAATGATTCCTCCTTCACAAATTTCTACCACCAACAGTCTACCCGCTGTGGGGTATGGTGCATTTGAAAGATGGAGATTGCGATAATTCTTTGTCCCAGGAATGGCTATTTGAAAAGGTTCATGGGGGAAATTCGAATAAGAATGGAAAGCGGAACGAGGAAAATAGGATTGGTAACGTTCGTTAATATGAATCCACACGTATACCCACATGTAAGCAAGTCTGATACTGTCGCGCTGGCGGTGGCAGATTCAAGGGGGTGAACCCCCCCCCCCCCTCCCCCATCTGCAAAAGAGACAGAGACAAGTCAGGATTGTAAATTCAAAAGTGATTCGAGAGATATAAATTTTCTATGTGCCGTATGCCTATCTTGCAATTTCAATAATGTAACTTGTCAGTGCGAACATTTTCCTAAAATTAGACGGTGTGTCGCCACAAGCGACAATATTGTATTTTCTCTCGCGCCCTATATCACAGCTCCCACCCAATGTACTATGACATGTGTAATGATAGGCAGGTACAGGCATTCTATGTTCACTGTAGAGTTTTGAAATTGATGAATAGGTCACTGTTACGAGTGTTACATTTTTTCATGATTCCTTGCACTCTTTCTATACACCAATCCTAAAATGAAAAGGATATCATATCATATCACAAGTGTCCAATGGTACCATAACATTGTTCATGTGAGTTTCTAGGCCTTGAATAACTTTGTAAAGATTTATGGCTATTTACCATGTTGATCTCCAGGCAGACGCCTGAATACAGGTACATGTATATCAAAATATCAAACACTATGTCACAATTCCATATAGTTTATACCAAATTGATGCATACTTTGTTGTGTACCCATGTATTACGAGATCCGCTACATGTATAATACAGTAAATCCACTGCCTCAGATCTGCCTGATATGCTGGACTATACTCCTGGGCCCTTAAGAAACAGTTTCGAAGCAAAATAGTGAAGATTTTAATTATACATGTATAACAGTTTACATAAAAGTATATTTTTGCACGCCTCAGAAATGATCTGAAAGGCATCAGTTTTACTTTTTTCTTAGAAGAGAATCTCCAATCCTCCGGATCGGCCATGCTCGCCTTCTTCTTCAGCCATGCTTTCGTTCGACTCATGTCCCCCTCTCCATATCGTTACCACAAAATTACACCACCCCCCCCCCCCCCAACCCTGGATCCGCCCTTGGTCGAGATCGACTTTTAATCGAAAACACGTGCATGTCTTTACGTGTCTGTCAATATCCACGATTGTGAAACTCATGTGTAAATAGTATCATAAATTATATCATAGACCTGTAGGGAAACAGAATTAAAATCGATTCACACTGGTTGTCTTCGGTGGGATCGGCAACAAGCCAGCTCTCCTCAGTCAGATCTGTGCTGCGGATCCTGACATTCCAATCGATGGGGGAAGCCTGAATATTCGGACACATATCCCTACTTGGATTAATATATCTGGTCTCATCTTCTGGATATTGCAATCGACGTCAGGACTTACATCAATACGAATTCAACGATTACTAATATCAATCAAATTATCGGTTGTAAAACCACTCATTTATCATTTTGTTTTTCGACTGACGCCACATTGAGAGCAAAGAACATAATATATTCCTTGGATATATCCATTTTCCTGCTGGAAACTCACATTTGTCCATCGAGTCGTCTTCATTATCAACACTCGGTAAGTTTAACTTTGTTCATGTACCGTATTATATACTAAGGCTTACATGTACTATTTTGAATATTTTATTCGAATATTTTATTGAATATTTTATTGAATATTTTATTCGAATGTTTTATGGAATAACGTGAGAGAGAAGAGTGCTTGAAATTTTTCCTCGAAAAAAAATTGGCAGAATTTTGCAATGTAATTCACGAAGTTAATTGCTCTAAACATAGACAGACTCCTTTATGTCGATGATCTAACATTGATTCAGTGTTGTATCTGTCCATTTCTCGTTATTCCTTACAATAGGAATATATTTCATATATGCAACATCTTCATATATATAACACCTCCATATATACGTATCAGTGCGATTGGCAGGAATGCATATAGTTGTGATAGCTGTGATGAATATGACTCGAATATACGAGATTACAATGCTGTATAAAATTTTGATGAAATCAATACAATCCCAGAACGTTTCAATAAGGCCATGTTGTGTTTTAATTTGTTTCCCGTCAACTTTTTTTTCGAAAAGTACCCGCCAGCCAGGAAAAAAAACAAACACAGAAAAAAACACAGACGTTCATCATCACGATACCATCTTTTTTCACAAAAGTAAAAATGTAATATAAGCCAAAAATGTAATATAAATGGCATTTGACCATTTGCTAAACTGTTAAATACTTTATTGATAATAACAGAGAGGGAAACAGCAAAATGGAAACCATCTACTATCCTCCACGAAGTTCTGTGTTTTTCCGGCGAGAAAAACATCATTTTCGAGGGGGAAAAAAGACCACGTTTTTTTGTTTTACGAAACACACAAGAAGGATTGCAATTGGTGGTTAGTCATTAAATTGTTTATTGTAAATGACGTTCACTAAATTGTTCTCAATATTTTCACTCCAAATAGCGACTTGTTTGGACCAATTAGGACTGTCAAAACCTCAACTGCCATTGAACTAAATCCCGACCAATGCTGAATGGATAATTCGAAGATAAAGACGGAGTATTCCCCAGTGACGTCAAGATGTATGTGAACGACATTCTCTTGTCCATTAAGGGCGACAATCTTGAAGGTCGCAACGATGACGACCGCGTGGACTGTCTCAACTATCACTGGACCGTCATCGTTCTCATCATATTCGCAGCCCTCGTGACGGCAGAGACTTATGTCATGTCGGACCGAATCAACTGCTGGGTCCCCGCACATTTCAAGGGAGCCTGGGAGGATTATGTCAATAATTATTGCTGGATTCGGAATACGTATTACCTGCCATGGTATGAGCACGTGCCCTTAGACTTAGAGACTAGAGAAAAGTACCCTATTGTTTACTATCAGTGGGTGCCATTGTTTATGCTGATCCAGGCACTGTTCTTCTACAGTCCGATCCTTCTCTGGCGCACACTGAACCACCGCAGGGGAATTGACGTCAATGACATCGTGGAGACAGCTGAGCATGTCCAGAGAAGCGAGGACGATGACCTTCGGAAGAAATGGATGATCTACCTGACCAACCAGATGCACCGCTACCTTGGCATCAGCAAGAAGACCGTGGGCAAGAACGCTGGGCCGTGTACTGGAGGCAACTGCAACTGCAAATGGTTCCTCTGGCGCACACTGAACCACCGCAGGGGAATTGACGTCAATGACATCGTGGAGACAGCTGAGCATGTCCAGAGAAGCGAGGACGATGACCTTCGGAAGAAATGGATGATCTACCTGACCAACCAGATGCACCGCTACCTTGGCATCAGCAAGAAGACCGTGGGCAAGAACGCTGGGCCGTGTACTGGAGGCAACTGCAACTGCAAATGGTTCCTCTCCATATTCTGTTTCTGCTGCATGGGTCTTCGATATGGCAACTACATGACGATCCTCTACCTCGTGGTCAAGTGCCTCTTCGTACTGAACGTGGTAGGTCAGCTCTTTATCTTGAACTGG
The DNA here is from genome assembly GCA_949152475.1 of Terebella lapidaria. Lineage (NCBI taxonomy): Eukaryota > Metazoa > Annelida > Polychaeta > Terebellida > Terebellidae > Terebella > Terebella lapidaria. Next base: position 27,202,270 of record OX424566.1, on the reverse strand, counting down.
TTCCTCGGGGGAAACTTCAATATGTATGGAATCCGCCTGATTCAGAGCTGGATTTCCGGGGAGACCTTGGACGAGTCACCTTATTTCCCTCGCGTCACTTTCTGTGATGTCGAAGTGAGGCGCCTGGGGAACCTCCATCGCTACACGGTTCAGTGTGTTCTCCCGATCAACATGTTCAACGAGAAAGTCTACGCGTTCTTTTGGTTCTGGTTCGCGTTTATCGCGATGCTCTCCGTCATCAGCCTGATCACGTGGTTCCTACGCTGTCTGATCGGCGTTGACAACTATCGCTACATCAAGAAGAGGCTTATCGCGAACATGCCAAGAAAAATCCTTGACTTCTCCAAACAAACCGACAAGGACCGAGCTAAGGTCTTTGTAAACAACTACCTTCGCTCGAACGGTGCTCTCGTCTTGCGATTGGTCGACTACAATACCAATGAGGTCACAATGGAGGACCTACTCACTTCCATGTGGAAGTTCTTCCTAAAGAAGAAATACGACTATGCAGATGAGGACCACGTGGATGCGGAAGGCGAGAAGGGTCAAAGTGACGCTAGGGAGAAGGAACCCCTCCACGCCAGGATCATCGACGTCATCTGAGACGGACAACCTCCTTCAGCCCGGGACTCATGGCTGATCACAGGATGTGACGTCACATAAGAAAAGCTTATAACAAAGCGTTCAAATGACGCTATGTGTTCTTCCAAGTTTTTAATAGGAGTAGGATATAGTTCTACACATGGATAGCTTGTATATAGGCTTAGTATGCAAAGCATGGAGCGAACCAAAATAGGTGCCTTAAATTTACATATTAATCGATAAACATCTACTAATTGTGTATATATTAGACTATTGTGCTACGTTTTTTTTTTTACATCAACCACCTACAACTTTCCATTTGAGAATAACAATCCATCACGCCTACATGTAGGTGCTCGTACTCATAACCTTGGCCTGTTGCCATTGTGTCGCACATAAAAATACAGTATCATGTCAAATGGTCAAGGCACTGTACTTCTAGGTACTGTCCATTTATAATGTGTACGTACATATTCGGTGTTCTGTAGTTTTCAGCATTCATTTGGTTAGAAAAGGACAGAAATAGCGTTCAAAGCATGATATGAATTCTTGTAATAATGCAAATATTATAAATATTGAATATCTATATATGAACAATTCACAACAACTTCCTGAATTTTTAAAATATATTTTGGACAAAAGCCCAGAGACATGACACCTTTGATGCCTCTGAATATGCTTCTTTTGTAAATTGTCATTTCAATTTCCTCCTGCATTATTTATCTGAAGAGATGCATTGGTCTTTCACAAATCTCATAGGCATAGCCTGTGCCGTCTTGCCTTATATCGGTTATTCCCGGCCCATGTGATTGTCGTTGACCTCACCCTATGTATCTCCTGTCTTCCGACTCTCTCGGACGACTCTCTTAGATTCAGCATACATTGGTGTTGGTTTCGCGAATTTGCAATAAAAGCCGATAAATTCCGCTAAACTGATTTAAAAACACTGCTAATATCACTGTACTAACAATAAGAATTTGAATGACAATGAGAAGTGCTGTTTCAAATTAGTTTTCGGCTGGTTTTCGCAAGTGCAATTACCGATTCTCCTGCCGTTTATTTTGGAACTTCTCATATTTGAACCGCCCTAGATATAATCACTGCGTTATATAACTACGCCAACAAGTAATCACTAAGAATATGTTGTATTGCAGCGACAGACAGTGATTCATTAGGTGTAAGCATTTCAGAGAATAGTTTAAAATTATCTTTTCGAATTATTACAGTTGCATTACCTGTTAGGCCATTTTTCGTGGGGCGATCAAGCGTGTAGCATAACAAAACTGAAGCATGAGAAATTTTGTTGCTTCACAAGCGCGATCGCCTTTAATAGCCAAGACCGCCATAACGAAGCCGTGACGAATCCGTGCTTTCGACCACGGGTACTTAAAAACCCGGCAATAGGTATAACCTTTATTCCAGTTTTATATGAGCCCTGCTATGGAATTTTGTACATATGCCTAGCTAGGCCTGTGCAGGAACGGTTCTAGACATCTATCCATTGTAATACGGCTGTACACATACACTTTAGACATATATTCATCAAATCCTGCCGCCTCTATGTGAATATTTAAACCTATGGTGATGTTTTGTGGCATATTGGGAATGTGAGATTTTAAACTAGAAGATAGTTTCCAGATTCTTGGGCGACTTATGGAGCAGGAATTTAGTAGGATGTTTTTAACAGAGCTGCCGACGGCTAGGTCCAAAGACTGGCACTGGCGATCTGGCAAGGATACCGTACATCTAAGTGGACTTGGGGGAGATAAGTTAGCTGAGGGTATACACGATTTCCTGTTTCATTTACTTTGATGTGACTGATTGTGTGACTTTTTATATGAACTGTACAACTATTGTTGTGAGTTATTCATATATATGTGTTGATTGTGTATTGAATTCAGTTTTGTGAGTCCATGGGAAACACGTACACATAAAAGGGCCGGGTTTTTTTCTGCCATGTTTTCTAAAACATGGCGTTATATACTTGTACGTATATGTGGCGATTTTGCCCAACGATCGCGGCAGGTGTCTTTCTTAAACATTCTAGTTTTACGGCCTTTGTTTTGATTGCTTCAGCTCGAAGCGCGCGTTGCCCCGGCAACGCCCTCTAATCCTCTGACCCACTGTACCGAGCGCTGGCTGCTGATGTCATCTCTCGTGCTCTCGCCTTTAGCATAAACACCGAGGTCACATTTTGTGTGGCCGGAGTTGTGTGTGAGAGACTGAGCACGACAGGTGAGCGCAGCCGTGTGCTCCTTGTGTAAAATTCACATTATTCTTTATTTTTCAATTTGTTTCAAATTGCACTTACTGTAAGCTGACTGTTAGTAGTGAGGACCTCAATGTTATATAATCAGACCTGACAGCTGTGCTGTTATTTGAACATCAAGGGGATTACATAACTGCCAGGAAAGCCCCTGCTTAGACAATAGCTTTGAATTGTAATTAGGACGCGATAGCTCTCATCACAGGTATTGACTTCAATACAATAACTGACATTCCATCGTTAGAAGTTAGATAATGATGCCAGCCCATTTCAAACATCAATAGCTTTAAAATAACAATGGGGTTTACATAAGATTATATGGTATTGTCAGTGATATAATGCTGGCTGGCTATATAAGCCAGCCAGTTCGTTCAATAAAATAGTTTTCAATCTTGTCTTCAACATGTACACATCGTGTTTGTTGTTGATCACAAGAAAAGGAATCCAGGCCGGCTGGCCTTGGCCATCCGGCCTGGCAATATGGACAGACTGTGAAGTAGGGTGAAAACCTTTGAACTTTACACTGGCGAGCGTGCCAGGACTGAACAGAAAAAAACTGGGATCTTCTGCATTTCCAAAGGCAGATTGTGCAGTAAGTTTAATGTGTTACACGCCCAGACACAAATCCAGAGACATGTTTTTCAATCTTGTCTTCAACATGTACACATCGTGTTTGTTGTTGATCACAAGCAAAGGAATCCAGGCCGGCTGGCCTTGGCCATCCGGCCTGGCAATATGGACAGACTGTGAAGTAGGGTGAAAACCTTTAAACTTTACACTGGCGTCGCGTTAGCCAGGACTGAACAGAAAAAAAACTGGGATCTTCTGCATTTCCAAAGGCAGATTGTGCAGTAAGTTTTAATGTGTTACACGCCCAGACACAAATCCAGAGCACAGAGAAATAGTTTTCAATCTTGTCTTCAACCTGTACACATCGTGTTTGTTGTTGATCACAAGAAAAGGAATCCAGGCCGGCTGGCCTTGGCCAGCCCGGCCTGGCAATACGGACAGACTGTGAAGTAGGGTGAAAACCTTTAAACCTTACACTGGCGTCGCGTTAGCCAGGACTGAACAGAAAAAAACTGGGATCTTCTGCATTTCCAAAGGCAGATTGTGCAGTAAGTTTTAATGTGTTACACGCCCAGACCAAAATCCAGAGACATGCTCTCTGGTTGGCGAGCTACAGGGAAGTGAATGTGATGGCTGCTTGAGTCATGAAGGGAGGCTGCGAAAAAGGTAGCGAGTACGTCTGGAGTGCTGAGTGCTGACACCACCACATGTCCGAATTGTGCCGCGGTAGACTTGGGGCTGCGTGAGCAACAACTGTGGACAGGCTCCAGACTGAAAACTAGACAATTGACGGTTCCGGAATATACGGGCGATCCCAGGCTGGCATCCGTTTCTGCTCGTTGGGGGTCTCCGTTTTGACCCACCTATGCCAGACCTATTTATCATCGACATACTCCGGAGCTGTCGGTCAAATCGCAGCCTCGAATTAGAAGACAGGACGCTATCGCCCTTCACCGCGTGAACAAACGACTATGCCGATTTTGGAGCACTGGTGCATTCAAGGACTGCTGAGATCGCGAGGATGCCAGTGGCGCTGTATTGCCCTAACAGCTCGAGATGGACCCGCCCCGAGATTAACGTTCATCGTTCGCCGCAGTGCAACTCTAGGGAATCGTCGTGCAGGTCCTGCTATCGGAAACTCACATTTATTTTTGTTCAAAATGTATGTGTGTGTGTGTTTGTGTGTTAAAATTATGTGAATAACAGTGTATGAATGATGTATGTGGATTCCAGTGAATTGTAATATTTATTTTATGTTTGTTCAAAACCGTGAAGATTCATATTTGTAAAGCATGGTGCATTTAAGTCTTGTGGTCGTGATATTTGTATTCCGTAAGTATGTGAATAATAATGCATAGGCGGATCTAGGGGGGCGCACCCGGCGCCCCCCCCCCCCCCCCCCCTAAAATGAGAAAAAGAGAGAGAGAGAGAGAGAGAGAGAGAGAGAGAGAGAGAGAAAGAGAGAGAAAAAAAAAGGCCCTAGATTTAATATAGATAATATAAATATAATATCTAAGAGCTGATATGAATAAATATGGGCGTGGATGGGGGGGAGGGGTCCGGGGTCGAACCCCCCTTTTCACCTGAAGTTCCAAGCTTAAACCCAACTGATCCAACAGCAAAAGAGTCAGTTCCAAGCATAAAATATCCTGTTATATCCCCATCGATGGTCGGCCACAAGAGCGGATCTGGGGGGAGGGGGTGTCCAAGGGTTCTGGTTCTGCCTTTTTCTTCCAAGAGAACCCTCTCATTTAGCATGATTGACCATTCCTGTGAAAGTTCCATATTTGGCCCAGGTATTTGACTTAAATTGGTGCTACTTCTCCTGTATCTACTGATGATTAAAAAAGTAACTACTATCAGAAATACATGTATTTCTGCTACTATAAGTGCCAAAGGCAGATCCAGTGGGTGGGGGACGGAAGCGGGCCTTGTCCACCCCTCCCGTTCTCCCCCCCCCCCCCTCCCACACACACACAAAATTAATATCGAAAATTTAGGGGGTAGTGTCGGTACAGAAATGTCAAAATACTTGATTGCGATATGGCGCACATGTATCGGGAATATAATATTAGTTCTGATGCATTTTTGTCACCAAATGCTTTGAGATATAATAAATTTGGCATTGGCATTATTTGGTATTGATGGTGATAAAAATAATTAGTCTGGATTCAATAACAATTGCTTGATTAAAAAAGGTGGTTTTAGTGAGTTTGTGTGCAATTTATACCCAGGAGAGGCCAGGAAGCTACTACAGAACATGAAAAGGGCTCTTGTCTTCTGGGGCCTTTCAGCGAACTCCAGACCCCCGGCCGTGAGGGACTCACTTAAATCCTGGATCTTCCCCTGGATGCACTACTCTCCTCACTTAGTATGATATACATTCATACTACTTCAATTACTAAAGGGGCTTACGACGCACCCCCCCCCCCCCCCCACCTACACACACACACACGCGCGCGCGCACACACACAACCTGGAACCAAGCACCCTGTACTCGTCCCTGATTAGTACACGAAATAGGCATCCAATAGTCCCAGAAACGTCTCCAGAAACCACCACAAATGCTCTCATGAAACAAAACAAAAAATGCTAATTTTTCTCGGGGGGCTTACGGCGCCCCCCGTACCCCCAGACCGCATGTACTTTGTTTGCCCCCCCCCCACCCCCCCAATCAAAATTGCTGGATTCCCCCCCGGTAATGTGTATCTTTAATTTGTTTTAAAGTAAAAATGTAATTTTTACTCCTTGTCTCTGCTCACGTAAAGGCCAGTCAGGCCTCAGGGACGACTTCCTTAGGGGGCCCGGGCTGGGGAGAGACAGTTGCTGACTCGGGGCCGCAAGCCCTGTGGATCTTCCCATCCGGGATGATGCGACACAGGCTCTGGCAGACTGTCGGGCTGATCCAGAGTTCTATCTCTGCGTCAGTGCCGTCGGCGAGGCCGGCCAGCAACATGCCCATGTGTATGGGTTCCGTGGTGCCGCTCCCATGGCATCTCGGGCTCTACACACGGCTACATTGCCATAACTGTGTAATATGCATGTTGTAGATAATGTGATGTGTTATGATGTGATGTATGACGGCCGGACTCGCTCCGGACGGACTGTTACCTGGTCGTGATGCCTGTAGGGTATCACCCGGCGCCCTGTACTGGGCGTCCGGACGCTACATATACATCGGGGCATCCCTGCAAAGGTATATAATCGATATTATATTCGAAATGATATACACATAATCCTGCAGTGTATTGGATCGTACGCACATTGAAAAAATAATATCCACGGACGATTCTCAGTGTGCGAATATTTCATGGTCTGTATTGTTACCAATTTATGTTACTGTAGAATATTTATGACTGTTATGGCCCGAAACCCGTCCCTGACACATTCTCCCACTCGACATACACGGCACAGATTCATCACATGACTTCATACTTACTTACCTTACGTCACCGGGCACGCATCGTCCTCGCACCACATCTACATGTAAAAAACACTGCTCACGTTATCACTTTCAACAATCCCACCAATCACCACATTCCCAGACACATGACTCCGCCCACACAGACATGACATCACTTTCCCGCCATTTACATGAACACCTGCCACATTACGCGGGAAAACACACACACATCATAGACTTAGCCCCGCGCTTTCCCACGATTAGGTTGTAGTTGAGTAGAGAAGCTGAAGAGTGAAGTTGGATTGAGAGGTACTACGCCAAATATTGTCATCAGAAGTTATCAAATTCATATCGGACTATTTAATACCTCAGACTATTGTGGGGATTACGATTGTGTGAGTGACCGTGATCGTACATCGGACTAAATCATCCAATAAACTCGGATATTGTTGAAATCTACGTCAGACTTTTTGTTGGTGTGTCAAAGCACAACATACATCGAACTATTCGATCAGTGGGCGTAATAGCCGCCCGAAGAACTCCGCTATTCCGTCACATTGGTGCCGTGACCAGGATAGCGAAGGCCAGTTCTCGGCTTACAGACTATCCCCACGTACGAACTTTTGAATGAATACCCGATCTACGATCCGGAACCCGATCCGGATTACGACCAAGGTCAGTGGCGATGAGCGACACTATCACGCTATCGCAAGTACAACCGCCAAACTGTACGAACTATCATCGGCGGCATCCACAGAATATGTGCCGGACTGGATGCGAGCCGATAGTAACCTCGAAGAACTGTTGGACGGTGACCCGTACCAGCCGTCGCGCACGGTGACAGAAATCCTTGACGCGCATGCGCGGTCGTACCACGCGACACCTGCCGGACCGCCAAGGTCGCGACCAAGCGACGGAAGTGAAACGGACTATGCGCGCTTCCATCGCCAACCCAATACCGACCCGCTACCCAAGTCGGTGAGTGTACGCCCAACGAACTATGACAATTCAATGCTAACGCACCCGCCGAGTCGGTCGAGTGTCCAACAATGGCCGCACGGATCGGATACACGTGCTGAACTGTATCCGCGACACGACAATGTAATGTCGCGCCCATCGGTAACGATCCACACACTGACGCGACCCGACCGAACCCCGCCGGTGTACTCCAGAGTACCGGCCGACCCAGTCGTCACGGGAGAGCTGCCGGATGTCCACCTGCCGAACCGGAGAAGAGCTGCCACTGAGAGTACCCCCGCGGCCGACCCCAGGTTCAACGCTGCCCAGACAAACGACACGCCGACACGATTCCACGCACCCGCGCCGAGATCGGAGGTCCGATACACCAGCGACACCATTGATCGCCGACCGCGCAACATCGGAGTACCGATCTCCGACACCAGCGAAAACACGCACCCTGCGCATCTACCACCACCGGTAGTCAACATCGGACCATCGAACGGCGAACCGTCGCTACCAGCGGAACATTCCGCCTCACACGGCTACGTGCCCAACCATGGAAATGCGGTGCCCATGCACAATCATGGGGGAGTAGCAGTATCGAACTATGGAAATGCGGTGCCCATGCACAATCATGGGGGAATAGCAGTACCCAATCATGGGGGAGTAGCTGTATCAAACCATGGAGTACCAGCGTACGGTGTCGCCGCGTACAATCATGGAATAGTGCCCAATCTGGGAATTGTGCCACAAAACCCTGGAGTAGCAGTTCCAAGTGTGTACGCTCCTGGTTCGGGATATCAGTTCCCACAAATGTCACACCCAACTCCGTCATACGGAATGCCGGAAATGTCGCCGCCATACGGACCGGTCTCCCAAACCGCGCCGTTGCCAAATCACGCTGGCTATCCGCCCGCACCCGACGCCATGCCATACGTCGTACCGGTCACCACGACCACTGCCGCACCGACCATGGAGGTCGCGCCGCCAAACCCCGCCGTTTCCACGACGACCGCCAGTGCTACGACAGCAGGTTCACAGGGAACCGTCATCCCGACGTCAGCGCTGAACCCTGCCAAGCCAGCACAGTGGCGAGCCACGTTCAAGGAAGGTAACTTGAATCAGTACCTCCGCAGCTTCGAACAGTTTACAGCTGCATTCACGTACACGGACCTGAACAAAACTACGACATTCCGTAGTACGCTACGCGGACGAGCGGAAGCAATCGCTCTGAACATTTCGTTCGATATGCCTTGGGACGGGTTCAGGCGCCGTCTCCTGGAAGGGTGGGAACCCGCCGCCCGCCGACAGTCGAAACGTGACGACTTTCCGTTCTTGAAGCGTGAACGGAAAGAGGATGCCGAACATTTCCTTGAACGGTTACAAGCCATAGCGGAACAGGTGTTTGATGACGTCACGCCTGAGTTTCTCCAACGAACTATTATTTCGCAATTTGTCAATGGTCAGCCGGACCATATTGCGGATAGACTTTGTGTCATGACATTTACTTCGTACAGTGACGCACTCACGGCTGTACTGAAAGCGGAGAGTCGCCAGCAGCGGACCAAGAGAGATCGGCCCCACGGTACCCGCCAAGCGGATGCTACCTACCACGGGTATGCCGACGACACGGAAGCGAACGACGAACTTTCATGTGCGATCGGACAGTTGAACCATTGGGATACACCAACTCCCGATCAGATCGCTGCATACTACGACCCTGCCGATAGCGACACGACCGGACTGCAAGGGTGTGAAGAACATTTCGTCCCTTCCTGCTCCCGCGAATGGGTCGCGGAAGCGTTCCAGTGTGTTGTCAGTGATGAGTGCGGACAATATGGTGAGGACACACTGTACTCTGTCCTACGAGCCACCGCTCAAGCTCGTGGCGACCGTCCTACGCCTAAAGGTCAAACTGAAATATGTTTCTTTTGTAAGAAACCCGGACACAGATGGATACGGTGTTTCCGTTTGAAGGACATATTGGTACGAAACGGAATGAAACCGTTCCCGCCACGCTCTGGCGCAAATCGGAATAATGGACAGATCGGTATACCGAACTCGAACTCTCAGCCAATGGCTACGACGCTGCCGGCTCAGCCACCACCACAGGCCAGGCCGTCAAACTAAGGGAGGAAGGAACTGTGGAGCAAGAACCTTCCGTTAAACCGAGCTACGCTCACAGCTCCAAACCAGTGGTTGTGTCCACAGCCACGAACACGACACCGCTCAAGTTGGCGCCGACACCACGGGCCCTTCCGCTCCGCGAAGGGGTGTGCGCCAAGTGTGCTTCGTCGACTTCAGGTACGGAATCCCTCCACGAAGGGGTGTCCGAGCCACTGCCGCGCAGGCCATCACGGACTAATCGTCACGAAGGGGTGTCGTCACGCACCGTCAGACGGATTAAGGTGGTTCCCGTTGAACCCGAGAAAGACCCCCTGGACAGTGATACTATGACATCACCGGTCTTGTCTCGGATGATCTCAGTGCGCCAGGCCGCCCGTGTGCGAGCGCTGGATGCGAAGTTGAACGGACAAACATGGTTATCCGACTACTCCAGCGCCGATATCGTTGCCGCACAGCAAGCCGACCCGAGCGTCGGATTCGTACGACAGTGGGTATTGAACGGAACGAAACCCACGTCAAAGGAAGTCGCCCGCTACGGCGAGGAAGTGAAAACTCTAGTTTCACGATGGACTTTGTTAGCGCTACAGGATGGAGTCCTCATACAAAATACCAAGCCGGACCCAGCTGGTCGGACTGTCGTACAAACTGTGTTACCAGCGGCATTACGAACGGTGGTTCTACACCAACTCCACGACCTCAAGGTCGTAGGCCACCTCGGAATACAACAGACTGTTGAGAGAGTAAAGCGCCAGTTTTACTGGCCAGGTCTCGCCTTGGATGTTGCCCGCTGGTGCGCCCGCTGCCCGCAGTGTGTATCACGGAAAGGAAAACCAGCGCCCAAGAAATCGCCTCTAACGCAACTACCAACTGGGGCGCCATTTGATCGTATTGCCATGGATATCTTAGATACCCATAAAGTTACTGGACGTGGAAACAGGTACATTCTTGTCATATCGGACTACTTTTCAAAGTACACGGACGCATTCCCGCTCCGCCGCCATACGGCCAAAAATGTCGCCGATGTTCTGGTGAATCGTTGGATCGTGTACCACGGGGTACCGAAAGCCATACACAGTGACCAAGGAACGGAATTTGAGTCGTCATTATTTCGGAGTGTTGTACGCCTTCTGGGCGCTAAGAAAATTCGGACCACGCTCTACCGCCCACAAAGTGACGGTCATGTCGAACGATTCAATCGGACTTTGTTGAATATGTTGAGCGCATTCGTCAGTGATCGTGGGAATGACTGGGATTTGCACTTACCATATGTACTCATGGCGTACCGCACCTCGGTGCATTCTTCTACCAGGTGTACACCACACCTGATGGTATACGGACATGAATGCAATTTGCCTGTTGACTTGATGTTTCCTACGTATGATCCAGAACCGCTACCTCCATGCGGACCCGAATACGTCGAGTATCTCCGAACTGCTATCAGAGCTGCCCATGGGTTTGCGCAAGATCATCTGCAAAAAGCTGCAACCCGCCAGAAAATGGGGTATGACGCACATGCGAAATCTCGCCCTCAGTTCCAGCCGGGAGAGTTGGTACGGTACTACTACCTGCCCCTCACACAGAACAACAAATTCGCCCGACCCTGGACCGGACCCTGGAGAGTCCTGGAACGCGTTACTGAGGTAGACTATCGAATTGCTCTAGTCTCCAATCCACGAAATACTAGAGTCGTCCATCTGGACGTCATTAAACCGTCATTAAACCGTACGAAGGCCATTAAACCGTACGAAGGCGACGCACAGTTGCTGAACCTTCAACCTCAAGTCGGATCGCCACCTGAGTCGTCAAGCAGCACAGACTCCAAGACCGAACTATCGAACGATCCCCTGGAGCTCCTCAAGGAATTCCTCTATCCTTGGGACGTCACCGTACAAGACAAATCGTCAGACACAGATCGGACTACCGAGACTGATACTTCGTCATCACCCGCCAGTCGGAGAAGCCACACATCCGGACCGCGACGCCGTCGCCAGAAGCGAAATTCGCGCAAGTCGAACTCTAGCGCTTCACCGCGAGCGCCAAAACCCCGCGGACCCCGCGGACCCCGGTTCAGATAACCACGGCTGTGCCAAGGGACTGATCTCTATGATGATGAATAAATGCCTGTCTATTGGACTATGATGTCATATCACCCCAAAATATATTTATAATATAATAATATTATCTATATATTCATTTCAATAACCATTTTTATGTACTGATGTCAGTGAGGCAATTTTCATATATAATATTGATATGACGTTATAATATTGATGCTGGTTACGATGCTATAATGTGGTATATGTTATGCATTGCATATAACTTCGTACTTCTCCATACCATCTCGCGCCTGTTGCGCACTACCTAAATATTGCATGACTAACAATTCCACCCATGTGTCAGCCGTCATGTCCTACCGTGAGTAAGATCACTTTGTCGCGGACGAGGTGAGAGGAAAGCCGTCTCCCGAGCAAGCGTCTGATAAGAGCCTCTGCTCCCCCTACGCACAATTCAGGGGAATGCCCTCAGGAGCAGGATTCAGCTATGAACAAACCTCTGCATTCCAACGCGCGATCTGTCATCACATTCATTGAAAATTATGCAACGCGCCACGGCAGGGCCGCCCAGATCACCCCCATCACCCCCATGATAATATCAGCGGTTCCATTATCTACGGCACTAGATGAAAATGAACGGACTGAGCAAACTTCTGTGAGCTTGGTATTTATACCTCAGAATATGTACGGACAGTGATCATCTGTTATAAACAAGTTGGTCAAAAGTTTATTGTGTGCTAACTGCGCAGATAATTAAAGGAACGGACTAATTGTAAGAGTTCACACGGAAAAGCATGAAGCACAAGTAAACACTGAAGCCGCCCACGGCACCCCCATAAACTTTCCCAGCTAATACAATAGAGAGTGGAAGCACGTAAAAGGTGCAGTAATTTTGACGGTATGCTAGAAGGACAGTGAAATGATTGGATTGCGTTATCCAGAAGTTTGTGTCGGACTATGGGAAAATAGAGCAGCTGTGTGCTAACCTACTGCCCCCGCTTGACTGGTGTGATGAACCAGAGCTTTGGATATGTTAGAACATATCCTCTCACCTCGTCCGCGACAAAGTGATCTTACTCACGGCAGGACATGACGGCTGACACATGGGTGGAATTGTTAGTCATGCAATATTTAGGTAGTGCGCAACAGGCGCGAGATGGTATGGAGAAGTACGAAGTTATATGCAAAGCTCTGGTTCACCCTCCTCTGACAGAGAGGGGGATAAACCGCCGGACAAGAAAGCGGCAGTTGATGCCGACAATAACGGACTACCACTAGCGGTTAGGATAGTGGAGGCTGGGGATGAGCCGGAACATCCCATCGTACTTGAAGAATCGGCGACAGCTGACAGCGCACCGGGAACAGTTTCCCCTACTTCGGACTTGATCACTATATCTGAAAATACAGACTTACGGGAGGAAAATCAGGAGCTTCGAGCCCGCCTTTCCACTACCCCGTCGTCGCCACCGGAGACTTCCGGGATTCCGGATGAATTGTGGACGACCATCGTGTCGGTGTTGCCGCACCTACCTGCCGACGACCAGAGGCGGTTGATGCAACAGGCATCGCCAGCCGCCCGTCCTCCAGCGTCACGGAGACGCGACCGTCAGTCGGACTAGACTTCGTACCCCAGGTCACAGCACCAGGATAGCTGTGGCCTGCAAATGTCGCACTTGTCGTACCATGTGGTATTTTTTATATATATGAATATCATACTAATCCAATCCTGGTCACTTTCAGGTATTTCGGACTTTAAATTGTTTCCGTTCCGCTAGGGAATGTGGAGGATTATTTTTACCATTCCAATAATATATGTACATATACATGTGATTCTTTTAAACTGTGATTTATGTGTTGATTTATGTGTTTCATCGTCACCTGTCGTTGTTTTAAATGTATTTGTCAAATGTGTTCATATCATCTTAGTGACTGTTGACTGACTGACTAATGACTTTATTTTGACAGTTAGAATTTTTATTGTATCCATTGTTTTACCATTGTCTCGCGCGGTGAATGTGTTCTCCCTTTAGGACTTTTAGCTTATCATGTTTAGATTTTTGGACAGTTAGGTTTCGGGGAGGGTAAATTCCCAGGGGGTAATTTGACGAAGGGGTGTTTTGTAGAATATTTATGACTGTTATGGCCCGAAACCCGTCCCTGACACATTCTCCCACTCGACATACACGGCACAGATTCATCACATGACTTCATACTTACTTACCTTACGTCACCGGGCATGCACCGTCCTCGCACCACATCTACATGTAAACAACACTGCTCACGTTATCACTTTCAACAATCCCACCAATCACCACATTCCCAGACACATGACTCCGCCCACACAGACATGACATCACTTTCCCGCCATCATAGACTCGACGATTGTGGATGGATTTTAGATTGCCTTGTAAGACCTGTACTTTCATATCCATCGAGGAGTGGTCAATAGAATTGAAGTGCTACGATCTCGCATCAATGGTCACAGATTCACCATCAATTCCAACAACACATATGTCCCTGTTGGAGAGCACTTCAATTCTATTGATCACTCCTCGATGGATATGAAAGTACAGGTCTTACAAGGCAATCTAAAATCCACCCACAATCGTCGTGTTGCTGAGCAGAGACTCATTAAAATGTTTGACAGTCTGAACAATGGATTAAACAGAGACTCAGGTTTTCTGAGCCATTACCCTTTGGATTAACTAGTTCATTAATCTCTAGTCAACTTGCTCACATATATATCTCATTTCTCATGTATAAATACCCTTGTTGTGTTCTGTTTCCACACACCTGATGAAGGCCTGTGTTGGGTCGAAAGCTTGTGACCTATAAACCATTGATAAGTCTTAAATGGTGTTACCAATTTTTCGTTATATCACTACATAGACTTATACGGCTATACATATCCGTTTGATTGCTATATCAATGATTGATCTCCACTCCACATCCTCAAAAAAATCTTTCAAAGAAGTCACACTATTTCTTAATTTTTGGACTAACTTTTTTTTCACGTGTTTTGATATAATGTGTGGTATGATACTATGTATGCCCTGTTGTACATCTACGTAAATTATACTGTAGCTATTCATAAAAGTCATCGAATGTGATCGCATGAGAATGTATTGTGTTGGACCGTATGGAAGCTTCTTTACCTGCATTGTTAGAACATATCAGCTGCATTTTACTGTGGAAAAGCGAGATATACGACTCTGCGAGATATACGACATGTATAGCGTGGTAATGTCAAGAATTGTACGAGCATTTCACCAAATATGACACATATCAGGTCTTGGGTACTTCAAATTTGTACATATAAGATTGTAGTTATAATAAATTGTTAATTCTCCACTAATGTGGTATTAATTGTGGCTAAACCACAAACGTTTATTTTTCAGTTTATTGGCTTGATTTTTCAACCTTAACGTAGTCCGCTACAAACATAGAGTTAACGGAGAGTCAAAATTTAAAAGTCATTTTTTTAATATTATCTCTTCAAAATGACATTATTTTATAGAGTAAATGATCAGCATCCTAATACTGAAAAGAAAATAGGGGGTCACCGTGCTCGTTTCTTCTACATATTCGATCAAAATCACACATATTTACCTAAAATGACATAAATTCTGGCATTTTTGCACATTTTTTTGTCCATATTCACATCTTCCATGCGAACGGATACGGTGACCCCCTATTTTCTTTTCAGTTTTAGGATGCTGAACAGTTACTCTAGATTATGTTGACACAGTTATTTATTTTAAAAAACTCTTTGACCCCCTCCCCTCACTGTTTGGAGCGAACTACCTTAAGACATTTTCCAATACATAGAATTATGTTTTGGGTAACCGTCCCTGTGGTCTGACAACCTATTGCCTTCAAGTTGGCGTTGCGTCCGTCGTCCGTTCTAGCCTTTCATCCACATTTTTATCTTTGAAGTTTTCGATCGAACTTTCCCGGAATTTTGAACAAAAATGCCCGAAGACCTTTCGAGAGGGAGGTATTTTCAAGTTTTCCGATTTTCGCATTTTTTTTTTAATCGGCGGCCGTTTTCGACGCATAACAGTCAATTTTGGACTTTGATGGTCATTTTCTCAAAATCTGTCAGATAACATTTTCTTATAATTAATGCATATTGCTCTTCACATATATACCTTTGTGACGTGTATAAATTTAGTTGCCCTTGAATCGCCGCTCTGCACATGGCGGCCATTTTGAAAAGAAAAATAATTTATCTTAAATCAAGCCACTATCGGTTTTGAGCCATTTCCAGCTTAGACAAAAATTCGCCACTGATTTTTAAAAAAAATTCCATCCACTTTTTCCTTAAAATAATAAAATAGAAATAATATATAATAAAATAAAACCCTTAAAAATGACAATGACATTTAATGACACCAAACATAAACCAAAATTAGACAATTCTTTTCAGATAAGAGAGAAGCAAAAAATAATGTGATATTAAAATTTACCCAGGGGCAAATAGGTTGCCGGACAATTTTGGTTTTAAGCATTGCAGGTAACACATGACCTTGAGATTTTCCAATCGAGGAAACCGTTGTGAATTTCGATGTCACCATTGGGTATGCTCCACATGACGTTATATATGTTCATAATACAAACATATGAGCTCTATCATCAAGTATTTTGTCTGTAAAGGCCAATTTTCACATGTCGAGTCAGGCAAGATTTTGAGATTTATCCTTCAATGTCGTTTAAGGTCAAGTTCAAAGTCACCAAAAGATGTACCATATATACACGACTTCTTATAAGCTTATACACAATCCTAACCTGTATGTGCAAGTGTTTAAGCCTCAGAGGCCAATTTACACATTTCACGTCGGACATTTAGCACTTGAAGTCATCGGATATCAAGGTCATCATCAGTTGTTCTATATACGACTTCCTATGCTCATAATGCAAATTGAGCTCTATCTACAAGTATTTCTTCTGTAAATGCATATTTGGACATTTTTTACGGAGAAATGGCTGTTTTTACCTTTCAAGGTCAAATTCAAAGTCACCTCACGAATCGCCATATATGACTTCCTATTTGAAAGTGTCATTATCTAAGCTCTATCTTCAAGCAGTCTGTTGTGACATGTACTTTTAAATAGCCTTTAAAGTACACATCTTATCTTGAATACTTACCGTGAATGTCCTTGTACCTATATTACCTTCCGTAATAAAGAGTTCCAATCTAAGACTTGATCCATACAAAACATGGTGTCAGAAGTTCAGCACGTTTCGACATGAATATCTGGAAAAGAACGGAAAAACATAACATTATGTCAAGTGTGCATGTGGATAATACGACATAGAACAATTCGAAATCACAATTTGTACGGATAGGCTACAATTTAGAAGTGGATTTTGAATTCGAAATGGATCGCCGCCACAAGTCGCCACCACCGCACATTGGATGAGCAGCGTCCAGGGTGGAAAAAATCGATAATCAGCGTGGCTAGGATACTTAGGATCCGGAAAGATAATTGGTTATGATAGAAAAGTGTTCTTTATTACAAACCAGATGTTCTTTTTATCTGTATTTATCAGTTTGTACCACAGATTAACTCATCATTGTCCTTGATCATCATAGAGAAACAGGGTTGCCCACTAAATTGTACATTTGCTCCCCTCAAACATTTCATCAAAATGGCTCAATCGTTGATTCCATCACCGAATAAAATGGACATGAAAGGGGATTTGGCGAACAATTTCAAGTTTTTCAAGGTGAGCTGGGCAAATTCCATAATAGCTACCGACTGTTATGAAGTTTATGAAAATTTGCCACTCAATGACAATGACAGAAAGGACCCTGATGTTATATTGAACAAACTGAGTGAACATTTTGAGCCACACAGAAATATCATCTATGAGAGATATTTGTTCAATTCCACTACACAAGCTGCTGGTGAAACAATTGAACAATTTCTGAGCAAGCTTCGGAAATTGGCAGTCACTTGAGATTATGGTATGCTATATGATGATATGCTGAGGGACCAGCTGTTACAACCGGGACCAGCTGTTACTTTCAACTAGACACAGGAGCTTCATGCAACACACTCAAGTTGGAAAACTATGACCGAATTACAGGAGTCAGAATACATCCGTTTACAGCAGTGCTCAGACTCTATAATAATGACACAATAAAGCCAGTTGGAAGTACAATACTCTACTGCTCAGTCGGAAACATCACCAAGAAAGTGAAATTCGAGGTACTGGAAGATGCTCCAACATCACTGTTGTCTGGGAGAGCCTGTGAAGGTCTACAGTTGCTGAACATAAACCATGAACACCTGGTGAACAAGCTGGATACAACAGAAGAGTCGTACATGGAATCAAAAGCATCTGTCATTGAGAACAACAAGGACTTGTTCTCTGGATTGGGGAAACTGCCAGGAAAGTACCACATTGAAGTTGATCCTGCTATCAGGCCCATTCAAAACACTCGACGCAGAGTACCAATTCCGTTAAGACCAGCTCTCAAGACAAAGCTGGACGAGATGAAAAAGAATGGCATTATAGCAAAAGTAGTCCATGGATCAGCAATTTTGTGGCAGTTCAGAAAACTGCCAGGAAAAATGAGAATCTGTTTGGATCCAAGTAACCCGAACAGAGCTATCAAAAGGTGTTGTTATCCGACCAGAACTGTTGATGAATGTCACAGCAAATCTGGCTAATGCGAAGTTATTCTCAGTGATAGACGCCAAAGATGGTTTTCTCCAAGTCGAGTTAGATGATGAGTCCAGCTATCTGACTACCTTCTGGACGCCACAAGGCCTTTACAGATGGTTGAGGATGCCATTCGGAATTACTTCTGCCCCTGAAGAGTTCCAGAGACGTCTATATGAGGCATTAGAAGGACTACCCAACTTAGAAGTCATAGCTGATGACGTCATTCTCTATGGCAATGGCAAGAACTTGACTGAAGCTGAGAAGTCACATGATGAAGCCCTACAAGCACTTTTCCAAAGATGCAGAAAAGTGAGACTGGAACTCAACACGAAGAAATTCAGATACAAGCTGGAGAAAGTTTCATACCTAGGACATGTGATAAGCTCAGAAGGGATGGCCCCAGATCCTGAAAAAATACGAGCAATCGTAGAGATGCCACGACCAGATGACGTCAAGTCTACACAGAGATTACTGGGCATGGTCACATATCTTGCCAAATTTCTACCACAGCTTAGTACTGTCGCAGAGCCTCTGAGAAGACTTACAGATACTGAGGCTGACTTCACATGGGAGAAAGTTCATGATGAAGCATTCACCAAAATCAAGACATTGTTGAGTCAGGCCCCAGTGTTGAAACACTATGATGTCACCAAAGAGATCTGCATAGAAGCTGATTGTGCAGATGTTGGAGTAGGAGCAGTGTTGACTCAAGATGATCGACCAGTGGCATACGCCTCACGTGCTCTTACCAGCGCTGAGAGAAACTATGCTTGATGTAGATATTTGAAAAACCGATTCTAGGATCACCCAAGTGACTACAAAGAATGCGTCTACGCTTGCAGAAATACTCACTCAACGTGAAGTACAAACCTGAACCACACATGTACGTCAGTGATACGTTGTCACGAGCATTTCTTCCGCTGGGAAAGGATGAAACCACAATGCCGCCATATTGGATATACAGACTCGATGAAAAAAGAAGTCTGCAGAAGGATATAGCTTCAATCAACATGGAAACATCACTGTTTGTAACAGATCAGCGACTAAAGAGCATACGTGAAGAAACAAACTCTGATTCATCCATGCTGATGACACTGATGAACATTATCCTGAAAGGATGGCCAGGGAACAAATCACATGTACCGATTTGTATTCAAGGCTTCTGGCAGTTCCGCTCAGAACTTGTCACACAGAATGGACTTGTGTTTCGAGGAACTTCCATAGTGCTACCGAAGAGCCTGAGAGTAGACATGATTCATCGAGCACATCCCTCTCACATGGGAATTTCGACCACATTCAGAGCAGCAAGAGCCATCATGTTCTGGTCACAAATGAATGCCGACCTTCAACAAGCAGTACGTCAGTGCTCTGCCTGCCAAGCGTCAAAGCCATCACAACAGAAAGAACCGTTGATGACTACGCCACTTCCAAATTTACCTTGGCAAGTTCTAGCCTCTGATTCTTTCGAGTATGAAGGTCAGCATTATGTTGTGTTGGTTGACATCTACTCAGACTATATCGACATTGCTGAGCTGGAAGACATGACATCAAAAACACTGATCACGGCAATGAAACATTCATTCGCCACAAACAGTGTACCAGTGGTTCTGTATTTGGACAATGGACCAAATTATGCATCAAACGAGTTCGAGAGATTCGCGAAGTCTTGGGATTTCCAACACGCAACCTCAAGTCCACACCATAGTCAATCTAATGGAAAAGCAGAATCTGCCGTCAAAATCATGGAAAACATCGTCAAGAGAGCTACGAAGTCCAAGCAAGACATCTGGAAGGCTATTCTTGAATGGAGAAACACACCTGGCCCAAATGATTCTGCAGTCCAAAAACTGATGTCGAGGAGGACCCGATCATTTCTCACTTGTGCGGAAGAGATGTACAAACCAAAAGTTTGTGTGCCGGAGAAAGTCGTTGAGAAACTAGTCACCAAACGACGCCAAACAAAACAAACATTCGACAAGCATGCAAAATCACTACCAGAACTTGTGATTGGACAACCTGTTATGGCAAAAGCACATGTTAAAGCATCTTCAAGCAATTGGGTTCCTGCTACAGTTGAGCATCAAATCACACCGAGACGTTATGTGATCAAGGCTGGAAATCGCACCTACGAACGAAATCAAATTCATCTGAGAGACAGTCCAGAGATACCAGAAGCACAGTTAGTGCCTCAAGCAGTACCCCGAGCTGTCAATGCTGAACAGACAGCCACAACCAACAGTCACGTCCAGATGACACCTTTGCTTACATCCCAGAACAGCACCAGTGACACAAGCAAGGCACACTGTGAGGCCGATCCGACACAGTCTTCGACGATCATGACTAAAACATCACCACATCCATCCAGAACCCGTGCAGTCCGTGTAACCAAGCCACCTGAAAGATACAAAGACTTTGTTGAATGAACTTGATATCATTTGAAGGACATTCTTGAAAAGAAAGGGAGATGTTGTGACATGTACCTTTAAATATCCTTTAAAGTACACATGTTATCTTGAATACTTACCGTGGATGTCCTTGTACCTATATTACCTTCCGTAATAAAGAGTTCCAATCTAAGACTTGATCCATACAAAACACAGTCTATGAGCACAGTGGTGGCAGCTCCCATTATGAGGAAAAAAGTTCAGAATTTTTTTCCAAACGGTTAAACACAATTTTCCCCTAAAAATGGCCCAAAATGCATAGTACTGCGATTTGGGACAAAAAAATGCCATCCCATTCAAAAATTAAAATTGACCGTCGCATGCATACCAGTGATTAAAGAGCAACAAACCTTATACACCTCACAATGGTACATTTAAGAGTTATGTTTTACAAGAATTTCAAACTGATCAGACAATTTTTTAGAAAATAGCCGCCACGTTTAAAAATTTTTTTGACGAATTTTTTTTCCACTTTGAGAAAAAATAGAAATACCTCATTCTTGAATTATTAGGTATCTTTCTCCAGACTTTCAGGAAGATTGGACCGTACACTTTAAGGATTGAATGCATATTAATCACGAACCTGGATTTGACCAGCTGTCTATTCACTTATAATGTAAATATAAAGGTAACAAATTCATAACATACTTCCAATCATCGTGAAACTTTGTTTTTCTGATTGTTAGCCATCAATGATTACCAACAGAGATTCTGTTTCTTATTAAACAATGTTAAATTTGTTAAAATCATAGTTCTCATATGTCATTTGCCGACCTATTTCTCAGTAGAACAAAAATACACGTTCATAGAAACGTTCACGGACACAATACAAACCAATGGGTTATCGAATCAAGAAGCCGGTAACTTGAAAATCATCAGTGCAACTCCACACGTTTTTGTCGGAGAAATTTCTGGGAATTCCAAAATCCTGTAGTAACGAGCAGAGCCTAAAGTACCGTACTTCAAGCTTTTCGGTAACAAGTATGACTTCATAAATAGCCCAAAAAATGAAATAATTTTAGGCGATATGACAAGCTAAGTATTCTGAGAAAAAGGATTGGTGATAAATATTGTAGGCTGTCTGACATCGTTGATACTGTCTATTATAACGCCGTGAATCCTAGGATGGGATTGACAGCAAGCTCAAACCCAACAGCCAATTGAGCTTATCCTGTCGGTGTGTTGATCGTATGAATTTACCAGTGCAAATTACCACAAAACCATCAACGAAATTATCTGTGATACACACGGTAGCGGAGTCTGCACAGATTTGGCACAAGGACTCTATCCTTTCGGCTTGGGAAATACCGGATGGATTCACATATTCATGTAGCCCATCGAGACGTCTTGTCGATACTGCGTGAGTACAATTTTTTATCATCTCTATATTATAGGCCAACGTTCTCAACGAACATGCAATCTCCGTTTATATTTAAATTCACACGGGAATCTAATTGTGTGCTGTTATCTACTCCTATTATTCAAGATTATTTGTGGAAAAATAAACCTGCATTATCTATGGTGACTTCTTTCTTTCAAGATTATTTGTGGAAAAAATATTTCGAACGGGAATCTAATTGTTTTATGAAAGAAAACATGAAAAAAGATGGAATTTGTGTTCGAAAAAAAACTTCAACAGATTTGTGCAATTTGATTTTATGAAATTAATTGCGTTCAGAATTTTAGAATTCATTTCTCGAAAACACCAGTAGTTTTTCCAGCCGTAGTTTTCACCTCTGGGACTTGTTTCATCCTACCAATCAATCAGAAGAAGAACCTGAATGGAGATTGCATCATAGAGTGACAACTCGCCGAAATTTGGTGACGCCATCACCCGCGATCCAAAATCAATTCGAAAGTTTCTCAATTTCGTCATGTCATCATCGTCGTTTTTTCCCCGAATCGGAGAATTTATTCCATTCTGTTCTATGCCCAAATTTAGGCGTATATGCAATGTCTTACACTCGTTAGCATCATATTCATGCCATCTAAGGTTAACTCATGGAACATTGCGAATTCGAGGATAACAGTGTCGCCCTTCGTATTCTTGACAAAGAGGTTGTACGTGCCCCAGCTCTAAAATGACCAGTTTATACAGAGACTTTCTTGATTAATATTAAATGATAGATAAACTTGCGCTCTCTAGAGCTTTTTAGTACGCCTTCAACCGTACGCCTTAAAAAAAAAAATGGCCGTCGTATGCAAAATATATCGAGTCAATTGATAAACTTCAGATTATAATTGACTCTGAGATATGGCGCACCACTCAAAGACATTCGAAGACATCTTCATGATCAACAACAGATACAGCACGTATGACTGCTTCTATTATCATGTATCCTATCCACATGGACCGTATGTATTGTCTTGTCTATGTTCTAAACTACAATCAAGTATCATTCGCTTTCATTATACATGTGATTGGAATGATCAAATGCAAACCATACGTTCTAAAGACGCTACCGTAATGGCCCGAAAAAGCGCCGGTCGTAGAATACCAGCTTGCCTCATTTTAGCGCCGACGACAAGAACAGAAAATCATTAATGTGCGCCGGCCTCGTTTATCCGCCGGTCTCGTATTAGGGCCGGGTCCATATAATGTGTCGAATCTTAAATGTCATTAGTCATGTTTCGTTTAAATTCAGTACACACGTTGACAGTGGTTGAGTGCATTATTACTTTTCCCATATACGTTTTCCTATATGTTTATGATGCAAACAAAAGCTGGCTGTAGAAGCAAATTTGAGTATTTTTCGTCCCAGAAATGGCTATTTTGACCTTTCAAGGTTGTCCAAGGTCAAAATCAAGGTCACCTCACCAATCGCCTTATATGACTTCCTATTTGAAAGTGCCAACATCTAAGCTCTATCTTCAGGTTTTCTATGAGTACACTGGTGGCAGCTCCCACTATGAAGGGTTAAAGTGCCAATTTTTTTTTTCAAAGGTGAACATTTTTTTTGCCTAGAAATATCCCAAACTAGGGTACATAAGAGGACAAAGGTACATAAGAGGAATCTTTTCAAACAAAAATCTCAAAATTGATCGGATAAATTTTGAGAAAATGGCTGCGTTTTTCGTCGAAAGTGGCCGCAATTTTGAGAAAAAAAATCAAAATTAAAAAAACTAAAAAAAATACTTCCTTCTTGAATTATTTTTATTTATCTTTTCCCATTTTTAGAAAAATCAGATCGTACACTTTAAAAATAAAACCATAGGTCCGGTAAGCTGAAATGTAGATCTTCCATTCATTTACATGCTTCTTGGTGAAATTTTCAGGAGAGTGGGCGTGAGGTGGGGCTAAAAAATAATTGAGCATATTGAGCACATACCAATTTTTCAGAGATTCTTTTTAAAAGGTCATTTTGCTATTCCCCCTGAACCATATTTTTGACACCACATGTTCCCCTTGCAATTTATTCAGTTGCAGTCAATCAAGTAAATGTTATTTATTCAATTGCAGTCAATCATATAAATGCTATTTATTCAATTGTTGTCAATCATATAAATGCTATTTATTCAATAGCAGTCAATCATATAAATGCTATTTATTCAATTGTTGTCAATCATATAAATGCTATTTATTCAATAGCAGTCAATCATATACATGCTATTTATTCAATTGCGGATTATCTCCTCTGTATGAGTCATTTTCATATATCGCCCAAAGTGATCTTGTACATGATACTTATGTGTAAACTTGTACAAGACTAGACGTCAAGGCCTAAAGATACCTTGGAGGCATTTCTGTGTTTAGACTAATAAATAATGTTTATAAGATGTTTACCATGGGGTATCGACGAAAATGAATAATGACGACTTAGACATGTTTGTCTAGCGGGACCAATCCGAAAATAACGTCCGTTTCTCTCTACGACGCACTGTTTCCGGGATATCGATGAAAACAAAAAATGGCGACTCGGCCAAAAAATTTCAGGTCAAGGTCAAAGTTCATCCCTAATACCCCTTAGACATGTTCGTCTAGGGCGACGAGTCCGAAAATAACGTTCGTTTCGCTCTACGGCGCACCGATGAAAACAAAAAATGCCGACTCCGCAGAAAAATTCAAAGTCAAGGTCAAAGTTCATCCATAATACCCCCTTAGACATGTTTGTCTATCGCGACGAATCCGAAAATAACGTCCGTTTGGTTTTAAGACGCACCGTTTCCAAGATATGCAGGAAATCTCATGGATGACTGGGCGAAAAATCTTCCGACCTCTAGGTCAAAGGTCGTTTGACGGATTGATCCCAAAATCGATAGGGTTCTTCTCTGTTGATATATGAACCTCTATGCAAAGTTTTGCAGCCATTGCTTGAATAGTTTTTGAGTTATCGCGCGGAAACGAAGTAAAAAAAATGACCTCAATTTCATCCTTACGGACCTCACGGACCTCGGATCCGGCTTCAAAACTATACAGCACATCTACATAATATGTCTGAACAGTGGTGAAAATTTCAAGTCGATCCTTCGAGGTGTTCTCGAGTTATCGCGCGGAAACCAAAACGGCGGAAGAAAAAAAAAAGAATTCTGACAAAACCATAACAAGTAACCTACAGTGGAGAGAATTACTTTTTGGCCAGCGGAAATATGTTGGGATGGGAAAGTTTTTGTGATTATCAACCTAAATTTAATTGATTTAACTGCTCATTATTCTCCATATAATAAACAAAGGAGAACATATCTATAGATGTATATCCGAGTTCAGACCTAGTTTATGTGTCTTTTTTGGGGGTGTAAAAACCATGTTTTTCATCACATTATTTTCATGCCGAAAACCTTTTGATTGGCAATCTTTCGTAATTGTTCTGCCAACATCAAAAATATTTTTGTTGTGCTATTATTGTATGCGTATGTATTACGGTAAACCAACATCGTCGGTTTTTTCCCATGTAGTTTATGCCATAGACATCTCTCTATGTCTATGGTTTATGCTAATGATTCCCGGAAATTTTGACAGTGCTTTGCCTGTACACACATCGTAGGCGAGTTCCTTATGGTTACTTGCAGGCTACTCTTACACTATTTGGCTCCACCATGACGTTCATATCAAAATAACACACGCTCTCACTCCCAATAATTCAGAAGCGTCAATGTTCCCCCGAATACTTCAAGTACGCTTGGCCCCCGTGGAGATGGGTCCAAAAATATCACAAAACTCTCAAAGTATTTGCGTTTATTCACAATATTAAAATATAAAACCTCATTGAAAGAATCAAAGATATTATTTTTGAAAATGCTGTGATCCTTTTGTTGAGATTACTGTGTTTGAAACAAATGATAGCAGGACCGGGGCCGTCCAAGGCCTACCCTCCGTGGGTCTGTTTTTACCCAAACTTGTAAGACCAGCACGACGCGCTGGCCAACTATATGAACTAATATCTCGTAATACGAAGGCTTAGATCTGCCAACAGTAAACAATCGTTAAATATTGGTGTACAAGGGCACATTGTCTACATCTAGGTATTATACCGAAATCGAAATCTTGGATTTTTTTGAAATTTAGAAATATAATATTTATTTATCATCTAGATCAGTAACATGTTTTTTGGCCGTAGTCAATTTGTTTTGGATCATCGGATAAACTTTATATTTGTGTGTCTTAATCGGGCTTCAAGCAATTTTTTCACCAAATTTTCCAAATTCTATCTCGAAAAATAAGAGAAAGCTGACAATTTAACTCAATGTTATATTTCAGCCCAACATGGAATTCAGAGTCTGTAAGAAAAAAACTTTTATTCGATGTTTGATTTATATATTGCTTCAACATGAACATATTTACTTACTATACAACGGCTATGCCTACCGACTCCAGATCCGCGCAATGAGTTCATTGTTTATGGACGAGAACATGATGAATGCACTGAATTTGTTGGAATTTATTTGATCCCATTTTCTATTGAAATCCCACTTTTAACCTCAAAATCCACAGGTAGTGATATTGAGAGGCTCTCTTTAGGTTACCGAATCTATGGTCCAATAACTTTTTGATGTTTTGGTCATTCATGGAAATTTGGACAATCTCGAGAAGGTCCAGGGCAAACTTGAGCATTCCAAAATGGCCCTGGACCATTTCGGAAGGGTGCTTCACTATGATGATATTATTTAGACAATATGGCAAATAAATATTAATGTCACTTATATTTAATAACCAAGTTGGATTATACAAAGCTAATTAAATCACAGAAAATTGACAAGCAGGGAAACATTCCTCAATCTTAATTGGAAGCAAACTTGTGTAAATATTGTTTGTTGTTTACATCCAATATTTGATTATAAATATTTCTTATTTCAAGATTGTCCTGGGCAAACTGGGTATCCCCGAGAATGTCCAAATGCCCAAGAATGAGAATGAACACGAGTTATGGTGTTGTGCCCGTCGTCGTCCGTCGTCCCCGTTTCTATCATTGAAGTTTACAATCGGATTTTCCTGAAGTTTTGCACAAAAATACCTATAAACAGTTTTAAGATTTTTGATACGAAAATTTCCCCTCATATACCTCTGTGACGTGTTGAATCGCCGGTCTGTGCGTGGCGGCCACATTGATTTTCGACGGTATTGCGTCCGTCGTCCGACGTCCGTATAGTCATCGTCGGCGTCGTCATCCGTCCACGTTTTTATCTTTAAATTTTATAGTCGGATCTTTCTGAAATTTTGCACAAAAATACCCAACAAAAATACCCAGCAACAAAATGGCCGCAATTTTTTCAAAAACTGTTCAGACAGTTTTGAGTTTTTTCGTTTCAAAGGAACCTTTTTGACATGTATAAGTGTCGATGCCCTTGAATCGCCAGTCTGTGTGTGACGGTCATCGAGATTTTTTCCGACGGTCTCAAATGGAATCTGCTATAACTATTATGATTAAATTCTCATATGCTTTACAACTAAAAGTTGTAATTTAACAGATATCACTACAATATAATGGGTGTGTTGAGCAATGCTCAGGCACGAAGTCTATCGTTTTTAGGTTACCGAACCTATGGTTCGATAACCTATTGGCATGGCGTTGCGTCCGGCGTCCGTCGTCGTCCGTCGTCGTCCTCCACATTCTTAGCTTACTGGCTCTTTGGGCCGATAAGGTATTGTCGTGGTTTTTCGTCCGTCGTCCGTCCGCCATCCGTCGTCCGTCCGGGTCTGTAACTTTTTTTTTTGACATGATGAATTATTGCCAAGTTTGGACTGTGGTGGCCATTTTCTCGAAGACTGTCTGATAAGTTCTGAGATTTTTGTTTCAAAACATTCCTCTCATGTACCTCTATAACGTGTATAAGTTTCGTTGCTCTTGAATGGCCGGTTTGCGTGTGGCGGCCATTTTGATTTTTTGACGGGTCGACGAAAAAAAATTTTTTTGTCCCAAATCGAGTCACTTTTTTTTAGCCATTTCCAGCAAAAAAAAATGTTTTTGGCCATTAAATTTTTTTTTGGACTGAGAAAAGTTCACCCATTTTTTTTCATAATGGGAGCTGTGCGGAGTAAACTCATAGAACACTTCAAGTTAGAGTCTAAGTATCAGCAAATTCAAATGGGAAATCATATATTGCGGTTTGAATGGTGACCTTGGATATGATGACCATGAATGACCTTGGAAGGTCAAAACAACCATTTTCTGTCGAAGGAATCAGTAATATTTGTCTTTGGCGGCCATTTTCTCAAAATTTATTCAGACAGTTTTTCTCAAAATCATGTATAAGATTCTCCTCATGTACCTTTGTGATGTGTATAAGTTATGTTGCCTTAGAATCACGGTCTGTGAAAATATGTCATTACGAAAAAAATCGTTCAGGACGTAACTTGATTTCGTAATGTAGTCCATACATTTTTTAACAACATATATTTTAACATCAGTTTAACAATTTATATGTTGAAAAAAACGGTATTCACGCAATTCTAATGATTCTCAAAATCTCTTCAGTAGCTCTTTTTCTTATTATTGCATAACACTCCTCACATATAGCCCTGTGATTTGTATAAACTTCGTTGCCCTTGGGTCGCTCGAAGTGGGCCATTTTGGCCCAAACTCGGCCCAAATGGGACTTTCCCATGTTAAATCCTCCTATGCTTTACAATGGGACACATTATGCCTAATATCTCACTTAGTATTGAGATTAGAGACTAGGAATCAATTGTGGATTATAGGGAATGATATATGCTGAATATTCTTGTGACCTTGAATTTCACTTCCGACCTCAGTTTCAAGGTCAGAGCACAAAATGGCTTATATCTCGCTTGTTATCGACTTTATGGCTTGGGAATTAATTGTGGACATATAGGAAATGATATATGCCGAATATTCTGATGACCTTGAATTTGACCTTTGACCTCATTTTCAAGGCCACAGGACAAAATGGCTAATATCTCGCTTCTTATCGACTTTACCACTCAGGAATCAATTATGAACATATAGGAAATGATATATGCAGATTATTGTCATGACCTTGAATTGACCTTTGACCTCATTTTCAAGGTCACAGGACAAAATGGCTAATATCTCACTTATTATCGATTTCGCATGTACGCAATGATATATATGCTGAATATTCTCGTGACCTTGAATTTCACCTCTGACCTCATTTTCAAGGTCAAGAGCACAATCTGATATGTACCTTATTATCGACTTTATAGTTTAGGAATCAATTGTGAACATATAGGAAATGATATATTCTGAATATTGTCATGGCCTAGAATTTGACATTTGACCTAGTTTTCAAGGTCACAGGACAAAATTGATAAATATCTCGCTTATTATCGACTTTACAGCTCAGAAATGAATCATGAACATATACGAAATTATATATACATATTATTCTCATGACTTTGAATTTGACTTTTAACCTAAATTTCGAGGTCACAGGACAGAATGACTACTATCTCACTTATTATCGATTTCACTGATTATGAATCAATTGTGAACATATAGAAAATGGTATATGTTGTATATTGCAATGACGATGAATTCAACCTTTGACCTCATTTTCAAGGTCAAAAGACAAAATGGCTAATATCTTGCTTTTCTATTGACATTATAGCTTGGGAACCAATTGTGGACATATAGAAAATGATATACACCGAATATTTTGATGACCTTGAATTTGACTTTGACCTTATCTTCAAGGTCAGATCACAAAATGGCTAATATCTCACTTATTGTCAACTTTACACTTAGGAATCCATAGTGAACATATAGGAAATGATATATGCTGAATATTTTGGTTACCTTGAGTTCGACCTTTGACCTCATATTCAAAATCAGAGAACAAAATGGCTAATGTCTCACTCATTATCGACTTCACAGTTTAGGAAACAACTGAGAACAGGAAATAATATATGCTGAATATTCTCATGACTTTGAACTTTCAAGGTTTCAAGGTCAGATCACAATTGGCCGATATCTCACTTATTATCAACTTTACAGCTTAGGAATCACTTGTGACGTCAAACTAAAGTGGGTTTCGTCTAGAGGGAAAGCCGAAACCCGAAAGAGAGGACACCCCCACAACCAAAAGGTGATCCAGGGACCCGGCCCGAGGGGAGAGATCGGCCTTTGTGTAGAGGGAACCATATTTGGCCAAAAGCTGAATATAGTAGTCGACACCGGCAGCACCATCATGATGCTCAACTACAGCACCTGGGAGAGCATCATGCAGCCTGGTATGAGATTGAAGAGATCGTCAGCCCGGCTCACTATGGTGGAAGGGAGCGGTATCAAGTCCTATGGCCTGAGGGAGCTGCCCTTGTTCATAGCCGGATTCCGGGAGAACCTCATCATAGAGATCACTGACTGTGAAGACGACACCGTCCTGGGAATGGACTTCATTCGGAAGAGAGTTGATAGTATTGATTTCGACCAGTTGCGAATGAGAGTTGGCAGTCGGGAGGTGCTCCTCAGCATGTACGAAAACCAGAAGACGACCATCCAGATTTGTGCTGCCGAAGATTTGGAGACCCCAGCCGAATCCGAAAGACTGACCCATGGCCGAACTGATGAGGTGCAGAATATCAGGAGCCAACAGAAAACTGACCATGGCTGGAGGGGAGATCTTTGTCAAAAATCAACAAGGGAGCTGTACCAGTTCCAGTCATCAATGTGTTGCCGGAGCCTGTGGTCATTCGCCAGGGAGCCCACCTAGTAACCCTGATCAGTTTCGGAGCCCAATGTCGAATCATTCCACTTACCGAGAGAGTTCAGAAGACTAGAGCATCCAGGCCTGAGAACTACAGAGATTGGTCCGGCTACAAGAAACTTCGGCAGCTGACCGAAAAGACAGAGATGTGTGCCGGCTGAAAGCCGAAAACGAGTGACCGAACTGCTCTAGCAGAACTGTCTTCAGCAATGACTCCCGCAGCCTGGGCCAGACGAACGTAGTTCAACACGAAATCCACACTGGGAACCACCGACCCATCAAGCAACAAGCCAGACAACTCCCTCCCCCTCACTGAAAGCTGGTAGAAGAGATGGTATAAGACATGAAAGACCAGGGAGTCATTGATGATAGTAGCAGTCCTTGGGCATCCCCGATTGTCCTGGTAAAGAAGAAAGATGGTACGACACACTTTTGCATGGATTGCCAACGACTCAACACAGTAACACAAAAAGATGCCTATCCCCTACCCCGAATCGATGACACTATAGCGGCCTGCTCCAAAGTGAAGTGGTTTTCAACTCTGGATCTGACTAGCGTCTACTGGCAGGTGGGGATGGACGAAGATGCCCGAAGTTGGCCTTCTGTGTCCCCGGTGGGCTCTATTAGTTCAAAGTAATGAGCTTCGGACTGTGCAATGCGCCGGGAACATTAGAAAGACTTATGGAGAAAGTCCTCGGTGGACTCTCCTGGAAGACCTGCCTGATATACTTGGACGATGTGATCATCTATAGCCGGACCCTGGAGGACCACGTAAGAAACATTCAAGAAGAGTTTCTCAAACCGGAGGAGGCGGGCCTGAAGCTGAAATATTCCAAGTGCAAGTTTTTTCAACCCGAAGTGGCTTTCCTGGGTCACATTGTGGGTAGAGACAGGATACACACAGACCCTGCCAAGACCGAAGCTGTGAGAAGATGGTCGACCCCCGAGAACATGACCGACTTAAGGAGTTTCCTGGGCCTGTGTTCCTACTACCGAAAATTTGTGCCGAAGTTTTCGGAGAGCCAGTCCTCTACACCGACTGACTGAAAAAAGATAACCTTTCCTGTGGCAGGCCAAACATGAGCAAGCCTTCACCGAACTGAAGAATCGGCTGGTAATGGCACCGATCCTAGGGTATCCCTGAGAAGAGGGACGTTACATCCTCGACACTGATGCCAGTGACACTGGGTTAGAAGCGGTCTTGTCTCAAGAACAAGATGGACAAGAACGGGTCATCACCTACCTCAGTCGAACCCTATCCAAAGAAGAGAGGCGGTATTGCATCACCCGGAAGGAGCTTCTAGCTGTCGTCTTCACCACCCAAAAAAATAACCAGTACCTCTTGGGCCGAAAGTTCCTGCTGCAGACCAATCAAGGTAGCCTGCTGTGGCTACTGAACTCAGAACCTCAGGGACAGGTCACCCGATGGATCGAGCTGTTGAGCGAGTATGACTTCGAGATCCAACACCGACCTGGTCGAGTCCACAACAATGCCAAAACACTGTCGAGATTTGCTTACAGGCCAAGATTGATGCCTGGGACTTCCGGGAGATTACACGACAAGCCAAAGGAGCCCGTAGAAGCAATCGAAGAAAGGGGGAAGCAACTGGACCGAAGTCACTCAAAGACCCTCTCCCGAAGAAAGCCATCAAGTCCCAACCGAACAAGACCGAAAGGGCATCTGGGGAACCTAAACCGAAAAGTGGTCGACCGAAGAGCCGAAATAAGACAAGAAAAAAGAAAGAAAAATTCTAAGTCCGAGATCGGCTGAGGGGGAAGAAAAACAGTCAAATAGCCGAGAGCGGAATCAACCGGGGGAAGACAGCCGAAGGATGTGGTGTCAAACCAGTTGGGAGCTATGGCAAGAAGACTGAAGAAGATGGGAGCGGAGATGGCAAGCAAGCCGAAGCTGACCGGGGGGGAAACCGCCGAGAGGAGTGGCCGAAAAACAGAAATGAATGGGAACTGTGGCACAAAAACAGATACGGCGGGGAGAACCAGTCAACCGAAGGAGAAGAGCTGCCGAAGAGAGACGTATTGACCTGTTTGCGTATTGCAAATACTGCGACCATCAATTCGAGAGTCCGGCCAAGAGGCAAGCGCATGACTGCATCCGATTCCAAAGAAAATTTCTGCCTTGTTTCTGCCTGTACATCACCTTTCGGGCCTGTGACCTTCGGCAACACCTTAAGGAGGCCCACAGCTGGTGCTACCCCAGAAACGTCCTGGCACCCGAAAACCAGTACCAGCTCAACAAGATGGACTGGTTCGATTCGGCAGAGCGAGGTTTCCGGACCGTCTACCGCAATTTCTTCGGCAAGAGAATTCTTCTGAGATCCGAGCTACTTTTGGCACCAGTGGTTCACAGCACAACTGTCCGGCCCTTCCCGAAAAACGATGACGACACCCGTAAGACCATCTGGGAGAAGAAGAACATGATGGACCCTAGCCGAAGGATCCGGGCCATTCCAAGACCACATAATCAGAGATGCAAGAGGTTTCGACCAAAGCTGAGACTAGAATCTGGCGATTCACCCACCCGAGCTGGAGTGGAGAAGCCAAAGACCCCGAAAAGAGCCTGTACCAAGCGAGCGTGGGAAAACTCCTCTTGGGTAAAAGCCATCGAGGTCCAGGAGTACCGGCCACCAACACCTCCCCTCTCCCCAGCCAAATGGTGATCAAGAGTCACCCCGAAGTGGAGATGTCCTAGGCTGATCAGATATATCTGCAAGAAGAGTCTGGAAGGATGGAGGAAGACATGTAGAGCCTCTATGAGTCGGCCGTAGAAGAATTGGAGTAGAAGTAGCATAGACGTAGATGCATTATCCAAGAATTCATATATCCAAGACGTTCGAGGAGACAACAACCATCACCACTCATCACTGGGGGAGCCACCTTCCACTGACACCAGGGGGAGACATTTCTCCAGCAAACCAACCAATGAGAAGAGCTTGTGGAGACCACGTGATCATCACTTCCCTATAAAAGAAGAAGAGCCGGGCACCACGACACAGTCTGCTGTCACTCTTTGAATGGTGAACAACCCAAAGTGGAGCATCCCGAAAAGTCAACCTGAAAAGGAGCTTGGCCAGAGTCAAGCCTCCCGGAGTCAACCCGAAACAGAGATTCCCGACAAGTCAACCTGAAGAGGAGCATTCCACTCCCAAGGTCAACACCAAGGCTGGCCCGAACCAAAACTACTGCCCGAAAGAAGAAGTACAAGTGCGAGGAGTGTCAACTCGATTTCCATTCTACACAGAACAACACACAACCCATGTGGATGTCTACTACTGTGCCCAGTGTGATCACTGGAGCCAAAGAAATCCAGACGTAAAGAAGCACATGAAAACTAAGCACAACCTGGTGGATGTCAGCCCCCAGCTGCAGCGAATCAACCGGGGTGATTTCGCCAAGCAAGCTGGAAAGAAGCACACCCCGAAGAAAAGCCGAGAACCACGAGAGATCCGAGAGCAACCCCCGTCCGATAGCAAGTCAGATTCAGCCGCCTTGGTAGCTTCCCGGACTAGACACCAGACTGGAGAGCAGGCCGCCTGTCGTCTCCATGCCGATCTAGCCTTATCAGAAACCAGCGTATCTGAGCGAGATGACGGTATGCCTGAGAATCCCAAGCCCCGTTCTTCCAAAGACGATAAGAAAGGGGGAAACCACCCATCTGACATTGAAAGAATCCGCCAAAGAAGAAGAGTACCCAGTCGTTCGGCTTCGCCCCGGAAGCAGAAGAGAACTCCTTCCCCGAAGCGATCTAAGGCAGCTGAAAAGCGAGGAGCAAGCCCGAAGCCGAAGTCATTCCGCTACCGAAATCCATAACCTAGACGTGGCCGGAGAGCGGTCAGTCGAGAAAGGAGCCCCAGACGGTCCTCGTCCCAGCGGAGCCTGTCCCCACACCGAAGCCGAAGAGCAGACAGCCGAGGAAGGAGTCCCCAAAGATCTCCACGTCATGTTCGAATTGAGACTCGGCATTCACCCGAGAAAGAGACCCAAAAAGATATTCCCCAGAGATATCGAGAGCAGGAGCGTCCTCAACCAGCACCAAGCAGAGTGTTCTGGCCAAAACTACAGATTCCAGAGCACCTTCAACATCCACTGTGATTGTGATTCACCCACCCGAGCTGGAGTGGAGAAGCCAAAGACCCCGAAAAGAGCCTGTACCAAGCGAGCGTGGGAAAACTCCTCTTGGGTAAAAGCCATCGAGGTCCAGGAGTACCGGCCACCAACACCTCCCCTCTCCCCAGCCAAATGGTGATCAAGAGTCACCCCGAAGTGGAGATGTCCTAGGCTGATCAGATATATCTGCAAGAAGAGTCTGGAAGGATGGAGGAAGACATGTAGAGCCTCTATGAGTCGGCCGTAGAAGAATTGGAGTAGAAGTAGCATAGACGTAGATGCATTATCCAAGAATTCATATATCCAAGACGTTCAAGGAGACAACAACCATCACCACTCATCACTGGGGGAGCCACCTTCCACTGACACCAGGGGGAGACATTTCTCCAGCAAACCAACCAATGAGAAGAGCTTGTGGAGACCACGTGATCATCACTTCCCTATAAAAGAAGAAGAGCCGGGCACCACGACACAGTCTGCTGTCACTCTTTGAATGGTGAACAACCCAAAGTGGAGCATCCCGAAAAGTCAACCTGAAAAGGAGCTTGGCCAGAGTCAAGCCTCCCGGAGTCAACCCGAAACAGAGATTCCCGACAAGTCAACCTGAAGAGGAGCATTCCACTCCCAAGGTCAACACCAAGGCTGGCCCGAACCAAAACTACTGCCCGAAAGAAGAAGTACAAGTGCGAGGAGTGTCAACTCGATTTCCATTCTACACAGAACAACACACAACCCATGTGGATGTCTACTACTGTGCCCAGTGTGATCACTGGAGCCAAAGAAATCCAGACGTAAAGAAGCACATGAAAACTAAGCACAACCTGGTGGATGTCAGCCCCCAGCTGCAGCGAATCAACCGGGGTGATTTCGCCAAGCAAGCTGGAAAGAAGCACACCCCGAAGAAAAGCCGAGAACCACGAGAGATCCGAGAGCAACCCCCGTCCGATAGCAAGTCAGATTCAGCCGCCTTGGTAGCTTCCCGGACTAGACACCAGACTGGAGAGCAGGCCGCCTGTCGTCTCCATGCCGATCTAGCCTTATCAGAAACCAGCGTATCTGAGCGAGATGACGGTATGCCTGAGAATCCCAAGCCCCGTTCTTCCAAAGACGATAAGAAAGGGGGAAACCACCCATCTGACATTGAAAGAATCCGCCAAAGAAGAAGAGTACCCAGTCGTTCGGCTTCGCCCCGGAAGCAGAAGAGAACTCCTTCCCCGAAGCGATCTAAGGCAGCTGAAAAGCGAGGAGCAAGCCCGAAGCCGAAGTCATTCCGCTACCGAAATCCATAACCTAGACGTGGCCGGAGAGCGGTCAGTCGAGAAAGGAGCCCCAGACGGTCCTCGTCCCAGCGGAGCCTGTCCCCACACCGAAGCCGAAGAGCAGACAGCCGAGGAAGGAGTCCCCAAAGATCTCCACGTCATGTTCGAATTGAGACTCGGCATTCACCCGAGAAAGAGACCCAAAAAGATATTCCCCAGAGATATCGAGAGCAGGAGCGTCCTCAACCAGCACCAAGCAGAGTGTTCTGGCCAAAACTACAGATTCCAGAGCACCTTCAACATCCACTGTGATTGTGATTCACCCACCCGAGCTGGAGTGGAGAAGCCAAAGACCCCGAAAAGAGCCTGTACCAAGCGAGCGTGGGAAAACTCCTCTTGGGTAAAAGCCATCGAGGTCCAGGAGTACCGGCCACCAACACCTCCCCTCTCCCCAGCCAAATGGTGATCAAGAGTCACCCCGAAGTGGAGATGTCCTAGGCTGATCAGATATATCTGCAAGAAGAGTCTGGAAGGATGGAGGAAGACATGTAGAGCCTCTATGAGTCGGCCGTAGAAGAATTGGAGTAGAAGTAGCATAGACGTAGATGCATTATCCAAGAAT
Organism: Terebella lapidaria; assembly: GCA_949152475.1. Classification (NCBI taxonomy): domain Eukaryota; kingdom Metazoa; phylum Annelida; class Polychaeta; order Terebellida; family Terebellidae; genus Terebella; species Terebella lapidaria. Next base: position 27,165,064 of record OX424566.1, on the reverse strand, counting down.
TCATATATCCAAGACGTTCGAGGAGACAACAACCATCACCACTCATCACTGGGGGAGCCACCTTCCACTGACACCAGGGGGAGACATTTCTCCAGCAAACCAACCAATGAGAAGAGCTTGTGGAGACCACGTGATCATCACTTCCCTATAAAAGAAGAAGAGCCGGGCACCACGACACAGTCTGCTGTCACTCTTTGAATGGTGAACAACCCAAAGTGGAGCATCCCGAAAAGTCAACCTGAAAAGGAGCTTGGCCAGAGTCAAGCCTCCCGGAGTCAACCCGAAACAGAGATTCCCGACAAGTCAACCTGAAGAGGAGCATTCCACTCCCAAGGTCAACACCAAGGCTGGCCCGAACCAAAACTACTGCCCGAAAGAAGAAGTGCGAGGAGTGTCAACTCGATTTCCATTCTACACAGAACAACACACAACCCATGTGGATGTCTACTACTGTGCCCAGTGTGATCACTGGAGCCAAAGAAATCCAGACGTAAAGAAGCACATGAAAACTAAGCACAACCTGGTGGATGTCAGCCCCCAGCTGCAGCGAATCAACCGGGGTGATTTCGCCAAGCAAGCTGGAAAGAAGCACACCCCAAAGAAAAGCCGAGAACCACGAGAGATCCGAGAGCAACCCCCGTCCGATAGCAAGTCAGATTCAGCCGCCTTGGTAGCTTCCCGGACTAGACACCGGAGTGGAGAGCAGGCCGCCTGTCGTCTCCGTGCCAATCTAGCCTTATCAGAAACCAGCGTATCTGAGCGAGATGACGGTATGCCTGAGAATCCCAAGCCCCGTTCTTCCAAAGACGATAAGAAAGGGGGAAACCACCCATCTGACATTGAAAGAATCCGCCAAAGAAGAAGAGTACCCAGTCGTTCGGCTTCGCCCCGGAAGCAGAAGAGAACTCCTTCCCCGAAGCGATCTAAGGCAGCTGAAAAGCGAGGAGCAAGCCCGAAGCCGAAGTCATTCCGCTACCGAAATCCATAACCTAGACGTGGCCGGAGAGCGGTCAGTCGAGAAAGGAGCCCCAGACGGTCCTCGTCCCAGCGGAGCCTGTCCCCACACCGAAGCCGAAGAGCAGACAGCCGAGGAAGGAGTCCCCAAAGATCTCCACGTCATGTTCGAATTGAGACTCGGCATTCACCCGAGAAAGAGACCCAAAAAGATATTCCCCAGAGATATCGAGAGCAGGAGCGTCCTCAACCAGCACCAAGCAGAGTGTTCTGGCCAAAACTACAGATTCCAGAGCACCTTCAACATCCACTGTGATTGTGACTACCTCTTCAGCGCCTGCTGCTGCCGTCCCTGCTGCTACTGTCCCTGCAGCTGTGGCCCATGTCATTCTACTGTCGGACCTAAGAAGACTCTTGACTGAACCAATGGCCGAAACCAAAGTAACCAGCCCGAAGGAGCCTCCTGCGGTGTCCACCGAGCCGAAGTCTCTATCCCTGTTCCGGTTGCTGACCATCGACACAAGCCCGTTCGTGACCACCGCACCAGTGAACCTCACTCGACTGACCGGCCCGTGATGTCCCAGCTCGACCCCGAGGAGTGGAACGGGCCTAAAATGCCTCGGGTGACTGGAGCGTTGCCAGCGCCCCGAACTTCTACCGACACAACCCAGCCGGCACCAGTATCCCGAAGTAGCAGTTCAGAGAGTCGGGAGTTCTGGAGCGCCGAAGCCCAACGTAACCGAAGATGCATCTTGGAGGACCAGGCAGCCATCATCCCAGATTACACCATCCCGGCAGAGGCCCGCCCATGCCAGTCTCCAGCGATCACCCGAGCGGGAGCGCGTGCAGCAACCCGAACAATCTGGAGGCCAGCATCTTCTTCTGGCCGACGTCCTTGACAGACTTCCCCTGCATTCCGTCTGTCATCCTATTTGTGTCGACCTTGGAGGAGGCTTCACCACTGCAATAGTGCTGCCTCAGCGAGTACAGTACATCCCCATCCAGTGGGGGCCTGATCAATGGGGCCTGTCTGAATTTCGAGATTTGGGAGTCTACGCAGAGACCTATGAAGTTCGGGAGACACCTTGGGGCGCTGTACCCTGCCGAAATCTCTACCTTATCGTTGACATGAATGTGAGCGACAAATGACTAAAGAACGGCTTCTACATCCCTCCTCAATGGTTCTCGCATCAGTCGGATCTCCTTGGTGCCCCGGCTCGAGGTACAAGTGGCGGTCATCGATTTTTGCCAGCCGAGGAGCCTCCTCATATGACCAGAATGACGATGGAACTGGGAATGCCCTTCCCACGTCCTCACCGAACAGACTCTTCAGGAAGCCGTCCAGGAAGCAGTCGATGAACACATTCGGCGCAAGTCAAGTCGTCGCAAGTCAAGTCATCGCAAGTCAAGTTCAGAGACTCCCAGTGACAGTTAATTGTAGTTAAGAGATACCAGGGAGTCTCGCCGAAGACAAGAATCAAGCCGGAGAGACACAGTGACATTTAATTTAGTTAAGAGATACCAGTGTCTCCGGAACAAATTGTGTTGTGTTATGGACTGTTATGGACTGTTTACCACGGATATGTTCGGGATGAACATTATCTAAGAAAGGGGGAGTGTAACAATTTTAGACCGAAAATTGTGTTCGACCAAGTTTTAATACATGTTTGTTAATGATATATGTGGTTACATGATGTTTTATGGTTATTAAAAGCGTTTTGAATTGATTCTAAGTGTGTATATATGATTATCGAAGTACGGGTTTTTTTCGGCGGCTTCGGTTGCTCTTCGGCTGACATCAGACCTTGATGGTCAAAATAAGCGATTATGTAAAGGTGCTCGAAAACGGATTCACAACAATGCTGATTGTTACGTGGCGGTTACTGATTGGTTATCAATCATGAAAAATGTTCGTCCAGAAAAGTCAGTTTTGATTGGTTGGGGTAGATACTGCCGACTCACAGGAGTCGGCGCCTTTTGACACTGGGACACCAACCAGAGCACATCACGAACTAGTCAAATTGGCCGGAGAGCGGACGAGCAACCGAAGATGTCATCACTAGATGCATTCTCAACTATTTCAACCGACTGTATGATTCGTCAATAAACCTTGAACTGTTGCCACGAGTTGGTCCTTGAGCCGGCCTAGCCGACTCCGTGTCCGGTAAACAACTGGAATGGCAACCGAAGTGAACATAGAGAATTTATAGAAGTAGAGTCAACCGAAGTAATAAAAGAAAAAGGACTGGAAGACCCGTCGGGTTGAAATCAAAGCTGATAACGTCTGAGATAGCTGTGAACCCAAGCTATCAACCGAATCTTCATCCTAAGAAGAAGTCGAGAGAAGGAGCCGAACACCGAATTACATGATAGGTGATCCCTACTTGGGAACACGGGCAGCTGCAATCCCGAACACGCTACCACCGAGATGGCCTGCAGCCGGAGCACCGGAGCTTCCCGAAGTACTCCACCTAAGACAACCGAGACAGCTTGCAGCCGGGGGACCGGAGTCTCCCAATGGGCCACTGCAGCCGAAGTTCCAGAGACAACCGAGACGGCCTGCAGCCTGAGCACCGGAGTCTCTCGAAGTGCCACTGCAGCCGAAGTTCAAGAGGCACCCGAGACAGCCTGCAGCTGGAGCACCGGAGTTTTCCGAATTGCCACTGCAGCCGAAGATCCAGAGGAGCAGCTGGAGCACCAGAGTTTTCCGAAGCGCCCCTGTAGCCGAAGTCCCGGAGCTACCCCAAGACTCAGCAAATTAGGCAAGAGGGTAGCAAAAAGAAAGTGGGAACCTCTATTCAAAGGAAGACTGTACGAAGAAAGAAACTCGACCCCTAAAACCGTTATAATATATATGATACAGAAACAGAAAATGATATATTATATGCTGAATATTCTCGTTACCTTGAATTTGACCACTGAACTATCTTAGCACTTGGGCTAATTTTATATTCTCCATTGCTTTATAATAGGACATATTATTTCTAATATCTCACATAGTGTGAGATAATATTCTAATATATCACTTAGTGTCTAATATCTCACTTAGTGTGACAAGCACTGGCTTGTGATTGGGTACTTTTGTACTTGTCATGTATCTATTCCATGGGGTTAGTTTCGGATTTCTAAATTATTTTCATAGGTTGTTGGGCAGTTGTATACTAATTCCATCAGTTGTACAGTAGAAACAGCTACATTTAACACACGGTCCGCCCCTGATGACGCCAGTGTGTTTTTGGATAAACTATTTGGTCGGGCTTTGTTTCTATTGCAAAATGTTTTTCTTTACGTTTCTTATTGGCATCATCAAAATCTTATTGGATTGGTGGTAATAGATTGATACATACATTAGTATTAAGTTCAGAAATTAGGAATCAATTATGGACGTATATGAAATGATACATGCTGAAAATTCTCGTGGCCTTGAATTTCACCTTTGACCTAATTTCCAAGGTCACAGGACAAAATATCTAATATCTTGTTTGTTATCAAATTTATAGCTTAGGAATCATTTGGGTACATATAAGAAATGATATACACGCTAAATATTTGGATGACCATGAATTTGACCTCATTTTTAATGTAAGAGCACCAAGTGGCTAATATTTCGCTTATTATCGATTTCACAGATTGGGGAAAACTATGGAGATATAGGAAATGATATATGTTTAACATTCTCATGACATTGAACTTGACCTTTGGTATTGTTTTCATGGTCAGGGCACAGATTGGCTAACATTTCGCTTATTATCGACTTTGCAGCTTAGGAATCGATTGTGAACATATTGGAGATGAAATATACTGAATACTGTCGTCACCTTTATTTGACCTTGACTCCATTGTTGAAGCCACATAACAAAATTCAGGGGCGGATCCAGGGTTTTTGATTAGGGGGGGGGGGGGGTGCTCTTCTTAAATATACGTATCTGGAAATAGTGTGAGCGAGCGTAGCGAGCGAAGCCTTATACGGTCGGGGGGCGCCGTAAGCCCCCCCGGGAAATTTTTGGAATTTAGTGTCTGTGAGTTGGTTTCTAAGGTGTATTTTACAACTGTACCTTGTGAAATCAATAAGTAGAATTTTACTTTAGAAGTCTGCTTAGTTCTGTTGTAAATGAAGGATAGATTTTCAAAGAAAGGAAGGTCTAATAGTCCTACCATTCTAAAGCTGTTATAATGTTCTCATGCACCAGACATGGTGATGGTCAATAAAGATGAGATATTTATCTTCTAAGTTATACCGACATCCAGAGTTATATCCAGAATTATACAGAACTCTGTCTGAAACAAACAAGTAAATTAAATAAAAATATCCCCTGTGTATGTTCAATGACAGTTTCAGTATGAAGTCAAGTATGTCGGGCTATATTTATTATTGGAGTTGTGGCGGGGGGGGGGGGGGGGGGTATGGCAAGCTGGTCAGAGGAGTCAAGCGACCGAGCGAAGTGAGGTGGATAGGTGGTAGCCTACACGGCGTGGGGTCTGGGGAAGCCAGAAGCCAGAGTTTCTTTTCATTTTCTGTGGTTGATTCTGAGCCCTCTCTGGCTCTGATTGAGTATTTTTGTTTCCACACATGCTTGTAAACATTGCTGGTATTTAAATTTATTTATCCCAAAACTATTCATTGTCACTTTACATATTATATGTCATATAAAATAATTGCTGATTAATGGCACTCAATTGCATAATTATTGACCAACGAATGTTCAGACTATGTAACGCTGTAATGAACCTCAACATATTTCTCAGTCACAGATTTTTTGTTGAAAATATATTGTGGGGCTCTACCCCCCCCCCACCTGCCCCCCCCCCCCCCCCCCCCAGTCAAAAATATCAAACGAGGAAAATTACACTCATATTTCCTTACATGTAGGTGCATACCCACATTTCCTATCAGGGTTGGGTTCAATTACAAAGTTCAATTACAATTACATTACACTTACGATCGCTGGAACATCATCGATTACAATTACAATTATTTCCACTCCAAAGTTTTCAATTATAATTATAATTACGGTGTCTCAAATTTTCCAGTTACATTCACAATTACAATTTTATTTTCCAATTACAAATAATTACAGCTACAAGCGCCCCCGCCCCGGTCCCTTTGCAAAATGAATGAAGATCTAATTATGATTTTATATGATCAGGAACTCCTTTAACCCATTTCCATAAGTAATTAGGATAGCCACAGCCCAAGCGACGTGGTGCTGGGATAGCCATTGTCTTGTACAAGCTCTTGTCTTGTCATTGGTTTGGTGAGAGCAGTGAATTCATCCGACACAGAGATGGTGTTCTTCAGTTAATCGTGTTGTTTTGATGAAATTAAGAATGTACCGAGGAAATGAGAAAACTACTTATTCTGCCAAATTATTGTAATTCAATCCATGGCCTTACCAGCCGAATGTCATACTGCATTTTAGAAGATCAAGTTCATTCACAAGAAAAGTACTGATCCTTGTTATCTGTTGATACTGTATATGGCCACATATACATTTTTCTCAGGAATAGATGGTATGGATATATTTTGGAAATTGATAAAATTAGAAAAATCAGATTACAATATTCAATTACAATTTAAATTACAAATACCAACATCTTAAAATTTTCAATTACAATTATAATTTCAATTACGGATATTCTAAAATTTCAATTACAATTAAAGTTTTCAACTACGAATATGATTACAATTACGACCAATTGTAATTAATTACACAATTATAATTGAACCCAACCCTGTTTCCTATAGCTTCTTGCTCTCTCTTCTTCCTTTTTTTCTTTTTCTCTTTTTTTTCACGGACCAATAGGGGGGTGCGCGCCGGGTGCACCCTCCCCCCCCCCCTAAATCCGCCAGTGAAATAGCTGGCATCTCGTTTTTTATCGACTTCACATACCGATATGCTGAATATTGCCATGACCTTGAACGTGATCTTTGACCTTACTCTCAAGGTCAGAGCACAAAATGGCTAATATCTCGCTTATTATTGACGTTGCAGCTTAGGAAACATTTGTGGATATACAGGAAATTATATATGCCGAATATTCTGACGACCTTTGATTTGACCATTGACTTCATCTTGAAGGTCATAGGCCGAAATTGCTACTATCACTCTCATTATTGAATTTACAGCTTAGCAATCAATCGTGGACATATCAAAAATGATATATGCTGAATATTCTCGTGACCTTGAATTTGAACAGTGACCTTATTTTCAAGGTCATGGGACAAACTGGCTAATATCTAAAATATAAAACATATATTGTCTGGTAATCTCTCTTAGCCCATGGACTAATTTATAGGTCACCGAACCTTTGGTCCGATAACTTATTCTATTGACATGATGTTGCATCCATCGTCCGTCCGGCCATCTGGCGTACATATTTTTATCTTTGAAGTCTACGGTCAAATCTGATTGCATTTCAAAATAAGCTAATTGGGGTCCTTGGTATTGTGTATAAAGATGGAGTAAATTGAACCACTGGAAAGATATGTTGGCTCGAAAGACCCAAGGAGACCTGATATACACAAATTGCGATAGAAGGCGAAAACGCTTGTATATATGGCTTTGGTTTGTATTATGAACATATACGGCGTCATATATGACGCATTTTTTGGGAACCCTGAGGTTGACTTCAGACGACAATGAATGTTGAATCTCAAGGTCACGGCTGGGGGACATGGAATGTATAAACTGGCCTCTTCAGACAAAATGTTTGTAGATAGAGCTTAGCTTATATTTTGAGCATATGGGAAGTCGCATAAAACACATCTTTTGGTGTCATTGCACAACTCAGATGACCTTGAGTGCAAAGTTCCGATGTCACATCTGACACAAAATTTCTGGGGCTAAAAAAATTGCACATACAGTTAAGGATTGCATTATAAACATACAGTATTTCATATATTGTGCATACAGTAAGTCATATATCTTTTGGTGACCTTGAGGTTGATCTCAAACGACCTTGAAGGCTAAATCTTTATGCCTGACATAAAATGTGTAAATTTTATGTCAGGCATGACCTAATTGATGTGCCTCTATAGACAAGGTATTTGTAGACAGAGCTTATATTTGTATTTGGAACATATAGAAAATTATATTCAAGACACCTAATGGTGCCGTTGAAGTTCACAAAGATGACCTCGATTGGTGATCTCATAGATGACATTCAAGCTCGCTCAAGGTCCTAAGATCTGTGGTGCTTAAACGTGTTAAACCAAAATTGTCTTGTAACCTATCGTAGCCCTTGGGTTAAGATTAAATTTGTAACATTGTAGGTCAAACATTTCCCTACCTACAAGAGTTTTCAAGATGGAATAAGCTTTCACTGGGTAGATGCACAACTAAGTAAATCGGACCTTTATTTTGACGTTTGTTTGTGGAGTTATTCGCCAGGTGTCAGTCAAGTCAGGCAGTCCATAGCGAACAATCTATTCCTGCAACATATGCTGATTTTAAAAAAAATTTTAGAAGTCATATATACAAGGCTTTCACATACTAAATTTATTCGAAAATATTTTAAACAATTATTTTCCAGCAAAACATTATAACTGAAGTGTATGTGATTCTCAATAGAGATTGGTACACCATCAACAAACACTGGTGGTTTTGAGACGAATTCCCGTGCCTGGGTGGTTTGACGGAAACATTAGGGATTCCTACAGTATTATGATTTACAGCCAGAAATAAAACAGTTCCACGCCCTTATACTAATATGTTTAGCGGAAGTATGATTTTTGTCTGGACAACGAGAATCAAGCGTCAAAATAATTTTCCAAGCTATAATTTCTTCGAGCAATCAATACAGTTGTGTGATCCCACACCAAGGATCTTATAGAAGATCCTTGCCCACACTGGATTCCAGCTTTTTGCAATTTGGTTCCTACTTCTATCTTGGGTTTACCGAGCAGTTCTAATATCATAACGGTTCGTTCTACAGTGTAGTGTGACTATCAGTTTAAATATATGCACGATTACGACATTGTTGGCATCAAATAGAGGCTGTTGGCGAGGGTCCTTCTCTCGCCCAACAATTCCTCAACATGATCAACCAAAATTCCGCGAAGGTTCCAGACCGTTAAGTCAGAATGTTTTGAGAATGGCTTTATCATGGAAGCGTGATTTGTGCTTCTGCTTCCGAGTTTGAATTTCACCATCGTAGTTCGTTGAGTCGTCTCTGTTGTCAACACTACGTGAGTACGGATTATTACACTACATATACACTTTGTGTATTCTCTGTATAATGTTTACCTCCCAATATGCTTCTCTACTACCAACCAGGAAAACTTAATTTTGTGTCAGTATGTGATTTGGTGGACCCAAAAACATTGAAAAGGCTACATGTATCGTCTACCCCACGACAGCTTTGAAGTGAACAAACTCAAACCTCCTGTACTAGTCCAGGGCTTTTATGGCCCAAATGGGATCAGATAGGGAAAAAAATTGCAACACTACATATCATTTGTGATGTGATTAGAGAAATATATGCTGAACAACATATAAAAAATCGGCCATAGGCCAACACTTGACGAAATTATTTACACATTTGTTTACATTTAAAACATTTACACAGAATTTACTCATTGAAACGATTTATTGAACAACTCCTAGCATTAGAAATTGACACATTTAAGACACCTCCTGAGCATCAACCAGCATTAGAATTCACAATTTTAGAAATTAGACAAGAGTTGATTCATTTTCACAGTGACCTTGGCCTTAATACTTGTCCCTGAATTCTGAATTTTCAAAAATTTGTTAGAATTAATAATGCACAACTCCTGAGCAGACATACATATTAAAACTTTATGACGTTTCCTGAGCAAGACCCAGCCATTTGAGACTGACTCATTTAAAACATCCAATCGGTGTGTGTATCAACATAGTATATACTACTAACAGCACAAAATTTTGATGATGTCAATATAAAAAAAATCATAAAATATAGTATTGCTATTAATGTTCGTTACTACAACTTGGTAACTTTCATATCATGATGCTGCATCTTTGGAGAACCATCTATCTATTATAATATTTTTGTGGAATTTGGTGGTCGAATATTTCAACAAGCTATTGGTATTCCCATGGGTACAAACTGTGCACCATTATTGGCAGACCTGTTTTTATACTCATATGAATCAGATTTTATCCAACATTTACAAAGAGGAGGTTCTAAGAAACTAACATGTAATTTTAATTTCACTTTCCGATACATAGATGATGTATTGTCACTAAATAATCCCAAGTTTGGTGATTATTTAGATGTCATATATCCTAAGGAACTTGAAATTAAGGATACTACAGACTCCGCTAATTTTTCCAACTATCTAGACCTGAGGTTGGAGATTGATAATGATTCTAACCTGTCAACTAGATTATATGACAAACGTGATGATTTCAATTTTTCCATAGTCAATTTCCCTTTTCTAAGCAGCAACATTCCTATGTCACCGGCATATGGTGTGTTTGTTTCTCAACTTATACGCTATTCCAGAGCTAGTTGCGAATATGAGGACTTTGTCTATCGAAGTGCCCAGCTAGTCTCTAAACTGCTACGACAAGGATATGTTTTACCAATACTTATAGCTGCGTTTAAGAAATTCTATGGATGTCATCATGATCTGGTTGATAAATACAGCAAATCCATGTCTGCCATGCAACTAGATCTATTTTCATGTTAATTTTGGGGAATTCATGACGGGTGCCACTAGTGGGGCAGGAAATGCACACTCTTTCCGGAACACCTGATTTCACCTCCTAATGGCCATTTACGGGGGTTCATGAGTTTCTCTGTCATTTTTGTTTCTCTCACTTCGTATGCCTGATATGACTTTCTGTCCCCGGACTATGAGATTGGATAACGGACCCTGTTTTGTTTGCTCGGAATACTTAATACTGGGTATTGATTCCACGTCTATCTAATGAATTCAAGCCAGCCTGAGCGACGCGGAGCGTCTGAGATGGCTGTCATTCACCCTCGGGACGGAAATCGTTTGGACATCTTTTCAACTAAAAAATCAAAATCTTCCACAACTGTACCTTCTAGGCCTCATCTATATACCGAGAGGACATAGGGGATACATATTTGACAAACAATCAATGACTTTATCACTGAAATATCCTGACTTGAAAACGCGAACCAGATTTTGACAAGCTCTTGGCCGAGCCATGGGTTTATCCATTTTCCCAATAGTATGACATCGAATTCGCTTGGTGGCGCCACAGCTCGATCTCAGATAATGAGAAGTGGCGCCACCAAGTGAATTGTGAGGTCAATACAGCTGAAAAAATGGATGCGCCCATGAGATGTGTCAAGTTGTCACAATCCGGTTCGCGTTTTCAATTTGGGATATTTCAGTGATAAAGTCATTGATTGTTTGTCAAATATGTATCCCCTATGTCCTCTCGGTATATAGATGAGGCCTAGAAGATACAGTTGTGGATTTTTTAGTTGAAAAGATGTCCAAACGATTTCCGTCCCGAGGGTGAATGACAGCCATCTCAGACGCTCCGCGTCGCTCAGGCTGATTCAAGCAGATCATGATTTGACATGTGCCCCTCTGGGACAGGTCGCGCCGCTGATTACAATCTGCGGGTTGGTCGATTCTTACTTTATCTCCTCAAAATATCGCTGATTTAGGTGTATAATTCTATACCTCTGACAGTTATGTTGCTAAATGACATGTACTCTAAATGTCTCTTCGTAACATAACTGCAATACAACATCATTTATTCAAATCAAAGAAAATTCGAACAGCCCGCGGCCATTTTGCCTGTGTGGGTCGCACTAATAACCGTCCGAAACCGTCCTGGACCTTCCAGGGGGCAAATACCACTGTCCGGGACCCGAGAAAACCGCCTAGGAGTGTTTTCTATATTTTTATTCAGATCTCTCATATGATTCCGAACTATACATAAAAACGAGTTAGTCACAAGACATTGCAAGAAATATTTCAATGGTAAAAATTTTATAACATCTATAGGGAAATAATGTATAATAACTGATGGGGTTTTAACACCACAGGCACAGTCCTTGACTCCTTTGACATTAATAATATTTATTTGTCTCCAAGGCACGGAGAGAACACAGTAAACATACTTTTAACTGGTGCATGAAACATTTCAAGTGGTGCATTCAACTGGTGTGTTTCTTTGCGTGCAATTGCAATCACTACTGTTCAAACTTCAAAGGGTGCCGATTGAAATATCAGCAAATTATTAACTTGGCTGTGATAGTGTGATCTATGAAATTATTTGAGACCGGCTTTGAGCGGTCTCCGGAAACGAAAATAAGTGGCATGACATTGATGCCATGTTATTTTATTTTTATTTATTTTTTGTTTGTTTTCTTTTTTGATTGTCAGACCTATACTCTGATTTTTCATACTTGTTACATTGTTTCTTTGCTGATTATCTTGCGATTCCAAATGGTATCATTCTATAACTTGGCATACTTGGACTGGGAGTCAAACAGCAATTTCCTACCAAATTCCAAACTCGTATCGCGAAAATCTACTTGGCAATCTAACTCCTTGTTAGATTGGCCCCATCATGGACTTTCTGGGTCCGCACAGGAATTTGCATATTTGCTCGGTTGTCTTCCGGAATCAACATGTATACAAAAAGGCGAAAGATAAAGCAGAATATATCGGTGAGACGTTAGCAACATATTTAAATGAATCTGGTAATTAGAGTCATAAAACTGTAGAAGCTGTCTTGTGCTGTTCACCGTGGCTTCATCTACAGGACATTTCTCCAAAGTCTTACACACTTGATTGAATTAGGAGTCATCTCTGATACACTTGACTAGATTAAACTCATATTCACGGCAGACCTCCAGAGGCAGAGATTGAAATAAAAGATTGAAGATCGAATAAATGTCTATCAGCAGATTTTCCTGATAAAATCGAACTTCACATATAGGAATGAAATCAAATACTTGTTGATGAGCTACATAAGGCAGTTTTGAGAAGTTGTGGCAGGTAGGTCGAAGACGATACCTTCAAAATGCAGTAAGCGTCTATATTTTCTTTTTGAAAGCATTTCAGAATAGAGGCATCGATGGGTATCTAAGCTGAATTTTTGTCCAAAACCGGCCATTAAGCTATTTCAAAATTCTGAATTCTTGATCTGCCCCTGACATGTACATGTATAGTGTATATTTTGTGGCAGTGGAAAATCATCACACTTTTTTAAGTGTTGTTTAATATGCAGTATGTTTTTTTTCATTTTGATGATGTTGAGTTGAAAGTATAGGGTTTTAAATGAAAAGACTGGTTGATACGGTATCACCAACACATCTCCAAGTTCCCAGAGCCCCAGAATTCACCGGATAACATCTGCACGTAGAGGTCGTCTAGAGGTATTCGAACCAACTGCGCCATCTTTTTGCCAACATTCTGTATCCACCCATGTGATCTGCTGAAGCTTGACGAGTATTCAACTCACTTTTGAGATAAAAAAACATGATAACCAATTGCTGGTAAGTCGATTTTCTCATTGCCAGTATGTTCATGAAATGCTGATGTTCTGGTTAGTTCAATAACAAATCTCGAACTGCATTGAAATCTGTAATCATTATGTAATTGGGACTATATTTACCGGTATGTGGAAGAATAAAATTTTGCTCCTGTTTTTTCTTGCTTCAGCATTCTTTTTTGCTTCGGTATTTTTGTTTTTTCAATGTAGATTATCCATAAAAGTCGAATTGAGGGAAGTTTGGTTATTCATTAATAGTTTAATATTTTACTTTATATTATGATATTTTATTCATTTTTATGGTAAGTTTTAATACTTTCGATTGTGGTTTTATTTCTATGCTTCTGACTAATTTATTTTATTTTGATGGTACTATTATCAGTATCACATTCATATCTGAGTCAGAAAACATCTTGTCAATATTCAAATTAGTTCTTTAGTAATGTCTGTGATGAACAATGAACGCATTTCTCCTGTGGTTTTATGTTTGTATATCCACACATTATTAGTTATTAGCACAATGACATCACCCAAAAAGTTTTTCTATACAATACTGATTTTCAAACATTGATTATTACGTGCTCGTCGAGGCTGGCAATACAATCCAGTTTCCGGGTGGTTTTCTCGGTTCCCAGACAGTGTTATTTGTTCCCTGGTAGGTCCAGGACGGTTCCGGACGGTTTTTAGTGCGACCCGCACAGGCAAAATGGCCGCGCGCTGTTAGAATTTTCTTTGATTTGAATAAATGATGTTGTATTGCAGTTATGTTTCGAAGAGACATTTAGAGTACATGTCATACAGCAACATAAATGTCAGAGGTATAGAATTATACACCTAAATCAGCGATATTTTGAGGAGATAAAGTAAGAATCGACCAACCCGCAGATTGTAATCAGCGGCGCGACCTGTCCCAGAGGGGCACATGTCAAATCATGATGGCCGTTTTTGTATGCCATACTGGTATTATATGACAGAGGCGACGACAATTTTCGCACGCCATAATGCCCATATGATCATTCAACAGTGTATATTCATAATATATCATAACACATTGCAAAAAGTTCTTGGATAACCACTATAATAGATTATAATGGTACTGGATATTCTCAAAAAAAACAAAGAGCAAAAAAAATATTTACCAGCAGGTAGATTCGAAACCGCAGAGTCAAAAGTCTACGTCTTAGAGAGCGAGCACTGTAACCACTCGGCCACCGACCCATCATACAACTTGTTGCCGTATTCCCTTCCCCATGGAGAACAACTTTTACTGTACATGTATGACCGCATGCATGTCGGCATGACTGCACGAAAAAATCGATCCCAAAATAACTGTAACTTTATAACCCAAACTAACCAACTTTCACAGTCAAATCAATTGGAGAATTAGAGCAAGAAAAGTCCACATTTCATATTTGTGTAATAAAATCTGCATAAAACATTTCATATTTCCTATAAATCGGCAACTTATGTTAGGTAATTTTGCGGCCACTACTCTAGGGCTACCACTATGCAACTTGCACATGACCCCCAGATTTTCGGCATCGGGCGATAATCGGGAGTTTTGGTCGTACGATCATCGCACATACACCATTTGACGCCGAATTGACCATACAAAAATACTGACAAAAATTAATGTTGATCGAAAGTGGAGTTATTGCGATTTTTCGATTTTGACCTTTACTATGAATTTAACTGTAATTCTTGATCTGGAGTCCTACACCTTCACACATATGTTCAATGTGATAAGACACACCTACTGATTAAAAATCAGCAACTTATATTGGATTTTGACTCCACAATAACGGTTTGAATATTGTACAAAATTCAAATGATCTCAAAACCCCCAAATGTTCGACCTTGGGCGATAATCGGGAGTTTGGGTCGTACAACCATCGGACATACGTCAGCTGATGTCGAATTGACCAAATAAAAATACAAAAATGTTTAGAAAAATTAATTTTGATCAGAAGCGAAGTTATTGCGATTTTTCGATTTTGACCTTTACTATGACCTAAACTCTAATTCTTGATCTTGAGTCCTATAACTTCAAAATCGTGTTTTGTGTGATAAGGCACAACTTCTGAGTAAAAATCAGGAACATCTATCGGGAACTTGCTCTATTATATGGTTTTGAATATTGTGAGGCATAAAAAACCTAAATTCGTGACCCCCAAATTTTCGACCTGGACCGGAAATCGGGAGTTTTGGTCATACGACCATCGGGCATGCATCATATGATGCGGAATTGACCATAGAAAAATATAAAAAATACCTAGAAAAAATAACATTGATTAGAAACTGAGTTATTGCGATTTTTCGATTTTGACCTTTACTACGACTTTAACTGTAATTCTTGATCTTGAGTGCTACACCTTTACACATATGTTCAATGTGATAAGACACACCTACTGAGTAAAAATCAGCAACTTATATTAGATTTTGACTCCACAATAACGGTTTGAATATTGTACAAAATTCAAATGATCTCAAAACCCCCAAATGTTCGACCCTGGGCGATAATCGGGAGTTTTGGTCGTACAACCATCAGACATACGTCAGCTGATGTCGAATTGACCAAATAAAAATACAAAAATGTTTAGAAAAATTAATTTTGATCAGAAGCGAAGTTATTGCGATTTTTCGATTTTGACCTTTACTATGACCTAAACTCTAATTCTTGATCTTGAGTCCTATAACTTCAAAATCGTGTTTTGTGTGATAAGGCACAACTTCTGAGTAAAAATCAGGAACATCTATCGGGAACTTGCTCTATTATATGGTTTTGAATATTGTGAGGCATAAAAAACCTAAATTTGTGACCCCCAAATTTTCGACCTGGACCGGAAATCGGGAGTTTTGGTCATACGACCATCGGGCATGCATCATATGATGCGGAATTGACCATAGAAAAATATGAAAATAGTTAGAAAAAAAATCTTAATTAGAAGCGAAGTTATTGCGATTTTTCGATTTTGACCTTTTCCTTGACCTTGACCTCAGTTTTTGACCTTGACCTCCCAAAAGTTAATCACTTGGTCAAGTACTAATTGCACATCTTCTGACAAATTTTCGGGACTTTACGATCAAAATTGTGACCTGTAGAGCGCTAACAAACAAACAAACAGACAGACAGACAGACATACGCAACTGACCAACATACTTGACGAAATTTAATTTCGTCAAGTAAAAATCTAGAGTTCTCAAAATATGGGAAGTTGGACAAAATCACAATTCTTTGGACCCCCCATTTGAGTCATTTTCCGCACTATTTCGCCATGTCAGAATTTAGTCTACTGTAAAGGTTTGGGGTAGAAATTTGGGTGTCAAAGCTGAATTTTGCACAATGACTCTGGAAACCATATCGATAACCCACAAAAAAGTCCCCATCAATCCCATGGGGGGTTTTCTCAAAAATCCAAGATCCGCCATTTATACGCGAACTAGGTTAAAAATTTAACTAGCGATTTATCTATTGCACCTACGTTGGTGATTCAAGTGTCTACCCCATGTTTTCTGACCCGAGGAATCAGATTGTGGTATTGCTGAGTTTCTGTGACTGTTGGTTGTTTCAAAATCCGAAATGGCTGACATGAAAAACCTGGAAAATTCGAAAAAAACCTTTCTAGCTAGGTTTCAGCTTCTATGTCAGATGAAAGCAAAATGTTGGTGTCTTCTCCTATATTATCTGACCCAATGAATACAGTGGTTATAACACCGTGTCTCTGTTGGTTGCCTCAGTGATAAATATGGCTGCCATAAAAATTTGTGACAATGTTCGACTATATATCGGCTTCTGTGACAGATAGAGGCAAGAATTTGGTGCCTATATTGATGTTTACACACAGGGAAAGGGATACCAGCACGAGTGGATCCATATTCATCTAACAAGTTTAAAAATTCCACATGATCTCCATAAACTCATGAACTGAAGTTGAAAACCAACACATACATGGACTCACTACGATTTATTGATAACACATAATGACATTCACAGTACAGACTTGCCGTATTGAATTTGCAGGAAAGTGGAGGGACTACATGTTAGCAGAGCCATATGCTGGTGACAAGCAGCTCGGTTTTGTAGTGACTTAGAGTAGCTCTTCCTCTCGTACAATCATCTGTTCGATAGTAGCTTGGAACACCATTTTGATGAATAATGACTCCTCACGATGCAATGATTTTCTATTCACAAAGAGGCTTCGTTCAACCACAACTGTGTGAATGGCGCTTTGCTCAGCACAGCAAAGAGCTTTGATAATCCCTTGTCATATTCACAAACAGGAAGATTAGCTTATCCTGTTGTTGTGGCCAGAGAGAGAGAGAGGTTGATGCTAATTTATGCGAGGTAAAGCATGTCAAAAATCTAGATGGAACATGCTTACATATACCTTTAAAGTAAAATATTGCACGACAGGAACTCATCCACAACGGATCTGAGCTCATCCACATCCACAACTCCCACCCACAATGAAACCATAGGGCCTAAACAAGTGGTTCTGCTGAGATCCCTCCAACAACCCGCATGTTCCTGTAAGTTCAGTTTTGGCATGGCATATATTTTGTAGCTACGAGCTTCAAAGTTCCTAAATGTTGGCTCGGATCGTGCTGCTGTTCCAAAGGGACTGCTCGAATTGATTTACTGATTGACAACATGATGTGATATTTTCAAAACAACACGTTTTGTTGTGAAAGGTTACACTAAAAGACGTGAAGTAATAGCAAGTTATGTGGATGATGTATGTACTTGGGTATTGGTTCCATGTTTCCTGAACACAGGACGCCAGCATGAGGCAGTCGCAACTTTGTCCAGAGGACATCGAGGGCCTTGAAATGGAGCGACTTGTCGCAACTGCGCAATACAAAAAGGTTCCAAAGGAGGCTTGGTGGAAGCATTCCCTGATCATGAAGCCCACACTGTTAAAGAGCCCAACTGCCGACTGCAGTACTTCCTCCAAGACCTCACATGAGACAAGCTGGTCGAGAATATATATTGTAGCAGCTGCCAGCCAATCCAGGGTAGAGTCTATCAAGGCTACAGACTGTAGGAGTCGTTGGACCTCCCCTGGCTGAGACATGGGCACAGACACCGAGCTAGGGGTGGATAAGTGGTGCAACGCCTCCTTGGGAGGGCCAAAGCGGCTTGGCAAAAAGTTCTTCTGGGAAGGTTCAAAGAGCTTGGAGAGCTTCGACCGCTTGGTATTTTCTCCCTTGTTCTTAAGAGCTCCCTGAGCATAGGAAGAGTCCGACAGTGAGTACAGACCAGAACGAAATTTTACCGCCAGGAAAATCGCTCATAAAGGAGAAGAGAGACCCTCGTCGCTAGATGGAACTGGCTTGCCTTCCAGAACGACGTCCTGGTCTTGCGAGTTAAACCACATCCAAAGCATACTACCTGCTACACTGAGAGCGGTAGTTCTACACCATCTCCACGATCTGAGGAGAGTGGGACATCTCAGGATCCAAGAGCTGATAGTAGCCCGAACTAGCCACGGATGTCGCGCGGTGGTGCATACGATGCCCACAGTCCATGACACGAAAAGGTAAACCGGCTCCTAGACCTGAACCGTACCAACTACCCACCAGAGCCCCATTCGACCGCATAGCAATGGACATTCTCGACACCCACAATGTGATAGGATGTGGATATGCTACATACTCGTCGTATCAGACTACTTTTCAAAATATACAGATGCTTTCCCGCTCAGACGTCACACCGCCAAGACTGTTAAATGGCCTGATTAGGAGGCTAACGAATGGTGATTTTGCAGCTTAGGAATCAATTGTTGACATATAGGAAATGTTATGTGCTGAATATTCTCATGACATTGAATTTGATCTTATTTTCAAGATTAGAGCACAAAATGGCTAATATCTCGCTTATTATTGACTTTACAGCTTAGGAATCAATTATGGACATAAAGGAAATGATATATGCTGAGTATTCTCATGATCTTGAAGTTGACCTTTGACTCTATTTTCAAGGTCATTGCTAATTAATCTCTTTTTATTGAATTTACAGCTCAGCAATCAGTTTTGGACATATAGGAAATGATATATACTGAATATTCTCGTGTCCTTTAATTTAACCAGTGGTCTTATTTTCAAGGTCACGGGACAAAATGGCTAATGTCTAAAATATAAAACATATTGTCCGGTAACCGTTTTTAACCTTCGGGGTAATTTATTCCCTCGTCGTCTCTTGTTGCCTGTAATATCGATGTAAGTATCAATCTATTACCACCAATAGTCAGATTTTGATGATGCCAAAAACGAACGTAAAATAGAACATTTTGGACTAGAAACAAAGCCCGACCGAATAGTTTATCCAAAGACACACTGGCATCATCAGGGGCAGACAGTGTGTTAAATATAGTTGTTTCTACTGTACACCTGATGAAATTAGTATACAACTGCCCAACAACCTATGAAAATAATTTAGAAATCTTTAGAATTTAGAAAGGATATATTCCTTTGGTGTTCTATGTGTATGTATTCAGTATCCATGGACGCTTAAGATATTGGCATAATGCCAGAATATCATCCTTGGTTTGGTGATCAACAATCTGGTCACACGCGAATTACAGATCTAGAATTTTGTTACGCCCCTGTTATATCGTCTCGTATGCAGGTCGTAAATAAATAATTGATAATATTGCCAAGGAGTGTAAGCGCCGAGCCAACATACGGAATTTACTGATGATGTCAGCCACATCACAAGGCTGAAAAAAATATAAATCTATGTGATTCATGGTAAAAAAATTCACGAAACCCATATTTGGAGACAGGTAAGTCATCCATAAAAAAACGTTATATTGATTGGATTCTGCAGTGACTGTATACAGACTACAGTACACGTAGTGGAGAAGGCTTAGTTTTGAGAAATGAAACATAGGCTACACTGACCAGTTAAGTCAATCAAACTTAATATACTTTTTAAATGTTAGTGATAGATGGTTCTAAACTTCCAAATAAACTTTACCGAATATTTGCCTTTCAAAAGATTTTGTGGCCGTCCGAGTCCCGCAAGACATTTATCAGTCGATTACCTTATCATTGCCTACCTCGAGAAAAGGGACGGAAGATGTTGAATATTGATTGGAATATCTGAATCTAGAGTAAATGCCATGTGCATATAACCCTAGTATAAGCCTGAGTCAAACACCGCCAATACGTGACATCATGCAACCTCACTCTAATATATATATATATATATAATATATATATATATCACACGGACATCATACCTTTGATGTCACATTAGTGGGGCTAAACTGATGAATATGCAGTGACCTGTATCCTGTGAGGTCGATGTGATGTCACAATGACATACACCACGAACGTGATATTGATATTGTGAGATGGGCGGAGTTATGGGTGACTTTCATATGAAATTATCGATGAAATACCATTTGCGCACATTTCTGGCACATAATATGCATGAAAAACGGCACATTTCATTTTATTCTATTAATTTGTGGAATCTGCGTCTATATTTTACAAGTAAATATTAAGGCCTATCACAACTGTTAGTGTTAGGTGAACTCGGTATTGGGATGGGTCACACTCTTGTCACTGTGATCTCACCCCGTGTGATATCTGTGATATTCGTAGGCCTATATGAGTTCACGACTTCACGGTGAAGTAGTCAGACATCGTTTCATTGACCGGGAAGACAATGAAAGGACCCGCATCTACGGTACTAGTTTATATCCGTTTTCCATTAGGAGCGATATGTGTGTATGACTTCATCCGAATTATTTCATTATCCGACGAGCAGATGTAGCCCTCTACATCACATTCATTGTCACAAGTTTGGGAGTCGCATGGTTATATCCACAGAGTATGCATATAGGCCCTATCGTCATCCCGGATCAGATACATAACATTGCTACGAGTCACGCTTTTTTTTATATCCACAGAGTGTCACCATGATGTCCTGGAATAATGTTGTTATTATGGTCCTGCGACATCAGCAGTGCTCAGCCCCACGTGGTTTCCATGTGTGTAGATTTCACTGCTGATGTTGGTGGCCCCGATCGATACCGTACACTGTCGGCTAACTGATACAGGAACACTGGTTACTATATTCGGCTCAGCTAGCCTTGTGTCAGCCATAACATATAGAATACAGCGGGCTGAGAGATTCATGCGACACAAGACTGAGGCTGTACAGCTTGAATGACATTGTGAACGTTCATATTTTTGTCATGGTGGTCAATCACTGTTTATCGTCAGGATCACAGAGATTGCATTCAATCTAGCCGTGTGTATTTCCGTGCCGCGGGTATACGTAGTTCGATATCCAAATAAATTCTGACGTTATGTATTTCTGATAATACCCAATATATATGTGCCGATATTTACCACCATTGGATAGTTGTGCAGTTTAGCATGCGAGTTACAGCTGCGTAGTTGTCATGCTGTCCATTTGAAAAGAGTAGTACCGACCTACCGTGCGACGACATCGCTGCAGTGTTAGTTGAGTGATTTCTATCGAAAAAAAAGTTAATTCATTAGGGCATTTCGATTTCGGCACGGAATGTCCTTATGGTTTTATCAGAATCTTTTTTAGGTTAGCGGCCCTTTGGTCCCATAACCTATTGCCGTGGCCTTGCGTCCGTCGTCTGTCGTCGTCCGTCGCTGTCGTCCGCCTACATTTCTACATCCGTCTACATTTTTATCTTTAAAGTTTGCAATCAAATCTTTCTGAAATTTTGCACAAAAATACTTTAAACTATTTCAAGAGGGTTTTTTTTTTCGATTTTCACATTTTTTTGTTTTTAAAATGGCGGCCATTTTCGCCGAAAAACGGCCAATTTCTGACTTTGGCGGCCATTTTCTCAAAAACTGTTCGGACAGTTTTGAGATTTTTATTCCAAAAGATTGCTCTCACATACCTCTGTGATATGTATAAGTTTCGTTGCCCCTGAATCGCCGGTCTGCGTGTGGCGGCCATTTTCCTGTTCTCGAAGGGTCCCAAATAGGACTTTTCCATATTAAATTCTCCTATGTTTTATAATGGGACACATTATGCCTAATATCTCACTTATTATTGAGATTAGAGACTAGGAATCAATTATGGACACATAGGAAATGATGTATGCTGATTATTGTCATGACCTTGAATTTGACCTTTGACCTCATTTTCAAGGTCAGAGCACGAAATGGTTAATATCTCGCTCATTATCGACTTTACAGCTCAGGAATCAATTGTGAACCTATAGGAAAAGATATATGCTGAATATTCTCGTGATTTCAATTTGACCTTTGACCTCGTGTTCAAGGTCACAGGACAAAATGGCTAATATCTCGCTTATTATCGACTTTACAGCTTAGGAATCAATTGTGAACATATAGGAGATGATATATGCTGAATATTCTCGTGATCTTGAATTTGACCTTTGACCTCATTTTCAAGGTCACAGGACAAAATGGTTTATATCTTGCTTATTATCGACTTGACAGCTTAGGAACCAATTGTATACATATAGGAAATGACATATGCCGAATATTCTGATGACTTTGAATTTGACCTTTGACCTCCTTTTTGAAGATCAAAGAACAAAATGGCTAATATATCGCTTATTATCGACTATTATCGAATTTGAGAGTCAATTGTGTACAGATATAAAATGATATTTTCTGAATATTCTCATGACCTTGAATTTGGACTTTGACCTTAATTTCAAGGTCAGTCACCTTATTTTCAAGGTCAGAATACAAAATGGTTTATGTCTCGCTTATTATCGAATTTACAGCTTAGGAGTCCATAGTGAACATATAGGAAATGATGTATGCTGAATATTTTGGTGATCGAGAATTTGACCTTTGGTCCCATTTTCAAGGTCAGAGAACAAAATGGCTAATATCTCGCTTATTATCGACTTTACAGCTTAGGAATCAGTTGCGAATACAGAGTAAATGATATATGCTCAATATTTTCATGACCTTGAACTTGAACTTTGACCTTATTTTCAAGGTCACATCACAGAATGGATAATATCTCACTTATTATAAACTTTACAGGTTAGGAATCTATTGTGGACATACTAGAAGTGATATATTTGTTGAATATTTCATGGCCTTGAATTCACTGATGACTTTATTTTCAAGGTCACTGGACAAAAGGCTAATATCTGAAATGTATATTGTCCGGTAACCTCTCTTAGCCCTTGGGCTAATTTTTTTGCTGAGTCGGCATTTTTCATTTTCGGCCATATCTCGGAAACAGTGCGTTGTTGAGCGAAACGGATGTTATGTTTGGACGCGTGGCATCAGACAACAAGTATTCCCGGCACGTTGGGTGAGCTTGGTCTTGGTTGAATTGTTTTTGTTGAGTCAGCATTTTTAATTTTCGGCCATATATCAGAATAGATGCATCGTAGAGCAAAACAGAGGGTATTTTCAGACTCCTTCACCTAAACAAACATTTCGCTTATGTTGGGTGAACTTCAACCTCAGCTTGAAATTTCCCGCTGAATCATCATCTTTTATATTGCCCAATCTTGGGAGAGTGAAATGGACTCATAGTCATAAAGGAACATTGTCTTTCCTCACTAATGATGGAGATACACATGAATATCTGTCGAGATGCCCCAAGGCATCTTTAGGCCTCCCACACGTATTTCGTGGAGTTTTTGTTGACATCTGGCGCAATATTCGGGGATGTTTTGCATGCGCATGTCAGAGGTCAACTAAGTATTTGCATACTAGGTCGAGGTCACATTTTGTGTGCACATGTGCATGGGCAGATAATGTGACCTCGACCATACGCATGCAAACCATAAGATATGGAGACCTGAGATATCAACAAAAACTCAGCGAAATGTGTGCTGAAAAAATGGACATTTTTCATATTATATTTTCCCATAGAAATCGCCAAACTAAGACTCCAGCGATGTCTCTGCACGGTAGCTGCAACATACCGCACAGATTTTAGAAATCACTGCACAATAAATATGCCTCAAATACTTTAATCAAAGTTTTCACTTTTCCCGGCCAGTTTTCACAATTGACTCGGCACAGTGATGTAGTAAGTCAATGTTATGTCGTTGTTCGAGTGTTTGCGCACTGTCGTCCCTAAATGTGACATTTTTGTGACATTTTGGCGACGATATAAAAAGTGGAATAAGTATCTTTCCTTGTATGCATTGCCCATCGATACGAAATTCCATGAGATTTTGACAGTTAACGGCAAATAGATCTTAACTGAAATTTTGTGCGATCACTGCGTCAGCATGGCCCCGTCGAATTTCGGTTTTCGTCGATTTTTCATCAGTTCATCGTCATCGCAGCATCAATGATGAGGAACATGGGTGAGTTCAACCCAGACAAAGACAACTGGGATGGTTTTGAAAAAAAAGGTTAAAGGTCTGGATCACTGTGAAAACAATACACGATAACAAGAAAAAGAACGTCTTGTTGGCAGTTATTGGCCCAGCTGCTCTGAACTGTTAATATCACTCACCACGCCTGATGATGTGTGTGATAAGACCTATCGACTGATTGGCTATATGAAAGATTATTACAAGCCACAGCACAACGTGATTCAATTCCCGGAACTAAAATAGTGGTGAATCACTCAATGGCTACATTGTTGCCCTGAAGAAAATGACCATGAATTGTGAATTTGGGGATGAACTGAAGGATTCCCTAAGGGATAGATTTGTACTTGGACTGAGAAGTGAGGCAATTCAGCGCAAGTTATTGTCTGAAGAGGTGCTGACCTGGGATAAATCATGTGAGCTTGCTAAGGCCATGGACTCTGATGACCTCAAAAGACACTGACCCTTACAAACCAAGAATACAGGAAGTGAATAGAGTGTCCACAGGTAAAACTGAAACCAAAGCATTTGTAAACAAGAGACACCACTTGCGGGCATCCAAAAAGAAAACACAATGTTGGAGGTGTAAAGGCCCTCGTCATGACCCAGATCAGTGTTATTTCAAGCATTCGAAATGCTCCAAATGTGAACCAACTGGGCATATTGCATAAGCTTGTTCAAATAACAGGGGTGGTAACCACAACAGACAACATGATAATGTCAACCAGGTGGAGGAAGTCACCAGTGTCGTGAATCTTTTGTCACCGTATGCAGTGCACTCAATGAAAAAAGGGTTCCCTGGTGAAATGAATGTCAAGGCCCAGGTTGAAAGTAAACCCCTGGTGTTCACACTCGAGACTACCATTTCTGTGTCTATCATCTGGGAGAAAACATACAAGAAAATCCTTTCACATGTAGGACTACAGAAAGCATCAGCATATCTCACAAGCTATTCTGGTAATGATTTTCATTGCTTGGTGAGATCACAGTGGACATGAACCTCCTAATGGCCATTTTTGGGGGTTCATGAGTTTCCCTGTCATTTTTGTTTTCTCTCACTTTGTATGCCTGGTATGACTTTCTGTCCCCGGACTATGAGATTGGATAACGGACCTTGTTTTGTTTGCTCGGAATACTTAATACTGGGTATTGATTCCACGTCTATGACACACAGGAAGCACGCTTGCCGTTAGTGGTTGTAAGAGGCGACAAAGCGTCACTTTTTGGTCGAGATTGGGTCTTCACAGTTCACCTGAAGTAGACTGAGATATTTATGATTGGAGAAAGTAAAATCACATTTTAAATAAAATTTAAATAAAGGATTATGAAGCAAGTATCAAACTGGAAAAGTGGAGCCCAACCTATCTTTTGCAAACCCAGACCAGGACCTTTTGCACTAAAAGGTGCGGTGGAGAGGGAACTTGACTGCTTGGAGAAAAGTGTTGTGATCAGAGGAATATATGGGCAGCTCCAATAGTGATCGTTCGAAAAGCTGACAAAAGTATCAGCATCTGTGGTGACTACGAGGTCACTGTGCACAGACATGTGGAAAATGATACATATCCTCTTCCAACCACCAATGATCTGTTTTCAACATTTGCAGGAGGAAGCTGTTATTAAAATTGGAAATTTCAAGTGCATACCAGCAGCTCTGTCTGTCGGATGAATGCAAAGACTACCTGGTTGTGAACACTCTCAAAGGACTCTACATGTACAACAGGTTGTCATACAGGGTATCCACAGCACTGCTAATCTTTCAGTCTGTGATGGACCAGATACTGTGTGGACTTGATGGAGTGGTTTGTTACTTAGATGACATTCTGGTGACGTCCAGAACAACAGCAGATCACCTGTGTACACTAGGAGTATTCTCACGCTTGGATGCACACAACCTCAGAGTGATAATCTCCAAATGTTCATTCATGCAGTCTTCAGTGGAGTATCTAGGTCACAAAGGTAATCAAGATGAACTTCATCCAACAGACGTGAAAGTCTCAGCCGTATTCAATGCTAAAACATCCCGGAAGGTGAGTGAATTCCGCGTGTTCTTGGACCTCGTGAACTATTATTGAAAGTTCATGAAAAAACCTGTCACTGAATTTGTACAAGCTGTACAAGCTTGTACAACATCCGCTGTACTAGTACCCGCTGTACAAAATTCTGGGGGAAGAATGCGATGTGAAAATGGTCAAAAACTTGTGACTATGCAATACAAGAATGAAAAATCCAACTGTCCAGTGACAGGGTCTTGGCGCCTCTGAAATCTTGCCTGTGATGCATCATCAGAGGGAGTTGGCTGTGTGATACTACATACCATGGCCAATAGTGAAGAGCAATCGATCGCATTTTCATCAAATCGTTGACCAGTGCTGAGAAGAGATATGCCCACATTGAGCAGGAAGCTTTGACGATAATCTTTGGATTACGGAAATTCCATAAATACTTGTGAGGGCACAGGTTTGTGTGAGTGACGTACCATAAACTGCTGGCATAGATCTTTGTCCCGAAGGCTGGCATACCAACATTGTCAGCACTACGAATGCATCGATTGGCACTGATACTGATGGCTTATCAGTACGACATGATGTACAGGAAAGCCAAGGACCACACAAATGTGGACATGTTGTCGAGGTTTCCACAGTTTGGATCAACGCTCGGAACTGAGGTATAGCTGTTAACTACTTTAGCTACACCAGCGACTTGCCCATCTCGGCAAGTGACATTTGTGAGAAATTATGTCATGGTGCAGTGCTGTCTTGTGTCTTGCATTATACAAGAAACGGATGACCGGAGGTCACAGAATCAGATCTGCAGAGTGCAGACATATGCAGATAAAATTCATCAGATAACAGTGGACAAAGGAGTACTATTGTGAGGATTGTGCATCATCGTTCCAAAGTTCTTCGTGAGCGTATCTTACATCAACTATATGAACAACACTGGGATAAAGTCCGGATGAAGGCTGTGGCTAGAAACCCACTTCTGGTACCCTAGACTTGACACAGACATTGAACGTTTAGTAAAAAGTTGTGACGAATACAAGTCACTATGGAAAGACCCGCCACATGCTCCGCTTGTTCCATGGCCGTACCCTGGACAGGCCTGGAAACATATCTATGTGGACCTCGTGAATTTCAAGGGAAGTCCTACCTGGTGCTGGTAGATAGCTACACAAAATGGATTGAAGTATTTCCGGTGAATTCATTGACATATGTGCATACTATTGCTGTGCTCAGGAATTTCGTGACTTTATGCAAGGAAATGGTATCAAGCATACGTAACCCTGCTGTATCACTCTGCTTCGAATGGAGCAGCTGAAAGATCAGTACAACTGAGCAGGGATCACAAGACAGTGATTCCGATGATGTCACAGTGGAGCCCGATGTTTCGGATACTGGCTTGGATGAGGCTCATCAGTCGGATGCTAACGGTGGTTCAGTGAATGATAACGGTACTCGAGCTGAGCAAGATCAAAGTCGATCTAATTCAGTTGACACTGGATAGCAGCATGTGCGTAAAGCACCAAACAGACTCATTGAAGAAATGTGATGTTGTTTTGAGACGTTTTTGATGAACCCTATGTGAAACATAATCCGTAACGTTGATTTTTCAGGTTGAGTTGAACCAGACAGTCAAGTGTAAACGTCCAAGCTGGACTTGAATGATGTTCGTGTATTATGTTCATTTTAAATGCTGAATGTGTGGGAGAATGTGATGTATGTCCAATAAAAGTGTAGGTCCGTGTCGAGTCGTTCTTCGAGTGTTTACACACTGTCGACTGCTATCCCTAAATATGACAGTAGTGACATCTCCTTTTTTAGGTTACAGGACCTTTGGTCTGATAACCTATTCGCATGGCGTTGCGTCCGTCCGTCGTCCTTTCCCCCACTTTTTATGAAGAAAATGGGATAAGCGGCTATTTTCGGGGATAAGGGGCTTGCTGAAGATAGGAAATTTAACACGTGAGAAACCCTTCAACTTAAAATGTTGGGATGTTCGTTTGTCCGTCCGTTAACAAGATTACGGTTGAATCTTTCTGAAATTTTGCACAAAAATGCCTGAAAATATTTCCAGAGGGAGTTATTTTTAAGCTCTTTGATTTACGCATTTTTCTTAAAATGGCGGCCATTTTCGACGAAAAATGACCATTTTTGGACTTGATCGGCAAATTTCTCCGAAACTGTTCAGTAACTTTTTTCTAATTTATTCATTAAACTCCCCTTATGTACCCTTGCGAGGTGTATAAGTTTCATTGCCCTTGAATCCCTGGTCTGCACGTGACGGCCATTTTGAATTTTTGACGGATCCGCAAAAAAATTTTGCTCTTTGATTTACGCATTTTTCTTAAAATGGCGGCCATTTTCGACGAAAAATGACCATTTTTGGACTTGATCGGCAAATTTCTCCGAAACTGTTCAGTAACTTTTTTCTAATTTATTCATTAAACTCCCCTTATGTACCCTTGCGAGGTGTATAAGTTTCATTGCCCTTGAATCCCTGGTCTGCACGTGACGGCCATTTTGAATTTTTGACGGATCCGCAAAAAAATTTTGTTTGCCCCCAAATCGCGTTACTATCCATTTCGGGCCATTTCTATGCAAAAGAATTTTCACCCTCTGAAAAAAAAATTGGTATTTTTAGGTTACCGGACCTT
Organism: Terebella lapidaria; assembly: GCA_949152475.1. Lineage (NCBI taxonomy): Eukaryota > Metazoa > Annelida > Polychaeta > Terebellida > Terebellidae > Terebella > Terebella lapidaria. The sequence goes on along the minus strand of OX424566.1, from coordinate 27,135,659 downwards.
TGGTCCGATAACCTATTGGCATGGCGTTGCGTCCGTCGTCCGTCCGTCCGTCCGGCGTTAACATTTTTATCTTTAAAGTTAACGATCGAATCTTTCTGAAATTTTGCAAAAAAATACCTAAAAATATTTTGAGAAGGAGGTATTTTTTTGTTTTTTGATTTTCGCATTTTTTTCAAAATGGCGGCCGTTTTTGTCGAAAAACGCTCAATTTTGGACTTTGACGGCCATTTTCTCAAAAACTGTCTGATCAGTTTTGAGTTTTTGGTTTCAAAAGATTCCCCTCATATACATCTCTGATATGTATAAGTTTGGTTGCCCTAAATTCGCCGGTTTCCGTGTGGCGGCCATTTTGAATTTTTGGCGGGTTGGCGAAAAAAAAATTTTTCGCCCCAAATCGCATTACTATCCATTTTGGGCTATTTCTAGGGCAAAAAAATTTTTTCACCCTTTGAAAAAAATTTTGGACTTTTTTCCTTCATAATGGGAGCTGTCCGGACTGTACTCATAGAACGCTTGAAGATAGAGCTTAGAAATTGGCACTTTCAAATGGAAAGTCATATATGACGACTTGTGTGGTGACCTTGAATTTGACCTTGGATGACCTTGAAAGGTCAAAACGGCCATTTTGGGGTCGAAAATGCTCAAATTTGCACCTGGTCTGTATTTTCTCAAAAACTGTCTGATCAGTTTTGAGATTTTCGTTTAAAAAGATTCCTCCTATATACCTCTGTGACGTGTATAAGTTTTGTTGCTCTTGAATCACCAATCTCTGTGTGGCGGCAATTTTGAATTTTTGATGAGTCGGCGAAAAAAAAAAATTTTCGACCCAAATCGCATTACTATCCATTTTGGGTCATTTCTAGGCATAAAAAAAATTTCACGCTTTGAAAAACATTTTGGACTTAGAAAATTTTCGGCACTTTTTTCCTTCGTAATGGGAGCTGTCCGGACTGTACTCATAGAACGCTTGAAGATAGAGCTTAGAAATTGGCACTTTCAAATGGGAAGTCATATATGGCGACTTGTGTGGTGACCTTGAATTTGACCTTCGATGACCTTGAAAGGTCAAAACAGCCATTTTGGGGTCGAAAAAATGCCCAGATTTGCCTCTATAGATGAAATGCTTGCAGATAGAGCTCATGTTTGCATTATGAACATATAGGAAGACATATATGGCACAACTAATGATGACCTTGAACTTGACGTCAGATGACCTTGAGGACCAAATGTCTGACTTCGGTTGTGTAAATTGACCTGAGCGGCCTAAACGATTCCACCCAACATATAGAATATCAAATGCCGCACACATACATGTAATGGTTACATCGAAGTTCATACGGATGACCTTGATTGGTAAATCCCAAGGTCATATGTTTACACTGCGAACCTTGATTGGTAAATCTCAAGGTCTGTTACCTGCCAATGCTGCCATGGCCAAACCAAAATTGTCCGGTAACCTATCTTAGCCTTTGGGCTAATTTTTTCTCTTCATAATGGGAGCTGCCAGGACTGTACTCACAGAATGCTTGAAGATAGAGCTTAGATATTGACACTTTTAAATAGGAAGTCATGCATGGCGATTTGTGAGGTGACCTTGAATTTAACCTTCGATGACCTTGAAAGGGCAAAACGGCCCTTTTTTTGTCAAAAACACTCGATTTTGGACTCGATTTTGGGCTCAAAAACTGTTCCGATGGATGTCAGGTTTTCGTTTCAAATGATCTCTGTTATGTACCTTCGTGACATGTATAAGTTTCTTTGCGTTTGAATCACTCGGTAGTGGGCCATTTTGGCCCCAAAGGGACTTTCCCGTGTTAAAATCTCCTATGCTTTATAATGGGACACATTACTGCTAATATCTCACTTTATATTGAGATTAGAGATTAGGAATTAATTGTGATCATATAGGAAATGACATATGCTGAATATTGTCACGACCTTGAACTTGACCTTTGATCGTATTTTCACAGCACAAAATGGCTAATATTTCGATTGTAATCAACTTTACAGCTTAGGAATCAATTGTGGACATAGAGGAAACAAAATATACCAAATATTCTGATGACCTTAAATTTGACCTTTGGCCTAATTTTCAAGGTCACAGCACAAAATGGCAAAAATATCGACTTTACCGCTTAGGAATCAGTTGTGGACCTAAAGGAAAGGATACATGCTGAATATTGTAATGACCTTGACTTCGACCTTTGACCTTATTTTCAAGTTCAGAGCACAGAATGGCTAATATCTCGCTTTTATCTCATTTTCAAGGTCAGATCCCAAAATGGCTAATATCTCACTTATTATCGACTTCACAGAATAGGTATAAATTGTGGACATACTAGAAATGATATATGCGGGATATTCTCTGACCTTGAATTGATCAATGACCTTATTTTCAAGGCCACGGGACAAAAAGCTTAAATATATATTGTCCAGTAACCTTTCTTAGCCCTTGGGCTAATTTTTACTCATGAAATATAATTTGAGAACTGGCCTACCGGTGGCCCATCACAGTGTGTGTTTTTGGGAGCCTGACGCAAAGAGATCCATGATCGAGCTAATTTCTGGGAGAGACATATTTAAGGAAAATGCTTGAATCGTCTTACAGGCTTGGTTCGAGGTCGGAGTCCGTTGGTATAACACACCAGAGTAATTATCTGGTACTGATTTCAACCAAATTGTGGTAGCATTTTTTATCCCTGAATTTTCATGTCCTGTGATCCGATAACCTATTGCCATGGCGTTGTGATCGTCCTGCACCCTCGTTCACATTAACTATTTTGACAGATTACTTGTCACTCTATGACAAGGACTAAAGATGCATCGGAGACATATGGGTATAGAATGAATTAAAAACAACTTACTCAACAACAAAAACATTGAAAGATACCATTCAGACCTGTCTTTTAAATGCCATATCAGCAGGAAACTTCTAGGTCAAGGTCAACATCTGATTAGGGGTGTTGCATGAGATACCAAATTTGAAGGGGTGTTTCCATCAATGCGATTTTGGATGCGTCTCACGCATATGCGGTGAGGAGAAAAATCGCTTCACTGTATCTTCATCAGAGGTGTTTCTATTTATGCGTTCCCACCGTACGTAATCGACGTTGTCAGAAATGGTTTATCACCGACCATGGCTACGTGGTTTCTTGACGGCCAACGACAGTTTATTGACGGCCGACGATGGTTTAGTCGTTGATCGACACGAGGTAGGTATGGTTCTGTGTCCCAGCAGAAGCATATTTCTTTCTATACAGCCTTGTTCCCACAATACAAATTTTAAAGGCCCAAGTATCGCATGCTGCGCCTTCCTCTATATTCATCAAGGATTAAAAAGGTGACAGTCGGATTAAATGACATTCATTTAGTGGGTGAGTAGTATTAAGGTGCAGCGTATGATACTTGGGCCATTTTAAATAATAAACATGTGCAGTCAGTCAAACACCCATGAAACTAAAATCATGGCTGTATACCAAATACTACTCACCCACTAAATGTATACCATATTTAATCTGCATTGAATTTGGGGCCCAAGTATCATACACTACGCCTTAATACTACTCGTCCACTAAATGAATGCCATTTAATCCGTCTGTCATCTTTTTAATCCTTGTTACCTAGCATCCTCAGCAGATGTTGGTAGGATAATTATATGTGCCAATCTCTATCTATTACCGTGTTACTAATTTGAAGCATGTTCACAGTTTATAATGTGTTGACAATACAATAGCTTGAGGACTATGTGTCATGCAAATTGTTGGGCAGGCATCCGACAGTGATGTGGTGCTGGTGCAGTACATCACTGTCTGATCCCCTGCTCAACAGATAGGGTATTTATGTGCCAATCTCTATCTATTACTGTGTTACTAATTTGAAGCATGTTCACATTTTATAATGTGTTGACAATACAATAGCTTGAGGACTATGTGTCATGCAAATTGTTGGGCAGGCATCTGACAGTGATGTGGTGCTGGCGCAGTACATCACTGTCTGATCCCCTGCTCAACGGATAGGGTATTTATGTGCCAATCCTTGAGTAATAACTATTTTTGATTTCCTGTTTTCTAAGTGTAGTGCAAGTACAATATGAGTTGATACAAGTGTAAGGAAAGAAATGAAGATTTCATTTCCTACGAAATATGTAAAAAGTTGTGTGCTGCTGTCTCTCTCGGGTGATCATGTTTATAGGCAAGCGGCCAAGGGCTTGAAAAAATGAATTTAATCACCCCACTGCGCACAAGGCTGAATGATATATCAAAATGACCAGTAAAGCCCCCTTGTTAATTTTTGTCATATTATAGTTTTTCAAATCCGGGGGTTACCATGGTAACGGCGCTTTACTACAGATTGCTCAAAACAGCTCGTATGAGCTTTTTGAGATGCACTGTCAAGTCTTTGGATTTAATATCAATATTCGCACACATTTTTTCTTGCTATATAGAGTTCTATGTGTTTCATATAATTTTGTAAACACAACTGGCTCATTCATTGCACGAATATAGCATATAAAGCAATGAATTATATCTGAAATGGATAAATTGATACAAAAATAGGACCATACATGTGCACGTTCACACATCATTTTATTTATTTAGGAATATAGCGTTGCAAATGAAATAAGTTCAAACATAAGTGTTATAATTTGCAAATAATAAGCTGAAATATTTATGTACACTCTACTTTCATGTATATATTATGTATTCAATGAAAAATTATCGTTGCCATGGCAATCATAGCATGGGAAAATATGCCTGGGTCTGTTCAATCAATATCATGTCTGGCGATTTTGCCCAAAGATCGCTGCAGGAGTTTCATTGCTAACACTATTATTGTTTTGGCCGTGTTCGAAGCAAGTGTGTTGCATGGCAATACTGTCTAATCTTGTTGCTCCACTATACTGCAACAATGGTCTTACGTCATCCCTCGTGTCTCTTGAGGTTAAAAATTCTATCAAGCCGCTTTGTGTGTTCGGAGTTGTCTCAGAGTTCGCAAAGCGAGAGGACGACGGATGAGTTCAACCATGAGCTCCGTGTCCCTTTCGTCCGGCTAGAAGTGGGTCATGGGGACGATTTCCAATCGGGGGCCCAGGATGGTGATGAACCAGGGCTCGTCCTTGTGATCATCAGTCTCTCGCCATGCGATGATGCAACAAAGGCTCTTGCAGACCGTCGGGCTGTCCGGGGTTCTAACCTTAGGCGGCCACAGCTAACACCATGGTGATGATCCCGCATCTGAGTGGTGTCCTCACGTCCGAGCTTGCTCGGTGGACTGCTACCTGGTTAACGTTCTAAAGTAAATACTACGCCTGCAGTTACCCACGGTGAGCAGGTTATTCACGAGGATCAGGGATAGCGGACGGCATCAAACTTTACATTGGTACCGTGACCAGGGTCGGCTGACAGCGATCCATGGAAGCCTACTGTCGCAGTGTCTCTGCTCCTTAGTCCCAGGGGACCGCCTGCTTTTCTCCGGGATAATCTGAAATACAGCAAGACAATTCAATATGAATGACAATGTGTCTCAACATACCTGCTCCCACGACAACTGGGAGCTAACCCAGGATGAATCTGGCCATCCGAGAGGGCGCTCGGGCGATCCGCAGGACCGGAACCAGACCGCGGAGTTGTCCCTGGCGTCCTCGACTCTGTCTGCGGACGAGTCGTACCCTGCTGGGTTGCAGCAAGTGCTGCCTCAGGATGTCCCATCCAGCGTTCCAGGTGCCATGGGGGGTCCGGAGATGGATTCACCCCGCGCTTTCCGGTACTCTTTCGTCCGGCACCTTTGGATGCGAGGATGCGAGTACCAGTGACTGTGCTGACGCATGGACAGATGGATAATCTGTCCGGTTTCCCCAGCCAGCCAGGATGTTCCCCCTGCGTACCCCCGGTCCAGCTGCCGGAGGTATCGGACCAGCTATCTGAGGAGCTGAGGAGCAGAGCTGGCTCCCGATGGCCGTTACGACCGCGGCCGATCACCCTATGCAGGATGATCAGCCCACAAGATGCGCTCGCGAATATAAGCACAGTCCGGTCACTGCACCGAGGGCGACTTCTGTGGTCGCCCCCACACCAATGATGATCGGTCTGCCGGTCACACCCCTGGTACGTCCAATCCCGCAGGTGCCTGTTACCCATATAATGGGACCAGCGCCTGTGCCGCAGCTCAGAGGGACCACCTTAGCCACCACTTCTGCTGCTCCGGCAACTGGAGCCCCGGCCACGTCGTCCTATCCTGCTCTGTACAGTGCTCCGGGAGCAAGCTGGCAACTGACGGCTTCGGCCCCGAGCTATGTCGGCAACCCTGCTTCTCCTGCATCCTATCCAGTAGGATCAGCGGGGACTCCTTTCGCACTGAATCAGAGCAGGATGTTTGCAGGGTCTTCCCTGCCGGCACCTCCAAGTTATCTGGTGCCCACTTCTGTGGCCTACGGACCTACTGCTGTAGGTTTCGCCACGGGTTGGGCTGATACTTGGACTGCTCCCAGTGAGCCACTGGCCTTGGGTCTGGGTTAGATACCCGGGAGCGCTCCCCGCGCATGGCACAAGCGGTTTAACAGAGATACTGCTGATCTGGAGGACTACCTCCTTCAGCTCTGGAGAACTGCTGTGTACGAGGGTTGGACACAGCAGGAAGCTGGACATATCCTCTCTGGCAACCTGGAGGGCAAGGCTCTCCAGGAGATGTCCTGTTTGCCGTCGGTGAACGCGACATTTGCTGAGGTTGCCGAGCAAGTTCACTTACTGTTCAGCCCAATGACAAACAAGCGGATGTACGAGAAGCAGTTTGATAACAACTGTAGGTTTTCATATAGCGCTTTCTAACGTTTTCCAACATTCTCAAAGCGCTTTAAAACTATTACCCCCGATTTTATGGCTTGTAACCACTTTCACCTGTAAGGCTGCCACTGGCGTAAGGTGATTAGATCACACATACATTAGCAGTCACTGCCAATCGGGTACTCATTTGTACGACTGAGTGAACCGAGACACATTGTGATACACACTTTGCCCGAGGGTGTTGGACATTCAACACAACAGCGCCAGCACCACGGCTCGAACCAGCAACCTGCTGGTCATGAGGCGAGCGCCATAACTGAGTGCGCTACCTGCCCCCACAAAGTTTGTGTCCGCTTGCCTACAGTGATCGAATATGCATTTAACCTGCGCGTACTCGGCCACCGAGCCCACTCGGAAGAGCCGGCGAGTAGGTTCGAGCCGATGCTTATCGACCAGTTTATCGAGAGGCAGCCGTACCACATATTGTACGCCCTGGCCGCCCACGAGAAATGGACGATGAAGGAGGCTATCAACGCCGCACTAGCGATAGAGGCAGCTGTCCGCTCCAGACAGATGCCTCCGAACCGGCCCCCGCCGTCGACCATTCCCTCGCTGGCTGCTGCTCCTCCTTCCACGGTAGCATCGCAAGTGGCTCCTTGGGCGTTTCCGGCCATTCGGGAACTCGCCCAGGAACTAATCTCCCAGTGGGTTAGTTCGTCCGCGCAGCCAATGATGGCGTCGGTTCAAGCTGATCGGGCCGCGGCGTCATGCTCGTCTTCGGACAAGGGTGATGTTGAAAAGTACGATTTCAGCGCAGCGCAGATGATTGCGCACTGCGCTGGGATCGCAGCTCCGGGGCTCTTAGATTGCTGCGCTTTCACCTCCGTACCTAACGCCAACCGGCCCTGCTACTTCTGCAGAAAACAGGGTCATTTCTGGTTACAGTGTCCGGAGTTGCTGGAATGCCTGCGAGCCAGCGGCTACAAAGGCAGCTTGCCTGAGGCCCGCCGGAGAAACTCAAACTTTCGCACGGTCCTCCGGGACAGAGACGGCAACCCTTTCGTGAGGGAAACTGAAACCATATTTCAGTGCAGCGCAGATGATTGCGCCATGCGCTGGGATCGCAGCTCTGGGGTTCTTAGATTGCTACGCTTTCACCTCCGGACCCAACGCCAACCGGCCCTGCTACTTCTGCAGAAAACAGGGTCATTTCTGGTTACAGTGTCCGGAGTTGCTGGAACGCCTGGAGCCAGCGGCTACAAAGGCAGCTTGCCTGAGGTCCGCCGGAGAAACTCAAACTTTCGCCCGGTCCTCCGGGACAGAGACGGCAACCCTTTCGTGAGGGAAACTGAAACCAGGTTTCAGTGCAGCGCAGATGATTGCGCACTGCACTGGGATCGCAGCTCTGGGGCTCTTAGATTGCTACGCTTTCACCTCCGGACCTAACGCCAACCGGCCCTGCTACTTCTGCAGAAAACAGGGTCTTTTCTGGTTACAGTGTCTGGAGTTGCTGGAATGCCTGCGAGCCAGCGGCTACAAAGGCAACTTGCCTGAGGCCCGCTGGAGAAACTCAAACTTTCACACGGTCCTCCGGGACAGAGACGGCAACCCTTTCGTGAGGGAAACTAAAACCGGAAGTGGTGGCAACCAACACTGCGTCTGGGGACAGTTGTCCTGTGGCACCTGTAGCTGCCCCACCCGCTGAAGAGCCGGACGATTCTCAAGTAGATATAACTCTAACGGGAGTGGTCCTTGAGGATACGAGGACACCTAACCAATGGACACGTGCACATTGGTTAGGGACCCCTGCTGGTACCTGCCTTTACCATTTGGGCGGGAGCCGGTTCAGTTCCTTGTTGACTTCGGTTCAGAGGTCACCCTGGTCGCCACTGGGACATACAAGCGGGAACCCGCTTTACGCAGCATGGAGCTGCGGGATCCTGGCAGTTACAAGTTCTACGGAGCAGGTAACAACAACAACCGTATCCACGGACTGATCGACCCCCAAGTCAAACTTGGAGGTATCACCTACACTACAGAGGCGATCGTCGCAGATATCGGGGCAGCCGGAATCATTGGAATGAACTTTCTACGGATCCACAGGGTGATTGCAGACTTTAGTTCCGGAGGAGGGACATTATCTCTTCCGCCAGGGTTTGTGCTGTTCATTCCAGCTCAGGGCGGTGCGCACCACGAGATGGCGAATGAAGGACGGTCTGTTATATCCAGTATTCTTCGAGGGTCCATCTACTGCCGAGATGATGGAAGATCTCCTCTGTGGTAGTCGGGGACGAAACTTGTGCAGTACAAGCTGTACATGTTTAAGGAACAACATGCCATGCACTGACCAGTGCTCATTTGGTGGTGGCGATCGTTGCCATAACAACTCAAACGTTGATGAGAATGATGTGGACTCTTCATAAATATACTAGTACTTGCTCAACAAGGTTCAGTTGATTTCAAATCCACAGTGATAAGGTAGAAAGTATGTGGAGTAATTGCTGAATGTGGATATTTGATGGATAAAATGCGTTGGGGGAGACTGTATGCTATTGTATTCTCACAAGAAATTTACAATCTGACAGCTAGTAAATGTACATGTTGCAATATATTCGAAACAGAATACTGTAGTAGTAGTAGTAGTAGTAATTTATTGACATACATTCAATGGGTAATCATAAAGACAGAAATAGATTTCAAGAGCAACCATAATTGAACAAATTGAATTGACATAGGTTATTTGGTGATTATGTCCAATTTAAGTCCAGGGCTGCATGGCAATATTTAGCAACTAGAGAGAGTTCAGAATGGTTGTACAGTTCGTCGATGTTGTTGGCACATATCTTCAGATCAGAGCGAAGTGATGCAGTTTTAGCACACTTTAGTAGGATGTGCTCCTCTGTTTGTACGTCCTGTCCACATTGGCAGATTCTGTCCTGCATGGGTGTCCGAGACCATCTGCCAGTCTCAACCCGTAACCAGTGGGACCCGAGGCGCAGACGAGTGTAGGCTATGCGGTGTGGTTCAGGGATCTCACTGGACGCACACAGGACCGAACTGATGGACAGGTCCGGGTTGATGGCAACATAACTCTGTCTCCTGCTGCTGGTAGATGAATCCAGACGGGATTTTAAATCACTGAAGAAGGTGTGCCTGTGTGATTGTTCAGTTTCCAACAGCATCTGGATCTGTTTGCCCATTGGGCAGCGTGATGTCACAGCGAGATCAATGACAAAGCGGACATAAGATGTGGGGTCACGATTCATCACCTGCGCAGTAGTTTAGTTTGTCGTTCCAGTATGACAGTTTTTGCATCAGGGACTCCAGCCTCGGCAAACACTAAATCATTGCACGTGGTCAACCGGACCCCAAGGAGTTGCTTCAGAGTGGAGTTGTACTGGCTTGATACCGCACGCAGGTTGTTTGTGAACCAGGTCTCACTAGAGTACATGATTGCCGCATTCAGAGCACCCATCCATACCTTGAATTTCACCTCGTAGGGAGCATCACGGTTTTTCTTGAGGAACGATGTGAATTTTCTGGAGTGGTTTGCCTTTGATTGGACGTGGTTCTCTACCTGAGCGGCTATAGGTTCGTTTGACACTATTGCTCCCAAATACACGTAGGAATTGACATGTGAGATAGTAGTGTCACTTATACATATAGGAGCCTCATCATCAGTATTCACCGTCATGAATTGACACTTAGTAGGATGTAAGGTCATGTTCAATTGTTCCGCTTTGTTTTTCAGCAACAAGATTTTGACGAGCATGTCCCGACGTGAAGTCGCAAACACCACTGTGTCATCCATTAGCAACAACGTATGCACAGTCTGCAACCATCCATCTTGGCCAAAGGAGTTGATTGCATCCACAACAGGGTCCAGATAAGCTGTGAATAGTTTACAGCTTGAGCTGCTGCCTTGCTTGACACCTGCTGAGGTGTTAAAGATTTGCTGACCAATGACTCCTGTGGTTGACATTGAAGCTTGTAGAGCCGACAGGAATCGGGTACCGGCTCCCTTGTAATCAAGAAATTGGAGAAGCTTATTTCTATCCACCTTATCATAGGCCTTTTGGTAGTCTATGTATGTTATGTAGAGACACTTCTTGGTTTTTCTGGCAATATCAATCAGCAGACGGAGTATCAGCACTTGCTCATCACAGCCTCTGCCACGATGAGCACCAGCTTGCTCCTCACGTGGCGTGTACCAAAGAGCGAAGCGGTTACACAGGATCATGTCATACACCTTAGCTATGGCACACATGACACTAATGCCACGGTAGTTTGAAGGGTCCTCCTTTGGCCCTTTTTTGTAGATTGTGAACACCTTCATCAACGTCCAGAGCAGAGGGTATCCCGACATGAACACTTTGTTAAACAGATAGGTCAGCAGCAGGATCCACTCATCAGACAACAATTTCAAGATGCCGGGGCCAATGCCATCAACACCCGCGGCTCTGTTTGATTTCAACTGTCGGACACACTTCAGTGTTTCATCTGGAGATATCGGGTCGTCCAAGACTGGGATATACCTCTTGCTCTGGGAAGTGAAAGTCCCATACGGCTCAATGTTCTCTGGGTTCAACAAACTGCTGAAGTGTTTACAGAATTCCTCATCGGTGGGTTGCACAGTGTGATGAGTCGGAGCTTCGATATTGCCCTTCCAGTTGACGGCTGCCCATATCTGTTTCTCACTCCGGCAGGAGATCAGATTTGTCCATCTTTGATGAGCCGTGTCTGCAGTGGTTCTGTGACTTTGTGCTATCTTGCGTGATTTGATGGCTGTGGTGTAGAGTAGTTTGGACATGGAGGCACAGGATTTGTCGATGTCCTCAGAGTCCACACTCAGCCACAGAGTGTCGGTATCGGGCAGGTTCTGTACGAAAGCTTGGTCATCAATCACCTCACATTTGATGGGCTTTCGGTATTTGTGTACAACATTTTGTGTTTCGTACTTATCCAGTTCAGCGGAGCACTGAAGTATTGTTTCAGAGGTGTGGCGGAGGTTGGAGAGTTCAAGCACTAATGCAGCATGGTCGGTAGGGAGAGTCAGGTCCTGTAACACACTGAAAGAGTGGATCATGTGGAGAGCATCCTTGGAACACAGGGCCCAGTCTACTTGTGATATCCAGGTTTGTCTTCTCCTGAAGGTTAGCCCACCATCGAAGGTCGTGTTTTCTGTCACAAGGTGATTGATGGGGCACATTCCATGGAGTTTTAGTACAGAGGCAATGTCCTTGCCATTTGCATTTGTTGTAGAGTCAGGGTTAGCAGTGTATTGAAGACTAGTAGTCTGGAATGTTTCTAAGCGTCCCAATCGAGCATTCAGGTCACCTATGATAATCACATGTTCGGCGTTGATGATGTTTTCCTGAAGCGAGGCAAAACACTGAGCACTGAAATAACGAGAGTCACGTGGAGGGATATACACACATCCAAACACTGTCTGAGGTACATATGTTATACTAAACCAGATCTGGTCCTCTTCGGTGCTCAGTATACGTATGAACGGCCAGAGGTGATGTTTAATAAACAATCCGATTCCACCCCGAGATTCACTGCCAGGTAGAATACGACTGCGGATAAACTTGAATCCAGGGAGATTAATGGGGTAACTGTGTTTGAGTTCACTTAGAGCCACCAGATCATGCTGTATGAGGAGCTGTTGTAAGTTGACATGTACAAATCATTCCTAACTATGGAAATGGTGGACGTACACAGGTAGATGTAAAGCATGTTTTTGCCGGTATTTACAGTTTCCCCAGATATGTAACATGTGATTTCTGAAGACAAGGTACTAGTATCATATAAAGACTACCCTTGAAACTTCATGGTTGCCATGGCAACCGTGATTGAAACAATCTGTAAATATGTGTATAGTATATGTAGATGTATTTGACATAATATATAGGATCTAATTTTAAAGTGGGGGTCCAGTCAAAATGAAAATTATCAGAATTAAACAAAAACATCAGAATTTAATAGCATCATTTCGTCACCAAGGGAACAACGCCCGAAATATTGCCCTTAGCAACGGTGGTTGCTATGGACCCAAACGTCATGAATATGCTATTTTTTGTCAAAAATACATTATAACATGCATGTATTTCATTTAAAACATAAAACAAATGCCTTATCATCATCATAACTTTTTTTAGTTACGAGCAAAGTTCCCTACCAATGGCGTTGCTATGGACAGTATCTGAGGGATAGATGGTATGGCAATGTTCGACTACACATGTCGTATGTACTATATACAGGTATGCTGTCTGCAAAATATAACTGATGCATTATTGAATATTTGTCATCTCCGCCTATTTTTATGCACAGTTTCTTTGATAATTGTGAATAATGTACACCTAATCCTGAATACTCCAATGGTTGCCTTGACAACCGTGTGATCAAATTATTATTCAATTATTAACTATTTATTTTAAACATTGAATATATGACATTTACTTAAATTGGATGTGTTTGTTATAGATATATTTATCAATCCATTTTTGTAGAGCATAAAAAGCTATCCATTTTTGTAGAGCATAAAAAGCTTCTTACTGAGTCTCCATTTTTCGAGACAATCTATAGATATATTTATTCGATTGCATTTGAGCATTCTGCCTACTGAATATCCAAAAAACATGCTTAATATAGCCATGCGACTCGGCTAAGTACATATAGGTACAAACAAGATGGTCAGATGATATAAAACACTGATGAAGGAACTGGATATGACAATACATTTATCTCAGTCATACATTAGGCAAAAATCCAGATTTGAGCACCAATCTTAGGGATCCGTAGTCAAGGACCGTTACCATGACAACCCCTGGATGCAGAGTGTAAAATATGACGGAAAATGACCAGTAGAGTCTACCGTTTATTTTGATATATAATTCAGCCTTGTGCACAGTTGGGTGATTAAACTCCTTAAATATGGCCCTTTTGGGCACCTGGCCGCTAGCCTATTATACATTCTTTGTTTGGCGTCATCGGTTGGGGGGGACTAATACTGTAATTAATGATTAACACTACACTTGACCAAGTCAGGACAAATGATAATTAAAACTTCTCCTCCATTTGGGAAGCCGATGATGATATAGACAATAGTGAGGACTTACCTCATCAGATGATGATGAAATCTTGTGAATATCATGATGCAGAAAACTTTCATATTTTAAATGAAGCGAACTTAAGTTCTTCATCATATTTTCACCTGAATTGTCGCTGTCTCTCATCAAATTGGGAATCATTTAGGGAACTGCTTTATGATTTAAATACTGATAATTTTGCTTTTCGAGTCATTGGCATAAGTGAACTCTTTAACTGTGAGAAAGATTGCCGAATCAATTTAGAGGGATATCATCCTATTATTTCAAGAAATAGAAAGCTTAGTTGTAGATGAGGAGTAGGTATGTTTGTTCGAGATGATATCAATTATAAAGTGAGGGATGACTTAAGTATTTTCATGAATCATATTTTTGAATCTATTTTCATCGAAATAAAAAATTATAAAAATTCATCTAGTGTAATTGTAGGAGAAATCTATAGGCCAAACTCACAACCAAAAGCGGATGTTGACTAATTTATGTCAACTATGCATAATATAATAGACCAGATAAATAATGAAAACAAAGTGTTATAATGGGTGACATGAATGTAGACCTAATTTAGTACAACTCTGATACAAAAATTTACAATTATACTGAAAATATTTTTGCAAGGGGTTTCATCCCAACAATAATTAAACCCACCAGAATAAGTGAGAATTCCGCTACATTGATCGATCACATCTACACAAACACTAGTAACTACAATGCTAAATCTGGAATAATATTAAATGATGTTGCTGACCATTTTGGTGTATTCTATCTTGAACCTCATGAATTCGCATTAAAAAAGTCTGCATCGACACTTCAAAGAGTGATAACTACAACCAAGATAGCCAAGTTTGATCAATATCTCCAAGACACAGATTTCTCAGAAATATATAATATAGACTGTACAAACACAGCTAACAATAAATTTTCTGAACTTAACCAAGAATCTTATAAAAAAAAGCATTCCCACTAGTGGAAAAGAAACAAAATAAAAAAATATATAATAAAAATTGAACCATGGTATTCCAATGGCCTTCTTGTAAAAAAAGAAAAAATAATTTATTGCATAAAAATTTAAAACACCATCTGAAGCAAATATATGTGCTTACAAAATTATGTCAATTTATATAAGAGAGTGAGAAGAGAAATGAAAAGGAACTACTATGATGAAATGCAGAACTGAATAAAAACAATATCAAACAAACTTGGAAAATATTACAATCTGTAATGGGTAAAAAGAACAACAAAACTCAATTTCCAAACTCATTTCTTATAAACAATAAAGAAATATCAAATAAATCAGAAATTGCAGATGAGTTCAATTTATTTTTCTCTACAATCGGTAAGAAAACAAATGAAGCTGTTCCGGATACAGAGTGTCATTTCTCATCCTTTCTAACCAGTCTCACAGCTAATAGTATTTTTATCGAACCAGTTGATCAATCTCATATCCTTGATATAGTAGGAAGCCCAAAACTAGTTCAGGACACGATGAAGTATCAGCTAAGATATTGAAAGAAACGATAACTCACATAGTTGAACCACTAACTTATATCGTTAATTCCTCCCTTACAACTGGGACTGTTCCAAAAAAACTAAAATTAGCTAAAGTGATCCCAATATATGAAAGTGCAGAGGCAAATAAATTAAACAATTACCGCCCAGTCAGTCTTCTCCCCTGTTTCTCTGAAGTCTTTGAAAAGATCATGTTTAATAAAATATTTTCTTTTTAGGTTACCGGACCTTTGGTCCGATAACCTATTGCCGTGGCGTTGCGTCCGTCGTCCGTCCGTCCGTCCGTCCGTCGTCCGTTCACATTTTTATCTTTAAAGTTTATGGTCGAATATTTCTGAAATTTTGCACAAAGATACCTAAAAATATTTCCAGGAAAGGTTTTTTTTTAGTTTTTTGATTTTCGCATTTTTTTCAAAATGGCGGCCTTTTTCGTCGAAAAATGGCCAATTTTGGACTTTGACGGTCGTTTTCTCAAAATCTGTTCAGTAACTTTTTTTTCTTATTGATGCATGACACTCCTCCTATGTACCCCTTTGACATGTATAAATTTCGTTGACCTTGAATCGCTCGAAGTGGGCCATTTTGGGCCTAAACTCGGCCCATATGGGACTTTCCCATGTTAAATTCTCCTATGCTTTATAATGGGACACATTAAGCCTAAGATCTCACTTAAAATTGAAATTAGAGACTAAGAATCAATTGTGGACATATAGGAAATGATATATGCTGAATATTCTCGCGACCTTGAATTTGACCTCTGACCTTGGTTTCAAGGTCATAGCGGCCGTTCTCGTCGAAAATGGCTAATTTTGGACTTTGATGGTCGTTTTCTCAAAATCTGTTCAGTAACTTTTTTTCTTATTGATGCATAACACTCCTCATATGTACTTCTGTGACAGGTATAAATTTCGTTGCGCTTGAATCACTCAAAGTGGGCCATTTTGGGCCCAAACTCGGCCCAGATGTGACTTTCCCATGTTAAATTTTCCCATGCTTTACAATGGGACACATCAAGCCTAATATCTCACTTAATATTGAGATTAGAGACTAGGAATCAATTGTGGACATATAGGAAATGATATATGCTGAATATTCTCGTGACCTTGAATTTGACCTTTGACCTCATTTTCAAGGTCACAGGACAAAATGGCTAATATCTCGCTTATTATCGACTTTACAGCTTAGAAATCAATTGTGAACATATAGGAAATGATATATGCTGAATATTCTCGTCACCTTGACTTTGACCTTTGACCTCATTTTCAAGGTCACAGGACAAAATGGCTAATATCTCGCTTATTATCGACTTTACAGCTTAGGAATCCATTGTGAACATATAGGAAATGATATATGCTGAATATTCTCGTGACCTTGAATTTGACCTTTGGCCTCATTTTCAAGGTCACAAGACAAAATGGCTAATATCTCGCTTATTATCGACTTTACAGCTTAGGAATCAATTGTGAACATATAGGAAATGATATATGCTGAATATTCTCGTGACCTTGAATTTGACCTTTGACCTCATTTCCAAGGTCACAGGACAAAATTGCTAATATCTCGCTTATTATCGACTTTACGGCTTAGGAATCAATTGTGAACATATAGGAAATGATATATGCTGAATATTCTCATGACCTTGAATTTGACCTTTGGCCTCATTTTCAAGGTCACAGGACAAAATGGCCAATATCTTGCTTATTAGCGACTTTGCAGCTTAGGAATCAATTGTGAACATATAGGAAATGATATATGCTGAATATTCTAGTGACCTTGAATTTGACCCTTGACCTAAATTTCAAGGTTAGTCATTTTATTTTCAAGGTCAGAATACAAAATGGCTTATATCTCGCTTATTATCAAATTTACAGCTTAGGGGTCCATAGTGAACATATAGGAAATGATGTATGCTGAATATTTTGGTGATCTAGAATTTGACCTTTGATCTCATTTTCAAGGTCAGAGAACAAAATGGCTAATATGTCCCTTATTATCATCTTTACATCTGCCCCTGATGACGGCAGTGTGTCTTTGGATAAACTATTTGGTCGGGCTTTGTTTCTATTGCAAATGTTGTATTTCACCTTTCTTATTGGCATCATCAAAATTTGATTGTATTGGTGGTAATAGATTGATACTTACATTTATACCACTGAGTCGGTGTCACTGCTGGCGGACGTTAAATCTGTCCCCGAGGATACCATCAACTCAGTAGCCTTCGGGCTTGTGATTGGGTACTTTTGTACTTGTCATGTATCTATTCCATGGGGTTAGATTCGGATTTCTAAATTATTTTCATAGGTTGTTGGGCAGTTGTATACTAATTCCATCTGGTGTACAGTAGAAACAACTACATTTAACACATTGTCTGCCCCTGAAGACGCCAGTGTGTCTTTGGATAAACTATTTGGTCGGGCTTTGTTTGTTTCTATTGCAAAGTGTATTATTTTATGTTTCTTATTGGTATCATCAAAATCTGATTGTATTGGTGGTAATAGATTGGTACTTACATTTACAGCATAGGAATCAATTGCGAATATAGAGGAATGATATATACTGAATATTTTCATAACCTTGAACTTGAACTTTGACCTCATTTTCAAGGTCACATCACAGATGGCTAATGTCTCACTTATTATCGACTTTACAGCTTAGGAATTTATTGTGGACATACTAGAAGTGATATATTTGTTGAAAATTTCATGGCCTTGAATTTATCAGTGACTTTATTTTCAAGGTCACTGGACAAAAGGCTAATATCTAAAATGTATATTGTCCGGTAACCTTTCTTAGCCTTTGGGCTAATTTTTTTAATAGTAAGGACCTTTTTTAATAAACATCAATACGGTTTCGTCCGAAACATTCAAATATACATCCTATTATACAGTTGTTAAGCAAATGTTCTGAAAACCCAAGCAAAAATTTAGATCTGTCTATTTTTTGCGATCTATCTTAAGCCTTTGATGGCATAGATCATCAAATCTTATTAACCAAGCTTCATTATTATGGGATAAGGGGAATTGCTTTAAAATGGCTCTCTGATTACCTAACAAATCGTAAACAATATGTATATTTTGAAAACTGTATTTCTGAGCAACAGCCACTATTGTGTGGAGTTCCTCAAGGCTCCATATCAGGGCCTTTACTATATCTCATTATGTAAATGACATAGTCAAATGTACAGATGCAAACATTTTATCTTTCGCTGATGATGCATCATTACTTGTCTTTGGACCCAATATGGATGATCTATATACAAAAGCTTCTCAAGAAATCCATAATCTATATACCTGGTTTTGTGCAAATAAATTATCTCTCAATGCTAAGAAAACCAAATATATTATCATCCGATCAACCACGTTAAATTGTGATTTAGATGATTTCAAATTGGAAATAAACAATGTCCCACTAAAAAGAATAGGGTCTGGTCAGAATGAACAAAGCACAAAGTTCTTGGGATTATATATTGATGAATTCTTGACCTGGAAATATATTAATTTCATAAATAACAAAATAGCTAGAGCTCTATATCAAATATTACAAGCTAAACATTTCCTACACATATCCAGCTTAAAAACATTGTATTATAGCATGATACACCCATGTTTGATTAATGGTGTACTGGCGTGGAGAAATACAAAACAATTATTTCTTAAACAATTAACAACTCTGCAAAAACGAGCTATTAGCACAGTACATAAGGCCTCCTATAATAGTCATACTGATCCGTTATTTAAGAAGTCTATTGTTCTAAAACTTCAGGATCAATATATACATGAGGTAAGAATATTTATGCATATGTTCATCAATAATAATCTTCCCGTCTCCTTCAATGAAGTTTTTAAATACCAATGGGAAATACAGAGTGAACGTCTGACGAGACAATCAAATAATCTTTATATCCAGAGATGTGAATCTGCATTTGCTGAGAGATTGCCACTCCATGCCTACCCATCCATTTGGAATAAATGGGCGACGCCGGACATCGAAATCTCAATTGAAACATATCTCCAAAAACGAAATATTATCTTCATATTTGGAAAATGTCACATGTGATAATAAACATTGCACAGATTGTAATGCCGGAGTATAAATATATACCATGCCATGTTACATGTACATTGTATCAACCACAATTTCTCCGGTACAGTATCTTCCAAATTATATGGTTCTGGAATTTAATTTTTTCGATAAGAGTCTTGTAGTCCTGAACTTGGTCATGTATTTGTTATAAATCTGGTTCCTCCTTCCCGGTGTGCCAAACCTTGTGAGTGTGTGTCTGTGTGGTCCGAGACAGCGGTAGTACTTTTCCATGTTTCGTACGTTTCTTTTTTGTTCCCTGTGTTTTTTTTTTCATCTTGTTGCCAAAATTTAGTCCTATTATTTTTAATTAATTCGACTGGGGTCTATAGCAAGACAGCCATATGGCTATTTAGGCCCTTTCAGCCTTACTCTCAAACTAATCTTGTAGTTAGATAATAATTCACACAACTACCGTTTACTGTTATTGAACATTGCTTTATCACTGTACAGATGAACGCTATGCTGATTATACTTGTAAGTGCTGGAAAATAAACATCTATCTATCTATCCTTATTGAATATGGAGGAAGGCGCAGTGTATGATACTTGGGCCGAATTTGGAAGGAATACCTGCGCTACATGGGCCGAATCCCACAAACTAGAAACATGTTAGAAATTTATGTGCAATGACTGAAATAATAAGCTATCACGTTATCAGAACATTTGAGAGGTTCGATCCGCATTTGAAATGGTTGCAGTAATCAATGCTAACCCTAGAAATACCTCAGAGTCTTTTTTATTGTTGGAGGAGTCACATTCCTTATCTTGTCAATGTTAGCATTTGTCATTGCTACTTCGCCTCTACGAACTGTGTGCCCTACATACTTCAGGTTGTTAAACCCGAACATACAGTACATTCAGACTTCTTTATAGTCAATCCAGCTTTCCGCAACCTTACATGATCCTCGAAAGTCTCCATGTGTACTAAGACATCATGTATGTAACTATCTATAGAGTCCATGCCTTTGAGCAACTTCCTCATCAGGCATTCTTTTGAACTGAAATGTACCTAGATCTGGACTCAAAAAATCTTTGGTCTATCTTCCGAGATCTGGATCTAAGAAGATCTTCCTAGATCAGGATGTGCCTAGATCTGGACTCAAAACACTGTGGTCTATCTTCTGATTCAACGGAAATCTGCCAGTACCCCTTACTGAGGTCAAGTTTCGAGAAGATGTCATTCCCAAACTTAGCATAGATTGCGCCATGGTTTGGTATTGGTTCAGGATCAAATACGGTGACACGATTCAAAATCCAATAATTTATACAAAACCTGTTTGTTCCGTCTTTCTTAAGGACAAAGACTATTGGAGAGAAATGAGGGAGTTCAGCATCGCTCAGCTCAAACAGCGATTCTTCATCTGCTTCAACTACAGCTGCTCCAGCTGCCTGTGGTAATGGAACAACAGGGAGATTCTATGTTTGAGCTGAGTGATGATGAACTTCTTCATTTCTCGGAACATGAACTGACCAAACCAAAAGATAGAAGCAAGAGGTCCGAGGACTTAATTTGTGACATCACAATTTGTGACAGACAACGTTAGGTCCTCCTCTCAGTCTAGCTGCTCGTGTAGGTGAGGGTCTCAAGCCTGGTCTTGAAGCACTATCTCGGACTCTGGATATGTCTCCTCAGGCTTGGGATACCTCCCTAGCTCAGGCAATCGGTGTCACGTGTTGGCTGCTCAGCTGCTTCGAGCTGATGCTCGTTCCCGCCCTCGGCTCCATCTATCTGAACTGGCTCAAGCCCGACTGTCTTCAACTACTGCTTTTTAGCTGCTCGCGTTGCTCTCTCTGGTTGAATCATAACACTGTCACGGAACCAAAAAATTAGCAATGGATCAGGGCTTGGCTAAAATACTTGACTGGTCTCAAATCCAGACTGCATATTCTACTCAGGAACTGTTCGCTCATCTGTTCACCGGGCTTATGATCGGGGCTGATCAATCTTAACCAGACGTCTTTAGTTTTGCTGTACCGACTACCTACTCTGTTTTGTTGTTGTTGTTTTTTTGTTCATTACCGACCCTATTGTTGGAACCGACCCTAAATCTTTTGAATTCGGTGTACTGAAGCCACAAAATAAAATTAGGCCAAAGGCCAAAGATAGGTTACCGGACAATATATGTTTAATATTTTAGATGTTAGCCAGGTCACTGGGTAAATCCAAGGTCAAGAGAATATTCAGCATACCGTATATATTATCAAGCATATATCATGTCCACAGTTGATTGCTAAGCTGTAAATTCAATAATTAGAGAGATATTAGCAATTTTGTCCTGTGGACTTCAAAAGGAAGGCAAAGGTCAAATTCAAGGTCATAAGAATATTTGGCGTATAACACCTCCTATATGTCCTTCATTGATTCCCACACTATGAAGTCAATATGTAAGATATTAGCCATTTTGTCCTGTAACCGTAAAAATCAGGTCAAAGGAAACTTGAAAATAAGGTCATTGGTCAAGTCGAGGTCACGAGAATATTCAGCATATATCATTCGGAGTTTGACCACAATTGATTCCTAAGCTGTAAAGTTGATAATAAGTGAGATATTAGCCATTTGTGATCTGACCTTGAAAATAAGGTCAAAAATCAAGTTCGAGGTCATGAGAATATTCAGCATATATCATTCCCTGTTCGCAGTTGATTCCAAAGTTGTGAAATCGATAACAAGCAACGTATTAGCCATTTTGTTCTCTGACCTGGAAAATGAGTTTAAATGTCAAATTCAAGGTCACCAAAAAATTCAGCATATATCATTACCTATATGTTCACTATCGAATCCTAAGCTGTAAAGTCGATAATAAGCGAGATATTGGCCATTTTGTGCTCTGACCTTGAAATAAGTTCAAGGTCAAATTCAAGGTCTTCAAAGTATTCAGTGTATATCATTTTCTATATGTCCACAATTGGTTCCCAAGCCATAAAATCAACAGATGAGCAAGATATTAGCCATTTTGTCCTTTGACTTTGAAAATGAGGTCAAAGGTCGAGTTCAAACTCATGGCAAAATTCAGCATATATCATTTTCTATATGTCCACAATTAATTCCTAAGCTGTAAAATGGATAATAGGGGAGATATTAGTCATTTTGTCCTGTGCCCTTGTAAATTTAGGTCAAAGGTTAAATTGAAGGTAATGAGAATAATCTGTATATATAATTTCCTATATGTTCATAATTGATTCCTAAGTCAATTAGAAGCGAGATATTAGCCATTTTGTCCTGTGACCTTGGAAATTAGGTCAATGGTCAAATTCAAGGGCATGACAATATCCAGATATAACATCTCCTATATGTTCACAATTGATTCCTAAGCTGTAAAGTCAAAATTAAGCAAGATGTTAGCCATTTTGTGCTCTTGACCTTGAAAATGAGGTCATAGGTCAAATTCAAGGTCACGAGAATTTTCAGCATGTATCATTTCCTATATGTCCACAATTGATTCCTAATCTCAATATTAAGTGAGATATTAGGCTGGGCATAATGTGTCCCATTATAAAGCATAGGAGAATTAAACATGGGAAAGCCCCTTTTGGGCCGAGTTTGGGCCAGAATGGCCCACTTCGAGCGATTCAAGCGCAACGAAATTTATAGACATCATAGGAGTACATATGAAAAGTGCTATATATCAGAAAGAAAAAAAGTTACTGAACAGATTTTGAGAAAATGGCCGCCGAACTCCAAAATCAGGTTTTTTTCGTTCAAAAACGGCCGCCATTTCGAAAAAAAAAGCAAAAATGAAAACAGCCCCCAAAAAAAATCCTTCTTGAATTATTTTTAGGCATTTTTGTGCAGAGTTTCAGGAAAATTGGCCCATAAACAAAAAAAATTAAAATGTGGACGACGACGACGGACGCCATGCCAATAGGTTATCGGACCATAGGCCCGGTAACCTACAAACGGTGCTTTCGTCCAGTAGTTCCCTTTCCGCCCAAAATTGGTTGCTAAGCTGCCCGCCTGAATTCGTTAATTGCCACACTGCTGATTTTAAAGCCACATTGATGAAGACTTGTGATTTCCGATTTCTGACCAAGGGTGTCATGATTGTGACTGCATCAACTACCCATACACCATATCGATCACTATACTATTTTTCTAACTCGTTTACACAGTTTTTCGCTGATATTTTTGCGATGCTAAATGCTATCGTTCTATAACTTGGCATACTTCACCTGAGAGTCAAACGGCAATTCCCTACCAAATTTTCAACTACCCATACACCATATCGATCACTATACTCTGATTTTTCTAACTCGCTTACACAGTTTTTCGCTGATATTTTTGCGATGCTAAATGCTATCGTTCTATAACTTTGCATAGACGTGGAATCAATACCCAGTATTAAGTATTCCGAGCAAACAAAACAAGGTCCGTTATCCAATCTCATAGTCCGGGGACAGAAAGTCATATCAGGCATACGAAGTGAGAGAAAACAAAAATGACAGGGAAACTCATGAACCCCCGTAAATGGCCATCAGGAGGTGAAATCAGGTGTTCCGGAAAGAGTGAGCATTTCCTGCCCCACTAGTGGCACCCGTCATGAATTCCCCAAAATTAACATGAAAATAGATCTAGTTGCATGGCAGACATGGATTTGCTGTATTTATCAACCAGATCATGATGACGTCCATAGAATTTCTTAAACGCAGCGATAAGTCTTGGTAAAACATATCCTTGTCGTAGCAGTTTAGAGACTAGCTGGGCACTTCGATAGATACTTCACCTGAGAGTCAAACGGCAATTCCCTACCAAATTTGAGACTTCTGTCAAGAAAATTGAAAAAGATGGCAATCTACCCCAATGTTAAATTTAGCCCTGTCATTTGATTTCTGGGTCCGCACACAATTTTGTGCATTTGCTCGGTTTTGTAGTGGTGTAATCTTTCAAAACCAACATGTTTGTGTAGACTACACCCCCAATGTGTCTTCTGGTCTAAATTTCATCAATACTCCGATTCCTGATAGATGTTAACAGGATCAAATCTTCGAATAAGCTCAGATTCTCGAGATCCCGTTCTTGGCTGAAATTTAACATTGGGGTAGATTGCCAACTTCTTCAATTATTGCGATAGAAGTCTGAAATCTGGTAGAAAATTGCCGTTTGTCTTCCAAGTGAAGTATGCCAACGATACAATTTAGCATCGCAAAGTTATCGTCAAAAACTGGTGTAAACAAGTTAGAAAAATCAGAGTATAGGTTGGAGTCACTTTGGGGGCTAACATCAGTGTGACTATTACTACTAGACCACACGTGCTCTCAGCGCACTGAAAACAATTTTGTTCATTCACACCCCCTGTTCGCGGCACAGCGGTAAGTAAATTTTTGACGTTATCGGTTCTAAATTCTTGACGTGATGCGCGAAATTCTTGACGATATACTTTTGTGTAGCCACAGAAAGGACAATTGAGTACGTTTAATAATGAAATAAACCTGATATGGAACAATTAATATCGTGATAGTTATGCGCACAGTACACAGATACTATATATATCTTGATATGTAGTCCAACTGTGGATTCAAGCACCATTGTAAGTAATATACAATGGGCGTTCTATGGTTAACTCTAAATATTGTTCTCTAGCTTTTGAAAAGGCGCAAAAACCGGTCAATAAGTATATGTAATGACTATTTGATTCATCAGTAATTTGTACAATGATGTTACATACGGAAAAAGTGGTTATTAATAGGGAAACCTACGCATCTCCAATTTTGCACGGCGTTAAATTATTGACGTTTTGATTACACAAGTTAATCATTCTTGACGTTATATCACAGAGAAGTTGACGATATTGGTTTTTATTGATTTAAAGAAAAAACATGTTTATAAAAGAAAGAAAAATGTAATAATAGTATTAAATGTATTATTGATAAGTATTTAATATATGTTGACGTTTAACCTGTTATAAGGCGTCATGGTGCTAGTATTTAATATATGTTGACGTTTAATTTGTTATAAAGCGTCATGGTGCTACATAACAACCGTGTGCTCATTCCATGGCCTGGAAATCTATTATGTACGCAACAGAAAAGTTTTTCCCAGCGTGAAGAAAGTCCTTTAGGGTATATGTGATTGACCGATGGTCGTTGACATCACCCTATATGTATTTCTTTTTGTTTTCCGACTTCTCTGACGACTCTTTTAGATTCAGCATAGGCCTACATTGGTGTAGAATTCTCGACATTGCAATAGAAGCCGAGACATTCCGGTAATCTCATACAATATACTGCTAATATTAATGTCTTAAATTTGGTGACAATTTAAGTGCTGTTTTAAATTAGTTTGCGGCTGGTATGCGACAGTTCCTTTATGCATTCTCCTGCCAGTTATTTATTTCTGACCTCTCCAAGTATAATCAATTTGCGTTATACATGTATAACTACGCCAACAAAGTTACCACTAGAAATGTGTTGTATTGCAGCGATTGACAGAGATACATTGGTTTTGAGCATGAATCTAGTAGGATGTTTTTTTAAACACAGACTTGCCGACGGCTACGAAAGCTCAGGGCCAAGAAACCAGTACTGACGGTCAGACAAAGATATGGCACGTCTAAGTAGACTTTGGGGGAGATAATTTGATTGAGGGTGTTCACAATTTGCCGTGTCATTCACTTTGATGTGACTGATCGTATGACGATCTATATGAACTGTATAGACAATGGTGTGGCGCTTTCGTATGGGAATAAACTGTGTAACCACGTTTTATGTTGTATATGACATCTTGAAATGTGTCAGGATATTTATTTCTTGCATTTTGTAATACGTCATAAGTATTTCCAGTTTTGTTTTTAAATATTTAGCATCGTATTTTATCTGCAAGCGGAAACCACTCTTTTATTCAATTTTACTACTTAATTAAATTGCAATCATGCGTCAAAAATAACGACAAAAATTTCTAACATGGCTTTCAATAACGTCAAGCATGACGAACTAACGTCAATAATACCGAACTTATCATTGTTGGTGGAAAACGACTGACAGGTATGTTTAATTTAACATCTGGGCTTTGAACCTTTCAATGCTTAATCATAAAAGAGCTGCCAATATGCTAAAGCTCATTTCCAGTACATAGCGGATTCATTGCATGGAAATAAAATGCATTTAGTACATTTGGATAAGTGCAAGGCACGATCTTCAACTTTTTTTACATCTCAGAGCATGATTGAGATGCCATAATGCTTCGCCTAACTCATAAATCGAATATATAGTCACCCTGTTACTAATTACCTGAACACAATTAGATAATTTAAGCTGAGATCGCGATAGAACAAAACATAAACAAAGATATCGTCAAGAATTTCGCGCATAACGTCAAGAATTTTGCGCATCACGTCAAGAATTTAGAACCGATAACGTCAAAAATTTACTTACCGCTGTGCCGCGAACAGGGGGTGATTCATCGATCGACCGCTGGGCTGTTTGCAGTCAGCCGTTCAGTGTAGATATGGTGGAAGCTATCGATTTGGAGTCTGGCAAAACTCCAGCGCAGAGATAGACGATGAAGGTGAAGGTTCTGTGAAATAGCTAATGGACGGCCATACGTTGCAATGTCATAAGACTAGCATGCATCCAGACGCGTAGCCAATACCACGAAAATAATGACTGATCTTGCGGTATCAGGTTCGACAATATACCTTTAGATACTGCACATTACCTCGACCCAGGCAATATTCCCACTGGCTGATATTCAAAATTCGGCGACCCCACGATAGAGAGGCATATCCCATGCATTACTGGAGTGTCACCGAATGTCTTGTAAATCCACCCGCACTGCAGTAGGCTACCATAACTGTCGTGTCACTACTCGTGCAATCCACCACGTCATAGTGCTACATACCAGTAAATATTTAACCAATTTAATTGTAGTTCAATTACAATGAAATCAACAAAATATTTAGTTATCTCGGGAATATGCGATACTAAAATTATTAATAGGTCTACCTGCAAAAAGCCGATAGCGTGCAGCCTGAGCGACGCGGAGCCGCGTCGCTCAGGCTGGATAGCGTGCAGCATCGATAATATTGTAGTGCTACGGCTTCAAACCGAAAAATCAACCGAAAATATTCTCACTAGAGATCTAATACAATAACTAGTGAGGGGATTGATGACTTCTGTAGTATTCGAGTATTCTTATTAACAGACCACAAAATTAAAAATTTTGAAAGAGCGTCATTCACGCTTCATTGATAAAACTGATTGTTATCTATCCTCGAGTTGATGTATCAGTGAAACACGCTCTTTGTCGCTTTTTTTGTATGTATCATCGGATCAACTTGAAATTTTGTGTGTCTCAATTGGGTATCATGCCGCAAATTTTCACCAAGTTCCAGAATTCTATCGCAAAAAAAAGAAAAAAGTTGGCAATCACAAAATTTCAAGTTGATTCGGTTATCCAAAACAAAACTACAGCCAAAAAGCGTGTTTCATTGATACATCGACTTGACTTCTTTTTAGAAGTCTTTTGTGTTTGCTCCAGACTGGAACACTGTAACTACAGATCTGCGTTCAGACTTGCTGGCCGAATGCTGACTTGTTTCACCATTAATGAAACACTAATCCATCAACTTTACGGTCATGCAGTTATTGATTTGAATGAAAACAGAGATTTTAGAATGATATTATGAAAGATATCAGGCCTGCATGGTGGCCCTGAACTGTCTGTTTCAATGATTTTTTTATCATGAACGTATAGGCCTGTTAGGGCCTACGTTGTTCACAATATCCATAATAGTGTGGAGTTGGTCATTTGGCGGTACCTGTGCCAAGTAGTGAAGCAGTAACCATGGTTACCTAAATAAACGGACCAGTCTTGGCAGACCAGTCTTACCCCCCTGATAAATGTCATGTTTTTTATTATATATATTTACTCTCTATGGCCATCCATACCGGCACAAAACCACGATTTCTAAAGCAAAACCATCATCTCTGCAAAACCAATATGGGAATTTCCATGACACATTGATATACATGGTATTTCGCCGTGCATGCGCACATCCGATGTACGGTTTTTATAAATTCGCTCTCCGGGGGCGGATACACATGGCGCGGGCGAGAGGAAGGTGGGGGAGGGGGATTGGGGAGGGGGGCGGTTGGAGCGGATGGGGTGTGAAGCCCCGCCTTTCCACGTGTGGATGGTATTTTGCAGATGTGATGCACGTTGTTATGGCTTTGTTTGGGTAATTTTCGAGGACATTCGAAAATCACAGGTCCATCTTGCGTAGAATAAGAGTGCCATCGACAGCACATATAAACTATAGGGGGCCTACATCAAGGCCTAAAGATGCCTTAGGGCATTTCGGTATAAAACAATATACATATATGGGGGGGAAAAAGCTGACTCATCAATTTTTTTTTTACCCTTCTAAAGTATGCCTAACACATGTTTGACTAGGACCATGAGTCCAAAAGTAACGTCAATTTTGCTCTTCGGTGCACCATTTCTGAGACACAACTGGAAAGCAGAAATACTGACTCAGCAAAATAAAATTTCAGCCCAAGACTAAGTTCCTCAAAAGTACCCTCTAAAGCATGTTTGTCAAGGTCCAGAAGACCGAGATAACGTCCGTTTTTCTCTACGACCCATCAGTTCCGAGATATGGCCAAAAATGAAATAATGCCGAGTCGGCAAAAAAAAAATTAGCCCAAAGTCTAAGACAGGTTACCGGACAATTTTGGTTTGGCCATGGCAGCATTGGCAGGTAACAGACCTTGAGATTTACCAATCAAGGTTCGCAGTGTGAACATATGACATTGAGATTTACCAATCAAGGTCATCCGTGTTAACTTCGATTTCACCATTACATGTATGTGTGCGGCATTTGATATTATATATGTTCATAATACAAAGATATATCTGGGTGGAATCGTTTTGGCCACTCAGGTCAATTTATACATTCCGAGTCAGACATTTGGCACTCAAGGTCATCTGACGTAAAGTTCAAGGTCATCATTAGTTGTGCCATATATGTCTTCCTATATGTTCATAATGCAAACATGAGCTCTATCTGCAAGCACTTCATCTATAGAGGCAAATCTGGGCATTTTTTGACCATTTTTTGAATGGCTGTTTTGACCTTTCAAGGTCATCGAAGGTCAAATTCAAGGTCACCACACAGGTCGCCCTATATGTCTTCCCATTTGAAAGTGCCAATTTCTAAGCTCTATCTTCAAGCGTTCTATGAGTACAGTCCGGACAGCTCCCATTATGAAGGAAAAAAGTGCCGAAAATTTTCCAAGTCCAAAATTTTTTTCAAAGGGTGAAATTTTTTTTTGCCCTAGAAATGGCCCAAAATGGATGGTAATGCAATTTGGGGCGAAAAAAATTTTTTTCGACGACCCGCCAAAAATTCAAAATGGCCGCCACACGGAAACCGGCGAATTTAGGGCAACCAAACTTATACATATCACAGAGGTATATGAGGGGAATCTTTTGAAACCAAAAACTCAAAACTGATCAGACAGTTTTTGAGAAAATGGCTGTCAAAGTCCAAAATTGAGCGTTTTTCGACAAAAACGGCCGCCATTTTGAAAAAAATGCGTAAATCAAAAAACAAAAAAATACCTCCTTCTGAAAATATTTTTAGGCATTTTTGTGCAAAATTTCAGAAAGATTCGATCGTTAACTTTAAAGATAAAAATGTTAACGCCGGCCGGACGGACGGACGGACGGACGACGGACGCAACGCCAGTCCAAAATTGAGCGTTTTTCGACAAAAACGGCCGCCATTTTGAAAAAAATGCGTAAATCAAAAAACAAAAAAATACCTCCTTCTGAAAATATTTTTAGGCATTTTTGTGCAAAATTTCAGAAAGATTCGATCGTTAACTTTAAAGATAAAAATGTTAACGCCGGACGGACGGACGGACGACGGACGCAACGCCATGCCAATAGGTTATCGGACCAAAGGTCCGGTAACCTAAAAAGTGCCGAAAATATTCTAAGTCCAAAATTTTTTTCGAAGGGTGAAATTTTTTTTTGCCTAGAAATGGCCCAAAATGGATAGTAATGCGATTTGGGGCGAACAAATTTTTTTTCGCTGACCCGTCAAAAACTCAAAACTGATCAGACAGTTTTTGAGAAAATGACCGTCAAAGTCCAAAAATGAGCGTTTTCCGACAAAAAACGGCCGCCATTTTGAAAAAAATGCGAAAATGAAAAAACAAAAAAATAGCGCCTTCTCAAAATATTTTTAGGCATTTTTGTGCAAAATTTTAGAAAGATTCGATCGTAAACTTTAAAGATAAAAATGTTAACGCCGGACGGACGGACGGACGGACGACGGACGCAATGCCATGCCAATAAGTTATCGGACCAAAGGTCCGGTAACCTAAAAATTAGCCCAAGGGCTAAGAAAGGTTACCGGACAATATATATTTTAGATATTAGTATTTTGTCCCGTGACCTTGAAAATAAGGTCATTGGTCAATTCAAGGACACGATAATATTTGGCATATGTCATTTCTAGTATGTCCACAATTGATTCCTAGGCTGTAAAGTCAATAATAAGCGAGATATTAGCCATTATGTCCTGTGACCTTGAAAATGAGGTCAAAGGTCGAATTCAAGGTCATAGCAATATTCAGCATATATCATTTCCTATATGTCCACAATTGATTCCTAAGCTGTGAAGTCAATAATAAGCGAGATATTAGCCTTTATGTCCTGTGACCTTGAAAATGAGGTCGAAGGTCGAATTCAAGGGCATAGCAATATTCAGCATATATCATTTTCTATATGTTCACATTTGATTGCTAAGCTGTAAAGTCGGGAAGAAGCGAGATATTAGCCATTTCGTTCTCTGACCTTGAAAATGAGGTCAAAGGTCAAATTCAAGGTCATAGCAATGTTCAGCATATATCATTTCCTATATGTTCATAATTGATTCCTAGACTGTAAAGTCGATAATAAGCGAGATATTAGCCATTATGTCCTGTGACCTTGAAAATGAGGTCAAAGGTCGAATTCAAAGTCATAACAATATTCAGCATATATCATTTCCCATATGTTCATAATTGAATCCTAAGCTGTAGAGTCGATAATAAGGGAGCTATTAGCCATTTTGTCCTGTGACATTGAAAATTAGGTCAGAGGTGAAGTTAAAGGTCATGACAATGTTCAGAATATAT
The DNA here is from genome assembly GCA_949152475.1 of Terebella lapidaria. NCBI lineage: Eukaryota > Metazoa > Annelida > Polychaeta > Terebellida > Terebellidae > Terebella > Terebella lapidaria. Next base: position 27,104,060 of record OX424566.1, on the reverse strand, counting down.
CATTTTCTATACGTTCACAATTGATTGCTAAGCTGTAAAGTCGGGAAGAAGCGAGATATTAGCCATTTTGTCCTGTGACCTTGAAAATGTGGTCAAAGGTCAAATTCAAGGTCATGAGAATATTCAGCATATATCATTTCCTATATGTTCATAATTGATTCCTAAGCTGTAAAGTCGATAAGAAGTGAGATATTAGCCATTTTGTCCTGTGACATTGGAAATGAGGTCAATTAAATTCAAGGTCATCAGAATATTCGGTATATATCATTTCCTATATGTCCACAATTGATTTCTAAGCTGTAAAGTCGATAATAAGCGAGATATTAGCCATTTTGTTCTTTGACCTTGAAACTGAGGTCAGAGGTCAAATTCAAGGTCACGAGAATATTCAGCATATATCATTTCCTATCTGTCCACAATTGTTTCCTAGTCTCTAATCTCAATATTAAGTGAGATATAAGGCATAATGTGTCCCATTATAAAGCATAGGAAAATTTAACATGGGAAAGTCCCATTTGGGCCAAGTTTGGCCCAAAATGGCCCACTCCGAGCGATTCAAGCGCAACGAAACTTATACACATCACAGGAGTACATATGAGGAGTGTTGTGTATCAAAAAGAAAAAAAGTTACTGAACAGTTTTTGAGAAAATGGCCGCCAAAGTCCAAAATCAGGCATTTTTCGTCGAAAACGGCCGCCATTTTGGAAAAAATGCGAAAATCGAAAAACTAAAAAAAAACCTTTCCTTGAAATATATTTAGGTATTTTTGTGCAAAATTTCAGAAAGAATTGATCATATACTTTAAAGATAAAAATGTGAACGGACGATGGACGGACGGACGACGGACGCAACGCCATGCCAATAGGTTATCGGACCATAGGTCCGGTAACCTAAAAATGTGAACGGACGGACGACGGACGGACGACGGACGCAACGCCATGCCAATAGGTTATCGGACCATAGGTGCGGTAACCTAAAATTGGACCAGAACCAATTTCATGGAAAGTACCCCTAAGACATGTTTGTTTAGGGTGGCGAGTCCGAAAATTACGAGATACGGCCAAACGAGAAGTGTTGAGTCGGAGAAAAAAAAATTCCAATACCAGGGGTCGGCTCGACCCAAGATACGCCCTAGACCTTTTTATATACTGCCAGGAGGCCGAAATTAAGCTATGTTTCACTCTACAATGCACTGTTTCCGAGATACGGCCAAACAGGAAGTACTGAGTCGGAGAAAAAAATACTGATACCAGAGGTCGTCTAGACCCAAGATACCCTATAGACCAGTTTGTCTAGTGCCAGGAGGCCGAAATTGAGCTCCGTTTCGCTCTATGACGCACCGTTTCCGAGATTCGACCAAACAGAAAGTGCCGAGTCGAAAGCCGAAATTGAGCTCCGTTTTGCTCTATGACGGCCAAAAATGAAATAATGCTGATCAGGGGCGTTTCCGAGATACGGCCAAACAGGAAGTGCCGAGTCGGAGAAAAAAATTCAAAACCAGGGGTCGTCTTGACCCAAGATATCCTCTGGTCTAGTTTTTTAGTGCCAGGAGGCCGAAATTGAGCTCCGTTTTGCTCTACGACGCACCGTTTCCGAGATACGGCCAAATAGAAAGTGCAGAGTCGGCGAAAAAAAATTCGACACCAGGGGTCATCTCGACCCAAGATACCCCCTAGACTAGATTGTCTAGTGCCAAGGGGCCGAAATTGAGCTCCGTTTCGCTCCATGACGCACCGTTTCAGAGATACGGTCAAACAGGAAGTGCCGAGTCTGCAGAGAAAAAAAATCGACACCAAGATACCCTCTAGACCAGTTTGTCTAGTGCCAGGAGGCCAAAATTGACTGTTTCCGAGATATGCATGAAACCCTCAAGGATGAAATGGCAAAAATTCTTCTGAGGTCTAGGGCAAAGGTCGTTCAACGAATTGATCCCAAAATCAACAGGATTCTTCGAGGTGGTATATGAAACTCCATGCAAAGATCTGCAGCCATTGCATGAAAACTTTTTAGGTTACCGCACCTATGGTCCATTAATCATTGCCGTCACGTTGCGTCCGTCGTCCGTCTGTCCGCCCGTTCGTCTAACCGCCCCAATTTCCACGGTTTAGGGGCTTCGAAAAAACTAAAAAAATATCACCTAAACCCACTTTTTATGAGCAAAAATTTGTTTAGGGGCTATTTTTTGGGATAAGGGGCTTGCTGGAAATAAGAAATTTAACACGTGAGAAGCCCTCAAACCTAAAATGTTGGGACGTCCGTCCGTCCGGGTCAACATTTAACCCGCGTAGCTGGAGGCTGAAGCCAGTTCCCAGAGCACCGTAGTTGCCAGAATAGGCTGAACACGCGGCAGCAACTCCGGCCGCAGGAACAGCTGAAGCAGTGGCGGAGCAGGCGCTGATCCCACTACTGAGACCATCGGGGTCTGCGGACTTGGTAGAACTGGGGGAGGGGCCATTGGCCCAGTCATCCCTGGACTGTACGGGATCGTCAGATCCACACTCAGTGCAGCAGGCTGACTCCGCTTGTACTGGTCAAGCGCGATGGATATCAGCCGCTGCTCCCTCTCCGACAAGGGCCCTGAAAGGGAGGGCGAGCGGTTCCGTTGATCTGGTCACCCCTGGTGAGGCGACCGGGCACATTCGTAGTGTCCCAAAGGGGCCAGCTCACTCAGAATGTTAGTTAGTTGGTCCACTACGCCCTGAATAGACCGTCCGACACCCGGACCGGGGCTCGCGAGGGAGTCAACCCGGCCAGCGGTGGTAGCCGGAACTGTTGGTCCATCTGTCCGGAGATGACCGTGGTGACAAGCACTCGATTCCAGACGTCCGGAGACATCCCGCGGAAGAGTACCGGCCGAGAAGGTCGTCCGGACACGGGCAGGCATGGGGTAGAGCCATTGCCAGCTCCGCCCACTGCACCTAACTCATCGAGGCTCGGTCTCGAAGGCAACAGCTGTTGCGGCCCCGCAGGGCTCGACTCTATGCCCGGAGATGGAGTCGAAGACGCCGGAGTTGGCTCCGCAGACTGGGTCTGGTCTGAGGAGTCATCCGGACCGTCCCTGGCTATCGCCGGAGCCACCATGAGGTGGCCCATGGCCGTCGTGCGACCGGGTATGGTCCGCGACTCGATCTTGCTCCTTGTCATTCATATCTGCGCTTTGACGTCAAGTGTCCCAGAGGAGGCAAGCGGTCCTCAAGGACGAGGGAGCAAAACACTTAGCGTGACCTTAGGCTGCGATGGAGCGCCGTCGGACTGATCCTGGTCATGGCACCAATGTAAAGTTTTAACATCGTCCGCTATCCGGGATCCTCGAGTATAGTCCTCTCATCACAGGTCATGGCGGACGCACGCTCACTATCCTTGGATCCTCGTGGATAGTCTGCTCACCGAGGGTCACTGCTGGCACAGTGCCTACTTTATCATCAGAACGTTAACCAGGTAGCAGCCCGGCCATCGAGCCCAGACATGCGGACACCAATCAGATACAGGATCATCACCGTGGTGTTAACTGTAAAGCCGCAGTGTTCACTTTATCGCACATTTTCTCATCACAGATGGCAATACAGATTATATTTAACCCAGTTGCCCCATTATCTGCAACAAGGTTGTACTGAAATTAGGGTTTCTTGGCCAATTGATCACCAAAAACGTGCGATGCGAGTTTGGTCAGAATGTCAACACAGTATTGGAGAAATCCCAGTAAGGGAAACACGGGCGAGTGACCATGGTCATCCTCGCGCTGTGTTTGTAAACAAATAGTTCTGGCTACTCAGTAAAATGATTTTATGGGCAAGGTTGGTCTCAATGGGGAAAGGGATGGGTTTACGGGTATTTTTTCTCGATATATGCGATTGTCACATAATTGGGCGCGTTTCTTTGTGGCAGGTTGAATGTAAACTTTCTCAACTTTTTAAACCTTTTTATGGGAATCCCAGGTTTGCAATTCGTGTGCGTTTCATTGGCCCATACACGATCAATAATATTGTGCAATATTTAATATTGCGAAATATTATTGATAGTGTGTTGAATATTGACGGTTTGCGCAATATATTGACAACATCAAAATCTTTTGAATTTCATTGACGGTACGTCAATAACATTGCATTGATTTTAAAAACTGGCGATAATAATGCGAAATAATCAAAGGCTAATATACATGAAGGCATGCTGTGATTAATAAAAATCTAGATCCAGGCAATGAGGTTCATTAAAAAAAATATTGCAATATTGTTGAACCGTGTGTGGGAGGCATGGATATTGTGCAGTATAATAACACAATAATATTGCACAATATTATTGATCGTGTATGGGCCGCTAAAAGTTTAAAGGGGAACTCCGGCGAAAAAAAAAAGTTTCATGAAAATTACATATATGTGACTTTTTCAATTTTTGCGTTGGCTGTCTGAAATTTGGTAGAAAATTACCGTTTAACTCCCAGGTGAAGTATACCAAGTTATAGAACAATATCATATAGCATCACAAAAATATTAGCGAAAAACAGTGTAAACGAGTTAGAACAAGAAAATGCAGCTAACTGCGGGAGACGACATTAGAGCTCGAGCACATCATCAGCACCACGAGACCTGAATATATCTTACACCCCCTCCCCCCCCCCCCCCCCCCCTTACAAAAAAAGAAAATTGAAACATATCATGTCCCACATGATTCCAATTCATTCCCGTATATTATGATGAAACACAGAGGCCTACTTCAATCATATTCCTAATGAATAAACATTTATTTTGAACTCAATGAAACAGATACGCCTGATAAAATGATATTGAACCTCAATAAAATATCCTTAAAATATTGGAAACTATGAGGAATATCTGCATCTGATATCATGATATAGATAACACATGCATACTGAGCAAATTAAAAGACCAGTTTAAAATAAAAAGGTTTCGCAACCCAGCATGGAACACCTTGTCATGTGATAAAATATGTCCAATTACGGTAAATGTAGTCGTGGTACCGTAGACGATTCGTTGTGTTTACTTCATTACGCCAAAGAAGGCCGCACGCAAGGTTACATGTACATGCATGCACAAAATGCTGCACAGAAAATTGTACGTTCCAAAGTACGCGTCATTGCGGTAAAATTTGCTTTGCATTCTGGGAACGTGAATTTCCATCGGCTCCGCCATTTTGACGTTTTCCAGACGAGCTGACCATTTTGCGTAATTTTCTCAAACCTAACACATCGATTTATGCATTATATATCTGTGGAATATTCAAAGCTTACCATCAAATCGAGAGATTTTATGTCAAGGACGAAGAAAATACTCATTTGAAGTAGGTGTACAAAGGTTTACATGCGAAAACGGGCGTCGATAGGTTGGCATGAAACCTCCATAAAAAAGTCAGCACATAGTCATAGACATGTAGAGTACTAGAGGGTTGGGGGCTTCGCCCCCAACGCTCTAATGTCAAAAATCCGAGTTATATATCATGCGTGTCACACGGCATTATGAGTGGTTTTGCTACACGTGGTCAGGCTGGGATTTCCCCCCAGATTTCCGAAGATTGCGCGCAGCTGCGATTGGTCAGTTTGAACTACGGAGTTTGCCGACTTCTAAGAGGGGTCTGTGAATACACGATGGCTAGGCGTTACGCGTTATTCAGGGAGTGCCGCGTAAAATCATGAGTATTACGCGTTATTCGTGAGGAAATGGGCATTATTGTAAATAGAATGAGAGGTCTATGATATTGATAGTATGGGCTCCACATACCTGTCTTCAAAATGTTTCACAATGGTCGCAAGCGCCACGAATCTAGGTTGAATGTATCATTTGTTTATTTGCTATAGCCTACTTTACGCGATTTGCGTGAGGGCATTACGCGTATGTGCATGAGTAAATATTTTGTTGAGGTTTGGATATTTCTTTTTTTTAATGCGAATTTAAATTTATTCACCAGTTTTACTGCTCAGTCGATGGAATAAATTCAAGTTCAAGGGAAAAAGTTTTCACTTGGTGAGCTTCTGTGTAAAAGACACGAAAAACTCTTAGTATTGTCAATTTCAGATTAATCAAGATTGGGAGGAACATATGGAGGATAGTGATAAATGAGAAGTATCGTCAGTACTTGGAACATGTGCAGCCTCAAATCATACTGTAAAAATCTTTATGTATGCATTACCGGCTCTACCATCCCCGACAACGCTCACATGGTTCCTCATGATGTAACGCGTGTGCAGGTTTTCTCCCTCAGGCTGATATGCGTAAACCATAAAAGGCTTCTCATTTCATAAAATACTCGATTAAAACAACTGGTTGCATGGTGTAACAATAAAGAAATATTTCTGCGAGCATTCTATGATTTACCAACATGCACTTTGTTGGTTCCAATTGATAGCCGATGATATTTCACAAACGAGTCGCAAGCGTGCGGGTGTTGTCACAAACTGTGTGTCCATTTTCGTAGATATAACGATGTATGCAAGTAATTCATAGTGTCATACGTGATGTTTGCTCATTGGGATGTTCCATGGAAACAAAATTTTAGGAAGAAAATGAACTTTTTCATTAATTCTCCTCATTTGAAGTGGGGACCTATGTCATTTTCTGTGCAATTTCCTCACGAATAACTCGCGTAATACACACGATTTTACGCGGCACTCCCTGAATAACGCGTAACGCCTAGCCACCGTGGAATAGGACCATTGTTTGCGCACTGTGCGTAGGCCTATATAGGCTTTAAAATACCAACTATTTCCTCATTTTGCTGGGTACACTTGATATTTCTCAAGTTTCAACTTCCCCAGTGGAGAGCTCCACAAAACCATGGTCTCTGATTGGCTTGCTGAAGTCATGTGCTGAAGTCAAGTACATGAATTTGAAAGATAACAATCCAAACTAGGTTTGTGACATGTTTATTCAACTGTGTCTCTGTTTGTGTAGTCATAAATCGTGACCCACTGTTACAGGGTGTCAGGCGAAATCCCTTGTCGGATCATGAAGGGACTTTACTGTGTACAGCGCTGTATGGACTCAATACATCGCTGTGCCGACTCGACTGTCTGTGTCTGCTTTGGTACTTCTTAACGTTACGCATCTAATGGTGAAAGTTATTTTGGTGATATCACCCTCAGTTAGTCAGAAAATTTAAAATAGAAATCGGCTGCATATTACCGTAACGTCACATCGGGAGATGCCGGGTACTACCGTAACGCCGAGTGTGTACTACCGTAACGTTAACCTAAAGCTTTCATTCTCTATTTCTATATTTGTATCTTTGGCAATGTTTCAACCAAAGATTTCGATAAAAAAAAACCAGGACTTTTACATGAGATGGGTGAGGAGGTACAGTTGTGTGTTATGTTGTGTGACTGTTTTTGTATAGATCTAATAATATGTAATATATACCGGTGGCTACTGCAAATTTGTTGAAGTAACTTCAGTAGATACGTGATTTGTATTGCACGCCCTCTTCTGGAGAAACCATTCATGCATCTAGCAGGGTCAATGTTTTGATCACCCTATTGGTCAGCTCGTATGAGCATTGATATATTTCAGCCATATCTGATTTACTCTTAGACATTTGAAATATTCATACCAGTCGGATCTACTTGCATAATGCAGATGGATGACATAATTTGTAGCTTTCTGTAAAATGCACCTTATTCTCCCAATAAAAACAATTAATGCGTAGCATGAATAAAGGAATCTTCACTTGTTTTTGTTTGCACTATGTTCTGATACGGCAAGTGAAACGTACCTTAAACATTTTAAAGGTAAATTCAAAGGCCATCTAGGTGATATCGAAGTGGAGATTACTACCGGGCACAGTTTGTGGAAGAAAAATTGTCTATAGTCACTAGGTGTTGGGGTTGGAGGTCACTCTGCTGTCGAAATCCCAGATAGTCCCAAGGTGCAGCTGCACCCCGATGAAACTTGGTTTGCATGGGAAATTCCCAAATATATTGTCCCTACCTCTTGGTAAACTATCTACATACATATTGCAACAATATCGCCACTTTCCATTCTTAACCGGAATCATATATTATGATCCAATAAAATAAAATGCATTTTGAAGTATGGGTTCAAACATGCGTTACGGTAGTACTTGAAATTTGAAATTTGGCGTTACGGTAGTGGGCGACTAACGTTACCGTAGTAATCGTCGCAAACTTCAAACCGTTTTTGCTCAGGAATCGATCAAATTTACGGCTTGATTACTCTGCCGCAACATGAAGTATATCTCGCAATTCGCGTCATGTGTGTGTTATATAAAAATCATGCCTAACACCTAGTTTATCTAGAAGAAACTTTTCGAAGCTACCGACCTTCCGCCATCATCCGTACTACCGTAACGTCGCGTTACGGTAGTGGGGTTCATACAGTGGTTTTGGTTCAGAGGCAGAACACAACTGAGTACGTTCCGACACACAACTTACAGTAGCTTGAATGATGATTCCATGATGGCGAATAGCACGGATAGTAGTCCTATCTCTGTTACGCTGCGGAATTACACGGATAGTGGTTTGAACTTGGGGTTTTTTGCCAACCATATATCGTGATGCAGCCCAAGCGACGCGGAGCGCGTCCAAGATGGCCCACATGCACATCACGGTCCTATAGCCTACGTATACGGCTATGAGCCTATGTTCGTCAAAAACATGTGGAATACTGTCGAGTTCTATTTTATAGCTAGATCTATTAACCTAGCAGATATGTTATTCTATTAAGCCCCGGCAGCTTTCAGGGTGCACTGTGTGCCATTTCCACACAAGTCACAACATCGACAAGCATAGTAGGCCTACTCGACGATTATTTTGCGAAAACAAGTGGGCGAAAATTGGTGAATTTAGTGACATTTAGCCACATATTTGTCTGACAGTCACTTATTGAACAAAGAAAACACATTCCCCGACCTACTTATGTTACAATCACCAAGTGATCATAGAACAAAGTACAGCGAAACGCAAATACCAGCTGAACACTGGGATTGTGAAAATCTGCAAGACGCCAAAGGCCATGTTTTTGCGGTGGCACCATGCATGTTCATCACTACACGTATATACATGTATGTGATCAGCCGTGAATGGGTCAGGCCCAGCCCTTCAGGCCTGGACATTAACAATAAAATCAGGCTTAACAGGAAGCAAAACCAGAAAGTGAATATTTTTTCGAGATATTACGTATATTAGGCCTAATCGACAGCACGTGCCCCGGATCTAACGCCCCAGTGGCTCTCCACCTAGAAATCGGTGGTGGACGACTGGGGGTCATAAACATTTATATCTAGTACCTGCACAAATCCAACACATACCAAGATCGTTAACATGGTAGCTACAATGTGTACATATACAGGCACATACACACTTGGGATTTTCTTTATACTGTGATAATATGTAACCATACTTAGCCCTAGTAAAACCAAGCTATAGTTATGAAATGGTTATGTTTGGTTATGTGAAATGTTATTTGCTGTCTCTGAGAGCAAAGAACATTTGAATCTTATTAAACATATCAGAACTATCTATAAAGTACAGAAATATGGCTAATTGTATATTTAAAATTCCACCAAAGTGCCATTTTCACAGGGGAAAAACGATATCTACGTATGTCTAGATAATAATAACAAAACAATAAAACATACTGACAAAATTGAATGTATCTGCACTTATATACAAAATCGTTATAGTTTTCATATTGACCTACGTAGTCATACTTACGGATGAAATTAGCGATTGCAGACTCCGAGCAAACTGATATTTTTAGTGGTATACATCTCCGGGGCCGGTATTCCTTATTCTCCACCCTACAGGCCTACTAGTAAACGTAGGCCTGCGTAGGCCTACTAGTAAACGTAGGCCTGCGTGTACCATCAGGAAATAATTTTAAAACAATCAGAAAATTAAAACTGCTTCCTTCAGGTGAAAAATTGTGTTTGTCACTTATAAACTGTTTATCCAGCTGTATACTATAGTATATAGGACAAACTGGTTCGGGAGAAGAATCTTGCGCATTTAATGAGCATGCGTGGTTGGTGCGGAGCATGGTAGGTGCCAAACACAGATTTTTTCAATACCCAAATTCTCGCTCAATATTGTAGCAACATCAATGAAATATTTACAGGCGATTAGTTATATTCTTATTCCATTCATCGTACAATCAATATTCGCTCGACAAGTGAATATTTGGTCAAATTAATAATTTTTTCAGTGGACTGAATCACGTTTGTCGCACAGTGCCCTGCTTCTTGTCGATGTTTTGAAATAATAACAACACTTATGTGCATTATATACATGTATACCGACCAAGTAGATTCCATTCAAGATTAATATCTATATCACAAAACATCACTGCCTATTTAAAATTATCGAAAACAACAATTGTCACCACACCGTTCGAATTGCCGCCGTTTGTTGTTAGTAACATGCACGGTGGTGCTCGGGACGAAAACAAACAAATCACAATTATGACCGATTTACGGGCTGACACACAAATTGTTAGTATTGTATGTATGCTAAGCCTAATGCATGAGAGGACCCAAATTACATTATACAAATATTGGATGATGGGGAGTCCAATAGTACAGAGTTTACGGGATGAAGAAAAGTTATATTGGACGATGCGCAGACAAGTCCAATATAGCTTTTCTGAATCCCGTAAACTCTGTATTGGACGACCAGCATCCAATCTTTCCTATATTATTAACAGCACGCTATTTGTAACAACCACGCTGATTGGCTGCTATCGCGTCATCGTCCGATATACGCAATCCCATATACATACCTCGGATCCAATATACTTTTTTTTTCAAGGAACAGACAAGCTGATTGGTTGAGGCGACAGCGCTGTCCGATACACAAATGCAATATACCATTTCAGGATCCAACATACATATTTCGGGAGTGACACGTGGTACAAATGAACCAATCAGAGAAGATTATTCGTGCCAAGTTAATAATATATGATCATAACACAACTAAATACCTCGATATATTGCTCAAAATCCCCTCCAAACATCGCTAATCCTTCTTGGTAAAATTTGTAGTCGGTGACAACCAAGGCTAAAATCAATGTTTGGAGGGCATTTTCAACAATATTTTGGGGTATTTAAGTGCATTGTAATATATAATTTTGGTCCTGTCATGCATCTAAGTGAATACAAAAAGACAAATTGGTGTGTCAACCCGTAAATCGGTCATAATTGTGATTTGTTTGTTTTCGTCCCGAGCACCAATGTGGGCCATCTTGGATGCGCTCTGCGTCGCTTGGGCTGATCGTGATGTAGATGTAGAGGGTCTAGGTCGTGCTTATAAGCCAGTTCGGAAATGTTTCTAGGTCAGGTCAAGTGCCTGTGGTATAAAGGAAACGTTCGTACACTAGTGCCAGAACGAGTAGGCGAGTACTCGTTGACGAGTCCGAAATTGCTATTACTCGGTTCCTATTTCACTACTCGAGTACTCGTTATAGACAATACATCAGCCTTGTGTCAAGAAATATTGATAATCCACTAAGGCTATGATGTACAATAACGTGGGCAATTTCATTACCAACTAATTTATCATACTTAGGATCCGGAATGACAATTGGTTATGATAGAAAAGTGTTCTTTATTACACACCAGATGTTTTTTTCATCTGTATTTATCATTTTGTGCCACTGATGAACTCATCATTGTTATTGATTATCATAGAGAAACAGGATTGCCCACTAAATTGTACATGTGCTCCTAAACTAATATGAAATCACTGAAACCGTGAAAATGATGTTCAAATCGACTGCAATCTTAATTTTTGTTCAATACGTTAAGCCTACATCATAATAAATGGATAGAAAACAGCTGAAACTGATCTTTGTAATGTGCTAAGAATGCCATTGAGAACTGCTGGAAATTTTCACAAATACTCGGTTCCGGTTCGATTCCCCTGGCCCGAGTACTCGGTTCCTATTTTTACTACTTGCTTCGCCACTATCACACACACCATGTTCAAACATTAGTGACTCTGTGAACTCGAAGTAAGCAAAGTATTTAGCATTGTACAGGCGAAATCGAGTAATGTGTTGGTGACAGTGACTCGACAATGGTAGCGTGACAGCATGGTTTGGCTATGTTTATACCACTTGACCCTGACCCAATTCCACTGACCTGACCTGAAAACATTTCCGAACTCACGTATTTCGGAGGTTATGATTTCAGCGTCCTTTCACACACACCCTCCAGGATACCAAGATTGCAAGAAGTGAAAAATCAGATAGATCTAGACTTTAGTGAATACAAGCCGCCAGTCCTATGACTTGGCCACATTTTGGGCTCTATGCATGTTTACCACCACTTGATTTGTCTGTGTTTGTCATTGCATATACATGTAACATAGGCCTACGGATTTTAATGCATTCACACCAGGCCACAATAATGTTATCATTGCCCTTTCATAGGTGGCGCATTCACAGCTAATAGTGCTATCATAGCGCTATGCTTCTAGCATGTCTAGGAGGGCATAAACGTCAAAACGTAGATACCTGTTTCATTGTTCACTATGTATACAAAGTAAATGTATGGTTTTACTGGTTGAGTTACAAATACCGTACCGAGATCCAGTGGGGACATATGCATATAGCAATGTATCAGTGACTTGTATGCACTGCCCTCCCCCCTCCCCCTCTCGTCCCCTCAACCCAGTTTACTATACTGACACCAACAGGATGGAACAATGCCTTCCCCCTTTCTAAAGAAAACAATAGGTGGTTATATATGATGAGCCAAGCTGAAGATAGAAGCTTTGAAGGTCTGCCTGGGCCTTGGTTGCCAGTCAATTGTATTCAGCTTAAACAGCACTGTGTTGAAACTACATGCATTGTTTTGTTTCCTAGCTGTATTTCACATGCAGTGACCAAATTACATTGTATCATTGTTTTACTTAGCCAGAACCCAGAATAAGTTCTTTTTTGCTTGTACATGTATTATGAATGTAGAAATTTTCATTTGAACGTCTGTCATGTCTGTACATTTAATACTTTTTGAGATGTCCTTGAAATATGATTAAAAGAAAATATATAATTAAAATGTACTATCAACATGACAGGCAATTCTTTAGAAGCATATTTTCAGGTTACCGGACCTATGGGCCGATAACCTATTGGCATGGTGTTGCGTCCATCGTCGGCGGCGTCCGTCCACATTTTTAGGTTACCGGACCTTTGGTCCGATAACCTATTGGCATGGCGTTGCGTCCGTCGTCCGTCCGTCCGTCCGTCCGGCGTTAACATTTTTATCTTCAAAGTTAATGATCGAATCTTTCTGAAATTTTGCACTAAAATGCCTAAAAATATTTTGAGAAGGAGGTATTTTTTTGTTTTTTGATTTTCGCATTTTTTTCAAAATGGCGGCCGTTTTTGTCGAAAAACGCTCAATTTTGGACTTTGACGGCCATTTTCTCAAAAACTGTCTGATCAGTTTTGAGTTTTTGGTTTCAAAAGATTCCCCTCATATACCTCTATGATATGTATAAGTTTGGTTGCCCTAAATTCGCCGGTTTCCGTGTGGCGGCCATTTTGAATTTTTGGCGGGTCGGCGAAAAAAAATTTTTTCGTCCCAAATCGCATTAATATCCATTTTGGGCCATTTCTAGCGTAAAAAATTTTTTTCACCCTTTGAAAAAAATTTTGGACTTAGAAAATTTTCGGCACTTTTTTCCTTCATAATGGGAGCTGTCCGGACTGTACTCATAGAACGCTTGAAGATAGAGCTTAGAAATTGGCACTTTCAAATGGGAAGTCATATATGGCGACTTGTGTGGTGACCTTGAATTTGACCTTGGATGACCTTGAAAGGTCAAAACAGCCATTTTCGGGTCGAAAAATGCCCAAATTTGCACCTGGTCTGTATTTTCTCAAAAACTGTCTGATCAGTTTTGAGATTTTTGCTTTAAAAGATTCCTCTTATATACCTCTGTGACATGTATAAGTTTTGTTGCCCTTGAATCGCCGATCTCCGTGTGGCGGCCATTTTGAATTTTTGACGAGTCGGCGAAAAAAAATTTTTTCACCCCAAATCGCAGTACTATCCATTTTGGGCCATTTCTAGGCAAAAAAATTTTTTCACCCTTTGAAAAAAATTTTGGACTTAAAAAATTTTCGGCACTTTTTACCTTCATAATGGGAGCTGTCAAGACTGTACTCATAGAACGCTTGAAGATAGAACTTAGAAATTGGCATTTTCAAATGGGAAGTCATATATGACGACTTGTGTGGTGACCTTGAATTTGACCTTCGATGACCTTGAAAGGTCAAAACAGCCATTTTGGGGTCAAAAAATGCCCAGATTTGCCTCTATAGATGAAATGCTTGCAGATAGAGCTCATGTTTGCATTATGAACATACAGGAAGACATATATGGCACAACTAATGATGACCTTGAACTTGACGTCAGATGACCTTGAGTGCCAAATGTCTGACTTGGAATGTGTAAATTGACCTGAGCGGCCTAAACGATTCCACCCAACATATAGAATATCAAATGTAATGGTAACATCGAAGTTCATACGGATGACCTTGATTGGTAAATCCCAAGGTCATATGTTTACACTGCGAACCTTGATTGGTAAAAGGTCTGTTACCTGCCAATGCTGCCATTGTCAAACCAAAATTGTCCGGTAACCTATCTTAGCCTTTGGGCTAATTTTATCTTTAGAGTTTACGATCGAATCTTTCTGAAATTTTGCACAAATATACCTAAAAATATTTCAAGAGGGGGTTATTTTTTTTATTTTCGCATTTTTTTTCAAAATGGCGGCCATTTTCGCCGAAAAACGGCCAATTTCTGACTTTGGCGGTCATTTTCTCAAAAACTGTTCAGACAGTTTTGAGATTTTCATTTCAAAAGATTGCTCCCACATACCTCTGTGATGTGTATGAGTTTCGTTGCCCCTGAATCGCCGGTCTTCGTGTAGCGGCCATTTTCATTTTCTTGACGGGTCCCAAATAGGACTTTCCCATGTTAAATTCTCCTATGCTTTCTAATGGGACACATTATGCCTAATATCTCACTTATTATTGAGATTAGAGACTAAGAATCAATTATGGACACATAGGAAATGTTATATGCTGATTATTGTCATGACCTTCAATTTGACCTTTGACCTCATTTTCAAGGTCAGAGCACAAAATGGCTGATATCTCGCTTATTATCGACTTTACAGCTTAGGAATCTGTGCACATATAGGACATGATATAATTCGGATATTCCGATGACCGTGAATTTGACCTTTGACATCATTTTCAAGGTCAATGAACAAAACGGCTAATATCTCGCTTATTATCCACTTTACAGCTTGGGACTAAATTGTGGACGTGTAGGAAATGATGTATGCCGAATATTTTGATGACCTTGAATTTGACCTTGAACTTATTTTCAAGGTCAGGCACAAAATGGCTAATATCTCGCTTATTATTGACTTTACAGCTTAGGAATCAGTTGTGGACATATAGGAAATGACATATGCCGAATATTCTGATGACCTTGAATTTTACCTTTGACCTCATTTTCAAGGTCAAAGATCAAAATGGCTAATCTCTCGCTTATTATTGACTTTACAACTTGAGAGTTAATTGTGGACAGATAGGAAATGACATATGCTGAATATTGTCATGACCTTGAATTTGACCTTTGACCTCATTTTCAAGGTCGGAGTACAGAATGGCTAATATTTCGCTTATTATCAGCTTTACAGATTAGGAATCAATTGTGGAAATATAAGAAATGATATATGCTGAATATTGTCACGACCTTGAATTTGACCTTTGACCTCATTTTCAAGGTATCACAGGAGAATGTGGCTAATATCTTGTTTAATATCAAATTTACAACTCAGGATTCTGTTGTGGACATTCAGCAAATGATATATGCTAAATATTCTGATGATTATTATTGTATCCCCCGAACAAAGTTCGGCGGATACTATGGATTTGGCTTCGTCGTCCGCGTCCGCGTCCGCAGAGATTTTCTTGTGAACGCGCTACAGGCCGCAATTTTCACCCGATCACCATTATTTTTTGCAGGCACATATATAATGGTAAGATCCCGACACCAATCGATTTTGGTTGCCGTGGCAACTGAATTGGTCTTTTGGGGACACATTTTGCATTGAAAACAGCCTGTTTGAGACACATGGCTTGTGAACGCGCTACAGGCCGTAATTCTCACCCGATCACCATTATTTTTTACAGGCACATATATTATGGTAAGATCCCGACACCAATCGATTTTGGTTGCCGTGGCATTGAATTGGTCGTTTGGGGACACATTTTGCATTGAAAACAGCCTGTTTGAGACACATGGCTTGTGAACGCTCTACAGATGGCAATTTTTGACGAATCTCGATAATATTTGGAAGTTTTGTTGGGAAGGGCTGTCACACGAAACCAATCGTTTTTTAGAATGATCATATAAATATTAATATGTTAACAGCCTAACCTATTACAGAATTTTGAAATATCCATTTTGACATGTACGATCATTCCAATAGCCTGTACAATGCAAGGTAATGACACTGGTTTCTTGTTCAGAATGGAGAACTGAAGTTTTCAGTGAAAACAGGGCAATATTACTGAATAAGTTAACATTAGTTTTACTAGTTAAGTCTATTATTGTCCACAATAAAAATAGTTAAGACGAGAAACGTTTATTATTAAGCTCAACAAGGTAAAGGTTTTGTCCAGTACAGATTTCATGGGTGTAACTGAATAAGTTAACATTATTTTTAATAGTTAAGTCTATTATTGACCACAATAAAAATAGTTACCGGGGATCCCCGTATTTAAGCCCTGGGCTTATAATTGGGGAAAAGGGGTTGTGTCGAATGAAATTTAACTCCATATATAGGCCCATGGGCTTATATTTGGGGAATGATTATTTTACGATTTTGTTTTGTTTTGCACGCTTGAACAATGGATTAGACAGGAAAGCACTTCTTATATGCGTAATAACTATATTTATACAAACATTCATTTCTATAGTTCCATGAAGATATTAATGTCATATTAAACGCACGCTTGACGAATAAAAATGTACCCATATACATGCATATGCATGCATGTACCGGATAAAATCCAGCTGGTCACGTGTATACGTACTATAGTAGCCCTAGGCAAGGCATATACGTACGTCTTTTATCAATTTCATCTCAGTAACTTATTCTAGGTACCAACACTTACCAACGTCTCCTACGACAAACAAAACGTCAACTACGTTTTCCCCAAATATAGGCCCAGTCCTGATGCGAAACAAAATTTTATTCCGTTTATAAGCCCATGGGCTTATACAAGAGTAGTACTCCCCTTGTATTAGCCCATGGGCTTATCGAAGGAGGGGCTTGAATACGGGGATCCCCGGTAAGACAAGAAATATTTATTATTAACCTCAACAAGGTAAATGTTTTGTCCAGTACAAATTTCATTGGTGTAACCGAATAAGTTAACATTATTTTCACTAGTTAAGTCTATTATTGACCACAATAAAAATAGTTAAGTTCATTATTGACCACAATAAAAATAGTTAAGATGAGAAATATTTATTATTAAGCTCAACAAGGTGAAAGTATGTCCAGTACAGATTTCATGGGTGTACTGAATAAGTTAACATTATTTTTACTAGTTTAGTCTATTATTGACCACAATAAAAATAGTTAAGACAAGAAATATTTATTATTGGGCTCAACAAGGTAAAGATTCTGTCCAGAAGACATTTTATGTCTGTAACCAAATAAGTTAACATTATTTTTTAGGTTACCGGACCTTTGGTCCGATAACCTATTGCCGTGGCGTTGCGTCCGTCGTCCGTCGTCCGTCCACATTTTTATCATTAAAGTTTACAGTCGAATATTTCTGAAATTTTGCACAAAAATACCTAAAAATATTTCCAGGAAAGGTTTTTTTTAGTTTTTTGATTTTCGCATTTTTTTCAAAATGGCGGCCGTTTTCGTCGAAAAATGGCCAATTTTGGACTTTGACGGTCGTTTTCTCAAAATTTGTTCAGTAACTTCTTTTCTTATTGATGCATGACACTCCTCCTATGTACCCCTGTGACATCTATAAATTTCGTTGCCCTTGAATCGCTCGAAGTGGGCCATTTTGGGCCCAAAATCGGCCCAAATGGGACTTTCCCATGTTAAATTCTCCTATGCTTTATAATGGGACACATTAAGCCTAATATCTCACTTAAAATTGAAATTAGAGACTAAGATTCAATTGTGGACATATAGGAAATGATATATGCTGAATATTCTCGTGACCTTGAATTTGACCTCTGACCTCGGTTTCAAGGTCAGAGCAGCCGTTTTCGTCTAAAAATGGCCAATTTTGGAATTGATGGTCGTTTACTCAAAATCTGTTCAGTAACTTTTTTTCTTATTGATGCATAACACTCCTCATATGTACCCCTGTGACATGTATAAATTTCGTTGCACTTGAATCGCTCGAAGTTGGCCATTTTGGGCCCAAACTCGGCCCAAATGGGACTTTCCCATGTTAAACATTAAGCCTAATTTCTCACTTAATATTGAGATTAGAGACTAGGAATCAATTGTGGACATATAGGAAATGATATATGCTGAATATTCTCGTGACCGTGAATTTGACCTTTGACCTCATTTTCAAGGTCACATGACAAAATGGCTAATATCTCGCTTATTATCGACTCTACAGTTTAGGAATCAATTGTGAACATATAGGAAATGATATATGCTGAATATTCTCGAGACCTTGAATTTGACCTCTGACCTCGGTTTCAAGGTCAGAGCGGCCATTTTCGTGAAAAAATGGCCAATTTTGGACTTTGACGGTCGTTTCCTCAAAATCTGTTTAGTAACTTTTGTTTCTTATTGATGCATAACACTCCTCATATGTACCCCTCTGACATGTATAAATTTCGTTGCTTTTGAATCACTCGGAAAGGGCCATTTTGGGCCCAAACACGGCCCAAATGGGACTTTGCCATGTTAAATTCTCCTATGCTTTATAACGGGACACATTAAGCCTAATATCTCACTTAATATTGAGGTTAGAGACTAGGAATCAATTGTGGACATATAGGAAATGATATATGCCGAATATTCTTGTGACCTTGAAGTTGACCTCTGACCTCGGTTTCAAGGTCAGAGCACAAAATGGCTAATATCTCGTTCATTATCGACTTTACAGCTTAGGAATCAATTGTGGACATATAGGAAATGATATATGCTGAATATTCTGATAACCTTGAATTTGACCTTTGACCTCATTTTCAAGGTCACAGGACAAAATGGCTAATATCTCACTTATTATCGATTTTACAACTTAGGGATTAATTGTGGACATATAGGAAATGATATATGCTGAATATTCTCGTGACCTCGAATTTGACCTCTGACCTCAGTTTCAAGGTCAGAGCACAAAATGGCTAATATCTCGCGTATTGTCGACTTTACAGCTTAGGAATCAATTGTGGACATATAGGAAATGATTTATGCCGAATATTCTGATAACCTTGAATTTGACCTTTGACCTCATTTTCAAGGACACAAGAGAAAATGGCTAATATCTCACTTATTATCGATTTTACAGCTTAGGGATCAATTGTGGGCATATAGGAAATGATATATGCTGAATATTCTTGTGACCTTGAATTTGACCTCTGACCTCGGTTTCAAGGTCAGAGTACAAAATGTCTAATATCGCGCTTATTATCGACTTTACAGCTTAGGAATCAATTGTGGACATATAGGAAATGATAAATGCCAAATATTCTGATGGCGTTGATTTTGTTCTTTGACCTCATTTTCAAGGTCACAGGACAAAATGGCTAATATCTCACTTATTATCGATTTACTAGCTAAGGGATCAATTGTGGACATATAGGATATGATATATGCTGAATATAATCATGACCTTGAATTTTACCTCTGACCTCATTTTCAGGATCACCGGACAAAATGGCTAATATCTCGCTTATTATAAATTTTACAGCTTAGGAATCAATTATGAACATATAGGAAATGATATGTTGAATATTGCTATGACCTTGAATTTGACCTTTGACCTCATTTTCGAGGTCAGAGAAAGAAATGGCTAATATCTCGCTTTTTGTCGACGTTACAGCTTAGCAATCAATTATGGACATATAGAAAATGATATATTCTGAACATTGTCATGACCTTGAACTTCACCTTTGACCTAATTTTCAAGGTCACAGGACAAAATGGCTATTAGCTTGCTTATTATCGACTTTAGAGCTTAGGAATTAATTATGAACGTATAGGAAATGATATAAGCTGAATATTGCTATGACCTTGAATTCGACCTTTGACCTCATTTTCAAGGTCACAGGACATAATGGCTAATCGCGCTTATAATCTCGCTTATTATTGACTTTACTGCTTAAGAATCAGTTGTGGACATACTAGAAATGATATATGTCGAATATTATCATGTCTTTGAATTGACCAATGACCTTATTTTCAAGGTCACAGGACAAACTACTAATATCTAAAATATGTATTGTCCGGTAACCTTTCTTAGCCCTTGGGCTAATTTTTTGCTAGTTAAGTCTATTATTTATCACAATAGCTTTTTATGAAAACATTGATCAACTTTTACTTTGAATTTCAACTTGAGACCATGTTTGGCACAAATTATGAGTTAAAATATAACTTGTGGTGAAAAATTCGATCTGGCTCCAATTTCGTCATCTTGAAATGCAGTTTTGGTCAACTTTTACTTTGAATTTCAACTTGAAAGCATGTTTGGCACATATTATAAGTCGAAATATAACTTATGGTGAAAAGTTGGAACTGGCTCCATTTTCGTCATTTTGAAATGCAGTTTTGGTCAATTTTTAGTTTGAATTTCAACCTGAAACCAAGTTTGGCACATATTATGAGTTAAAATATAACTTATGATGAAAAGTTCGATCTGGCTCCAATTTCTTCATCTTGAAATGCAGTTTTGCTAAACTTTTAGCTTGAATTTCGCTTGAAAAACATGTCGAATGGAAATTCATATACCGTATTGATCCGCATATAGGCGCATGCGCCTATAAGTGAATATGCGCCTATATTCGAATATAGGTGCATGCGCCTATAAGTGAGACACTTTATATTTTTGCAGCCGAAAACCAATATTCATATATAGGCGCATGTCATCGGAAAAAACAATGAGCACGTACATGGAATGGATCGCAATTTAGAAAAAAATGTCTGTTGCTGTGATGCAGTGCCGTTCGCCGAGTACATGAGTACAGAATGTTTCCTCCTATACATTTGCAGATGGTATTGGCGCTCGATAATATGTCGAGCTACAGACACGCTGTTAGTGTGCTTGACCTATCACGTGATATCATTTCACTATGATATCACTTGATAAAGTAGGATAGATAACCGTTTGATACATATTTGGCAGTAAAAATGTAAATAAACTTTATTTTAATATAAAAATCTATGTGATTTTGAGGCCTTTGGGGGTGCACCTATAAATGAATATTGGGGGTGCGCCTATAACTGAATATTGGGGTGCGCCTATATTCGAATATAGGCGCATGCGCCTCTAAGTGAGACAGTTTGTTTTTCAACCACACTGGAAAATATGCAATAACTCGCATATAGGCGCATGCGCCTATATGCGGATCAATACGGTATAGAGATTTCAGTGGTGATTTTGAATTCGACCTTCAATAACCTCGGAAAATCAGTGCAGCAATTTTGGTGGGGAAAAGAAAACAGTTGTGACTTGAGATTTAACATTTCTCTGGTAATCTTTTTCAGCCCTTGCTCTAGTTTTTCACACTTGACAGTGATATATTTGGGGCAACAGAGATGATAGGGCTACGGGGGATACACCCAAGCGGTCGTAGGCGACCGGAAGCGTCTAGTTTCGTTATCTTATCGAACATGTTGAAATGGAAATTCATATGCACTGATTTCAGTGGTGACCTTGAATTTGACCTTCAACATGTTCAATGACTTTGAAAGGTCAATGCAACAATTTTTGTGGGAAAAAAACAGTTTCGGCTTAAGCATGTTAGGATTTTACATTTCTCTGGCAATCATTTTAGCCCTTGCTCTAGTTTTCACGCTTATCAGTAGTGATTGGGGCGACAGGGATGATGGGGCCACGGGGGATACACCCAAGCGGTCGTAGGCGACCGGAAGCATCTAGTTTAACATTGAGTTGAATGGCCAATACAGTTAATATACTGTAGCCCTCAGATATATTGCAGACGATGATGATTGTTTTGATGCAAATGACACTTTTAACATGTTTTCGTTTTGTTAAATCATTGAAATCAACCTATGAAGACCACCTGACGAAAACTGAGAGGTGACGAAAACTGTGTTATGCGCTCTAATACTTTACTCTATTTATATGTAAAATTTACTAAAAATCTATTTTCGGGATCTATTTTTTTTTAAGCCGAAAAAGTGTTCAAAGTGTATTTTCCCATTTAAATACATGTTAAATCCAGTTCCGCAGAGCTTTGACCACCCTTTCAATTTTACCATTTGCCATGGAAACGAGCAGGGTGACCCATAATTTACGTTGTTGAAAAATGTTCAAAACTATCCAATTAAGTCGTCTGGAAACTTTCAAAATCTATTCAATATAGTAGTTAATATAGTAGCGCACCACCTTAAAGCTCTGGCACTCGTATCTTTCAGACAACTTTTCAGGTGGGATTCATGAATATGCTTGAACACCTATGGCATCACAACTCTCTGCTGGTGATAAACGATATCTACAACGATGTAGACAGGCCCAAAAGCAACAAATCCACCCGGTCTTGCCCGCTCGACCTCGTGGATATGATCCCCGAGCCCTCAAAGCTGATGTGTCCGATGGAAGAAAGTACATCTGCAGCGACTGCAAGTGGATACTTAGGGACCCTCTACAGTCATTTTGCGGCCATCGATATTGCAAACAATGCCTTCAATTCACACTTCGGTATTTGCCTTTGTTCTAGCTAACAGCTCTAGCATTTTGGTCTTAATCTGAATTGTGTGTTGTATTAATGTGAATTCAGTTGGTAACCTGGTAACACATTCCTGCAAAAATTGCAATATCATTACGAAAAGTATTGTAGCTTCAGTGTGAACATTATGATACATGTGTGAACTTGATATGCACATTATGATATTGATGATGACCTCATTCAACTGTATGCATTATGATGTTACTTAAGTACATGTGTACTGGAAGTGTTTGGTGACAGGAAGTTACTGAGTAGCCATGTGCTAATTTGATGACATGAAGTAAAGTCTAGTTGTGGACAAAAAAGAGTTGTTGTTACAATTTGGTAGCAGAGCGTGGTTGAAGAAGATGGCAGTCAATTACAAGAACCCCCCAGAATTTGGAGAAACAAGTACATACGAACAGTGGAGGAATCAGCTGGAAATATGGAAGTTGATGACAGGGCTCCCTAAAGATAACAAGCTCTAGCTGTGTCTCTGAGACTCACAGCCACCCCAGGGAAAGCAAGGGATGTAGCCCTTCAGGTTAGTGCTGCAGATCTCAATACGGACGATGGATTGGACACACTCCTGGAGGCTCTGGATGCTGTGTTCAAGAAAGAAGACAGAGACAGTGCTTTCGAGGCTTATTCAGACTTTGAACACTTCAGGAAAACAGAAGGCAGCACCATGGCAGATTTTCTGATAGAATTCGAACACAAGTACAACAGGTGCAAGAAATTTGAGATGGAATTACCAGACGCAGTCCTGGCTTTCAAGCTTCTCGATGGTGCGAACCTAGATGTCAAAGAGTGACAGTTAGCACTGACAGCTACGAGTGATCTCACATATATAAGCATGAAATCCGCATTGAAAAGAATATTCGGGGAATCTGGCGGCACCAAAGAACCAATAACTTTGAAACAACAGTCAGCCCTTTACACACGACAGTCGAGTGACAGACACAGGTTTTCAAATCCAACTGATTCCAAGAAAACAAATCCACTGAATAGATATGGGAGACCAAGCAAGTGCGCAATCTGCCAAAGCATTTATCACTGGGTGCGGGACTGTCCAGAGAGACAAGGCAACAGGAATCCAAGGGCTAGGTATGAGTCAGAGAGACAAGACAGAGGTAGACAACAGAGGTATGAATCAGTACGTACCGCAGAGGCCACTCAAGCTGAGGCAACAGACGATTTAGAGATCTGTAATTTGACGCTATACAACAAGGAGAATCAAGTAGAATCACAAGTCAATGACATTCTGGTGGTGGAGGCCAGCGGGGCAGCAGTCCTGGACACTGCCTGCACAAAGACCGTGTGTGGAAAACAGTGGCTACAGGACTATGTGGCCAGTCTCAAGGAAAGTGATAGAGTCCAGGTGTCATCATCACCCAGCAACCAGAGATTCAAGTTTGGTGATGGAGCCATTGTGGAATCGGCTCAGAAGACAAAAATCCCAGCAAAGATTGGACAGAAAAGTGCTACATAGAGACCGAAGTAGTGGACACAAACATACCACTCTTACTCAGCAAGCGATCACTGAAAACAGCTGGCACAATCTTGGATCTTGACAAGGACCAGGCCAAGATGCTAGGACAGAAGATAAACTTAGAGTTCACATCAACAGGACACTATTGTGTCAGTTTGCGGGATGAGGAATCGAGCTGACTAGCACAGGCAACAGAAGAAAATGAGATTCTCAGCATAACAGAAATGACAGTACTGGAACAAAAGGCCGCTATAATCAAGTTGCACAAACAGTTTGGTCATGCATCATCAGCAAAACCCTTGGGGTTAGTGAAGTGTGCTGGAGTAGAAGTCACATCAACGTTGACAAAAATTTTTGAAGACATTGTCAATGACTGTGGTGTTTGTAAGAAATTTGGTCGGGCACCACCAAAGCCCGCGACTTCACTGCCGCTAGCAAAGGAGTTCAATGAAACAGTAGCAGTTGACCTTCATGAACTCGGACCTAACCTGTGGTACTTGCACATGATTGACATTTTCACACGCTTCAGTGCAGGATGTATCATGAGAACAAAAAGGACGTCAGAGTTTGTAAAAATGTTCATTCGTCATTGGATTGGAATCTATGGACCGTGCAAAAAACTTTTGAGTGACAACGGTGGTGAATTTAACAGTGCAGAAGTCAGGGATATGGCAGAAAACTACAATATGGAGGTGAAAATGACGGCTGGGTACAGTCCTTGGAGCAATGGGATTGTTGAGCGACACAATCAGACACTGTCGGAGATCATTCGGAAAGTGAAACACGATAACAAGTGTGACTGGGATACGTCACTGTCATGGGCACTCATGGCCAAGAACTCTCTGTTGAATGTCTCGGGTTACAGTCCGTATCAGCTGGTATTTGGCAGAAACCCAAACATGCCCTCAGTACTTACTGACAAGCTACCTGCACTGGAAGCGACAACAACGAGTGCAACAGTGGCGGAGAACATTACTGCGATGCATGCTGCACGTAAGGCTTATGCCGAAGCTGACTGTTCAGAGAGGATTCGTCGTGCTTTGCGAAAACAGACAAGAAACAGTGACGAAACATTTGTGCATGAGGACAAAGTTTACTATAAACGGCCAGACAGTCATGAATGGAAAGGCCCAGGAGTGGTAATTGGACAAGATGGAGCTGTTGTATTCATCAGGCATGGAGGACTAGTTGTCCGAGTACATCGATCGAGACTGAGAAAAGTCGGCAGAACTGAGGAAACTGAAGTCTCCATTGAGTCAAAACAGAAACATTGTGGGAACAGACCTGATGAACAAGGAAGCGAGCATGGACAAAGCGGTCCATCTAAAACAGGTGGAGATGAAACTGATGACAGTGATGAGGAAATTCAGAATCCAAATGATCATAATGATAATGTGGAAATAGATGAAAACCCGACAGGTGGTGGTTTGGGACATGTGGAAGCCCCACAAGAGAAGGTTACGAAATTTAAACCTGGGGAAAAGTTTCAGTATGTTGAACATGGAGTACGACATGCTGGAGAAGTAATCAGTAGAGCTGGGAAAGCTACTGGTGGGTACAGGAATTGGTTCAATGTGCGGTACTCGGAGCCAAACCACATAGAAGGAGTTAAAAAAGCTGTGGATATGAGTACAAAGGACATAGTGGATGCAGAGACTGCAGAAGAAAATGTGATGATTGTGGAATCATCGTTTGAAGAAGCAAAGAAGGTTGAGCTAAACAGCTGGCTTAACAACCAAGTCTATGAGGAAGTACCGGATAATGGGGAGAAATGTATAACCACGAGATGGATATGCACAGTGAAGGACACAACAGAGGGGACAGTTCAAAAAGCAAGACTCGTAGCGCGAGGCTTTGAGGAGTTTGAGAGACATTCATTGCCAAAAGATTCTCCAACCTGTAGCTCAGAGAGCTTACGCCTGATACTTGCAGTGATTGCACAACAAAACTGGATCCCTCATTCTATGGACATAAAAACAGCATTTCTACAAGGTACACAGATAAACAGGGAGATCTACATTCGCCCTCCAAAGGAAGCAGGATCTAAAGGAAAAATCTGGAAAATGAAAAAATGTGTCTATGGTCTCTGTGATGCTTCCCTTCAGTGGTACAATAGAGTCAAAGATGTTCTTCTTGGCACTGGGGCCAAGGTCTCTGCCATGGATCCGGCTGTGTTCTTCTGGACAAGCGAGCAACGAGAAGGAGAAATAGTCTATGGAATCCTGGCAAGTCATGTGGATGATTTCATATGGGCGGGAACTGCGGAATTTGAGCGACTCGTGATTCCTCACATCAGGAAATATTTTCGGGTTGGACGAGAGGAGGTGAAGACTTTCCGCTACGTCGGAATATCCCTGGAGACCAGATCTGGAGACTTGTTCGTTAGTCAAGCAGACTACGTGAAAAGCCTGAACTTTGTAAATGTGGACCCATCGAGAAAGTCCTCAAATGATTCTGTGAACACTACAGAGCGAGAACAGCTTGGTTCCAAAATAGGACAAATTTTGTGGATAGCCAAACAAAGTAGACCAGATGTCATGTTCGATGCCTGCTGCTTATCTGCAAACTTGAAAAATGCTATTGTCAGTGACATAAATGAAGTGAACAAGGTAATCAAACGGCTGCATTCGGACATGGTGACCTTGAAGTTTCAACAACTCGGGGACAAAACGGAGTTGAAGCTGGTGGTATTCAGTGATGCTTCACTTGGCAACTTACCAGACGGAGGTTCACAGGGTGGACATTTCATTGTGCTCATGGGAGCAAACGGACGTTTCTCGCCAATATGTTGGCAATCTCGACGGATTCGACGTGTGGTTCGAAGTTCACTAAGTGGGGAAACGTTGGCTCTTGCAGATGCTCTGGACACGGCAGTGTATCTGGCATCGATGTATGGTGAACTAACCTCAGGGACTTGGGACAGGATCACTCTGCCCATCATCTGTGTGTTAGACAGCTTTCCACTGTGTCAGGCACTCAAGTCCACTAAGGCAGTGTCAGAGAAACGACTCCGGAGAGAGATCAGTGCGATCAGAGAGATGTTGGACAACGGTCAAGTCGAGAACATTCTGTGGACTGGTAGCAAAGAACAGCTAGCAGACTGCCTTACCAAGAAAGGTGCTTCACCCTTGAAACTGTTAGAGGCACTGTCTGACGGCAAACTCAAAATTAGACTCTAAATCATATCGCTCCCATCTTTCGCATGAATTGCAGTTCATTATGCTTCGTTTCTTTTTCAGTTCCGGGGAAGATTGTGAACATTATGATACATGTGTGAACTTGATATGCACATTATGATATTGATGATGACCTCATTCAACTGTATGCATTATGATGTTACTTAAGTACATGTGTACTGGAAGTGTTTGGTGACAGGAAGTTACTGAGTAGCCATGTGCTAATTTGATGACATGAAGTAAAGTCTAGTTGTGGACAAAAAAGAGTTGTTGTTACATTCAGAGTGTACGTTTAGTTTTCAATAGATTAATGAATCAATTTCTAGGCTTAAATGCTTACTGTTAACTAGTATTGACATATAACCCCGACCCCTTTTCGATTTTGTAGATCAAACACCGGACAACCCGCCAAGTGTCAGGCATGCATCCAAGAGAACAGTGAGACGGAATTCAGCATTCTTAAGGAGGAACAGGTAACGTCAATGTTGAGCCCAATCACATATTTGATCAGTTCAGCTTTCAAACCGTAAATCAACTATGGTTTCCTAGTCGATACATATAGTTGAGGTGCGAACATGACACAGTAACTTTTTATGAACAACTGCCCAAAAGTATAATGTGTGTAGATTCAACTTTGTGAATTTCATCAAGCACTGTCTTATACCCATGTACAAAGAAATTAATCCACTTTGTAAACCACAGTATAATTATGCGAATGTGTATGAACTCAAGTGCGTTTATTTGCAAAGTTTGGTAATTTTCTTGTGTTCTTTTCTTGCTGCCTGCAGACTTTCCCCGATAATGGCATCAAACGGGAGATGGGGTCGCTACAAGCTGCTTGTATCAACAGAGAATGTTCATGGGCCGGAATCTTCAGAGATTATGAAGTAATATTGCTGCTTAATAATGCCACAATGGTTCATTAATATGATGATATTCCAGTATTCGTATCCTTACTTAGGGTATTTCGGCTGAAATGAGAGTAAATGTACAATGTGCACATAATTGTTGTATTTGAATAGGCAGTATAAATTCACTGAGAAAAACAGGTACAATAGGGAAATAACAATATGAAAGTCCATCCAAAAATTACTAGCATCAGTCTCATAACATTTATATCCTAAGGCGGAAAATTCTAGAAATATACAAATTTCAGTTAGATTTAGCTCACAGCCATGTGCTTCGGTTTGATTGAAGCATTCATCTTTCACGAGTGATCCATGAATGACGCCCCCTAGCAGCCAGTTAGCTAAACAATTGAAGAACTAAGAATTTATTTTGAGATTTGTGGGCTTTCAGCAGAATTCATGGCTGTGTTTCAATACAGGTTGTATAAGTAAAACAACTTTTTTTTTCCGAATATTTGACAGTACACACAGTTTTCTACGACAAAGTGTGATGCTCGCAATTTTTTTTTCTGTTCAGAACAAAAAATTATCATTCATTGGTACATTTCTAATTTTGATGTGGGTTGAATTCTTGTCACCAAAACTACCTACAAGCGAGGATAGTGCTTGACCCTGTCTGATGCTGGCTTGCTCAAATCAGAATCTTAGCTGTTTTGTATCTGGTACACAATATAAATATCTCAAAACTTTATCCAAAAAAAAACATTCTTAATATTTTGCACCAGGATTTTCCAGTGGCTACAGACAAAGTCACACACAAGCTTCAGAAAATACTTGTATTAAGTCCCCCGTGCTTTCATGTAATACACAGTCAAACTTTGAGATGTTCAATCCGTGTGCAAGTAAAATGTATGTTTCTCCAGGCAAATGGCTGCAGGTTTTAGGTGTACCTGTAATACATAGCTCGTTATTTTTGGACCACCGCCACCACTACAACTCTAATGATGTATTTCAATATGATTTTGTAGAGTGTGTTCGTATGCAAAAATGACCAAGGGTTAGAGAGGTTACTGGAGAAATATACAGTGCTGAGTGTTTCTTACTGGAATGGCATTTATGAGTTATAAATTGTTCAAACCTCTGATTGGTGAACGCCTTTGGGACCCAGCAAAATGTACAATCTTTCAGACGAAGATTTGTTTTCGGTTGCCACGTTCAGCTATCTGATTTTAGAGCAATGAATTTTTTTTTTTTCATAAATATTGAAAATGTGGCTGTCAAAGTCTATTCTGATAAGGGGCAATTTGGAAAAATTGTTCCTGTGAATCAGTTCTCAGTATTTTTGTCCTCGGTAACTTTGAAAGTAAATATTCGGACAGATGAAAAGAATGGTCACAATATGTCTTGCCAATAGGTAGTATGGTCACCAAAGAATTCCTTTAGCAAACATGCACATCATACAGTGTAATTTCTTTATCTTTGTATGGTAGTCAGGTTCCATAGATCTGAAAGCAGGGAATTTGCTTGTTGGTGACAAAAATTCACTCAACCTGTATTAAAACTGAATCAGTATATTAGTTTGGTGCAATGTATTTAGCAGTTGTGCTAAGAAAAACTTGTACATGCAAGATCTCCGCCATGAATTCTGCCAGGATTTAACATGATGCATATCATTATTGTCCACCTTCCAACGAGTTATTCTGATGAACCCTTCCCCAAAAAGCACAGGAATGAAGGCAGATGTGCGATAGTTTCTGGGTTTGAATCCCATTCTGGTCGAAGCATCCCTTGTTCAGTTAAATAATTTTCCCATATTTATGTTCGGTAATTGGAAAGCCTGATATGCATAATGTGAGTTCCCTTCGTATCATCCCAGTCATCATTAGTGTGTGAACATGATAAACTGCTGGCTGCCGGGATATATTTTCCATCATCAAAAGTGGGCTCTGAACAAGTCCCTGATTGATTCAATTTGGAGGGTAGGGATCGAGTAACCCTTATACCCTATTCAGGAATTTGTCATGTGCACATGAGTTCTCAGAGTTGGGTACTAACAACTGATGGGAAAACGTTATATATCGAGGTAGCAAATAACGCAGCCTTCAAGTGATAGAAATATGAGACAAACTGTAGTTCAGGCTACACTGCTTGTAGCAGGAATGCAAGTTTAATGTTGGTCATGACCATGTGTTTGATTTAGATAAAAACTCAATGTTTATTACAATATTTTATTCTCATATAATTAACATGAAATACATAACATGCATAAAGGTACATGAAATAATATATCGTGATACTTGACACATGTTCTGAATATATTGTACAAAAATTGTATGTAAGTTCACATGCAAATAAAAAACAAAACAAGAAAAAAACAATGCGATAAAATTTTAATGAAATATGTTCATATTTAAAATTATAGCATGTTATATTATAGCATATTTATAATTATAGTTGACGTATGATTCTAGATGAATCTATTTCATAATAAAAATACGTATACTGCATTGGTCCTAATAGTAGCACGGCGAGCCAAAGCAAGACTTCCTGCGGCAGTACTCGCAAAATTGGGGGTGGGCACTCTAATGTTTGGGCACGTGTCATTATTAGGACCAATTACGGTATATGAGATGTGATATCTTCATCTAGTCACAGTTATTTAACTACTTGCAAGTTCCTTTATTTAGACTTACTTGTATATATGTCTCCAAAGACCATGATGCAATTGGTGTTTGATATCAAAGTTAAGTACTGCGAAGCAAGCAATGTTTGAAGTTACAATGTGAAGTTACACTGGCAGTTTGATGGTTTTGACAAATATCGGCTGCCTAGTTTACTGAACATGTTGGATTGGGAATTCCTATTCAAAATTATTAGTCACTCACCTGCCTACCTGTCAGCCATTTAGTATGAAATTGAGAAGGATCTTAACCCAAGTTCATTATTACCAACAGTTAATTCCTTACATGTGTAGGGTAATAAGTTTCTGAAGTGAAATTTACAAGTTTTAACTGCCATCATAATGGTCTGCTCAGATACCTGTTCTGACCACACACTGTGTTACAATATCTAGAACTTTACTTTCTGTGTGCTGAAGGAGATTTGCATATTTCATGCCATTTATTCATGGGTAAAATAACAATGATGTCATTCTACTGAATATCATTTCTTGAATGAAATTGGGTACTTCTCTAAAGTGTTACACATATTATCTAGAAGTGTACTTTAGAAACTCTTTTTAATAGCCGAAAATTGTACACATAGCTGCTTCATGTTCAATATGTTTAATATACTGTATGTAATCGATATGCATGTGTCTTTTGCTGACTCTATCAGTATGCAAATGATTACCATTATCCTAATTTGGTTTCCCATTTAATATACAAAGGATTACCCTTTTCCTTGGTTCCTTGCCCATTTAATATGCAAAGGATATCGTTTTTCCTGGGTAGCATGCCCATTCGATATGCGGAGGATTACTCTTATTCTGGGCTGATTGCCCATTTAATATGCAAAAGACTGCCCTTACAAGGGTTGCTTGCCCCTTTTGATATGCAATGGATAACTCTTATTCTGGGCTGCTTACTCATTTAATATGCAAGGGATTACTCTTATTCTGGGCTGATTGCCCATTTAATTACAAAAGACTGCCCTTACAAGGGTTGCCTGCTCCTATTGATAAGCAATGGATAACTCTTATATTCTGGGCTGTTTACTCATTTAATATGCAATGGATTACTCTTATTCTGGGCTGCTTGCCCATTCAATATGCAATGGATAACTCTTATTCTGGGCTGTTTACTCATTTAATATGCAATGGATAACTCTTATTCTGGGCTGCTTGCCCATTCAATATGCAATGGATTACTCTTATTCTGGGCTGCTTGCCCATTCAATATGCAATGGATAACTCGTATTCTGGGCTGCTTACTCATTTAATATGCAATGGATAACTCTTATTCTGGGCTGCTTGCCCATTCAATATGCAATGGATAACTCTTATTCTGGGCTGCTTGCCCATTCAATATGCAATGGATAACTTATTCTGGGCTGCTTGCCCATTCAATATGCAATGGATAACTCTTATTCTGGGCTGCTTGCCCATTCAATATGCAATGGATAACTCTTATTCTGGGCTGCTTGCCCATTCAATATGCAATGGATTACTCTTATTCTGGGCTGCTTGCCCATTCAATATGCAATGGATAACTCTTATTCTGGGCTGCTTACTCATTTAATATGCAAGAGATTACTCTTATTCTGGGCTGCTTGCCCATTCAATATGCAATGGATAACTCTTATTCTGGGCTGCTTACTCATTTAATATGCAAGAGATTACTCTTATTCTGGGCTGCTTGCCCATTCAATATGCAATGGATTACTCTTATTCTGGGCTGCTTACTCATTTCATATGCAAGGGATAACTCTTATTCTGCATGTTCTGGGCTGCTTGCCAATTTAATATGCAAGGGATAACTTTTTTTTGGGGCTGGTTGCCTCTTCAATATGCAAAAGACTGCTCTTATCTGGGCTGTTTGCCCATTTAGTATGCAAGGGATGACACTCATTCTGGGCTTCTTGCCCATTTATTATGGAAGGCATTACTCTAATTCTGGGCTGCTTTCCCATTTAATATGGGAGGGATTACTCTTTCTCTGGATTGCTTGCCCATTTAATATGCAAGGGATTACTCTTATCCTGCGCTACTTGCCTATTCAATATGCAAGGGATTAATCTTATCCTGGGTGGCTTGCCCATTTGATATGCAAAGTATTACCCTATCATGGGTTGCTTTCCCATTTAATATGTAAAAGATAACCCTTATTCTGGGCTGCTTGCCCATTTACTATGCAAAGTTTTACACCTATCCTGGGTTACTTGTTGATTTGAAATGCAAATGATTACCTTACCATGGGTTGCTTGCCCATTTAATATGCGAAGGATTACACTACCATGGGTTGCATGCCCATTTAATATGCAAAGGATTATCCTACCATGGGTTGCATGCCCATTTAAAATGCAAAGGATTACCCTATCATGGGTTGTCTGCCCATTTAATATGCAAAGGATTACCCATCGGATTGCATGCTCATTTAATATGCAAAGGATTACCCTATCATGCTTTGCTTGCCCATTTAATATGCAAAGGATTACCTATCATGGGTTGTTTGCCCATTTAAGATGCAAAGGATTACCTATCATGGGTTGTTTGCCCATTTAATATGCAAAGGATTACCCTACCATGGGTTGTTTGCCCATTTAATATATAAAGGATTACCTACCATGGGTTGCATGCCCATTTAATATGCAAAGGATTACCTTATCATGCTTTGTGTGACCATTTAAAATGCAAAGAAATATACTACTATCATGGGTTGCATGTCCATTTAATATGCAAAGAATTACCTTACCATGGGTTGCATGCCCATTCAATATGCAAAGGATTACCCTATCATGGGTTGTTTGCCCATTTAATGAGCAAAGGGCTATCTATCCTTGGGTTGTTTGCCCATTTAAGATGCAAAGGATTGCCTATCATGGGTTGTTTGGCCATTTAATATGCAAAGGATTACCCTACCATGGGTTGTTTGCCCATTTAATATGTAAAGGATTACCTACCATGGGTTGCATGCCCATTTAATATGCAAAGGATTAACTTATCATGCTTTGCGTGACCATTTAAAATGCAAAGAAATATCCTACCATCATGGGTTGCATGCCCATTTAATATGCAAAGAATTACCCCACCATGGGTTGCATGCCCATTTAATATGCAAAGGATTACCTTATCATGATTTGTTTGCCCATTTAATATGCAAAGAATTACCTTACCATGGGTTGCATGCCCATTTAATATGCAAAGGATTACCCTATCATGGGTTGTTTGCCCATTTAATATACAAAGGACTACCCTACCATGGGTTGTTTGCCCATTTAATATGCAAAGGATTATCTATCATGGGTTGTGTGCCCATTTAATATGCAAAGGATTACCTTATCATGATTTGTTTGCCCATTTAATATGCAAAGTATTACCCTACCATGGGTTGCATGTCCATTTAATATGCACATGATTACCTTACCATAGGTTGCATGTCCATTTAATATGCAAAGCATCACCCAACCATTGGTTGCATGCCGATTTAATATGCAAAGGATTACCCTACCATGGGTTGCATGACCATTTAATATGTAAAGGATTACCTTATCATGATTTGTTTGCCCATTTAATATGCAAAGTATTACCCTACCATGGGTTGCATGTCCATTTAATATGCACAGGATTACTTACCATAGGTTGCATGTCCATTTAATATGCAAAGCATCACCTTACCATTGGTTGCATTTCAATTTAATATGCAAGGGATTACCCTACCATGGGTTGCATGCTCATTTAATATGCAAAGGATTACCCTACTATAGGTTGCATATCCGTTTAATTTGCAAAGGATCACCCTACCATGGGTTGCTTGCCCATTTAATATGCAAAGGATTACCCTACCATGGGTTGCTTGCCCATATAATATGCAAACGATTACCCTACCATGGGCTGCATGCCCATTTAATATGCAAAGGATCACCCTGCCATTGGTTGCATATCCGTTTAATATGCAAAGGATTACCCTACCATGAGTGCATGCCCATTTACTATGCAAAGGAACACCGAACCACAGGTTGCATGCCCATTTAATATGCAAAGGATTACTTTACCATGGGTTGCATGCCCATTTAATATGCAAAGGATTACCCTACCATGGATTGCATGCCCATTTAGTATGCAAAGGATTACCCTATCATGGGTTACATGCTCATTTACTATGCAAAGGAACACCGAACCACAGGTTGCATGCCCATTTAATATGCAAAGGATTACTTTACCATGGGCTGCATGCCCATTTAATATGCAAAGGATCACCCTACCATGGGTTACATGCTCATTTAATATGCAAAGGACTACCCTACCCCAAAGGTTGCATGCCCATTCCATATGCAAAGGATTACCCTACCTTGGGTTGCATGCCCATTTAATATGCAAAGGATTACCATATCATGGGTTGCTTGCCCATTTAATATGCAAAGGATAACCTATCATGGGTTGTTTGCCCATTTAATATGCAAAGGATTACCCTACCATGGGTTGTTTGCCCATTTAATATGGAAAGGATTACCTATCATGGGTTGTTCGCCCATTCATTATGCAAAGGATTACCTATCATGGGTTGTTTGCCCATTTAATATGCAAAGTATTACCCTACCATGGGTTGAATGCCCATTTAATACGCACAGGATTAACTTACCATAGGTTGCATGTCCACTTAATATGCAAAGCATCACCCTACCATTGGTTGCATGCCGATTTAATATGCAAAGGATTACCCTACCATAGGTTGCATATCCATTTAATTTGCAAAGGATCTCGTTACTATTGGTTGCATGCAGATTTAATATGAAAGGATTACCCTACCATGGGTTGCATGCCCATTTAATATGCAAAGGATTACCCTTTCTTGCTTTGCTTGGCCATTTAATATGCAAAGAATTACCCTACCATGGGTTGCATGCCGATTTAATATGCAAAGGATTAACCTACCATGAACTGCATGCCCATTTAATATGCAAAGGATTACCCTTTCTTGCTTTGCTTGGCCATTTAATATGCAAAGGATTATCTATCATGGGTTGCATGCCCATTTAATATGCAAAGGATTACCCTTTCTTGCTTTGCTTGGCCATTTAATATGCAAAGAATTACCCTACCATGGGTTGCATGCCCATTTACTATGCAAAGGATTAACCTATCATGAACTGCATGCCCATTTACTATGCAAAGGACTACCGAACCACAGGTTGCATGCCCATTTAATATGCAAAGGATTACTTTATTATGGGTTGCATGCCCATTTAATATGCAAAGGATAACCCTACCATGGATTGCATGCCCCTTTAATATGCGAAGGATTACCCTATCAGGAGTTGCATGCCCATTTAATATGCAAAGGATTACTCTATCATGGGTTACATGCCCATTTAATATGCAAAGGACTACCCTGCCAAAGGTTGCATGCCCATTCCACATGCAAAGGATCACCCTACCATGGGTTGCATGCCCATTTAATATGCAAGGGATTACCCCATTATAGGTTGCATGCCCATTTAATATGCAAATTATTACCCTACCATGGGTTGCATGCACTTTTAATATTGTAAAGGATTACCCTATCAAGGGTTGTTTGCCCATTCAATATGCAAAGGATTACCCTACCATAGGTTGCATGCCCATTTAATATGCAAAGGATTATCTATCATGGGTTGCATGCCCATTTAATATGCAAAGGATTACCCTTTCTTGCTTTGCTTGGCCATTTAATATGCAAAGAATTACCCTACCATGGGTTGCTTGCCCATTCAATATTCAAAGGATTACCCTACCATGCTTTGCTCGCCCATTTAATTTTCAAAGGATTACTCTTATCCTGGGTTGCTTGCCCATTCAATATGCAAAGGATTACCCTACCATCTTTTGTTTGCCCATTTAATACTGGTGTGCAAAAGATTACCCTGCCATGGGTTGTTTGCCCTTTTAATATGCAAAGGATTACCCTTATCCTGGGTTATTTGCTCATTTAATATGCAAGGATAACCCGACAATGGTTGCTTGCCCATTTAATATGCAAAGGATTACCCTTATCGTGGCTTGCTTGCACATGCCAATGATTGCCTTTATTCCGGGCTGCTTGCCCATTTTATATTGTAAAGCTTGTGTCTTCAGGTTGTTCACCCGTTCAGCATGCAAATGACTGCATTTATTCTCAGGACCTCAGCAATAAGTAAATTAGTCTGTAATGGTACCAGAGACTAATCTTTAGAATATTGAGAATAGGTATAATATTTACATGAAAAATTGAATGTGTTATTAGTTGAGGATTTTTTCAGTGCTCACAGTGTTTGTGGTAATCAACATGTGCTGATATTTGTCAACAGGTTTGTCATCATTGCAGACTGGTTATAACAATAATATTTTACTAATAATGAATATGAACAATTTTTAGGTAGACTAGGAGTTTCCAAGTTATTCTTGAGGAAGTATCCTTTGCTTTATCTCACCTGAAATCCTTTTTGCCAACAAATATTTGTTACCTGTATCTTTCTTGAGATTTCCACAATAATCAGTGGTTCCTTCGTTCGGAGGATACTATGGATTTGTATCCGTCGCGGCAGCGACGGCAGCATTTTTCTCGGACCTACCTTGTGTAGATACCTACTGTGAATCTATCCTTTCTCATCCTGACCAGTTCAGAATTTTACTATATTTGTAACATTACCATATTTATTCAATTAGTTCACTCTAATAATTCGAACACCAAAAATTACTGAAGACAATAATTTTCAAATTGACTCGTTTAGTTCGAACAGGCAAATTTACGATCAAAATTTCGATTGAAACAACGAACGAAATCGACTTGTCAGATGCCAAAACTGACAACTCACCAGGCGGCAGCACTACGAAATGAGTAATCAGCGATATATTCGCCAGGTGGCAGTGTAGAGGTACATTATGACGGACTCATAATGTACCTCTATGATATGAGCAGAAATATTGAAAGCGCGGACCTCAGAGTGCCAGGCGGTTTGCGAAGTTTTTCCGATTCCAGTGACTCGATTCCAGTGTCTCGGTATATATACTTACGCTAGTATTGTGATCCACAGATAGCACTACATCTATTAAAATTGCGGAATCACCGACCAGTGAAATTGTACCCCCTGTTTTTCCAGACCCATGAGCCTGTCTGTCCTCACAAGAGCGAGCAATGTGACCTGTGCGGGGGGTCGTTCAAGCCGCAAGAACTGGCCGCGCACAAGGAATCGGATTGTCCCGCCAAACCAGGGCAGTGCAAGTACTGCGGACAGAATATGACCATCGGCAAACTGAAGGTAAGTAACTAAGGTTTATTCAGATATTTAGATTTTATAAACAGTGCCGTGATTCTTATCAGTTTATGTAATGATCAATATAGAATATATGTTTTAATATTTGTTTTATATACATGTACTCCGATCTTACTAAATATATATCTGAGCACTGTTCACTATGATACTCATGAAACTACTCATAAAATATTCGTACAACTAACAACTCATTATATAACTATGCATATTTAAGAAAAAGGCATGGACTTTCATCCATTAGATTTGAGCTGTTAGTAAAGGATAAAACACAGTATAATTTATTAAAAGTGAACATGGTGAATAACAGAATTAAGAAGTGATGTAAGAAATCAGTATTTTGAAGTGGGAAACTGTCAGATAGGTTTTTTGAGGGAGATAATAATTAAAAAATATACAGAGGACTTCTATAAACATATATATTTTTGATATCAATTTGAGCGTGGGGATTGCAGTCTTGTGTGTCCCTGATAAATGCATATATATATGGTGAATGATGCTGAGTCAGATATTATTTGAAAATTAATTCAGTGAGTTATTTTATAAACTATGCATGTATTCACCTCGAGAATAGTTCTGCCGCCAAAGGGTTGATTTGATGCTTAGATTAGTTCAGCATTATTATGACGAGGGTCAATCATATTAGTGACAAGTTTGATTGTGGAAAAATAAATCGTTGAAAATTTGTTTTTGTGATTATTCCAAACACACGTGAGTGACAAACACAAAAACACTCATCACGTATCAATAATGAATCTTTGTAAAAACTAATACTCAGAACCTCTAGTGATGCACAATGTATACACATTCAAATATTTAATTTATCCCCACAAAGATGGCATAAATTAAATATAATTCGAAGTATTTTGAGGGATATCAGCGCAGCTGCATGGTAGTGGAAGCATTTTTCACAAAACTGAGAATCATCGCAACGCAGTGGCAAAGAGTTTGAAAATACACTGCAGTGGTATGTATGCCTACAAACAAGTGATCATCACACATTTTGACAGTCCAATGTGCAGTATATAGCGTATGTGAGTGTGGAAAAGTTTACTTAAATTGATGACCTGATATAGATCTAGTGTTATTATTCTAGCAAACTAGTTCATCAATTTTAATATGTAAGACTTTTCCTGTTCCCACGCAACCACCAAATTATGCACAATCACCAGAATATACACTCAAAAGTTCAAAACAATATGCAGGAATAACTAGAAGTTTTGCACCCAACAAAGATTTGCCACATCGCTACTTATAAACAAAGGAAAGATATCGAGAGCAAAAGGCATATTTAGTCCATCGGAAATGAACACAATGTACATGTAGTAGTAACATGCGACTGTATAAGCGAATACAGTACAAGCTAGTACACACAATGTCAACAGTGACCAATCCCATGTATACTTCTACATACATATACATGTACCAATACTATATACCTGGGTTTACCTGGGGGTGGGGGGGGGGGGGGTGGGGAGGGGAGACGGATGCTATTACAAGATCACAATGCACAGAGGTGGGGGAGGGGAATCAGATGTCATCATATTTATGGTAAAACAATGCATACTGCGTAGGTGTCTTTGATAGCAGGGCCTGGGAAATATATGATAAATCTCATGTTAAATACAGAACTCAACCATCGTTAAGCCAGAGCAGCAAATACAAGTTGTTCAATAGCATGATTATTCCAGATTATCATGGTTATATTCTCAAGCTACTAGCTGGGACAATAAAAATTGGAAATGTATGCATATTTCTTCATATTTATACCGGTAATGCTGGATTTTTGGTCTAAAACTATGTAAATTCATACAACAAGCATATATCCATATGGATACATATTTCTTACCAATTCAGTGGATCCATTATATTGATACAAATTCATTACAAATTCATCAGAACAATAAATATTAGCAAAATCAAATGCAATCATCAACGCATGTAGTCAGGAAGAAGAGGAATTGTCATCATTAAGTCATCATCGAGTTTTCAGTCTCATTAAAAAAACATGCCCACTTAACTTGTCGTCATTCCAGTTTCTATCATTGGTAGTTGATCATTCCCATTTGTACCATGATCCACTTGTGGTCAGTCTTCTGTGAATACATAGTGAAGTCCATCTTCTAGTCCATCTCTGTAAATACACAATGAAGTTTTATTTCAACCTTGCAATAGTTGCTTGTAGTGTGTGAAAAATTCATTTAAGAAAGTAAATGTTTATCTGTAGGTCAAACTCAACATGCTGTAAGAGGGAGACAGTCAGTGAGACTGGAATAACGTCCTGGACTTTGTTTGGGATATTGTACAATGTATACTACTAGCTGGCTCTTGGCCAGTTCTTAGAGCATCAACTCATTACTATCATAGTTTGCAGTATTATGAATTGGAGACTTTGGGGGATACATTTTCTCAGTTATATACAACCATACTCTCTAGTCATATTTTAGCCAGACGAGTCAGATCATATGAGCCTCTATACATGACAGAGCTTATGAATATTCATGTATTTTGGATGAATAATTCATATGGTTATGCAGTAGTAGGCGTTGTAGCAAAGTGAGGTCTATTTGAATTTCCCCAGTCAAAAGTTCAATAAAATTGGTGTAGTCAATAATATTGCCTGAATAGCAGGAAATTACCATACTGGGCACAGGGCCATCCAATCATATTGAATGATTCGATGCTTCAAAGTGGGGGATGCTGAAAAAACTACAATATGTACTCTTGGAATGGGGCAATGTGGGAAATCCCACCCAGCAAATGTTATAACCGCATGCATGTAACTACATATAACAGCAGCTGGAAAGTTACTGGAATTCCCAGTCGTTACACCTATCTGTTTTCTACCTGGGAAAACTTTGGTTTTTCCAGTGTAGACTTCCCGAAGTATAGTATCCAGGCAAGCTCCATATCATTCATACATGTAAAAACATCGTTTGTACAGACTGAAGACTGTAGAAGTTCAATTCCGCATTCATACATCACTTGATGGCTTCTGCTTACAAATTTCTAGCGGAAATCAATGCTAATAAATCCCTACAATCAGCTTCGTGATCTGACTTCCTGGTTCTTCTAAATCTAACTGCGTAGAATCAGCAATGACATCATAAAACCACTTTATAAAACCCCACCATCAGCATTACGTTCCAAACTAGAAGCGACTTTTAAGGAATGTCGATCGAGCAACTTCTATCGAAAGCAGGAACCATGATCGGTACATTATGATTTCAGCGGAGTCATAAATCCAGGGCGTCAAGTATCAATAGAGGTGGTACATGTCCAACGAGAACTACGCACACAATAAACATGACATAGATGAAACTTTGACATACTTAGTAGACAAAACATCATATTCAATGTTCACACACAAAATGATACGACGCACTTTTGTAGGAAAACGAAAGCACATGCAAAAAGAAAAAAAAATACATGATAAACAAACTACTGTAAATCCTTGAATTGTTCGTGTCCTTTTATTTTTGCTAATTTTGCTAATGGAACCAAATTGCAAATATTTGAGGATGCGAATTGAAAAAAAAAGTGTTGAATGCCAATGCACCACACATGTTTTCTGGTAAAAACGCAAAATTAAAGGGTGCGAATAAGTCCACTTGATCAAAATGCAAGAATTAAAGGATGCAAAATTATCTGGATTTACAGTACATGTAAGCTACATCAAGTCATATATATTCAGTGCACGACTCTTGAAAATGGCTTCAAGAGGTAATAACCGTATGTTGGTCGCAAGCACTTAGGTATTAGGCACACAAACATGGTTAGGTAACTTGGCGAATTATTGGTGCACACAGTATGCCAATACCAGGGTGTTCTAGTACCTTGTTTATGGATCAATAACGTTTTGGTATGGCCTG
Organism: Terebella lapidaria; assembly: GCA_949152475.1. Lineage (NCBI taxonomy): Eukaryota > Metazoa > Annelida > Polychaeta > Terebellida > Terebellidae > Terebella > Terebella lapidaria. The sequence goes on along the minus strand of OX424566.1, from coordinate 27,061,795 downwards.
CGGCTCGCCAGCAATAAAAAAGATTTATGTGTTCTACTTTCAAAACTTTGGTCAAGGTCCAGGAAGCATTACTAGTAATTTCATCATGAGACTCTAGCATGTCTAGCAACGCCCACTGTTTTGTTTTCAAGTTCTTACACACCTTGGATATGTGATTATCTTGGATTTGTTGGCATGTGACATTCCAAAATACATGTAAGTGGTACTCTAATTTGGTATTTTATCCAAAAGTGTTAATCAACATTCCGTTGGGACTATTCAAACATTTGAATTAATATATGGAAATTTCAAAAATATATATACAGACATCATAATTATATAAATAATTTAATTTTCTGAGCAGAACAAATAAAACTGATAATAAATGTGCATGTATATACACATCATTTCGAACTTAGCTGTACATGTAGTTTTAGTTTTGAATATTGAGCATGAAAAAATGGACTTTTGGCAGATGGTATATCCTTTAGTTACCTTCAACACAACATTAAGGTAATATCAATTTAGTTATCATCCATCGCAATACGATGTACAATCATGTTCATAAACAGTATATTACAAAATATTGTGAAATGTTGCCCTTGTAAACAATATTCAAGATAGAGCTAGAGTTTGATTGAACACAGCATCTTTGTGGGCAATTGTTTGGTGACCTTCAACTTGAATTGAATGATCCAGTGTGTTTACCATCAAGGTGGCAGTTGTTTTCAGATATAAGACAGTAATACACGTCATGAAAATGTATGGTCTTTCTTCTGGGACCTTGCTTAGAGCAACTGCCTTCGAAACCAGTCAATATTTCTTGAAAACTATATTTCATATTAAAAATGCTAAACTAACTGAATGAAACATACTCACATCAAATGTAATGAAAATAACCAGTCCCCAGGGAAATTTTGCTCATTTGAATAGGCGGTTCTCGCGTAATACAGAAACTGTATCCATCACACGCAGATGTAAACAAAGACTGACAATTCCATGCACATCATGGTATATCACTGATTAATTTCTCACAACTACATTATATATGCACATACGAACTGGACAATGTACTTGATGTGCACTTTTAAGCGCGATTTGAGCATTTGTTCACATTTGGGTTTGATGGATACACTTCGTTTGTTTATTTACAAAACCGGTACAAAATGGGCACTAATTGTCAAAATCATTGAGCACACCTTTTCTTATATTGCATTAGATGTGTTTAACAAAAAATTGGTTTTGAAAAAAAATATTGCATACATACAAAGGCAGCAGCTTTAGGCTTGAGCTAACTCTGGGTTCAGTTTTGTATTTGTTTGAATGGTGAAGAAGACTTTCGATTGTGTGGGAATATTATATCATAACAACGAGTATAATTTGTAGCTATGTGTAATTGTATCGAGCAGTTAAGTTGTATTTTCCTTGACAACACATAACCATTTGTGCTTAATCCGAACATCACTTATCCTGAAATGCCAACTACCTGGTAGTCTAGCACTAAAATATAGTCAGTAAATAGTTAGTATTGAATAGTCCAAAATGGATAGTCCAATTAAAAGTTATCAAATAGTCCAGTGCTAAAAATGATCAATATTTGATAATGTTACTAGGTAGTCTAGCACCGAAGTAGACGTCAAGACTTAAAAGATGCCTTGCGGACATTTAGGTGTAAAGACTAATTTTCAACATGTTTGCCTCAGGTGATGAGTCCAAAAATAACATCCGTTCTGCCCTATGACACACCGTTTCTGAGATACTAGTATCAAACAAAAATGAAACAGAGATTGCAGACCCCCGCCCCTTCAGATTTAGTTACTAAAATTAAAGCTGATAACACTTACAGTGGTCCCTGTAAGATAAGACACCTCCGAAATAAGACTTCCCTGTCTGTAAAGACTTTCGTATTCCCCAAAGATCAATTTAACATGCAAACGAACCTGTGAAATAAGACTTCCTGTGAGATAAGACCTCATTTTACCTGCAAAAGGTGAGGTCTTATCTTACAGGGTCCACTGTAATTCAACTTGGACGATAATCTGATATTTTGGTCGTACAACCATTTATCATACATCAAATGGTGATGAATTGGCCATAGGAAAAGACAAAAATCATGGGAGAAATAATTATATGGGGGCTAGGGTAACAAGAAATGCCAACTTAGAAAAAAAATTTCGAGTCAAGGTCAAAGTTCATCCTCAATACCCCTTAGACACGTTTGTCAAGGGCGCTGAGTCTGAAAATAACGTCTGTTTCACACTAAGACGCACCGTTTCTGAGATATTGACACAAATTAAATGCTGACTTTGCAAAAAAATTCAGGTCATGGTCAAAGTTCATCCCCAATACTGCTAAAACATGTTATTGTATCCCCCGAACAAAGTTCGGCGGATACTATGGATTTGCGATCGTCGCGCCGCGTCCGCGCCCGCGTCCGCGTCCGCCGCGTCCGCAGACACTTTCTTGTGAACGCGCTACAGCTTGCAAATCTGAACCGATTTTGATAATATTTTATAGGGACATGTCTTGTGGTAAGATCCCGACACCAATCGATTTTGGTTGCCATAGCAACCAAATTGGTCGATTGGTGACACATTTTGTGCTCAAATTACCCTGTTTAACAAACATGGCTTGTGAACGCCCTACAGGTGGGAGTTTTCGATGAATGATGATGAAATCGCACAGGCTCAATGAGAAAGAATGTCACACAAAACCTATTCTTTTTCAGAATGATCAAGTAAATATTAATTAGCTAGCAGGCTAACTTATTACGACCATTGAAATACCCACTTTGACGGGTAAGTGGTCACTCCAATACCCGGTACTATGAAAGCGAATGGCACTGGATTCTTGTTCGGAATAGACAACTGATGCTTTTGGTGAAAACAAAACAATATTACCGAATAAGTTAACATCAGTTTTACTAGTTAAGTCTATTATTGACCAAAATAAAAATAGTCAAGACAAGAAACATTTATTATTGAGCTCAACAAGGTGAAGGTCTTGTCCAGTAGAGATTTCATGGCAGTAACTGAATAATTTAATATTAGGTTTACTAGTTAGGTCTATTATTGACCACAATAAAAATAGTAAAGACAAAAAACAATTATTATTGAGATTAACAAGGTGGAGGTCTTGTCCAGTAGAGATTTCGTGGCTGAAACTGAATAATTTAATATTAGGTTTACTAGTTAAGTCTATTATTGACCACAATAATAATAGTTAAGACAAAAAACTTTTATTATTGAGATTAACAAGGTGGAGGTCTTGTCCAGTAGAGATTTCATGGCTGTAACTGAATAAGTTAACATCAGTTTTACTAGTTAAGTCTATTATTGACCAGTATGAAATTAGTTAAGACAGGAAACATTTATTATTGGGTTCAACAAGGTACAGATTCTACCCAGTAGAGATTCCATGGCTATAACTGAATAAGTTAACATTAGTTTTACTAATCAAGTCTATTATTGATCACAATAAAAAAAGTTAAAACATGAAACATTTATTATTGCGCTCAACAAGGTAAAGGTTTTGTTCAGTAGAGATTTCATAGCTGTACCCATAATGTTGGGGGATCAATCCATTCCTGTGACCAGCTTCTGGAGATTATTTGGTAAGAAAAAATAAGTTAATGAATATTTTAGTTGTTATGAGTGTTACTGCATGGAATAGAAATATTTAAGGTCCGCAATACTGCTATCGATGAAACACACTGCTCTAACAGTACAGGGTATGATATTTTGTTTGAATTAACATATTTTGGGGAACAGGGATGATAGGGCCATAGGGGGATACACCCACGCGGTCGTTGGCGACCGAATCGTCTAGTTTTAGGGTGATGAGACAGAAAAAATTTCCGTTTCACTTTACGACACGCTGTCCGGAGATCTCGACGGGAAAAAAATTACCGACTCAGCAAAAAAATTTCAGGTCAAGGACAAAGTTCATCCCTAATACCCCCAAGGGATTTTTCTTAAGGGCGGCGATCCTGAAAATAACATTCGTTTCACTCTACGACGCACCATTACCAAGATTCACAGGAAGCTGCGAGATGAATCAGCAAAAAATTCTATTGAGCTGAAGGTCAAAGGTTGATTGACAGATGAACACCAAATTAGATAAGTTCTTCCCTTGTGGTACATGAAACTACATATAATTGCAAAGTTCTGTGGCCGTTGCCTGTATACATTTTGAGTTATTATCTGGATAACCTGGATAAGGCTAGTTATTATCTGGATAAGGCCAATCCTTTGTATATTAAATGGGCAAGCAACCCGAAGAAAAGGCCAATCATTTTCATATTAAATGGGCAAGCAACCCAAAGAAAAGGCCAATCCTTTGTATATTAAATGGGCAAACAACCCAGGATACGGCCAATCATTTGCATACTGAATGGACCAGCAACCTAGGAGAAGGCCAATCATTTGCATATTAAATTGCGAGCAACCCAGAATAAGGCCAATCATTTGCATATTAAATGGTCCAGCAACCCAGGATACGGCAAATCCTTTGTATATTAAATGGGCAAGCAACCCAAAGAAAAGGCCAATCATTTGTTCATTAAATGGGCAAGCAACCCAATGAAAAGGCCAATCTTTTGCATATTGAATGGGCAAGCAACCCAGGATAAGGCCAACCATTTGTATATTAAATGGGCAAGCAACCCAAAGAAAAGGCCAATCATTTGCTCATTAAATGGGCAAGCAACCCAATGAAAAGGCCAATCTTTTGCATATTAAATGGGCAAGCAACCCAGGATAAGGCCAATCATTGCGCATTAAATGGGCGAGCAACTTGGGATAAAGGCCAATCATTTGCATAATGAATGGGCCAATCTTTTGCATATTAAATGGGCAAGCAACCCAGGGTAAGGCCAATCATTTGCGTATTAAATGGGCGAGCAACTTGGGATAAAGGCCAATCATTTGCATAATGAATGGGCCAGCAACTCAGGATAAGGCCAATCATTTGCATAATGAATGGACCAGCAACCAAGGATAAGGCCAATCATTTGCATATTAAATGGTCCAGCAACCCAGGAAACGGCAAATCCTTTGTATATTAAATGGGCAAGCAACCCAAAGAAAAGGCCAATCATTTGCTCATTAAATGGGCAAGCAACCAAATGAAAAGGCCAATCTTTTGCATATTAAATGGGCAAGCAACCCAGGATAAGGCCAATCATTGCGCATTAAATGGGCGAGCAACTTGGGATAAAGGCCAATCATTTGCATAATGGATGGGCCAGCAACCAAGGATAAGGCCAATCATTTGCATATTAAATGGTCCAGCAACCCAGGATATGGCAAATCATTTGTATATTAAATGGGCAAGCAACCCAAAGAAAAGGCCAATCATTTGTTCAGTAAATGGGCAAGCAACCCAATGAAAAGGCCAATCTTTTGCATATTAAATGGGCAAGCAACCCAGGATAAGGCCAACCATTTGTATATTGAATGGGCAAGCAACCCAAAGAAAAGGCCAATCATTTGCTCATTAAATGGGCAAGCAACCCAATGAAAAGGCCAATCTTTTGCATATTAAATGGGCAAGCAACCCAGGATAAGGCCAATCATTGCGCATTAAATGGGCGAGCAACTTGGGATAAAGGCCAATCATTTGCATAATGAATGGGCCAATCTTTTGCATATTAACCCTTTCCCGTCGAAAGTTGCATTTATGCATTCCCACGCTGTGGCGAAAGTTGCATTTTTTTTGACGTTATGACGCAATTTGACCGTTTCTGTCACACCGCCGGTTGATCGGCTACGTTCATTCTTAATCGCGTTGACAAACATTTCTTCTGAGCTCGACTGATTATTCAAGTTATATTTATACAATAAATCTGCCTAATATTCTCAAACACTGTACTGAAACACAGTAAAATGCAATTTATTTCGAGCAAGTTTTCTTGTTGTTTAGTCAAACTGTCATGGCGGATGTTGTTGATCACATGAGCTTGGCTTGTCACATGACTTCGCGTATAAAATTTTTTTTTTAATTATCTTTCATAATAAACGTTTGGAAAATATATTAACACGATAATAAATGAAATATATAGATATAAATTAGACAAAAGCAATGGGAAAGTTGATAAACTTTAGGGGTTTCCCCAAGGAATGCAAACGGGAATCCCATGATGACGCAGATTTCCCGCCTTTTTTGTCAACGATGTAATTCATTGATAACTTCAAAAATCAAGGCGTATTTTACAGCCAGTTGTTGGTAAGGTTATAAAATTGTAATCATATTATCAGTCTCCGTGGCAATATATCTGCGAGTTCCTGGAAACATGGAATTATAGTGATAAAAACGTAAGTTTGCGAGTGGGGCAATTTTGAGGAATGCACATGCGCAACGCACCTGCTAGGTAGCCGCACAAAAAAATGGATAATTTCAACTTCACAAAACAAAGTCCTGCAAACTAAGAGCTTAATCGAAGTGAATTATAATTATATATTTCACGAAAGGAAACTAATGTAGTTTCTGACTGGGTGAATATTATGATTTTGTGCGTGTATTTCGCTTCCGAGTTTTTGACAAGTCCTGAAGTCACATAGCCGCGTACACATGACATGTTGTCAATGTACACAAACGATCTGTCATCTGTCAAAACGATCACCCCATCTGCCTCAAAAACATTGATGATGTGCTAATTATCAAGTGACAGCAGCGAATTTGATGTGCTCGAATCAGAAGATGTTAGAAATGCCTCGACCACGACATAAACGATCCCGGCAGGAGACTTTGAGGGTGGTTCTTGCCGACGAATCTGATGACAGAGACAGCGACCTGTCAGAGCATCATGACGTGCCCCTTATCAAAATCTGAGAGACCTATTTTATAACAGTAAATAGTGTACATAACGATCTGTATAATTTCATATACAGTATAATAAATTTAAGCTATAATGGAGCCATTTCGTATACTTTTAGTTACTAAGTTAGTGTATTTGAATTCTGGTAGAAAGTTGCAGTAATATGAGGTACATGTATACTAGTTGTCAACACTAGATGCATGTGATTCCAACAAATTATTATTTGTTTTGACACAGATTGTATAAATGTTTATTATATTAAAGAATTCTCGTAACATGTTATAAAACATTCTTGTGAACATCGAGAAAGATTGCATGCATTTGCACAATGAACCAACGGAAAGTTTCGGTATTCCGAAGCTGATATTTATATCAAGTGCATCTTATGATTATTTATTTCTGCAGTGTGAGAAAATAAATAAGGGTTTAGAACTTCAGATTGTTCACATCACATCATTGCTTTTACAGTAATGGAATTTTTTATGACTAGCAATGACATACATTTGTACATACGTTTGGAGTGCAAAATCAACATTATTGCTGACTTTTACCAAGTTTGTTGTTTCCGTGGTTACCATAGCAACCACGTCAAGGGTTAGGTGACTCTAACAACCATAGTCAGAAAGCCTGGATGTTACTTGATAAAATACATATGGGTTTGATCGGGGTATGTTTGATACTGTTTATTCTACAAACTGTTGAACTGACAGTTCAACTATGGCAATATTCAATACAGTTTGCGGTTGATAATAAAGTCGAGGTCTATGCTATTTAAGTTTTTACTTGCTATTTTCTTACAATTATACATATTTTGTTGTAGATAATGGGCAAAGGACAATACCATTGGTAATAAATAGGCATATAGATTGAGCAAGGTCAATCATATAACTTACTGACAGTGCAAAATCGAAATTGTCGCTGATTTTCACCGATTTTGTTGTTTCCATGGTTACCATAGCAACCAAGTCGGGGGTTAAGTGACCCTAACAACCATAGTCAGAAAGCTTGGATGTTACTTGATAAAATACATATGGGTTTGATTGGGGTATGTTTGATACTGTTTATTCTACAAACTGTTGAACTGACGGTTCAACTATGGCAATATTCAATACAGTTTGCGGTTGATAATAAAGTCGAGGTCTATGCTATTTAAGTTTTTACTTGCTATTTTCTTACAATTATACATATTTTGTTGTAGATAATGGGCAAAGGACAATACCATTGGTAATAAATAAGCATATAGATTGAGCAAGGTCAATCATATAACTTACTGACAGTGCAAAATCGAAATTATTGCTGATTTTCACCGATTTTGTTGTTTCCATGGTTACCATAGCAACCCAGTCGGGGGTTAGGTGACCCTAACAACCATAGTCAGAAAGCTTGGGTATTACTTGATGAAATACATATGGGTTTCAATGATGTATGTTTGATACTATTTATTCTGCACACTATTGAACAGATGGGTCAGTTTTGGGGAAAGTTCAAAGCACTTTCCAGAAATTAATTCCGATGGTGGTGGGAGACTCTGAAAAAATCTCCGATGTGAAAGGGTTAAATGGGCAAGCAACCCAGGGTAAGGCCAATCATTTGCGTATTAAATGGGCGAGCAACTTGGGATAAAGGCCAATCATTTGCATAATGAATGGGCCAGCAACTCAGGATAAGGCCAATCATTTGCATAATGAATGGGCCAGCAACCAAGGATAAGGCCAATCATTTGCATATTAAATGGTCCAGCAACCCAAAGAAAAGGCCAATTATTTGTTCATTAAATGGGCAAGCAACCCAGGATAAGGCCAACCATTTGTATATTAAATGGGCAAGCAACCCAAAGAAAAGGCCAATCATCTGCTCATTAAATGGGCAAGCAACCCAATGAAAAGGCCAATCTTTTGCATATTAAATGGGCAAGCAACCCAGGATAAGGTCAACCATTTGTATATTAAATGGGCAAGCAACCCAAAGAAAAGGCCAATCATCTGCTCATTAGATAGGCAAGCAACCCAATGAAAAGGCCAATCTTTTGCATATTAAATGGGCAAGCAACCCAGGATAAGGCCAATCATTAAATGGGCGAGCAACTTGGGATAAAGGCCAATCATTTGCATAATGAATGGGCCAGCAACCAAGGATAAGGCCAATCATTTGCATATTAAATGGTCCAGCAACCCAGGATATGGCAAATCATTTGTATATTAAATGGGCAAGCAACCCAAAGAAAAGGCCAATCATTTGTTCAGTAAATGGGCAAGCAACCCAATGAAAAGGCCAATCTTTTGCATATTAAGTGGGCAAGCAACCCAGGATAAGGCCAACCATTGCGCATTAAATGGGCGAGCAACTTGGGATAAAGGCCAATCATTTGCATAATGAATGGGCCAATCTTTTGCATATTAAATGGGCAAGCAACCCAGGGTAAGGCCAATCATTTGCGTATTAAATGGGCGAGCAACTTGGGATAAAGGCCAATCCTTTGCATAATGAATGGGCCAGCAACTCAGGATAAGGCCAATCATTTGCATAATGAATGGGCCAGCAACCAAGGATAAGGCCAATCATTTGCATATTAAATGGTCCAGCAACCCAGGAAACGGCAAATCCTTTGTATATTAAATGGGCAAGCAACCCAAAGAAAAGGCCAATTATTTGTTCATTAAATGGGCAAGCAACCCAATGAAAAGGCCAATCTTTTGCATATTAAATGGGCAAGCAACCCAGGATAAGGCCAACCATTTGTATATTAAATGGGCAAGCAACCCAAAGAAAAGGCCAATCATCTGCTCATTAAATGGGCAAGCAACCCAATGAAAAGGCCAATCTTTTGCATATTAAATGGGCAAGCAACCCAGGATAAGGCCAAACATTTGCGTATTAAATGGGCGAGCAACTTGGGATACGGCCAATCATTTGCATAATGAATGGGCCAGCAACCCAGGATAAGGCCAATCATTTGCATAATGAATGGGCCAGCAACCAAGGATATGGCAAATCATTTGTATATTAAATGGGCAAGCAACCCAAAGAAAAGGCCAATCATTTGTTCAGTAAATGGGCAAGCAACCCAATGAAAAGGCCAATCTTTTGCATATTAAATGGGCAAGCAACCCAGGATAAGGCCAACCATTTGTATATTGAATGGGCAAGCAACCCAAAGAAAAGGCCAATCATTTGCTCATTAAATGGGCAAGCAACCCAATGAAAAGGCCAATCTTTTGCATATTAAATGGGCAAGCAACCCAGGATAAGGCCAATCATTGCGCATTAAATGGGCGAGCAACTTGGGATAAAGGCCAATCATTTGCATAATGAATGGGCCAATCTTTTGCATATTAACCCTTTCCCGTCGAAAGTTGCATTTATGCATTCCCACGCTGTGGCGAAAGTTGCATTTTTTTTGACGTTATGACGCAATTTGACCGTTTCTGTCACACCGCCGGTTGATCGGCTACGTTCATTCTTAATCGCGTTGACAAACATTTCTTCTGAGCTCGACTGATTATTCAAGTTATATTTATACAATAAATCTGCCTAATATTCTCAAACACTGTACTGAAACACAGTAAAATGCAATTTATTTCGAGCAAGTTTTCTTGTTGTTTAGTCAAACTGTCATGGCGGATGTTGTTGATCACATGAGCTTGGCTTGTCACATGACTTCGCGTATAAAAGTTTTTTTTTAATTATCTTTCATAATAAACGTTTGGAAAATATATTAACACGATAATAAATGAAATATATAGATATAAATTAGACAAAAGCAATGGGAAAGTTGATAAACTTTAGGGGTTTCCCCAAGGAATGCAAACGGGAATCCCATGATGACGCAGATTTCCCGCCTTTTTTGTCAACGATGTAATTCATTGATAACTTCAAAAATCAAGGCGTATTTTACAGCCAGTTGTTGGTAAGGTTATAAAATTGTAATCATATTATCAGTCTCCGTGGCAATATATCTGCGAGTTCCTGGAAACATGGAATTATAGTGATAAAAACGTAAGTTTGCGAGTGGGGCAATTTTGAGGAATGCACATGCGCAACGCACCTGCTAGGTAGCCGCACAAAAAAATGGATAATTTCAACTTCGCAAAACAAAGTCCTGCAAACTAAGAGCTTAATCGAAGTGAATTATAATTATATATTTCACGAAAGGAAACTAATGTAGTTTCTGACTGGGTGAATATTATGATTTTGTGCGTGTATTTCGCTTCCGAGTTTTTGACAAGTCCTGAAGTCACATGACCGCGTACACATGACATGTTGTCAATGTACACAAACGATCTGTCATCTGTCAAAACGATCACCCCATCTGCCTCAAAAACATTGATGATGTGCTAATTATCAAGTGACAGCAGCGAATTTGATGTGCTCGAATCAGAAGATGTTAGAAATGCCTCGACCACGACATAAACGATCCCGGCAGGAGACTTTGAGGGTGGTTCTTGCCGACGAATCTGATGACAGAGACAGCGACCTGTCAGAGCATCATGACGTGCCCCTTATCAAAATCTGAGAGACCTATTTTATAACAGTAAATAGTGTACATAACGATCTGTATAATTTCATATACAGTATAATAAATTTAAGCTATAATGGAGCCATTTCGTATACTTTTAGTTACTAAGTTAGTGTATTTGAATTCTGGTAGAAAGTTGCAGTAATATGAGGTACATGTATACTAGTTGTCAACACTAGATGCATGTGATTCCAACAAATTATTATTTGTTTTGACACAGATTGTATAAATGTTTATTATATTAAAGAATTCTCGTAACATGTTATAAAACATTCTTGTGAACATCGAGAAAGATTGCATGCATTTGCACAATGAACCAACGGAAAGTTTCGGTATTCCGAAGCTGATATTTATATCAAGTGCATCTTATGATTATTTATTTCTGCAGTGTGAGAAAATAAATAAGGGTTTAGAACTTCAGATTGTTCACATCACATCATTGCTTTTACAGTAATGGAATTTTTTATGACTAGCAATGACATACATTTGTACATACGTTTGGAGTGCAAAATCAACATTATTGCTGACTTTTACCAAGTTTGTTGTTTCCGTGGTTACCATAGCAACCACGTCAAGGGTTAGGTGACTCTAACAACCATAGTCAGAAAGCCTGGATGTTACTTGATAAAATACATATGGGTTTGACCGGGGTATGTTTGATACTGTTTATTCTACAAACTGTTGAACTGACAGTTCAACTATGGCAATATTCAATACAGTTTGCGGTTGATAATAAAGTCGAGGTCTATGCTATTTAAGTTTTTACTTGCTATTTTCTTACAATTATACATATTTTGTTGTAGATAATGGGCAAAGGACAATACCATTGGTAATAAATAGGCATATAGATTGAGCAAGGTCAATCATATAACTTACTGACAGTGCAAAATCGAAATTGTCGCTGATTTTCACCGATTTTGTTGTTTCCATGGTTACCATAGCAACCAAGTCGGGGGTTAAGTGACCCTAACAACCATAGTCAGAAAGCTTGGATGTTACTTGATAAAATACATATGGGTTTGATCGGGGTATGTTTGATACTGTTTATTCTACAAACTGTTGAACTGACGGTTCAACTATGGCAATATTCAATACAGTTTGCGGTTGATAATAAAGTCGAGGTCTATGCTATTTAAGTTTTTACTTGCTATTTTCTTACAATTATACATATTTTGTTGTAGATAATGGGCAAAGGACAATACCATTGGTAATAAATAAGCATATAGATTGAGCAAGGTCAATCATATAACTTACTGACAGTGCAAAATCGAAATTATTGCTGATTTTCACCGATTTTGTTGTTTCCATGGTTACCATAGCAACCCAGTCGGGGGTTAGGTGACCCTAACAACCATAGTCAGAAAGCTTGGGTGTTACTTGATGAAATACATATGGGTTTCAATGATGTATGTTTGATACTATTTATTCTGCACACTATTGAACAGATGGGTCAGTTTTGGGGAAAGTTCAAAGAAATTAATTCCGATGGTGGTGGGAGACTCTGAAAAAATCTCCGATGTGAAAGGGTTAAATGGGCAAGCAACCCAGGGTAAGGCCAATCATTTGCGTATTAAATGGGCGAGCAACTTGGGATAAAGGCCAATCATTTGCATAATGAATGGGCCAGCAACTCAGGATAAGGCCAATCATTTGCATAATGAATGGGCCAGCAACCAAGGATAAGGCCAATCATTTGCATATTAAATGGTCCAGCAACCCAAAGAAAAGGCCAATTATTTGTTCATTAAATGGGCAAGCAACCCAGGATAAGGCCAACCATTTGTATATTAAATGGGCAAGCAACCCAAAGAAAAGGCCAATCATCTGCTCATTAAATGGGCAAGCAACCCAATGAAAAGGCCAATCTTTTGCATATTAAATGGGCAAGCAACCCAGGATAAGGCCAACCATTTGTATATTAAATGGGCAAGCAACCCAAAGAAAAGGCCAATCATCTGCTCATTAAATGGGCAAGCAACCCAATGAAAAGGCCAATCTTTTGCATATTAAATGGGCAAGCAACCCAGGATAAGGCCAATCATTGCGTATTAAATGGGCGAGCAACTTGGGATAAAGGCCAATCATTTGCATAATGAATGGGCCAGCAACCAAGGATAAGGCCAATCATTTGCATATTAAATGGTCCAGCAACCCAGGATATGACAAATCATTTGTATATTAAATGGGCAAGCAACCCAAAGAAAAGGCCAATCATTTGTTCAGTAAATGGGCAAGCAACCCAATGAAAAGGCCAATCTTTTGCATATTAAATGGGCAAGCAACCCAGGATAAGGCCAACCATTGCGCATTAAATGGGCGAGCAACTTGGGATAAAGGCCAATCATTTGCATAATGAATGGGCCAATCTTTTGCATATTAAATGGGCAAGCAACCCAGGGTAAGGCCAATCATTTGCGTATTAAATGGGCGAGCAACTTGGGATAAAGCCCAATCCTTTGCATAATGAATGGGCCAGCAACTCAGGATAAGGCCAATCATTTGCATAATGAATGGGCCAGCAACCAAGGATAAGGCCAATCATTTGCATATTAAATGGTCCAGCAACCCAGGAAACGGCAAATCCTTTGTATATTAAATGGGCAAGCAACCCAAAGAAAAGGCCAATTATTTGTTCATTAAATGGGCAAGCAACCCAATGAAAAGGCCAATCTTTTGCATATTAAATGGGCAAGCAACCCAGGATAAGGCCAACCATTTGTATATTAAATGGGCAAGCAACCCAAAGAAAAGGCCAATCATCTGCTCATTAAATGGGCAAGCAACCCAATGAAAAGGCCAATCTTTTGCATATTAAATGGGCAAGCAACGCAGGATAAGGCCAAACATTTGCGTATTAAATGGGCGAGCAACTTGGGATACGGCCAATCATTTGCATAATGAATGGGCCAGCAACCCAGGATAAGGCCAATCATTTGCATAATGAATGGGCCAGCAACCAAGGATATGGCAAATCATTTGTATATTAAATGGGCAAGCAACCCAAAGAAAAGGCCAATCATTTGTTCAGTAAATGGGCAAGCAACCCAATGAAAAGGCCAATCTTTTGCATATTAAATGGGCAAGCAACCCAGGATAAGGCCAACCATTTGTATATTGAATGGGCAAGCAACCCAAAGAAAAGGCCAATCATTTGCTCATTATATGGGCAAGCAACCCAATGAAAAGGCCAATCTTTTGCATATTAAATGGGCAAGCAACCCAGGATAAGGCCAATCATTGCGCATTAAATGGGCGAGCAACTTGGGATAAAGGCCAATCATTTGCATAATGAATGGGCCAATCTTTTGCATATTAACCCTTTCCCGTCGAAAGTTGCATTTATGCATTCCCACGCTGTGGCGAAAGTTGCATTTTTTTTGACGTTATGACGCAATTTGACCGTTTCTGTCACACCGCCGGTTGATCGGCTACGTTCATTCTTAATCGCGTTGACAAACATTTCTTCTGAGCTCGACTGATTATTCAAGTTATATTTATACAATAAATCTGCCTAATATTCTCAAACACTGTACTGAAACACAGTAAAATGCAATTTATTTCGAGCAAGTTTTCTTGTTGTTTAGTCAAACTGTCATGGCGGATGTTGTTGATCACATGAGCTTGGCTTGTCACATGACTTCGCGTATAAAATTTTTTTTTTAATTATCTTTCATAATAAACGTTTGGAAAATATATTAACACGATAATAAATGAAATATATAGATATAAATTAGACAAAAGCAATGGGAAAGTTGATAAACTTTAGGGGTTTCCCCAAGGAATGCAAACGGGAATCCCATGATGACGCAGATTTCCCGCCTTTTTTGTCAACGATGTAATTCATTGATAACTTCAAAAATCAAGGCGTATTTTACAGCCAGTTGTTGGTAAGGTTATAAAATTGTAATCATATTATCAGTCTCCGTGGCAATATATCTGCGAGTTCCTGGAAACATGGAATTATAGTGATAAAAACGTAAGTTTGCGAGTGGGGCAATTTTGAGGAATGCACATGCGCAACGCACCTGCTAGGTAGCCGCACAAAAAAATGGATAATTTCAACTTCGCAAAACAAAGTCCTGCAAACTAAGAGCTTAATCGAAGTGAATTATAATTATATATTTCACGAAAGGAAACTAATGTAGTTTCTGACTGGGTGAATATTATGATTTTGTGCGTGTATTTCGCTTCCGAGTTTTTGACAAGTCCTGAAGTCACATGACCGCGTACACATGACATGTTGTCAATGTACACAAACGATCTGTCATCTGTCAAAACGATCACCCCATCTGCCTCAAAAACATTGATGATGTGCTAATTATCAAGTGACAGCAGCGAATTTGATGTGCTCGAATCAGAAGATGTTAGAAATGCCTCGACCACGACATAAACGATCCCGGCAGGAGACTTTGAGGGTGGTTCTTGCCGACGAATCTGATGACAGAGACAGCGACCTGTCAGAGCATCATGACGTGCCCCTTATCAAAATCTGAGAGACCTATTTTATAACAGTAAATAGTGTACATAACGATCTGTATAATTTCATATACAGTATAATAAATTTAAGCTATAATGGAGCCATTTCGTATACTTTTAGTTACTAAGTTAGTGTATTTGAATTCTGGTAGAAAGTTGCAGTAATATGAGGTACATGTATACTAGTTGTCAACACTAGATGCATGTGATTCCAACAAATTATTATTTGTTTTGACACAGATTGTATAAATGTTTATTATATTAAAGAATTCTCGTAACATGTTATAAAACATTCTTGTGAACATCGAGAAAGATTGCATGCATTTGCACAATGAACCAACGGAAAGTTTCGGTATTCCGAAGCTGATATTTATATCAAGTGCATCTTATGATTATTTATTTCTGCAGTGTGAGAAAATAAATAAGGGTTTAGAACTTCAGATTGTTCACATCACATCATTGCTTTTACAGTAATGGAATTTTTTATGACTAGCAATGACATACATTTGTACATACGTTTGGAGTGCAAAATCAACATTATTGCTGACTTTTACCAAGTTTGTTGTTTCCGTGGTTACCATAGCAACCACGTCAAGGGTTAGGTGACTCTAACAACCATAGTCAGAAAGCCTGGATGTTACTTGATAAAATACATATGGGTTTGACCGGGGTATGTTTGATACTGTTTATTCTACAAACTGTTGAACTGACAGTTCAACTATGGCAATATTCAATACAGTTTGCGGTTGATAATAAAGTCGAGGTCTATGCTATTTAAGTTTTTACTTGCTATTTTCTTACAATTATACATATTTTGTTGTAGATAATGGGCAAAGGACAATACCATTGGTAATAAATAGGCATATAGATTGAGCAAGGTCAATCATATAACTTACTGACAGTGCAAAATCGAAATTGTCGCTGATTTTCACCGATTTTGTTGTTTCCATGGTTACCATAGCAACCAAGTCGGGGGTTAAGTGACCCTAACAACCATAGTCAGAAAGCTTGGATGTTACTTGATAAAATACATATGGGTTTGATCGGGGTATGTTTGATACTGTTTATTCTACAAACTGTTGAACTGACGGTTCAACTATGGCAATATTCAATACAGTTTGCGGTTGATAATAAAGTCGAGGTCTATGCTATTTAAGTTTTTACTTGCTATTTTCTTACAATTATACATATTTTGTTGTAGATAATGGGCAAAGGACAATACCATTGGTAATAAATAAGCATATAGATTGAGCAAGGTCAATCATATAACTTACTGACAGTGCAAAATCGAAATTATTGCTGATTTTCACCGATTTTGTTGTTTCCATGGTTACCATAGCAACCCAGTCGGGGGTTAGGTGACCCTAACAACCATAGTCAGAAAGCTTGGGTGTTACTTGATGAAATACATATGGGTTTCAATGATGTATGTTTGATACTATTTATTCTGCACACTATTGAACAGATGGGTCAGTTTTGGGGAAAGTTCAAAGCACTTTCCAGAAATTAATTCCGATGGTGGTGGGAGACTCTGAAAAAATCTCCGATGTGAAAGGGTTAATTAAATGGGCAAGCAACCCAGGGTAAGGCCAATCATTTGCGTATTAAATGGGCGAGCAACTTGGGATAAAGGCCAATCATTTGCATAATGAATGGGCCAGCAACTCAGGATAAGGCCAATCATTTGCATAATGAATGGGCCAGCAACCAAGGATAAGGCCAATCATTTGCATATTAAATGGTCCAGCAACCCAAAGAAAAGGCCAATTATTTGTTCATTAAATGGGCAAGCAACCCAGGATAAGGCCAACCATTTGTATATTAAATGGGCAAGCAACCCAAAGAAAAGGCCAATCATCTGCTCATTAAATGGGCAAGCAACCCAATGAAAAGGCCAATCTTTTGCATATTAAATGGGCAAGCAACCCAGGATAAGGCCAACCATTTGTATATTAAATGGGCAAGCAACCCAAAGAAAAGGCCAATCATCTGCTCATTAAATGGGCAAGCAACCCAATGAAAAGGCCAATCTTTTGCATATTAAATGGGCAAGCAACCCAGGATAAGGCCAATCATTGCGTATTAAATGGGCGAGCAACTTGGGATAAAGGCCAATCATTTGCACAATGAATGGGCCAGCAACCAAGGATAAGGCCAATCATTTGCATATTAAATGGTCCAGCAACCCAGGATATGGCAAATCATTTGTATATTAAATGGGCAAGCAACCCAAAGAAAAGGCCAATCATTTGTTCAGTAAATGGGCAAGCAACCCAATGAAAAGGCCAATCTTTTGCATATTAAATGGGCAAGCAACCCAGGATAAGGCCAATCATTGCGCATTAAATGGGCGAGCAACTTGGGATAAAGGCCAATCATTTGCATAATGAATGGGCCAATCTTTTGCATATTAAATGGGCAAGCAACCCAGGGTAAGGCCAATCATTTGCGTATTAAATGGGCGAGCAACTTGGGATAAAGGCCAATCCTTTGCATAATGAATGGGCCAGCAACTCAGGATAAGGCCAATCATTTGCATAATGAATGGGCCAGCAACCAAGGATAAGGCCAATCATTTGCATATTAAATGGTCCAGCAACCCAGGAAACGGCAAATCCTTTGTATATTAAATGGGCAAGCAACCCAAAGAAAAGGCCAATTATTTGTTCATTAAATGGGCAAGCAACCCAATGAAAAGGCCAATCTTTTGCATATTAAATGGGCAAGCAACCCAGGATAAGGCCAACCATTTGTATATTAAATGGGCAAGCAACCCAAAGAAAAGGCCAATCATCTGCTCATTAAATGGGCAAGCAACCCAATGAAAAGGCCAATCTTTTGCATATTAAATGGGCAAGCAACCCAGGATAAGGCCAAACATTTGCGTATTAAATGGGCGAGCAACTTGGGATACGGCCAATCATTTGCATAATGAATGGGCCAGCAACCCAGGATAAGGCCAATCATTTGCATAATGAATGGGCCAGCAACCAAGGATATGGCAAATCATTTGTATATTAAATGGGCAAGCAACCCAAAGAAAAGGCCAATCATTTGTTCAGTAAATGGGCAAGCAACCCAATGAAAAGGCCAATCTTTTGCATATTAAATGGGCAAGCAACCCAGGATAAGGCCAACCATTTGTATATTAAATGGGCAAGCAACCCAAAGAAAAGGCCAATCATTTGCTCATTAAATGGGCAAGCAACCAAATGAAAAGGCCAATCTTTTGCATATTAAATGGGCAAGCAACCCAGGATAAGGCCAATCATTGCGTATTAAATGGGCGAGCAACTTGGGATGAAGGCCAATCATTTGCATAATGAATGGGCCAATCTTTTGCATATTAAATGGGCAAGCAACCCAGGATAAGGCCAATCATTTGCATATTAAATGGGTGAGCAACCCAGTATTAGGCCAATTATTTGCATATTAAATGGGCCAGCAACCTAGGATAAGGCCAATCATTGCGTATTAAATGGGCGAGCAACCTGGGTTAAAGGCCAATCATTTGCATTTGAAATGGGCGAGCAACCCAGAATAAGGCCAATTATTTGCATATTAAATGGGCCAGCAACCCAAAGGAAAGGCCAATCATTTGCATATTGAATGGGCGAGCAACCCAAACGAAAGACCAATCATTTACATATTAAATGGGCAAGCAACCCAGGATAAGGCCAATTGTTTGCATATTAAATGGGCGAGCATCCTGGGTTTAAGGCCAATCATTTGCATTTGAAATGGGCGAGCAACCCAGAATAAGGCCAATTATTTGCATATTAAATGGGCCAGCAACCTAGGACAAGGTCAATCATTTTCATTTGAAATGGGCAAGCAACCCAAAGGGAAGGCCAATCATTTGCATATTGAATAGGCAAGCAACCCAGAATAAGGTCAATCATTTGCATTTGAAATGGGCGAGCAACCCAGGGTAAGGCCAATTATTTGCATATTAAATGGGCAAGCAACCCAGAATAAGGTCAATCATTTGCATTTGAAATGGGCGAGCAACCCAGGGTAAGGCCAATCATTTGCATATTAAATGGGCGAGCAACCCAGGATATGGCCAATCATTTGCATATATACTCGCCTGTCTGCGGTTAGGCTCACTTCCTGTTCGCCTCTACAAACGTTTTTTTTTGCATGTATAAAGTCATTCAGAATAGTACGTGACAGGTCACTCCCCACAGATCACATAGCACTGTCAACAAAACTAGGAGGATTTACCCATACACCAGAACAATTGCTCGCATATACAAGCCAACTTGGAGCTATCATAGACAAACCGACTCAAACTCGATCGCCACTGAAAATGCATCAGATAGATGTTACGAAATTCAAGCAAACACTTGATCAAGAACTATCAAATCTAGAATTTGACAGTAATGATAATAATGTGACGTGCAACATTGTATCCAACATCATCTATGGTGCTGCGACCGCAGCAAAAACACGGAATAGATTAGGTATGAGACAACATTTAGCACCCCAAAACGCCATGCAGCGCTGGACCAACATCCTCTATGTAAAGAGTGATAAGAAACTATGGAATACTATAAACTGGCTTGGAACAATACAAGTAGCAAAAATTAGCCCAAAGGTTAAGATAGGTTACCGGACAATTTTGGTTTGGCCATGGCAGCACTGGCAGGTAACAGACCTTGAGATTTACCAATCAAGGTTCGCAGTGTAAACATATGACCTTGAGATTTACCAATCAAGGTCATCCGTGTGAACTTCGATGTCACCATTACATGTATGTGTGCGGCATTTGATATTCTATATGTTCATAATACAAAGATAAATCTGGGTGGAATCGTTTAGGCCGCTCAGGTCAATTTACACATTCCAAGTCAGACATTTGGCACTCAAGGTCATCTGACGTCAAGTTCAAGGTCACCATTAGTTGTGCCATATATGTCTTCCTATATGTTCATAATGCAAACATGAGCTCTATCTGCAAGCATTTCATCTATAGAGGCAAATCTGGGCATTTTTTACCCCAAAATGGCTGTTTTGACCTTTCAAAGGTCACCACACAAGTCGCCATATATGACTTTCCATTTGAAAGTGCCAATTTCTAAGCTCTATCTTCAAGTGTTCTATGAGTACAGTCCGGACAGCTCCCATTATGAAGGAAAAAAGTGCTGAAAATTTTTGTAGTCCAAAATTTTTTTCTAGAAGGGAGAACCAACCGAAACTATCGGGGTATTAGCATTGTACAATCAATCCCCAAACTATATGACACTGTATTATCTAACAGACTAAAACAATAATGTGCACTGTGAATAAGCAGGAGGCCAAAGGGGCGTAGAATAATACAAATAATACTGCAAAATCGTTAAGGCTCATTGTGTAAATTAACATGTGTTAAGTACTAAAGCTTCAAAATTTAACCTATAAACACAATTTTACAGGTTGCATGATTGTAACCTGAGCAGTCTGAGACATAGGCTGTGATTGGTTCAAAACTGGTCACGTGGTGCAGATAGCATGGCGCTGATTGGTCACACCTAAGAGTGGCACTTTATTCTACATTTGCTCCAATTTCACTTCAATGTGATCTGGCCGATTGGGGGCCAGCTTTGGGTGGTGCTGCTGCATATGAGTCCTAGTGTTGCCGTGCGCGTATTTTATTCTGCCCCACACTGTTTGCACGCAGACCGTCAAAGTGCGGTCCTGTATTTCCGGGAAGTCGAAATAATAAATCGGCCTTATGATTTGGTGGCATCAACAGTTTCTTGCAATCTATATTGAGCTGGTCGGCTGGTTCGCCATCTTTGATGCTGTGAAGCCCCGGGCAAGTCGCAGAGACGTGCGCTGATTGGCTGTAAATCGACTCAGTCATTCAAACTATGGTGGCTGATTTGTGCCAAGGAAAAAAATCAATATCCACTCCAGCAAACCATGAACCGCGGTATCGACTGAAAACCGAAAAAAAACCGCTGTTTTCGGTATATTGTCCCACCCCTAGTACATTCGTGTGTCAGCAGTTGATGGAAAACTTAACTGCATGTTCAGACCCACGATCAACGACAATAGCTTGTCGGTCCATGTGGGCCGGTAAGCCAAGAAAGAAAAAGAAAGAAAAAAGACCACAATTGTGCTGAGCCATTAAGGCATAAAGGTTGGTTGCAGAAATGGATCACAAATCCATAAAATTGACCTGTAGTGAGTTGGGTAACAGCTGTCTCATATTCTAGGTACATATTCAAGCACGCAAAATGTCAATAACTTTCAGAGCAGATCTTCCATATTTTATACATGGATCAATACCTCAGGGCAAAACTAAAATTAATTTTGTTTCACTAACCCTACCTACCTTCCAAAATCCTCCCTACCCAAAAAATTTGCCCAAAGGCTAAGATAGGTTACCGGACAATTTTGGTTTGGCCATGGCAGCATTGGCAGGTAACAGACCTTTTACCAATCAAGGTTCGCAGTGTAAACATATGACCTTGGGATTTACCAATCAAAGTCATCCGTATGAACTTCGATGTTACCATTACAAGTGTGTGTGCGGCATTTGATATTCTATATGTTGGGTGGAATCGTTTAGGCCGCTCAGGTCAATTTACACATTCCAAGTCAGACATTTGGCACTCAAGGTCATCTGACATCAAGTCAAGGTCATCATTAGTTGTGCCATATATGTCTTCCTATATGTTCATAATGCAAACATGAGCTCTATCTGCAAGCATTTCATCTATAGAGGCAAATCTGAGCATTTTTGACCCCAAAATGGCTGTTTTGACCTTTCAAGGTCATCGAAGGTCAAATTCAAGGTCACCACACAAGTCGCCATATATGACTTCCCATTTGAAAATGCCAATTTCTAAGCTCTATCTTCAAGCGTTCTATGAGTACAGTCCTGACAGCTCCCATTATGAAGGAAAAAAGTGCCGAAAATTTTCTAAGTCCAAAATTTTTTTCAAAGGGTGAAAATTTTTTTTGCCTAGAAATGACCCAAAATGGATAGTAATGCGATTTGGGGCGAAAAAATTATTTTTCGCCGACCCGCCAAAAATTCAAAATGGCCGCCACACGGAAACCGGCGAATAGGGCACGTAAGTGAAAACGCTATATTCTCGAAATAAGCCTCGACCGGGATTTTCTGGTCTCAACCTATTATCGCCCACTTTTTGCCTAGCTCGATTTCCACATAAATCAACTATCATTGTAAGGAAAACATATGCAATTAACAATATTAACCATATTCGATTACTCTCGACCATGGTTGGCCCCGATATTTTCAGTAAGACTGGAAAACAAAGCACAGTAGATTTACGGCCGTTAACTTCATGCCGCTTATAAAATAGAATAATGCGGGCTTATATGCATGTTTGGTCTTAAAAGGTAGCAAATCGTTAGTTTTTCATCGCATGGTACAACACATAATTTACTGATTTGATATAACATTAATTATCAACTTAATAGCTATCACTCCATTATAAAGGATAGGACGATAGGACCAAAAGGCTTGCACAACGAATATTTTCATGCGTTTCAAACGATATTCGAAACTTACTTACGCTCCCTATTTAGGGCAACCAAACTTATACATATCACAGAGGTATATGAGGGGAATCTTTTGAAACCAAAAACTCAAAACTGATCAGACAGTTTTTGAGAAAATGGCCGTCAAAGTATAAAATTGAGCGTTTTTCGACAAAAACGGCCGCCATTTTGAAAAAAGTGCGAAAATCAAAAAACAAAAAAATACCTCCTTCTCAAAATATTTTTAGGCATTTTTGTGCAAAATTTCAGAAAGATTCGATCGTTAACTTTAAAGATAAAAATGTTAACGCCGGACGGACGGACGGACGGACGGACGGACGACGGACGCAACGCCATGCCAATAGGTTATCGGACCAAAGGTCCGGTAACCTAAAAATTCATTATGATTTTTACAAGAATTTTTTTCTTCTAAACGGCGGAATACCAGTGCAATTCTGGTGTCGTTTTGATAAATTGATATTACCAAACCAGTATGGTTTTCTTGGTCTGTCTTGACACCATGGACACATTGAATGTAGGAGCTGAATCAAATATGCATGTTGTGAGCCCAAGCTTTTATAATGTGCTGTACTCTTTCACCTACCTAGATTGGTAGGATTAGGGCTAACTGACAGGAAACAAATATATTTCTAAGGCTGGCCTCTTTTTCTATGTTTGAATACCCGGTAGTTCTGCCTGGAATGAACAACATACTGGTATTAGATGTGTCTAGTTCCAACAGAACATCACGTCAAAATGTTTATGATTGTATCATATCATATTTCTATGGATATATCATTCATCAACATGTGATATTTTGAATAAATGTAAGTAGATTTTGACTTTTTCAATTGGATTATGGAAGTAGGTACCTTATTAGATGTATTTATACTAACCAAACATTCTAAAAAAAACATCCTACTAGTATCATGTAGTATACAATATTCGAATACATTTGAATACCAGTATCAAATACAGCTGTTGACACCAATTTGTCACAAAAAATATCATTGATTCCACAGGGAAAATGATGTCAGTATTACTACACGAATATCAAAATTATTCAGGGATGAAAGTTTTCCGGTATTTTGGGTTCGTCATGAAAAAATCCGGTATTTTTCTGCAAAGTTGCATAATTTTCCGGAGCGTTATGATTTCAAGGCAGCCGTCCTTCTGATTTACAATGAATAGGACCAGCCAAACCAAGCTTGTAAGGCTGCCTCTGATTGGCTAGTTTTCGAACAGGGTAACCTGGCATCTCTGACAGCTAAATGAAAATATTTTAAACAACACATTGTGTAAACTGTACGTCACTTAAGGCGAACCAAGGGTGATGAGGGTATGAAAAACTAATGGAGCTGTAATGACTAGAAAACATTGGTAAAGTGGACATTGGCATAAAAAAATAAATTTCGTTGGGAATGGTTACATGAAACAGATGCTAATAAAGTTTTTTTTTTCTTCACTCAATGAAAACTGGCTGACTGTGAAAATGTCAGCGGGCCTACGCGGGCCCTCACAGGACCCTGGCGTGTTTGCTAAATCTGTCAACATTTCAGGTATTTTGACATCTTCTTACTTTCATCCCTGATTATTAAATGTGTGTACAACTGTGAATTAACAGAATCATGTACACTACAGTGTATGGTGAATATTTTGGTGACTTTCAACTTGATTTCAAAGTTTAGACGATTTTGAGTTCTCTAAAAAATAGTTGCATCCAATTACATATTCAATTGAGTTAGCTTATGGAAGCTGAGGTGTAAAGAATATGTTTTTACTGTCAGCATATAATAATAGGGACTGGTTTGAGACATCTTGTGGATCTTTTGTTGACCTTGACCTAAGCATATCACGGCTGGAGTTATATCTACATCGAAACATGTTGATGTATCTTTGTATCTGTTGGCAAAATGCAAGGTAAATCTTTATTTTTGTATGGAAAGTTAAACTTAGTATAACTTCAACAGACTTCTTGGTCACTCTAGATTTGACACGAGCGGATTGTGTGTGTCCAACATCAAGGTTGCAGTTGTTTACAGAAATTTTAACATATATATGCAAAATTCATAAGAGGTTTGGGAAAATATTGATATGCATGGTCTTTTTTTTGGTGACCTGAACCTCAGAAACCAAATCCCTGGTGTCACCTGTAACAAATTTTCAAATTATATAGAAACAAAACTGGCTAGACATGCCAGATGACATCCAGCTAGTAGTAGTAGTAGTAGTTTTATTGACATAACAATGTAAACATTCATGAGTGCAGTATAAAAAGATCGTTGAATCATCAAACATGTATATGGGTGAGAAGACAGTAAACATTCTGATGTATATAATATACTCGTATGCACTAATAAATGCAATGAAAACTGGGTTATGTCCTGTAAAACGACAATACACGATGGCAATAGTTCGTCAATCGACACAGATCACTATAATCGAAAAGGTCTTTTAAGCTAGTACAATGAATATCAAATTCAGTTCTGATATATGCAGTTAAGCTGCAGAAGAGTAAAACATGCTGTTCATCTTGAATTCCCTTTTTACACAGGCAGAGTCTTTCTTCTACTGGAGTTCGTGACCACCTCCCAGTTTCGACACGAAGATGGTGTGAACCAAGACGTAATCTAGTCATTGAGATCCGTTTATATTCCGGGATTATGATATTTCTGGGCGGGCAAAGAGTCCTACTGGGGGTTAAGTTCGGGTTCATTGTGAAGTATGTCCGTCGCCTTGACGAATCTGATGTGGTGATCAATTGCTTGACGTTATCCAGAAAAAGTTGGCCTTGTGAGACCGGCAAAGATTCAAGCTTCTGAATTTGGAGTCCCATTGGTGACTTCACACGAATTGCAAGATTTATAGTCCTTGTAATATAGTTATCCTCATGCATTGCACGCATTTTCTTCAGGAATTTAGTTTGCTTGTCCATTATTAATGATTTTGCATTGGGCAAACCCATTTCTATAAATATGATGTCACTACAGGTAGTCTGGCGAACACCAAGCAAATGTTTCAAAGTGTCCATGTATGGCTTATCCGCTGCCTTGAGATTATTGGTAAGCCATGATGAAGATGAATAAAAGATAGCTGAATTCACAGCACTATCCCAGACCTTTTTCTTTACAGGGAAGGGGGCATCACTGTTCTTTGATAGGAAGGAAAAGAATTTCCGGACATGGTGTCTTTTATTCATCAACTGGTTTTTGCATTGGTTTGCAACTGCTTCATTTGTAATATATGCCCCCAGGTAATTATAACTATCAGTCCTTGAAATAATCACATCATTCAGCCTGAATGGTTCCTCGTCAGTTACATTTATTACTAGATACTGACACTTTTTAGGGTGCAGTGTCATTCCAATATTATCCGTACAATCCTTAAGTTTATGCAGTTTTGTTGACATACTGTCCCTTGATGTTGCTAGGATGACAGTGTCATCCATTAGCAGGAGGATATGGATGTTCTCCAGCCAATCGTCATATCCATATGACTTCACGGCTTCTATCGTTGGGTCAATGAAGGCTGTAAACAAACTACAGCTTGTGGTGCCACCTTGTTTCACACCAGATGACGTGGTGAAAGTTTGATTTCCTATAATTCCAGTTGACGCCATGGATTCACGCAGAGCCCGAAGAAAAGTACTCCCACATCCTTTTGACTGGAGATAGTTCAACAGCTTCACACGGTTTACACGATCATAGGCCTTTTCATAGTCAATAAAACACATGTACAGAGGCTTTTTGGTTTTCCTGGCGATGTCCATTAACAGACGAATGACTAGTATCTGCTCATCACAACCCCTACCAGGTTTGGCTCCAGATTGTTCTGGATGCGACTTGTACCATAAAGAGAAACGGGTATTCAAGATAATATCATATACCTTTGGTATAGAGTTTATGATGCTAATTCCACGATAATTGTTAACATCATTTCTGATGCCTTTCTTGAAAATGGTGAAAATTTTCATATAAGTCCATGAAAGAGGGTATTGTCCATGGAAAACTAAGTTAAAGATATGAGTCAACACAGTAATCCAGCTTTGTGGTAAAAATTTCAGCAGTCCTGGGGAAATTCCGTCTGTACCAGCCGCTTTTTGAGGCTTCAGCTTAGACAAGGCTACTGCAACCTCATCGGGTCGGATAGGATCGTCCAACACGGGGATGTAACATGCATTGTTAGCCTGATCCATTAGGCTATTGCTTGGTGGGCCATTCAGCAAACCTTGGAAGTGGTCACAGAAGGATTTATCACTGGGTGTGTCATATATTTCACTTGAATTTATATTTCCTTTCCAGTTTATTGCATTCCAGATAGACTTTTCATCTCGCGATTGTAGTATCCACATCCAGCGTTCTGTAGCGGATTGACTCATTGGTGATTGGTTGCTACATGTAACAATTGTGTTGATATCATGATTGCTAGCATACATGCATGAAATACCGTATTGATCCCAAAAGTGGCACATGCCCTAATAGTAGAGCACCCATTCTTTTCTCGAAAAATATTCGCATTTTGTAACCTTGTAAATCACTTCATATCTTTTTAACATATCTTGGAGTCTTCCAATCCATATATTTATGTTATTCAAATCAAAATAAAGGGGATTGAATATTATCAAACCCACAATGATACGAATATTATTCAGTAATTTTCTCAGAATTGACCTTTCGTTTGACCTCATATTTGAGTGCGCTGCTGCTGCAGGTCTTGCTTTGGCTCACCATGCTACTATTAGGATTAATTCGGTAATTGAAATTTAAACTTGATATTGGTGCCATAGTACACGTAGTCTAAACTCAAGTTCATCCGTAAGTGAAACACGCTTTTTGGCCGTAGGTTTGTTTCAAATTATCGGATCAATTTGAAATTTTGTGTGTATTACTGTAAAACAACTAATTTTGGCGGCTATTAAATTTGGCGGTTTTGTGTCCCATGTCATTTGGAGGAGATTTAATTTGGCAGTTTCAAAACCACATATATTTCTTATCATATATCTAGTTAATTTGGCGGACGATTTAATTTGGCGGTTTTTCCCCTGCCGCCAAATCCGCCAAATAAATTGTCCGCCAAAATTAGTAGTTTTACAGTAATTGGGCATAATGCTGTAACTTTTCACAGAATTTCAGAGTTCTATCTCAAGAATTGAGAAAGTTGGCGATCTAACCCAATGTTAAATTTCAGTCCCGAAATAGAATTTCGTCTGCACGAAAAAAACAACAACTTTTATTTGATGTACGAGTTATCTATTGCTTCAGAATAAACATATTTATTTAATATACACCGGCTATGCCTCCGGACCCAAAATCAATGCAATAGGTTCATTCTGTATGGGCATACACACTATAAAAGCCCTGAATTTGTTGGAATTTATTTGATCCTATTTCCGACTGAAACTCAAAGTTGGGTTAGACTGCCAACTTTTTCAATTTTTGAGATAGAATTTTGAAATTTGATGAAAAAATACGGGATGATACCCAATTGAGAAATACAAAATTTCAAGTTGATCCGATTATCCAAAACAAAACTACATGATTGTACGGCCAAAAAGCGTATTTCAGTAATGGATTAACTTTAGTATAGTACTATAAATACTTGAATATTTGATACAATACATGTTGGCATTCATGACACTGAGGTGTATATGATCCCAGATGGGATAAATCAGCAGGAAATACTGGGTTCTGTCACCAGATCAACCAAATACACAGCGTATCTTATACATTGTACATTGTACATGTGGCACGGGAAACTAAATTGTTTTGAATATAGTTACCGTATTGGTCCTAATAGTAGCACGGCGAGCCGAAGCAAGACTTCCTGAAGCAGCGCTCGCAAAAATAAGGTCACACTTCCAGTCAAATTTAAGAAAATCACTGTATATATACCTATAGCTTTCAATCCCCTTTATTACGATTCAAATAACATAAATGTGAGGAGTGGAACACTCCTAGATCTTATTAGAAAGATATAAAGTGAACTACAAGGTTACAAAAATCAAACATTTTGGGGGAAAAGAGGGGGGTGCTCTACTATTAGGGCGCGTGCCACTATTAGGACCAATACAGTATTTAACTGATAAGTTGCTAATATACAAGTTCAGAAAGTTGATGGTATGTAACACTATTTTAAAGTACTAGGAACATGGAATTATGATGTGAACTCAAATGAGAGACCTGGTTTTGCTGAGTAAAATACAGTTTACTGTATGCCAATATCTATATTGGTTAAAAAGTTATGGCTATTTGAATGTCACATTTTGGCAGGTTATGACATTATGCTGGATTGAACACTTCTGGATTTTTTGAGAAGCTAATTAGTATGCAAATGAGGTATTCGTGACATGGGGGGAATGTTTTAAATTAGGCAAGTCTCAATATAATTGATCTGGTCAGAATATTTGCAAACCTAAACTTCAAACATTGATAGGCATGGTCAATAATCAGTGTTGTTCAAAGTGTTACTGTTGCCATGGTTACTATTCACCTGCTGGAGTCCCTAGAAACAATTGGTTACTATGGGTCCTAACTGCAAGAAACAGGGGTTTTGACAGAATTTGATTATTGCATATTATTTATGCATGTGGAGTCAATCCATTTTCACCTTTCGCTTGTTTGCTTATCGATATGCCTGTGGATTTGGGCCATAGCAACCCTGGTTGCTAGAGGCTTATATCAATACTGGTGACCTTGGCAATTATCTGGATGTGAAATTCATTGAATATCAATTATGTAGAGCATGTGGAATAAGATTTGTTGAATAATTGCAATTTCTTGAGACTTTAATATGCCATTTAAACCATCTAATTGAAAAATGTTCCCCCTGTGACGTCATGCATACAAATTTGCATATTAATGAGCTATATGATTTTTCAAATTGTAATTTGGGCAATTTGAACTTTGAAGCGCTGTAACTTTTGAAGCAATCGAGATATTCACATGCTGTAAAAACCGTTCTGATCTTCTCACATGGTGCTTTGATGTGAGCTCACATCATATTTTCATGTTCCTAGTACTTCCGATCTTCTTTAACTTATATTTATCCAATTTGACAAAATAATATAATTTAGTGATTCCTTCCAAATAAAATGCCCCCAAAATTAGTTTTATTCACCTGTGTTTATGGTTGATGACAAGCTGTAGTCAAGGACCTACTGCATTGGGCAGGATTTCTTGGCAAAATATCTTTGTTTTGAAACTCTATGCACTGTACACAACATTCCATTTGAACATATTAAAGTTATTAATTTTGAATACTCAATACCATACTGGTAGTTGTTCATGATATATGAAAGAATGTAAAGCATAGTGTTTCAGACCCTTTGGGCAGGTCCCAGACCAGAAGTTGTCCTATAAAAATACAAAATCTGCTGGCCTATCCCAGTGTAGATTGTAGATTCTCCACCAACATAGCCATTCCGTCAGCTCGGGGGGGGGGGGGGGGGGGCAGCTGATCCAGTACTCAGAAAGAAAATGTGCAACTTGTCCATGGTGATGCCAAGGCTGTAAATAAGCACACACAAAAAATTCATTTCACTGTTTAATATCAATGGAACTTATGGTGCTTCGGTTTCCTGGATTTCGAGGAATGTGAATATCTACTAGTAATTGTCAGAGTCGCAGTTCTAGACTTGCAACATATGGCATCGGTTATTCATCAGTTTTTACTATGATCTGCCATCACCAGGGAAAGATGAGTGAATTTTGATGTTGGGTTTTCCTGCCAGTTGATACAAATTATTTTAGGATCACGAATAAGCTTCAATATTATGTATTTATATCAGGTTTATCATAGCATGCACAATAGGAGCAGCATGTTGTGTATGTCATTATAATTCCAGTCAAACAACATACGGTATATCATTGTTGGTTTTTTTCTATGGAACAGAACTGCAAAACATTGAATAACTTAAAAATTATCATGAATACTGCGCATTCTATGATAAGACACAGTAAACAGGCATTGTCCGCTTGCTCCATGCTGATAAAAGACTGAAACAAAATGCCGGTACATGCTGTTTATTGACACTTAGCTCACGTACATGGGCTCCTGTACTCTGAATGGTGCTCCTATATGACGCAAGATTGATTGAAGATCAATGAATTGATATGTTTGTGTTGAATGTTTTCAATACTTGAGAGTACTATTCCATGAATTATCAAGTGAAAACCGATCGACCTTTTCGAATCGCTGAATGGCGAATGTGTGACATGGCGGAAGGCCGGAAAGCAGAAGCACCCAATTCATCAAAATGAGGCTCTTCCGTCAAAACAAAACAAAACCACGTGGCTAGTGGCTACACGATCAGGGGCGTCCATGATGAGTTAATGCACCTTATACTCTAGGTAGTGAAAAGTAATAATTACCAATAAAAAATAATAATTAATTACCAATAATTTATTAAGATTATGATAATACTAATTGATAGAAAACCTAAAATAGAGAACACTTGAAAAAAAAAAAGCATATAGTCCAGTCATATGATAAGCTCATGGACTGTTTAAATCAGAATATTCATATTATTTGTATCAGGAAATTAGGGCTTTTTATGAGCAGATTTAAAATGAATTTAATATTCCACTTGTGAACATGGTGAGTGAACAAATTTAATGATATTTAAAGTGATGCGTCATTTTGAAAAAATTCCTGAAAACACTTACACTTGCTTTTGAAGCAAACATTAGTCATGAAAATGAAGTGTTAGGAGTGTTAGGCTGTAATTAGAAGTGTTAGGCTGGGGCTAATGACCACTGTAATGCTTCCGAAATATGTTTATCCTTTTCATCCTATGATGCACTTTTTCAAAAATAAATCCATTGATAACCGGACGTCAAGGCCCAAATATGCCTTGGGGCATTGAATATTTCGACTGGCATATATGATTTTCCACCATCGGTGATCTAAATCATGATTTTCTAGAGCAACCATCTCATGAATAACATTGTTTTGCTGTAAACCATGTAAACAGAGCTGTTTCAGAGGTTATTGATGAAAATAAGAATTGACGAATCAGCAGACAAAATTAGTTCAAGTGTATGAAAAAAAAACTATCCATTTTGTCTGTGATGTATCGATCTATATAGGTGGATATAGGAACAGCCGATTTGGCAAAGAAATCCGGAGGCAAGGTCGTAGTTCACAGCTAGTATAACCCTTGAGCGCCACCAGTTCAAAAAAAAGGTTTGGTTCATTTGCATAACCTTTGAGATATTTTCAAGCTGAAGGCAAATTCCTACTTTTTACTCACAAGACATGTCTGTCTATGGGCCTGGAAACTTCAGGAAAACCATGAAAAATAGATCTTATATTCATATCTCATTTGAGGTTCGATGCGTCATTTCCAAGTTATCAATGAGAAGGAAGAATCATCTACTTTGAGGGAAAACTTTAGATTCATGTCAAATACACCTGTCATACTCTCCAGATATTGTGATGAGTCTGAAAATAATGTTCATTACACTCTATAATGCGCCGTTTTCGAGATAGCGACAAAATAAGAAATTGCTGACTCCGTGTGAAATTTTGGATCCAGGTCAAGGATCAGACCTGGATTGTGTGCATTTGAAGCTTGACAAGACATTTGTAACACACAGAATAATACTACCAATATCTAAGCGGTCAGCCAGCATTCGCTGTGAATGTATAAACACATGTGCAGATGTGATGATTTCGCAAACATTAGGGTTCTTCCATGTGATATTTCTGATCATGCAGTGGTCAAGTTTGGTGAAGATACTTTAGGAGTAAACTCAGGTTATCATCAGAAAGTCAAAACAGTGAATAAAAGAAGAGAAACAATGTGATATAAAGATAAATGAAAAAGTGAAACAAAATGGCCGACTCATTCACCTCGAAGCCATTCAGCATTTTACCACGTCCATCCAGGGCTCCGTTGTTTACAATTATGTTGTCATTCATCAAAATAATGACATCATTATCTCAGCCACAAATATTTACTGCGGGTCCTGGTTAGAAATGAGTACTAACCTATAAATTGTTGATGGGTAAAGTCTACATGTAGTTGGCAAGCAAGGAGCTGCGATGAATATCGCTGAAGTTTTCCTTATTTATGAGATACGCATGCGCCAATTTTGTATCGATCGCTTCTTGTGCACTAGATGGCATTGCATGTTTTGGTTGCATTATGATGGAAGGAGAACTTCCTAAATTTGTGTTGTCTTGAATGCGTATCCTTAAAAACTCTGAAGATTTATCATGCTTATATTGCAGCCAAATGCTTTCCCTATGCAAAATAATGACTTCCTATATGGTCATAGATTAAACCTAAGCACTATTCACTAAGCTGTATGCCGCAGTCTGTGTTCTGTCTCCAGAGACCAATTGGTGCATTTCGGGTCCATTTTGGGCCTAAATGGTCACCAGATCGGCAACCCAAGGGCATCGAAACTTTAATATATGACTTCTTATAATGTGGTCTTAAATTAAACCTTGCTGTATTCACTAAGCTGTATGCGTTCTGTCTGCAGTGGCCAATTTGTGCATTTCGGCCCATTCTGGGTCTGAATGGTCACCATGTACAGACCAGCGACTTGAGGGCATCGAAACCTTTACATGTCATAAAGGTACCTATGGGGAATTAAATGCATTATTTCAGGAATATTGTGGACAGTATGGCTGTGGAAGCCCCAAAAATTGACATTTGAGGTCAAATTCGAGATCTCCACCCAAGTAGTGATGTAAGATGACTTCCCATTTGAATGTGCAAATATTTGAGCTCTAGCTTTCGTCGAACCAGAAAAAAGAAAACCCCTGTTGATGGACAGATGACGGACGACAAATGAAAAACCCATGACAAAAGCTCATAGGCCCATAATGGACCAGTAAGTTTTAAAAAAGGAGAAAAAAATTTACATAACTGCTGAAACCAATCATGCAAAAAGGTTGCTAGCAAAAGGGGGCTCAGAGATCAATTCATTCGCTCAGACTTCATTTGACTGCAGTTAACTTCTAGTTTACCCTACCCTGATCTACTGCAGACCTACGTAGGTTTGCCCATCAGCGTTTTTTCTTCTAAATGATTACTGTAGTTAGCCTCTCT
This sequence comes from Terebella lapidaria, assembly GCA_949152475.1. Lineage (NCBI taxonomy): Eukaryota > Metazoa > Annelida > Polychaeta > Terebellida > Terebellidae > Terebella > Terebella lapidaria. The sequence continues at coordinate 27,027,448 of OX424566.1, read as the reverse complement.
GAATGTAAGAACCAAACTTGTAGCTCAGATTGATTTGACCAAGGTTTAACTTCTGGTAGCTTTTTCTTGATCTACTGTGGACCTTTACTGTGTAGGTTTGCCCACATTAATACGAGCGTTTGCTAGCCATCTATATTACTCTTCCTTGATCTACTGCAGACCAATGTAGGTTTGCCCATCAGCGTTTTTCTTCTAAATGATTAATGTGGTTAACCTCTCTGAATACAAGATCCAAACTTGTAACTCAGACTGATTTGACCAAGGTTTGACTTCCAGTAGCTTTTTCTTGATCTACTGTGGACCTTTACTGTGTAGGTCTGCCCACATTAATACTAGCCTTTGCTTACCATCTACTAGTATATGCTAGCAAAGTTTTACATTCTTACACCAATTGAAATGCAATTTTAAATTTGCCACCACCAAGAATTGCATAATTTCACACCAATTTCAATGCGATTTCATATTTGCACTCACTAAAGTTCGCACTTCTGATTGAAACCAAATCAGATGGCGGCATACACAGACAGGTTCACGGTAACATAGACATTTGCATAAAGCATGTTTTGCTGACTATGTATGTGTCACCACAGCCCTATTTTCATGTGTCTATAGCTCGATATCTATCTCCATGATGACCCTAGACATGAAGTTTCATGTCACAACTGTTATTTTATTATTTTGTGTTGGATTCTTTGTTTCCATTATAGATAAGTTGCACTATATTTTATGTACACACTACGATACTACATGTTCACTCAAAACTTTATCTCTATGTTCGCAAGGTACTGAAGTAGGTAATATGCTTTCTATTAGACCTGAAACAAAATTTGATGAGCAGACAGATTTAAATAATGTATGACCCTATTACTCTTGATCAGATCGGGACAGACAAGTTTGACCTATCCTGCTTATTTAATCCAAGTGATGAAGATACTCCTCTTCAGTTATCAACCGAATGTAAGTACTATGAACCAGACAATCTCCAAGAAATGGAAATCTTGAAAAAGCCACATTCGAAATACCTACATCTCAACTGTCGTGGTTTGTCTCCGAATTGGGATAGTTTTCTAAGTTTGATAAATGACCTTCATTCTCAAACCTTAAATGAATTTGATTTCATTGGAGTAAGTGAAGTTTTCAAGTCATGTGAATATGACAACCGTGTAACACTCTCGGGTTATGAAAATATTATCACTCGTACCCGTGCAGGATGTCCGAAAGGTGGTGTAGGGATATTTGTCAAGGAAGGTCACAATTATAAAATAAGAGAAGATCTATCCATTTTCATTCCAAATATATTTGAATCCATATTTGTTGAATGGAAATCTCCAAGTCATAAACAAATCATTATAGGTGTGGTGTATCGCCCAAATACACTCCCTAAAGCAGATTTGAATCTATTCACTTCCACAATGTTCGATCTCATAGATCTGATAAACAGTGAAAATAAAGAGTGTATCATTATGGGTGACATGAATATTGATCTCTTGAAGACAAATACGCATGAGAAAACACAAAGTTATGTGGATAACCTTTTCTCCAAAGGTTTCCTACCTGTCATTACGAAACCAACTCGGGTCACCACAACTTCAGCGACCCTCATTGACCATATTTACAGTAACAATGTTTCTCAGCCCTCTAAATCAGGTATCATCATTACAGATGTTGCTGACCATTTCGGTACATTTTATGTACAATCTTCAAAGCAGAACAGAATTTGTCAAACCAACAAAATACTACATGTATATAAACGATCGTTCTGCCAGAATAACATAAATTCATTTATAAATATTCTTAGTAACACAAATTTCTCCGAGGTGACTGATAATGACTGCCCTGAAACAGCATATACAAATTTCATGGAAAAATATAAACTTGCATTCGATTTGTCCTTTCCGCTTAAACAATTCAGGTTCAACAAAAAAGTTCACAAAAAAGAAGCCTGGATAACCAATGGCTTTCTAAACTCAACGCGCACTAAAGCCAAACTTCTTTTTAAAAAACTGAAAAAACCCACTCCATATAACATCGAACACTACAAAAGGTATATCTCTGTCTATAATAAAGTAAAAAGAAAATTGAAACTACAATACTACAACCAACTTCTAACCATAAATAAAACAAACATGAAAAAGATGTGGACTGTTTTAAATTCCGTTATCGGTAATCAAAATAAAAAGCCAACACTACCGAGTCATTTTCTCGTTGACAATTTATCCATAACAGATAAAACTCAAATTGCTTCATCATTCAATGATTTTTTCTCTAACATTGGCCATAAAACTAGCCTTAATGTCCCCAAAACAACAAAACTGTATTCGGATTACCTCCCTCCCCAACTGAACAATACTATGTTCCTCCAACCGGTCACTGTCCAAGATGTGATGACCACCACATTCAAACTTAAACCAAAAAACAGTGCTGGTCATGATGATATTTCAACCAATCTCCTAAAGAAAACTATTAACATTATATGTACACCAGTCACACATATCATAAATAGATCCTTTGCCACGGGAAAGATACCGAAGGAACTAAAAATCGCTAAAGTAATACCTGTCCACAAACGTTCCGATGTCTCACTCCTGAATAATTACCGACCGATTAGCCTACTCCCTGCATTCTCAAAAATATTAGAAAAATTAATGTATCAAAAGCTAATGTCTTTCTTAGACAAACACAATATCTTGTATGAACACCAATACGGTTTCAGAAGTAAACATTCAACGATACATCCAATCCTACACTTACTAAATCAATGTGCAGACGCATATAATACTTCTCAAAAGTACACCCTCGCCATATTTTGTGACTTGTCTAAAGCTTTCGATGTTATTAGTCATAAAATATTACTGGACAAGCTCTACAGATATGGTATTAGAGGAATAACTAATGATTGGTTTAGGAACTATCTATCAGATCGATATCAATATGTTGAGTTTGACAATCACAAATCTTCAATAAAAAAACTTCAGTGTGGTGTCCCTCAAGGATCGATACTTGGTCCATTATTATTTCTAATATACGTTAATGATATTCAGTACTCAACAAGTAGCACTATTTTATCTTTTGCTGATGACACGACCTCATATGTCTCCGAACATGATCTAACGTTACTCTTTAAACGTGCAAACGAGGAAATACATTGCCTATATCAATGGTTTTGTGCCAATAAGTTAATGATAAATGCCTCAAAAACTAAATATATGGTGTTTCATCCTCAGACAATTAATCTAACTCTTGATAACTTCTCCATTAAGATCAATGACACCTATCTCACTAGAGTTGGAAACAACTGTGAGGAAAAAACGACCAAATTCCTTGGTCTGATCTTGGATGAATCACTCACATGGAAACATCACATTTGTCATATCAACTCGAAAATCTCAAGAGCACTATTCGCTCTAAAACAATCCAAGAATATCCTACCCACCGACAGTTTGAAAACTCTGTATTATGCCCTTATCCAATCACATCTGACATATGGACTGTTAGCCTGGGGCAATGCAAATTCCAATGTCCTACACAGAACAAATAAGCTACAAAAACAAGCCATTCGTCTCATAAATAAAGCCCACTATAACAGCCACACTGAACCACTCTTTAAATCTACAGGTATATTAAAAATTACTGATTTATTCGAGTATCAAGCTGTTACTTTTATGTATGAACACCAACATAACACTCTACCCATTTCTTTCCAAAACACATTCAATCTAAATAAAACTATACAACAGGCCTACTCAACTAGACAGGCAAATTTATATCACATCAACAAATGTGACTACCAATTTTCCAATTCTCTCCCTCTGTTCACGTTTCCTCGGATTTGGAATAAATCATCCAAATATAGGGTTCCAGTCAAAAGTCTGTCTCAATTAAAACGAACGATAAAATCTCATTTTCTGTCACTATATCAAAGTAATGTTAAGTGCTCATATAACAAGTGTAAAGATTGCCATCCTGTTAACTTATAACAAATAACTTTAGTTATCCCATCTGATCATTGCCTTGGACGTATCCCATTCATGTATATTTTTTTTTACCTGACCACTTTCTTTCCATGGCATGCGTCCTCTAACAAACTTCTTTCTGCTCATCATGTTCATCATGTTTACCATTTGATTCCATATCATTGTCTTATCATATAACAACTCACTGTTGCATCTTCTTTTAAATTATGTATCCTCTCCTTGTTACCTGTAAACCAGTTACAGCATTGTCTCCATGTGTGTACAAATTGTCAACCGTTCTAATCTCTATTTGTGTTCTTCCTATTTAATCTCTTTCTATAAGGACGTAGGGAAGACAGCCAATTGGCTACTACGTCCTTACGTTTTCATCTGTGTACTCGTAATTAAGTCCTATCTGTGTATTTCTATCTGATGAAATCGGAAATAAATTCTTCTTCTTCTTCTTCTTCTTCAATATGCTTCACCCTGTCTGCTAGGATCCAGCCAATGACAAGCACGCAAAATATCAATATCATCCAGGGCAGAATTTATCATGTTTATTCATCGCTAGCTTATTACCATGCTTGAATGTTGGTGCCTACCAACCAACACATTGGATGTGTTCCAAGTTTCCACTTGAGAGAGCATGTCATAGCGTGTTACTGGTAAACAGACAATAACATTTCATATTGACTTCACTCGTGCCACGGATAGATTGTCTCCTCTTTAATTGATATTGTACTCATTGAAATGGATTATTTTGAATCAAAGTACCGGTAAGTGCACTTTTGAATTCTTCAACTGGATTAAAATGTCGAGAATAATTGAAAAATTTTTTATGTTGAAACTTTCTAGTACCTACATGTAGTAACATGTACTTATGCTAGCCCAACATTCTAAAACATTTTCCTGCCTACAAGTAGACATCTGAATACCGATACCAAATAAACATTTATTGCTGACATCAATTTATCGCATATATCAGTGCCTTAGAAGGGAGGATGTGGGCAATTGAATGTGTACATGTACATGATGTACAACTAAATAGTCAGCAAGTCAAGTATGGTAGATATTTTGATGACCTTCAACTTGACTTTGAAGTTCAGATGATAATGACTGCAAGGAATGGTCACATCAAATTTTAGCTTGCAGTACACTGACAACTTTTTTTTTTTCGTAGGTGAGCATATATTTCAACTCAACTAGAATTTATTACACCTGTTGATCTTGACCTCACAGCATCACAGTTAAAGTTATAATCACCTCAAAACATGTTGATGTTCGTTTAACTTTGCACCTGGCCGCAAAGTGATGCAAGATAAAACTTGAGTTTGTGCAAATTTATGACACCTTTAACGTAGTCCGCTACAAACATTGAGGTAACGAAGAGTCAAAATTTGAAAGTCACTTCTTGAATATTATCTCTTCAGAATGACCTATTTTATAGAGTATCTGATTAGCATCCTAATAATGAAAAGAAAATAGGGGGTCACTGTTCTCGTTTCTTCTACATATTCGATCAAGATCACAAAAACTTACCTAAAACGACATAAATTATGGCATTTTTGTGCATTTTTTTGGTCCATATTCACATCTTGCATCGTGTTTTCCATGCGAACGAATACGGTGACCCCCTATTTTCTTTTCAGTTTTAGGATGCTGAACATTTACTGTCTAAAATATGTAATTTTGAAGCTCTAGATTATGTTGATACAGTTATTTATTGTATCCCCCGAACAAAGTTCGGCGGATACTATGGATTTGGCTTCGTCGTCCGCGTCCGCGTCCGCGTCCGCGCCCGCGTCCGCGTCCGTGTCCGCGTCCGCAGAGATTTTCTTGTGAACGCGCTACAGGCCGCAATTCTCATCCGATCACCATTATTTTTTGCAGGCACATATATAATGGTAAGATCCCGACACCAATCGATTTTGGTTGCCGTGGCAACTGAATTGGTCGTTTGGGGACACATTTTGCATTGAAAACAGCCTGTTTGAGACACATGGCTTGTGAACGCGCTATAGGCCGCAATTCTCACCCGATCACCATTATTTTTCGCAGGCACATATATTATGGTAAGATCCCGACACCAATCGATTTTGGTTGCCGTGGCAACTGAATTGGTCGTTTGGGGACACATTTTGCATTGAAAACAGCCTGTTTGAGACACATGGCTTGTGAACGCTCTACAGATGGCAATTTTTGACGAATCTCGATAATATTTGGAAGTGTTGTTGGGAAGGGCTGTCACACGAAACCAATCGTTTTTTAGAATGATCATATACATATTAATATGTTAACAGCCTAACTTATTACAGAATTTTGAAATATCCATTTTGACATGTACGATCATTCCAATAGCCTGTACAGTGGAAGGTAATGACACTGGTTTCTTGTTCAGAATGGAGAACTGAAGTTTCCAGTGAAAACAGGACAATATTACTGAATAAGTTAACATTAGTTCTATTAGTTAAGTCTATTATTGTCCACAATAAAAATAGTTAAGACGAGAAACGTTTATTATTAAGCTCAACAAGGTAAAGGTTTTGTCCAGTACAAATTTCATGGGTGTAACTGAATAAGTTAACATTATTTTTAATAGTTAAGTCTATTATTGACCACAATAAAAATAGTTAAGACAAGAAATATTTATTATTAACCTCAACAAGGTAAATGTTTTGTCCAGTACAAATTTCATTGGTGTAACTGAATAAGTTAACATTATTTTCACTAGTTAAGTCTATTATTGACCACAATAAAAATAGTTAAGTCTATTATTGACCACAATAAAAATAGTTAAGATGAGAAATATTTATTATTAAGCTCAACAAGGTGAAAGTATGTCCAGTACAGATTTCATGGGTGTACTGAATAAGTTAACATTATTTTTACTAGTTTAGTCTATTATTGACTACAATAAAAATAGTTAAGGCAAGAAATATTTATCATTGGGCTCAACAAGGTAAAGATTCTGTCCAGTAGACATTTTATGTCTGTAACCAAATAAGTTAACATTTTTTTTGCTAGTTAAGTCTATTATTGACCTCAATAAAAATAGTTAAGATAAGAAACAATTATTATTGAGCTCAACAAGGTTAAGGTTTTGTCCGGTAGAAATTTCTGGGTGTAACCGAATAAGTTAACTTTATTTTTACATGTTAAGTCTATAAGTGACGACAATGAAAATAGTTAAGACAAGAAATATTTATTATTGGGCTCAACAAGGTGAAGGCTTTGTCCAGTAGAGATTTTATGGCTGTGACCAAATAAGTCAACATTATTTTTAGGTTACCGGACCTTTGGTCCGATAACCTATTGGCATGGCGTTGCGTCCGTCGTCCGTCCGTCCGTCCGTCCGTCTGTCCGGGCAAACGGAACGGAGTTATGGGGATTTCTTAGGGGGAATAAAGCTGAAAACGCCCCACAACCACAGTTTAAGCCAAAAGTGCGGTCTTATGGGGATTTTTTCAGGACTTATGGGGAAAGTTAAGATAGGAAATTTAACATTGGGTCCGCCCGTAACGCCCATCCGTTCACCCGTCCGTCCGTCCGTCCGTCCGTCCGGCGTTAACATTTTTAGGTTACCGGACCTATGGTCCGATAACCTATTGGCATGGCGTTGCGTCCGTCGTCCGTCATCCGTCGTCCGTCCGTCCGTCCGGGCAAGCGGAACGGAGTTATGGGGATTTCTTAGGGGGAATAAAGCTGAAAACGCCCCACAACCACAGTTTAAGCCAAAAGTGCGGTCTTATGGGGATTTTTTCAGGACTTATGGGGAAAGTTAAGATAGGAAATTTAACATTGGGTCCGCCCGTAACGCCCATCCGTTCACCCGTCCGTCCGTCCGTCGTCCGTTCACATTTTTATTTTTAAAGTATATGATCGAATCTTTCTGAAATTTTGCACAAAAATACCTAAAAATATTTCAAGGAAAGCTTTTTTTTTGTTTTTCGATTTTCGCATTTTTTTCAAAATGGCGGCCGTTTTCGACGAAAAATGCCTGGTTTTGGACTTTGGTGGCCATTTTCTCAAAAACTGTTCAGTAACTTTTTTTCTCTTTGATACACAACACTCCTCATATGTACTCCTGTGATGTGTATAAGTTTCGTTGCGCTTGAATCGCTCGAAGTGGGCCATTTTGGGCCAAACTGGGCCCAAATGGGACTTTCCCATGTTAAATTTTCCTATGCTTTATAATGGGACACATTATGCCTTATATCTCACTTAATATTGAGATTACAGACTAGGAATCAATTGTGGACATATAGGAAATGATATATGCTGAATGTTCTCGTGACCTTGAGTTTGACCTCTGACCTCAGTTTCAAGGTCAAAGAACAAAATGGCTAATATCTCGCTTATTATCGACTTTACAGCTTAGAAATCAATTGTGGACATATAAGAAATGATATATACCGAATATTCTGATGACCTCGAATTTGACCTTTGACCTTATTTTCAAGGTCATATCACAAAATTGCTAATATATCGCTTATTATCGACTTTACGGCTTAGGAATCAATTGTGAACATATAGGAAATGATATATGCTGAATATTCTCGTGACCTTGAATTTGACCTTTGACCTCATTTCCAAGGTCACAGGACAAAATTGCTAATATCTCGCTTATTATCGACTTTATGGCTTAGGAATCAATTGTGAACATATAGGAAATGATATATGCTGAATATTCTCGTGACCTTGAATTTGACCTTTGACCTCATTTTCAAGGTCACAGGACAAAATGGCCAATATCTTGCTTATTAGCGACTTTGCAGCTTAGGAATCAATTGTGAACATATAGGAAATGATATATGCTGAATATTCTTGTGACCTTGAATTTGACCCTTGACCTAAATTTCAAGGTTAGTCATTTTATTTTCAAGGTCAGAATACAAAATGGCTTATATCTCGCTTATTATCAAATTTACAGCTTAGGGGTCCATAGTGAACATATAGGAAATGATGTATGCTGAATATTTTGGTGATCTAGAATTTTACCTTTGATCTCATTTTCAAGGTCAGAGAACAAAATGGCTAATATGTCGCTTATTATCATCTTTACATCTGCCCCTGATGACGCCAGTGTGTCTTTGGATAAACTATTTGGTCGGGCTTTGTTTCTATTGCAAAATGTATTTTACCTTTCTTATTGGCATCATCAAAATTTGATTGTATTGGTGGTAATAGATTGATACTTACATTTGTACCACTGAGTCGGTGTCACTGCTGGCGGACGTTAAATCTGTCCCCGAGGATACCATCAACTCAGTAGCCTTCGGGCTTGTGATTGGATACTTTTGTACTTGTCATGTATCTATTCCATGGGGTTAGATTCGGATTTCTAAATTATTTTCATAGGTTGTTGGGCAGTTGTATACTAATTCCATCTGGTGTACAGTAGAAACAACTACATTTAACACATTGTCTGCCCCTGAAGACGCCAGTGTGTCTTTGGATAAACTATTTGGTCGGGCTTTGTTTGTTTCTATTGCAAAATGTAGTATTTTACGTTTCTTATTGGCATCATCAAAATCTGATTGTATTGGTGGTAATAGATTGATACTTACATTTACAGCATAGGAATCAATTGCGAATATAGAGGAATGATATATACTGAATATTTTCATAACCTTGAACTTGAACTTTGACCTCATTTTCAAGGTCACATCACAGAATGGCTAATGTCTCACTTATTATCGACTTTACAGCTTAGGAATTTATTGTGGACATACTAGAAGTGATATATTTGTTGAAAATTTCATGACCTTGAATTTATCAGTGACTTTATTTTCAAGGTCACTGGACAAAAGGCTAATATCTAAAATGTATATTGTCCGGTAACCTTTCTAGCCCTTGGGCTAATTTTATCTTTAAAGTTAACGATCGAATCTTTCTGAAATTTTGCACAAAAATGCCTAAAAATATTTTGAGAAGGAGGTATTTTTTTGTTTTTTGATTTTCGCATTTTTTTCAAAATGGCGGCCGTTTTTGTCGAAAAACGCTGAATTTTGGACTTTGACGGCCATTTTCTCAAAAACTGTCTGATCAGTTTTGAGTTTTTGGTTTCAAAAGATTCCCCTCATATACCTCTGTGATATGTATAAGTTTGGTTGCCCTAAATCTGCCGGTTTTCGTGTGGCGGCCATTTTGAATTTTTGGCGGGTCGGCGAAAAAAAATTTTTTCGCCCCAGATCACATTACTATCCATTTTGGGCCATTTCTAGAGCAAAAAAAAATTTTCACCCTTTGAAAAAAATTTTGGACTTAGAAAATTTTCGGCACTTTTTCCCTTAATAATGGGAGCTGTCCGGACTGTACTCATAGAACGCTTGAAGATAGAGCTTAGAAATTGGCACTTTCAAATGGGAAGTCATATGTGGCGACTTGTGTGGTGACCTTGAATTTGACCTTGGATGACCTTGAAAGGTCAAAACAGCCATTTTTGGGTCGAAAAACGCTCAAATTTGCACCTGGTCTGTATTTTCTCAAAAACTCTCTGATCAGTTTTGAGATTTTTGCTTAAAAAGATTCTTCTTATATACCTCTGCGACGTGTATAAGTTTTGTTGCCCTTGAATCGCCGATCTCAGTGTGGCGGCCATTTTGAATTTTCGACGAGTCGGCGAAAAAAATTTTTTTCGCCCCAAATAACATTACTATCCATTTTGGGCCATTTCTAGGCAAAAAAAAATTTTCACCCTTTGAAAAAAATTTTGGACTTAGAAAATTTTCGGCACTTTTTTCCTTCATAATGGGAGCTGTCAGGACCAACATAGCTGTCAGGACTGTACTCATAGAACGCTTGAAGATAGAGCTTAGAAATTGGCACTTTCAAATCGGAAGTCATATATGGCGACTTGTGTGGTGACCTTGAATTTGACCTTGGATGACCTTGAAAGGTCAAAACAGCCATTTTGGGGTCAAAAAATGCCCAGATTTGCCTTTGTAGATGAAATGCTTGCAGATAGAGCTCCTGTTTGCATTATGAACATATAGGAAGACATATATGGCACAACTAATGATGACCTTGAACTTGACGTCAGATGACCTTGAGTGCCAAATGTCTGACTTGGAATGTGTAAATTGACCTGAGCGGCCTAAACGATTCCACCCAACATATAGAATATCAAATGCCGCACACATACATGTAATGGTTACATCGAAGTTCATACGGATGACCTTGATTGGTAAATCCCAAGGTCATATGTTTACACTGCGAACCTTGATTGGTAAATCTCAAGGTCTGTTACCTGCCAATGCTGCCATGGCCAAACCAAAATTGTCCGGTAACCTATCTTAGCCTTTGGGCTAATTTTTTGCTAGTTAAGTCTATTATTGATCATAATAGCTTTTTATGAAAACATTGATCAACTTTTACTTTGAATTTCAACTTGAGACCATGTTTGGCTCAAATTATGAGTTAAAATATAACTTATGGTGAAAAATTCGATCTGGCTCCAATTTTGTCATCTTGAAATGCAGTTTTGGTCAACTTTTACTTTGAATTTCAACTTGAAAGCATGTTTGGCACATATTATGAGTCGAAATATAACTTATGGTGAAAAGTTCGATTTGGCTCCATTTTCGTCATCTTGAAATGCAGTTTTGGTCAATTTTTAGTTTGAATTTCAACTTGAAACCAAGTTTGGCACATATTATGAGTTAAAATATAACTTATGATGGAAAGTTCGATCTGGCTCCAATTTCTTCATCTTGAAATGCAGTTTTGGTAAACTTTTAGCTTGAATTTCAACTTGAAACCAAGTTTGGCACATATTATGAGTTAAAATATAACTTATGACGAAAAGTTCTATCTGGCTCCAATTTCGTCATCTTGAAATGCAGTTTTGGTCAACTTTTACATTGAATTTCAACTTAATACCAAGTTTGGCACATATTATGAGTTGAAATATAACTCATGGCGAAAAGTTTGATCTGGGTCCAATTTCGTCATCTTAAAATGCAGTTTTGGTAAACTTTTAGTTTGAATTTCAACTTGAAATCAAGTTGGGCAGGTATTATGAGTTAAAATATAGCTCATGACGAAAAGTTTGATCTGGCTCCAATTTTGTCATCTTAAAATGCAGTTTTGATTACCTTTTACTTTGAATTTCAACTTGAAACCATGTTTGGCACATACATGTATTATGGATCGAAATATAACTTATGGTGAGAAGTTCAATCTAGCTCCAATTTTGTCATCTTGAAATGCATTTTTGGTCAAATTTTACTTTGAATTTCAACTTGGAACCAAGTTTGTAAAATATTCTGAGTTGAAATATAAATAGGTGAAAAGATTGATCTATCTGTATTTTCGTTATTTTATCAAACATGTCGAATGGAAATTCATATAAAGAGATTTCAGTGGTGATTTTGAATTCGACCTTCAATAACCTCGGAAAATCAGTGCAGCAATTTTGGTGGGGAAAAGAAAACAGTTGTGACTTGAGATTTAACATTTCTCTGGTAATCTTTTTTAGCCCTTACTCTAGTTTTTCACAATTGACAGTGATATATTTGGGGCAACAGAGATGATAGGGCTACGGGGGATACACCCAAGCGGTCGTAGGCGACCGGAAGCGTCTAGTTTAAAAAATAACTGAGCCCTCCCCTCACTGTCTGGAGTGGACTACCTTAATAGACCATGCTCACCATGGACTTGATCTGAAAGAGTTTGTGTGTTCAAAGTCGAGGTTTGTAGTTGTTTACAGAAATTCTGATACAAAATGCAAAATTCGTCTTCACAAGATATAGGGAATTATTGACATTCTCCCTTTTGGTGACCTTCAACTCAGAAACATTCCTCATGTTAGCATTAGAGATTTTCAGAAAATATAATACACATATATAATCCAAACTGACATTTAGAGACAAAAATACTGGCTGATATTCAACCAATTATTATGTTGGAATCATCATGATTGCTGGCATATATCAGAAATACATAAGGCCATAGTTATTTGAAATGCTGGTTTACAGATCCCCTCGACCCTATATTTTTCAAAATTGAAGATAATTATAACTGGTATTAAAGTACCAAACTATTTATTTTGTCACCGACCGGTTGTTTCAAGTTCAAAAATAAATATTAATTATCTAGCATTGGCACGCTTTTGGCACACATTTGTCAGTCACTGGTAACTATCAGGATACTTCTTTTTTTCTGGGAGAACACTGGTATAACACATGTGAAAACTGCATCAAAAGCTTCTAGATTCTTGGAAGATGATTATAAATAATATTTATTTTAGGGTGACCGATTGGTCAGAGTGTGAAATTACATTTATTCTTACATTTATTTAACTTTATTTTCAAACTGTCAAATTATATTTCTGTTTATATTACGACCCCCCCCCCCCCCCCCCCAATTTTTTTTGGCAAAAATCCGTAAACCAGCGAATCAAATAACTATGGCCTAAGAGAGATATATGTATCTCATATATTTCTGCATATATGTAGACAATCTGAGTAATGTTTATGCTGGATATCATGTGGCTTTGTCTTCATTCCAAGCATTCTTGAGTGCTGAATGCAATAGTAATCAGGAATACATAAATTCTTGTGTGTTGTCAAAGGATTTGGGATGGTCCAGAATTTTTTTAACATTTGTAGGAAGTAAAAGAGAGTCAACTTTCAAAGTATGATGTACTACCGGTAGCTTAGCTACGAAAAGCACTGTAAAATACTTGGATACTTGTTGGCATTCACTGCTCAAGGTGAATAGGATTATAGATGGGATAGATCAGCAGGAAATACTCATGCTGGGACCAGATCATCCAAATACACAGTGTATCTTATACATTGTAACACGGGAAGCTACATTGCTCCAAATAATTCAAAGTAATTTAGCTGATAGGTTGCTGATTTACAAGTTCGGTTGCATCATTTGGCGGAGATTTATTTCGGTGGTTTCTGAACATCCGATCTTCTTTAACTTATATCTATCCAATTTGACGGAATAATATATTTTGGTGGTTCCTTCCAAGTGAATCGCCCCCCAAATTAGTTTTATTTACCTGTGTCTATGGTTGAGGACAAGCTGCAGTCGAGGATCTACAGTACTGCATTGGGCTGAAATTCTGGACGAATCTTCTGTGATTTGAAACTAGTTTGCACTGTAGACAAACATTCAATTTGAACATATTAAAAAATTGTTGGTCTTGAATGAACAATGGTGATAGTTAATTCTGAGTTAAAAAAGAATGCCGTATTTCAGACCTTTTTCTAAAGGCAGGTTCTAGACTGGAGCTTGTCCACCTTAAAAAGAAAACACTTTCTTACCTACATGATCCTGATGCAGCTTGCGGATTCTCCACCAATATTACATCTTCAGACGTATTTCAGACCTTTTTCTAAAGGCAGGTTCTAGACTGGAGCTTGTCCACCTTAAAAAGAAAACACTTTCCTACCTACATGATCCTGATGCAGCTTGCGGATTCTCCACCAATATTACATCATTATTCAGTTAGAGCCTTTAATTCCTTCACTCTTCAATCAAATTTTTATTGGGTGGGTTGCTGTTGATCCAGAATTCAGAAAAAAACAACTTGCAGTGTCTGATGTGAGGCCAAGGCTGTAAATAAGCACACAAAATACATTAATTTCACTGTTGACCAACAATGAAACTTATTTTAAGTGACTGATGCTTTGGCTTCCTGGATCTCAAGGAATCTAAATATTTAATTGTCAGAATTTCAGTTCTAGATCATTAATAGCATATTGTGCCTTATTCATCAGTTTTCACTATGATCCACAATCATTGGGTAGCGTTTATTGTTAGGTTGATTCTGAATTTTACAAAAAACTCTACCTGATAATAAATGTGGAAATTTCAGCCAAAAAAGCCCCCAAAAAACATATCAATGCCATCACAGGGAACGATATGACAGTGAATAGTGAAATCATGGATATTATCATGAATATTGCACATTTATTGACAGATTCAGTAAAAAGGTTTGCATGCTTCTTGCTGACAAAAGACCGAAACAAAATGCCGGTACATGTTGACTATCGACACCTAGCTGCCTCACGTGCATGGTCTCTCGTACTTCTCTGAAGGGTGCTTTTCTTATGACGCAAGATTGATCAATGAATCAATATGTTTGCTTTGAATGCCTTCCAATGGTGTCACTAGAGAGTATTTCATAAATTATTGAGAGAAAACCAACCAACCTTCCAGCTTTCATGTTCAAGATGGCGAATGATCGAATGAACATGATGAAGGGGGGATAGCGATAGGCGCATGCGGAAAATGCACTTCCGGATAAGTGTAAACTAGACGGTCTGTTGCTACAGATGACAAGGTTGTATCTCCTCTACTGCACTAAATAGCCAGTCAGGCACACATACAAATTTTGGCTAAAATGAATCAATGCTTTGTGATACTCAAAGATATTTCAGAAATACCTGTTTTGGTAACTTCAGTCCAACTTACTTGTTCATATGCTTGCTGTGAAGTCTATTCTATGAATATTGATTAATATTCCTGATAGTTAATATAGAATATTGGTTATGGTGAAACCACCCTACATCCAATTACTAAAACATACTGAACTAGAGAAGAAGTATTTTATTTCTCAAGGTCATTCAAGGTCACTATATACAAGGCCACGAGTAGCAAATGAGATTGAGTGATGGACATCTCAAGGTCATACAAAACCAAATTCAAGGTCATGCTTGTCTAAGGCCACAATTCCGAAAATATCGTCCATTTTGCTCATCGATGCATCATTTCTGAGATATTGATATGGATGAAACTGCAGACTGAGCCAAAAATTTCTAGTCAATTTTCAGCCCTGACGAATCCATGACATAACTGTCTAGCTAACGTGTGTGGAAAAAATGTCCGTTTTTTCTGTGACTACATGTGGCTGTAACCTAGTGAAGGTGATGAACAACTGGTAAAGGTCAACGCTCACACCTATAGTCCGAAAGTTATATCTGCTTCGCTGTACGATGCATTTCCTCTGAGAAATCAAAGACTAGAAACTATCAGACAGAGGTCGAAATCACCTCCTAAGACATGATTGTCTGAAGTGACGAATTGAGTACAATAACATCCTTTCGCTAGCTTTATGACACATTGTTTCCGAAATATTTATGAAATGACAAAATTTGAATTTTCCGACAAAAATCTAAGGTCAAGTTCAAAGTTCATTATCTAGCACCATGAGTCCAAAAATATCAAGTCCGGAGATGTGGATGATAACAGAAAAAACTAAAATTAGGAGAGTATTTGTTAGGCTCAAATATCCACCATTGTTAGGTAATTGTTGACGAAAAAAAATAAAATAATTGAATTCAAGTTCAACCAACATACTCCATAGACTTTAGACATGTTTGTCGGATGAGATGTACAATGCGGTGTTCATGAGTTTTTCCACCTGATATTTCTGACCAATGGTAAAATTTGATATGGCTGAACAACCTCAATTTATCACTGCAAACCATAACACCTGAATAACAAAAACTACTGGTAATTTGGCTAGAATTGTATATATAATGATAAATAAATGGGTAAAACAAAATGGCTGATGGCAACAGTAGGACTTTGTGTTAACGAAACCTCTAGTGTATCCAGGGTCCTTAGAATAAATCATGTCGGCACTCCAGGCTAGTGATTCATGACGATAACTACCCTGGCCACAAATATTTACACCAGTTCCTGGTTATTAGCAAGTACTAACCTATCACGGTTGATGTTTTCTGCGGCTTTTTGGCACAAACACAAGTGCGCAGTTTTCCTTGTTTACGAGTTTACCGTATGTTGCGCATACAGAATATTGCCTTATTCCACCACTAGGTGGCATTAGTTTGGTTGCATTATGATTATCATAAATTCATAATGTATATATATATATATGCTGCAACATGGCAAAAAATGCTCAAGATTGATCCAACATTTTAAAAGCTTTACACATGTGATGATTGTGGTCAACAAATCTGGTATCATCAAAAATTAGCCCAAGGGCTAAGAAAGGTTACTGTAGATACACACAGTGTCAGACATTAAACATAATGTAACATATATATAACATATATGTAACATATGTGACAAAATTATTTTCAATGAAGGTCAAATTCAACCACCTGATGTGACTGCCTATGCCCTTAATACAAACCTAAGCTTCAGCTACAAGCATTCTGTCTGCATCTGTCAATTTGCATTATTAGAGGTCATCTTGGGTCAAGTTCAAGGTCACCAAATATACAAACCTAAGGACTATATACAATTGATTTATCCCCAGACTGCCAGAGACCAATTTGTACATATGCCATTTTGGGACTTTCTGGCCTATGTATTGGGCCTTGTGAGGAATTTAAAGCACTCTATCTTTAAATGCGACACCAAGTTTTTCAACTGGCATGTTCTGAAATAAACATTTCAAAACCAATCAGATAGCTATTGAGAAAATAACTGCAAAGCATCCCAAAATAGCTACTTTGACCTTCCAAGGTCACCGAAGGTCAAATCCAAGGTTACCACACAAATCGCCGTTTATGATTCAAGGGGAACAAAACTTATATATATTGTAAAGGTACATCTGGGGAGTTTTCATATAATGAAAATCTAAAAACTTATCAGTTTGTCAGCCACACCATGTCAGTAGGTTATGGGACCATAGGTCCGGTAACCTGAAGAACCATATCAGGGCGCATCCATGGATTTGCCATGGGATGGGTGCAATCTGAACATGCTGAGTTTTGTGGAGAAACGCGAGTGAGCATAGGGAGCGCTGCTCGTGTTGGTTTAGGATTTGCTGGATGGCGATTTTGAAGGTTGCCGCAAGCCCCTGTAGAACATTTTGGGATTTGGGACAGTACTGATTTCACAAAACCGCACCGAAATGCCAGCATGCTGAACCTGGCATTTAGGACATTCTAGCCTAAATTTGATGCTGGCCTTGTGCATGTTGTGTGTGTGAGGATCGCTTGATGCTAGCATTGCTTCTAGGCACTAGCACTCTGAACGCACTTCGGATTCCGCTTTTTTTGTTGAAGGCCATTATATGCTCGCATATCCTTGAAATGGTTTATAGACAGTCTGTATTATATTGCATTTGCAAATGCAGTGTTTACGTTCAGTTCATATTAGAGCGCTATTTCTGTATTTTGGTGCAAATTCAAGGATACGTGCATCTGTGCGAGACAGTGCTCGCCTGTTCAACTAAGACGGCCGCCTGATGCGATGGCATCGTGCCCACTGGTTGCATTGTGCGAGTTGATGCTAGCATAAAGTTGCAAGTAATTGCACAGGTTAACATTTAGCATGTCACATTCTCATATCTAGTGAGGGTTTGCGAAATCGGTACTGTAATATATATAAGATGATTTCTGAGGTAAAATTTACAACTACATTTATGCAGTTTGGATATCTCTGAAGTTTATGGCCATTCCATTCTGGGGGTAATACGAGGCTCTTAAGCCTCCTGAGAAAATTTTTGGACTTGGTAGCACATGTATTCCAGATGGTTTGTGAGGTGTAGTCTACAACAGTATTCATTCATTATGGATATCTTTGAATATGTGGACATTTTGGTCTGAGGGTTTGGTGGTGCAATAAAGCCCCCGAGAAATTTTGTTAGGATTTGTAATATTTCAGATGATTCCTGTGGTGTTTTCCACACTTATATTTGTACAATTGGGAATATTTCACGACACTTTTTGCAGAACATCTCAAATCAAAGCCTTGTAAAATTGTCCACTCTCACAGTGAGGGAGGGGGAGAGTGAGGAGGGGGGGGGGGCATACATGTACTACATGCACCCCCGTCTGGATTTGCCAGTCCATATTGACTATGATCAAACATGGTCAACATTTCAGCTATGTTCCTCAATGGAAGCGAGCAATGATAAATGGATTGTTAACAGGGGAGTCGATAGAGACTGGACAACGTATCGTGAACCCACAACAACAGTCCATACCAAATATGAGCATTATGATATCAACAAAAGAAAAAACTTACAAAATAAATTTTAAAACTTAAAAGAATTATAATGAGAACAGTTATGAATCCTCTCTATTAATGAAATTATATCCAAAAAAACATTGTTTTTATGACAGAGGCATTATCATGCTCACTCGCAGATGTGCACAAAATGGCCGGCTAGGTGGCACTCACATGTTCTATCGATGAATGGCTAGCTTGTTGTTCAGTCTCGCTGACATGGTGGCATTTTTGTGACACTCCACTATTACCATATCCAGGCTAGGAGATCGATCAACTTGAACCCTCTCTCAATGTATGTCATAACATGCATGACATGTGAGTAACTCAGGCATGTTTGAAGGAAAATCAATCGACGATGCTCTTCTCAAAATGGCGAAAATGTCTATTCATTATTGTTGTGCGCATGCTCGAAATATTTTTTCCTGATATTTTGCGAACTGCCACTTGTAAAAGAGGCACTCGTTTGGTATTGCATAAGTATTGAGTTGTCAATAACAATATTAATTTACGTAAATGTTGGTATTGTTTAGCGCTGATTTGTAAACAACATGAACATGATGAACATTAATCTGTAAACAATATGATAAAGTAACATTGTGATATATGAATTGTTTAACCTAACGCAAAAGTATAATGTGTGTAGATATATACAGAGTAAACATTTTTTTCCCCCCCCAAATGCATCAATTATGGCAACACTACAGATGGACTATCAACTGTTTACTCTAAAATGCCAGCTAATTACCTCATCAGCTCATATTCCATACTTCTTTTAAACAACTAGTGCACAAAATTAATGTTTTCCCCCGAAATGCGATGAAGGACATGAATGAGTATTATTTGTATGTGCCCTTAACATACAAGGTACAGAAATATGAGTTTTATATGTGTTGATTGGATGTTTTGCAATTTGATTTTTTCAGTTTATGCCATTTTATGCTGGTTATTACTATACTCTGATTTTTCTAACTTGTTTACACCGGTTTTTGACGATATCTTTGTGATGCTAAATGGTATCGTTCTATAATTTGGCATACTTCACCTCGGAGACAAACGGCAATTTTCTACCAAATTTCAGACTTCTATCGCAATGATTGAAGAAGTTGGCAATCTACTCCAATGTTAAATTTCAGCCAAAAACGGGATCTCGAGAATCTGAGCTTATTCGAGGATTTAATCCTTTTAACATCCACCAGGATTTGAAGTATTGTTGTAATTTTAGACCAGATGACACATTGGGGGTGTATTTTACATAACCATGTTGATTTTGAAAGATTGCACCACTACAAAACCGAGCAAATGTACGAAATTGTGTGCGGACCCAAAAACTAAATGACAGGGCTAAATTTAACACAGGAGTAGATTGCCAACTTCTTCAATTTTCTTGATAGAAGTCTGAAATTCAGTAAATAATTGCCGTTTGACTCCCAGGTAAAGTACGCCAATTTATAGAACGATACCGTTTAGCATCGCAAAAATATCAGCGAAAAACTGTGTAAACGAGTTAGAAAAATCAGAGTATAGTATGCCAAGAAATCTTAGGCCAGAAAACTCGGAGATTTAATCTGATCCTGCTTTCCCTGTGAGTGCCATTATCACATCTACTTGATTATTTCAAACTGTAAGAATTTCAACGGATCTCATCATCTTGACCAGAGAAAAGATAAGATCCTATGTATTTCTGACACTAAATTCACAAACTATACAAATTAACAGTAATGTACTAGTAACATACTAGTAAAGGTTTTTTTTTTCATTTAAAACTACTTTGTGCTATATATAGCAAGATCCCAAACAATTTGGTGGGCAATCCGATTTGAAGGAATGTGTTTGAGCCAAACTATGAATCATAATGTTTCAAGGGTGTGTACATGTACCGGTATGTGCTTCATGGGACATTATGATGCAGGTAGCCAGGCAGTTTAACATGTATTCAATAGGTGGCAGCAGTGGAATCAGCGATACTTGCATCTAGGGGTGAAAAAAACACCCACTAACCAATCTCTCTAACAGACTTGTTTTTCAAGAAATAAATTTGAATTCACCAGCAAATTTATCAACCATAATGAATAAATATCATATGGTTTATTAACTAGTGTCAAATTCTGAACTGGTAAATAAATTGAAACATCATATGTCATCAAACTTTAATGCTTGAAAAAAATATTCTGCCCTATCAGACATGTTTTGTCTTGCATTTAAACAAACTCTCAAGTGTACCCGTAATTCACACGCTAAGTTTGTACAAATATAACTCTGCTCTGGTACTTTTTTTATAATATAAAATTAGCTTTTATATCAATTAAATTCCACACAATATCTGAAATCTAAAATTACTCATGCCACAGTGTACGTTTAATACGTTTACTGGTACATGTATATTATACTGCACAGGAAATCACGATATACGATGTATGAGAAAAGGACATCCTGTTCTCAGCGTTGCCACTTATCTTGGTCAAGTGGATTTTATGAGAGCAGTGAAATAGAATTGAACTTGTTCGGACATGTTCAAAATTCAACGCTTTCCAGTGGATATCTCTTGTGAATTACTACTTGACTGCATTGCATGTTTATGAAATGGTTCATCATATTGCTCTACATAAAAATTTGAACCATGAAGACAACTTTTCAATTGAACTATATCACTGAATTGTCACGTTCAGAAAATTGTACACTTCCCAGTACGAGTAACTTCCTTATACTTGTTCATACAATGGATATTTAGGTTGAGATGAAGAACGCTGATTGATCGGTAAGTAAAATCAAAAGGTATTACTGAGACGAAAATAACAATATTTGAAATTGGAAATCAACAAGATGTAACTGCGCTGTGACATGCCTCAACAGGTGTTAGCAGAAATTTAAAAAAACGCTATTAAATATTATTCACTGTACGGTAAGGTCTAGTGTCGGGTTGGTGTCAGATGTTTACTGGAAAACTATAAAATCCCTAGAATATTACATGATACATGTACTCATGACTTGCAATAATGACCTATCCCAAATCCAGTTTGTCTGAGTCTTTTTGCAACGTTTTCGACGTTCTCTGCAAAACTTTAATATACTTTAATATAAGTGAAGTTTTCTGATGTCTTTTGTGAAATTCAAACAACTGTTGGGAGGCATTTGGGACAGGTCAATCATACCAAAGTGGATGATACAAAATACACAAATGTAAGTGGGAGACAATGGACCAGCTGTGCATACAGCCTGGCGCGCTGGACAGAAAATAACAGCTGCCTACCAGGAAGTGAAACTGATAGAACGAAACATTTTAATCAGGGTCCCACATGTACATGTTAATTTTAAGACCAGAGCACGAGTCGAACTAACATACCCGCCCACACGTAGCATGGCTAATTATTATGACATAGAATCTATACCAGTCCATATTAACTATAATCAACCTTGGTGAACATTTCAGCTATGTTCCTTGAGAGCAAGCAGTGATAAATGAATTGTTAATAGGGGGTTTGATAGAGACTGGACAATGTATCATACACCAGGGTTTGATACAGACTGGACAATGTACCGTAAACCAGGGTTTGATACAGACTGGACAATGTACCGTAAACCAGGGTTTGATACAGACTGGACAATGTACCGTAAACCAGGGTTTGATACAGACTGGACAATGTACCGTAAACCGGGGTTTGATACAGACTGGACAATGTACCGTAAACCAGGGTTTGATACAGACTGGACAATGTACCGTAAACCGGGGTTTGATAGAGACTGGACAATGTACCGTAAACCAGGGTTTGATACAGACTGGACAATGTACCGTAAACCAGGGTTTGATACAGACTGGACAATGTACCGTAAACCGGGGTTTGATACAGACTGGACAATGTACCGTAAACCAGGGTTTGATACAGACTGGACAATGTACCGTAAACCGGGGTTTGATAGAGACTGGACAATGTACCGTAAACCAGGGTTTGATACAGACTGGACAATGTACCGTAAACCGGGGTTTGATAGAGACTGGACAATGTACTGTAAACCAGGGTTTGATACAGACTGGACAATGTACCGTAAACCAGGGTTTGATACAGACTGGACAATGTACCGTAAACCAGGGTTTGATATAGACTGGACAATGTACCGTACACCAGGGTTTGATACAGACTGGACAATGTATCGAAAACCAGGGTTTGATAGAGACTGGACAATGTACCGTAAATCGGGGTTTGATACAGATTGGACAATGTATCGAAAACCAGGGTTTGATACAGACTGGACAATGTACCGTACACCAGGGTTTGATAGAGACTGGACAATGTACCGTAAATCCACAACAATCCATACCAAATATGAGCATTATGATATTAACAACAACAAAAAGCCCCAAAGTAAATTTTGAAACTTGAAAAAATAGAATAAAAACAGTAATTAATCTTCTCTATCAATGAGATACTGAATTGCACATGTGCACAAAATGGTGGGCTTCATGGCACTCACATTTTTTATCGATGAATGGCTCGCTCGTTGTTCAGTGATGCTGACCTTGATGGTGGCATCTTTGTGACACTCCACTATTACCATGGTTCATGCTAGGATCAATTGATCAGCTTAATGAGCACTCTTAATGGCATAACATGTAAGTATCTCTTGCATTTTTTGAGGAAAATCAATCAGTCAATTGATCAGTCTTCTCGAAACATTATACCGGACCACTAAGTGATGCCGCTTGCGCATGTGCGAGCAGTTCAATATTTTGCGAACTGCGATTTATAAAGAATACTCTGGTTTGGTATTGCATAATTAATGAGTGGTCAATAACAATAAATCAATTTACGTTGATGTTGATATTGTTTAGCACTGATATGTAAACAATATGACCAATTAATGAACATCAATTTACAAATGATATGATAAAAATGTGATATATGAGTTGTTTAACCTGATGCACTTGTGATTACCCCGGTATCCTATAATATGAATAATTTTATTATCCCAATTACATCAATTATGGTGAAACTAATGATCGATGGAGTACCAACTATATATATTCTAAAATGCCAGTAAATTACCTCATCAGCTCATATTTCATCTATCTTTATCTTGTACAAACACAGCTAGTGCTCAAATGTTTTCCCCGAAATGTGATGAAGAGCAGGAATGAGTATTACTCTATTGGTGCATGTATATGAGTGTACAGAATCCAGATGGCTAAAACATGAGTTCATATTCGTTGATTGGACATTCTGCAATTGGATGTTTAAGTTCATGTCTTATTATGCTGCAATATGCCTAGAAATATTCCTTCTTTGGATATCTGAGAGCTTGGAAATAATTATGATCTTGTTGAACATATTCTTTCTCTGTAAGTGACACATATTGTATTTATTTGACTAATACAAATTTCATTGAATCTCACCTTGACATATATTCAGTTGTTGTTTTTTTTCACACAAATTACATACTGATAACCATTATATACCAGTAACATACCAGCAAGAGTTTTTCTGGTGAAAATTATTTAAAGCGTCTTTGTGATATATTTAATATGACCACAAACTATTTTGTGGACAATCCGTTTGCTTGAATAATTGTATCCCCCGAACGAAGTTCGGCGGATACTATGGATTTGTCATCGTCGCGCCGCGTCCGCGTCCGCAGACACTTTCTTGTGAACGCGCTACAGGGTGCAAATCTTAACCGATTCTAATAATTTTTTATACAGACACATCTTATGGTAAGATCCCGACACCAATCGATTTTGGTTGCCATAGCAAACAAATTGGCCGATTGGCGACACATTTTGTGCTCAAATTAGCCTGTTTACCACACATGGCTTGTGAACGCTCTACGAGTGGGAGTTTTCAATGAATGATGATGAAATCGCACAGTCTCGGAGAAAAAGACCCTCACACGGAACCTATCATTTTTCAGAATGATCGAATAAATATTAATTAGTTAACGGGCTAACTTATTACGACCGTTAAAATACCGACTTGAACATCTGTGATCTATCCATACCCTGTACTATGAAAACAAATAGCACTGGATTCTTGTTCAGAATGGAGGACTGCTGTTTTTAGGAAGAGCAGAGCTCTTCCTCTATGATGTTGGTTTTTTTTGGATTTTTGAATTTTTTCTTTTGTTTACATTCTTGAAAGTGCCACTTGGAACCACAACAGGGTATTCAACTGTGGCTAATTGGGAGGGCCCGGGGCCCGTTGGGAGGAAAATGACGCCCGTGTACCTAATCATGGTTAATGTAATAAGTTATTAGCGATAATAATCCCAGGAGACGTGTGTTCCGACCGTTTTTTTTTTTTTGTATGTCACCGTTTCATACCCATCACCACTCCCGTTTTGATCTCCACTGGAACAGTGCTTTCTTGCAATCATATGCACTCAAAGTTTTGGATATACATTCCGCACAATATATAGATACAGTATGGTATTGCAACAATGAAAAACAAGTTGATACGGCAACATAATAATTATGTGTTAGTGGTGGTATTCCATATTCCAGTGGGCAAATTCAATTCTCGTGTGGCCCCGATAAGCAGTCACGGCAGTCGGCCCGCCAGCCAGAGAGTCACTGAATTGTCCAATCGGGAAGCTGTCTTGGCGGACACACCCACATGTTTATGAAATACACGTGGATATAATGATATGCAAATGATCACGTGAGCGAGTCCCGCCAATTAGCGTACTGCCCCAAAAAATTGCTGTGCAGGGTCAAGGTCAAAATGCCAGCCGCCAAGAGATCGTCCAACTGAGTGCGGTATTTGTGGAAATACTTGTTACGACCCAAATAAATGGTCTTTTCTATGACTCTTTCCTACTTCACTGGTAATACTTCATAAAAATATCACCACCGAAAGCTTGTTTATTGGGGAATTTAATTAAAAATGCCATTGAAGTGAAGCGAGATTTCAACGAGATTTGACTAAAACTCGTCGGAAACAAACAAACAAAACTTGGCAGATTTGCGGAGCTTTTACACGGGAAAAAACTTAGTTTCCTCCTAAAATAAGCAGAAACAAATGGATACTAGATCTAGCACTTTTATCATGTTTATGATAGTTTCATATTGCCGACGAGAATTGTCAGTGCTGATTTTGATAGCAGTCACACGAGCGGCGATTCGGGGTGGGGGGTGTGCCTGGGCTACTTCAGTATTTGGCAGCTGACACTACACACTGCACACTGACACAACATGTACGCTGATCTTCAAACCAACATTTGGGCAAGGAGAAACATGATCGCATTGATGAAAAAAGCTTTCATGCATGTCATGAATTATTGGAAATGCAGACAAGTTACTGAAATGTCTCTGCAGTACAAATCAAAACACTGAAAAAAAATCCATAAAGAAATTTAAATCTAAGACTAAAGCTCAAAGAAAAATTGTGCCTCCTAAATCAGAAAAACATAATCAGAACATTGAAAATCTTACACATTGGTCCCAAAAATAGTCGGGTGATTTTCAAACGTGTTCAACAAGGTAAAGCTTCTGACTTGTAGAGATTTCATGGCTGTAACGGAATAAGTAACATTAGTTTTATTGATTAAGTCTTATTGGCCAAAATAAAAATAATTATTACAAGAAACATTTATTATTGGGTTCAACAATGTAAAGGTTCTGGGGCCCAGACGAGTAGACAGGTACCCAAATTCGGGGCGGGTCATACAATTACCTGGATCGGAATTTTGTTACTCGTATTTGAGAACAAATAAAGATATAGTTTTGAATATTTGTGATAAACACTAGTAAAATCACAAGAATGACAAGGAAATCATCAGGAAAAAAAATGACAGTTTTATGAGGTCATGACATTGTGATCTTTCTCAAACTTGAAAATACCGGTAATTACTGACGAAACAAATAATATGTGTCAAAGATCAATGTCTGGCGTTTACGTGTTACAAATTGCTTCAGTGAGTATCATTCAAATTTTGCTATATATTTGGACGGGTCGGGTCAGACGACACAGGTACCCGGTTCGGAAATTTCCAACTCACTCGGGCCCTAAAATGTTCTATCCAGTCATGACTAACCGAATAGGTTATCATTAGTTTTACTAGTTAAGTCTATTATTGACCACAATAAAAATAGTTACATGACAAGAAAATAGTTACATGACAAATTTATTGGCCCAACAAGGTATAGATTCTGCCCAGTAGAGTTACAATATGGCCACAACATATATGTACCAAATCAAATACAATATTCAAGGGTTTTTAAATAGTTCTGTGCAAACATTTTCGAAGCTCTTCCTTTGAGGCCAGTGGCCCTTGTTAATGAAAACAGATCGATATTATCGAATAAGTTAACCTTAATTTTACTAGTTAAGTCTATTATTGACCACAATTAAAATAGTTAAGATGAGAAACATTTATTATTAAGCTCAACAAGGTGAAGGTTTTGTCCAGTACAGATTTCATGAGTGTAACCGAATAAGTTAACCTTATTATTACTAGTTAAGTCTATTATTGACCACAATAAAAACAGTTAAGACAAGAAATATTTATTATTGGGCTCAACAAGGTAAAGGTTCTGTCCAGTAGAGATTTTATGGCTGTAACCAAATAAATTAACATTATTTTTGCTAGTTAAATCTATCATTGACCTCAATAATACCAGTTAAGACGAGAAACATTTATTATTGAGCTCAACAAGGTAAAGGTTTTGTCCAGTAGAGATATCTGGGTGTAACTGGATAAGTTAACATTATTTTTACTAAAACATTGATCTCGCTCGATTTTCATCATCTTGAAATGCAGTTTTGGTCAACTTTTACTCTGAATTTCAACTTGAAACCAAGTTTGATACATATTATGAGTCAAAATATAACTTATAGTAAAAAGTTTTTACTTTGAATTTCAGCTTGAAACCAAGTTTGGCACATATTATGAGTTAAAATATAACTTATGGCGAAAAGTTCGATCTGTCTCCAATTTTGTCATCTTGAAATGCAGTTTTGATCAACTTTTACTTTGAATTTCAACTTGGGAACAAGTTTGTCACATATTATGAGTTGATATATAACTTATGGTGAAAAGTTCGATCTGGCTCCAATTTCGTCATCTTGAAATGCAGTTTTGGTTAATTTTTAGGTTACCGGACCTATGGTCCGATAACCTATTGCCGTCGCGTTGCGTCCGTCGTCCGTCTGTCGTCCGTCGTCCGTCCACATTTTAGGTTACCGGACCTTTGGTCCGATAACCTATTGGCATGGCGTTGCGTCCGTCGTCCGTCCGTCCGTCCGTCCGTCCGTCCGTCCGGCGTTAACATTTTTATCTTTAAAGTTAACGATCGAATCTTTCTGAAATTTTGCACAAAAATGCCTAAAAATATTTTGAGAAGGAGGTATTTTTTTGTTTTTTGATTTTTGCATTTTTTTCAAAATGGCAGCCGTTTTTGTCGAAAAACGCTCAATTTTGGACTTTGACGGCCATTTTCTCAAAAACTGTCTGATCAGTTTTGAGTTTTTGGTTTCAAAAGATTCCCCTCATATACCTCTGTGATATGTATAAGTTTGGATGCCCTAAATCTGCCGGTTTCCGTGTGGCGGCCATTTTGAATTTTTGGCGGGTCGGCGAAAAAATTTTTTTTCGCCCCAGATCGCATTACTATCCATTTTGGGCCATTTCTAGAGCAAAAAAAAATTTTCACCCTTTGAAAAAAATTTTGGACTTAGAAAATTTTTGGCACTTTTTCCCTTCATAATGGGAGCTGTCCGGACTGTACTCATAGAACGCTTGAAGATAGAGCTTAGAAATTGGCACTTTCAAATGGGAAGTCATATATGGCGACTTGTGTGGTGACCTTGAAATTTGACCTTCGATGACCTTGAAAGGTCAAAACAGCCATTTTTGGGTCGAAAAACGCTCAAATTTGCACCTGGTCTGTATTTTCTCAAAAACTCTCTGATCAGTTTTGAGATTTTTGCTTTAAAAGATTCCTCTTATATACCTCTGTGACGTGTATAAGTTTTGTTGCCCTTGAATCGCCGATCTCAGTGTGGCGGCCATTTTGAATTTTTGACGAGTCGGCGAAAAAAAAAATTTTCGCCCCAAATAACATTACTATCCATTTTGGGCCATTTCTAGGCAAAAAAAAAATTTTCACCCTTTGAAAAAAATTTTGGACTCAGAAAATTTTCGGCACTTTTTTCCTTCATAATGGGAGCTGTCAGGACTGTACTCATAGAACGCTTGAAGATAGAGCTTAGAAATTGGCACTTTCAAATGGAAAGTCATATATGGCGACTTGTGTGGTGACCTTGAATTTGACCTTGAATGACCTTGAAAGGTCAAAACAGCCATTTTGGGGTCAAAAAATGCCCAGATTTGCCTTTGTAGATGAAATGCTTGCAGATAGAGCTCATGTTTGCATTATGAACATATAGGAAGACATATATGGCACAACTAATGATGACCTTGAACTTGACGTCAGATGACCTTGAGTGCCAAATGTCTGACTTGGAATGTGTAAATTGACCTGAGCGGCCTAAACGATTCCACCCAACATATAGAATATCACATACATGTAATGGTTACATCGAAGTTCATACGGATGACCTTGATTGGTAAATCCCAAGGTCATATGTTTACACTGCGAACCTTGATTGGTAAATCTCAAGGTCTGTTACCTGCCAATGCTGCCATGGCCAAACCAAAATTGTCCGGTAACCTATCTTAGCCTTTGGGCTAATTTTTTATCTTTAAAGTTTACAGGCGGATTTTCCTGAAATTTTGCACAAAGTTGCCTAAAAATATTTCAAGAGGGAGTTATTTTTTAGTTTTTTGATTTTCGCATTTTTCTCAAAATGGCGGCCATTTTTGACGAAAAATGGCCAATTTTGGACTTTGGCGGCCATTTTCTCAAAAACTGTCTGATCAGTTTTGAGATTTTTGTTTCAAAAGATTCCCCTTATGTACCTTTATGATGTGTATAAGTTTTGTTGCCCTTGAATCGCCGGTCTCCGTGTGGCGGCCATTTTGAATTTTTGACGGGTCGGCGAAAAAAAAGTTTTTTTGTCCCAAATCGCGTTACTATCCATTTTGGGTCATTTCTAGACAAAAAAAATTTTTTCACCCTTTGAAAAAAATTTTGGACTTCGAAAATTTTCGGCACTTTTTTCCTTCATAATGGGCTGTCCGGACTGTACTCATAGAACGCTTGGAGATAGAGCTTAGATATTGGCACTTTCAAATGGGAAGTCATATATGGCGACTTGTGTGGTGATCTTGAATTTGACCTTGGATGACCTTGAAAGGTCAAAACAGTCATTTTGGGGTAAAAAAAAATGCCCAAATTTGCCTCTGCAGATGAAATGCATGTAGATAGAGCTTCAGTTCGCATTATGAACATATAGAAAGTCATATATGGAACAACTAATGATGACCTTGATTTTGACCTTGGATGACCTTGAGTGCTAAATGTCTGGCTTGAAATCTTGAAAGTGGCCTCTGAAGCTTAAACTTTTGCACATACAGGTTAGGATTGTGTATAAGCCTATAAAAAATCATGTATAAATGGCACATCTTTTGGTGACCTTGAACTTGACCTTAAACGACCTTGTAGGGCAAATCTCAAAATCTTAAATTGACCTCTACAAACGAAATACTACTTGTTGATTAAGCTTACATGTTTGTATTATGAACATATATGAAGTCATATGCAGGCATACCTAATGGAGACATTGAAATTCACAAAGATGACCTTGACTGGTAAGTCTCAAAATCATATGTCACCTACAATGCTTAAAACCAAAATTGTCCGGTAACCTATCTTAGCCCTTGGGCTAATTTTTAGGTTACCGGACCTATGGTCCGATAACCTATTGCCGTCGCGTTGCGTCCGTCGTCCGTCCGTCGTCCGGCGTCCGTCCACATTTTTATCTTTAAAGTTTACAGGCGGATTTTCCTGAAATTTTGCACAAAGTTACCTAAAAATATTTCAAGAGGGAGTTATTTTTTAGTTTTTTGATTTTCGCATTTTTCTCAAAATGGCGGCCATTTTTGACGAAAAATGGCCAATTTTGGACTTTGGCAGCCATTTTCTCAAAAACTGTCTGATCAGTTTTGAGATTTTTGTTTTAAAAGATTCCCCTTATGTACCTTTATGATGTGTATAAGTTTTGTTGCCCTTGAATCGCCGGTCTCCATGTGGCGGCCATTTTGAATTTTTGACGGGTCGGCGAAAAAATTTTTTTTGGTCCCAAATCGCGTTACTATCCATTTTGGGTCATTTCTAGACAAAAAATTTTTTTCACCCTTTGAAAAAAATTTTGGACTTTTCCTTCATGATGAGAGCTGCCAGGACTGTACTCATAGAATGCTTGAAGATAGAGCTTAGATATTGGCACTTTCAAATGGAAAGTCATATATGGCGACTTGTGTGGTGACCTTGAATTTGATCTTGGATGACCTTGAAAGGTCAAAACAGCCATTTTTGGGTCGAGAAATGCTCAAATTTGCACCTGGACTGTCTTTTCTCGAAAACTGTCTGATCAGTTTTGAGATTATTGTTTCAAAATATTCCCCTTATGTACCTTTATGATGTCTATAAGTTTTGTTGCCCTTGAATCGCCGGTCTCCGTGTGGCGGCCATTTTGAATTTTTGACGGGTCGGCGAAAAAAATTTTGTTTGCCCCAAATCGCGTTACTATTCATTTTGGGTCATTTCTAGACAAAAAAATTTTTTCACCCTTTGAAAAAAGTTTTGGACTTAAAAAATATTCGGCACTTTTTTCCCTCATAATGGGAGCTGCCAGGACTGTACTCATAGTACGCTTGAAGATAGAGCTTAGATATTGGCACTTTCAAATAGGAAGTCATATATAGCGATTGTGGAGGGGACCTTGAATTTGACCTTTGATGACCTCGAAAGGTCAAAACAGCCATTTTTGGGTGAAAAAATACCCAAATTTTCCTCTACAGATGAAATGCATGTAGATAGAGCTTCAGTTTGCATTATGAACATATAGGAAGTCATATATGGAACAACTAATGATGACCTTGATTTTGACCTTGGATGACCTTGAGTGCTAAATGTCTGACTTGAAATCTTGAAAGTGGCCTCTGAAGCATAAACTTTTGCACATACAGGTTAGGATTGTGTATAAGCCTGTAAAAAAGTCATGTATAAATGGCACATTTTTTTTTTTCACATTTTTTGAACTTGACCTAAAGACCTTGAAGGTCGAATTTCAAAATCTGAAATTGGCCTCTACACACGAAATACTTGTTGATAAAACTTATATGTTTGTATTATGAACATATGCAGCATACCTGATGGTGACATTGAGATTCACAAAGATGACCTTGACTGGTAAATCTCAAAATCATATGTCACCTACAATGCTTGAAACCAAAATTGTCCGGTAACCTATCTTAGCCCTTAGGCTAATTTTTAACTTGGAACCAAGTATGTCAAAAATCCTGAGTTGAAATATAAATTTAGGTGAAAAGTATGATCTGGCTGTGACTTCGTTTTTGTTATCGAACATGTCGAAAGGGACATTCATATGCAGTGGTTTCAGTGGTGATCTTGAATTCGCCCTTCAATAACCTTGAAAGATTAATTTAGCAATTTTGGTGGGGAAAAAAAAACAGTTGTGGCCTAAGATTTTACATTTCTCTGGTAATCTTCTCTATCCCTTGTTCTAGTTTTTCACACTTATTAGTAATATATTTGGGGCATGAGGAACGATAGTGCTACGGGGGATACACCCAAGCGGTCGTAGGCGACCGGAAGCGTCTAGTTATGTTTGAGCCAAATTATAAATCATAATGTTTCAACGGTGTGCCCATGTATATTTGAGATCTCACATTATGATGTAGGCAGTCAGATGTTTTGACATGCATTCAGTAGGTGGCAGCATTGTGCATGAAATACTTTGTATAACTGTTTCATAATAGAAACTGATGTCACATAATCATGAAATTCAGTACCAGGTACCCATGTAAACTTTCTAACCAGCATTTCTCATTCTGAGCCCAGTTTTGAGTTGGTCTCTATTTAGCAAATTTATCAGTTTTAGTGGATTGATGTCATGCGGTTTATTACAACTGGTGTCATATTCTGAGCTAGATTTAACATATTGATACAATCTGTTATCAAACTGTAATTTTGAAAAAAAAATTCCGCCGTATTCGCCATGTTGTACCTTGTATTGAAACAAAATCTCAAATGTATGCATGTTCTTCACACTAAATTTATACAAATGTAACTCTGCGCTCTTGCAAGTTTTTTTTATGAGAAATTAACATGTGGCTATCAATAATTCCACACCATATCTGAAATCGTGCATGCTAAAATTACTTGTGCTACAGTATATAAGTTTAATATACCGGTACATACATATTATACTGTACTACTTATGAAAAGGGGACATCCTGTTTGAGCATAGCCACTTATCTTGATGAACACATCATCAGGTAGATTTTTATCTGAGGGGTAACATCGAATTTAACTTGTTCGGACACATTCAAAATTCAACACATCCCAGTGGATAGCTGATGTGGATATTTACTGCTCTAACATGTTTATGAAATTGGTCGTAATAATTTATATATTAAGTTGAACATTTCAATTGAAATATGTCACTGAAATTGCATGTGTTCAGAAAATGACAAACTTCCTGTGCATGTGGTTTTCGAAGTTCCTCTTCCTTATTCTGTGCAATATGGACGTTGAACATTTTGTTGGAAGTTGAGATGAAGAAAGTTAGTTAAAGCGGTAAGTAAAATCAACATGTTTCCAAGACAAAAATAATCAGATTTGTAACTGACATGATTCAAGTGTATTGACCGTGTGTTAGGTGTTACCAGAAATGCATAAGAATAGACCTCTATATTTCTAGTGTTACTTATGGGAAGTCTGCAGAAATATTATACACTGTGTGGTAGAGTCGGTTTGGTGTCAGACTTTCACTGGAAAACTATAAAATCTCTAAAATATGACATGATACTACTGACCCACAATTGACCTATCTCAAATGCCTCCAAAAGTTGTCCGAATTTCACAAATTAGGTCAGAAAACTTCTATGGCCAATAATAACGTTTTACAAAAATAGTCGAATATGACGTAAAAAGACTCGTACAAACTGGATTTGTGATAGGTCAATTATGCCAAAATGGATAATATAAAATACACAAATGTGTGTGGGAGACAGAACCATAGCCATGCATGCAGCCTGGTGGGCTGGACAGGAACTAAAAGTTGGCAACGAGGAAGTGAAATTGACAGAACAAAACACAAAATGTTCATCAGGGTGAATCATTCATGCACACATGCATTATTGTCCATGTAAATTTTTGTTACGTGTAGAGAACATGCAGAGAGCGCTAGGTGGGCATTTGGTTCGATGCGCAACAGGTCGATGAGCTCTCACCCTTACCCTAATAAATGTCTTGTGTACATTGTATCCTTTTTTTGCGGTATAGAAAAGAAGTGAAAAATTTAGTTATGTCACAAAGTCTGTAGGCCATGTCTAGATAAAAAATGACAGGACTTGAAGACCCAAGTCCTTTTGGTATCAACCACGTATTGACTTGAGGGTTGGAGTCAGAGTGAATACCGAATGAAAAAACTGCCACAGTTTGACGCTGCCTACTCAACATATAAATTCGCAGGATCCAATCCTGGCAGAGGTTACAGTGTGGTTTGAACAGTAAGCCAACCAGATATCGTGGCTTATGGTTTTGTTTGCTGGAGTCCATTTCAGCTTCAAGCATACAAAGGGGTAACTCTCAAAACCACATGAATTGATTGTTCTACTTTTCAGGCTGAGTGAAATAAACTAAAGCTTTGGGGATTATCTCAAAGTAGTGATTACCATACAAATATTTACTTAATCAGTTAAACATTAGAAACATTGAACATTCCCCAGCCATGTATACAATACTCAACATTGTATTTGAATCACAATTCTATTTTTAAAAAATTTGAACATAAATATTTCCGTACATCACCAGTGCAAAATATTTATACTGTAGCCCATAAATCAGTTTGTAAAAAGTAGTACATCCATGGACCCTTTAAAGAAGAAAATGATATGTCAAAAAATCCCAGAAATATCTATTGTATGTATCAACCTGAAAACTCATCAGACACACTGAGAAAAAACCATGGACAAAACCAACACCATGCAAAATGCATATATTTTGCCCTCAGCTGTTCATGAGTGTAACATGAAAAGTTACAGTTTTGATACTTACCAGTAGAACAAATTCCAAAGTACGATCCAGTTATTGTATGCGTGCGTAAACAGAACAGTACTTAGGTCGCTCTTCGATGGGATCACATGCTTGCAGATATGTGCTTTCTGCTATGATGGACTAAATAATGAGACTTTATTTACATAGGATATTTAGATGCACATTGATATCTCAACTGTGAGTATTGATTGTCATGTCATTTTAAAAAAAAAAAAATGTTCGTGTACAGCATTTTTGGCCAGTTTAAGTTAGATATTTCAAGAGTATTTCAATACAAGGGTAGATCATTATATAGCTGATACTTTCTTGAATTCATTCATGATGTGATTGACGGCACAAACGCTCCGTTGATGAGGCATCGAAATCATAACCCGAAGTCATGGGTTCGAGGCTAAGCCTGGAGTGCTATAATATTTTACTAGTTAATGTTCTGTGTTCACAAGGTTTATAGCCAAAAATTTGAAAACTAATGTGTCCAGCTCCACTCAGGATTTGACAAAGTTGTTCATCAGTTAAGTGATTTCTTTTGCAAATATCAATAATTATCATTCTAAACATGTTTAATAAAAAACACTCTACAGTAATTTGTAATCATAAGTACAGAAATATGTTTAGAGGATTCTGTTGTGACATTTATCGGCCAGACGATAAAATCCCAACAGTGAAATTACATCCAGTAATTCCTGTTTATGCCAAAGAAAAACAAAGATTCCAAATCACAGAGTACAATTTCATGGCAGATCGGAATACAGTATCGTAAAAGAAGATTGAATAAGAGGAAATTCAATCTGATATACCAGTAGAAAACATAGATATAGGGCATGTATCTTGCCTTTATGATTATCAACATGTTAAATTAACAGACTGTCATTTGTGAGTCAGATACTGTGAGTTTCAGTTCTGAGTGTGAGTTGTTGTTTACGTGATTAATCATGCTAATTAACTGTAATTGTCTAATTCTTGAACTAAATTCAGTTACAAGTAATTTGTGCTCGGTGATAGAAAAAATCGCTAAACATAGATCTGTTTCATGCCTGTTTTCAACAAGCATTTTGTATCTATCGTTAGGCCTTGTATCATGTGCAGCTTTAAATGGCTATAACGTTCTTGTGGAATGGCTCCCCCTAGTGGTCGCTCTTTATAACAGGATTATTTAAGATTCTTCATTGATCATAATGTACTCGTGAGAGGTCATTTCACTTACTTGTTAACAAAACATAGCAATTTGATTTGTTGTGTTTGTGACTGATTCAAAGATAATGGGTAAAATGGTAACAACGTTACCATTATATCCATTATCCATTATATCTGTAGTACTAGTGTAGACCTGACTTGCCAATATATTTTAATATTATTAACTTGGCACGAATCACCTTCTCTGATTGGTTCATTTGTACCACGTGTCACTCCCAAATTATGTATGTTGGATCCTGAAATGGTATATTGCTTTTGTGTATCGGACAGCGCGATCGCCTCAACCAATCAGCTTGTCTGTTCCTTGAAAAAAGAGTATATTGGATCTGAGTCATGTATATGGGATTGCGTATATTGGACGGTGACGCGATAACAGCCAATCAGCGTGGTTGTTACAAACAGCGTGTTGTTAATAATATAGCAAAGATTGGATGCTGGTCGTCCAATACAGAGTTTACGGGATTCAGAAAAGCTATATTGGACGAGGCGCAGTCCAATACTCTGTATTGGACTCCCCATCATCCAATACATGTATTTGTATAGTGTCCGAGAGTTAATCAGGTATGGCTAAAATCAATCAGTATTCATAGGAACTGATCAGCGCTGACCAGCACGATGACAAAAACACTGACTTCGCTATGCTTGACTTTCCCTGAAGAGAGTGTGAAATGGAAGTCGGGTCTTCACTGAACTTCTCAAACCAATTTGTAATAGTTGGTGGTACCCCATTACGGTGCAAATATCTGTGACAGAGCTTGTGTAAATATATCAAGCAATATCTACAAATATAATGAAAGTCTGACTTACTAATTTGTCTTGTATAATTAATAGTATATCCTTTGCGGCCATGAGTCCTTCACCAGTTTTCTTTGTCTAGATTTCATTTGTATTCTGCCAGTATTGAATGGTATATGAAAATAATGATGACGGCTTCAATACAATCGGACGTTTACACCACAATGCAAACATGCTCGAGTGCCAGGGTGTGAAATCTTGACTTCTATGAATACCGCCCAGAATACTATGCCTCTTTCTCCTCACTGAAACTCGCCAGCCAATCAGCTATCTGTAGACCTAGTACCATGCTTGTGTGCCGAGTGACGAGAATGAGAATGACGAGAAGGGGGGGGGGGGGGGGTGGGGGTTGATCCACCGTGCGGTGTAGTCAGAAAGGGTTCTGTCTGGCACACTGACAGAGAGATACAACAACACCTGGGGGCAGCTGGATAAAAGAGCGCTGTAGAATGAGAAAAAACATTACGGTGAACAAACACCAACTTTCCTCTGATTATTAGCCCCCCAGGAATCAACTTTGCACGTTTATAGGATTCACATAACTGTTTGTTCTGAGTGGGGTCTATTTCATCAAGTGGGTCTATGTCATCAAGTGTATTGTACCCTCAGTTGTTGCTACTGGTTTTATGTGACAGGGGGTTCTAACATTTAAATAGCATTTGTTCAGTCCTTGTGTCATTCAACATGACAAATATGCTGTGAATGAGGATAGCTTTGTGCAAGCAACAGGTGTAGCAGTGAAAACAAGACAACTTGTGTAATTGTGAGAAGTGGCTATAGGGTCAACACTTATACTTAGGAAGTGCCAGTAAAACTCATAGGTTAAGACCTGTACCCTATCTGGTCAAAAAATTTAAGATCCAATACTAGTATGCCTGGCATCAGTGTAATGATCTGTTTTTCAGAGTTTTAATCAAGACACATTACTCCTCAAGATGTGACACCTCACTTCATCCGGAGTCCATATTATTTTCCATGTAGTTTATTGATGTCCAATGATACATGTATTTGTTGAATAACAACC
This sequence comes from Terebella lapidaria, assembly GCA_949152475.1. Taxonomy (NCBI): domain Eukaryota; kingdom Metazoa; phylum Annelida; class Polychaeta; order Terebellida; family Terebellidae; genus Terebella; species Terebella lapidaria. The sequence continues at coordinate 26,989,338 of OX424566.1, read as the reverse complement.
TTTCAAATATTGTAGAGTCCGAATAGCAGTTCCATTACAAGATCCAAAAGTAACTCGACAAGTAACATGAAAAGTAACCCTAAATGTAACCTGAGAAGTGAACCAAGAAGTGAACCCCGAGCTTTCCCGCTTTCCCTTTTTGTTTACTACATATTAATGTGATGCACATAAAATTAACGTTCCTTCCCCTCGACAGTCGCGGCTCGGCTGATGCCGTCCGGCACTGTCATATTGATTTTTCTTCCCTTTTTATTATGTCCTTGCTTTGTCATTGATGTTAACATTGGTGGTATAAATTACAGATGCTATCATCTATAGAATGAAATGAACTTATTATTTAATATGTATATTATTAATTATATTAATTACAATCATATTGAACTTCCAATATATAACAATAGCAAGGAAGATTACTGGTGCCTACCCAAGTATCAATTCTTCGAAATTTTTCATCAACCTTCTGGATGAGGGACAAACAACCAGCTGGATAATGGTTGGTCGGGAGTTACGATAAGTATGTGGCAGTTTTATTCTCACATTTTTACGATAGCACCACTTTGACTTGTGCCTTAATTATTAAATCATACACCTAGAATCCACCTTCCGAGATTTGCGATATGCGGTGTATTGTTCAAAAACAGGTGTGAGAAAACATACATGTACTTGAAATTATCAAAGAAAGCTTGATGTACATGAACCTGATATGAAGAGTAAAATCATGACAACATTGACAAAACAGCAGATAAACTGCAAATTACCCATGGGGATATCTGCAGCAATCCACTGAAAACATGCCTCCTTATCCTCCTTATCTGCAAATCACCCATGCAGTTACACACCAATTGTCTAATTGTCCCTATTGCATAAACATCTGCTCTTGCTGGCCTCAACGTCCTGAGAACACTTCAGGTGTGCTCACCTGCCGGGGCGGCCTGTTATCTGCATGGTACAGTAATCAGGGTGGGGGTATGTATTAATTATTGAAGCACTCGGGGTGGTAACACCACGATGTCATAACTTGGCAATGGGATAGGGCCATAAAACACATTCTATTGCTGTTTCAGCCCCTGATAACCATACATGTATAAAAGATCCCTTTTCATGTGTAGTTGATTGATTAACATTCACCAGTGGCTCATCATTTCATGCAAGGATCGTCTTTACAGGTGAATATTATTGATTTGTTCTCTGTGGTTGCCTGACTGGTTGAGCCAGAGAGTGTAGAACAGAGAGGTTTTACTCAAAATTTCTATTGTCTACCATTTTGTCTCATGGAGCTCTGTAATCCTGGCGGCTGGAGGGGGTGTTGTAGTCTGTCGTCCTCAGGGACGATTGTGAATTACGTCATTTCGTTCTATTGACATATTCTTTCATTCATAAATTCATGCCGTAGTAATAGTAGTAAACAAATTCATTCATAAAGCACATCCATCCGCCAGGAGTGCCACCAGTTCAAAATACAAAATGGTGCCGGCGGAATGACACCTCTCTGTTCTACACTCTCTGGTTGAGCTCACATCCAGTAAGGGCATTGAGCGGCAGTATCCTCAAAGCAAAAAGTTTTGATCATCGCTACAATGTCTGTTGTCAGCAAACCACCATTACCATGTACTCTTTACTTCGTTATCTTATGACACCGATAGTCCACAGAAATTTATTAGAATGAAAGAGTGTATATGAGATTATTATGTACAGGTGCCATTCCAGACAATAGGCACATCTAGATATAATCAGGGCAAGTACATTTCATCCGAGGGTTATCACTGAGAAAAGTACTGTAGCCTTCGGGAAAAATATTTTTTGAAAAAAATTCGTACACCCCTGAGCTGATACTTTCACCTAGTTGTGAAATAATCAAGGCGATTTCGTTCATTGTGTATGTGGCACAAATTAGAATGTACACAGTATATGGTTCAGTTGCTGAAGATTCTCTTAACGATAGACTCTACTATAGCCCCCACCCTCTCGTAAAATTTTTCAGATATCTAAAAATATGAGGAAAATCAGACTTACCAGTAATTCATACTGTATCCTCTTGCAGGCATGAATTTCCAGTTTTCAAACTCAATTTCATTAGTACATGTATTCTGCCAGTGATGTTAGGAAATTAGTGATAACAGCCTGAAAACGATTTTCGAGGCATTAGCAGGCATGGTCCGAGTGCTGTGCTGTGCTGCGCTGCTACTGGGCAAACCTTCCCCTCACCACCTCTCCTCACTGCCCGCCATCCAATCAGCAGCCTGCGCAGACAGTGGGCGGGGTGTCCAACCATTGGCATGCGTTCGTAGTTTTTGCGTGCGTTGTTCTTGTGTTGGTAGGTTTGCATAGTAGGTCGGTGGGGTATGGTTGTGAGGACAGGTGTGGGGGGGAGGGGAAGGAGTCGTTAGGGTCATCAGAGAGAGATAACTTATTGTGTCCACTTATTGTGGGAAAAAAATCAGTGATTGTGTCAAATAGAGATTTCATGAAGTTCAATGTACATAATTTTATATACAACCACACCCCTCCACACACATATGTGAAAGTGATTGTGTTTAGGTATGGGTAACAGGGGCTGCCAAAAATAGTAGTTATAATAGCATGTTTGCTTGGTCCTTGTGTGTGTGTAAATATTTCATGAATGAGACTAGCTAATCCCGTGGAGAGAATTTCTGACTGCTTAGAGAGTCCACATTAGATCTCTCCAACATTGTCGGCAATGGGAAGGGTATTATATATATATATAAAAAAAATAATTATGCTCACTCAAATATGTATCAGATGGTGTTTCATGTTATACATGCAAATATGATTCCCAATGTTTGTAATTATTGTGATGTCAATAAATTGTGTGTGGGGGGAAAAAAAATTGCCAGCAATTTTGTGTGAAGAAAGCTGTCTGGTTTTTAACCAAAAGACAAATTATTAATGTTCCACATGTTCCAGTTGGTACTTGGTGTTTATTCACTGATTAGGGGAGTGCATGCCCCGTTAACTGCAAATTAACCATGAAATAAATATCCTGAGTCCTGAACCTATTAATTTGCACGCTTGGCAGCCACTCCAGGGAGCCTTCAGAAGTGCCCTCTGGGCATGCTGGGTATCAATTTGATGACCTGTGTCAACAGGACACTCTTTCCTATGGTTGCCACTGATAGGTGAAGAGCAATTGCCGTGAAACAGCATTTAGCTCTAATAGCCATATACAGCGGTCTTATATTGTCATGTCAAATCTATGTTTACCTTGATAAACACCACTTTTCAAACACCAGTGGCTCTCCACTATGTGAAGATCATTTATATATAATCATGTCCACACACAAGATTGCATGAACGCTGGAGGTAGTATTAGAATGTACGTACAAGACATGGGTTGTTCATTCAAGTAATCTAAATATTAAGGGTATATTACCAATGATTAACATTTTCATGAAATCCCGAACGAAAAAATATACACAGTGTGATTATCCATAAACATCTCCAGAGCTCGTAACCATTCTAATAATTTGCTTTTGAATCTCTTCGAATATTATGAATATAACAAACGGGTAATTCTAACTTACTTCAATTTTGTGCATGATACCTCCACTGCTCGCTTGAATCCCTCACAAATTCCCAGATAAAATTCCGCCTGTGTTTGTCAGTGATCGTGTTGAGAGAGGTAGGGTTACAACAATTGTTCACAGACGTAAAGGTCTCTCGTGTCTACTCTCTACAAAGCCTGTCCGCTTGATAATTCTCTTTATATCTCCCCGACACTGGCATGATTGGCTCAGCCCACAGCCAATCAGCTCAGGCGGAATGGCAAGTGGATGATATGGCTGACATGTTTCACTCCTACATACATAAAGCATGGAATGATTACATTAAGATGAAAATCTTAAGCAATTGTATAAAGAGAAATATAATTCAGTCTTGATCAACAAATTTCCTGCAAAATTATAACAAATATTTTGTAACATAATACAATTGTGGTGCACCGACACAAATACACATACACACCCACACATGTGTATATCTCCATATTCTACTCGTCCAACTAAATAAATATTGCCTAACTCCCACGAAAAGAAAACCAAAGGAAAACTTTGTCAAATGTTTATGTGATCTGGATAATGTATGGGTATATATTATTCTTCGACACTGGAGAGCACTTGAGCCACCCTCATGACTTCACAACATTCACTGCTCTTCAGCAAGTATACCGGTAGGAGGGTAATATTTGAGGGTCATATTTGGAAAAAATTTGATCTGTGTGAGGAGACCATTTTGTTTTTAACAAAAACAATATTGTGCGACTGGTATGAGTTTGGGGTGTTTTTAGGTTACCGGACCTTTGGTCCGATAACCTATTGGCATGGCGTTGCGTCCGTCGTCCGTCCGTCCGTCCGTCCGTCCGTCCGTCCGTCCGTCCGTCCGTCCGTCCGTCCGTCCGTCCGTCCGTCCGTCCGTCCGTCCGGCGTTAACATTTTTATCTTTAAAGTTAACGATCGAATCTTTCTGAAATTTTGCACAAAAATGCCTAAAAATATTTTGAGAAGGAGGTATTTTTTTGTTTTTTGATTTTCGCATTTTTTTCAAAATGGCGGCCGTTTTTGTCGAAAAACGCTAAATTTTGGACTTTGACGGCCATTTTCTCAAAAACTGTCTGATCAGTTTTGAGTTTTTGGTTTCAAAAGATTCCCCTCATATACCTCTGTGATATGTATAAGTTTGGTTGCCCTAAATCTGCCGGTTTTCGTGTGGCGGCCATTTTGAATTTTTGGCGGGTCGGCGAAAAAATTTTTTTTCGCCCCAGATCGCATTACTATCCATTTTGGGCCATTTCTAGAGCAAAAAAAAATTTTCACCCTTTGAAAAAAATTTTGGACTTAGAAAATTTTCGGTACTTTTTCCCTTCATAATGGGAGCTGTCCGGACTGTACTCATAGATCGCTTGAAGATAGAGCTTAGAAATTGGCACTTTCAAATGGGAAGTCATATATGGCGACTTGTGTGGTGACCTTGAATTTGACCTTGGATGACCTTGGAAGGTCAAAACTGCCATTTTGGGGTCGAAAAACGCTCAAATTTGCACCTGGTCTGTATTTTCTCAAAAACTGTCTGATCAGTTTTGAGATTTTTGCTTAAAAAGATTCCTCTTATATACCTCTGTGACGTGTATAAGTTTTGTTGCCCTTGAATCGCCGATCTCAGTGTGGCGGCCATTTTGAATTTTTGACGAGTCGGTGAAAAAAATTTTTTTTGCCCCAAATAACATTACTATCCATTTTGGGCCATTTCTAGGCAAAAAAAAATTTTCACCCTTTGAAAAAAATTTTGGACTTAGAAAATTTTCGGCACTTTTTTCCTTCATAATGGGAGCTGTCAGGACTGTACTCATAGAACGCTTGAAGATAGAGCTTAGAAATTGGCACTCTCAAATGGGAAGTCATATATGGCGACTTGTGTGGTGACCTTGAATTTGACCGTCGATGACCTTGAAAGGTCAAAACAGCCATTTTGGGGTCAAAAAATGCCCAGATTTGCCTTTGTAGATGAAATGCTTGCAGATAGAGCTCATGTTTGCATTATGAACATATAGGAAGTCATATATGGCACAACTAATGATGACATTGAACTTGACGTCAGATGACCTTGAGTGCCAAATGTCTGACTTGGAATGTGTAAATTGACCTGAGCGGCCTAAACGATTCCACCCAACATATAGAATATCAAATGCCGCACACATACATGTAATGGTTACATCGAAGTTCATACGGATGACCTTGATTGGTAAATCCCAAGGTCATATGTTTACACTGCGAACCTTGATTGGTAAATCTCAAGGTCTGTTACCTGCCAATGCTGCCATGGCCAAACCAAAATTGTCCGGTAACCTATCTTAGCCTTTGGGCTAATTTTTTTTTTACCTGCCTATCATAAACTAACTGCCAATTAACCAGTTAGGCCATTATTTTTTGATCAATTGTTTTACAAACCCGCCGACTCTAGTCAAAATTGGCCGCTAATAAATAAATTTAGCAGTTCATGTTTTTATTTTTATTATCCCGCCGACTCGGAACAAAATGCGCCGAGAAAAAGTGTGTTGCATCAAGATTGTATGTAGCTGAGAACTGTTGTATGGAGCGCATTGCATGTCTTCAACAATCGTACGTTGATGGAGCAGGAAAAGATGAAAGTATACATCAGCAGAACTCTCTTAATCACACTGTCAAACTTTGTCACAAAATTTATGTAGTCTAGTAATTAACGAAACAATGACAGTAATCCTTTCGTTCATATACATATTCCATGTGATTTGTTATTTCTGGTCAGGCTTTCTGTTCTACTCTTGTTAGGTTACCGGACCTTTGGTCCGATAACCTATTGGCATGGCGTTGCGTCCGTCGTCCGTCCGTCCGTCCGTCCGTCCGTCCGTCCGGCGTTAACATTTTTATCTTTAAAGTTAGCGATCGAATCTTTCTGAAATTTTGCACAAAAATGCCTAAAAATATTTTGAGAAGGAGGTATTTTTTTGTTTTTTGATTTTCGCACTTTTTTCAAAATGGCGGCCGTTTTTGTCGAAAAACACTCAATTTTGGACTTTGACGGCCATTTTCTCAAAAACTGTCTGATCAGTTTTGAGTTTTTGGTTTCAAAAGATTCCCCTCATATACCTCTGTCATATGTATAAGTTTGGTTGCCCTAAATTTGCCGGTTTCCGTGTGGCGGCCATTTTGAATTTTTGTCGGGTCGGCGAAAAAAATTTTTTCGCCCCAAATCGCATTACTATCCATTTTGGGCCATTTCTAGGGCAAAAATTTTTTTTTACCCTTTGAAAAAAATTTTGGACTGGGAAAATTTTCAGCACTTTTTTTCTTCATAATGGGAGCTGTCCGGACTGTACTTATAGAACGCTTGAAGATAGAGCTTAGAAATTGGCACTTTCAAATAGGAAGTCATATATGGCGACTTGTGTGGTGACCTTGAATTTGACCTTGGATGACCTTGAAAGGTCAAAACAGCCATTTTTGGGTCGAAAAATGCTCAAATTTGCACCTGGTCTGTATTTTCTCAAAAACTGTCTGATCAGTTTTGAGATTTTGGCTTAAAAAGATTCCTCTTATATACCTCTGTGACACGTATTAGTTTTGTTGCCCTTGAAATGCCGATATCCGTGTGGCGCCCATTTTGAATTTGTGACGAGTCGGCGAAAAAAAAAATTTTCGCCCCAAATCGCATTACTATCCATTTTGGGCCATTTCTAGGCAAAAAAAAATTTTCACCCTTTGAAAAAAATTTTGGCTGTCAGGACTGTACTCATAGAACGCTTGAAGATAGAGCTCAGAAATTGGCATTTTCAAATGGGAAGTCATACATGGCGACTTGTGTGGTGACCTTGAATTTGACCTTCGATGACCTTGAAAGGTCAAAACAGTCATTTTGGGGTCAAAAAAAAATGCCCAGATTGGCCTCTATAGATGAAATGCTTGCAGATAGAGCTCATGTTTGCATTATGAACATATATACTCTGATTTTTTAAACTCGTTTACACCGTTTCTTGCCTTCAGTTCAGTCAAGTTACTTCGAGCGAACTATTCAACTGAATATTGCATATCTGTGATACAAACGGCAATTAATTTACACAAACCTGCCTTCCGGAATGCTATCTGTTTCTTTCAAAACACAAAAGTTTTATTTAAGCGAGGATTTGCTCGAACCATGGGCGCCGACATATTGCTTAGTTCTCGACAACTGATGACGGAATCCAAATGGACAAGTTCAAATTAGTCATAATAGGGGGATCGGGTTGTCAGTTGTCGTCAAGGTGCCTGCACGTGCGAGTAATTTCGATTCAGTTTATCTGCGTGGGCGGTCCCGAATCCTAACCCTCGCCCCTATGCAAATTATCGGAACAGAATCGCCCATCACGTGCCAAAGGAAAACAATATTTGTTGACATGCAAACGACAGGATTTCAGGGAAAATTTATCATTGCAGTAGATTGCTAACTCTCACAGTTCTATGAGCAGAAGTCTGAAAGTTTACAGAAAAATGCCGTTTGATCTCCAGGTGAAGTATGCCAAGTTACAATACGATACCATTAAACATCGCAAAAATATCGGCAAAAAACAGTGTAAACGAGTTAGAAAAATCAGAGTATAGGAAGACATAATATGGCACAACTAATGATGACCTTGGACTTGACGTCAGATGACCTTGAGTGCCAAATGTCTGACTTGAGATGTGTAAATTGACCTGAGCGGCCTAAACGATTCCACCCAACATATAGAATATCAAATCCCGCACACATACATGTTATGGTAACATCGAAGTTCATACGGATGACCTTGATTGGTAAATCCCAAGGTCATATGTTTACACTGTGAACCTTGATTGGTAAAAGCTCTGTTACCTGCGAATGCTGCCATGGCCAAATCAAGATTGTCCGGTAACCTATCTTAGCCTTTGGGCTAATTTTTTGTTTTGGGTTTTTTTTTTGTAGATAAAATTGAGTTTTCACCACTTTTATGTGTTTTATATGCCTCAGAATATCATGAGATGTGCATTTCATGCCATTGTTGTTTTCAGAAGTCATGTACATCAAACATAATGTTGAGTCATATTCTAGAAGCGATATAAAATCATAGCCACCATTTTATGTGTTTCCTGATACGTCCTGATCCCACTACAAAATGACAGGAAGGTTTAGTAATATTGTACAAGGAGCGGAAGTACGAGCACTTCAGCATGTATAGTATTGAATTTATTGTCCAAAATTGGTTTGTATTTTTTTTTACCCGACCGACCACATATTTCCAGCTACATTTATTTTTATTCGCTCCTATACCGACCGACTGTAAAGTTTTAGCAAAGATTTTTTCGTAAAACAATTAAATAAAAAACGATGGCCTTAGGCGACAATTTCTGAACCTGTTGATTTGTACTGGTTATGAACAAAAAACCCTCTTGCTAGCCTCAACAGGACTTTAAGAGTACCCTCTGGGCGGGCCTTGTGTCTGCAGGATGACAGCAGGTGCATAAATACATGTACACACCATTCAGCACAGAGGTGTTCTCAGCCCCGATAGTCATGTAAAGTGATTTTGTAAATCCAGTGGCTCATCACTTAATGCAAGGATCATCTTTATATACATTTTGTATTTATTTTTTTCATCAACATCACAAAAGCTAACAGATTGCATGAATATTCATGGCAGAATGTACATCTATGAATTATGTGGTATATTTTTCATTATAAATCAAAAACTTATGAGTATCAGATTGGATCTTCAATGAAGTTAATATTTGTGCAAATTTGCCATTGGATTCGTTCGAAAAATATGAAATTCCTGTCATGGAGGGGGAGGGGGGGAATATTCGGCCTGTGTTAGTCTGCCCCTGTAGAGTTGTGTGGTAGAATAAAAAAAGTCTGTCCTCCATATTCTGTTATCTTGTTCTATAGATAATAGATAAGTTTGCATTGCCTCCATACCCATGTTACATACCTTGTCTCGCTGCTGTGAGTTTCTCCCTTATATTTCTCTCTGCGATATTCTCCCCCTCTGGGTGTTGTGATCACTGATCTTTGGTTGTGATTATCAGGACGAACAATCAATTGCTCGCCCGGGCGGGGTGGCCGCATGCCATGCAGCATCGGGTTAGAAGTGTGCCATATGTTGGTGGGCTGCTGTTGGTTGGCTGATTTTCACCTCTGGTGAACATGGTGATACGGCTATAGCCTTTTAGATTGAGCAGCAAGAATTCTTACAAGAAGTTCAGTTTTATTTTGGAGGAACCCAGTGGGGTAACACAATGGGTAACTCCAGTGGGGTAAACCCAGTGGGGAAACCTATATTTATATTGCTCTATTTATTTGCTGTTTTGCTCTAGTATTACCGGTATGCTGTATACTAGGCTATTAAATCATAGGTATTTGAAGGCAATTCGAAAGACTTTGGCAATACATGCATGACATTGTAGATTTATGTGACAAGGAGTATCAAAACTATGTGAAACTCACACTTATGGAAAAACTATGCATATTCATCAGTTGTGCTGGAGCTCCCTTCCACAAACTGAAGTCAAAGACCCCTATAGCACTAGTATCAGGAATTTTCTGCTAGTATATATACCGGTATTGGCCCTAATAGTAGCACGGTGAGCCAGAGCAAGACCTCCTGCAGCAGCGCACGCAAAAATGACTTCAACTTTGAGGTCAAATTTAGGATAATCACTGAATAATATACCTATAGCCTTCAATCCCCTTTATTATGATTCAGATAACATAAATGTGTGGATTGGAACACTCCAAGACTTTATTAGAAAGATCTGAAGTGAATTACAGGGTTACAAATGTCGGAACATTTTTAGGAAAAGAGGGGGGCGCTCTACTACTAGAGTGCATGTCACTATTAGGACCAACACGGTAGGGTCTTTGCTGAAGTGCCTGAGCTGCTTTGTTGGCCAAATGCCCGGTGTTCATTTACTTGCCCTAAGCAGAAATACCCAAATCTATGACCCAAATAATCATGGAACTAGAACCAAATCTATTTACCTGTCTCAAGAAAGTTAAAATAACCTGCCATTTGGAACTTTCTGACACCCTACATCCTATGGGAAGAAGCATGCAGTGTCTAATTATGACTGGAAAATTACGATAATACTACGACATATTTCACAATAGAAATGTGATTGATACTAACCTTGTCATGATCATCATGATTATATATATCATGGTTGAAGTTGGATATATATAGCTGGTGAGTGAAATACTATGACAGTTGATTTATATGTTCCATTTGTACTTTGGCATGTTATCAACTTCTGAATGTAGTGAACTTTTTAGAATGAGGGAATTGCAAAAAAAACATACAATTACAAACTAACAGCTTGTTGATTTTTTCATTTGTTTATTCATTCATCATGTATTCAAAGAAAATTTGACAAGATTACACCTGTTCCAACCTTTGTTTTGGAACCACCTATCCCCCTGTATCAGCTTATATTGTTTGGAAATCCTTGAGATGGACTAAACCGAATTGACTTGATATACTTGCTGACATACAACTCAGATCAAAAACATTCTCAATTGTTCTTATCATGCATCCAAGAGCTGGATGTGCTTTTACTAGTTTTAGCTGGCAAGACCTTAGTCGTGATGGAGGTTAAAAAAAAAGAAGCTGAAGTTTTTCGTGTGAGGTTGTTACGAAATATCCTCATCACAGTCCTCACGGATCGAGCCTCTCAGTTATACTGGTATGTGTCATCATTCATGTGTATTTGTTCATCAATCATACTTGGCTTTGGTGCTTTTCAAATATTTCTCACTTGCTTTGTTCTGAACAAACCTGGTCAAAAAACCTAAAAAACCTAAAAATAATGACCTTTGCATTTATAAATTCATGTCCCACGAACATGTCAAGAGAACATAAAGATGACATTAGTATTGAGAGCATATAAAAATAGAAGAGAGGGTATTATACATGTATGCATAACCATGGCAACAGGCGGGTGACTCGCTCATTGGACCATACATGATCGGCTGATTTTTAGTGACCTCAAAATATTTTGCACCCACTGACTTGACTTCTTAGTCAGTAATATATGTGGGCTGAGAATTCGCCTCTTTATACCAACATATTTAGGGGACGTACATGAACATGATGTAGCTGATCATCATACAGGTTTTACTGAGTTCAAGTTTTTAGGTTACCGGACCTTTGGTCCGATAACCTATAGGCATGGCGTTGCGTCCGTCGTCCGTCCGTCCGTCCGTCCGTCCGTCCGGCGTTAACATTTTTATCTTTAAAGTTAACGATCGAATCTTTCTGAAATTTTGCACAAAAATGCCTAAAAATATTTTGAGAAGGAGGTATTTTTTTGTTTTTTGATTTTCGCATTTTTTTCAAAATGGGGGCCGTTTTTGTCGAAAAACGCTCAATTTTGGACTTTGACGGCCATTTTCTCAAAAACTGTCTGATCAGTTTTGAGTTTTTGGTTTCAAAAGATTCCCCTCATATACCTCTGTGATATGTATAAGTTTGGATGCCCTAAATCTGCCGGTTTCCATGTGGCGGCCATTTTGAATTTTTGGCGGGTCGGCAAAAAAAATTTTTTTCGCCCCAAATCGCATTACTATCCATTTTGGGCCATTTCTAGTGCAAAAAATTTTTTTCACCCTTTGAAAAAAATTTTGGACTTAGAAAATTTTCGGCACTTTTTCCCTTCATAATGGGAGCTGTCCGGACTGTACTCATAGAACGCTTGAAGATAGAGCTTAGAAATTGGCACTTTCAAATGGGAAGTCATATATGGCGACTTGTGTGGTGACCTTGAATTTGACCTTGGATGACCTTGAAAGGTCAAAACAGCCATTTTGGGGTCAAAAAATGCCCAGATTTGCCTTTGTAGATGAAATGCTTGCAGATAGAGCTCATGTTTGCATTATGAACATATAGGAAGACATATATGGCACAACTAATGATGGCCTTGAACTTGACGTCAGATGACCTTGAGTGCCAAATGTCTGACTTGGAATGTGTAAATTGACCTGAGCGGCCTAAACGATTCCACCCAACATATAGAATATCAAATGCCGCACACATACATGTAATGGTTACATCGAAGTTCATATGGATGACCTTGATTGGTAAATCCCAAGGTCATATGTTTACACTGGGAACCTTGATTGGTAAATCTCAAGGTCTGTTACCTGCCAATGCTGCCATGGCCAAACCAAAATTGTCCGGTAACCTATCTTAGCCTTTGGGCTAATTTTTTTCACTGAGTTCAACTGAATGGTTAATTGCAATGGTCACTGGAGGATTGAGTTTTCAGTTTGGAAAAATAGCCTCAGGTGGCCACTCTTCGTATTTCAGGCTCTGTGGGTCAAGTGTGAATTCAAAGAAAATTTGAACTGTTCCTGTTGTTCAGGCTCTGTGGGTCACGTGTGAATTTCAGTCCGATGACATTTTATGCAAATGACCACTGATCGCTTTCAGGCCTGAAAAATTTATTGATATGCTATTTACACTTCTGCTTTGCCATGACGTCCAACTAACTTGAACAAATCTTGCAAGTCCAACTAACTTGAACAAATCTTGCAAGTCGCTGAGCTTGGAATTTCTCTACTCGCTGTCTTTTTTTCACAGCAGCACACTCAACACTCACAATCTTGTCTTTTCTTCACGTAGAAAAGACCTCAGGTGTCAAAAAAAAAAATTCCCTTCAATATGGTTCCTATGGATGTGTTACATTGTAGCCCGTCGCTGCTTAGAGTTCAATATCATGACATTCAATATCAGCAGGCATTTAAAAAGTGAAATTTGAGAAGTATTTGTTTCAAAATCATTCATTTACAGGGCATTACATTAACACTTGCCCGATTGCTCGGGGCAAGTGAAAATTGGGCAAGTGGGATTTTAATGTGCTTGCCCGATGGGGCAAGTGAAAAAAATTCCATCTACAATATGTTTTGGACGAATCTGTTTCACAACAGTGATAAAAAGCACCCATATTGGGCTGTGTAGCTGTTCAGAACGTGAGCACTGAGCTCAAGTCAGTCACCCAATCACAGCGCATGTCAGATCGGATCTTGTGGTATCACTATGGTGACTGTGAGTGGCTGTGCTCTAGCAAAAACTAAATTATGTCAGTCTTTCGGCAAATTTCACTGTCAAAATATGGGTTTTTAAGGCAAGGAGATGATAACAACAACGACATTAGGAAGCGCACATCAAAGACTCAGTTCAAACTAAGAATGACTATGAAGCAAGCGAGTGATCGCGGCATTTCGTGTTTACTGTGAAAGTGCATGCAAACAAGTCAAAAAGTCGGGGCAAGTGAAAGTTGGTCAGGGCAAGTGAAAACTGATGCTCACTTGCCCGATGGGGCAAGTGCAAAAAAAGTTAATGTAATGCCCTGATATAACACTTACACATATATTGTGTGTTAGTTTGATAAAAAAAAGCCCATTCATTATGTTTATGACAATATAAGACCTTGCTGGATAAGAAAATAAGGACAGTTATGAAGTGAAGAACGCCACATTTTTAGGTTACCGGACCTTTGGTCCGATAACCTATTGGCATGGCGTTGCGTCCGTCGTCCGTCCGTCCGTCCGTCTAGCCGTCCGTCCGTCCGTCCGTCCGTCCGTCCGTCCGGCGTTAACATTTTTATCTTTAAAGTTAACGATCGAATCTTTCTGAAATTTTGCACAAAAATGCCTAAAAATATTTTGAGAAGGAGGTATTTTTTTGTTTTTTGATTTTCGCATTTTTTTCAAAATGGCGGCCGTTTTTGTCGAAAAACGCTAAATTTTGGACTTTGACGGCCATTTTCTCAAAAACTGTCTGATCAGTTTTGAGTTTTTGGTTTCAAAAGATTCCCCTCATATACCTCTGTGATATGTAAAAGTTTGGTTGCCCTAAATCTGCCGGTTTCCGTGTGGCGGCCATTTTGAATTTTTGGCGGGTCGGCGAAAAAAAATTTTTTCGCCCCAAATCGCATTACTATCCATTTTGGGCCATTTCTAGGGCAAAAAAAAATTTTCACCCTTTGAAAAAAATTTTGGACTTCGAAAATTTTCGGTACTTTTTCCCTTCATAATGGGAGCTGTCCGGACTGTACTCATAGAACGCTTGAAGATAGAGCTTAGAAATTGGCACTTTCAAATGGGAAGTCATATATGGCGACTTGTGTGGTGACCTTGAATTTGACCTTGGATGACCTTGAAAGGTCAAAACAGCCATTTTGGGGTCGAAAAACGCTCAAATTTGCACCTGGTCTGTATTTTCTCAAAAACTGTCTGATCAGTTTTGAGATTTTTGCTTAAAAAGATTCCTCTTATATACCTCTGTGACGTGTATAAGTTTTGTTGCCCTTGAATCGCCGATCTCAGCGTGGCGGCCATTTTGAATTTTTGAAGAGTCGGCGAAAAAATTTTTTTTCGCCCCAAATAACATTACTATCCATTTTGGGCCATTTCTAGGCAAAAAAAAATTGTCACCCTTTGAAAAAAATTTGGGACTTGGAAAATTTTCGGCACTTTTTTCCTTCATAATGGGAGCTGTCAGGACTGTACTCATAGAACGCTTGAAGATAGAGCTTAGAAATTGGCACTTTCAAATGGGAAGTCATATATGGCGACTTGTGTGGTGACCTTGAATTTGACCTTCGATGACCTTGAAAGGTCAAAACAGCCATTTTGGGGTCAAAAAATGCCCAGATTTGCCTTTGTAGATGAAATGCTTGCAGATAGAGCTCATGTTTGCATTATGAACATATAGGAAGACATATATGGCACAACTAATGATGACCTTGAACTTGACGTCAGATGACCTTGAGTGCCAAATGTCTGACTTGGAATGTGTAAATTGACCTGAGCGGCCTAAACGATTCCACCCAACATATAGAATATCAAATGCCGCACACATACATGTAATGGTAACATCAAAGTTCATACGGATGACCTTGATTGGTAAATCCCAAGGTCATATGTTTACACTGCGAACCTTGATTGGTAAATCTCAAGGTCTGTTACCTGCCAATGCTGCCATGGCCAAACCAAAATTGTCCGGTAACCTATCTTAGCCTTTGGGCTAATTTTTTGTGCCAGATGGGCGTGCTTCGATTAGAACAAATTATACGGTTTTATCTGAGACATTCTTTCCATGTGGGTGTTGTGATTGTTAGAATGAGCAGTCAATTACTCATCCCTGGGGCACTCAGCAGCACACCAGCCGCCAGCAGTGGGCTGGCTACAGGTATTGTCGGCTGGCATATTATGTTCCTAGATAAATACAGACCACAGTGCAAAGCCTGCTGCTGTTGGCGGGCTTATTTTCCCCCTGTGGTGATACATAATTATGTGGCCCATTGAAATCCGATTGAGCAGAAAAAATTATCATGAGAATTGTCACAGAAATCCACCACTCAGACTCATTTATCTCATATCATAGTAAGAATGTAGTGCAGTTTTATTTGGAGAAACCTGGCAGGGGTCATTACTCAGCAATGCTGTATTGTTTTGCTATTTGTGTGGAAGGTTATGAAGTCATAGGTATTTTGAAGGCAGACTTTGGCATTACATGCATGTGATATTTCTGATGTAATTGTAGACCTATGTAACAACTGGGGAATATCAGAACGTGACGAACTTTTACTTATGGAAAAAGCTATGTACACATACATACAGTAATATCACTTAAGCATGGAGGAGTGCTCTTCTACAAACTGAAGTACCCTTACTGCCACCCTTTGCCTGCGTTCAGCAATCTACATTTTAACCCAGATAATCATAGAACTAGAACCAAACCTATTTACCTGTGTCAGGAAAGTAAAAATAACGAACACTCTAAATTTGTTGTCACACTATACGTATGGAGAAAGGCATGCAGTGTCTAATTTTGTCTGGATAATTATCTTAATACTACATGACATATCTCACGTTAGAAATGTGATTGATATATGACATAATCATCATGGTGACATCTTCTATGACTTTGGATATGTATTATGTAGTTGGTGAGTGAAATGATATGGCAGCTCATTTCATACATTCCATGGAAGTACATACATGTATTAATATTAATTGCATTGTCATGTCAATAAAATATCTACCAGTACCTATTTTATGCTATACACAAACTGGTGTTCTGACGTTTAAGCATTGTTAAATCTACATTAATTTTACTTCTTACATCATCAGCTTCTGAAGGTAGGCAACCTTATTCCTTGTAATATAAAAAAATTGAGAGCAAAAATTTCAAATCAAACCAATAGAATGTTATTTTTTTCATCTTTGTACTCTTGTCTTTCAAAAGGCAGGAAAGTTTGAATAGATGAAAATAGCAAAAAAATGAAATTCAGTATTTGTCTTGCGTCCCCCTACATCGTATATCAGTTTATTTTGTTTGGATAACAACTTGAGGTTGATTCCTAATGTTGTAGACCAGTTGAGCTGGATGTGCTTCTGCAGTTTTAACTGAGATATTTGGCAAAACACTACCCTAGTGGTGCTTGAGTTAACAAAGAGAAGGTGAAATGTTTAGTGTAATGTTGCGGTGAAATATCATTCTCACAGTCCTCGAGTGGCTTCGCAATTACTCTACTGAATGATTTCCATCATTTATGGTCGTATTGACTCATAAACTCTTTAATCAGTTACTGGTAGTGCTTCTAAAATATATTTCACTTGCTCGAGTTTAAACAGAACCAATCTTGTCGAGGAAAGAAAAATAATTACCTTTCTGTAAAAAGTCACATCCCATTCACAAGATGAAAAGATGACATCAGATTGAGAGTGTACAAAAACATGAAAGAGGGTATTCATAACCATGGCAACAAACCAGTGACTCGCTGATCGGACCATGCATGATCGACTGATTTTTAAAACGCACAAAATTAATTTCCACCCACTGACTTTTCCGTTAATAGTCTGTGGGTTGGGAATTCGCCTTTTGGCAAAAAAATTATGGGTTGCACACCAAACTGATCACAATTATTAATGTTGCAATGTGATTAATTGTATCCCCCGAACAAAGTTCGGCGGATACTATGGATTTGGCTTCGTCGTCCGCGTCCGCGTCCGCAGAGATTTTCTTGTGAACGCGCTACAGGCCGCAATTCTCACCCGATCACCATTATTTTTTGCAGGCACATATATAATGGTAAGATCCCGACACCAATCGATTTTGGTTGCCGTGGCAACTGAATTGGTCGTTTGGGGACACATTTTGGATTGAAAATAGCCTGTTTGAGACACATGGCTTGTGAACGCGCTACAGGCCGTAATTCTCAGCCGATCACCATTATTTTTTGCAGTCACATATATTATGGTAAGATCCCGACACCAATCGATTTTGGTTGCCGTGGCAACTGAATTGGTCGTTTGGGGACACATATTGCATTGAAAACAGCCTGTTTGAGACACATGGCTTGTGAACGCTCTACAGATGGCAATTTTTGACGAATCTCGATAATATTTGGAAGTGTTGTTGGGAAGGGCTGTCACACGAAACCAATCGTTTTATAGAATGATCATGTGAATATTAATATGTTAACAGCCTAACTTATTACAGAATTTTGAAATATCCATTTTGACATGTACCATGATTCCAATAGCCTGTACAATGGAAGGTAATGACACTGGTTTCTTGTTCAGAATGGACAACTGAAGTTTTCCGTGAAAACAGGACAATATTACTGAATAAGTTAACATTAGTTTTACTAGTTAAGTCTATTATTGTCCACAATAAAAATAGTTAAGACGAGAAACGTTTATTATTAAGCTCAACAAGGTAAAGGTTTGGTCCAGTACAGATTTCATGGGTGTAGCTGAATAAGTTAACATTATTTTTAATAGTTAAGTCTATTATTGACCACAATAAAAATAGTTAAGACAAGAAATATTTATTATTAACCTCAACAAGGTAAATGTTTTGTCCCGTACAAATTTCATTGGTGTAACCGAATAAGTTAACATTATTTTCACTAGTTAAGTCTACTATTGACCACAATAAAAATAGTTAAGTCTATTATTGACCACAATAAAAATAGTTAAGATGAGAAATATTTATTATTAAGCTCAACAAGGTGAAAGTATGTCCAGTGCAGATTCCATGGGTGTACTGAATAAGTTAACATTATTTTCACTAGTTAAGTCTATTATTGACCACAATAGAAATAGTTAAGACAAAAAATATTTATTATTGGGCTCAACAAGGTGAAGATTCTGTCCAGTAGACATGTCTGTAACCAAATAAGTTAATATTTTTTTCGCTAGTTAAGTCTATTATTGACCTCAATAAAAATAGTTAAGATGAGAAACAATTATTTTTGAGCTCAACAAGGTTAAGGTTTTGTCCGGTAGAAATTTCTGGGTGTAACCAAATAAGTTAACATCATTTTTACATGTTAAATCTATTATTGACCATAATGAAAATAGCTAAGACAAGAAATATTTATTATTGGGCTCAACAAGGTGAAGGCTTTGTCCAGTAGAGATTTTATGGCTGTGACCAAATAAGTTAACATTATTTCTTGCTAGTTAAGTATATTATTGATCACAGTAGCTTTTCATGAAAACATTGATCAACTTTTACTTTGAATTTCAACTTGAAAACATGTTTGGCACAAATTATGAGTTAAAATATAACTTATGGTGAAAAATTCGATCTGGCTCCAATTTCTTCATCTTGAAATGCAGTTTTGGTCAACTTTTACTTTGAATTTCAACTTTAAAGCATGTTTGGCACATATTATGAGTCGAAATATAGCTCATGGTGAAAAGTTGGATCTGGCTCCAATTTCGTCATCTTGAAATGCAGTTTTGGTCAATTTTTAGTTTGAATTTCAACTTGAAACCAAGTTTGGCACATATTATGAGTTAAAATATAACTTATGACGAAAAGTTCTATCTGGCTCCAATTCCTGGCTCTTGAAATGCAGTTTTGGTCAACTTTTACATTGAATTTCAACTTAATACCAAGTTTGGCACATATTATGAGTTGAAATATAACTCATGGCGAAAAGTTTGATCTGGCTCCAATTTCGTCATCTTGAAATGCAGTTTTGGTCAATTTTTAGTTTGAATTTCAACTTGAAACCAAGTTGGGCAGGTATTATGAGTTAAAATATAACTTATGACGAAAAGTTTGATCTGGCTCCAATTTTGTCATCTTGAAATGCAGTTTTGGTTAACTTTTACTTTGAATGTCAACTTGATACCATGTTTGGCACTTACATGTATTATGAGTCGAAATATAACTTATGGTGAGAAGTTCGATCTGGCTCCAATTTGATCATCTTGAAATGCAGTTTTGGTCAACTTTTACTTTGAATTTCAACTTGGAACCAAGTAAGTAAAATATTCTGAGTTGAAATATAAATAGGTGAGAAGATTGATCTATCTGTATTTTCGTTATTTTATCAAACATGTCGAAATGGAAATTCATATAAAGAGATTTCAGTGTTGATTTTGAATTCGACCTTCAATAACCTCGGAAGATCAGTGCAGCAATTTTGGTGGGGAAAAGAAAACAGTTGTGACTTGAGATTTAACATTTCTCTGGTAATCTTTTTTAGCCCTTGCTCTAGTTCTTCACACTTGACAGTGATATATTTGGGGCAACAGAGATGATAGGGCTACGGGGGATACACCCAAGCGGTCGTAGGCGACCGGAAGCGTCTAGTTAACAAAGTGTTGTCACAATGAACATTATGTATCAAGGAGATTGGGAGATTTCAGGCATTATGAGTATACCAGCCTATAATGACATTAACGACGATCCATCCTGAAAATATTCTTACTTTCATTTGGGTATCTGCGTGTTTTCCTTGCCTAGTTTGATAGAAAGTATTCTTTACCAACAATAAAGAAACCCCCTTATTTAATACACCTGCTATATTAAAATTCACTTTACCCAATGATTAGATCAGCAATTGTTACCATATCCGATTTTCATACAGTTATGACTTCTTGTGTCTCCATCCATTACATTATCCACATGTACAATTATTATGCATGTATATTATAAAAATAATATGTTTTTTTGTGGGCGTTATGGTTATTCGAGGCCCGTCTTGGATGATGTGAAGCCCGACATGGACCATTTGAAGCCCGAGTGCTAGCGAGTATATTTCTATTCTGTTTATTGAATAAAACAAGACAAAACAAACCATATTTGGTGAACAGATCACAACGCGACGTTCTTTTGGGCTTGACACGAACAAATTGAACTTGAATAGGGAATAGGTTTGAACATAAAATGCGGGCGTCAAATGAAAAATCGGGCTTCAAATGAAAATAACGGTAGGCGGGCGTCAAATGACATTTGAAACGAAAAATCGGGCTTCAAATGACATTTGAAACGAAAAATCAGACTTCAAATGAAAACAGCAGTATATAGTATCAGAAACCCATAAGAGACCTCTTATCGGTTTCTGATAGTACATGTATACGTTTGAAGTTGGGGCAGCACTCATTCACACAGCCATAAACAGTTATGATTGTCTGCTTAGCATCCTTGTAATCGGTAATAATAATCATTAAGTTAATAATCTGCTTAAGAATTTGCCAGTTTGACCCCTCACATGTGATTATCATGTTCTGTCTTCCACATCCTCAGGTCAAAATATCGCAAGCCACAAACTGACTGTTTGAGTCAGCATATGGCAAAAACTTAACCACACATACATTTTTTGTTGTGTTTAAATATCTTGTTGGACAAGAATACACATAACCAAACATGAGTATTCTACTGTATCACAACACCACATTAACCCAATGAGATAAATGCCATGATCACCTGTTTGTCATGTTCAAATACAGGCGGCACCAAGCAATTCAAGTACAGAGTGTGGTTAGAAAACCCATATTTTGTACTCAGAACCCACAAGCTACTGGTATTTGTTGTCTAAATGTTGTATTCCAGTAGCTCTCTGTTATTGACTCCTTAGACCACAGGATGATTTGAATTATAGTATGTCATGATATGCGGTTGTTAAAAAAGTAGGTCTCATACAATTACTTTGTGTTCTTTTGTACTAGTATATGTTTTGCTGGTACTTATATTATCATGAACTACATGTATGTAATACTGTATTTTCCACCTTGAATATTGCTGATTGTAATTTGAGATCACAGAATCTTTATTTGTATATTTTCAGCAACATGCAGGAACGTGCGATCAGAAACCAGAAAAATGTCTTGGATGTCAGAAGACGCTCTCCAGAGCTGAGGTCAGTGATATATCATGTATAATTCCCATCAAATCTGCCGGAATTCCGGTTTCATCCTGCTCAGGCAATTCCTGTATAGATGAATCAATACTTGACACATTTTGAGTGGAGTGCCCCCCTTCTATTAGGACGAGTACTATACCATATATTCGTTTCTGTCTATGAACCACGTATATCTCTGTGGGATGAGAGGTAAAAGAAAGGATGTTTTCCTTCATGCTTATAGTTCATGCACACTTTGTTTCAGCTGAATTATTCCTTAGAAAATTCAGAAACTTTGTGTAAACTCTTCCACCACCATTTGTTGAAGTAATATCTGACAATTATACCTACAAGTCATCCAAACCAGGTGTTCTCCATGGTACTGTAAACAATACTTAGACAGTAGGTTTTTTTTTTAAATTACATAAACACAAGCTACAGTGTAGGCATTGGTTGTTTGCTCCAACTCCCAGCAAACATGGGCAGGTAATGTCAGTCATCACCCGTATCAGGTACTTGAATGACACCGATATTTCTCATGTGTCGTTTTCTATGGATTAAAACTGTATGATCGACTCTTGATCCTTGTCAAACAGGCAAGAAGCTGATATCAACAGCAGTCAATGGGTCTCTCTAGACCTACTCAGGTGAAAATCAGAGGCCTCTCAGTCCTTGTCTTGACAATATTGGCACAAGTGGGTGATACACATGATACATGAGTCTTAGATACACTGTGTGATAGGGGTTAATAAACAGATAGTTAACCTTTCCTCATGCATATTTGATATTTTAGTAGTTTTCATTTGTGGTTGATTAATCATGAAATTACTGTTTTTTGGCCACACTTTCCTGATCTATGAGCTGATAAATAAATTTCAAAGGTTAACTCATGCAGGTGAACAGAAGCAATGAAATAGTATTAAATGTGTTAAATTGACAATGTGTTAAATTGAAATGCAAAAATACCTGACTAGTTGTTGAAAAATCAATACAATATCCCCTCAGTTTTGACTTACCTTCTACATTTATTTATTGGCCGAATCTGTAGGTAGTCGAACCTTTCCTGTGGACATTTCCTTCTCGTTAATACCCTTTTTGTCATCATGTTTAGTGTTTTGTAACACATGCCACTCGTACATGTATCATAATTTCCTGCCGAAAGGGCTCAACACCCTGCCGCCTGTCGTTTGTCTGTTGTCTGGCTGCCAACTACCGGGCATTTCACAAAAACCACCCGTGCGCCCTGATAATATGTTGTCGCCTGGGAGCGTTGTATAAAAACTGTAAATTGATGGGATTGATTTGTTCCCAGCCTAGTACATGTTTTCTCCTGTCCATGTATAATTTACTCCTGCTTGAGGTGTGCAAAAGACCAATTGAGTGACTATTTACACTCATTGGTGATCATCTGATCACTCACCTTTGATCGTTGAGTTTGTGTGCAGTCTAGATTGGATCCCAATGGCAATGCTTGTAAATCTCCAGTGCTGTTCACACATTCACACGTCCATACGATCGAGTTATTCAGCATATGTACGCCAATTGCACACGGAGGAAAAATGACCTGTCGTACTAGGCGTGAGTTATGCTTGGTTGGTGCAATGCTCAGCTGCGCAGCCATGGTATACCCTATCGCTTACAACTACCCCTCCCCCCCCCCCCACCTTTGTGCCCATCTGTGATTGTCTTGCCATGTTAAATCCCTCCTCTAGGACCTACTTAATCCACCTACGTAACAGGTGTAGGATCAATCCTGCCTTTTATAAGACAAGAATAAATTCTACATCACTTTGGTGCACTTCACTTTTGTAGGGCGCACATTTTTAGGTTACCGGACCTTTGGTCCGATAACCTATTGCCGTGGCGTTGCGTCCGTCGTCCGTCCGTCCGTCGTCCGTTCACATTTTTATCTTTAAAGTTTACGGTCGAATCTTTCTGAAATTTTGCACAAAAATACCTAAAAATATTTCAAGGAAAGGTTTTTTTAGTTTTTCGATTTTCGGATTTTTTTCAAAATGGCGGCCGTTTTCGACGAAAAATGCCTGATTTTGGACTTTGGCGGCCATTTTCTCAAAAACTGTTCAGTAACTTTTTAGGTTACCGGACCTTTGGTCCGATAACCTATTGGCATGGCGTTGCGTCCGTCGTCCGTCCGTCCGTCCGTCCGTCCGTCCGTCCGGCGTTAACATTTTTATCTTTAAAGTTAACGATCGAATCTTTCTGAAATTTTGCACAAAAATGCCTAAAAATATTTTGAGAAGGAGGTATTTTTTTGTTTTTTGATTTTCGCATTTTTTTCAAAATGGCGGCCGTTTTTGTCGAAAAACGCTCAATTTTGGACTTTGACGGCCATTTTCTCAAAAACTGTCTGATCAGTTTTGAGTTTTTGGTTTCAAAAGATTCCCCTCATATACCTCTGTGATATGTATAAGTTTGGTTGCCCTAAATCTGCCGGTTTTCGTGTGGCGGTCATTTTGAATTTTTGGCGGGTCGGCGAAAAAAATTTTTTTCGCCCCAGATCGCATTACTATCCATTTTGGGCCATTTCTAGAGCAAAAAAAAATTTTCACCCTTTGAAACAAATTTTGGACTTAGAAAATTTTCGGCACTTTTTCCCTTCATAATGGGAGCTGTCCGGACTGTACTCATAGAACGCTTGAAGATAGAGCTTAGAAATTGGCACTTTCAAATGGGAAGTCATATATGGCGACTTGTGTGGTGACCTTGAATTTGACCTTGGATGACCTTGAAAGGTCAAAACAGCCATTTTTGGGTCGAAAAACGCTCAAATTTGCACCTGGTCTGTATTTTCTCAAAAACTCTCTGATCAGTTTTGAGATTTTTGCTTAAAAAGATTCCTCTTATATACCTCTGCGACGTGTATAAGTTTTGTTGCCCTTGAATCGCCGATTTCAGTGTGGCGGCCATTTTGAATTTTTGACGAGTCGGCGAAAAAAAAATTTTTCGCCCCAAATAACATTACTATCCATTTTGGGCCATTTCTAGGCAAAAAAAAATTTTCACCGTTTGAAAAAAATTTTGGACTTGGAAAATTTTCAGCTCTTTTTTCCTTCATAATGGGAGCTGTCAGGACTGTACTCATAGAACGCTTGAAGATAGAGCTTAGAAATTGGCACTTTCAAATCGGAAGTCATATATGGCGACTTGTGTGGTGACCTTGAATTTGACCTTGGATGACCTTGAAAGGTCAAAACAGCCATTTTGGGGTCAAAAAAATGCCCAGATTTGCCTTTGTAGATGAAATGCTTGCAGATAGAGCTCCTGTTTGCATTATGAACATATAGGAAGACATATGGCACAACTAATGATGACCTTGAACTTGACGTCAGATGACCTTGAGTGCCAAATGTCTGACTCGGAATGTGTAAATTGACCTGAGCGGCCTAAACGATTCCACCCAACATATAGAATATCAAATGCCGCACACATACATGTAATGGTTACATCGAAGTTCATACGGATGACCTTGATTGGTAAATCCCAAGGTCATATGTTTACACTGCGAACCTTGATTGGTAAATCTCAAGGTCTGTTACCTGCCAATGCTGCCATGGCCAAACCAAAATTGTCCGGTAACCTATCTTAGCCTTTGGGCTAATTTTTTCATTTCATTTTGTATTCACTTGATTCGTTAACTGTAATATCTTGGAAAAGCCTATCTATGTTAAAGAAGGTAATTTTATGTACGATAAAGATCTATGTAATGATAGCGTGAATGAATCTGTGGTATAACCCAACTTCGATCATTGCCAGAGTTACCTCTTCTCATGCGCTGTCTCACGCCAGGTGGAATATTGTACATTTTAACGTGAAGAACTAGCTGACTTCGTAATTTACGATATAAAACTTGCAAGCATATATCGTGTTGACTATTACCGTACGTAATGCTGCATTACGGTAATTGGGTACCACGGAGGATAGCCTGTTGACCAGTTTATTCTCAAGATTGCACGCGCCAGCCGCACGTGGTTTTAGCATTATGTCAAACGACCGTTTTAAACCCGTCTCACGAAATGCGTGCCATTTTCGATTCAGATTGATAAAATAATCACAAATGGCCAATATGATAACTGTACTTATGAAAATACTTCATATTTTGCACATTTTGATGTGAAAATCGGCTTCATTCCCGCTGCAAAGATTTTGTTTAAAACCGTTAAATGACTCGAATGCGAGCACTTGTGATTGGTCAGAAAATGACAGCATTCGGGAAATTTTGGTCGGGAAAGTCTATGAAAAGGTCCATTGCACTGGATTCTTGTTCAGAATACAGAACTGATGTTTTTGGTGAAAAAAGAACAATATTACTGAATAAGTTAACATTGGTTTTACTAATTTAGTCTATTATTGACCACAATAAAAATAGTTAAGACGAGAAATATTTATTATTGAGCTCAACCAGGTAAAGGTTTTGTCCAGTAGATATTTCACAGGTGTAACCAAATAAGCTAACATTATTTTTACTAGACTTTAAGTCTATTATTGACCACAATAAAAATAGTTAGGACAAGAAACATTTATTATTGGGCTCAACAAGGTAAAGCTTCTGTGCAGTAGAGATTTCATGGCTGTAGCCGAATAAGTTAGCATCATTTTTACTTGTTAAGTCTATTATTGACCTCAAGAAAAATAGTTAAGACAAGAAACATTTATTATTGAGCTCAACAATTTAAAAGTTTTGTCCAGTAGAGATTTCATGGGTGTAACCGGATAAGTTAACATTATTTTTACCAGTAAAGTCAATTTTGACTTCGATTTTCAACTTGAAACCAAGTTTGGTACATATTAGGTTACCGGACCTATGGTCCGTAGCCTATTGGCATGGCGATGCGTCCGGCGTCGTCGTCGTCCGTCGTCGTCCGTCGTCGTCGTCGTCGTCGTCGTCGTCGTCCGTCAACAATTTTATCTTTAAAGTTTACGATCAAATTTTTCTGAAATTTTGCACAAAAATGCCTAAAAATATTTCGAGAGGGAGGTATTTTTTATTTTTTTGATTTTCGCATTTTTTTCAAAATGGCAGCCGTTTTCGTCGAAAAACGGTCAATTTTGGATTTTGGCGGCCATTTTCTCAAAATCTGTTCCGTAACTTTTTTTTTTATTGATGCATATTGATGCATGGATTTTGGCGGCCATTTTCTCAAAGTAACTTTTTTTTTTATTGATGCATAACACTCCTCATATGTACCCCTGTGACATGTATAAATTTTGTTGCGCTTGAATCGCTCGAAGTGGGCCATTTTGGGCCCAAACTCGGCCCAAATGGGACTTTCCCATGTTAAATTCTCCTATGCTTTATAATGGGACACATTAAAGCCTAATATCTCACTTAATATTGAGATTAGAGACTAGGAATCAATTGTGGACATATAGGAAATGATATATGCTGAATATTGTCGTGACCTTGAATTTGACCTCTGACCTTGGTTTCAAGGTCAGAGCGGCCGTTTTCGTCGAAAAATGGCCAATTTTGGACTTCGACGGTCATTTTCTCAAAATCTTTTCAGTAACTTTTTTTTCTTATTGATGAAAAACACTCCTCATATGTACCCCTGTGACATGTATAAATTTCGTTGCGCTTGAATCGCTTGAAGTGGGCCATTTTGGGCCCTAACTCGGCCCAAATGTGACTTTCCCATGTTAAATTTTCCTATGCTTTATAATGGGACACATTAAGCCTAATATCTCACTTAATATTGAAATTAGAGACTAGGAATGAATTGTGGACATATAGGAAATGATATATGCTGAATATTCTCGTGACCTTGAATTTGACTTTTGACCTCATTTTCAAGGTCACAGAACAAAATGGCTAATATCTCGCTTATTATCGACTTTACAGCTTAGGAATCAGTTGTGAACATATAGAAAATGATATATGCTGAATATTCTTGTGACCTTGAATTTGACCTTTGACCTCATTTTCAAGGTCACATGACAAAATAGCTAATATCTCGCTTATTATCGACTTTACAGTTTAGGAATCAATTGTGAACATATAGGAAATGATATATGCTGAATATTTTCGTGACCTTGAATTTGACCATTGACCTCATTTCCAAGGTCGCAGGACAAAATTGCTAATATCTCGCTTATTATCGACTTTACAGCTTAGGAATCAATTGTGAACATATAGGAAATGATATATGCTGAATATTCTCGTGGTTTTGAATTTGAGCTTTGACCTCATTTTCAAGGTCACAGGACAAAATGGCCAATATCTTGCTTATTAGCGACTTTACAGCTTAGGAATCGATTGTGAACATATAGGAAATGATATATGCTGAAAATTCTCGTGACCTTGAATTTGACCTTTGACCTCATTTTCAAGGTCACAGGACAAAATGGCCAATATCTTGCTTATTAGTGCCTTTACAGCTTAGAAATCAATTGTGAACATATAGGAAATGATATATGCTGAAAATTCTCATGACCTTGAATTTGACCTTTGACCTCATTTTCAAGGTCACATGACAAAATGGCTAATATCTCGCTTATTATCGACTTTACAGCTTAGGAATCAATTGTGAACATATAGGAAATGATATATGCTGAATATTCTCATGACCTTGAATTTGACCTTTGACCTCATTTCCAAGGTCACAGGACAAAATTGCTAATATCTTGCTTATTATCGACTTTACGGCTTAGGAATCAATTGTGAACATATAGGGAATGATATATGCTGAATATTCTCATGACCTTGAATTTGACCTTTGACCTCATTTTCAAGGTCACAGGACAAAATGGCCAATATCTTGCTTATTAGCGCCTTTACAGCTTAGAAATCAATTGTGAACATATAGGAAATGCTGAATATTCTAGTGACCTTGAATTTGACTTTTGACCTCATTTTCAAGGTCAACAGGACAAAATGGCTAATATCTTGCTTATTATCGACTTTACAGCTTAGGAATCAATTGTGAACATATAGGAAATGATATATTCTGAATACTTTAATGATATTGAATATTTTAATGATATTGAATTATTAGAGACTTTACAGCTTAGGAATCAATTGTGAACATATAGGAAATGATATATGCTGAAAATTCTCATGACCTTGAATTTGACCTTTGACCTCATTTTAAGGTCACATGACAAAATGGCTAATATCTCGCTTATTATCGACTTTACAGCTTAGGAATCAATTGTGAACATATAGGAAATGATATATGCTGAATATTCTCATGACCTTGAATTTGACCTTTGACCTCATTTCCAAGGTCACAGGACAAAATTGCTAATATCTCGCTTATTGTCGACTTTACGGCTTAGGAATCAATTGTGAACATATAGGAAATGATATATGCTGAATATTCTCATGACCTTGAATTTGACCTTTGACCTCATTTTCAAGGTCACAGGACAAAATGTCCAATATCTTGCTTATTAGCGCCTTTACAGCTTAGAAATCAATTGTGAACATATAGGAAATGCTGAATATTCTAGTGACCTTGAATTTGACTTTTGACCTCATTTTCAAGGTCAACAGGACAAAATGGCTAATATCTTGCTTATTATCGACTTTACAGCTTAGGAATCAATTGTGAACATATAGGAAATGATATATTCTGAATATTTTAATGATATTGAATTTGACCTTTGACCTAAATTTCAAGGTCAGTCATTTTATTTTCAAAGTCAGATTACAAAATGGCTTATATCTCGCTTATTATCAAATTTACAGCTTAGGGGTCCATAGTGAACATATAGGAAATGATGTATGCTGAATAGTTTGGTGATCTAGAATTTAACCTTTGATCTCATTTTCAAGGTTAGAGATATGGCGATTTCAGTGGTCACCTTGAATTTGACCTTCAACTTTCTCGGCTTAACTCTGTATATTTCTCCGGTAACCTTTCTAGCCCATTGGGCTAATTTTATGAATTAAAATATAATTTATGGTGAAAAGATCGATCTGGCTCCAATTTCGTCATCTTGAAATGCAGTTTTGGTAAACTTTTACTTGAATTTCAGCTTGAAACCAAGTTTGGCACATATTATGAATTAAAATTTAAATTATGGTGAAAAGTTTGATCTGGCTCCAATTTATTCATCTTGAAATGCAGTTTTGGTCAACTTTTACTTTGAATTCAAACTTGGAACCAAGTTTGGCACATAGTATGAGTTGAAATATAACTTATGGTGAAAAGTTCGATCTGGCTCCAATTCAGTCATCTTGAAATGCAGTTTTTGTTAATTTTTGCTTGAATTTTAACTTGGAACCAAGTTTGTCAAATATTCTGAGTTGAAATATAACTTTAGGTGAAAACTTTTATCTGGCTGTAATTTCGTTATTTTATTGAACATGTCGAAATGCATTTCGTATGCAGTGATTTCACCGGTGATCTTGAATTCGACCTTCAATAAGCTTGAAAGAATCCACGGGATGATAGGGCTACGGGGGATACACCCAAGCGGTTGTAGGCGACCGGAAGCATCTAGTTTAAGTGGGCTGTTAGGAGTTACCCATGTAGTATTATGGAGGTAAGTATAGTAAATAATACTAGTTTTAACCTTTAAAACGACGATTTGTTGTTGAAATGACGTTCTGCTACCGTGGTTAACGTTCTGTGGATCGAATTATAGTCAGGATTTAATATATGTGAGTGCTGTTCAGTTTCGTTCGTCCTATACAATGTACCGAACAATGAACCTAAAAGCTCGAGAATCTCAACCTCATAAATGTTGCTTCCATATGGCGAGAGTAGAAATCCATGATTACATTTCAAGCATCAACAGAACGTTTACCCGAGCCTCAGAACGTTAACATATCAAGGATTATTGACAATACAAAATATCGGACAGATACAACAATGTATTGTATATAAACTTCAAACGGAACAACCTTTGTACATGTATGCTAATTTTCTCTCAAAAATACTAACTTTTCATGCTCCAAAATGAGGGAAGTTTACATCCATCCCGGAGTTTAGTGTTACATCGTCGCAGTTCAAGACACTTTTCATCCAAACTGTTAGTCCCAGTGTAGCAATCTTATTGCACAACTCTACATAACATCCTCGGACATGGAATCGAATAGATTATAAAAGTGTACTTATTGGAAATTGTTATTTTTCACCTGTTTACATCATGTGTCGGACTTTTGAAGACAACAGAACGTTAACATAAACATGACCTGACCCCAACACAAAAGAATTGGGTCAGATAACGTTCGGCGGCTAGCTGCAGGGTGTGAAGTGTTCATTTCATTAATTTCTGTCTAAAGAAATACTGGGTCTTGTGCATGGTTTCACCAACTTTATAGTAAGGTGAGGAAAGGAAGGTTGAAATAGCTTGCATGTCTAGCAACTATTGAATATTTCGGTATCTAACTTCGTCCATTATTGATGACCGGCCTACCGAAAAATGCCAAAACCCGGGTTTCATGGTGAATACGTTTTCCTCACGGGGGAAACATTTACATCACTGGGAAACGTTTTCCTCGCAGGGGAAACGTTTCCCTCGCGGAGGAAACATTTCCCTCGCAGGGTACACATTTTCCTTGCGGGGGAAATAGTTTTCCTCGCAGGGAAAAATGTTTACCTCGCAAAGAAAGCATTTACCTCGCGAGTAAAACATTTCCCTGATGAGGGAAACGTTTTCCTCACGGGGGCCACAAGGAATTTTTTAATATCATAAATAAAAAATAATAACATGATAACATATATCGTAAATAAAGAATAATAACATAACAATTATATCATATATGAGCCACCGCTCACCGCACAGAAGACATTATATATATTGGGGAGTACAAATCTGTTGATTTCAAAAGATTGTACTGCTATACAAAAGCAAGCAAATACACAAAATCGTATACAGACCCGGAAATTCAGTGATGGGGCTAAATTTAACATTGGGGAAGATTGCTAACAGTTTCAGTTTTTGCGAGCAAAGTCTGAAATTTGGCATGAAATTTTCGTTTGATTCCCAGGTGGAGTATGCCAAGTTATAATACGATACCATTTAGCATAACAAAAATATCAGCAAAACAAGGTGTAAACGAGTTAGAAAAACCACAGTATTAAAGCTATAATCACTTTTGGAATTGACAAAATTTATTCATTCTGCGATAGCTTTATTTTGTCTATAGAATGAGAAATTGTACAAATTTGGTTCTGAAAATGTATATTACGTGTCTATATTGAGTTTCCAAATCGAGATTTGCATCATTTTTTCCATAAGAGTGGCCAGTGCTACATAGCAAACACGACATTGTGATAAATCCGACATGTGTCGGGTTTTTCCGCGTGGAAAAACCGACATACGTTGGTTTTTCTACAGCAAGAAAATCCCCTGTGGGAAAAGCGACATGCGTGGCAAAAGCGACATATTGCTGCTGGACTGTTATAGAGAAACAGACATATCGACCATACACGTGAAATAAGCAACACATTACTGCGAGGCTGCAGCATTACATAATAATCTAAGTCTATATCAAAACCGACTTGATGAGATATCGCATACAGAAAAAATTTTGGCACTTTTTTCCTTCATAATGGGAGCTGCCAGAACTGTACTCCTAGAACGCCTGAAGATAGAGCTTAGAAATTGGCACTTTCAAATGGGAAGTCATCTATGGTGACTTGTGTGGTGACCTTGAATTTGACCTTAGATAACCTTGAAAGGTCAAAACAGCCATTTTTGGGTCGAAAAGTGCCCAAATTTACCTTGTCTGTCTTATCTCAAAAACTGTCTGATCAGTTCTTCTTATGTACCTTATGATGTGTATAAGTTTTGTTGCCTTTGAATTGCCGATCTCCGTTTGGCGGCCATTTTGAATTTTTGGCGTGTCGGGGAAAAAACAAATTTTCGTCCCAAATCGCATTACTATCCATTTTGGGCCATTTCTAGGCAAAAAAAAATTTTCACCCCTTGAGAAAA
The DNA here is from genome assembly GCA_949152475.1 of Terebella lapidaria. Classification (NCBI taxonomy): domain Eukaryota; kingdom Metazoa; phylum Annelida; class Polychaeta; order Terebellida; family Terebellidae; genus Terebella; species Terebella lapidaria. Next base: position 26,956,744 of record OX424566.1, on the reverse strand, counting down.
ATTTTGGACTTAGAAAATTTTTGCCACTTTTTTCCTTCATAATGGGAGCTGTCACGACTGTACTCGTAGAACACTTGAAGATACAGCTTAGAAATTTGCACTTTCAAATGGGAAGTCATATACTTGTGTGGTGACCTTGAATTTGACCTTGGATGACCTTGAAAGGTCGAAACAGCCATTTTGGGGTCAAAAAATGCCCAGATTTGCCTCTATAGATGAAATGCTTGCAGATAGAGCTCATGTTTGCATTATGAACATATATCAAGACATATATGGCACAACTAATGATGACCTTGAACTTGTCGTCAGATGACCTTGAGTGCCAAATGTCTGACTCGTAATGTGTAAATTGACCTGAGCGGCCTAAACGATTCTACCCAGATATATCTTTGTATTATGAACATATAGAAAATCAAATGCCGCACACATACATGTAATGGTGACATCGAAGTTCACACGGATGACCTTGATTGGTAAATCTCAAGGTCTGTTACCTGCCAATGCTGCCATGGCCGAACCAAAATTGTCCGGTAACCTATCTTAGCCTTTGGGTTATTTTTTTAGCCCTTGATCTAGTTTTTCACACTTGACAGTGATATATTTGGGGCAACAGAGATGATAGGGCTACGGGGGATACACCCAAGCGGTCGTAGGCGACCGGAAGCGTCTAGTTCACCAAGTGGAGGTTGGTTTCCCAGCTGAGGCCAAGGCTCTCCCGTATGAGCTGCGTCCTTTCCATAGACATACCTCGCGTCTGTGTGTTATCGACGGTGTTGTTCTGATGGGCCACAGAATTGTCATTCCACCCCCACTTCGACAAGCTATCCTGGAAGCCCTACATGCAGCTCATCAAGGTGTCGGTGCCATGCAGGCGCGGGCTATGGACTCTGTTTATTGGCCTGACATTACCATCGACATTATTCGTGTGAGGGATCGCTGTTCTCATTGCCACCAGATTGCGAAATCTAACCCTATGCAGCCTCCATCGGATGTCAAGCCCCCAGACTATCCCTTCCAGATGGTCTGCAGTGATTACTTCACTTACAAGAACAATGACTATGTGGTTATTGTGGACCGTTACTCTAACTGGCCCAAGGTCTTCAGGTCTGAATCTGGAGCAGCTGGCCTGATCAAGAGACTACATGAGACTTTAGAGACCTTTGGTATACCAGAAGAGTTGACATCTGATGGCGGACCCCAGTTCTTTGCAGCCGCAACCCAACACTTCCTGAAGGACTGGGGTGTCACGCACAGGATCACTTCAGTAGCAAACCCGCCGGCAACTGCAGGGCAGAGCTTGGTGTCAAGACAGTGAAGCGGATGTTGATGGATAACATCAGCCCTTCAGGCTCACTCGAAGTTGACAAGTTTCAGCGAGAATTGCTGATGTACAGAAACTCCATTGACCCTGAGACTAGAGCCTCACCAGCTCTGATCCTGTTCCCATCCCATTGGGTAGGTACTCCCCTCATGAGACTTGGACACAGTTGATGTCACACCGTGAGTTTGCCCTTGCCCGCCGTCACTCTCGTGAACATGAGAAGTGGAATGAGCACACACACAGACTCCCACCTCTACAGGTCGGTGACCATGTCTATCTGCAGAACTTAGCAGGCAACCACCCTCGGAGATGGGAGCACACTGGGAGAGTGGTAGAAGTCCGTCAGTTCCATCAGTATGCTGTCCGTGTTGATGGCTCTGGCAGGGTGACCATAAGAAATCGACAGCACCTTCGGAAGTTCACGCCTTTCAATACCTCCCACACTGGAGGCACTGGGACGAAGGCTGGTCCTGAGAGCAAGCCTCTGTTGGCCCCGCCACCCTTGGTGCAGCAGCCTTCCACCTGCCACAGTCCCAAGCCCTCTGCCCAGGAGAACTCTGTGCTCCCTGTGATGTCACCACGTTCATCTTCACCTGGATCATGGATAGATCGGAGCCCAGTCCATCCCTCACCCATCTCTGAGGATACAGTTCCTTCGCCAGTGTCCGCGGAGCCCTGCCTGCCAAGAGAGGCTTTACCTGCCCAGTCACCGCCTCGGCCTCAGACACCGGTTGTCAGGTCGAGGACACCTCGTGCTCTCGCTCGACTCCGGCCACACAATCAGCCTGGGAGCACAGAACTCCTCCAACCACGTCGACGAAAACATCGCCGTGAGTCTACACCACCCTCAGACAAGGATGGACTGTAGAACTGTGGGTTGGGGAAATATGGACCTTCGTTTGCTTACATTTTATATGTTCACTGTGTTGTGTTTCAGTTTTTAGGTTACCGGACCTTTGGTCCGATAACCTATTGGCATGGCGTTGCGTCCGTCGTCCGTCCGTTCGTCCGTCTAGCCGTCCGTCCGTCCGGCGTTAACATTTTTATCTTTAAAGTTAACGATCGAATCTTTCTGAAATTTTGCACAAAAATGCCTAAAAATATTTTGAGAAGGAGGTATTTTTTTGTTTTTTGATTTTCGCATTTTTTTCAAAATGGCGGCCGTTTTTGTCGAAAAACGCTCAATTTTGGACTTTGACGGCCATTTTCTCAAAAACTGTCTGATCAGTTTTGAGTTTTTGGTTTCAAAAGATTCCCCTCATATACCTCTGTGATATGTATAAGTTTGGTTGCCCTAAATCTGCCGGTTTCCGTGTGGCGGCCATTTTGAATTTTTGGCGGGTCGGCGAAAAAAATTTTTTTCGCCCCAAATCGCATTACTATCCATTTTGGGCCATTTCTAGGGCAAAAAAAATTTTTCACCCTTTGAAAAAAATTTTGGACTTAAAAAATTTTCGGCACTTTTTCCCTTCATAATGGGAGCTGTCCGGACTGTACTCATAGAACGCTTGAAGATAGAGCTTAGAAATTGGCACTTTCAAATGGGAAGTCATATATGGCGACTTGTGTGGTGACCTTGAATTTGACCTTGGATGACCTTGAAAGGTCAAAACAGCCATTTTTGGGTCGAAAAACGCTCAAATTTGCACCTGGTCTGTATTTTTAGGAAGAGCAGAGCTCTTCCTCTATGATGTTGGTTTTTTTTGGATTTTTGAAATTTTCCCTTTGTTTACATTCTTGAAAGTGCCACTTGGAACCACAACAGGCCATTCAACTGTGGCTAATTGGGAGGGCCCGGGGCCCCTTGGGAGGAAAATGACGCCCGTATACTTAATCATGGTTAATGTAATAAGTTATTATCGATAATAATCCCAGGAGACGTGTGTTCCGACCGTTTTTTTTTTTTGTATGTCACCGTTTCATACCCATCACCTATCCCGTTTCGATCTTCACTGAAACAGTGCTTTCTTGAAAACATATGCACTCAAATTTTTTATATATACGTTCCGCACAATATATAGATACAGTATGCTATTGCAAAAATGAAAAACAAGTTGAAACGGCAACATAATAATTATGTGTTAGTGGTGGTATTCCATATTCCAGTAGGCAAATTCAATTCTCGTGTGGCCCCGATAAGCAGTCACGGCAGTCGGCCCGCAAGCCAGATAGTCACTGAATTGTCCAATCGGGAAGCTGTCTTGACGGACACACCCACGTGTTTATGAACTACACGTGGATATAATTATATGCAAATTATCACGTGAGCAAGTCCCGCCAATTAGTGATAAATACTGACGCACTGGGGTCAAGGTCATAAGCTCCCACGAGATCGTGGAATCTACTGGGTGCGGTATTTGTGGAAATACTTGTTACGACCCAAATAAATGTTTTTTTCTATGACTCTTTCCTACTTCACTGGTAATACTTCAGGAAAATATCACCATACAAAGCTTGTTCATGGGGAAATCTGATAAGAAATGCCTACTGAAGTGAAGCGAGATTTCCCGAGATTTGAGTAGGAACCTGTCGGAAGCAACAAAACTTGGCAGATTTGCCGAACTAATACACTTTGTCGGGGGAAAAACTTAGTTTCCTCCTGAAATAAGCAGAAACGAATGGATACTATATCAGTTATCATGTTTATGATAGTTTTATATTGCCGACGAGAGTTGTCAGTGCTGATTTTGAGGGGTACAGGCGATAAGGCCACCAAGCAATCAGGCCGCAATCGAGAATTAGCGAACTGCAGAGCAAGTGATGGATGGAAATGCAGACATTAGACAAGTTGCTGAAATGTCTCTGCAGTATAAATCGAAACACTGAAAAAAAATCCATGAAAAAGGATTTAGAACTAGCTCGAAATTTTTTTTGCCACCTAAATAAGAAAAAAAAAATATTCAGAACCTTGAAAATATCTTACACATTGGTCCAAATAATACTCGGGTGATTTTTATACGGGCTCAACATGGTAAAGCTTCTGACTTGTAGAGATTTCATATATGTATATATCGGAATAATTATAGTTTTACTAATCTTATTGGCCACAATAAAATAGTTATGACAAGAATCATTTATTTTTGGGCTCAACAAGGTATATATTCTGCCCAGTGGGGAATTCATAGCTGTAACCAAATAGGTTAACATTAGTTTTACTAGTTAGATATATAGTTAGCCACAGTAAAAATAATTAAGACATGGCCAAATCAAATACAGTATTCAAGGGTTTTTAAATAGTTCTGTGCAAACATTTTCAAAGCTCTTCCTTTGAGGCCAGTGGCCCTTGTCTCAAAAACTGTCTGATCAGTTTTGAGATTTTTGCTTAAAAAGATTCCTCTTATATACCTCTGTGACGTGTATAAGTTTTGTTGCCCTTGAATCGCCGATCTCAGTGTGGCGGCCATTTTGAATTTTTGACGAATCGGCGAAAAAAAAATTGTTCGCCCCAAATAACATTACTATCCATTTTGGGCCATTTCTAAGCAAAAAAAAATTTTCACCCTTTGAAAAAAATTTTGGACTTAGAAAATTTTCGGCACTTTTTTCCTTCATAATGGGAGCTGTCAGGACTGTACTCATAGAACGCTTGAAGATAGAGCTTAGAAATTGGCACTTTCAAATGGGAAGTCATATATGGCGACTTGTTTGGTGACCTTGAATTTGACCTTCGATGACCTTGAAAGGTCAAAACAGCCATTTTGGGGTCAAAAAATGCCCAGATTTGCCTTTGTAGATGAAATGCTTGCAGATAGAGCTCATGTTTGCATTAGGAACATATAGGAAGACAAATATGGCACAACTAATGATGACCTTGAACTTGACGTCAGATGACCTTGAGTGCCAAATGTCTGACTTGGAATGTGTAAATTGACCTGAGCGGCCTAAACGATTCCACCCAACATATAGAATATCAAATGCCGCACACATACATGTAATGGTTACATCGAAGTTCATACGGATGACCTTGATTGGTAAATCCCAAGGTCATATGTTCACACTGCGAACCTTGATTGGTAAATCTCAAGGTCTGTTACCTGCCAATGCTGCCATGGCCAAACCAAAATTGTCCGGTAACCTATCTTAGCCTTTGGGCTAATTTCTACATTACTGTAAAAACTTGCCCCTGGGGGAAGAGATAAACAGATAATAATCATACTATGTCATTGATGTCATTGATGTAGTGTATATTGATGTATTGCAGGTAGCAGTCATCCTTTGAAATAAAGACTATTGAAAGGAAGATGTTCAATATTCATCTATAGTCCATACAGAAAATGTGTTTCCAGCAACATTTACGAACATGTTTTGACAATTAGAGTTCAAGATCAGTGTAACAATTTATATGTTGGAAAATCAATACTCTGCATTTCTCAAGATTGCCGGTAAGCTAAAGCACCCTTGGTGCTATGTTTTGATTTTCGCAATTTTAGGTTACCGGACCTATGGTCCGATAACCTATTGCCGTGGCGTTGCGTCCGTCGTCCGTCTGTCGTCGTCTGTCCACATTTTAGGTTACCGGACCTTTGGTCCGATAACCTATTGGCATGGCGTTGCGTCCGTCGTCCGTCCGTCCGTCCGGCGTTAACATTTTTATCTTTAAAGTTAACGATCGAATCTTTCTGAAATTTTGCACAAAAATGCCTAAAAATATTTTTAGAAGGAGGTATTTTTTTGTTTTTTGATTTTCGCATTTTTTTCAAAATGGCGGCCGTTTTTGTCGAAAAACGCTCAATTTTGGACTTTGACAGCCATTTTCTCAAAAACTGTCTGATCAGTTTTGAGTTTTTGGTTTCAAAATATTCCCCTCATATACCTCTGTGATATGTATAAGTTTGGTTGCCCTAAATTCGCCGGTTTCCGTGTGGCGGCCATTTTGAATTTTTGGCAGGTCGGCGAAAAAAAAATTTTTCGCCCCAAATCGCATTACTATCCATTTTGGGCCATTTCTAGGGCCAAAAAAAATTTTCACCCTTTCAAAAAAATTTTGGACTTGGAAAATTTTCGGCACTTTTTTCCTTCATAATGGAGCTGTCCGGACTGTACTCATAGAACGCTTGAAGATAGAGCTTAGAAATTGGCACTTTCAAATGGGAAGTCATATATGGCGACTTGTGTGGTGACCTTGAATTTGACCTTGGATGACCTTGAAAGGTCAAAACAGCCATTTTTGGGTCGAAAAACTCTCAAATTTGCACCTGGTCTGTATTTTCTCAAAAAGTGTCTGATCAGTTTTGAGATTTTTGCTTAAAAAGATTTCTCTTATATACCTCTGTGACGTGTATAAATTTTGTTGCCCTTGAATCGCCGAACTCCTTGTGGCGGCCATTTTGAATTTTTGACGAGACGGCGAAAGAATTTTTTTTTGCCCCAAATCACATGACTATCCATTTTGGGCCATTTCTAGGCAAAAAAAAATTTTCACCCTTTGAAAAAATTTTGGACTTAGAAAATTTTCGGCACTTTTTTCCTTCATAATGGGAGCTGTCCGGACTGTACTCATAGAACGCTTGAAGATAGAGCTTAGAAATTGGCACTTTCAAATGGGAAGTCATATATGGCGACTTGTGTGGTGACCTTGAATCTGACCTTCGATGACCTTGAAAGGTCAAAACAGCCATTTTGGGGTCAAAAAATGCCCAGATTTGCCTCTTTAGATGGAATGCTTGCAGAGAGAGCTCATGTTATGAACAGGAAGACATATATGGCACAACTAATGATGACCTTGAACTTGACGTCAGATGACCTTGAGTGCCAAATGTCTGATTTGGAATGTGTAAATTGACCTGAGCGGCCTAAACGATTCCACCCAACATATATAGAATATCAAATGCCACACACATACATGTAATGGTAACATCGAAGTTCATACGGATGACCTTGATTGGGATTTACACTGCGAACCTTGATTGGTAAATCTCAAGGTCTGTAACCTGCCAATGCTGCCATGGCCAAACCAAAATTGTCCGGTAACCTATCTTAGCCTTTGGGCTAATTTCTCAAAAGCTGTCTGATCAGTTTTGACATTTTTGCTTAAAAAGATTTCTCTTATATACCTCTGTGACGTGTATAAGTTTTTTTGCCCTTGAATCGCCGATCTCCGTGTGGCGGCCATTTTGAATTTTTGATGAGTCAGCGAAAAAAAATTTTTTCGCCCCAAAACGCATTACTATCCATTTTGGGCCATTTGTAGACAAAAAATTTTTTTCACCCTTTGAAAAAAATTTTGGACTTAGAAAATTTCCGGCACTTTTTCCCTTCATAATGGGAGCTGTCCGGACTGTAATCATAGAACGCTTGAAGATAGAGCTTAGAAATTGGCACTTTCAATTGGAAAGTCATATAGGGCGACTTGTGTGGTGACCTTGAATTTGACCTTCGATGACCTTGAAAGGTCAAAACAGCCATTTTTGGGTCGAAAAATGCCCAGATTTGCCTCTATAGATGAAATGCTTGCAGATAGAGCTCATGTTTGCATTATGAACATATATGGCACAACTAATGATGACCTTGAACTTGACGTCAGATGACCTTGAGTGCCAAATGTCTGACTTGGAATGTGTAAATTGACCTGAGCGGCCTAAATGATTCCACCCAACATATAGAATATCAAATGTAATGGTAACATCGAAGTTCATATGGATGACCTTGATTGGTAAATCCCAAGGTCATATGTTTACACTGCGAACCTTGATTGGTAAAAGGTCTGTTACCTGCCAATGCTGCCATGGCCAAACCAAAATTGTCCGGTAACCTATCTTAGCCTTTGGGCTAATTTTTAGGTTACCGGACCTATGGTCCGTAACCTTTTGGCATGGCGATGCGTCCGGCGTCGTCATGGCGATGCGTCCGTCGTCGTCGTCGCCCGTCGTCGTCGTCGTCCGTCAACAATTTTATCTTTAAAGTTTACGATCAAATTTTTCTGAAATTTTGCACAAAAATGCCTAAAAATATTTTGAGAGGGAGGTATTTTCTAGTTTTTTGATTTTCGCATTTTTTTCAAAATGGCGGCCGTTTTCGTCGAAAAATGGCCAATTTTGGACTTTGGCGGTCGTTTTCTCAAAATCTGTTTGGTAACTGATGCATAACACTCCTCATATGTACCCCTGTGACATGTATAAATTTCGTTGCCCTTGAATCGCTCGAAGTGGGCCATTTTGGGCCCAAACTCGGCCCAAATGGGACTTTTCCATGTTAAATTCTCCTATGCTTTATAATGGGACACATTAAAGCCTAATATCTCACTTAATATTGAGATTAGAGACTAGGAATGAATTGTGGACATATAGGAAATGATATATGCTGAATATTGTCGTGACCTTGAATTTGACCTTTGACCTCATTTTCAAGGTCACATGACAAAATGGCTAATATCTCGCTTATTATCGACTTTACAGTTTAGGAATCAATTGTGAACATATAGGAAATGATATATGCTGAATATTTTCATGACCTTGAATTTGACCCTGACCTCATTTCCAAGGTCACAAGACAAAATTGCTAATATCTCGCTTATTATCGACTTTACAGCTTAGGAATCAATTGTGAACATATAGGAAATGATATATGCTGAATATTCTCATGACCTTGAATTTGACCTTTGACCTCATTTTCAAGGTCACAGGACAAATTGGCCAATATCTTGCTTATTAGCGACTTTACAGCTTAGGAATCAATTGTGGACATATAGGAAATGATATATGCTGAAAATTCTCGTGACCTTGAATTTGACCTTTGACCTTATTTTCAAGGTCACAGGACAAAATGGCCAATATCTTGCTTATCAGCGACTTAACAGCTTAGAAATCAATTGTGAACATATAGGAAATGATATATGCTGAAAATTCTCATGACCTTGAATTTGACCTTTGACCTCATTTTGAAGGTCACATGACGAAATGGCTTAAGATCTCGCTTATTATCGACTTTACAGCTTAGGAATCAATTGTGAACATATAGGAAATGATATACGCAGAATATTCTCATGACCTTGAATCTGACCTTTGACCTCATTTTCAAGGTCACAGGACAAAATGGCTAATATCTCGCTTATTATCGACTTTACAGCTTAGAAATCAATTGTGAACATATAGGAAATGATATATGCTGAATATTCTCAAGACCTTGAATTTGACCTTTGACCTCATTTTCAATGTCACAGGACAAAATGGCTAATATCTCGCTTATTATCGATTTTACAGCTTAGGGATCAATTGTGGACATATAGGAAATGATATATGCTGAATATTCTTGTGACCTCGAATTTGACCTCCGACCTCAGTTTCAAGGTCAGAGCACAAAATGGCTAATATCTCGCTTATTATCGACTTTACAGCTTGGGAATCAATTGTGGACAATAAGGAAACGATATATGCCAAATATTCTGATGATGTTGATTTTGGCCTTTGACCTCATTTATAAGGTCACAGGACAAAATGGCCAATATCGCACTTATTATCGATTTTACAGCTAAGGGATCAATTGTGGACATATAGGAAATGATATATGCTGAATATTATCATGACCTTGAATTTGACCTCTGACCTCGTTTTCAGGATCACAGGACAAAATGGCTAATATCTCACTTATTATCGACTTTACAGCTTAGCAATCAATTGTGAACATATAGAAAATGATATATTCTGAACATTGTCATGACCTTGAACTTGACCTTTGACCTCATTTTCAATGTCGCTGGACAAAATGGCTAATATCTCGCTTATTATCAATTTTACAGCTTAGGAATCAATTATGAACATATAGGAAATGATATATGCTGAATATTTCTATGACCTTGAATTTGACCTTTGACCTCATTTTCAAGGTCAGAGAACGAAATGGCTAATATCTCGCTTTTTATCGACTTTACAGCTCAGCAATCAATTGTGGACATATAGAAAATGATATATTCTGAACATTGTCATGACCTTGAACTTCACTTTTGACCTAATTTTCAAGGTCACAGGACAAAATGGCTATTAGCTCGCTTATTATCGACTTCAGAGCTTAGGAATCAATTATGAACGTATAGGAAATGATATAAGCTGAAATTTGCTATGACCTTGTATTCAACCTTCGACCTCATTTTCAAGGTCGCAGGACATGATGGCTAATATTTCGCTTATTATTGACTTTACAGCTTAAAAATCAGTTGTGGGCATACTAGAAATGACATATGCCAAATATCAGAAATGCCTTTATGGTTTTGTCAAAATTTTTTTTTTTTTTTTTTTCTTTTTTTTTTTCACTTTTTGGTTTCCGCACGATAACTTCAGTTTGCCTCGATGTATCTGCGCCAAATTTTCACTGCTGGTCAGAAATGTTGTGTGGAAGAAGCCTATTGTTTTTGAGCCGGCTCCGGGGTCCGTGAGGTCCGTGAGGATGAAATCAATGTTTCTGGTTTCCGCGTGATAACTCAAAAAGTGTTATGGCAATTACTGTGGTACTTTGCATGGAGGTTCATATATCACCAGGGAAGAAGCCTATTGATTTTGAGGCCGATTCGTCAAACGACCTTTGACCTAGGGCTCGAAATAATTTTAGCTGAGTCATCCTTGAGGCTCTCATGCATATCTCGGAAACGGTGTGTCGTAGAGCGAAACAGACGTTATTTTCAGACTCGTCATCCTAGACAAACATGTCTAAGGGGTATTATGGATGACCTTTGACCTTGACCTTAAATTTTTTCGCTGAGTCGGCATTTTTCGTTTATGTCGATATCTCGGAAACGGTGCGTCGTAGAGCGAAACGGACATTATTTTCGGACTCGTCGCCCTAGACAAACATGTCTTAAGGGTATTATGGATGACCTTTGACCTTGACCTTAATTTTTTTTGCTGAGTCGGCATTTTTCGTATTCGTCGATATCTCGGAAACGGTGCGTCGTAGAGCGAAACGGACGTTATTTTCGGACTCGTCGCCCTAGACAAACATGTCTTAAGGGTATTATGGATGACCTTTGACCTTGACCTTAAATTTTTTCGCTGAGTCGGCATTTTTCGTTTTCGTCGATATCTCGGAAACGGTGCGTCATAGAGCGAAACGGACGTTATTTTCGGACTCGTCGCCCTAGACAAACATGTCTTAAGGGTATTATTGATGACCATTGACCTTGACCTTAAATTTTTTCGCTGAGTCGGCATTTTTCGTTTTCGTCGATATCTCGGAAACGGTGCGTCATAGAGCGAAACGGACGTTATCTTCGGACTCGTCGCCCTAGACAAACATGTCTTAAGGGTATTATGGATGACCTTTGACCTTGACCTTAAATTTTTTCCCTGAGTCGGCATTTTTCGTTTTCGTCGATATCTCGGAAATGGTACGTCGTACAGCGAAACGGATGTTATTTTTGGACTCGTCGCCCCAGACAAACAATATAGGGTATTATGGATGACCTTTGACCTTCAATTTTTTTCGCTGAGTCGGCATTTTTCGTTTTCGTCGATATCTCGGAAACGGTGCGTCGTAGAGCGAAACGGACGTTATTTTCAGACTCGTCGCCCTAGACAAACATGTCTTAGGGGGATTATGGATGACCTTTGACCTTGACCTTAAATTTTTTCGCTGAATCGGCATTTTTCGTTTTCGTCGATATCTCGGAAACGGTGCGTCGTAGAGCGAAACAGACGTTATTTTCAGACTCGTCGCCCTAGACAAACATGTCTTAGGGGTATTATGGATGACCTTTGACCTTGACTTTAAATTTTTTCGCTGAGTCGGCATTTTTCGTTTTCGTCGATATCTCGGAAATGGTGCGTCGTAGAGCGAAACGGATGTTATTTTCGGACTCGTCGCCCTAGACAAACATGTACATAGGGTATGATGGATGACCTTTGACCTTGACCTTAAATTTTTTCGCTGAGTCAGCATTTTTCGTTTCTGTCGATATCTCGGAAACGGTCTCATTGGCAACTTATCATGTCAGCATTTTGTTTTTTTCATGCTTCACCCTGAAATGCCTCCAAGGCCTTTAGGCCTTGACGTCTAGTTGTGTCCTTGAATTGACCAATGACCTTATATTTTCAAGATCACGGGACAAACTACTAATATCTAAAATATGTATTGTCCGGTAACCTTTCTTAGCCCTTGGGCTAATTTTTCACACTTATCAGTAATATATTCGGGGCAACAGGGATGATAGGGTACGGGGGGGTACACCCAAGCGGTTGTAGGCAACCGGAAGCGTCTAGTTAATTCTAGTTAATTCTGGTACAACATGTTTATGTATATGTAAATGATTTCTCCTTTCAGCTTTTGGAGCACTCTGATCCAGAAGCTAAGCTCTGCCCTCAGCCCAATATCCCCTGCGTCTTCGGTTGCGACATCCTGGTGAGTAATTTTATGATTTATGCACGTTTGATACAAAATAATAATATGCTGATATGGTATCAGAAATACACAACATTATATATTTCCAGTTATATTTCATCTACTAAAATGATCTGAAAGAATCATCCATATACATTTGGTATCAGAGTATGGACTTGGTCAGTGAAAATATGTGTCACCTTTGTGATTGATGACTGGTGAAGTAGATGAACCAGCAATCATGAAGAAAGGGAAAAAGTTCATCAGTCATTGCATTAGACCTTTTCTAGGGTGGTGGGGGGGGGGGGGTGCGGGGCATTTGTGCACAAGAAACATTATGTTACTGGAGTCATGATGTCCTTGTCATGTTTTACCTATTGATTTTTTTGTTCCAATACATAATATATTGAACTGTGAAAATTAACGAAATAATGTTTGTGTAAAAACCAATCTGTTTGTGTTAAGTTTTGCTTTGCTCATAATGTGACTCTCGAATAACATCAACTCCATAAACTTTATAATCATTGAATTTGTTGGATATTTTGTGTACCATCAGGGATATTTGATCTTAAAAAATAGCTGCCAAAAATATGCTCATAAATCAATGAAATGGAGTCAGTTGTGTTCCACAACTTGTCACTTTTATTCTGACGTCTAGTATTCAATTTCAATGTATACATGTATATATGAGATGCCAGTATGCAGCATTTGTGTTCTGACCCATGGTACTTGTTACTACTCTAGACAAGAATACATGTAGGTATGTACATGTAAAGTGCACCAGGGGGTATTGTTTGCATGGCGATTTGTGGATGTAAAAAATTTTGACAGTTTTCATCATTTAGCTTATGATTTAACAGATATTGATAAACTCATTTATTATTCCTGTATAGAAAAACAAATACTTTGGTATTATATTTGTATAATACCATACCTCGAGAAAAGATGTCTCCAAATTCATTTAAACATGATCGTGTCCATAAATCAGCTATCAATCGGCACACTTGTAGGTCACGCATTGCCGTTTATCATCCCGATAATGTTTGATGCAAACGAACATTGGTCGCTTCTGCATCTGAATGAAGGAATTTTACGCCCTTCATTCTTCTGAAACCTGAACCGCCTCGATGTATAAAAAATCCAAAAAGTTTAATTCTTTTGTCGCTGAGGAGAAATTTCCTGCGAGTTCGTGTCCTACTGCAGGAAAATACCTGGTATCAAAAAAGTTATAAGGGTTTACACAATTGACACAATTGACTCATAGTTGCATTCGGCACTCTCGGTGGCAGGAAGTTCTCCACTCTCGTGGTTCTAATACTGTACAACAAAATGTCTCTTTCCAAACTATTTGCTGTGTCGGACTTAAGGATGCTGCTGTTACAGGATATTGCAGAGGAACTTGTTCTTATATTGGAAAAACTTTGTAGTACATTGCTCTCCATCCAGGAAAGTAGGCTGATGGATGATTGCGAGGTACGTTCAATTTTCAACCTCTTTACCATTGTGTACTGGTAAACAGTTACCTTTCGATCCTGAGTCAGGTATAACTAGCAACTGTGAGCTGCAATGCAACATACATATTGTCAATGTTGGTTTGTCAACCGGCATCTGTGTTCTAAAGTTTTCATGCATTTTCTAAATATTCACATGAATGAGCTAATGACATTAATTTCATTTGTCTGACCAGCCGATTGTCTATTGCCAGCAATATTATCAGCAGTATATTGATGCCAGCCGTCCGTCTGTTTGAGGGTCCGTCCTTGCATCTAGCTTTATCACTTTGTGCTCATGGAATCTCTGAACTGACACTGCACCTTGTTGCTATGGACACCGCTGACATGTGCGCATGGAATCTCTGAACTGACACTGCACCTTGTTGCTATGGACACCGCTGACATGTGCGCATGGAGTCTCTGAACTGACACTGCACCTTGTTGCTATGGACACTGCTGACATGTGCACATGGAGTCTCTGAACTGACCCTGCACCTTGTTGCTATGGACATCGCTGACATGTGCACATGGAATCTCTGAACTGACACTGCACCTTGTTGCTATGGACACCGCTGACATGTGTGCATGGAATCTCTGAACTGACACTGCACCTTGTTGCTATGGACACCGCTGACATGTGCGCATGGAATCTCTGAACTGACACTGCACCTTGTTGCTATGGACACCGCTGACATGTGCACATGGAATCTCTGAACTGACACTGCACCTTGTTGCTATGGACACCGCTGACATGTGGGCATGGAATCTCTGAACTGACACTGCACCTTGTTGCTATGGACACCGCTGACATGTGCACATGGAATCTCTGAACTGACACTACACCTTGTTGCTATGGACACTGCTGACATGTGCACATGGAATCTCTGAACTGACACTGCACCTTGTTGCTATGGACACCGCTGACATGTGCACATGGAATCTCAGAACTGACACTGCACCTCGTTGCTATGGACACCACTGACATGTGCACATGGAATCTCTGAACTGACACTACACCTTGTTGCTATGGACACTGCTGACATGTGCACATGGAATCTCTGAACTAACACTGCACCTTGTTGCTATGGACACCGCTGACATGTGCACATGGAATCTCTGAACTGACACTGCACCTTGTTGCTATGGACACCGCTGACATGTGCACATGGAATCTCTGAACTGACACTGCACCTTGTTGCTATGGACACCGCTGACATGTGCACATGGAATCTCTGAACTGACACTGCACCTTGTTGCTATGGACACTGCTCACATGTGCACGTGCAGGCGCCTTCTGATGGCCCGACTCGTACACCGTAACCGCTGACATGTGCACATTGAATCTCTGAACTGACACTGCACCTTGTTGCTATGGACACCGCTGACATGTGCACATGGAATCTCTGAACTGACACTGCACCTTGTTGCTATGGACACCGCTGACATGTGCACATGGAATCTCTGAACTGACACTGCACCTTGTTGCTATGGACACCACTGACATGTGCACATGGAATCTCTGAACTGACACTGCACCAGCTATGGACACCGCTGACATGTGCACGTGCAAGTGCCTTCTGATGGCCCGACTCGACTCGTACACCGCTGACATGTGCTTGTGCTCGCGCCTTTTGATGGTCTTACTTACACGTACATGTAGCCCTCCTCAAACTCGGCAATCAGGGTGACCATGATTTATTAACAGTACAGAGGAATTGAAAACCTTTGTTGTTTTCAGAAACTCAGCTGAGTACTTCAAAGTTTGCGCATTTGTAAATTACTCAGGAACAAGTGAATCATGGAATAGTAACTTGAATCACATTTGACAAATTTACAGATACAATATTGTTACTAATATTATACAAATATTGGATGTTGGGGAGTCCAATATACAGTTTACGGGATGAAGAAATGTCATATTGGCCGAGGCGCAGCCGAGGTCAATATGGCATTTCTGAATCCCGTAAACTGTATATTGGACGACTCTCAACATCCAACATTTGCTATATTATTTACCAATGTAGGAGAAACCCAGAGTGGGGAAAACCCACATGTAGGCCTAACAACGCTCTGAATTTGCGGATAAGCACCCGCCCGTCCAATATACATTTTTGCCGTCCAATATAGACTTTCGCCGTCCAACATTGAGTATGTAGGATTGTCACGTGGTACAAATCGTCCAATTAGGAGTGTCCTTACAGTGGGAATACCACCGAGTGAATAATATTGCCAAATATTACTGCGTGGCTAATTTGAAGACAAATATTGTGCATGTCTATGGTGATGTATGTGGATCAGTGTATTTCAAAACTTCCTGAATATTGTAGCCATCGCTGTTAAAATGACTTCGCGTTGAAAAGTTATGTCGAATATTGGATACACTGTAACCAATATCGATGAAGTTGTGAAAACCAAGAATGCGTAAACATTTGACTTCTTCACTGTCCCACAAAACCATTGTACAGTAATGTGTACATGTATTAGATCTATATTTGTTTACTGTTTGCCGTTGCTGAGTATATCCAGCTGAAAACGTGTCATATACCAAATTTGATTGGTGCATATTTTAAGATATGCAAATTACTTTTTATCTGAAACAAGAATATATCGTGTTGTTTGCCAAAAAAAAAAAATGTACACGTACAATGTACTCTTACCGTTATGATTCGTCAGCAAGTCATATTGGCTCTTGGGCTCGCAGATGGCTATAAATTCGCCCCATGCACTGCAAGAAAATCGAAACCTGAGCAAGGAAAAAAAACAGCAATAAGAACAAAACATTTTCTGGTCATCTATAAGTAGATTGACTGCTACAAAACTGATATTTCATTGATGTTTCTGACGTTGCCCTACCCTCAAAGTACAGATTGGCCCATGGTGCAGGTAGGTCCTATACCAAGACATTGTATACAGCCTACATAATAACCACAAATGGCTCTGGGTCACAATCCAGGTGGGTATTCTGTGTGCTTCGATTCCAAAGATAGCATATTGGGAGTTATACAAACCAATGTTAGGCATAATGACAGGGTGGTTATACAGTAAATTTGCATGTTATGTTTAGGGGCCTAGAAATCAGCTGATTCTTCAAAAGTGACATTTGCAATACCTGAACAAGAAAACAAAATCATTTGTGCCTCCTGGAGGAAAGCCTACAATGTAGGCCTAGTCCATCCTGTGTACTTATTGCTCATTTGAATATTAGAAATGAAATAATTGTAATCAGGCCAAAGTTAAGTAGCACATGCTACGGGTGTTTGCCACTTCCCATTACAGATCCATGCACATACTTGGCCACGAAGGAATTTAGGCGAGGGTTGTGGGGGCTTGACACTACCCTCTATAGCTGTAATAGGCTGAGGCTCTATACGTCTAGCTGCCCATTGCCTCTGCAGTGCTACGCGTTTTTCATTCGTTTTTCATTCCCGCAAATAATCATGATAATGTGACCTGTAATACTAATGTGACCTGTAATACGTATTACAGTAGTATCTGACTCCCGTAGGCAGTAGGCAGTGATATCTGGTAATCAGGTCACTTTTGCTTGAGACTTCGAATGATGGACATGGACAAGACGAAATTGAATGAGCTGCAGAAACAGCAGCGACTTTTGAAAAGGGTTCAGGATTTCATATTGATGAACCACTTGAAGGTGAGCAACGGACAAACTATAGATTATCATTCTCTAACTTTCAAAAAGATACAAGAATTCTTCACTGTATGTATTGATTTTCATGACAGATTAGCCCTCATTATCAAATGATAACTTCCATTGTCTCTATTGACACCTACATGTACAAACCGCATCATTTGTCCCGTGGCAATCGTCCGTCCCGTTTCATTCTGTCCCATGTCTATCTTCATACGAGGAGAGAGATCTTCGCAAGGGCATGCATTCAACTATTACGAGTGGCCAAATTCTCTTACGTTGTATGGACTATGATCTCTCCTTGATGACACAACATACCGCGGACCTGGGAATTCATGGGGGGGGGGTGGCTAGCGTGCCGAACCTTAGCTCTGCAGTCAACATGTAAGTCAATCGATTGAAATACATAGTCCCCCCAACCCCCTCCCCCCACACTTTTTCACGCACTGGAGACCAATGCAGCTAGTGCTCTAATTCCTTATATAGACAGATATTACATGACATTCACACGGTAACTGCTGGTGATATCTGGTCATCAACTCATTGTTGCGGAGCCATTGAACAATAAACATGGACAAAGAGCCACGGAACAAGAACCGAGGGGTGCTTCAGGCGAAACTTCTGTATGATTTATTGAATGATTTGCATAAACAGGAGTGCCTTTTGCAAAGAATTCAGGATTTCATATTGATGAACCACTTGAAGGTGAGCAAACGGGCACAGCTACAGATTATCCAAAGATACAAGAATTCATCACTGTGTTGATTTTCATTGCGAATGACAAATCAGCCCACATAATCACATATTTACTTTCCATTGTGTCCACGGACAAACACAAACCGTGTCATTTGCTTCCTGGCAATCTGACGTACGCCCCGTCCCGGTTGACGATCCGAACCTCCACCTACTTTCCTGGAAGTGGAGTGAGGGGTACAATGTAGTTTGGTCTCCACACAATGTGAAGTGGTCGTGGCGCAACGCATTAAGTCATTCGCCCTGTTGCTGAATGGAATTCAATTGTTTGTCATTGGCGGGGTCGAGTCCCGCTCTCAGCGATCAAAACTCACAAACTCACTCAGCGGATCAACAGTTACCCCTCACTTCATAGTCTGTCGGCCTGGAGCGGACACTAATATGGTGACCAGCTGATACATTGTAGACTGCTGCACTCGGCGGTGTATCCGCGGTGGTGCATGAAGGGGGAGAAACCTAGTTCGCTAGGCGTACCCGGATCTGTCATGGGCCACGCTACAAATACCAATCAATGCAGTACACCTGAAATCCCGTCCATACACTACATACATACACGGGAACCAAAAATATGCCAGACGCTGCACCGCAGCGACGCACCACTAAATATCGCGGACCAAAGTTGGTGGTAAGGCAAGTTCCATTACAGGGTACATCCATTACAGGGTGTAAGTATCTATCCTATCCTATCCTATCCTATCCTCTCCTATCCTCTATCCTCTCCTATCCTCTCCTATCCTCTATCCTCTCCTATCCTCTATCCTCTCCTATCCTCTCCTATCCTCTATCCTCTCCTATCCTCTCCTATCCTCTCCTATCCTCTATCCTCTCCTATCCTCTCCTATCCTCTATCCTCTCCTATCCTCTCCTATCCTCTATCCTCTCCTATCCTCTCCTATCCTCTCCTATCCTCTATCCTCTCCTATCCTCTCCTATCCTATCCTATCCTATCCTATCCTATCCTATCCTATCCTATCCTATCCCATCCCATCCTATCCTATCCTATCCTATCCTATCCTATCCTATAATGTTTGTGAAGAAGGCTCGTCATGCTCACAGAAAGTCTAGCCCTCTTCCGTCCACAGGGATGACAAACCCGGTGGTAAACATATGGTAAGAGAGGTGGATGCTTCAAGGGCAATTTCTCTAAGGAATGAATTGACCCTGAAAAGCCGTGACTCTGTCACCTGTGTAGTTATGAGGAAACAGAAGGGTCCACAGACTGGTGCAGTCAGTGGTCATCTAGCACAGTCTTCTTGAGCTTGAAATCAAGGTGGTCAAGGATGAACGAGGGTTGTTCACTCTGTAAAGTTCCCAGTGCTGAAAAAGATACTTTTTGGCATTTTCTAATTTTTCTCTTGTTTCTTTTGATCTGTCATATCTCAGCAGTTCCTGATTGTACCCAGGTCCTGGGTTCAAGATGGAATCAACACTTAACGATCAGAAGGCTCCAACACACTGACAGGGGGTAGTCAGTATCAGCATCAAGGGGACATAATTGCATGTATGCAGGTATACTACCTAAAATTTGCATTCAACGAGCATAGTTCACCAGGTGAGGGTGCTTCCTTTTGGGGGCGTCACAGCTCCTATGTAGGATTGTGCGATCTATAGCAGCCAAGTGTTGGATGGCAGGAATTCAATTACCCATTATATCAATTGGTTGATTGTTCACAGTCCGGCGCTGGCGATTGAGCACATCCGAGTTTGACCACCATTCTAGAACTGGAATAAGTCTGCTCACTCTAACACAGAAGTTTGTCTATGTGTGAGTCGAGTATGATTCGCATCGTGGAGTAGCTTTTCCTCTGAGGAAAAGACTTCTGGTCATGGCGAAGACGACAATCAACTAAGCTTTACAGCGTCCCTTAATTGTAACAGCGTACAAGGTACATTGTAGACTGCTGCACTCGGTGTATCGGCGGTGGTGAAGGGGGAGAAATCTAGTTCACTAGGCGTACCCGGATCTGTCATGGGCCGCTCTACAAATACCAATCAAAGCAGTACATTAGAAAATCAGAAAATGAGTTTGATGATTACAATTTTTCATCCGTTTCAGCACACATTTTATGCCAGTTTCGATTATAAACAAACAAATTGTATCTCAAAGACAAATGTGAACAAATGCCCAAATTGCCCTCAAAATCCACAATGAGTACATTCTCCAATTTGTATCTGCAAATATAGTGTAGTTATGAGAAAATAATCAGTGATATATGGTGGTGTGCGTGGAATTGTCAGTTCATCTTACACTTTTATGCTTTGTTTACAACTGTGTGTGATGGATACAGTTCCTGTATTTACGCATGAACTGCCTGTTCAAAACACTTGTTTAAAACACCAACTTATTTTGTTCCTTGGACTGGCAGATGCTTCAATTCATTCCATCCCAAGAAAGAAAAAAAAAACACAACACATTTAGTGGCCAGTTACATTTATATTTCTATTTTCTATTCAATTGAAATATATATACTCTATTCTACCTCCCCTCCCCCCTCCCCGGCCTCCACCAAACAACACACAACTTCCTTGCGTCATACGAAAAAATTTACCCACTGCACTTGCTCTCATTGAACATGTCATTGAGATGGCATACATGTACCTATGATTCCCGTTATCATTTTAGGTTACCGGACCTTTGGTCCGATAACCTATTGGCATGGCGTTGCGTCCGTCGTCCGTCCGTCCGTCCGTCCGTCCGTCCGTCCGGCGTTAACATTTTTATCTTTAAAGTTAATGATCGAATCTTTCTGAAATTTTGCACAAAAATGCCTAAAAATATTTTGAGAAGGAGGTATTTTTTTGTTTTTTGATTTTCGCATTTTTTTCAAAAAGGCGGCCGTTTTTGTCGAAAAACGCTCAATTTTGGACTTTGACGGCCATATTCTCAAAAACTGTCTGATCAGTTTTGAGTTTTTGGTTTCAAAAGTTTCCCCTCATATACCTCTGTGACATGTATAAGTTTGTATGCCCCAAATTCGCCGGCCTCCGTGTGGCGGCCATTTTGAATTTTTGGCGGGTCGGTGAAAAAATTTATTTTCGCCCCAAATCGCATTACTATCCATTTTGGGCCATTTCTAGGCAAAAAAAAATTTTCACCCTTTGAAAAAAATTTTTGACTTAGAAAATTTTCGGCACTTTTTTCCTTCATAATGGGAGCTGTCCGGACTGTACTCATAGAACGCTTGAAGATAGAGCTTAGAAATTGGCACTTTCAAATGGGAAGTCATATATGGCGACTTGTGTGGTGACCTTGAATTTGACCTTGGATGACCTTGAAAGGTCAAAACAGCCATTTTTGGGTCGAAAAATGCTCAAATTCGCACCTGGTCTGTATTTTCTCAAAAACTGTCTGATCAGTTTTGAGTTTTTGGTTTCAAAAGATTCCCCTCATATACCTCTGTGACATGTATAAGTTTGGATGCCCTAAATTCGCCGGTCTCCGTGTGGCGGCCATTTTGAATTTTTGGCGGGTCGGTGAAAAATTTTTTTTCGCCCCAAATCGCATTACTGTCCATTTTGGGCCATTTCTAGGCAAAAAAAATTTTCACCCTTTGAAAAAAATGTTGGACTTAGAAAATTTTCGGCACTTTTTTCCTTCATAATGGGAGCTGTCCGGACTGTACTCATAGAACGCTTGAAGATAGAGCTTAGAAATTGGCACTTTTAAATGGGAAGTCATATATGGCGACTTGTGTGGTGACCTTGAATTTGACCTTGGATGACCTTGAAAGGTCAAAACAGCCATTTTGGGGTCAAAAATGCTAAGATTTGCCTCTGTATATGAAATGCTTGCAGATAGAGCTCATGTTTGCATTATGAACATATAGGAAGACATATATGGCACAACTAATGATGACCTTGAACTTGACGTCAGATGACCAAATGTCTGACTTGGAATGTGTAGATTGACCTGAGCGGCCTAAATGATTCCACCCAGATATATCTTTGTATTATGAACATATAGAATATCAAATACTGCACACATACATGTAATGGTGACATCGAAGTTCACACGGATGACCTTGATTGGTAAATCTCAAGGTCATATGTTTACACTGCGAACCTTGATTAATTCTCAAGGTCTGTTACCTGCCGATGCTGCCATAGCCAAACCAAAATTGTCCGGTAACCTATCTTAGCCTTTGGGCTAATTTTTTTTTGTGCCTGTGGACTGATAACAAGTGAGGGCAGAAATACATAAAGAGAGAGAAATATACAGCTCTCTGATACCAGAAATGGGATAAATGACCTGTTTTCAAAGTCCTGTAGCATGCACCTGGTATGTCACATTCGGGAATAAATCATGTCATTGGAAAGCTCATTCATTTCTGGTCCCAGTGGTATGAATATACATCAATATATTTCCAGATTTAATAGAGATATATGCATTTTAAAACACCTCCTGTACAGTGATTTGACACAAAATTACTGTGCCTGTGGTATCGGGTTGACGGATTCACCCGGTCGGGCAGCGAAAACTGGGGCCCAGGTTGTTTACTTCTGGACACCTCATGAATAATGCATGAGCATTCCCAGCCAGGATTGAAGGGGCTCCCAGCGAGTGGCCCGCTGGCCCGGCTCACTCATGCACTGGCACACATAGTTGGACGCCTGGCTAGCAACAAAAAATATATAAATACAAAGTGAGACTGGGTATCTGGGGAAGGGGTTGTGTCCTTTGAATGCTATTGCTGCATGTTCTACCAAGTGTGTGGGCTTTTTGAAGCAGGAGCCTCACCCTTCTCAAATACACTATCTGGACCTCATCGGGACAAATTACAAGACAGAATGTGGAAAATGACTGTTACCCCCAATTCGCTTTGCCCAAGATGGTTTAGATCTGTGTGGTTGCTAGATAACAACTTCACTGTCAAGTTGTTTTTTGTCTTTATAAGACGATGGATGCTCCAGATAAAGTAGATAATTATTGTTTCCACATCTGATCTGCTATCAATGGGAACTGGTTAGTGGTAAAGAAATTAAGTTGTTCTGCCAGTTCCCAAGGCAGTAATGTTGCTGTTTTTTGCAACAACATGTTCGCCTGTAAATATAAACAAAAGCATGATCAATTGCATTTTAAATCATTGCATATGCGATGTCAGAGGTAGAAAAAAAAAACTTCAACCAATATTTTTGGGGGAGGGGTTAGGGGCAACTGGCCTGATCAAAATAATAAATTTCATGTTTCCCCAAAGAGAGAATGTAATTTAGATCCTTGTATATTGTGGAAATGAACAGTGTCACTTCTGACCATGGACAGGAATGGATTCCAAATCAGAATGCAGTCAAACTGAAAATAATTTAAATGTTATTTTGGATATTGTAGAAAGCAAGGTATATTCTTCTTATGAACATCTTCACGTAAGAAGGTTTGTGTTCGGAATAGACAATCAGGGAGAAGTATTGGAAGTTACAAGAATTAAGTCTGATGTACCACAAGATAAGGGTGGCCCAATGAACATATGTAAAATATTAATATACGACACTGGAGTATGTGACCTCATTATTGCGGGAGAAACAAAAGACACGTTTGTGGGATTCATTGTTGGACAAAATAGCCATGTGCATTTAACCGAAGAGTTCGGAAAAGCATTAGATAAACTTTCTATTAGGCATGTGTTTTGTTGTGGCCTGAACGAAAATCAATTGAAATCATTCTGCCCTGCACGATCGAATGCATCAAGGAGAACAGAAAAGAAAACTTTTCCACATGAGAGAATAACTTCTGTTCATTGTTTGACCTGGTTTCCTGGTGATATAATGTCCCATATTTTTTGTCTTTCAGGAAAACATTGTATATGTCCTTCACGCAATGTATGTTCAATGATAAATGATTCCATATCCCATTGTTGTAAACGATCATATATTGGTGTAATAAATATAACACTTTCAAGTGTTACACCATGCAGTTTTTTGCCGTATTCAATTTTTTCATGTATCTGTACACCGATCAACAAACAGAATGCTAACTTCACCAAATACTACTGTACAATCCCTCCTACATGAAGAGAGGGCCACTTAGAATTGTGTTCCTTGTATGCCTCGGGTCCCAGCAACTATCTGTTGTATTTGATTTTGTACACATATTATCCAGACTAACAGCAAGCTCCTGCTGCTTTATTACTCAAAGGAAATTGCTTTATGTACAGATTGCGGCTGTTATCTGACATTTTTGTTGCCTCCAAATTGTTAGGTTTTTGTGGAACTTTATATAATATAATTATGGCTCCTTCTGCGCATACATAATGTATTCCTTTATCTATAATTTATTACATCTCAAACTTTAGTTTGGGACATACGTGTGCATGAACCCTTTTAAAAAAAACAAACTCAAATTAATACACGCTTTATGAAATAGTTATCTAATATCTACTGAGTGCGAGATACATGTTAAAATGATATACATGTTTATATATGAATATAAAGTGAATACTGATTTCTTCTGTTCTTGCATGTTTGTGGAATTTATGTCAATAAACTATAGGCCCATAACCACGATACTAAATACCTAGGTACCATCTCCTAGGACTTGGGAGTGCAAACACTAATTAATAGTACCACTGCACCATCCCCTCCCAGTCTATTATGTACAAATGTATGTTGTGCCTGTGCCTATGATTTCAAACCACTGGAGGAGCCTGGCCAGCAGCTCACAACTGTGTCTGCCCCGACTGCACACCCCCCCCCCCCCCCCCTCCATGTCTCTAGATTCGACCCAAACCTGTGCTTCCCCATGAATATGTAAATCAGGACACCACTGATGCCATGTGCTTGGCTGGCTGGCTAAAAAGAACCCGTCAACCCGATACCACGGAAAGGATGAACCACCGGTATTTTATGGAATAGGATGTGTATGTGCTGCTCTCTGATGGCCAAATTTCAGAACAGTTTACTATGTAATTATAAAGTAGACTGAATGAGAGAGGGGATGAGCAGCTACATTATGATAGTTCCTGCATGTTTGTCTTCCAAACACGAACTGAGTTAGAGCGATTTGAAAATGGCTCAAAACAGGGATTTTCTCTGCCAGAGAGCTGTATATTTCTCCTCTTTATGTATTTCTGGTGAGGGGTAACCCGTCATAAGCTGGGTGACATTCGATCACTTCATGCAAATGTCTTTTTGCGCATGTATCTGTTCAGCCATGTACATGTAGCCTGTGACATAACTGAGTGGAGTTACTGTTACTTGGCAGTCGAGTCATTGTCATGACAGACTGAACAATCATCATGGAGAAATTAAAACTTCTGTGTCGCCGATTGAATGCTTTACAGAAATATAGGAATTTGTTAAAAAGACTTCAGGATTTCATATTGATGTTGCTTTTGAAGGTGAGAGTGAACATAGCTAAAGTTTATCATTCTTTAACTAACTAAATGACAAGACATGAAAGTCTTTGATGTAATTATTTCATAGTGACTGATATCAGGATAACTTAGCCTTTACTGTTCACATTAAGTAAGTTTGTAATTGTATCCCCCGAACAAAGTTCGGCGGATACTATGGATTTGGCTTCGTCGTCCGCGTCCGCGTCCGCGTCCGCGCCCGCGTCCGCGTCCGCGTCCGCGTCCGCAGAGATTTTCTTGTGAACGCGCTACAGACCGCAATGCTCACCCGATCACCATTATTTTTTGCAGGCACATATATAATGGTAAGATCCCGACACCAATCGATTTTGGTTGCCGTGGCAACTGAATTGGTCGTTTGGGGGCACATTTTGCATTGAAAACAGCCTGTTTGAGACACATGGCTTGTGAACGCGCTACAGGCCGCAATTCTCACCCGATCACCATTATTTTTTACAGGCACATATATTATGGTAAGATCCCGACACCAATCGATTTCGGTTGCCGTGGCAACTGAATTGGTCGTTTGGGGACACATTTTGCATTGAAAACAGCCTGTTTGAGACACATGGCTTGTGAACGCTCTACTGATGGCAATTTTTGACGAATCTCGATAATATTTGGAAGTTTTGTTGGGAAGGGCTGTCACACGAAACCAATCATTTTTTAGAATGATCATATAAATATTAATATGTTAACAGCCTAACTTATTACAGAATTTGGAAATATCCATTTTGACATGTGAGATCATTCCAATAGCCTGTACAATGGAAGGTAATGACACTGGTATCTTGTTCAGAATGGAGAACTGATGTTTTCAGTGAAAACAGGACAATATTACTGAATAAGTTAACATTAGTTTTACTAGTTAAGTCTATTATTGTCCACAATAAAAATAGTTAAGACGAGAATCGTTTATTATTAGGCTCAACAAGGTAAAGGTTTTGTCCAGTACAGATTTCATGGGTGTAACTGAATAAGTTAATATTATTTTTTAATAGTTAAGTCTATTATTGACCACAATAAAAATAGTTAAGACAAGAAATATTTATTATTAACCTCAACAAGGTAAATGTTTCGTCCAGTACAAACTTCATTGGTGTAACCGAATAAGTTAACATTATTTTCACTAGTTAAGTCTATTATTGACGACAATAAAAATAGTTAAGTCTATTATTGACCACAATAAAAATAGTTAAGAGGAGAAATATTTATTATTAAGCTCAACAAGGTGAAAGTATGTCGTACAGATTTCATGGGTGTACTGAATAAGTTAACATTATTTTTACTAGTTAAGTCTATTATTGACCACAATAAAAATAGTTAAGACAAGAAATATTTATTATTGGGCTCAACAAGGTAAAGATTCTGTCCAGAAGACATTTTATGTCTGTAACCAAATAAGTTAACATTTTTTTTGCTAGTTAAGTCTATTATTGACCTCAATAAAATTAGTTAAGATGAGAAACAATTATTATTGAGCTCAACAAGGTTAAGGTTTTGTCCGGTAGAAATTTCTGGGTGTAACCAAATAAGTTAACATCATTTTTACATGTTAAGTCTATTATTGACCATAATGAAAATAGTTAAGACAAGAAATATCTATTATTGGGCTCAACAAGGTGAAGGCTTTGTCCAGTAGAGATTTTATGGCTGTGACCAAATAAGTTAACATTATTTCTTGCTAGTTAAGTCTATTATTGATCACAATAGCTTTTCATGAAAACATTGATCAACTTTTACTTTGAATTTCAACTTGAGACCATGTTTGGCACAAATTATGAGTTAAAATATAACTTATGGTGAAAAATTCGATCTGGCTCCAATTTCTTCATCTTGAAATGCAGTTTTGGTTAATTTTTATTTTGAATTTCAACTTGAAAGCATGTTTGGCACATATTATGAGTTGAAATATAACTCATGGTTAAAAGTTCGATCTGGCTCCAATTTCGTCATCTTGAAATGCAGTTTTGGTCAATTTTTAGTTTGAATTTCAACATATTATGAGTTAAAATATAACTTATGATGAAAAGTTGGATCTGGCTCCAATTTCTTCATCTTGAAATGCAGTTTTGGTAAACTTTTAGCTTGAATTTCAACACGAAACCAAGTTTGGCACATATTATGAGTTAGAATATAACTTATGATGAAAAGTTCTATCTGGCTCCAATTTCTTCATCTTGAAATGCAGTTTTGGTCAACTTTTACATTGAATTTCAACTTAATACCAAGTTTGGCACATATTATGAGTTGAAATATAACTCATGGCGAAAAGTTTGATCTGGCTCCAATTTCGTCATCTTGAAATGCAGTTTTGGTCAACTTTTAGTTTGAATTTCAACTTGAAACCAAGTTGGGCAGGTATTATGAGTTAAAATATAACTTATGACGAAAAGTTCAATCTGGCTCCAATTTTGTCATCTTGAAATGCAGTTTTGCTTAACTTTTACTTTGAATGTCAACTTGAAACCATGTTTGGCACATACATGTACATGTATTATGAGTCGAAATATAACTTATGGTGAGAAGTTCGATCTGGCTCCAATTTCGTCATCTTGAAATGCAGTTTTGGTCAACTTTTACATTGAATTTCAAGTAAGTAAAATATTCTGAGTTGAAATATAAATAGGTGAAAAGATTGATCTATCTGTATTTTCGATATTTTATCAAACATGTCGAAATGGAAATTCATATAAAGAGATTTCAGTGGTGATTTTGAATTCGATCTTCAATAACCTCGGAAGATCAGTGCAGCAATTTTGGTGGGGAAAAGAAAACAGTTGTGACTTGAGATTTAACATTTCTCTGGTAATCTTTTTTAGCCCTTGCTCTAGTTTTTCACACTTGACAGTCATATATTTGGGGCAACAGAGATGATAGGGCTACGGGGGATACACCCAAGCGGTCGTAGGCGACCGGAAGCGTCTAGTTTAACTCAATGAGACACTATTTATATCAGCACCTTGATTAGGTCTGAACCTTTCAAGATAAAAAATGGATACATTGAAAAGTAAATTTGCAGTTTATCCCAGCAAGAATTGTCAGGTAGCCATTAGTTTTGTTACCATCGTCCAAATGTGGATTCTGGTAATGTCCAACCTACACATGCATATTTAGGTACAATATGTGTGTGTGTGCAGTTCACATATGGAAAAATACAAGTGGACATTCGGAATAATCATTCAGTACACTTTGACATTGTACCAGCTATCACTCGAGTCTTGTGCTTAATATAGGATTTATGGTTCACAGTCTTCCACATTTTCCTCCCGCGAATGACTTTGACAAAAGTTTGCATATATTGACCACCAGATTTTCTGAACCATCCTGCAGAATGGCCCTTCAGGTCTGATTGATATCTCGGAGTTTATGTCATGTGTCCTGCTATAATATTGGAAAAACTGGGGACACAAAATACTCTAAACCCTGAAATATTAGCGTAAGTTAAATTTAGCGTTTTTGATTGTGCTGGCATATTGGCATATTAATATTAGCATTTTATCTTGCCATCATATGTTGTGTTTAACAAATTCATATATTAGTGTCCTTTAATATTAATTAGCGTTTTAAGCAAAAAGCTTAAAACACCTAAATAAATGGACGCTAATAATTTCCAGGTTTTACAGTATACACATAGTTCTTGTGCGGTTTCACGTGCACCATGGACAATTGCCTTCAAATCCAGTCAATGATCAGATGATATGGGATGATCTGAACAATCTAGACTGCAATGTTAGTCGACGGGGAGGTGGGGGGGGGGGGGGATAGGGGAAAAGTAAGCATGGTAATGATGAAGAGATGTAAACGAAGGGACTTGGGGTTGCTGACATTGTGCATGCATGAATGACCTGCGGCCCAGCGTTGGTGCAGACAGACAGACAGACAGGCAGTGTCCAGGAAAATGTACTAATTTGTCAATATTGACAGCCCATGAATGGGCACACAAGTATCTGCACACAATCATGGATGGCTATGATCTTTTCTGGGGTGTTTAGCCACTGGCAAAGTCAATGTTGACCAAAAAAATAACATTGTGTTTCACGGTCTTGTCATATTTCACATGTACATTAGGCATGTAAATCGGTGGGAAATTTTGATATCGATGATCGTTGCCTTCCACCGAGCGATCATCGATCATCGAATCTGACCCTTGACTCGGCAATAGTCGCGCTTGTTGATGGGCAATATCGGCTGGAACCGCCGTGGTCACTGAGGCGCTAGTGCCATGATATGATGGTGGGGTTAGCATGTATTATAGGGCACAGGAAGAAATAAATTAATAAACCACAAGGTTTTAATAATAGTCCAAAAAAGTTGTTTGGTAATTGATGATCCGAGTCAAAAATAGCAATGTTTGAAGAAGTTTCATTCGAATCATCAAATGTGGAGCCATTTCACACCTCATGTGTATCCACACTACACGGTGCACATACGCGGCAAAAATAGTCCTCAACAATCCCCAAGATTAGATCATAATTTAAGCAATATACTTCGCCTAATCCTTTTGAAAAATCTGCATAAATTCGGTTACGTAATCTAATCTTATAGTTTACAATGTAACTAATTTAGTATTTGTGAGGAAAACAATTTGCATTACGCACGGCCAAAACTGCCAACTCACGAAAATATCCGAAACAATTTACGATATGAAAAAAATCGATTCCAAGTATTTCACATCGATCATCGCTCGGCCCAGTACAATCGATCGATCATCGATATCATCGATTTATCGTTACATGCCTAATGTACATGTATTTGTACTCACTCATGTATATACTGCATGTAGTACTGTGATAATGAACAACATGCTCAGTGAACTGTTACTGTACAATGTATATTATAACAAAATTTTTCGAGTGAATACTTCATATACAATCAGGAATATTCACCATGTTTACAAGTATTCTTAAAATAGCTGGCGAAGTTGTTGCTATTTTTAATCAGATTGTGTCAGTTGTGCGTTACATTTTGTTTCATTACAACAATGTGTATTCTATGACATCAATTAAGCATAATTCAACGTCTGTGCTCTGGTGGTAATCTGATCCATGGTGGAGTAAATACACATCAAAACCTGATAGATAGATAGATAGATTTATTGACACATGCTTACAAAAGTACAGGGCAAGAAAGAGCAACATTCATGTGAACAGTGTGTCCAAATTTGGTAAAGTCAAATGGAAATGAGTTCACGACGATATGATAGAACAGTTTGGAAAAGGACAAACATTGTATATATTAATGAAGATCAGGTTACTGCAAAAAGTAAGTCACCTTGATAACTGTATGATAAAATGGCTGTGAAAGTTAACAGTCATATACTTGTATGTATAGGTATCTATCAGTTCATGCTGATGTACAAAAATAGTATTCAAGTAGTTGAAATACTGTATTACAAGTACAATTATATAGTGTACTATACCAAATATTGATCATCCCTAGAGGGAATGAAAAAGAAATAGTGAGAATCTAACATATAGTAGTTCATATACTTGCGAGCATATTAAACAAAGCCAATGTAAGCGGGATATGTTCGTCAGGAGCATCAAGTTTAGAGATTTCTAAAATAATCTAATATCCGCCAACAGAAGATGGCTACGTCCCGTTGGCTATTGTTATGAAACAGGTCAGAAGTGTCTATTGGGAAAATATTTAGTTCTGTCCTAATGTGGTCTGTGAGTTCACAGGAGATAAGCACGTGTTTTTCTGTCTGTGTATCCTTTTTGCACTGACAGAGGCGGTCCTGTACTGGTGTACGTGTCCACCGGCCGGTTTCGATGCGGAGACGATGAGATCCTAGTCTGAGTCTGACACAGGCCTGGCGGGCGTATTCTGGGACTAGGTCCTTTACTGCCTCATGAGTCAACATAGTGTTAATTGTCAGGTCGGGATTAAGGTCTTTGTAGGCGTCTCGCCTTGTTGAGTTTGAAGTTGAGACCTTCTGTTTCAGGTTGTCGAAGAAAATTGCAGCTTGGTTGGGTTGGAGGGTTTCCAGCTGAGAAATATATTTCCCCATTGGTGACTTAACTTGGATAGCAAGGTCTATAGTGAAGGCCACGTAGTTGTCTATGTGGGTAGTTCGAAGTTTGCGCATAAAGTTGATTTGTCTATCTTTTATCCAGGATTTTACGTCAGGGATGCCAGTCTCTAAGAAGATAAGGTCACTGCAAGTTGTCTCGCGGACCCCCAACAAATGTTTCAGAGTTTTAAGATACGAGGCATTTGCTGTGGTCATGTTATTGCACATCCATGTGACACACGAGTAGAATATAGACGAGTTCAGGGCACTAGTCCATACTTTCTTTTTCACGGCGTATGGTGCTTCCGGGTTTTTACTCAAGAAAGAATGGAACTTCCGCACATGGTTCATTTTGTTGTTGATATGGTTGGAAATTTGGTTAGCGACTGGGTCACATGATATAGGCGTCCCTAGGTATTGGTACTGATCAGTCTTTGAGATGATGACGTTATCCAAGACGAAAGGGTTGTCGTCGTTCGCGACCGTGGTGAGAAATTTGCATTTACTGGGGTGAGGCGTCATTCCAATTTCGTCGGCTGTGTTCTTGAGCATTAACAGTTTCCTGTTCATGCTGTCCCTACTTGATGCGATGATAGCTGTGTCATCCATCAAAAGCAGAATGTTTGTGCTACCGATCCAGCCGTCAGGTCCGAAAGACTTCACTGCCTGTATGGTTGGGTCAATATATGCTGTGAAAAGGCTACAGCTTGAGCTGCTACCTTGTTTGACCCCGGACGACATTTTGAAACTGTTTGACCCAACGACACCTGTATTGTCCATGGCTTTTTGTAAGGCTCGTAGGTATGCTGATCCGCATCCTTTCGACTGTAGGTACTCCAGCAGTTTGGTTCTTATGACACGGTCATATGCTTTTTCGTAGTCTATAAATGTTACATATAGCTGTTGCTTGGTTTTCCGTGCTATGTCTATCAGCAGGCGGATGACTAAGATTTGTTCTTCACATCCTTTTTTCGAGCCGGCTTGTTCTGGTTGACTCTGGTACCACAATGAAAATCGTTTGGCGAGGACTTGGTCATAGATTTTCGGTATGGCATTAATGACACTAATGCCACGATAGTTGCTGGCTTCACGTTTGGAGCCCTTTTTGTATATAGTAAAGACTTTAGACATTGTCCATGACATAGGGTATTGTCCATAGAACACTTTGTTCATGATTTCAGTCAATATTGGTATCCAGTCAGGAGGTAGCAGCCTGATGATGCCTGGAGATATCCCGTCTGTGCCTGCTGATTTGTTTGGTTTCAGGGCCTGGATGGCACTGTGCACTTCAGATGGTAAGATCGGATCATCCAGCACTGGTATGTAACAACCATCTTGAGGGGTGAAGGCCTGTTCCACTGATCCTGACTGTGGGTTCAAAAGTGATTCGAAATGTGCACTGAACTCCGTGTCTGTTGGTTTGTCTTGATCCTGTAGTGCAGTGTTGATGTTTCCCTGCCAACCGATAGTTGACTAGATGGCTGCCTCATCCCTGCGTTGCAGCAGGCTGTGCCACCTGTTGTTTGCATTGTCTGTTTGTGTGGGAGCCCGCTGGTTACCCCGAGGTTTCCGAGCTTGTTTTGCAGCGGTGTATATAACAGCAGACAGTTCATTACACAAGGTATCGATGTCATGAGAAGTGTCTATTGTGGCGGGGCTTGGGAGGTGTGCTACCATTTCCTGGGGTATGATGTCAGTCACTTTTATCGGTCTCTTTATCACAGTTTGTCTCTGCGTTGTGGTTTTGTATTCACCTAGATTCATTGCACACTGGCAGAGGTGTTGTGCAGAGGGGTTTAGTCCATGCAGTGACAAGCACAGAGCGGCGTGGTCGGAAGGCAAAGCTTTATCTTGTGAGATTTTGAAAGTTCGTAGAAATTTTGCTTGACTGGAGCAAATGGCCCAGTCTACTTGAGACATCCATGTCCTTCCCTGTTTGAAGGTCAGAGCCCCTTCACTTGTCAAGTTGTCGGTTTGTAGGTGGTTCACGGGCGTCAAGCCACTTTGTTTGCATACGGAAGCTAGTTTTCGGCCATGTGCATTCCAGACATTATCCGGGTTTGAGGTGTACCTCTGGGTTTCAGTCACAAAAGTATCCAGGCAGCCCATGCGAGCATTGAGGTCACCAATTACAAACATATATGATTCAGTACACTGTTCTTGTATGTGGGCAAATGATGCTTGGTCATAGTACATAGAGTCTTTTGGGGCTATGTACACAGCCCCAAACCTTGTATCCTTGATAGAAAACACAGAGAACCATACTTGGTCCTTGAATAAAGTTATGCTGTGGATTTCTGGCCACAAGTGGTTCTTGATGAAAACTGCTACTCCACCTCTCCGATACATGCGTAGTCCCAAATTTGATTGACACGAGCTTGATGTAAATGAATATCATTATCACCCCTATTGAGTACTACAAACTTCCCATAAATAGCCATGCATGCTCCTGAATCTGTCATAGCTAATACTCATGATACTCATCACTTCTTAGTCGCCGAAAGTTCTCTGTTGTTCATGGTTCTTCAGCTAAATGTCTCTTTCAAAGTCATTTCTTGGATCAGAAGTGAAGATGCTGCTGTTACGGGATATTGCCAAGGAATTTGTTCCTATATTGGAAGAACTTGGTAGTACATTGATATCCATTGAGGACAGTAGGCTGATGGATCTTTGTGGGGTATGTTAATCCAATTGTGTGGTACAACACAACAACGTGTAACCTCTTACCGTAGTTACAACTAATTTTCTTGATTACTCCTGTCCATCTGGCCAGCAGACTGTCTATTGTGGACTATATGATCAGAGCAATATTGGTGCCAACCGTCTGTCTAACCGTCTGTCGTTGTGTCTGTTTGTCAATCTCCTGGAGTATCAGTTTGTTCACTATATATATATTATATAATCTCCAAAGCTGACACAATTTTTCTATTCTGTGGGATATATGTCACATTCAAGCAGAATGAAATAACTAAGAATAGATAAAAACAGAAGTAATAGGCTGATTATAGACTATATAAGATAACAGATTTTGTGAACTGTGGTAGTTACTGATCATAATCATTGACATGTAGAAATATGACTACCTATATACAGTCCAGCATCTCTATATATCAACCTCAGTGGCAGTGAAAACAGCAAAGCCCCAAGCATGCTAGCCTCAGTGCTTGCACAAGAAATTCTTTAGGCAACAACAATCTACCTTTTCTTCATGCCTATGATGATACAACAAGTACAAAACAGACTGAAACATTTCTTCTATTAACCTGCCCCCTCTTCGCTAGACGCCCGCTGCCTCCCGTCTTCCTTTCCCCACCTGGCACAGGAGCCAGTCAGCCACATTCCACCAACCACCGTATGGTCTAGGACGTCCGGTCCATATAAGGATGACTGAATTACATCGATTTATAATGTACATGTACCTGGCACTTGTAAGAGGAGGGCTTTTTAATCATGTTAATAGGACAGCACCCCCTTCTCCCAACTTGAGACTGTTTGCAGCACTTTGCTATGTCTGTTTGATGGCACAGTGGTACATACAACAGTAGATGAGATGACCTTTATGACACTAAGGAAGCCATCAGGGTGCAGGATATGGCCTGAAATATTTTTAGTATATTTAAGTTGGTGCTAGGGGCCTATCTAGCCAATGAAGGGGGTTAGATCACCATGGTGAAAGTCAAATACCGCACCTTGGTCAAGGAAGCATGGGTCAAACACATATGAGCTGTACATGGACCAATGCAGGGTGTCCTGACCGTAAAACCACCCTCTCAATGGTTTTACAAAAATTGATTTTCCAGTTGGCACAGCCGTGCTGACTTCAGTCTAGATGGTTCTATATCATGATGTTCACCAGACACGGATGAACAAAGCCTAGATTTTTCTCATCATTCTCATCCATATATATACAACATTAATATTCGGATATCAAGTATGCAAAATGTGTGATGATTAGTGACAACAGCATTCAAAACATATTCTAATACAATGCTGTTGATTATGGAATATATGGATACATTGTAAAATGGCATACAGTGCTTCTATGGTGAATGGTTTGAACCCAAATGACTACATCCATAATAGGGAAACAGCTGTGCTTAGTTTTCCTGAAGAAGACCTTGATGAGGTACTAGTAGTCTATCCTGGATCATGTTGATATTTGTCTGGATTGTACCGATGTGTATTATATGAGTTTTCGGATTCACACGGTTTGATTCACATGAATTCATGGTGAAGATGAATGTGATAATGGTTGAACTTTCATCTGATCAATTCAATTATGACATGAAGGAATTAGGAAAAAAAGTTCACACCTGCAATAATCTCTTGCTTTCGTATGTTACATAGAATCACCGTAAACTGATATGTTACATTGTTTTCAAACACTTTCAGGCTGCACTGCCAACCAGCCAAGCTGAATGGATCTGGAGTTGTTGCTAAACAGCTACATGTAGCAAATTTAGTGCTGCTAGCCTTTGAACATATTAATATTTTGTGTCATATTTTGCTAAGTTTGAATTCATTTCTGTCATTTCAGATACAACCCTCGACATGTGAGCAGCATCTAATGAAAGATCTAGATGGCCACATTGCGGGGCTTCAGTTGCAAATCAGTCAACTAGAGCGTGAACTCAAGAATGTCGTTACTGGTAGGGTTTTTTGTGAAATGGGACTGTTAGTGGACTCAGTTATACCCGAGTGCAAAATAATGAAGAAATGTTTATGTTTTATTAAAAATGATGTGATACCGAATAAGTTATAAGTATAATCGTTATTGTATCCCCCGAACAAAGTTCGGCGGATACTATGGATTTGGCTTCGTCGTCCACGTCCGTGTCCGCGTCCGCAGAGATTTTCTTGTGAACGCGCTACAGGCCGCAATTCTCACCCGATCACCATTATTTTTTGCAGGCACATATATAATGGTAAGATCCCGACACCAATCGATTTTGGTTGCCGTGGCAACTGAATTGGTCGTTTGGGGACACATTTTGCATTGAAAACAGCCTGTTTGAGACACATGGCTTGTGAACGCTCTACAAATCTCGATAATATTTGGAAGTGTTGTTGGGAAGGGCTGTCACACGAAACCAATCGTTTTTTAGAATGATCATATAAATATTAATATGTTAACAGCCTAACTTATCACAGAATTTTGAAATATCCATTTTTACATGTAAGATCATTCCAATAGCCTGTACAATGGAAGGTAATGACACTGGTTTCTTGTTCAGAATGGAGAACTGATGTTTTCAGTGAAAACAGGACAATATTACTGAATAAGTTAACATTAGTTTTACTAGTTAAGTCTATTATTGTCCACAATAAAAATAGTTAAGACGAGAAACGTTTATTATTAAGCTTAACAAGGTAAAGGTTTTGTCCAGTACAGATTTCATGGGTGTAACTGAATAAGTTAACATTATTTTTAATAGTTAAGTCTACTATTGACCACAATAGAAATAGTTAAGAAAAGAGATATTTATTATTAACCTCAACAAGGTAAATGTTTTGTCCAGTACAAATTTCATTGGTGTAACCGAATAAGTTAACATTATTTTCACTAGTTAAGTCTATTATTGACCACAATAAAAAATAGTTAAGTCTATTATTGACGACCATAAAAATAGTTAAGATGAGGAATATTTATTATTAAGCTCAACAAGGTGAAAGTATGTCCAGTACAGATTTCATGGGTGTACTGAATAAGTTAACATTATTTTTACTAGTTTAGTCTATTATTGACCACAATAAAAATAGTTAAGACAAGAAATATTCATTATTGGGCTCAACAAGGTAAAGATTTTGTCCAGTAGACATTTTATGTCTGTAACCAAATAAGTTAACTTTTTTTATTGCTAGTTAAGTCTATTATTGACCTCAATAAAAATAGTTAAGATGAGAAACAATTATTATTGAGCTTAACAAGGTTAAGGTTTTGTCCGGTAGAAATTTCTGGGTGTAACCGAATAAGTTAACATTATTTTTACATGTTAAGTCTATTATTGACCACAATGAAAATAGTTAAGACAAGAAATATTTATTATTGGGCTCAACAAGGTAAGCTGAACAAGGTTAAGGTTTTGTCCGGTATAAATTTCTGGGTGTAACCAAATAAGTTAACATTATTTTTACATGTTAAGTCTATTATTGACCATAATGAAAATAGTTAAGACAAGAAATATTTATTATTGGGCTCAACGAGGTGAAGGCTTTGTCCAGTAGAGATTTTATGGCTGTGACCAAATAAGTTAACATTATTTCTTGCTAATTAAGTCTATTATTGATCACAATAGCTTTTTATGAAAACATTGATCAACTTTTACTTTGAATTTCAACTTGAGACCATGTTTGGCACAAATTATGAGTTAAAATATAACTTATGGTGAAAAATTCGATCTGGCTCCAATTTCGTCATCTTGAAATGCAGTTTTGGTCAACTTTTACTTTGAATTTCAACTTGAAAGCATGTTTGGCACATATTATAAGTCGAAATATAACTCTGTATTTTCGTTATTTTATCAAACATGTCGAAATGGAAATTCATATAAAGAGATTTCAGTGGTGATTTTGAATTCGACCTTCAATAACCTCGGAAAATCAGTGCAGCAATTATGGTGGGGAAAAGAAAACAGTTGTGACTTGAGATTTAACATTTCTCTGGTAATCTTTTTTAGCCCTTGCTCTAGTGTTTCACACTTGACAGTGATATATTTGGGGCAACAGAGATGATAGGGCTACGGGGGATACACCCAAGCGGTCGTAGGCGACCGGAAGCGTCTAGTTTAATTGTCCAATCGTGGGATTCGTAACAGACATCTATTTTAAACGTCTCTATTAAATTTTGTGACATGTTTTCTCATGACTTGCTCAGGTCGAATTACCGCTGTTCCCGACACCCCTGGAGCGATGCCGCCTGCCGCTGCAGCACCCGCCCCCAGCGTGGACACAAGCCAGATCCAGTCCGCACTCAGCCGTGTCGAGACGAAGATTCGTGAACAAGAGGCTAAGATCACAGACCTCACGCGCAAGGTTGAGAACGCCAGCTCCATCACTAACGCCTCTTCCCAGGGTGCTACTGGTGGCGCCACGACATCGGAAAGCACCCAGCGACAGTTTGACATGGTCGAGAGAAAGATGATGGTCTTCGAGCGGGTTTCAGCCGTCTTCAAGAGAGAGATTGAAAAACTTGGCAAGCAGATGGAAGATTTGCTGAAGACGACACAGGTGGGTTGTCTTGTGATAGCCCTAGTAATGTGCAGCTCTTGACACTTGATTTTATTTTTGTGCTATAGGATGTCACATTACTAAAGATTGACTGACTATGAGGTTAACATTTATTGTAGTGGTCGCATTGGAGGCTCTTCATGTAAGTTGGAGAGTCATTATTGACAGTGTTCGGAGATAATCCTGGTTAGGCCAGTGTCAGAGTCTATCATTATATAAATTATGGTGTAGATTTACTCTGTATGAGTAAAGTCAACAGTCAACATTACATCTATGTAAATATACCCGTACATGTATTTCAATCTTGTCAGTTTTATAGCATCAAACTTGCTAAGTGACTTTACTCTGATTTTTAAAACTATTTTTAAACCCAGTTTTTTTGGTAAAATTTTTGCGATGCTAAATGGTATCTTGTTATAACTTGGGGCATAAGTCACCTTGGGACCAAATGGCAATTTTCTATAAACCTTCTGCTCACGAACATCAGAAAATTAGGAATCTAATGCAATTATAAATTCCTCCTGAAATTTTTGTGTCCAAAGACACTTCCATAT
This sequence comes from Terebella lapidaria, assembly GCA_949152475.1. Lineage (NCBI taxonomy): Eukaryota > Metazoa > Annelida > Polychaeta > Terebellida > Terebellidae > Terebella > Terebella lapidaria. The sequence continues at coordinate 26,917,078 of OX424566.1, read as the reverse complement.
TACCTGATTTGAATTCTCCACTTGAACTGCGTAACGAACAAGGTAATATGGCAGCGCCCTACAGCATTGAAAATACTCACTTTTGAAATCGAAATTTTGTGTTTTATAGCATTTTGGAACCTGGCTTTGTGTAAATCTATTGCCGTTTGCAGACTTGTAATATTCAGTAAAATAGTTCAGCAAAAAACCCGTGTAAACCCTGGTAAACAAACTAAAAAAAAATAAAAATTATGTTTTTGAAATAAAACCTATGTAATTTGATTGAGTACTTACAAATGACTAATGCACTAATTGACCCCCCCCCCCCCCCCCCCCCAGGAGAACAAAGAGCGTGTGGAGGCCGTGGTGCGACAGTTCCAGCCGATCGAGAGTTCCGTCTCCGCCCAGAAGACACAGATGCTGGAGTTACAGCAGCGGTTCGTCTCATCGGAGGCCTCGTCGTACGACGGAATCCTCGTGTGGAAGATCACGAACTTTCGACAGCGACGCCAAGACGCCGTGTCCCAGAGGACGACCAGCTTCTACTCCCCATGCTTCTTTACCAGCAAAACCGGTTAGTTTAGGACTCGGGTGGGGGATAAATGTTTTTGTATCCCAGAAGACAACATGGGATGTGGTTGCTGATCAAAAGAGGTTTGATATTTTGGTATGAAAAAAGAAGGAAATTAGCATTAGTGTGTGATTTACATGTGCCATTGCATTGCATTATGTGTTTCGGCTGAAAAATAATTTGTATTTAAAAACTATACTATCTGGTGTTTTGTATAATAAGACAAGGTTGAATAAAAATAGAATAAAATGTTGAATGTGTGTAATGTTACATGAAATGATAGTGGTTCTTACCACATGTACCAATACATGTATTGTAAACAACTTTTGTATTCTTTTCTTGCAATCTAGGGTACAAAGCGTGTGCTCGCATATACCTCAATGGTGACGGTATGGGCAAGAACACGCACTGCTCACTGTTCTTCGTACTGATGCGAGGGGACTACGACGCGCTGCTGATGTGGCCGTTCCAGCAGAAGGTCACGCTGATGTGGCTTGACCAGAACCGCAAGGAAAACGTCCTGGACACATTCCGGCCGGACCCCACAAGCTCGTCCTTCAAGCGCCCGACCACTGACATGAACATCGCCAGCGGCTGTCCCCTCTTCATGCCTCTGTCAACGCTGGAGTCACCTGGCCAAGGCTACGTCAAGGATGACGTCGCGTTTATCAAGATCGTCATTGATAAATCCGGACTGGAGTCGTAAATTCTTTATTGTAGCATTTCCAGTCAGTGAAACGCTGTTTCCAGTGTTGTCTATCAATAATAAGTGATTTGAGGTGATTATGTCTGTAAATTTGTTACTTGAATTTATGAGCAATTAGAATCTGCATAAGTAATTCATCACTGATTAGTTATGAGTACAATTAAAATCTGAAAGTGATTAAATAAGCTGAACCGATATAATCTTAATCCAGTAATGTTATGAAATTCAGAAAACTTAATAGATGGAAATCTGTTATTTGTCAACACTTCTAAAAGCAAGATCAGCTTTGAATGTACTACAATTTTTGCCATCACAAGTAAAGCAGTTTTGCCCACGTTTGCTGCTAATGTACATAATTTGTGCTTAGTCATTCAAGGAAGTTTTATGTTTGCCATCAAGTAATTTCGTTGAGTGAATAACCATGCCTGACACCAAAATTTGAATTTGATAAAGATAATGTAACCCAACTTCAAGAAAATAGAAAAAAAATTCACTAATTGGCTGTCATACTATTACTTATCCCATGTTTGTTCAGGGAATATGGAATTATATCTACATCTAGCCGTCTGTATGAGGCCGAAGGCGGAGTGGGATACGGACAGCTAGACGTGGATATAATTCCGTATTTCGTGAACAGACATGGGGTAACGAATTTATCACTGACTGAAAACGAGACTCGCAAGGGACACGGGAACTCGTATCGTAAGTTGCGCATGCCAAATTAGATATTCAGGATACGGGTTTATATCACCGTTGTGATTGGCCAATCACAGTCTCGGCTTTGTGTTCAGTCAGTGATAAAGTTGTACCTTTTACCTTCTCCCATATCCCTTTCATTCTAGCTGCCTGCATGCATATATAAACAATATACTGTGTACCTGTCTTTGTATGTTACACTTTGCATAAATTGGAAGTTCCCAGTGAAAGGTTCGTTTTCGATCAACGTTTGTCATGTTCAGTTAAAATAACATTACTTCATAATTATGAAAATATTAGATGCATACCGACACTGACAGATAAAGTTTTCATGTTGTGTAAGTAAGATCGTGAAAGTTAAGTTTTGTGTAACATCCGAATCTGTCATTTTGAAAACTTCCGAATTTGATAAATGTCAGCCAGTCACAAGCCTGGGAAAAATGGGAGTGTCAGGAATTTGTGAGAGTTCAATTATGAAAAAGAGTAACATCATAAACATTTAAAAAATGCTCTTATAAAATACCATCTATGTTAAAATAAGAAGAAAACAGAAACATGAGTGAACAATATGGAATATCCTATATATGTGAGTACATGAAGTTTACATTCACGATCAGTCTGTAAGCAATATTGTACAATTGAGAAAATGTACAGTGATTGTCATTCTTCCCGAACGTGACCATTGTTCTTCAGTGTCCCTTGGCTCAAGGCCTCTGCTTGGTGCGGTAACGTTCTTTGTGGTATGTTTAGTCATCAGCAGTTGCAACAATTGCTATGTCAATTATCTTGTACCATGGGGAAAGCCAAACATGAGCGAGGACATCCCAAGGGACCTCAAGGTTCTATTACAGGCAAGCTTTATGTCAATGTGCGGTAAAGTACCTCCTGAATGTGAATTTGGTGTCTCACACCAACTTGTAAATCCCAATTATGACACATTTTGCGCCGAGTGTATTTCCCATATTTGCAGGTGGTGGATTTTTTCCATCTCATGATCCAACATGGCTACAGCCAATTTTATTCAAGTTGTGAGCTAGCTGCCACAAAAACGATTCATAATATTGATTATAACTTGATAAAATGTATAACTTCGAAACAGAAAACTGCCAAAGTTTGCAGAAACCTTCGCTCATACCTCTGACCAATGAACATCAATGGAAAGCCGCAGAGCATGATTGAAATAGTACTGGATATGTGACTTATTGAACGAGTTGTATATACAGGAGCAGGTTTTAGAGTTCAGGATTTCATGGTTGATGTATTATTTGGAGGAGCTAGTGGGCACCGCCACAGATTATCGTTCTGGACCTGCACATGTAAACAACAAGATACAAAATTTCCACGGTATTGATATCATGGTAACTAATAATAGGATAATTCTCCCTTTTCCAGTCCTCGATGGAAAAGTACTGGATTTGTGTATGCAATGATATTCCTGCACTAACATATTGAGTAAGTTTGCTTATTTAAAACTGGCTTTAATCGTGTTGGAACACGAGATGAATTCATCCTCGAAGTGCAGCTCTGCAAGTTCGGCTAATACTGACATTTATAATGTCAAATTTAAAACCGGAACTGTTCGATGGCAGGTCCATTGGATAGTTACAATTCCACCTTCTATGTGACCATGCTATGTGACCATGTATTACGGTTGTTCAATGTAATGCAACTATTGAAGTGGCAGTGTTGAAGTATCCGCAGACGTGCAAGACAAACTAACAACAGGGGATTGTATGTATCAAGTTTAATATGATCAATATTTGTGTCAAAAGAAATGTTATGATTATGGATGTGCTATGTTAATAAGAACTATTGCTTTTTAATGTCATGGTTTCGGTGATGATGATTGTGCATAGTTGTATATGGCCAAGAAACGTAACAAAAATGTAAGCAAGGGAAAACACGAAAGAACAAGGAGAAACAATATTTGATTCCTGATACTGACGATTCCTCTACTATCAAGTGCTTCGTTTGATCTATCAGCATGACCAGGTATTGCTTGAGGTGTCGGGTTTCTGTCAGACATGTAAAATACTTTTTCCCGTTCCTGTATGGTGGCAGTTGTAGTATGTTTAGTCAACTTTTATGTTTGTAAGGAATAGTGCAACTTTCTATCAATGCTCACGCCTTTTCATGCTTGTATGTATTTTCACATTTTGGTACTCCAATACCCCAAGAATCGACAATGCTCTAATATTTCATGAATACGAGAGCATTATCATTCAGATGAGAGCAATTCATTACTATCACAGCATGAATCCGGAACTGTTGGACAAGAATATATAACATATATTAAAACTATTTAACATGTTTAAATTGGAAATTTGTCATGACTGTCACAAGCCCAAATTGTTGAAAAATTTCAAAATAACTAATACTACTAAACATTTTCTGCTTCAAAATGGTATCAAAAGTTTGAATTTACACACAATGCATGATTTCACTGGATTTCCACAAATGGTGTATATTATATACATGCTATTCATGATTTACCCTTATTCTGAGTATTATTCATGCCAATGAAGACTTGTGTGTCCTTTTCTGACAAATAAATGCTTAATCTATCTAGAGTGTTTTCCACCATTTATTTCAATTGTAGAGTAGTGACCCAGAAGACTGAACATTGGGCATCATTTGCATTCATTATAACCTATTTATACTTACATTATTTGTACTTGGAGAAAAAATCTTGCACAATATTATGTTGAGATTTGTCTGAAAGAATTATTTTGAAATGAAATGAACTTAGTTTTGAGATCAGAACCACTCTGAACACCAGTGAACCTTCATGACTACCTGAACCCACTCTTCACTTGGATTAAAATTGCAACATGTTCTGAAATGGCATATATACAAATAATTTTGACAAGCAAGCTCTCGATACATATTGTCAATCGACTGAACTTCAAATATTTCCTCATCATCTTTGAATATCAGGCGTTATCACATTTGGCTGTTGCGAAATCATCAGCACAACACAGTGAAAACGAGCATAAAATAATTAATAAATAATACATGCAATACCAATATGATACCCACATTTGTGAACCACTAGTGTCTAATACCACTGACTTGCATCCAAAGAACAATATCATACAACTACAGTATTTATCACAACAAAGGCAGGCGTGACTTGTCCATAGAATAGTAGTGATAGTTTTTGCCAGTTTTGCAGACTACAAAAGATTGGAATCGCCCTTCACATAGAAATATCATTTTCATCACATTACACTAACTAGCCCAGCTGAAGGAAGGTCTTTTAACCAAGGATATATTTCTTCCCAATTATATAATACACACTGCCAGTACATCTTTACCTTTCAATCACTAAAGCTTTACAAAATCGAACACACGTGTTAATCATAGTTTTTTCTCCGTTCACTTAGAATACAACCAAACATGTCAACTATAAACCACAAAAAGGTTGTCGAATATTAGCATTACCATGAAAAAAATCCCTGGATTTGTTGGAATATCCAGTACCTCACATTACGCTAAAATTCAGCATTCAGCAATTCTACTTTTAAATTTTATGCCTGGAATTTTGTGATAGTGACCCAAAAGTTGACCACAAGTATTAAGCATATTCGATTTCCATATCAACTCTGGACTGCGCTGAATCCAAGTGACATCAAAAGTCATCTTCCCCCCAGTCCAAATCCTCGTCACCCCAGCCTCCTGCCACCTGGGGAGGTAAAAAGGAACTAAGTAAGTACCCAACACAAAACAAGTTTCATTACATTCTCGTACTTAACAAATCAGCATTTTTCATTGCAAACTTTTAACACAAATGAAACAAAATACATACTGCTATAAATGCCTGTGATATGTGTTTGGTATTCGAATTAGAAACTTCAATTATTGTTTTTTATAAATCTCGTTTCAACCATAATATAGATATCTCCATGAATAAATCTTCTTTTTTTTTTTAATACAGTATTTTTCTCCTACAAACGAAACATCGACAACATTCACAACAAATCCATCAGAGGATAAGGTACTCACTAAAGTTTGATCACTGTCCGCCATCGCAAAATTTAGCGACACAACTTTCTTTTCTGCTGGCGATTTCGGCTGGACATCTGTTGAATCCTTCACTTTAACATCTTTCGCATCTGTCCCAGTATTTAGCATGCCCCAAAGGCTATTGCCGTCCACTTTAATTGATGGTTCCATATCAGCAAAAAAATCATCATCGATACTTTGTTTTGGTTTGTTTGATGTTGAAGTCTTTATGTCAAGTTTTGTTATATCCGTATCAACCACTCTCGGTTTCACAACTGGAGGTGTTTTCGGTGGCTGTTCCCTGATCTTCCCTTTAATTGCCATACCCCCACTGCTCGGAAATGTCTTTGCAGTGGGACTTTTAGCTGGATGACTGTGACTTGAACGTCCAGACGTAATTACATCATTTTCCGTTGAAGGTTTATCGACAACTGGCTGGTCCCAGTCGGTTTCGCCCCACGAGTCCCCCTCTCCATCCTTGGCCCATGTATCAGAGTCATTTCTCCAATCACCATCACTGGCACTGTCTCCGTTATCCATATCCACTACATTTGCTGACTTATTAACCGGTAATGATTCAGATTTTGGTTTAGGAGGGGGTGAAGTCCTAACTTTGGTTGGTTTTAGCCGGAGTGCGCCCTTGGAATTGCCCGGTTGACTGGTGGAATTGGCATCTGCACGTTTTGAGGAATAACTGTTATCGTTGCTATGGTGACTGAATGGACCATCTTTTGGTGACACAGTAGTTTCCATGGTTCCAAGTTCTTCCTCAATTTCACGGTCAATGTCACTCTCTGTTTGTCCATTGTCATTGATGTGTGACCGTGTATCATTCCCTGGCTCCTCATTGGCTGACTGTTTCCTCCAGTCTGAGCTCGACCAATCAGCTTGCTCGTTGTCGGTGTGGGTCTCACTGTCATTGTCATCATCATTCTTTAGTTGAACTTTAGATGTCACCAGCTTTCCTGGGTTGGTGAAAATTAGAACAGATTGAAAAGTATGGGATATGGGAAAAGAGAACCGAACATTTTTGTGTTGTTCATGGATCTAAACAATTTTCTAGAATGATAAAATAAAAACATTACTAGTACTCATTCTTTTTTTATTGAACACTGGAATCCAGACACCATGAAGCACTAAAAATTCATTTATTTTGCATTCACCGTTTTATCAGAAATTTATCCAAAATTGAACTTTCTTGAAGACAATGGTGCTAAAATACATAGTACATACCAAGTTTATCAAGGAGTATGGTATTTTGAAAAACCGTCCTCACAACCTGTTGCATTTGTTACCTTTCTGCGGCTGTTTCTCTCGTTCCTGTCGGCGCTTCCGGCGTTCTTCATTGCGTTTTTTGGCCTCCTCTCGTCTTCGTTCCTTGTCGGCGTCCTGAGCTAAATCCTTCAGAGTCCGGCCTGAGGCGGGGCTTGAAGCGTGACTCGGTGATGATACGCTGCCTGCGTTCTCCACTCGATGACTGATACAGTGTTAGAAAATTATGAAGGTTAGAAGGTTTGAAAGTTCGAAGGTTAGAAAGTTATTTGTTTTTTTAACATAATTCAGTACATGTATTGGTTAGTGACAGAATAAAATTGACAAAAAGTGTCTTCCATATTCTGAAAGTATCTTCAATCGGTGCAGTGTCACCATATCTTCACACACATTTCACAGTTTTCACAAATAAACATACATAGAGGATCTCAAATGAGTGATATCGAATTTATTAAACGAGCTAGAGAACTTTTGCTTTTTGTGAGCCTTGGCGACCAAAAAGGTTCTTGGCGAGTTCAATAAATTTGATATCAAATGGGCACAAATTTGAGATTCTATTTATCACATGAAACATCAGGCAGCCTTTTAACAGCATTGATACTGCATTTACATCAGACTTTACAGTGGTTTCGCTCTAGATTTAGCTTCTTGCAAGACCCTGTATTTACAAAATTTACCATGGTTTGTTATGCGACACATGTTGAATATGGAAAATATATGATGGGCGTTATGTCACTGTAGAACAGGGTTGTACGTGATAAAAACACGTCTGTCATTTATTTGATTGAAACATAGGGAAAGATGCCACCATGCCCTACAAATTACCTGACTTTCTTGCCAATTCCATTCTCTGACACGATTGAACTCTTGGGAACACTTCTGGACATCTTCGTCTTACTGAACTGAAAACATTATGGGAAATAATGAGCACTGAGCACAACAGAAACCTCAATACATATAATTATGATGATCATACAGCACTTAGTTATATGCAGATACAATGTATAACACGTGACAACTTAGTTGTTTAATAATTAGTTTTTGGATTGATCAGTGATTGGGAAGAGGAACTCGAAGTATGAGAGAATCCCCCCTTCAGTTTGAAATGTATGGGGGATTTTCAAAAGTTATGGGGGATTTTTGAAAATTATGAGGGATTTTCAAAAAGTTGTGTGACATTTTAGGGGTGTAATTTAAAAACGATTTTCTTCAATCATCAACTGTGGTAGTCGTAGCTATATTTGTGTGTGTGAGAAACCTGTCATTGTCGTCATCACAATCTGAATCACCACCGTGAATGCCTGTTGTCAGTGTGTATTTGTCAACAGTAACACGTGGTTGTTGCCGGTGACTGTGTGGGCTGCTTCCTGCCGTTGCTGTTCAGTACAATCTTTCATTCAAGCAAAGTTTCTTTGTCATTGTGTTTTTCAAAATCAATTGCCATGGATGCAGATTTTACGATAATCAACTTTTTTGGAGGCACTGAACTAATCCCGAGAGCGGTGTCAAAAACTGTCAGTGGGTGTTTTGTAAATCTAGAAACCGTAAACTATGACGTCATGGGATACCCCCAAATTATGCTCAGCCAGCCAATCCGTTCACCGGTTTCTAGACCAAGCCTAGAGACCGTCTGACACTGACACCAAGGGTCGCCCCAACATAATGGAAGATCGTCATACGATTGAATTCCAAACTTTCGCAATAATTCCAAGAAAAACATTAAACGTTCACAAGGATTTACAGTGCGCGCAATGGGCGCACTGATAAACTGTTGAATGCGGGAGATCACGAAGTTATGCGCGATTCGTGCAATCCCACAAGTCTTCCTAATCACTGATTAATATGACATCTAATATTTACATCTCAGGCATGTCAAAAACAATTGATTCATTACCACGCATGTCCATATTGTTAAATACTCCAACCTTGAAGTCAAACTTGTAAATGATGAAGAATATTCCTTTTGAGCGCTACATGTGAGAGCTATCAAGAATCAGACATGTATCTATATAGCTAGTGCATAAGAACAACACACAGCCTTCACAATATTCTCTGTGGGTGGCTGACATTTCCACACACCTTGGGCGTAGCCTCTGAGAAGAGCTTCAGTCGGTGGGCTCCCACAACAACATCACCCCCTAGTAGCGGCACGAGGTAAGCGATGGCGTGCAGTGACACCCTCACCAGGTCGTCGTTACTGTCTCGCAGGCCCAACAGGATCTGTCAGAGGGGGTTTGTTGAAGGAGAGAGTTGAAGATTAGTAATTTGTTATCAAATGTTATTGGTTATGAGGGGTGGGGGGAGGTGAAGTAAGATTTTTTTTTTCTTCTTTTATGGCACAAGGCACATTGAATTGTTCGCATGTTTCTAATGACACCTTACACATTACACAATGTCATGTGCACACCAGGCTAAATCCAAGTTTCGCTATCCGAATATTGAAGTTTAGAGGTTGAGTGAATAAAATTGAAATCTGAAACAATGTCTCTATTGCGATTTTAAAATTCAAATTTCTACAGGAATTTTTCGGCTGACCTGAGGGAGAATGTTACTGGCTAGGACTTGCTTGTCGAACATTGCTACATAGCAGTCAAAGTGCTCGAGCAACACCATACGTATGTGAGCATCGCGGACGTGAAATATCTTGAACAGCTCCGGTATCACATGCTTCTTAAAGAGGCTTTCAGGCAGTAGAGGGTTAACACATGAAGTAGAGTAATCTGGCCTTGTGCCTGGAAACAGAAGGGTATGAAAACTTGATGTTTTAAAAGTAGATCACACAATAAAAATGTAAAGCAAATCTAGCAAATAATTTTTTTTCAATGCATATTTATATATGAAGTTCTACATGTATGTTTCATTATTGATTTTATGTCCATCAAGAACTGATGTTGTTCAGTGGCATATGATCATGATAATGCACGAGCAATGTACAAAGGACAAATCAAAGATTCCTTGACAATATGATGTTAAAAACTTATATGTTAGATGAGACTTGCAGTGAATAACTTATCAATAACATATCCACACATGCTATGAATCAGCTCCTCTCGCAAACACTGACCTCTGTAGGGGGTGAGGAGATGTGGTATGACGTTGAGACAAGCGGTGCGGTCCAGCAGCACAAACCGACTGAGGAGGGGGTGTGCCAGTCTGCTCGCCAGCAGCTCAGCGGGAAGGTGGTACAGCTTTTCTGTGATCTCACTGTGTCAATAAAGGGTTTTGTTTATATTTAATGTGTTCTACTGCTATTTCATATGGAGTTTGGGGTTTTCTGGTGAATATCATTCAGCATGATGTTTGGAAGTACGGTAGTGAAAAAGCATGCAATTTTGACATATTATATCATTTTATAATTTTTTCGGAGAAACAACACATAGTAAGCAGTTAGAATACCTAAAAGGAACTATTTTGACAGTTATGAGTATACAGCAGTATATGAAACATATAACTGTACCTGAAGAATTCTCTCTTCTCATCTTCTGACTTGAGAGTTACATTTGTCAAGAAATTGACAATCTGCACGAAATCATTCCTGAAATATGCGGAAAATACCTGAACAATAGAAAATACAACAAAGATACCGGTACACACAAAACAAAGAGGTCAAACTGAGTGAGCTTCGAGAGGTAGATTGTTGTCTTTCCATTTCATAAATCACAAACTGAAGGTAGAAGTATTTTCTTCAACCGTTTGGACTCTTTCACTCAAAAGACATGAGCTTGAACTCTGATACTTACCGGAAGAGTCTATCATCCAGGAAACTGCTGAGTTTGGGCCGACGATTGGGTTCAACGTTGAGACACTCGTCCTGTACGCGTAGCTCGAAGGTTTTAGTGAGTTCACCGAGGTCACTCAGGTACTCAAGAAGTCCGTCCATCAACGTCCCAAAGCTGTAGACGTCCCTCGCCCATCCGACATCTAGGGAGTTCAGCTTGCCAGCCTGCAGGTAGCCATACCAACAGGATTCTACACGGACATGTCAAGAATCCAATGGGGAACTATACAAAGCGAATACTAGTACAAGAAACAATAAAACTTTGTGCAGATACATATGAAAATGTAATGATCCTGAATGTAAGTTTTGAATAAGAAGGCAACTCTTTTGAACAAAAGGCAACTCTAGATGACCAGAGGTAGTAACAAAACTTAACTCTGGGTGGCATAGGGATAAAAAAATTATTCTGAGCAAATGAAAATTGGTAAAAGCCAATCAAATGTCATGATTACCAATTGTAATGAAGATTTTTCAAGCACAGCACAGCCTAACAGACCTTTTCCTCTGGTGCAAGAGAACTCTCGATCCTGAGTGATCGACATTTTGACAGGTATGATGCTGACGCCTGATCAAATCGGCATAGGAACTCCAAGCCGCCCAGTTTCCAGTGACCTTCCTCATCCACGAATATCGACAACAAACTGAGATTGTTGTGACTTACGCCAGCCTGTAAGTAAACATTGGGGGATAAATTATGTACTAAAAATGCGATTAATTTTCAGGTTTCCATACCTATGGTCCGTTTTATTGTTTTCTTTGTAATTGGTGAGTAGATCTAAATTAAAGACTGAGAGCAATTAACTGTCTAGGAGAAATAGAACAAAAACTTTTTCTCACCTTTTCATGAAGAAAAACCAATCCCTCTAGGAGGTTGTAGATGCCTGCAATGATTTCGGAAGATGACAAATGTTCAAGGACATTCTCCAGAGGTGTGACTTGTTCTGTGGCCAACCATATACCATCCGATGTGTTCTCAACAGCATAGAACTTCAGAATCGAAGGATGCCGCAACACTTTCAAATACTGCAAGCATATATACATACCGAGAAATACAATCATAAAATACAATCATGATACTGTATATGATAAAAAATGGAGCTAAAACCATACATAATAAAAATAACATTTACACATCAGGACTAAACTGCCCACAATATTAAACAGGTTCAGGCAAGTCATTATCATGATGATACAGGTTCGATTATTATGGACATTATGTTATTAGTGTGTAACTCCATCCACCCCACCATCTCCCTCCAGGATTCTCCAACTTATAGAAGTTGATTGAAAACATTAAAATGATGTTACTAATACTATTGTTACTGTACTGAATGAGTCTCGTCATAAGCGGGACCTAGATCTCGCAATTAACGAGAATGCCACCTATTCTCCTTACCTTCGCTGCATTTTGTATGTAACCTGCAGATTGTTGTTGATCCACTTCGTAAACAAACACAGAATGCCGAGACCCATCCCTGTCTTTGGACTGATAAAGTCGCCATGATTTTGGGCTTCGAGTTCGGATTTCTTTCTCAAGCTTACAATCTCTGACGAGACTAGGTTCATTGCCCATTGTTTCTAGCAAATATAACCGGCGTTATGTGCAGATTATATGTTTACAGAGCAAAAGTCAAGAAATGTCAAAATTTATTGATGTGGCCATTTTCGTCCATCTTCAATCTCGCGAGATTTCATTCGTGACTTGTGGTATTTAGAATATGCGGACAGTCGATATAAATCTACCTGGTCAAGATTTTCACCCACTTTATCTGTTTATGTAGCAAGGCCTACTGGTATACCTAAATATGACCTTTGACCTCTTGGTGACTGTTTTCATTGATGATAGTAGATGTCGACAGAACTTTCCTTTGTGTACATCTTGCAATATCAGCTTACAAAACAGTCAACAAGAGGTAAAAGTTCCTTCATAGGGATAGGCTAGGCCAGGCTCTGGGCTAGGCCTATTAGTCCATTTGTCACATCTATCCTATCAATGGTGAACCATGGAATGTTCTATAGTATAAGGTTTTTTCATGAAATCATAACAACAATCCAGTTTGTGATAATTTTGGCTGGGTTGTACTAATGCCAACCTTGGGCAATTTTTTAAATATGCAAATTAGGTCCGCCATTACTGAAAATCCTATTTCTTTGAATATCTTTGTCAATATCCAAGATAAAGTGTTTAAAACTGTACCTATACCCGGGTTTTAATGGTCAACGAGTAAGATAGAAACATTTAAATATACATCGGGCATGTGTATTATTCCAAATATGCAAATTAGCTGCCGCCATTATGGAAAATCACGTTTTCTTCAATATCTCTGTAACTATTCTAGATAGAAAGACAAAAATTGTACATACACCCATGTTTTCATGGTCAACTAGTAAGATGGAATTATTAAAATATTTATTACAGGCTTAATTATTCTAAAATATGCAAATTAGCTGCCGCCATCATGGAAAAACACGTTTTCTGCAATATCTCGGTAACCATTCTAGATAGAAAGACAAAAATTGTACATACACCCATGTTCTCATGGTCAACTAGTAAAATGGAATTATCAAAATATTTATTACAGGCATAATTAATCTAAAAAATGCAAAATAGCTGCCGCCATTATGGAAAAACACGTTTTCTGCAATATCTCGGTAACCATTCTAGATAGATAGACACAAATTGTACATACACCCATGTTTTCAAGGTCAATTAGAAAGATGGAATTATGAAAATAATAATTACAGGCTTAATTCATCTAAAATATGCATATTAGATGCCGCCATTATGGAAAAACACGTTTTCATCAATATCTTGGTAACTAATTGAGGTGAAGAGACAAACGTTGTATAGGCCTATATACTATTTTCTATGGTCAAATAATAGTATGTGAATATTCATTACACGCTCAATTCATGTAAAATATACTAATTCGCAGCCACCACCATGGATAGATTAGTAAGTAGTATGTACGTTATGTTTCCATGACGAATAACCGCTGTGAAATATATCATTGTTCTAATATACATACTCATGTCATATATGATACAATGTAAAATCATGAATATTATGCTGAATAATGAGAAGGTATAACTCGTAAATAAAACAAATGTATTTATTAATGCACGTCATTATATGCACCATGTATATTACATGTATAATTGTCATTATATAAATTATACAAATTCATCATTTTACACAAATTCAAAATGCCACACCATGCTGGGTATTTATATTGGAACAGCAATGTGTGATGGGAGTATGTCTCATAAATGGCATCATCAGGTTCATAATATTTCTTGTGCGGCTCGTCAGCAACAATCATGCGTTGAATCAGACAGGCGTATCCACTGTATGTACTGGGAGAAGAGTATTGCAATTATGTATTATTAACAATGAAATAATATTTTCGATGATACCAGAAAGCAAGGTAAGTGCATTATATATGTGTTTTATACAAAGCTGACGCGTTAAAACAACGTTGATGCTTATATACGTCGGTCAGATGATTTCAAGGATCACCGTCGCCTTGTTGTTTGAATATTTGTTGTGGTCCCTTTTCCAGACACAGGGGAAGAAAACATGGACCAAATCAATCAGCCATTGAAGTCTCCCATTTGTGTGCATAGATCGTCAGAACAATATGCTATATTTTATGAGTGTATACCAAAATCACCCGCAGTAATCCGTGCAATGCATACGATAATACAAGCTAAGAGCTGTACCCGGGTGTGTACTCATTGCACGGCAGCTGACCGTTTAGTTTATGTATGATCTTGTGGTAAAATGTTCTCGAAATCAATCAAATGTTTAAAATATATCCACATGAGTCCCTCGATTCCATGAGTCAATGTATTTTCTATAATAGAATGCCACAAGTGGCACATTTAGTTGCTTTTTGTCTTTGAAGTCTGACACTCGCCCTGACCATTTTTCTGTATTATCATCCTGTCAACAAGGCAAGACGCACCTTTTCCACAGAAACAACTCACTCTCTCGCGACCCTGGTGTTATATTTGACAACACGAACACTGGTCTTCAATCATTGTATGAGAATATCTAGTTTACTCCCATGATTTTAGAAATAAACCGAACTTTGAGGCCGGTGTATGCATTTGACGGTTCATGTATTCACTGCACGGACAATATTGTAACGGTTTTGGGGCGCACCCAAAAGTTTCCCCTAGGTAATTCTATTAGTGTTTTGTGATATTATGGTTGAATAACCGTTTATTAAAATGTATATGTGTTTAAAGGTTCATACGGTTCCGTATTGTTAATGTTTAAAAGGTTTTCCGTCTCGGAGACGGAGACGGAGTCGGAACAATGGAGTACAAAAACGTAATGACGTTATTTCCGGAAGGTCATGTGATCAGCCTCGTTTTCGGTTTAAAAGGTGACGTGTCAGCCACTGATTGGTTCTAGAGTGTTTTTAGAAATCCGGAAAATATCAGTGTTTTGGCGGACTATGACGTCACAATAGGTTGGTCACGTGACGTGGGTCTCAGGTCTATAAAAGCCCCCGCTTCACAGCGGACGGCGGAGTTGGTGTCCTGACGTCGACCTGTGCAGACCCCTTCTCCCATAGCAGAGTACTCCCTTGTTCCGGATAGAGTCATCCAGATGATAGCAGTTAAGTCTTCTGACTGTGCACTTGGAAAATAAACATGAAAACTTCAACCGAGTTGTTTTTTCCGTGTTCGTTAGGGAACTGGAAGTTATAACAAAGTTAGTTCCCCGGAAAAGAAAGTAATACGGAGAAAAGGGAGATAAGTCCACAGTCGGTTAAGACCAAGTTGTAACGACGTCTTAGGGTGATCCAAGAACCCAGATCACCAAGGAAGGAGACGGAGACGGAGGTGGAATTCAACGGAGCAACTACGGAGGCGGTATCGGACGGAGCAGTTGCAGGGACGGGAACGACGAAGCAGTTGCAGAGGCGGTACCGGACGACGGAGTTGCAGAGGCAGTACCTGACGGAGCGGTTGCGGTAACCGGAAGTGAGAACACTTCCGAGATACCCCATTTCAGGTGCAGTCGCAGGTTGCGGTGAGGCGGAGTCAACCGGAGCAGTTTGCAGTAAGGCGGAACCTGGCAGAGCGGTTGCAGTATTAGGAAACGGCAACGTTCCCGGATTCTCTATTCCAGGTGCAGTCGTAGTTTGCAGTAAGGCGGAAAACGACGGAGCTATTGCAGTAAAGCGGTATCCCGACGGAGCAGTTGCAGTACCCGGAGACGGAAACGCCTCCGGATCCTTACTTTACAGGTGCAGTTGCAGATTAGCAGTCGGACAACGGTTAAGAGGTCCATTCCAGACCACGCTACCAACCTTCAGAGACTTCTAGCCGGAGTTCAACCGTACAGCAGTAGCAGTTTACCGGAGTTTTACCGTTTCAGCTCCGGTTGAATATCAACTCACCCACCTCCCAAGAAAACCGGTTTATCAAGACGTCACAGAAGGGTGAAGAACCCGTTACAATATCTTTGCTTGCAGGGATAGTTGAAACTTCACACAAGTCAGCAGGCAGAAGAACTTTGCATTTACAACGTGTTGACGTGATGTGGCCTATATAATATACCCTTTAATGTCTACGTGAATGTAATATGTAATCTCACTTAATTTTTGTTTTCATACGTACGCGATATGTGTTACCTGAGTACATATAAATATTTCTTCGATCGTTGTATTAGATATTCTAATGTTTAACGATCAAACTACTTCAAACTACTTCAAACTCCTAAAAGTGAATTTGAAATAGGTTGATTGTGGGTGTTTACACGGTCAAACTTCTCACTTCAAACTACTTCAAACTCCATCAAAATACATCAAATTTTTCATTTGACGTTAATTTCTGATGCTCCTTTTTCTTAAAAGTTGCATTAAAGCTGAACGGCTGTGTTATATATATACTTCAATGTCACGAGCTTAAAGGTGAAAATCATGCTTTTCCTAAACTTGATATGGATACAAGTTTGAATAGTTTGACTGAATTTGATCAAAATGTGTGGTGGGGTTCGAGGTATTTTGAAGTAGTTTGACGTAGTTTAAAGCATCGGTTTACATGATGAAACTTGGCGTTGAACTTCAAAGTTTAAAGTAGTTTGAAGTAAAAGTTTAACGTGGTTTGATAGTGTAAACCAGGCATAATAGCGGTGTTTCACTATAGGTGCCTTTAGTTGCATTTTCATATAGGCACCTAAAGTGAAACACCGCTAATTGCCGATGCCAAAGTCATGCTCTGATTTACACATTTATGGGTATGTGTCCTTTCCCTATCTCAAGTTTCTGTCTAGATATGTATGAAAACATGTTTTTGCTTAATGACGTTTGTTAATTTGCATAAATGGCATGAAATATTCATCTAACGGTAATACCGCTATATGCATTATACTAGATTACCATGAAAACCATAGAATACATACAATGTTTGTCTTTTTACCTCAAATAGTTAGCGGGATATTGAAGGAAACGCATTTTTTCACAATGACATACTTTACATGAATTGAGCGTGAAATGAATATTTACATATTTTCATTTTACTATTTGACCATAAAAAAGTAGCACACATACAACATTTGCCTCTTTACCTCAATTGGTTACCGAGATATTGATGGAAACGTGTTTTCCATAATGGCGCCAGCTAATTTGCATATTTTAGATGAATTAGGCCTCTTATAGATATTTTAGTAATTCCATCTTACTAGTTGACCATCAAAACATGGGTGTATGTACAATTTGTGTCTTTCTATCTAGAATGGTTACCGAGATATTGCAGAAAACGTGTTTTTCCATAATGGCGGCAGCTAATTTGCATATTTTAGAATAATTAAGCCTCTAATAAATATTTTAATAATTCCATCTTACTAGTTGACCATGAAAACATGGATGTATGTACAATTTTTGTCTGTCTATCTAGAATAGTTACAGAGATATTGAAGAAAACGTGTTTTTCCATAATGGCGGCAGCTAATTTGCATATTTGGAATAACACACATGCCCGATGTATATTTAAATGTTTCCATCTTACTCGTTGACCATGACAACCCGGGTATAGGTACAGTTTTGAACATTTTATCTTCGATATTGACAGAGATATTCAAAGAAATAGGATTTTCAGTAATGGCGGACCTAATTTGCATATTTAAAAAATTGCCCAAGGCTGACATTAGTACAACCCAGCCAAAAGTAATAGAAATTGGTCGGTTGTTATAAATCCATGAAAAAATGTTATACTATAGAACATTCCAAGGTGCCCCTAATCAGCAAATGGACTATATGTGATGTATCTGTTCTAAAACTGGACAAAACTATATGCAGAACATCACGTTCAGGAGCTGTCGGTAAACATGGATTTATGATGTCCATTTAAAGTCTGGTCTACATGTATACACTATAGGCTTATTTACATTGGCGGTGTTCAGGCAAAAATAATATAGAGGCCTCAATATTATTTTTGGTTCAGGTTTACAGGGATGCCTCGTGGATGCACGACTTGTAACAGCTTTTTCCGGGCAGGGCGGTCCACAGTGGTACCGTCCTCGAGAAAAACGAGGCTTGGTACTGCCTGATTGCAGTCTGGAATGGTAGGCGCTTCATTGAAATCCGGCTGCCTTTCTCTGCACTGCCTCCAGCTGATTCTGCAGACTCTTGGAGGGTCCCAAACCGTCCAGCCTGGGTCGCACGAGTGACAGGTATGCTTTCTCTTTGGTGGAGTGGGGGCACCCGCCTGTACAGGATATTATATTTTGAAACGTTGACCTGCATCTGCCACTCGTCTGTCCATGATACTAGTCTGTCCATGTGTATGACACCGTACACCACGCAGTCATCTGCAAAGAGCCTCATAATGGATGAAAGAGCCGCAAGCGATGTCGTTGATGAAGACTAGGAACAGTATAGGCCCCATGTTCCTTGTATGACACCAAATTGAACGTGAGATGGACGAGACGCTGTGCCTCCCGGTACCAGCCTTTGCTCCCGGTTGGAGAGGAACTCCTCTATCCAGTGCACTACCTCGTCTGCTATTCCGTAGTGTGTGAGGTTCTGCAGCCTTTGACACGGTGCATGTACCTCAACAACGCCGACGTAGGTGTTGGTGAGGTACAGGTACCTTGTCAAACGCTTTGGCAAATCCCAGGACGACCATGTCGACTCGTTCTCGGCAGTCAAGAGCTCTCGTCAGGTCATGAGTTGTGATGATCAGATGGGTTTCGCTTGACCTCTCGGAGTGGAAGCCATGTAGGTTGTTCTCGTCCAGGTGGTCCATCCTCTGGCTGACTATGATGTGCTCCATAACTTTGAAGACTATGGATGTCAAGAAGACTGGTCTGTAGTTTGAGGGCCGTGTTCTGTTTCTTTTCTTGTAGATGGGTGTGACATTGGCTCTCTCCCAGTCGGATGGCAGGCTCTGGTCCATCGGAGACTTCTGGAACAGGGCAGCTAGGACGGGGGCTGCCTTTTCGGCGGTGGTCTCCAGTATTCTTGAAGGTACAGTAGTTGATCTGGACCGGTTGCTTTTGATGGATGGAGTCTTTGTAGTGTTTTGAGTACATTTTTGTTGGATTCTGATGTCGGCCATGGTGTTGTATGGCGAGGGTGGCAGCTCGGGAGGGTTGGATAGACTCTTCTTTTGTGAATACAAATGTAAACTTGTCATTAAGTGCTTCTGTTTTACTTTCTCATATGGATGTCATAATATGGCCCTGATGTCTTAGTAAGATTACCCCTACATTGTCTTGCCGTCTGGATTTCATGTAGGCTACTGCCAGAACTCCTTACTACTTTGGTCATCTTCAAGGTCCAACATTTTCTGTATATACTAGTTCTTAGGAACCCTGAGCATGAGCACTAATGAAGTGGACTTGTTTCCGAAGGTGAAGGAAGGAGGCCTGGTCATCATTCTACCTTGTTTGGCGACTCTGTTGTATGCCCTCGGTTTACGTTTGGTCACTCTTTTGATGTGGTTTGTGATCCATGGGATGTCATGATGCCGGCTGAGTGTCCGTGGGATGTTCGCTGTTATGGTCCCTTCCAGTGCATCTTTGAAGAAGTTACAGTTCTCTTCAACTGTGTATTCGGATGGGTTTCGTTTGAATTGTATTGTTCTGGCTCAGGTCTGTGGTGATGTTTTCCCAGTTGGCCGGTATTGCAGTACTTTCGAAGGTTGCTGCTTCTGGATGGTTGGTCGCGCTGTCAGGTACTATGATCAGCGTGATCATTTTTCACCCAATTATGAGTATTCATGACGTCACAAGGGTAAAATGAGTTCATTCAAACATGTGTAGTTATAATGTGTGCTTTATTTGGCATGTACTTTTTTGGCATGAGATGTGTCCAAATACCAAAATTGTTATAGCCAAGGTAAATATTTTAGAGATATGTCCCATAGCGACCGTGGTTGCAAGGACCCCAACGTCGTGAATATTGAATTAGGTGCCACAAAACTTGTGAAAATTTGGACGAAAGCAGTGATGTGCATTTAATAATTTTAAACCTCATTTTGCATAACCGTCCCGAGTAAACCCCTAGCAACCACGTTGCCATGGGCCGTATGTTAAGCAACCACGTTGCTATGGTATGTATGTCAAGTATGGTTGGCATGGCAATTCAAACGTGTGACGTCATGAATGCTCATTATAATAGATATAATGACTGCCATAATTCACTTGAGATAGACTACATGTAGTTAATCTTTGTTCTATTTCTCTACAAACAGAGCGTTTCAGACCACTATACAAGGTGTATGAAAATGGTGTGATTTCATACTTTGAATCGTTTGAACTGTTGAAAGGCACGAAGTAAATGCCCAAATTCAATAGGACTGGAACTGGCCTGGGGATAACACGTAGGAAGTCATTGAGTGGATATTTTGATAATCAGCTTTATATACCAGCCCACCCTCTACATGTACGTAACCAACCAAAAATAACGAAGAATACGCCTTTAATCATTCAGTTTTATGGCGTTAATCCACGCTTTAGCATCAACTTTATTGCGAGCTGACTATGTACAATATTGTCAGGCAAACTTGATACGCCTCGTGAACAGTTAATCTGGAGTACTTGATTAGATACCAATATAGACTAAATATTAAAGGTATAATAAAGCTGATTTATGAGGATTCTAGGACCATATCAGATGGGGACATAATAAAATTAAGAAAACCATAAAATTGACAACATACAGATTCCTAGATAGAAATCAAACTTTTTTTTGCAATTGTTCGCTGTACAATTACAATGATGTCAACACTGGAAAGAAATATATTCGACACTCAAAATACCCAGAGCACAATAAATGAAAACGTGATTTCGTATTTCCAAAAAGGACGATGGACAGTTTGTGTTTTGTTCAACTAACGAGACCTATAGCTGTACACATATATGTCACATGTCATATATTATATTCTGTTATTCACGGCTCTTAGACTAAACCTTTACCACATCCATGTGAAGAAGTAGTTAGGTCTCATAAAACAATAAATGTCTACTGCTTTGACGCATCGCGCCCAAATTCATAGAATGTAGGCCTAACACGAAACTTTCTGAGTACAAGTCGTTCGAGGATATACTAGTAAACGTATCTTTAAGGCTCTTCCAATGAATCCATATCGAACATGATGGATAAATAAGTGTCTAGGTTATTGATTAAATATATGGCACATTGGTATAGTGAATTTTTGATTCTGTTAAAATATTTTGATCACAAATTGAATGCGTTAAGCCATATGATAATAAGTAAATAAAAATTATGTATACTTTTAGGCTGTAATCGATAATCATAGCATACATATATCAAATAATTATCAAGATTTATCGCTTCAATGCGTTGTTCTAATCACTAGGTCGTGTCGATTGCAGTAATTAGCATTCACAGCTATAAGTACATAATACAGATGTTGAGCAAGAACTTGTCGGTAACATGTTTATCCGTGATAAATTATTGATCGCTCAATATGGTCGCTGTCGGTCGTTGGCAGGTGAACCATTCAGGCGTGGTGTAGACGCGTCCGGCCAACTGAAAATGCTGATCGAACGCGAAGCAATCAATATGGAACTGTCACAAACCAACTCGCCCGGTCGGCGCATGCTTATCAGGCCTGACGGTGGGTGCTATAAACCGAACGAGACCGCAGCCTCTTCATATCAAGCCGGCCACCCCCACAGCGATTATCCGAGTTACCGACGACGGCGGCCTTGGCAACGACAACAAACGGCGCAACAAAACGACCAATACATCGGGAGAGATATATTTCTTCTTGGTCATTCCCCGATAAACACTGACAAAAGCAACAGGTTGGATTCAGAAGTTGGATATCCGACAATTTTGCGTTTTGTAGTGGACTTTACTGGAAGTATTTCTCCAGCGAACGACCAGTGTTTTATTGGACAATATTCAGATCAAGTTTCGCCTGGACTGAAGTCCCGTTGACAACAAGCACGCCATGGAGTACCTTGGGCATACACAGACAGCCACCTACATGACGGGGCCGAGAATGGGAGGTAGTGGTACCCCTACCTTCCTCCCGTCCATCAGCACCATGCAGGCTTCCTACAAACCGTATGACACCTACCCAGCACCCAGCCCCATGCGGAGGTCCCTCACCACATTGCCATGGAAACCAAGTACGTACTACGCCAGTTCTCGAGTGCAGTCTTCGATCCCTAACACCAAGAGCATGCCGCTACCCCAGTCTGACAGCAACAGGCTGACGGAACTGGACAGCGTCAAGGTCCCACCTGTGTTTGCTGCTGCAAGGAACGCCCTCTACACCCGCTACACTCCCAACGACTGGAGTGCCTCCAACCAGAGTAATTTCATGGCGTCAGACCGCATGCGCAGTGGTTCCGAACGAGTGCGTCTCGACACTGCACGTCTTGTTCGGGAGGCCGATGACAAGACCCAGCGTGCACAGAATGAGGTCGGGAAGAAGCTCGGAGAGAGAATCGGAGACATCAACTTCTGGAAAGATGAGGTCAAGAACGAGACGGACAACATCATCACCGAGATTGGTGCCCTGGGCAAGGCTAAGAACGTCCTGGAGAAGGCCCTCGCGGAAACCGAGAACCCACTCCACATCGCACAGGAGTGCCTCTACAACCGAGAGAAGCGACAAGGCATTGACCTCGTGCATGATGATGTTGAGAAGGCGCTCATCAAGGAAGTGGACACCATCAAGCAGTGTCAAGAGGAGATGCGACGCCTCGTCCAAGATACATCCAACCAGATGGCCCTGGACCGCGCGGCCCAACACGAGCTGGAAAAAGACAATGCCGACAAGTTCTCAGCTCTTCATCTTGACAACGCCTGCCACCAGCTGCGAAACACATCTCGAGGTCTTGCCTACCACGATGGAATCGAACGAGTCGACAACACCACATCTGTTCCAGAGAGCTGGGCAAAATTCAGCAACGACAACATCCAGCGCTCACAGAGCGAACGAGCAGCTTCCAAGGACGTCCGCAACAGGATTGAACAACTCCTGAACAAGTGCGCCACAGCAATGTCCAACCAATGGAACCTCGCCAACAAGGCATTCACCGACCGCATGAAAGAGTACATGGATGCCAAGCACAAGCTCCAGAACCATCTTTCCAAGGTGCTCCAAGAGATCTTCGACATGGAGAAGAACATAGAGCTCATCAAGAAATGCATCCAAGACAAGGAGGCGCCCATGCAGGTGGCTCAGACGAGGTTAGACACTCGCACAAGGCGCCCGAACATTGAGGGCTGTCGCGACCCGGTACAGCACAGACTCGTCGACGAGGTTTACGAGATCAACGAGACGGTGGACTCACTGAAGGCCAAGCTGCGTGAGGCGGAGAACGCTCTGCAGCACTTGCTGCGTGGCAAGGCGTCGCTGGAGCAGGATCTGGCTGTGAAAAACAACTCCCTCTTCATCGACCGCGAGAAATGCATGGGCATGCGCAAAACCTTCCCAATGTCGCCACGAGTGGCATCGTACTAGGCGACTTCTGTACTTTTATCCAGTCGATAATTAATTAAATGGTTTATATTAATAATGGTGATATTTGCATATTTCCTTCTGCAATAAAGTATTGTTAGTTTTTGTCAAAACTGCTGATTGTTAAGTCTTGTGAAAACATAATTGTGCAGTAAAAACGATGTTTTGGGGGTTTTTTTTCACTGTGAGTGGTATATGTATTGAAAGGATATTGGGTTGTTTGTTTAGAATGAACATGGACTTTGTTCACTTACTATATTCACGTGTAAATGCCTTTCGTCTCTTACCATGGCTGTATGCGAACAGCTGATTGTAAATATTTCACCTGTTTTGGGGTGCACTTGTAGCACCATTATCCGTGTACATGTATTAATCTTCCTTACCGAGAAGTATTGAACGTTTTTGCAGTATTCACATACCTTAATATTGCTTTGCTTACTATCGCCATTGGTCATTTTATCAACTTTTATTATCAAACGGCAACATATTCAAGTTTTGTTTGCAATAATGTCTAAAGCTGAATATTTTACACGTCGAAGATATTTACATGTTGTAGAATATACTGTTTGCTATTTGATATGCCGAACTGTGATATCGAGTAATAAATTTCAACAACAATTCCTGAGTATTTATATTCGCTCTATAATTCATGGAATATGAGAGAAAAAAGTATAGAAACAATAGCATTGTATTTTCGTAGACAAAAATACAATGTGATGATTTTTTGGGAAGTTATAGTTAATCACCTGGTAGTAAGCTGGAATCGATACATTTAATTTCCAATTTACGTATTTCTAGGTTCATCCTTCCGTTACAGATTCGATAAGTCATAATAGTTAGTACCATTTGACGTACTGTATTCTTACACGTAAATCGAAAGTTCGGACATCCGAATTTACGGTTTTAGAGTTAAAATTAACAAATTCGAATATAAGTACGTACAGATACATTCGACTGCATCAAACATCGGAATTCTGTGAAGAAAATCTAATCAGTTTCATTTAAATGAGATATGAATAACTACTGAGAGTTAACACGCACATCCATTGGTTGAATTTCATAGTGCTTAGAGAAGAGAATGCAAGTAGCTCAGCAGAATACAACTGTAGCTAACTATATGTCTCCAACGGAAAAACTTTCCAATTTGTACATTTTGCAGAAAAAAATTGTCTGAATTACCATGATCCCAGTAAGAGCAAAAAAATTAGAATCGGGTTACAGATCGCCAACTGTTTTTTTTTTTCAGTTTTATTGGTGGGGTTCTTAAATTCGGTGGTTTGATATGGCTTTATGCCAAATGGAGGCACATGAAATTTCAAAGTGAGCAGATGACCTTAAGCTAATACTGAAAAAAAAAATCCCATCAGATTTGGTGACTTTAGTCCGTTTTACTAATATTATATGTTTTGGCTTCTCATATACATGTATGCAAGCACATGTATCAGCAAATCTCAGTAGACATAGGGTCTCACATTTCAAAAATCAACCATCACAATTTACAGATAGCAAACTATTTTCACGATATCCTCAGCCAGGGCCCTCAGCTTTATCGTAATACGGTATGATATAGTTATATTGTGTACTTTGTAACTTGAACAGACCACGGGTTGATTTGACTTCTTTGTCACGGAGATTTTATAGTATCCGCAAACCTTCTGTACGCACAGGTGAGATAATTAGTAAAAGTTCAGGTGAGATATATTCGACTGGTTTCACTGCAAATTTCATCAGTAATGGCTGGTATTACGTGTTTTTGTCAATATCATCGGTCAATCATCATGTACGGCACAAAACAGTGCCATTTGCATGAGTTGTCAATTGGTGAAACTCGCATGATACCACATTATCAGCAGTTTTTACAGTGTTACCGTATTTCCCTGTATGAAATTGTTTCACATTCAGTGTAGTTCAGCCATCCATGCTGAATTCACCGCATCCCAAAATTGCCAACTCAAGAGTTCAGCATTGAACTTGTTTCGTGGGCTATCTTGAGTCTTGATCTGTGATCGAACTGGTTGGTTTCATTTGCTGAACTGTTGATAAATTTTTGAATGCAGTGAACTAATTTAGGACAGATAATGATAAGTGTAGGTAAAAGTCACTTCACACTCTGGGGTGGATGGCCTGATGGGCCATACCGATGATATATAGCTTGAAAACCTTTTTTTGGTGTGCATATTGCTGTGATGCTAGAAGGGCTTGTATTATAACTCGGAATACTTCCCCTGAGAGTCAAACATCAACTTACCAACAAATTTCAGAATTCTATCACAAAAATTGAAAAAAGAATGGCAAAATATTGAAAAAAAGTGGGGAGATACCAGATGCAGTTTTTGTAATATCGCTTCAGAGCATTCATGAATATTGCTATAGGTTACATTTTTGCATGGATTGTTTTAAACTTATATTTTGTATGTGCATTTAATAATGTTAATATGATTTTCAATTGATTTTCTTGGGGTAGGTCATTTTTCATTAAAAAAAAATATGTGTGACCAAATTAAACATTTTAATCAAATTTAACATTACTGGTTACAGCCTATGTGAGTAATAGATGATTACAGTAAGTCATATGAGCTTCAGAATGGTGACCTTGACAAGGCTGAACTTTGCCTTGATGAATACTGATCATTGGGCTTATTTCATTGTGAAAATTGGATACCAGACATGGTGTATGGCCTGAGAGTCCTATAGAGTATAATATTGCGCACTTATAAGAAGTCATTTATGACCTCCAGAATGGTGACCTCGAGTGTGACTCGAATGATCTATAGAGGTCAGAGAGTGAAACTTGATTTTCAGGTGCAGTGGCATTATAAGGGAGTCCTGATTTGACCTTGAACGACCTCTGGGATTGGGAACACTGACATATTTTAGTTCATTTTATTTGAAGACCCTACAGGGAAAAAAAGGGGTGATTTATGTTTGGTGAGCTTTTTTATCCTCAGTTGTCATTCTGTTAGGTTATGAGGAGATGAATACTTGTCACCGATAGCGACCGAACATCCAGTTATTCAATATCATCAGGTCCACAAGGTGAGGAATAGGGCTACCACAGCAAAACTTCATGTGAATAATATGTATGTTACAGGTGATAGAATGGATCCGCGTGACATCCGTGCCAGTGTCCTACAGTTATTCGCTGTGCGCAGACTGAGGAAAACGGTGCTGGGAGGCCTGGCTTTTATCGTTCTCGTCATTCTCTGGCGATACCTCAGGAGTTCAGGACGTGTGGAGTCGGCTATAACATGTAAAAGTAAAATTGCCCAGGTTTGTATTCATGTTGACTTTCAAATTTACATTAATTCTACGAATTTTTTTCCATCACTACATGTACACGCTTTATTTGAGAAAGCATTGCAAATATTTATACCGAGTTTCCAATGAGTGTTATAATAATACATATCTCTAAACAGTTTGAATAATTGAAATGTTGGATGAATTTTAATAATAGATATTTGTTATGTTGTATTAACATCATTTACTTGTCTCAGGAGGTGAAATGTGTTTTACGTACAAACTAAAATGTGTGGCTTAAAAACACCAGTATTGATGTTGTGATTTGTATTTTTTTCCAGATCGTATTTCCCAGGACAAAAGATAAAGAAAATTATCTGAAATCCTTCCAGCATGACATAATATCCATGGAAAATGAATACTTCCAGTAAGATCTCATCACCTTATCGAATGATACTGACAGGAAATCAATTGTTATGTTAAAAAAAGTATATACAACATGTAGCTAATGGTGAATTTGTGATTGTTTACCTTCCCATATGAAATGTTTTCCAAAATTATGCTTGGAAATGTGTGTAACTAAAGTCCTTATTATGGATAATAAATCATAAATATTATGAATAATAATAGAAAATAAATAAAAAATAAAATAAATATGGATAATAAATAAGAAATAAATAAGGGAAAATCCAGTCCAGAATGTATGTTAAAAGTAACTTCCTCTCCATTTCGTTCTAGCTCGATGGAGTCGTTGACGAGAGGGTGTTACACTCAGGTACACGTTGGTCCGCAGGAAGATGGCGGCTGGCAGGTCTGCCTAGACCGGCAATACGACATACAACCACCGTGTCTTGTTTACTCATTTGGGTTGGTTAAATAGAGCATTCAACTTAACCCACAATTGTACACTGTTGAACAATTTTGATGTATTGCATAGTATTTCCAGTGGTCTCAGGAAATTCAGCATTAACCATTGAGGTTATATGCTATGATATATATGTTACACCAAATAACAGTTTACATCTTGTGAAACCGTCTGGATTTATTTCAAGGGTCAACCTATGCATGTGGATTAGTTTCATAAGAGAGGGAACTAATGCGAGGAAGAGTGACTGACTTTCATGTACTTTATGTATTGGACAGAATCGGTGGAGACTTTGCCTTTGAGAAAGGCATAGAAGACCTGCTAAAGTGTGAGGTCCATGCCTTTGATCCCAGGTAGGTATATTGTTTACTGGTATATCAAGTTAAGCACAATTGAAACTGAGTCAATGTCTATGTGTACAATTGAGTGAACCATAATACAGCTCTCGAGAAGGGAGGGCAAAATAATGTCATATTTTCTTCATATATACCATCTTACCCTAATATACCGTCTTGCTCTTCTTTTCCAGATGTGTGTAATTTTCACATAATTAACATCGGCATATTAATTTGGCACATTGAGTTTGAAATTACTCTCTTGATTTTCAGTATGAATGAGGCTTCGCACCAATACTCGGAGAATGGGTACTTTCACAACATGGGTATTGACAATCTAGATACATATGCCGTTAAAGGGCAGTGGAAAATGAGGAAGCTGGGCACGATCATGAAGGAACTAGGCCATGAGGGAGTAAGTTTGATCCTTCTCCACACATCTAATATGTGTGACAATATAACAATCATATGTTTTTGAAGGGCGTGGTGATTATTTACGACGAGCTGAAAATAATCTGAGCTGGGCCATAAATAATCACTATGCCCGACAAAAACATATATTATTACTATTAGTACCAGTATAAGATCTATACCATTTCATCCATGGCGTCTTCATCAAGCACTATTGTCCGACTGGACATTCCTGCAAACTCTGTTCCACTTCCCAGATCTCGAACCAAACAGTTTATAGTAGACAAGTCCAAATTATGCGCCAGAAACAACATCACCTGTGTGCGGTAAACACAAAATGCTTGGGAATATTATGTGATAGCTGGGCGGTAAATAATTATTTATGCCAAAACACTGGGCCGTTATTCAATTTGTGGCTCAATGATTTCTCTCAATGCTGTACCCGTCAGAAATTTTCGCCTCTATAATCAGGGAGATTCTTATAGTTACCATCTAATTTACTGGTACTAATGTCTTTTGGAGTTTGCATTCGAGTAAAATTTGTACTAAAAAGCTAAAACGAGACAGATATTCATGTAAAGTACCAGTAGGCCCATGTGGGCACTATTTCACATGTTTGTCTATAAAGTAAATACCACTAACATATGCCATTTAATTCTCCAATAGTTGGTGGGTGATTAATGTTTCTGATAACATATCTATGATCATCAGGATCTACAGTTTTTACAAGAGAACAATACTGGTGAGAGTGTAATGATTTATATATTTGTTTTTCATATTTTGCAGAGAACAATAGACTTTTTGAAAATGGACGTGGAGTTTTCCGAGTGGCCAGCACTAGTGGACATGATACAATCTGGTCTGATAAATAACATCCGTCAAATTGCAATGGAACTACACACACCAGAAATGGACATTCACCATAGGCCCGACCATAAATGTACGTGGTCGACCCCCGAGACCATGTCTTTCATGATCCGGACTTTGTTCGATTTGCACAATGCGGGTTTCCAGACGTACTACATAAGGAAAAATCACAGAACGATGTTCACGTCGCCGTATTCCGGCAAACAACGACATTGCTGCCACGATGTTCACATGGTTAACACTAAACACAAAAGTCATCAGAAAGTTAGGTTTTGAATTTATGTGAAATGGATATGAAGTATTTATAACTAGATATGGTGCTTGTATGATTCTGAGCTATGTGTATATGTGTCACAGGAACATTCCTCTAACCCTTTCACTGCCAAATACAGTTTCAGGCCTGCTCTCCCATTGCCAAGTTATTTTGAAAAAAAATATATATTACATATTTAAATGGCATATTTCCTTTGATTCATTTTCAGCTATACTAAACGCCATATAAACAATTCAATTTTCAAAAATTCACCCATGAAAGATAAATTTAAACATTTTTTTCCAGTGTTCTAGTTTGCCCTGATTTCCCCTAAAGTGAACTCCGGCAGTGAAAGGGTTAATAAAAGATTGTTGATCATAGACGCATGAATAGTAGATAAACAGCCATTAATACCAGAAATACAAGAGGTAATATGTATTCATTCACATTTTGATGTTTTTGAGTGTGTGAATATATAAAACTAAGAAAGCAATATGCTCATGACCATGTTTTCAAAGAAGTTTTTTTTTTTCACAGTGAAGTATAAACAAAACTTTTCATTAGGATATTTTGTCCACATCGGATATCAAAAAATTATGTATGTGCAACTGTGCATTAAATTTCTGTGATACTAACCCTGGTGTTTTCATCATGAGGCAACACTGGATACAGTGTTTATAATGAGCATACAGTGTTATATCAGTCAGTGAGTAAAAGTGCAGAATTGTGCTATCGGTTTCAGCTTGCATAAACACCATAACAAATAGCGTTCCAATTAATTAGTAGAAGCAGATTTGTATTGTTCTTCGGGAGCATAGCGGTACCGCACATTTAACCTGTCATAACGGATTATCATGCACTACCATTCCACTATGTTTCTGGTGATGTTTGTTATAACGCATTCGTGGGTCGACCAATAACTTGACCAGATGGATTCTGCTGTTCGTGGTGCAGTGATGAATGCACCGAAATTGACACAGTTTGAGCTGGGTATGTTGTATTCC
The DNA here is from genome assembly GCA_949152475.1 of Terebella lapidaria. NCBI lineage: Eukaryota > Metazoa > Annelida > Polychaeta > Terebellida > Terebellidae > Terebella > Terebella lapidaria. The sequence goes on along the minus strand of OX424566.1, from coordinate 26,886,136 downwards.
TTGATATCAGGTAATACCAAACGAGATTCTGTGAGGTTTCAGGAATTTGACAAAATTGAATATTCATGGCCGTCATTGCTCATCATGAAGTATATAATATTAGTATATAAACTACTATTGGGAATTCTAAAAGTATGAAAACTGGAGAATGAAGGCTAGGTATTAGAATACATGTATATGTATTCATGTCTCATATATTTCATATTGATCCTTTCAGTTTATACATCAGATGAAGACAGTTTCTGGTTTTGAGGCCGTTACAGGGGTCAGGACCCCCCCCCCCCTGCCCCGCCCTTTAAAATATACATAAACACCAGAGCTTCCACAGATGATCCAAGGAGACATGGTGCAGTGACTTGGACTCAAAATGTGTTTGAGAGAACATGATGAGAACAGGATGACCATAATAGTTATAGAGAATTTGATATTTGCACTCCGGAAAGGTCAAGATATGAGGGGACATCGAAGAAATTTATTCAGCACATTGTGATTGCATTCTCTTGCAATATTATTGCGTTCCCTCACAATCCGAATCGCAATCTTATTGTGCCCCCTAACAATCCGGATCGCGACCTTATTGCGTTCCCTCATAGCCCGGATCGCAATCTTATTGCGTTCCCTCACAATCCTAATTGCAATCGTATTGTGTCCCTTCACTTATTGCGTGCCTTCGCATTCCAGATCACGTTCGTTTGCGATCTTATTGAGTTCCCTTGCATTCTGGGTCGCGATAATTTTTATTGTGCTGACACTCTGAGAGGATTATTTACGCATAAATAAAGTTATTTACGCATAAGTAACGTTTTTTTCGCATTTTTTCGCGTAAATAACGTTATTTCTACGGAGCCCCTAAGAGGACACTCCTGTGAGTGAAAAAATATTTGTTTTTCGCGTTCGAACGCTGTGTTTTCGCATTCCCTCGCGATCTTTCGCGTTCCCTCGCGAAGTTTTCGCGTTCAAACGCGAAAACTTGATTGTGCTGATGCCCATGACTTCTGAGAAGGTTTTGCTATAAGATCGTGTTCGAATGCGAAAGATCGCGTTCGAACGTGAAAAGATCACAAGTGAATGCGAAAAGATCTCGTTCGAACGTGAAAACAATTTTTTCTCTTAACTTTTGGTTGTATCCCCTAAGGGGCTCGCGAAGTTTTCGCGTTCAAACGCGAAAACTTGATTGTGCTGATGCCCATGACTTCTGAGAAGGTTTTGCTATAAGATCGTGTTCGAACGCGAAAGATCGCGTTCGAACGTGAAAAGATCACAAGTGAATGCGAGAAGATCTCGTTCGAACGTGAAAACAATTTTTTCTCTTAACTTTTGGTTGTATCCCCTAAAGGGCTCCGTACATTTCCGCGTAAAAAATTTTTATTTACGTGCAAAAAAACGTTACTCATGCATAAATAACTTTATTTACGCATAAATAACATTATTTATGCATAAATAACATTATTTATGCAGAAATACGATTATTTACGCAGAAATTATGTATCATTCAGGATGACTTCGAGAAATAGATAAGTTTTTTTTTAACAATGTCACTTATCAGCCACTATGCCTTTCAGAGACTCCGTGCCAACAAGCTACCACAGGACATAAAAAAGGCTCTGGTTCCTGAAACCCTTGTGAAGGCACCGGACCCCCGACACGGAGAGTGCTCGTTCTGCTCGCTTTGGATCAAGTCGAACTGGTTGGAATTATAATCCATACAACATGCAAGTAATCAGATATCAAGCTATACGTGTTGAGAATTAATAGAGCTTACGTATCTTCCTCAGAAATCCACTTGACTTCGTGCTACATGTACGTACGCTTGTGCCTCAGCTGTGACACGTTCGTCTTTGCTTTCGAGCGATTCAATGCATTCCATCTTTGTACAAAAGTGACGAAAACCACATTATCCTCAATGTCAAGGACACCATCATCTTCAACCTGCTTCTTATGACGCCCGTTCGTGTCACAAAAATGAAGCCATTGCAGTACATGTTGTCATGTACGATAACTGTATTAGTTCGACGAGACGGAGATGATTTGATTCCCTCCAGTGCGGTTTCATTTACCCCAACGAGATGTTGCGACCTTTCTGGTATGATATGACGGATATGAACAACTTTTGAACTGATGTAATTATGGCTATGGCATCGAATCCGTATTGTTCTTGACTTCAGGGAAAACTGAATGGAAACTATTGCCTTCATGTCATCTACTTTTCGAGAAACTTTGGTTTTTGTCTTGCAGAACCGTTCAGAGGTTGGTATATCTTAGCCATATAAAAGCATTAGGTTCGATATGACAGTTTTTTTCCTGCTCATTCTTCTAAGCCACACGGACAGGAAGCTTTCATTCACAACTTTCGCATGGATTCCTTATATGAAAGGACAGAACGATCGAATTATTTTCCTGCATGTTATGATGTAGTTTGAAGTTCAAAACTGAAATTCTGACGAATCCGCTCAGTGTAAATGCATGGAATTTACTAATCTATTCACCGGTATATATGGTGTGTATTTATGCAGTGTGTTTCAAAATGTAAACCATGATATTTTTATGTACCTACATCTTCATGAAACATCCAAAATATTGATCACGATATATGCACACAATATTACGCCAGTATCCTGATTTCGCAATGTATTCTGGGTTTGTATGTTATCCACAATATGGTCCAATAATCTATTGACAAGGTCCATCGTCGATCACACGAGGTACACGAAAGCCTGAAACTTATCAGGAGTGGAAGTGTTTCCTGATTCCTATGTCTTTTTTTTTTTTTAAAAAAGCTGGTCATGCTTGATGAAAATGCCCAAGTTTGGACATTTCGAAAATTTTCTGTTCACACAATTTGTCCTTCTAAATTTATGCATTGAATTCCATAATTGTACTACTCTGACGTAAATATGTTTGATAGCCATTGATTTCGATTTATAATTGTACTATTCTGACGTAAATAAGTTTGATAGCCCTTGGTTTTGATTTGCACAAGCCGTCATTTTAATTTTCTGATTCTTTGCCTAGACAGTAATGCTGGTCCGCATGCAAGTTATTGTGTGTTTGAGCTTTTCCCAATCGAGTTTGTATTTCGACATTGGATTTTATTTTCTTCTCGGGGGGGGGGGGGGGGGGGAGTTCAACAATTTCTAGCTTTCCCTTCAAAACATATTAAGTATGTAGCTTCCACGATACTTGAAGATAGAGCTTAAAAAGTCACATGGCAGCTGGCGGTGCACAAGAAACTCTTGGGACAAAGGAGGGAAATGACGTTCCATTGTAGTTAAAACAGTTAGAAGAATTCAGGAACTGATAGCCCAAGAACACATCGTCTGGAATTCTACTCGGTTCAGCTAGAAGCCAATTAGAGAGCACTGATTCCTGACCGGTTGAGCCTCTCCATGCTTTTGCTCCAAAATTACCATGGTGAAAATCCAAGGAAAGATGAGAGGATGAAGGACAAAGCACAGCTAAGCGTCGCCGTGGTAAAAGGAAGTAAATATCTTTTAGGTTCATTCTCATTCTACCTTGTGTATTATGCTCCTGATTTGTCTAGGAACTTACTTATGATGATAATTTCGACCTTGGGCCTCCAACTGCTCGGCATCCTCATCACGACAAGAAGAAAACAGGGGACTGAACTGGACCCAACTGAAAACTTCTGGCTAAAAATTGGCTGTGTAGTGCTTGACAATGCTCGGGTGGCTCAGAGCGAGAATCCTTCAAACCAACATCAACAAAGGAGAAATATCTCTGAAACTGAGGTCCTTGTGATCCAGTCCCCACATCACCGGCGTAATTTTGGTACGCCATCGATAAACATTGGACAAACACAAATTGTCCCGTCAGATAGTGTCCGTAACCTAGGGATAATGTTCGACTCAGACCTCTCCATGACAAGTCATGTCAACCATCTCATAAAGACGTGTAACTTCCATTTGAGAAACATAGGACGTACACGGACCTACCTGACATTTGCTGCCTGCCAGTCTGCTGTACTCTCTCTGGTTGTGTCACGCCTGGACTATGCCTGCACTGTGCTCTTTGACATCCCAGAATGTCAGTGTCGCCGCCTACAAAACGTCCAAAATCGTGCTGCTCGCCTCCTGACAATAAGAACTGGATCTCGGGAGCATATCACGCCAATATTAGCGCGTCTACACCGGTTTCCGATTGCGGCTAGGATTAAATTCCGTATTTTGGTCCTCACATTCAAATGTCTCAGTGGTCAAGCTCCAGGATACCTTGCTGGTATGCTGAAGACCTATGCCCCAGCACGCATGCTGGGGCAATTTTATTATACAATTTACTAGTCATTCCCATCAAATAACTGTCATTGTAAAGTGTCCTGATAATATAATAATAATAATAATAAACGCCGCTCACTCGTGGAAACTGGAACCCTACTGGAGAAATTACCATTGAAAAGTTACCACATTGCTGCTCATTTTGTCGCTGCGTATGGTTTTACATGGAGCTGATTCACGCAGGCGACGAGAAACAATTAGTTAATAGATCAGCCGGAGAAAGTGAAAGTGCAATTGGACCACAAGTATGCTTCACAAAGGTGCAGAGCGCTTCCTCTGGATCCATGATGACCTACAACGGTATCCACTCTAATATTTCATGAACTTGATAAAGCTTCTGGCATGTCCAGAAAAATGTACACCAGAACAGTGCCAGCTATGTATACACATAGCATACACATGTATACACATGTCCGAGTATACACGGACACAGTCCATCTCTACACGATGAGCTGCCAGGCCCTCACTGATGAAAGGACAAGTTTATGGGACAGAGTCTTCGACTGTCTAGACTGTGACACTGAAGCTGGATTTGTAGAAATAAGTGATAATGGTCAGTTGGACATCTTTCTATCAAAATATGATTATATATTTACTCTTGCCTAAGAACATACTATCCTCAACGAAGGTGCAGCCGCCGAACTCATCACACTTATATATGTCATGTAAATTATCTTGTAGAATTGTAATTGTTTGCAATGTTTGATCCGGAATCCGTGAAATCATCCATCCATCCATAATCTCCAGCAGCGTATCTCCTATTTGGGGAGGTTTTCTATTTCCCTAAATAATTTAGGGAATGTTAACACAGAATTAATCTCTATTGGCCTTAGTGGCCGGGTAGCGTGACTAGTATATTATTGGCTGTTGGGTTTGTCACTTCCGCCTGTGTGGTATAAAAGCCCCCTCTCTCTGGCCTCAGTCTCTTTTTCTCTCCATTTACTTGCCCACCCGCCCGACCCTTAGAATGTCGCATTGCAAATCTCAAGATATCAATTTTAAAGGGGTTTTATTGTATACATTCAACGCAACGGTATTTCGCATTTTATCATGTATGATCTACAAATCGCCTGTATACAACACAAACTATGTGTGTATTTGAATGTATGCATTATGTATAAATGTATGTATTTGAATGTATCATTATGTATAAATGTATTCGGTTGTATGATTATGAATGTGAATGTGGGATATTAGTCTAGTGCCCTGATGTGGTTAATAAAATTTGCCCACACTTTAGAGTTGTTATTTTCGTACATTTATGCAGTAGCATTTAAATCAGGTTTTAACTTACAACCACAGCACCACCCGGCATCTGTAAAAGAGAAAACATCATTTCCTCCCAAACGTAATCCTAAAGGCCAAGCTTAACTAGATGTATCGTTAAGCTAGCAGAAATGAACTCGAGAGAAGGTACACACAGCAAGATAGCTCTTTTCTGTAGCAAGGAATGGCAAAGGAATATTGATAAGGCATGATCGCTCGGTTAGTCGCCTTGGGGTATCTGGGTTGTTTGAATCTTGAGCTCTTTTGCTCATCATAGGTCGTACAATCCCATACAATTCGAACAATTTGCATCTTTTGTTCGGAACGCCAAGGTAAGGATCTGAATGTTTGTTTCCGTTCGGCACCTTTCTAAGCCTTCAATGATTCAAAATATACATAAACCAATTTGCTGGTTATAAAGACAGCAAATAATTGTGATGTTAGTAGAACTAATGGGTGAGTTGCGATTGGGTGCACCAAAGAATTTGAGCAAATAACGTGCTCTGGTAATTGTATATACAAGGAAAGCGAGTGTTTAACGTACTGAAGATATCTATGTGGAGATATGCGGCATGTTCAGTCAACACATCTCTTTCTGGAGGGAACGAAAACTTCCTAAACCTTGTCTTCGTTCTCTATCCATGGGTAAACATATCTGCTCACCATGTTTCGTGACCAGGCCTTCGCGAATCAATGAGAAAGTGATTCCCTTCAATACATGCTTACACGCGGTCCATAGTGACATTTGCATTTGGCTTCTTTGCAACAGTATCCGTCAGGTGGTTCTGTTTCAACAACCAGCTTATGGTCCTGTTTGGGTATTTAGTGCATGGTTACGACTAGGTTCCAATTTCTGTGAATAAGCACCTCCTGCAGTTGGTCACGAATGACGAGAGACCATCTGTGCATTATCATGATATACCTAGCTATAGTTGGGGGGGGGGGGGGGATTGTGAGATGGTACTCAGTGAACGGTGTTTAAACAATGTCAATATTTTATTTTTATTGCTTCTATAAACTAGGCATTACTTTATTTTTTAAAATGTTCTTCGTCTAGTCAAATAATACTTTCTAGTTATTCTAAGAGTAAGAGTAAAATAGTAGTCTTGTTCTTATTTTATACTGAACTTTTTAGTATGTGAAATACGGGCTTATCATTCCAGATGTGTTTCTCTGCATTCATTTCCGGCACCGAAGCGGCCCTGTTGAGTTCAAACTTTCTTTATTTGTTTTGACGCAATATTCATCTTCAATCAACAGTGGCAAACAGTGGCCCAACAGTGGCAAAACTATTTGTGCAAAAACTGACTCATGACATCGTGGCAGTTGTGGTTGGTCACCACATTTTTCAACTGTTCTAAGTGTGTCCAAGCTTTGCCCAGATGGCCCATTACGTGTATGCATGAGTTTGATTTGACCCCTACCCTACCCTACTATCAGTTTTTGAAATCTGGTTAAACTTGGGTTGGGCATTAGTCTACCATATTCTGGTCTACAGTAAGAACTTCCTACTCACTTGAGTCTGGATAGAGTTTGATTAGGAATCTGTTCTTTGATTACATAATCCCACGAATATTACTTGAGTTATTTTCCCATATATCCTTTTTGCCCCTTGGATAACATTTCGACTTTGTGGCTTCCAATGGATGGAAGCGTTCAGAGTCTAATTCTGAATCAGAATCCTCAAATCTCCCTTTGTGATTCTCGTGCAGTCAAAGGCTTGTCACTTTACAACTACTTTTCTCTAGAGGGTCATTGTCACTGTCACTGTCATTGTTGTCCACTGAGTCACCACTCATAGAACGAATCAGATATGTAGTTGTTCGCGTCTGAAAGATCATCTAGAATTTTGACTGAATAAACATTCAAAGATTAAGATTTGTGTCGCATTAATTTCAGGACCACGATCATGACCTGAGGAAGTAGATCTAAATATAGTAGATGGGTCTGTATTCTAACTGTCATCGAGATTATGACCCTAATGACTGACTGAGTTTTGTCTTTCTATCAGATTTTTTGGCTGGCTTTCGGCATCAGAGGTCTCACCGAGACAAGGTATCACTACATACCAATGTGCTGTTTAAAGGAAGCTCAATTCACATGAGAAACAATATTTGTCTGCTCAAACTTCGATGGCGGTTCAGCGGTTCACCTGCTCAGCGTGAATGCTTTCTCTTGAAGGCCATAGGTGGCGCTGTGCTAGGGACAATGAAACATCAGATCCACAATCCGTTTATCAAATGGAATTGCTAGTTATGTCTTTTTTTCTGTTCCATCTGCCGTTTAGCGAGAATAATCATGATACGATTATCTTTCATTTGGTGAGCAAAACTACATGTATGATTATCCAGGCAATCACATTCATCTTTGATTTCTCAAAAGTGTATCTTTTTTTCAGGCTGATAGCTACCGTCAATTACTTTATGACATCCAGTTATCTCCAATATCATGCATCCCTTATTGGCAAAGAGTATAGGACAGTGTCCTATAGTAACATGAATTGATGTCAAGGCGACGTATACCCCAATGTACGGTGCCCCTAATATGGCATGAGAACATTATTTTGGAGCAAGCTTTATTTCGTCCCGACGAATTAGTATGTCGTCTGGAAGAATTAACACTTCGTCTGGATGAATCAATATTTCGTCTCGACGAATTATTATTTCTTCTTGACGAAATACTATTTCGTCTGGACGAATTATTATTTCGTCTGGACGAATCATTATCTCGTCTTGACTAAATGATGGAAAAATGAGATAATTATGTGGCGATTTGGCCCAAAGATCGCGGCAGGTGTCTTTGCTAAACACTAATCAGTTTTACGGTCTATTTTTGGAAGCTTCAGCTCGAAGCACGCGTTGCCATGGCAACGCCCTCTAATCCTCTCTCGCCCAGTAAACTATAACAATGGTTTGACCTAGATCTCCTTCGTGTCTCGTGTACTGGGTTATATATGCTCTGGTACCGTTTTGATTTGGGAAGTTGTCTCAGAGCAAGGCGAGAGAGACGACGGGGAGCTCAGCCATGAGCTCTACGTCCTCGATCCGTGGCTAAGGCCCTCGCGGGCCCTGGGGACGACTTCAATAGGGGGCCCGGGCTGGGGTAGACCTTGATGACTCGGGGGCGCACGCCCTCTGGATCACCGGTCTTCTCCACCCGGGATGGTGCGACACAGGCTCTGGCAGACTGTCGGGCTGTCTGGGGTTCCATCCCCGAGGCGGACCGCAGCGAGCCAAGCCTCACAGTTAACACCACGGTGATGATCGTGTATCTGAGTGGTGTCCGCATGTTTGGGCACGTTGGGCGGGCTGCTACCTGGTTAATGTTCTGATGATAGAGTAATGACTGCGCCCGCAGTGACCCTCGGTGAGCGGCTTCTCCGCAAGGATCTGAGGATAGCGGGTGCTCGTCCGTGATGACCTGTGGTGAGAGGACTATCCTCGAGGATCCCGGATAGCGGACGACGTTAAAACTTTACAATTATTACACCTAGCAGTCACTCGATCAGCTACGATTCTGTGCAGCAGGTTGATACGTCATGGTTTGAAACAGTCATGTAGAGATATGATGCGGATGAAAACATTTTCACTCCGTCAAATATCACCAGCCTCAACCTCCATCAGTTTGTCAGGCTGTGATATCAACGAGGTAGAGGTACCTTCTACGCCTCACAATCAGCCATATTCATTACCCCCGACCTTTGCGACGGTGACCCACCATCGAGTGTCAGGTTTGTATCTAACAGAGACGCAGAGGTCTAACAAACTTTTCAACAATTGAAAGAACCTGGTCTTGGCATCAATTAGCGAGGGTCTTTGAGGGTGAACTGAACATTTGTTGTTCAACCCGAGTGAGAATGTGAAGAACACAAGTATGATATCAAACACCAAACAATCTGCAAGACTAAACTCAAAATCCAGCATAAGTGCAGGACATATTACGGCTCTTCACAAGATCTTCAAAGGTTTCAGAGCAACACGTTCCAGCCCAGACTGCTGTCATGAACTGTTCCATGGATATCGCGAAGTCCCTTGGACAAGTGTATACCATCAAAAATTCTCGAGCATTTGTATTCAAAGGCGAAGCAGTTGCAGAGATTCAAACCAGAGGAATCCAAAATAACATCAAAATTCTTGGAGAGTTTCATATCAAGGTGAAATTCTCCAAAGTTATTGGAGATACACATGTTTTATTCAGGTTTGAAAAACATATTGGGTCAGGAAATGAGCAACAACAAAAAAGGCTGAGGTTGGACAAAACGCATGTGAACAAAGCAATTTCCCCTGAAATAGGTTCTTTGGGGGGGGGGGGGGGGTATCTCTGACCACACAAAAAGTCCACTCGAATCCACCCATGGTAATACTGATATTAACTGAAAATCCAAAATGGCTGCCACTGCAGATCGCTGAATATTGAAACAGTCATAACTTTGTTAAAAATCATCGTAGAGATATGAACGAAGTGTCCAGTCCTACTAACTATGAGGTGCTGTTCCATTTAAAATCATTTTTGATGAGATGAAAAGCAGTCTTTATGATGAAATTCGTGAAAAATCAAAGTTTCAGTCCAAAATGACCCCAGAATGATCCATATCACTTTTTAGTTTTGTGTTATTATACATACATGTATGCAAACACAATAGACATGTTTTTACACAACATGCTGAACACAATAACATTTCCATAATTGCGAGATTCGTCATCACATGGAATGCAAAGCTCGCTCTGCACAGTGGTGTTGTAATAAACCTATGTCAGATATGATATTTTCATCATAAATATTTTTAATGTTGGACAATAATAGAAGCACAAAAATGTAACTAGCAAAGTGATGTTGAATGATCCAGTTATACATGTACCAACATAACTACACCCTCACGATCTAAGGAGTTTAACAATAAATGATTCTAATTCATTGCGAATTGTACCATTTTTATATTGTGGTCAATAATGAACTTACCTATTCAACTTAACATATTCAATGGCAGTAATTTTTTCACAGCCACCAGCTCTATACTTCTGCACGCATTCAGTGTCATGTATTTTGAATTCCTGCCATCTGGATTGATCACAGACTTCAAACTTGACCTGACAGATCTACGGCTGCAGAGCTTTGAGTTTTGCCCCCAAATTCAACCATGCAAATGTACAATTTTACTCCTAATGGCTCTTTTTGGGGGGTTCATGAGTTTCCCTGTCATTTTTGTTTTCTCTCACTTCGTATGCCTGATATGACTTTCTGTCCCCGGACTATGAGATTGGATAACGGACCCTGTTTTGTTTGCTCGGAATACTTAATACTGGGTATTGATTCCACGTCTATTTCTACTATTTGTTCCATCATTGTTTATAAATATATTCCAATATAGTTATAAATATATTCCAATATAGTTATAAATATATTCCAATATAGTTGAGCTTGGTTCGGAATTATAAGTACGTTTTCAGCTAGGAATAGACTTGATATGTTATAATACATAAACAAAACATTACATGCATCTTGGGGGAATTTTGTCATTGATCAACTGGTTAGTATATAGAATATGAGGAATAATAACTGGTTTGCCGTGACGTTTGTGAGGAATAATTAAAAATAAAAACTTGCGAATATGTCTTCACTTCAATTACCTGTGTGTCAAAAGCATTTCTGGGAAATGTCAAATTTGGGACGGACACCACTTTGGATGTTTATGCTCACATTAAGGACTGATTGCACGTGAGATACCAGAGACTAGAGTGAGGTACTTTCCCATTGACTTATAATGTGAACCTAAAGGTAACGTGAACTCGTACCCCAAAGTAGGTGGACACACACATATATAATCATGGATGCTCTAGGCAGCCTTAGAGCGTAGACCATGTCTTTAGAGCGTTGACACGCCACAAGCGATACAATAATACATTTTTTCAACCATGAGCCGTTTGAAGTATTTGGAATCCCCAGTTCAAAAAGTGTTGCTGTACATGGGCCATAGGTTAAATTGTGATCAATGTTTGGACACTACATATTTGTGGGCCACATCCGTGGGACAGGGCATATTTCTGAACAATCAGACTCATATGGATAATTGGACAGTATGAGCTTGTATATTGGTATCTCGGACACTGCATCGAATCCCCATTCTAAAATAAATAATATGGTCAATATTTGACAGAAACATTATTTCACTCACCATGTGTCGGCATCAGCTTCCAAAAAGTTAGTGTTACGGCGTTGATAACAACATGACTTGACCCTTAAACGATGAAGCCAGAGCCTGTTTTGTGTTAATTTAGTGGCATCTCCATTGATGACTCTGTTCTGAACAGATCGTGAAAAAAATAATAAGCTGCACATTTGGGCGGGGTTTGGGGCTGGTTTGAATTTTTGCAACTGCTAAGGGGCCCCAGGAGCCAGAACCTTTTTTATGTTCTGTGGTAGCTTCGTGGCCTCCCTTGAGCATACATTTCAAACAAACTCACTGTGATCAACCTGTTCTCGGTGATCAACCTGAATGCGTGCAGAGCCATAGTATGTATGTATGTAACCTTAAGATTATACAGGCCGAGTCTATCAATTGTGGATTCAATGACAAGAAGGAAATTGATATCCTTGAGATTGCCATAGAAATGACCTCAACAATCAAGGCGATAAAGAACAGCTTAGTCACATTTGACCAGTCCAAAAGCTATAACCTTACTTATTCCGGTGACAGTATTTGGATTTAGTCCTATTCATTCTCAGATTAATATTCGACAAGCCTTGCCGGGATGATCACGTGGTTCATATAGTAGGATCATACGCACTATTCTATCAGGTGTACAGTAGAGACAACTATATTTAATACACTGTCTGCCCCTGCCGCCAGTGTGTCTTTGGATAAACTATTTGGTCGGGATTTATTTCTATTGCAAAATGTTGTATTTTACGTTTGTTATTGGCATCATCAAAATCTGATTGTATTGGTGGTTTAGATTGATACTTACATTCAATACAGGCTGCTGTCATTTTCACGATGCCAAAGAATTAGGCCTATAATCATTATGAGAGCACACCAACTGTTCACGGTTGTTTGCTGCACAGGGGTTTTGTCGTGAAAGAAGCAAATCACAGGTTCAACCAAATTCCGTATGATCAAGGGTTGGAACACATCAACAAGATGAGAAAAGTGAGTGGTAGCCTGGTGGGCATCACAGGGATATCCGTACCATACTATTATTAGAACATTTGTTGTAAAGGCCCTATTTCAAACTTAGTTGGAGATATACGGACCTTGTTCCCACATAGCCTCTGAACTGCTACGAAAAGGATATGTTTAACCAAGACTAAAAGCTGCGTTTCAGAAATTCTATGGACGTCATCACGATCTGGTAAATAAATAAATCAAACCCGTGGGTATGGTATGCAGCAGTACTTGTTTGCATATTTTCAAAATTCAGGACGGGTGTCACATGCAAGGCAGGAAATGTTCACTCTTTCCGGAAATCACCTCTTTATGGTCATATATATTGGGTTTCATGAAGTTCCATACAATTTTCTCGACTTTGCCTGACACTGGTCACTTCGTGATCAGATATTAAATGGACTCGGTTTTGTTGGCTCGGATACTTCATACTTAGGCAAAAGCTTCCTGTTTGTGGATATATTTGTTTATAGGATGCGGCTTGCTCATGCAACATGGTCAATGTTGGCCTGCAGCTAGATGCCAGTGACATCATGGAATGGAACCACAAAGAGCCTCGTCTATCCCGTTTATGACGAGATGAGAGTGACGCCTAAAGATTAGGCCTGATCTGGTCTGTGTGACGCATTCACGAAAGAATCTCCTTCTTGGTCAATATTGTGACTGGCGATATGTAGCGACACTGGACATAAAGATGCTTCACTGGATGATTTTGTGAAAAGACAGGAGCGCATATTCTGAACCAATTCGTAGACGCGACAGACTGATCAACAGAGAATACAGCTTCCACAGAGTTATGCATGAAGTCAACAGCAAAACAGCAGGGTATGCTCACTGTATAAGGAACACCTGATTTACTATCACATCAGTGGCCTTTTGGTTTGTGATTGGGTAATTATGTACTTGTCATACATCAATCCATGGGTTTTGTTTCGGAAATCTAAATTATTTCCATAGGTTATTGGGCGTTTGTGTATTAAGGATGCTTATCAGTCAGGATCCATGCCTTATCAGCAGAATTCTGGTATGTTTTGTTTGGCCTATAACTCTGCAGTTTGGTAATGGATTGAGCTGAAAATTGTTGTGTAGGTTGTATCCACGACTACAATGCTTGTCCAAAGGCCATATTGAAGACCCAGTCGATATTCATACAGATCCTGAACGTTATACACCGCCAATCAAATGTAACTTACATAGAAAACTGACAGCGTTTTAGGGTACAGTTTTTTTTTACTATGGTTAGATTACCTATCATAGAACAATAACCTACTGTCTGCTTTGGGATTTACCTAAACACTTGATGGGAGTTTGGTGGTCAAAATAGCATGTTATATATCATCCGCATTAAAAATACACTGGGCAAAAGAAATTGATTGTCAATCGTATTAATAACGTCTATATCCGTTGGCATTGTAAACTCAACCGCGAACTACATCAAGAATTCAGCGACTCTAATATTTTCTAAGTACAGTATAGAACCAAAATCACAACAACATCTCACTCCTGAGTACAACGGTCTCGACAGCTGAGCATTGACGGTATTTGCCATACGAATAATCCGCTGATCTGTACTTAGCGCTTCACTGACCAGCGGCACAAGACATTTTCGCGGGATCGCAATAGACATACACATTTGCGCATCAATTGTCGATGACATGATTATCGATGGGATACTTAAAATTTAAGGGTAGGTTATTGATCACGGATATGTGCACTCGCTGCAGTTAAGAAACTACACCATGTAATGCTTCGTGTACGCAACGTAAGTTACATTTGTTCAAGCAAAATTCAACTGCATTTATATACTAATTTATCAATGAAATCTTCAATCTGTTATTCAAGTCAGCTTCATAGACATATACAGAATATATATTCCGAATTTCATGTAAGTTTGTTATGAGACGGCCGAGATATGAACCAAAATTGCACGTGGTATGAGACCATTGAAATTACGTGGATCGTGCCCGATACTTAATCTTAATTGACCTTCGAGTTGTTTGTTCGAGGGATTACTCTCGGCAATATTTCCGAGGTGTAGGCTTCACAGGAAAGGTGTTCAACCATGACAGTCGTAATGTGTACAGCAGATACAATTACAATTCACATACTGTAGCCCATAAGTACATTCATCCTTTTGAATTAAATACTGTTCATCGAGTAACCTCGCAAGTTTGTATTAGCCAATATGGAGGGAACAACAGCCGGATGTGTGCTGCTTTTGTAGCGTTAGACAATGAAGATTGTGACATCAGCTCTTACATGTACTTCGGTTTTATCATTTTCAGTAAAAGTTTTCAGACCGTAATCCTGAAACTGGAATTGACCAGCTGTCCATTCACTTATATGTCATTTCATATGTCATTTTTCGACCTATTTCTCAGACGACAAAATACACTCATAACACGACGAACGACAGGATTAGACTGTACAACAAATAACTAGTAATGCTAGTAAAACTCACGGGTGAGATGCACTCGGGTGCACCGAGGTGTTTGAGCTTATGGATGTTCTGCTCAAAGTATTCATCTCACAGAAAGCAACACCCTAGATGTTCCCATTATTTTGATCACAAACAAAGTATACATATATACGCAGCAGCCTACGGTGGTTTCTATCTGCCAAAATTTTGAGTTTTGCTCCCGAGCAAAGATTCGAAGAAGAAATTAGAAATACAGCCAATTTCAATGCATCTAAATATTTTCGATGCGTCTAAAACTATTCTCGATGCGTCTAAAACATTTTTTTATGCACGTTGATGCACCGAAAATAGTTTTAGATGATAGTTTTAGTTTTAGACCCCTCTGAGAACGACATGTACTCTGGCAGTGACCACTCCCAGAAGACTAAATCCAAACTATGAAGCGCTTTGAGAATGTGTATAACGATGATAAAGCTCAATATAAGAACCGATTATTATTATTGTGGCGATTTTGCCCAAAGATCGTGGCAGGAGTCTTTGCAAAACACTAACCAGTATTACGGCCTATTTTTAGATCGCTCCCGCTCGGAGCGTGCGTTGCCCAGCAACGCACTGTACTCAATCGCGCCCAGTAAACTATAACAATGGTTTGACCTACTATCTCATCCCGCCTCTTGGCCCGATATATACGCGAGCATTGGCTTGGTCTGTGAGATTGTCCCAGAGCAAGCCGAGAGGCAGGACGAGAGGCTCGCCATGAGCTTTACGTCCCTGTGTCTTGGGTAAGGTCCACGCGGGCCCTGGGGACGATTTCCATTGGGGGCCCAGGTGGTGGAGACCGTTGCTGACTCGGGGGCTCACGCCCTTTGGACCACCGGTTTCTTACCACCTGGGGTGGTGTGACACAGGCTCTGGCAGACCGTCGGGCTGGCTCAGAGTTCCATCTCTGTGACAGTGCCTTCGGCGAGGCCGGCCAGCAACATGCCCACGTGTACGGGTTCCGTGGTGCCGCTCCCATGGCATCTCGGGCTCTACATACGGCTACATTACCATAACTGTGTAATATGCATGTTGTAGTTAAGGAGTTGGTGAGATGCATTTGTTATGTCGTAGTGTATGACGGTCGGACTCGTTCCGGGCTGACTGTACCTGGTTGTAGTGTTCCGAAGAGTAGTGCCGGACGCCCTGTACTTTACATTATATTATTATTATATTATATTATCCATGAAATCATGTCTCGGTTCATCCTCCATGAGTATGTATGTGTGTGTCCACCAAGTTTGGGGTTACGGGATTGTATTGTTTTAGCGAATTTGTTACCTTTAGGTTCACATTATAAGGCAATGGGAAAGTATCTCACTGCAGTCTCTGGTATTTCACGTGCAATCAGTCCTTAAGGTGAGTATAAACATTCAAAGTGGTGTCTCAAATTTGATATTTTCCAGAATTCTTTTGACACAGGTAATTGAAATGTACGTTGGCTTCTATCTGCCAAAATTTTGAGTTTTGCTCCCGAGCAACGATTCAAAGGAGAAGTTTAAAATAGAGTCAATTTCAACACCACTAAAATATTTTCGATGAGACTAAAACTATCGAAAAATGGTTTTAGACGCATCGAAAATGTTTTAGCGCATCGAAAATGTTTTAGACGCGTCGGTAATGTTTATGACACGTCTGAAATTTCTATGACGCTTCGGAATTGTTTTCGATGCGTCTGAAATTTTTTCGACGCGTCAGAATTGTTTTCAAAGCGTCGATAATTATTTCCGACGTGTTAATATTTGTATTTTTAATTTTAGCTGGAGCAAAAATCTAAACCACTAATTGTGGCAGATAGAGGCCACCGTAGAAATGAACATATATTCGCAAGTTTTTTTTATAGCACAACAATATTCTGCTCAATTCCATACCCCAGA
This sequence comes from Terebella lapidaria, assembly GCA_949152475.1. Taxonomy (NCBI): domain Eukaryota; kingdom Metazoa; phylum Annelida; class Polychaeta; order Terebellida; family Terebellidae; genus Terebella; species Terebella lapidaria. The sequence continues at coordinate 26,869,081 of OX424566.1, read as the reverse complement.
CATCACTGTGGTGAGACTGGATGCACTAACGATCGTTAGTGCATCTCGCAATGGCGAACCCACTCGCGGTTCGTTTGAATTTTCTTCATTTTCCCGATAATTACGATTGTGATCGATACACACATACATCTGCTGATTCTTATGCGCACGAAACAACCGTTCGTTGCAAATACATGGCGATTTATGTTGGTTTGAGCATGAAAAACTCGTCTGAAAAAATCCGAAAGATTCCCTAACGATTGTTTTTGTAAAATCAAAGATTCCCTAACGAACATGTGAAGATTCCCTAACGATCTTTCCTTTATTAATTCAAATCTACGTTATTTAAATGTTAAACGTGAAATAAAGTACCAATTGACATGCATTGATGTGTACAGATGATCTTCCAGTACAGATTTCCTATTTTTAATGTGATATTCGCTAATTTATGTCGCATAAATCAACGAATTCACAATGGTGTATGATATGGGCCTATTACAATATACACGTATTAGGCCTATATCGTTAAGGAATCTCACTTTTGTCGTTAGTGAATCTTATCGCTAATTCTTTTCCTCAACATTTCTAAACAAAGAAGCATGATCTGTTTTAAATAACTACGCATGCCTTTGACCAAAACACTAAGCTACCTCCAGAGTATCCATTTATCACAAATGGACCTGTCATTTGATAAATTACGATTGAAAACCAAACTGACCGTGTTTACTGTCCGCCATTGCGGGATGCACTAACGATCGTTAGTGCATCCAGTATCACCACGGTGAGACATGTCATTCATTGACATCATCTGCAATTAAACCAGCTCAGGAAAGTGTTTTGTCAAGTGTTTTGAGTGGACACTTGTTTATCATGCCCCCCCCCCCCACACTTCATACACACACGGTACACAAAGCTAGGAAATGATGACCTGGTATGATGATCGAAGAGGTTCTTTTAATGAACAACATAAGGTTGCAGCAATAAATCCGCCCATCAGAAGTGCAGAAAGTTTGTTTTCAGTAATGCAAATATATCAAGGTTTTATGATTGAGCCGCTCCTAACTTAGAAGCGGTTGAATCATACTCAATAACTCAATCAACCATCACCGAGTTTACTTGTTGTCAAGGATGAGCAATAGATTGTGAAAAGGACGATTGAGTCACACTAAGTGGACATCACTTATCAGAAAGCTATACTTCAAAGTATTGTGATATCAGCTGCACTCGGTCCTACGTAACCAAAGATTTTTAATTATATGTAGACATACGTTAGAAATTCAATATTTATGTAAACATATGCAAACAAATAATCATTATGCTTTGAAATGATAATTTTAAAATAATCTGGTGCATTCCTAACCACTTCAACATACATGTGACTGAAAAAGTTCATGAAGCCGATGCCAAAATATCGGCTTTGTTTCCTGGAGAGAAAGTAATTTCCGAACAAGCCTGCAGGTGGCGCCTCAGTTCTTAAAATTATTAATCCACGAAATGCTCACCAGATGTCAGTACCTATGATGGAAGCAAAAGCTGACAAGACGATGAATATATTCATGTTATGGTTATGCAATAAAATTTCAGGCTGGAATACTGTTTGTGTTTTGTGACACGACCGAGGGTAATACAGCTCATGTGGTACTTTCGCTTTTGCCAGTGTAGCAAAAAATATTGTTGTAGGTCTGGTGTAGAACATAAACTGCTTTCAAAACTGATTATGTGCATTTACTTATCTCATTTAGAACATTTTTAAATATGATCAACACGTCCTGGCCTAATACATTTTACTTTGTCGTATGGGACATGTGTATTTACTCATGTATTTAAATAATATTCCACATCGAATTTGTTGAATGCTACCTGATGCTTAACGGCAATCATATTGTTCGAAATCTCTAGAATTATTAATTTTTATCATGTGTTGCACCCAATCGATTTTAACAGGTATGCAGTGTATGAGACCTCAATAAAGAAAACACATTTCTTCTAGTTTTATTTATTGGCAGAACATTTTTTATGGACGGTACAATTGTTCCTTTCACAACCTTATTGGTATTTTCGCCTGCTGCATTTTACAAATTCACTTTCCATTCATTTGATTCACAATGCACATATATCACGTCACATAACTCGATAGGAGTCAACATTCGATATCACAAATACTAATCCTGTTCCATCATTGGCAGCATTGAAGATGAACGACAGATTGACGGGCTGATGGAATATATTTTGCTCTGGTGAATTTGTGACAAGAAAACATTACCGATGATTTTCTAAGAGGGAGATTTTACATAGTCTTCTCGTGAGAAACATATTTGCATATTACCCTGTCAGAACGATTGCTCCATTTCCCGTAATTACGATAGCATATTTTTCTTATCGATGTATGATCAGTTTTACAATGATATTCAGATAAAGGAGATTTTTTCTTGTACATGGTACAATGTAAATGATGATTTCATATTGTGTTCAAATATGCAAGAGATATACATATATAAGCAATCATATTCCTGGGATAATATTCAAGCCAAAAAATATTAGAAGCCAAAAGCTGATACACATCAATCACAATCTAAGCTACATGCATTCGCGAGCGTATCAGTACTTTGCATGGGTTATAAAGCTGAATTCCAGCAAGAGTACGGTCTCTAATCATTATCGTTATGAAGTATTTTAATTATTATGTCATAAAGTAGTATGTTTTCCTTTCATGATTCCCAGAGATAACTGATAACTATATTGAAACAAATATTACATAGGCATAATTTTGACTGGACATCTGATGAGAAGGGATAATTTCCAAATAAATAAAATATATTAAGCAAGATTATCTAGGCACAATACTTGCAGACGTGGAAAATATTATGTAGTTTATACATGAAATTTGTTGGAAATGTTCGTTTCCGCATAACAATAGTAATTGTTTATTGATATCACACGTGCTGCATGCATACATAGTATTACATACAAAGAAGATGCATCAAATAACGACGAAACATCTTGTAACATCCAGCCCTCGGAGAAGTTATTAGTGACAAAGGAGCCATATTTTTGTATACCATAACCTCTGTAGAATCATATTGATGATAACATTCGTGTGATGTTTCTTCGTAACAGGAAATTTCGTAACATGCTTCGGTATTTCAACACGTATACACAGACTTCAGTGTGACTGAGAACTGACTTAGAACTTTTTTTCGAAGAAGCACACCGATATATTTCTGACATCACCCACAATATCTGCCATGCGGTCACTACGGATGCACACTTGGGTGTCGCTTCTTTGGGCCAATTCCTTCTCTGGCCAGTCCGCAGTTGTCTCCAGAGCACATTCCTTGCCCACGACGAAGTCAGCCTCTCCGAGGGTCTTCTTCAGCTCAGCTGGTATCTTGGAGCGTCTTCGATCTTTCCCACATCGGTTGTAGTTGATGATGTTCTTCCACATCTCCATGTCATCTGTGAGGTCCAGCTTGGTGAACTCTTCCAAGGTGTTGTTTGGGACTTTGAAGGCAACCACTGCTGCTGAGGGAGCGAAGTTTCCATGTTTAGCCCATTTGAGGGCAGTTTGGCCGTTTTCCGTGACATAGAATCCGTACCCATCTGAGAAGTCCTGCTGGCGATTGCCTTTTCCCAGCATGATTCCATTTTCGATTATTCTTTTGCCAGACACAGCATCTGTTCCATGGAAGAACACGACATGTTTCCCATCAGATATTCTCGTTATGAAAGAATTGATGTCGTCCATGCATTGGGCATAGGTTGTTGGAACCTGGATGGTTTCAGACTCTCCTGTTACATCAGTAACTCGACATGTGCTGTTGACAGTCATATCTCCTGAGTCTGGATCGAATGGTCTGGCGTTGTCGTTTAGCAGAATGTCATATTCAAATTCATTCTCAATGAACCGCTGACTCCAATACATCACTGACTGTTGGTACTTCGTTTGCAAGCCATCTAAAAGATCCGAGAATATCTCAGCCTTCGCATCCTTGAATACGCAAGAGATGAAGCGCGACTCCACGTTCTCCAAACTTTCATCCAGAAGGATCTCGTAGATACCTTCTAACATTTGTTTGATCAGGTACTTGTCTGTTTCGTGTGCTCGTTCTTCTTCGTCGATCTCATTCAACTGATGCCTCATCTCTTCACTCAAGCCAAGAATCGAACACAGTATATCATCTTGAGTGGTATCAAAATGGTGCGGTACTTGTTGTGGCAGAACAGTGTCTTCTGATTCGTCAGCTAAGCTATCAAGAAAAGGAATAAAGTTTTCAACTGTATTCGACGGGTTGTACGGTGCAAGTAATTTGTGTATTTTCTCTGATTTCATAATTCGCAACACATTTTTAACGCGAGTCATCGCTTGGCGTATGTTTTCAATTGGTGGTTGGCTAATCGTCGGTAGCAAGGTGTAATGCGCTATGACTTTTTCGAGGAAAATGTTGAACCCCACCAAACCCTCTTTGAGTTCACGTAGACGGGACAGGTTCTTCGGACTTGGACTTGCAGCTGTACTTTCTGATTTTTCTAGCAAGCGTTTAATCATATGTATCAGGATGGAGCTATGGTGAGCTATAACTTCAGTGTTCATCAACACAAGTTGTATAGACACATCACCTGTCTTCGATGGCCTTGCTCTCTGAGACTGTGTTGAAACTGCAGCAGCATATGCTTGAATCCGTGACATGAGCTCTATCATGATTTGTGGTGCAACATACACAATTTTTTGCATCGGGGGTTTCAAGGGAATGACCATTGTGAAAGTTTTATTCACGACCTGTCGTTGGTACTGTTCAAGGACTGGGACAAGATCACACAAGTATTTGTCATTGGTCACTGGCTCAGTTGCCAGATGTTGGAATGTCCCTTTTGGGGCAGGCAAGCTCCGCTGGTGGGGCAACCACCTGTTCACCATGACGGCTTTGTGGTATGGGTATGGAGCAGTTATCACAGCCATCTTCAGTCTGGAACCGACATTTCAAAATACAGTTCGATATCAATTGACACAGAAACCCTCATGGAAAACACTTTGAATGCATGAGTTCACATATTCTAGTGGGAATAATGAAGACGTATCCTGTCATCATCACTTATTGTGAAGAATATAGATCAAATTGTACAATATACTGACCTTTTTGTTATCGTCAGCTTCTATCTCTCATTGGTTCTTTTCGAATTTGCTGGTGGTTCATCCTGCAAAATTATGTTTGTCACAAATGTTTTTCTTATCTTTTGTGCTGACTTCAAATGACCTTCATGGCGAGGCCATATTGTTCACTTGATTCCTAACAAAAACACATACGTACCTCGAATATTTACACTACTTTCAAAACACGGATTCCGGGTAATGACTAAACTCATGTTAAATGAAATATTTGATTCAAAACCCGAATCAAATATTTCATTTAACAACCAGGAACATCCATACGTGGTATCTCAAAATGGCTGACGTGTGTACTGTGCACTATATGCGCATGCGTCATTGCCTAGTGACATGGAAGAACACACCAGAGGGCGCCTTGTAAGTTTCTAGTCTCATGACAACACCAATCACATTACGTCACATCCGTTACAGAGAATTCCCTATTTTTAAAACGGGGGATGCCCTTGGGGGTATTTTGCTATGGCTGGTTGTTGACCCGAGCTGGTTGCATTGCGCACGAACAGTTTCAAGACCACAGCACGCACAGAACGGCTCGGACGACGAACGATATATTGGATGTCAGGCATGAAAATCAGTCTTTTCACGGGGGTCCCTCAGAATTCAGAGCTGTAGCAAAAAATCAAAATTTTCAACCTATATTTTCCCTACTATGGTGAGATGAGTAAATGAATTAGCTAGCTTGTAATGCACATTTCCAAAAAATACATTTCTCAGTGTTTTTCTTCCACGGGGATGGTAATTACTTCCTCTTGGTTTATTTCGTTTAAAATAAGTTATAGTTCATACTAAGTGTATTTTTTGAAATATCAATTGAATAGTATATGATTAGTGTGTGAAATTTGTCACACATTCATTAAATAATCCAGATATACTGGTCAAGAATAGTTGACTGCTCTGGTCAGGAGAAAAGCTCATACTATTGATCAATTTCTTTCACTCCGTCTTGAGTAATTTATCAAGCTAAATATTTTTGACTTATCGAGCCCTTGCGAGATTACAAATAATCGCCATTTTCTTCTGGGGTCAAATATGTCGAGGCATCTTCCACGTCTTGGTTAATGTTATGGTTAAATTGACGTAATATTAAGAACATGAAGGTTAACATAAAAACATGTTAACTCACGAAGTTTTCAACATGGCCGACATAGTATGTTGAATTTGTTTCAACGCACATATCCCAAAGTACACATCGTAGCCTTGTAGTTATCGTATACAACTGTTTTGGATTTCGAATGCTTTTTAGGACAAAAGTAGGTAATCTTGCAATATTTGGGACTAATACACGAACAGAATCTTTTAGGTATTCTGGGTATTTGGTATTTTAGAATGATTTTCAGGTTCAACAGAAAGAAAGGATTTCAGAATCAATGGTGTTGTATTTCAAGTATTCGGTTGTTTTATGTGATAATCTGTTTTCCGAAACTGGCGAAACGACAGTTAAGGGATCATTTCGTTTTATATGTGAAATTTGTCGACTAATGTACGAGGCAACTACATTTTGTAAGAGACTATGACTTGGAATTATGGCTCTGAAAAAATGGACATCAATGTGATATTTCCACTCGTGAAAGTAATCTGTGACCATAGTTTCAATCTAAAGATGAACAGATTCAATACCGGTTGAATAGATAACTGGTCCCTCCAAAAACATTCCGCCATATCTCAGTCAAAAATATTGCTTCAATATTAAAATTATTCCTTTGGTAATGTATGCGATGAACACTGGACGCGTATAATCCACACATTATTGGCACGCGTATGATCCACACATTATTTGTCGCAATGATATCATTAACCAGAAAATGTTCTACACAACCCCGTGTTTCTAACATTAATAACTGGCCAGCCTCGCACTGCGTGCTCGGCGAGGATGGCAATGCCATCTATGTTTAATACAAATTGTAAAATGCTGCTATGAATGTTGAACACCCTATCTGACAGACGTGAAGCACAGATAACAAGATATGTATATAAAACACAAATGATCTATCACCTGGATATAGGTGAAACATTGGCTGCTGATCCTGCCATGGACAGGAACAAATTACGATACTACAATGTGCCCACCCCACTTTGAAAGTAGGTATCAATCTATTACCACAAATACAGTAGATTTTGATGATGCCAATAACAAACGTAAAATAAAACATTTTGCAATAGAAACAAAGCCCGACCAAATAGTCTGTCCAAAGACACACTGGCGTCACCAGGGGCAGACAGTGTGTTAAATGTAGTTGTTTCTACTGTACACCTGATGGAATTAGTATACAACTGCCCAACAACCTATGAAAATATTTTAGAAATCCGAAACAAACCCCATGGAACAGATATATGACAAGTACCTTATCAATAGCCACTGAACGGTTCAAACGATCTTTTGTGCCTTGATCTATCAAGCTGTGAAATATTCTTAGTGATGATGTTAAATCCGCTCCCACAATAAGTTTGTTAAAAAACGTAATGGTTCAATTGTGACAAACGCCTCTCTATGTTCAAAAACGCAATGGTTCGATTGTGGCAAACGCCTCTCTGACGCCAGATTTCTAATGAAACATACTCAGCTTATTAGCGATCTAATTAGATCGAACGGGGTTAACATTCCTTGGTGCCATTGTGGCTATCAGCTATCGACAATAAATATTACATCACCTATGTATCACAAGGAACTCGTGATTTACGTACATGCTACTCAAATTTATACTATTGAGAGCGTCAGATATTCAATTAGAAGATAAAAAAAACACGGTCGAAAATGGTGGTGGATGTAATTTGAAATCCGAATGAATTTGTTTACCGTCATTAACATAATAGATGTAGCCTAATCCGATTTGGAAATCATATGTTCCGGTTTTAGTCTTGACCTTGAATTTGACCTTCAATGACCTTGAAAAGTCAAAACGGCCGTTTTTGTCAAAAAACCGCAGAATTTTGGACCTTGGCGACCATTTTGTAAGAAAACCTATTCAGACATTTTCATTTCAAAAGATTCCCCTTATGTACCTCTGTTAGGTGTATAAGTTTTGTTGCTTTCGAATCGCCGGTCTGTGCTTGGCAACCATTTTTATTTTTCGATAAAAAATTCTTTTGTGCCATTCCTAGGCCGAACGATCTCTCTTTGGAAAAGAGTTTTTCACTTTTTTCCTTTATAATGGGAGCTGACGCAGCTGTACTCCTAGAAAGCTTGAAGATAGGGCTCAGATATTGACACTTTCAAAACTAATGGTAAGTCACATGTCGCGATCTGTGTGGTGACCTTCGAAGACCTTGAAAAGCTAAAACAGCTGTTTTGGGTAAAAAATGCCAAATTTGCACTTCATCTCGTCTCAAAAACTCTCTGATCAGTTTTTATTTCAGAACATTCTAATGTGGCATATCTGGAAAACCAATAATCGCCAGCTGGCAGCACTGTTTTATTGGTAATATAACGTCATAACGCTAATAATTATGTCGATACCATATTATTACTCCAAGCGTACGGAATTTTTGCGTCAAATGTCATGATATGGTTCACAACAGACAACATTCCTTTAGTGATTTGGCGCCAAAATTACCACTATCACAATGCTGCCACCTATCGAATGAGCTGTGTACACGCCTCATTGGGATACTTGATGTTGCATTAATTGAAAGATGCAGCACCTTGAATTCCTCATAAGGCCCGATACATAGGCCAGAAAGACCCAAAATGGCATGATATGCACATATTAGCTTCTGGGCCAAAACATTTGTACATAGGCCTCAGGTTTGTAATATAATCTTATAGGACATCTCAAATGGGCATTTTTTTTAGTGACCTTGAACTTGACTCAAAGACGGAGATTTGAAACCGGGTGGTTTTGTGGGAGGGGCCTAATTGCATGTTGCTGGCTGGAGATTTGAGTGACTGGAGCAGGATTTAAAAATAACCCAGCAGCCAGGCTGATAGTGGACAAGACAGCTCTGCCCGCGGCTGGATCTGCTAACTGCCTGACAGCGTACAGTGTGTACTCCCCTTCTCACATACTAGTACAGCCAGCAGCAATAGCATTCATAGCATGTGGTCTTGTTTATAAATAAGTTTCTACTGGGCTGGCTGGTGCCTTGTAGGAATCTGATTGGCTGAGCGTTTAGAAACATCATCAGGTAGCGGGTTTGAATTATCTGCAGCTTCAAAATGTTATGTTCTATTTTCACCACAAATAGAAAGTGGATGTTCTGAACAAAAACAAATTTGAAATTGTTGACCTAAAAGGAGATACCTTGCAAAAATGTGATTATGAATATGACCTATTGAGTGAGTGATTTGCTAAACATTGTTCTGCCTGTTCACTGCATCTCTGAGTCATAGATTATGGACGGTGCACAGTACTGCCCTCTGTCTTTTATACCGGAACTCCCCCTTTAACACGACCTTGAGTGGTAATTGTCGAAGTAACATTCAACGTGAATAATTGAATTGAACGTTGAAGACGGAATATTTGTAGATGAAGCTCAGGTTTGTATAATGAGTACATAGGCAGTCACATCGGGTTTTTGACTTGGTGACCTTGACTCTGACCTGCAGAGAATTTATATGTCCATGCAGCAATTCTACTGAAATACAATTTATGTCTAACACTGTACATTATTTCGGTAATCTTTCTAAACCCTTGGGATATTTCTGTCAAGGGCGAAAGTTTGCGTTCCGGTAATCAGTGTGCAGGCGACTAATGCTCAACTTCAACATGAATTGTTATTCTTGCAATCCCTTCAAGGTTATCGGAAAGTGATACCGGTTTTGAGCACAAAATTTGAAATCACCGATGATAAGTTCTCGCTACCTACTCTCTGAACTAACAAGTCAATAACAATTCCCATAAACAAACTATCAGTCCCTTTTGGCCGCCAAGCTAAAAATAAAGGTCTACATAAAATGACAAGAGTGCTCAAACTGATGTATTGACAGGTGAGAAAGTAACATCAACAACAGATTACTAGAAGTCATGTTTTATTAAGCATTCAATCACAATTCATATCACATCCGTTCGTCTGTAATTGCAATGTTTTGTTCATCCGATCACGTGCAGCTTAGTTGTAGAGATTATGCACAATTTAGAAAAAAAGGCTCTTCGTTCTGCTTGGAAAGCCTTGCCTAATATTGGGGAAGGGGGTGAGGTTGCAGGAAAACGAGAAGATACGTAAATATCAAAATACTTTGAACCGTGAGTGTTTTTTTTAAAAATATGCTAATAATACATCATATCATTATTTTTAAAAATCAATTGGGAACCAGTTTAATGCTCAGCGGATTCCCCACTGCAATACAAAGTACACGTATTTGTTCCCAGATAGGCCACAAATACTGTTTGTCTCCCCTTACTCTAGTGTCCATTTTCGTCAAAAGTGAAAATATGCAAAAAAAAATCCAATGTTTTCAATAACGATTAAAAATTTAGTATTAAATATTACTTGAAGTAATGAACCGAACAACGCAGGAGGTCAAAATACGCAGGCCTTTTCTCGTGGGAACTTACTCTATTATTTGTAGTTTCGATGTATGAAATGATGTCACAGCTACCTGTGTACTATAATGTGTGATTTATTTTGACGACATAGAAAATTGGGTATTTGGAATATGAGTTTTACTACCTCTACAAAGCGACCAGAAAGTGGACTTCAAGTTGCTAGTGTTTTTTTTTAGAAATGATGTATGATGCATGTGATGATGCCAGATATGTACATGTACATACATTACAAAGTTATTGTTCATAACGTCTTGTCGAATGAGCACACAGACAGGTATCTTATATCCCCTATTCTCTCGGCCATGGTCTCAGAGAGAATACACATCTGACGGTGGCGCCCCTCGTGGATGATTTCGCGTGGCCATGGGTCGTTATCTGACAGGTTACAGTTCGAACCAACAACATAGTCTGCTTCTCGGTACCTTCGCCTCGTATCGACACGTGGCTTATATAGGCGCCTATCTCGACCTGTCCTGTTATAATTGACAACGTCTCTCCAGATGACATTGTCAGTCGTGAGATCAAGCTCAGTGAATGTTTCCCAAACATCTTTGGGTATTGAGAAAGCAACTACAGCAACGCGCGGTGCGAAGTTCCCAGAAAGTGCCCAGTCGAGTGCAGGTTCGATTTCTGTGCTCAAGTAGAAACCGAAACCATCGGAAAAATCCTGATTCTGACTGCCTTTGCCCAGCATGATACCGTTTCCCACGATACTCCTGGCGGACAACTCATCAGTCCCATGGAATAACACCACATGTGCTTCACTGTGGAGCTGTGACGCAAACTCCCTAACGCTATCACGTGATTGAACTTGAACGTGCGGAATCTCCAGTTCCTGCGAATCCTCGAGTGCAGGGTACATTCGTTGCTCCGTACTGAACACCCATTGCTGATCGCAAGCTGCTTTGGTGCCAACACCTAGAAGGTTGTTGTATCGGAACATAGCCCCTAAATAACGATGAACCCAATACACAATTGGCTGTTGATCCATGATATTGCATTCCTGTGTCAAGTCCTTGAAAATTTCAACTCTGCTGCTGGTGAAGACCATATCTAGGAGAGTTTGGACCTTGTTATCCACACCATCGTCTTGCACAATGTCATCATAAATGTCTTGAACTATTTGCCTGAGGATGTATTCGTCACCCCGATGAATCCTTTCGTTGATATCACTGTTCCAGGTCATCATCTGTTCCAGGACCGTTTCTGTCAGTCCCAGTATCGAAAAAAGTTCATGGTCGGGAGTGATCTCGGCTCTCAGTTCAGGAGGGAATAAGCCCTGAATATCTTCCACTTTCATTCCTTTTAGTATGTCTTTTACAACATTCACTGAACCTCGAATCTCGCCGATAGGTGGCAGCATCATAGTAGGCATCACCGTGAAGTGCATAAGTACTCGATCGAAATGGCTATGTATTGTCATCAGTTTTGCTCTCAGATCTACGAGCCTGTTAAACTCTTTATCCTTGGTTGGCCTGACTAGAAACTGATCCACAAGGTTAACTAATAGCGAGCTATGGTGCACCACTGCCTTTGTGTTGGAGATGGCTATATTGGTCAGTCTGTCCCTGTCAGAATGATCAATACTACCGGATTTACCCTCATCAACTACACTCAAAACATACACTTGAAACGTTTTCTCCATGACTTTCTTGATGTATTTATCCAGTTCCTGAACGAGGTTTTTCAAGTAGGCATTTCCTGACTCGACGTTTTCTGGGATCGATGGTGTAGGTTTCAGGCCTTTGGGTGAACCTTCCCCCAAGCGTTGAAATGGATACTTTGTGTGGAATGCCATTTCTGTAATTCTAAAGAAAAAATAACCAAATTTATTGTGAATGTACAAATTGAATTTTGCTTGGTTGTATTAAATATATAGCTGTACCTTCCACAACATAATTATATCTTTATTGATAAAAACATATTATATCAACTATTTTTGTTTGTCATTTCACCTATTGAAATGAGTAAATTAATTACTATTTCAGGATATAAATCCAGAAAATCTGATGAAAAATTATCTCTTTCTGCGATAAATATTTCGTAACATAGTATAATTTGACTTGGCAGTTTAAAAATGTTTCCCGACATAATATACACAAAATATTTTACCCATTTCGAAAAATAACAATCATCTTGTGAATTCGGTTGAAATTCGAAATAACACGTGGTGTTATTTATGCAAGCCCTCTTATTTCGTTTCCGTAACATCAGAAGAAACATCTAAAAGTAACGGTAGATGGCGCCTAGTAAGTGTGGTGGAGGAAAAATGTAGTTCACGCAAGGAATGAAATATTTACCTATGATTCAACAGTCCCTTTTCAAACGATTGTCCCACGAATGTTGACCAAAATGACGATTATTCTTCACTTAAATGTTCGATTATTTGTCATCATTTTCCGTCAAAGTTCAGATCAGGAAGGGACCTTCGTTTCCAAAATGGCTGATATGTTTCCAGATATTGACCGTGCCCCTTATCTGCACATGCGCGCAGACAGGTTTTACGTTGAAGTGAGTCAGCTGCACACTATGTGGCAATTGGGCGGCAGAATTACACCATTTTGTGGGGTTCAGCAGGTTTTCGTTTGCGCATGCTCACAACGGCTGGTGTGAAAATATGAATCCACCTACACTGGTAAACGTTCGTTTCCAACGCACTTCCAAGATTTTCTTTCATCATAGTTGTACAATATTTGCATAGCTTAAGATGCAACCTAGACTGACACATTCAATTGGAGAGGCACATAATGCGAACTCAGTCGTGACCCGAATTTCAGATTTGAATCTTAAAAGGACAAAACAACCTTTTTTTAGGGTACCGGACCTTTGGTCCGTCGTCCGTCAACAATTTTATCTTTAAAGTTTACGGTTGGATTTTTCCGAAATTTTGCACAAAAATGCCTAAAAATATTTCAAGAGAAAGGTATTTTTTTATTTTTTTTTTATTTTCGCATTCTCTTCCAAAATGGCGGCCGTTTTCGTCGAAAAATGACCAATTTTGGACTTTGACGGTCGTTTTTTCAAAATCTGTTCAGTATCTTTTTTTCTTATTGATGCACAACACTTCTCATATATACCCCTGTGACGTGTATAAGTTTCGTTGCCCTTGAATCGCTCGAAGTGGGCCATTTAGGGCCCAAACTCGGCCCAAATGGAACTTTCCCATGTTAAATTGCCTATGCTTTATAATGGGACACATTTTGCCTAATATCTCACTTGATATTGAGATTAGATACTAGGAATCAATTGTGGACATACAGGAAATGATATATGCTGAGTATTCTCGTGGATTTGAATTTGACCTCTGACCTCGGTTTCAAGGTCAGAGCACAAATGGCTAATATCTCGCTTATCGTCGACTTTACAGCTTAGGAATCAGTTGTGGGCATTCAGGAAATGATATATGTAGATTATTGTCGTGATCTTGGATTTGACCTTCGACCTAAATTTCAAAGTCACGGGACAAAATGACTAATATCTCACTTATTATCGACCTTACAGCTTAGGAATCCATTGTGAACATATAGAAAATTATATATGCTGAATATTGCCATGACGTTGAATTCGACCTTCGACCTCATTTTCAAGGTCAAAAGGCAAAATTCGAGAGGGAGCAAAATGGCTTGCTTCTCTATTGACTCATTAGCTTGGGAACCAATTGTGGACATATGGAAAATGATATACACTGAATATTCTGATGACCTTGAATTTGACCTTGATCTATGTTCAAGGTCAGAGCACAAAATGGCTAATGTCTTGCTTATCAAGATGCTGAATGTTCTCATGAGCTTGAACTTCAACTTTGACCTCACTTTCAAGGTCAGATCATAAATGGCTAATATCTCACTTATTATCGACTTTACAGCTTAGGAATAAATTGTGGATGTACTAGAAATAACATATGCTGAATATTCTCGTGACCTTGAATTGACCAATGACCTTATTTTCAAGGCCATGGGACAAAAGGCTAATATCTAAAATATATATTGTTCGGTAACCTTTCTCAGCTCTTGGGCTAATTTTTAACTTTCTGGCTCAAAACTTACATTTTTCCCGCCTTCAAAATTTGTACATTTGATACATTTTAGGCATAGCGTTGCGTCCGTCGTCCGTCTGTCGTCCGTCCGTTAACAATTTTATCTTTAAAGTTTACGGTCGAATCTTTCTGAAATTTTGCACAAAAATGCCTAAAAATATTTCGAGAGGGAGGTATTTTTTATTTTTTATTTTCCCAAACTCGGCCCAAATGGGACTCTCCCATGTTAAATTGCCTATGCTTTATAATGGGACACGTTTTGCCTAATATCTCGCTTAATATTGAGATTAGAGATTAGGAATCAATTGTGGACATAAAGGAAATGATATATACCGAATATTCTGATGACCTTGAATTTGACCTTTGACCTCATTTTCAAGGTCATAGTACAAAATGGCCAATTTCCGCTTATTATCGACTTTACAGCTTAAATATCAATTGTGCGCATATAGGAAATGATATATGCTGAATATTCTCATGACCTCTGACCTCATTTTCAAGGTCAGAGCACAAAGTGGCTAATATCTCGCTTATTATCGACTTTACAGCTTAGGAATCAATTGTGAACATGTATACTAGAAATGATATATGCTGAACATTGTCATGACCTTGAATTGACCAAGGACCTTATTTTCAAGGTCACGAGACAAAAGGCTAATAACTAAAATATATTTTATCCGGTAACCTTTCTTAGCCCTTGGTCTAATTTTTTTCTGATAACATTAAATATAGCTTTCCAAAAGCCTATTTAATCCGTGAGAATGCGGTTATGTACTGCCAAAAAGCTATAGGGGCCTATGGTCTTTGGTACAACACAGCATTACACTGTACTATAATTCACACTGTATTGAGCATGATCATTCGTTCAAACTTCCGCAGTCAGATGACTGCGTTTGGTGAGATGGCGGGACAATACCAGAGACAGCGTTCTTCCGACTTTGAATGTTACATTTCTTCTTCAATGAGGGAGTTGATTGGTATTCGGTTCACGCGTAACTACTTGTTCGCAAAAGTAGTGGCCAGTCACCTACATGGGCGGAGGCCTGGAGAGAGGGAGAGCAGGCGCGCCCGCAGATAGAAGCACTGGAAGCACGTGCTCCCAGTAAATATTTGAGGAGAAATTATCTTAAATATATTTATTATAGAAAGCTCGTCTGATTGAATCAATGAGACGGTGAAAACTGCGAGGCTTTACTGTGACGCTATTATAAAATAATGGAACAAGTGGCTCGCTATTGTAACCGCACACCGTTAAAGTTCTTGTTTATGAACCCTGAAGTCGAGAACTCAATAATCACTTTTATCAAATCATTCAAAATCAGTTGAATTGATCAGTGAACCGATAAAATAAAGGATCTAACATTTCCCGTTTCGGTTTTCCTCAAATATTGATGACATTGCCTAAGTTCTGGTGTATGTCATTAAAGCTAAATTATTTTACTATGGTTGATAACTGTGGTAACCAAGGATTTACAACAGTCTATCTGCAATGATAATCTACAATGGTTATATCTATACAAACAACTTAACACTGTCGAGCCGTGTTGCCATATACTATGAAATATTTTGCTCGACCGACTTCATGTTTATATTGTGGACAAAACCTATGGTTCAGATGATATAATCAGGGTTCCAATGTATGAACAGAACCCATCACAGAGCACCTAGTAACCGCTAGCTTCTGGGGCCCTGGGCCAGTGAAATCTGTTACTCGTTTGAAACTCTAGGATCTTGTGGTTTCACAGTCCAATATGATATTAATATACTTCACTGTCTAAAATTCGAACGAAGTTATCCCCACAGAACTTCTATTGGTTTATTTTTTTATTGTTCGCAATGAGGGATTCGATATCATAATTAGGTCATAATATCATAATTAATAGTCCTTGTAACATATACTTTTGGGAAATGCGAATTCCTGACCTCAAATCCAGGAACAGAAAGTGTGGCAAATATGACTGTACATCTGATAGAAAAGGAACAACAAACAAACTAATCTTGTTGCATTTGTATCAAGGTTCGCTGCACTGGAAAATATCATGGTGACTTCCAAATATCACGTATTTCTTTGTCCCAGCTGTTTTTGCGAGTAGTTGGAGTAGTCTTGGAGTAGTTGCGAACTCTCGGATTAACATCACTGATGACCTAGGATCCTACGTTGTTAGCAACAATTATGTATATTTGATTGCAACAAATATTCGTAAGTTATCGGAACGTGGCATGTGTCAATATATGTCATTCTGTTGTCACTGTTATGTTTCCAATATTTAATGATTGCCAAACAAGCAATAGCTTATATCAATGGGTATCATAGTTACAACATTAAATCACAAGTTCTGCATCAGACTTTTCCTTTGGTCAGATATCCAGTCATTATTCTGCATATGTCGTGTTTGCATGGGGATATCTGATGGTATGCACGGACACAACGACAGTCATTGGTCATTCAAATTTTATTTATGAAAACTCCGAAAGGCTGAATAACAAGAACGAAACATTACACATGCGAAATTGCCAGTGTTAGTTATAAATATTCCCGATTCCCTCCAAAGCACTACTATAAAGCATCAGGCTGTCTCTGCATGTGTATGACAGAATACATGTATGCAGTACAAATATCAACATATGTACAAATATATTGAGTATTCGTCAATTGATATTAATAACCAAGTATCTACTGTTCGTAAGAACATGCTGGCGATTGGCCCCGAGTGATGGTTTGGCCAACTTTTGGAAATTGTTCACATGGGGTTTCCAGTTCACGAGATAACATTATCAAGATCGTACTATGATTGGATATATCGTGTAAAATATACGAAGATGTTCATTGAAGCTTATTGTATTCTCCTCATCGGCATGGGTGTGCAAAATTCAAATTCACAATAAAACAGCTTAAACGACACACTGTTTGTAATTTTTAAACAACTTAATTTGCACTATCTGACAACAACCACTATCAATCGCACTATTTTTCTTGGAACAGAACCGTTATGTGTCGCAGACAGCCTACAAACTTCGCCATTCTATCATCAAGTATGCATATCTGATTTTGAACTGCCCCATAACAGCCTTCAAAGCATGGTTCTGTTGTCTCCAAAGCAGTTGGATTCAGACACATAGGGCCTTCTAAGTAATCACTTGAAGACTTCGCATCGTAAAATCTTTTCATCATTCCCCACTCGCTGCCTAGTTTCAAACGGTCACGTCCACCTCGGTTGTAACGGATGACATATTCCCACTCTCTGCCAGCTAGCTTATATCCCCGATACTCTTCAAACTTCTTTCTATCGATTATGAAAACAATAATTGCTGAACGATTTTTCGCCTTCAATCTCTTTCGGACGGTATACGCTCTATTTTGTGCAACCTGATAGTCAGTCGACACATAGAAACCTCGGCCGTCTGAAAAATCTTGCTCACTTCCACCCTTCTCCAAAAGTATCCCATTTACAATTATGTGTTCAGCAGCCTCACGGCTAGTGGCATGATAGAGGACGATAAATTCCGTGCTGCTCTCTGGTGGAAAGCGGCAACTATTTTGGGTAATTTTCATATTGACGTTCTGCATATTAAAATAATAAACTTGGTGATTCTCAGGAATGGCTGCATCGTTGGCACAACACGATTTACACATGCGTTCGTCCGTATCGACATCCACAGTCAGCCACTTGTCTTTGGTTTTGTCATCACAAAGTGGACGTCCTACGTGGAATAGGAGGAAGATCCATCCAAGGGCATTCCATATTATTAATTGGAAATGCATAATCGAACGCACGAGGACCTTGGAAAGTTCGTTCATGACCACAGGGTCATCCTCCAAGCAGTACAAGGCACATTCCTGAGAGCTCCGTGGACTTAGGACCTTGTCAGTATAGGCTGACAAGTTGTTCCCCATCTCACCAGGCAGTCGTGTGTCTGAAATAAAAATATTAATTAGCGGGACTGCGTTATGAGTATAAACAGTTTCTTTACATATATTCTTCAAGAATACATCGTTGGAATATGTTGTTAGACTCGAATATTCGTGGGATATAATGTATGTACAAATTGAAAATACCATGAATCAACATGATAAATATATATGTACAATATACAAACGGGGTGAACCACATTTTATTATTTCGACATGCATGACAATCTTCAAAGTATTTACCATGAACCAGAAAGGGTTCTTTGCTAAGCATATTTCGGTGTATAACATCGGAAATCCTTAAGAAATATCTCTTATGATTTTTGATGACACGTAGTGCACCGAACACCATCCTGTTCACATTCAACAGAATGATATAATGAAGAATGGTAATCCACTTGATTTGACAAATTCACAAAATCTATACCAAAATGGCGGCATATACAACATCATAATACATTCAGTTTATTCTTGACGAGGAAGCTGTAGGCTCATGATCAATTTGTTATATTATCGAATATCAAGATATGTGTGTCTCTAATTAAGTACCTTGAGCAATATCCAGGTAGGTATTGTTCAATAATTATCCCATATATTTTGCGAGCGTACCTGACGATGTAACTACATCCAAAATTGGCTACGAATATGGCCGCTCGTAGGAGCAACAATCCGTGGATATCGCCATTTGCGCATGCGCATTATGGAAACGTCGATCAAGTCACATCCTGTGGGTGAAAGTTCATGTTTACACTACGTGTACATTTGAATAAAAAAAGAACCAAATATATATACAAATATTATAATGAAATAATAATAACATGGAACCAAAACAGATAGATAGTCTTGCTTTGTATCATAGCTTGTATTTCACGTGGTGTAGAGTATTATTTTGTACGGAGCCCCTGAGGTGACATACCGAAAATATTTATTAATCCGTGCACACGGTTTACCAATCTGTGCGCACTAGGATGAGGCTAGATCCCATATGTTTTTCAAATAACCCTACCTTTTTTTCTGGTGAGGACACCAACCAACTAACAACCTGTGAAAGTTTTAGCCCAATCCAGATATATTTAGGTGTGGCAGTGGACATACCTTGTTTTACGTAATTTTGCCCATTCGTGCACACGTCTCGAGAGCCCAAGTGCATCGGTACCACAAATATTCAACAAGAAATTGGGTTACATTTTGAAAACATGTATTGTTGACATAAACAACCAATCACTATATGGCAGTACGTGTGCAGGAGACAAATTTCCACTTTTACAGGTGTAGGAACCAGGTATAGGTATCGACTAGATGTCGTTTTCTTTGGTTAGGCTGGTCATTTTTTGTCACCTAAAACATAAAAACCCTGCTAGCAGTCGGGGTATTTGTGTGCATTATTTTCTATCATTAGCCAAATGAAGTGACAATTACAACAATCTAAGTGAAACATACCTGAAGGACATTCTGATAGCGGCCTTCTATTTTAGGAGTCACTTCCAAGCTTAACACCTCGCTCAAAACTGTTTAATGAATATTCTCAGCTGCCTAGCAGAAACATTTTTTGATAACGTTCATCTTGTGCCCCTCATCTAATGAGATTTGCTGGAACCAAGGATCCAAGTGAAGCACTCTGAAGAAACCCAATGAGTCATTTCCTACCAGATGACCCAGTGAAGTTGATCCGTCAATGGAGTTTGGGAATACGTGTCGAAAAATCCAGTCCCGGATCGTTTGCTGAAGACACAGTCGTCCACATCATCTTTGCAAGAGATGAGGGATCAGCAATAGCACGCTTTTCATCAGCAAGTAGCAGATCAGAGAACAACACCAGAGGGAGCAGATCTCCAGTCAATTACCAAAGATGTCTCTAGAATGGTTTAATTGCTGCTTCTGGGTTGACACGATCATCGCAGGATTGGAGCTTCTTCAACAGACCGAGATCGTTAGCTGGTGCATCTGTACTGTCAGGACATTTTTTTTTTCCACCAGGGGATGTACACGAGAACGACGAACTTGACAAGCCTGATCAGCTGAGGAACTTGACCTTTGGCAGATACGGCACCCTTCCGCAACTCCTGGGAAGTTGGTCAGAGAGCAGGAGCATCTCCATTGAGTACAGCAGTTTCGCCATCCTCCTGACACGATGGAGAGCACTCGGTGTTTGCATCTTGAAACCATCCATGACTTTTGTAAGCAGAACCGGTGCCACAGTGAGCATCTCCTTTTAGTCACCCTGCAGGTAATTCGACACAGCGGTGGTTATTTCCGTGATGAGCGGAGATGTGTCAACTGGGAAATCTGGCTGCATGTTCCACTGCATGTATCTGTGATGACATACTGATAGTTATCTCTAAACCTGCTGAACAGGCTGATATCAGGCCCTTTTGAAGAGCTTCCCACACATGGGTCAAAGTAAATTCATCGACATGATGTCGACAAACCAACCAAAGCAATCCTTAATCCAGCTTCTCCTGGATGCTTAGACACCCTGCTGTTACTTGAACTGAGCAAGAGGAGTAGAGAACCATTATATACTATGAGAGATTTGAACATACAACCAAATACTCCATGAGTAGGAAACAAATCTACCGGTGGCAAAACACTGAAACAGTGCATACAAAACCAGTAAATAGATACCAATGAGGATTTTATTTTGCAGGAAATACAAATAATATGCACCTGTGTTTGCAGCCGTAGTAGCGAAGACTATGGCGCTAATGCATTCACAACAATTCCATACTGATAACAGTTCGTATGCCACGTTTGCTATTAGCTCACCCATACCAGTTGTAAAATATTTTTGTTGATAAACTGAGAACTCCATTGTCCCCTTGATCAAAATAGCATTACCAATTACCAAAGTTGGTCAATGTTGAAAATCAATGATACAAAGAATGCACACTGGAAGGCTATCATTACAGTAGTATTACAGGAAGTGAACCGTACCAGACACCGGAATCGGGAGTCTCTTCGGCTTTGTATTTCGAAGAGAGCGAACTCATCAACTTCCCATCCCAGTGCACTACACCAACATCTTCACAAAGAACAAGCATACTAACATGTAGTACTGCATTTACCTACCCCATGAATACCCTGTTACCATGGACTGGTTACCAAACTGTAAAAGGGAATGAATGCAAAAAATATAGCGATACGCAAACCTTTGACAAACAATTGCCACACCGCAGTATGCATATATATTGATGAAAAATTGTAAAGCAATTGCTCTGACAGTTCTCTCACTGGAGAAAGAAGGTAGGTTCATTCAAAGGAAAATTATTTTTTTCAAGGACTTGAGCCTCACCCTACTGCGCACGGTTTACCAATCCGTGCGCACAAATCACCAAACCGTGTGCACAATTTAACAATTCGTGGGCACGATTTGACAATTCGTGGGCACGAATTAGTATTTCGTGCCCACGAATTGTTAAATCGTGCCCACGAATTGTTAAATCGTGCCCAAGAATTTTTAAATCGTGCCCACGGATTGTTAAATCATGCCCACAGATTAGTTAAGGTAATTTGTGCGCACGAATTAGTATTTCCTGCCCACGAACTAGTATTTCGTGGCCACGAATTAGTATTTCGTGCCTACGAATTGGTATTTCGTGGCCACGAACTAGTATTTCGTGCGCACGAATTAGTAATTCGTACACACGAATTGTTAAATCGTGCGCACGGATTAATAAATATTTTCATTCAGTATGTCACTTCAGGGGCTCCGTAATTTTGCAATTAATGGTGAAGAATATTATACAAGTAGGCTCACAGCCACACACGAAACGTCAAACTGGGTCATCTCAAATACAGTATTTACGTTGAATTAATTAGTGAGCTGGTTGGATAGGAGCATTTCAGTTTTAGTCGTCATTACAAACATTATCTGAAAGAACTTGCATTTGGTTTGAATATTTTTCATATCACGCCATTATGGCGCCATGTTTGTTTTTCACAGAGACAAGCTGGTACACGACGATCGTCACGTAGTGCTTGCACATAGCTTTAGTTTATTTGTGCACTCTCAGCCTTTGTATGAACGACGCTGGTAAGAGTGATGAAACTCAATTTTCTCTAAGGGGAAGGTCTGAACGGCTACCTGGCAAGATTGTGTGGCTCGATCTGGTTGCGAAGGTCAATGTGTACTGAACTGACTCATCGTCAGCCATACTGTTTTCGCGTTTGTTGTGTGTGGTGCAACACTTCTTGTGCGCAATATAAAACCACAACCAACGAGTTATTAACATCGGATCCGTGGTTTTAATAGCATTCCCCTGTAGTGGGGACACTATGTAAGTATAATTTTATGATATATTTTGGTTAACTAATGTTCTTGTGTGACAATGAATAGGAATTTTTCAAATGTAGTCTGGTAATATAAGTGTCAGTATGATTGTGATGGTGATATTTTACCATATGTTTCGTCATCAGAAATATCACCATTCCTTAATTTGTTGAGGCATGCTAAGCCTGGTAATGAAATGGCTGATATATACTACTATAAATGCAACTGTGGGCTATTTGTTGTACTTTTCTAATATTTCACTCAGAAACCGAGACGAACGTCGTACCTGTCACCCTAGTCAATCGTGTCTATCACACCAAGACTATCCTCGAGTACCCGAGAAAGGCTCCCAATGCAGAAGCTGTACAATCGAAATTTGACGAAGGAGTTATGGCGCTTTTCGACTCGTGTGCTCAGGGATACTTTAGGAGTAAAATTGGCATTTGTGCCCAGACCTGGAGCCAATACAAAGGCACCAGACATTGGGATCTGCGAGAAAATTATCAGTGTCCACGCAGCGAGTTTGGACAATGTGCAACTCACAGCTGACAACGATTACGACGTTTCCTTGTCAGTGGAGAACATCATTCTTCACATATCACTGTTGAACCGAAAGCTGCTCCAAACCCAGAAGGATGAAAACCAAGACGAATATCGCGATTTCGTCAACCAGCTCGAGTCAACCTTGAACACGTATAGTGCTCATCTACAACGAATCAACCTAGCTAGGTGTGGTCTGGGTAAATCGCTCACTATTCCATCACTGGATGATATCCATGGTGCATCAAATGACATCGAACACTTACTGAGGATTATGCCAACAAGTGTCCACCAGAGTGTCAGTGAAAGAGCCTACACTGTGTCCACAGAGCATATTTTGTGTTCAGTCTTAGGACTCAACTTGGACTTTGCAGAGTCCCTTCTGTCCATGGATGAGTCTGACAGAAATCATCAGACTGATGAGTACTGGGTTGAAAGAATGGTGGAGAGTCAGATGGAAGAACTCTCATCTGAAATCCAGGATATGAACGGTCAAAGTGGTGTAATGTCAACATTGGTCTCACTGGGATTAACGATCAGTCGAGCAGAGGTCATCAGTGAAATCTTGATTACGAACCCATTCTGCAAACATCTGAGTCCTGTACAATGGGTGAAGCGATATATCAACAACGCCTATGATTACCACACTCTGTTACGCCCCTGTGACGTCATAGGTTCCACGAAGGACGGCAGCACTCCAAATGAACACTTAAATGGGGATGTTGTTGGCTCTTTGGAAGAACTACTGCAGAAAGTGACACCTTTGGACGCGAACGACAATGAGTGCATTCTATATCACAGTACCGATCAGAAGTCTGCGAGACATTTGCATAGGAATGGAATCCAGCTGGGGAAAGGTCGAGAAAGACTCGACTTCTCGGATGGATATGGTTTTTATTTAACTAACATTCCTCGGCTGGCCGTTGACTGGGCACGACATGGCCAGTTCACTGATGAACTTGCAGTGGTTGTGTATCGTGTTCCTAAAGACCTCCTCGAGAAATTTGAGTGTTTGGATATTGAGAGTCACCGGGCAAAGACCAGGGAAGATCTGATCGCTTATAACCGTTGTGGCAGGGACCGAAGAGTGTTCAAGTTGTCAAAAGACCTGAAAAAATTGTACCACAGTGTTGATTATGTAAATGTGAGCGATGATAGTAATGGTGGAAATCAGGTGTGCATCTTGACGGATAGGATGGCAGAAGCGATAGGTTCACTGAGCAATGTAAGTGTTGTGTATCAATCACAATAATGAGTCGTGTCTTTACTCGTAAGGAAGAAGCCTGCTGAAAAAAATTGTGATATACCCTTACATGTTTATACCGGTTTTTACGGCATTTTCACGTGTTGTCTTTCTATAGCTTGGCAAACTTCACCTGGGAGTCAATCGGCAGTTTTCTACTAAATTTCAGACTTCTATCGCAAAAATTGAAAAAAATATGAGAATCTTCCCCAATGTTAAATCTCAGCCCAAAACGGCATCTCTGGAATCTGAACATATTAGAGAAATTGGTCCCGTATACATCCATCAGGATTCGAGGTATTATTGTAATTTTGGACCACAAAACACATTGGGGTTTGTACACAACATGTACACAAACATGTTGATTTCAAAATATTAATCCTCTACAGAACCAAGCAAATGTTCAATATTGTATGCGGACCCAGAATTGCCGTTTGATTCCCAGGTGAAGTATGCTAAGTTGTAGCACGATACCATTCAGCATTGCGAAATTATCAGCGAATCACAGTGTAAACTAGTTAGAAAAATAACAGTATAAAGTGAAGATACTCAAAGCAATGAGATATGTATTATAATATTTGTGTCGATGTCATTACATTATGTGTATCAAACAGTGTATTTTTTTCATTGGCTGTTTTGTTTTCCTCGGGGATAAGGTATCCAAAATTATGATCGAAGTGAAGTTACTACTATGTGAAAAAAAAAACAGTATAAAATGGTAAATAAATAATGATATTTCTGGCATAAAAACACGTCGATGTCATCATAGATACGTCATGTATCCAACTGTATATAATATATTATTCATTGACTCTTTTGTCATTCAGATTTCTGTTGACGTGTTTTTTTTTTCAAACATGGTTTTATTATTTGGAAAACAGTTTGTGGCAATTGAAATTGTATTGTATTGTAGTCAACAATGTATGTAAAATATGCTGTCAATTTACAAGCATATATATAATATATGCGTCTATGACACGCCACTGTTCACTGTTTCTTCAGACAGAAATTTATGGGGATTTTTAATAGTCAAAGTTTATATGAATTGTGGATCTACAATTCATGCTGCTTGAAAACAACAGTGCCAGAAATGAGTTTAAGATGTGCGTAAATCAACTGCCGTCGATATGATCCAGCATACTAATTCTCCAGAAACACCCATATATTTTAACCATAGTGTTAACAACCTTTTGTTTAATTACTGATCATTTCATCAACTTGAAGGCACATTTCAGGTAGTATGATATGTTTATATTATTGTCCAGCACTTATTGCCAATGCTTACGTACACTACTTTATTTATTTATTTAATATGTCATATGTCCTCAATAAATGTACCAAACTTACAGAAAGGTTTTCAGAAGTGTTATGACCTACTTCTATATTACAAGACACTAATATACATTTTCAAGTTCACTGTACACAGACGACAGAAATTTACGCGGGAAAAAAACATTACATCCGATAGCCTCAGACATTCATGGCACACATTGACTCACACGCGAAACGTGATATCACGTCCACACAAGACACCAATATATGGGGGTATGTCCCTGATGACGTGTATCGGATTTGACTGTAAATATTTGATAGGGCTTTGTTTTTATCTCGAAAATAATTTTGCAGTATGTTCGTTATATACATCATATAAATCTGGTTGTATTGGTGGTAATAGACTTGTACATACATTCTCACAGTTCCTTAATTTCAAACTTACAAAAACTAGTGTTAGACATATGTCAGACCGCATATTGAAAATGTGTTTATACCAGGACGGCTCTGCACGCCATTCGTAAATACAGACAGCGATGTCTAGACGTTCAGGCTTTTTTTAGGTCTCGGTAAACTCAAATAGGGCCATGAAGAATCTTTATGAAGAGTATTTCAGCTAAATCATTGCATTCAAATAGAATAAACGAACATTGAATATTGGGATGTAACACAAACTTATTTAAATTGCGTAAACATGTTATCATTTGATGCTAGTGGGTGTAGGATGTCGATTTTCGACCATATCCTTGTGGGTATACGTTGACCATTGTTTATAGTCATGGCCAAGTAATGACGTTGAAATTTCGTGAAAATCATCAAACAGTATGGTTAGTTTTCTTTACATCAGCACATGGACTCTAGTAAAGTCACAATAAAAACTGCTCGTATGATGTGTGGAATATCCGGCAACATTTCCAGCATTAGTATCACCGAATTCATCTAAATTTGAATACACACGATCGGAATTTCCGCATGTAACTTTCGTTTCTCTGAATCATATTCGCGGAAAAAATGTGATGTAACACAATGTTGTATATGTGATTCCATCATACAAATAAGACACCCGAAAGTAGGCAAAACGTAGGCTATTACTAAAAATATTGTAATACGGAATTTAAGGTAAAATCGATAGAAGTACTTCTCATAAAACGTGTTCAATCTTCTGTGTGTAAATTTAATTGTGACTCCACCTGGTGGGGTGGTGGGAAACTAATGTTATTTTACACATGTTCTCGTAGCCAAAGTATATGACTACAAATTTATAGGATATAGTATACTCATTTTCCACGGTATAGCCCAGAGCATAGGGCCACGTCGGTGCGTTTTAAACTGCCTCGGTTGCCAAATCGCTCGTATTAATTTACAAAACCCTCACTAGATGTCCGTACTCATCTATTGTGTGGCAACTACTGCAAAATTATCAATTGTGTGTGTCACTTCTAGCACAGTTCATTATCAAAGATCGAGGAATGTGTGCGTGATACCAGACAACAAACAAGTCTATGTATGTGTATTCATTGTAATCAATTTGTAGTGTAATCTAATCAATCAAGTTTGTGTGATTTGAAACTGCATCTGTGATTGTCAAATATGGATTAGATTTGTGAAAAATAATACTTCTTATTATACATCCCAAGTCAGGTATTACAGATCTTGTAGTTTGTCAATTTGATGTAACATTGTTGAGCTCAACAGATAATTCATGAATTTGACGTGGGTGAATTGTTTAAGACGGAAACGAACCAAATGTGATATCCAGCGAATTTTATTTAAAACAAATAGACGTGGAATCAATACCCAGTATCAAGTATTCCGAGCAAACAAAACAGGGTCCG
This sequence comes from Terebella lapidaria, assembly GCA_949152475.1. Taxonomy (NCBI): domain Eukaryota; kingdom Metazoa; phylum Annelida; class Polychaeta; order Terebellida; family Terebellidae; genus Terebella; species Terebella lapidaria. The sequence continues at coordinate 26,841,349 of OX424566.1, read as the reverse complement.
TTATCCAATCTCATAGTCCGGGGACAGAAAGTCATATCAGGCATACGAAGTGAGAGAAAACAAAAATGACAGGGAAACTCATGAACCCCCGTAAATGGCCATCAGGAGGTGAAATCAGGTGTTCCGGAAAGAGTGAGCATTTCCTGCCCCACTAGTGGCACCCGTCATGAATTCCCCAAAATTAACATGAAAATAGATCTAGTTGCATGGCAGACATGGATTTGCTGTATTTATCAACCAGATCATGATGACGTCCATAGAATTTCTTAAACGCAGCGATAAGTCTTGGTAAAACATATCCTTGTCGTAGCAGTTTAGAGACTAGCTGGGCACTTCGATAGACAAAGTCCTCATATTTGCAACTAGCTCTGGAATAGCGTATAAGTTGAGAAACAAACACACCATATGCCGGTGACATAGGAATGTTGCTGCTTAGAAAAGGGAAATTGACTATGGAAAAATTGAAATCATCACGTTTGTCATATAATCTAGTTGACAGGTTAGAATCATTATCAATCTCCAACCTCAGGTCTAGATAGTTGGAAAAATTAGCGGATTCTGTAGTATCCTTAATTTCAAGTTCCTTAGGATATATGATATATGATGTAAAGAAAAAACATAGATGTTATACATAAATCTAGTCGTGGAATAATATTACTCATACTCATCAAGTGATGAGAATCAGAATCTCGAGAACCGAGAACGTTATAATAATGAATAAATGTTATATCCTTTGAGGCTGAAATTCAACATTAGTATTCATGGCCAACTTAAGTTTTCACTTAAATTTGTGGCAGTGAGATCAAAAGAATGTAAAAAGATGAAGCATAAATTATCAGTTTATACATAAGACGCTAAAGTTGATAACACCAGTGCAATATAGCACTATGAATAATAAAAGATGATACTCATTGGTGGTAATGGGTTGATACTTAATCTAACAGGCACAGTGATAATAAATATGTAACACAAAACAACTCACTCGCCGATGGCTGAAATGGGCACTCTACTGCACAAATCTGCCATGTATATTTCACCATCCCACTTGCAACTTAGCCATTCCACCATTTTATCTTTACCGGCTCCCACTTCACGAGAACTCCATTGCCACAGATCATTTCATGCACATTGTTTTCATAATACTGAAGAGCTTTTTATTAACAAACATCATTGTTCTATTTCTATCCTTTCTCCCTGTGAACGCGTTACTAGACATTGCAAAATAGCCCTAGGGTTGATACTACAAAACGCACACTCGCCAGTGGCCACCAGAAGAAGGCAAATCCACACTTCCTCCCCATTTATAACTTGGGCTCAGCCATTCTATCAAATAATTTTACTTTCCCTTCATTATCACAGGTCATTTCACAGGTCAGGTACACTTTGTCTCTAACACTGATTACTGAACCGGTGTTTGTGTGGCGATTTTGCCCAAAGATCGCGGCAGGTGCCTTTGTTTTGACAGCTTCAGCTCGAACCATGCGTTGCCCCTGCAACGCCCTCTAATTCTCTCGCGCCCAGTAAACTACAACAATGGTTTGACCTAGCTTCCCTTCGTTTCTCGTGTTCTGGTGTGATATATACACTGGGACCGGTTTGATCTGGGAGATTGTCCTGGGTCGAGTCGAGAGGCAGGACGGGAAGCTCGCCATGAGCTTTACGTCTCCACTCCTTGGCTAAAAGCCGTGTGGGCTCCTGGGGACGATTTCCACAGGGGGCCCGGGCTGGAGAAGACCGTGCCGACTCCGGGGCTCACGCCCTGTGGATCACCGGCCTTTTCCCACCTGGGATGGTGCGACATAGGCTCTGGCAGACCGTCGGGCTGACCCAGGGTTCTATCCCTGTCGTCAGTGCCTTCGGCGAGGCCGGCCAGCAACATGCCCACATGTACGGGTTCCGTGGTGCCGCTCCCATGGCATCTCAGGCTCTACACACGGTTACATTACCATAACAATGTACTGTGCATGTTTATATGATGTTGGTGATGATGTATTGATGTGTTATGATGTGATGTATGATGGCCGGACTCATTCCGGATGGACTGAAACCTGGTTGTGGTACTAGAAGGTACCGCGGTGCCCTGTAGCGGGCGCTGGAACTTTACATTGGTGCCGTGACCAGGATCAGTCCGACGGCGTCCCATTGCAGCCTAACGTCGCAGTGTCTTGCTCCCTCGTCCCTGGGGACCCCTTGCCTCCTCCGGATGACAACGATAAAAACAAGGAAAAGAGTAAAGAAAGTGCTTAGAAGATCTCCGACCATATCCGGTCGAAGATCGGCCGTGAGCCGTCCTCGGGCGGCTCCGGCGATCGGAAGGCACGCACAGAGCCCTCCGCAGACAGGACCCAGTCTGCGGAGTCGACTCCGGCGTCCTTGACTCCATCTCCGGACGTAGAGTCGAGCCCCGCGGGGCCGCAACATGTGTTGCCGTCGAGGTCTGGTCGACGTGTTTGGCGCGGTAGGCGGAGATGGGAGTAGCTCTATGCCGTGCCCGCCCTTGTCCGGATGGTCATCGTGGCAGTCCACCCTCTTCCAATGGGTGTCTCCGGACATCCAGAATCGAGGGCCCGCTGCTGCGGACATCTCCTGGCAGGCGGACTACTGTTACCGATTTCCAAACCCGGCTGGACAGACTCCCTCCCGAGTCTCCGGCCAGGATACCGGTCGGTCCGCACCAGGCGTGATGGACCAGCTCACTCACACCTTGAGTGATTTGGCTCCTCTAGGGCGCTACGACCGTGCCCGGTCACCCCATCAGGGATGACCAGACCGGCGGAACCGTTCCCCCTCTCCCCAGCCACAGAGCCTTTCGGGGCCCTTGTCGGAGAGGGAACAGCGGCTGATCTCGATTGCGCTTGACCAATACAAGCGGAGTCAGCCAGCTTGGAACGTCGATCCGACTGTCCCCTACAGTCCGGCGATGACTGGGCCTATGGCTCCTCCCCAAGTCCTACCAAGTCCGCAGGCGCCAGTGGTCTCAGCAATGGGATCCGCGCCTGCTCCGCGGCTTGGAGGCAACTGCTTCGACCGTTCCTACAGCCGGAGTGGCTGCCGCGTGGTCCGCTTATCCTGGCAGCCAGGGTGCGTTGGGCATGCAGTGGCAATCGGCGGCTTCGGCCCCTAGCTATGCTAGCTATGCCGCCCCATCTGGAGCCTACCCAGTTCGATGGGAGTCCTGACCACACCGAGTCAGGGTGGGCAATCTGCGGGAATGTACCCAGCGGCGAGCATGAGCTTCCCAACTCCCATGTCTGTGGCGTACGTGTCTACTTCTGTGGACTCCGCCGGGGGAGCAGGAAGTGCACGGACTCTGCCGTCCTATACAGCCGACCTCAGAGCTGGATCCACCAATCGGGCGCACGCTCCGCAAGACCGACATCCAGATCAGACGTCGTGGGGGAAAAAGTTTAACGGGGATAACGCCGACTTGGAAGACTATTTACTCCAAGTATGGCAGACGGCCGTGTATGAAGGGTGGACCCAGAAGGAAGCTGGGCACATCCTCTCGGGGAGCCTGGAAGGTAAGGCCCTCCGAGTGATGCAGTGTCTGCCGGTGCATACAGCTACTTTCGGCGAGGTTGCTAAGCAACTACGCCTGCTGTTTACGCCGACAACAAACAGGCGGATGTTTGAACGGGAGTTCAAAGCTCGCATGCGCCTACCAATGAATCTGTTACCGAGTATGCTTTTAACTTGCGCATACTCGGCTGGAGGGCTTATCCAGACATGGAAGCCAGTCGGTTTGAACCAATGCTGATCGATCAGTTCATCGATGGCCAGTCATACTACTGTCCACTCCAGATTGATGCTTCCGGTCCCGGCTGTTCCGATGCAAGCGGTGGCACCTTCTCCGGTCCAGGCATCGCAGGTGATCCCATGGACGGCCCCGGCTCCCCGGGACCCTGCCATGGGTCATCCCTCAGCGGGTTGGTTCATCGGCGTCCCCTCAAGGGATGCCTGTTCAAGTGTTACCGGCTGTCGCGTCGTGCTCGTCCTCGAATGAGTACGACTTAGAAGAATATGATTTCTGTGCGGCGCAGATGATTGCGCACTGCGCAGGAATTGATGCTCCGGGACCCGCGGAATGCTGTGCATTTACGTCCGGACCAGCCCAGAACTGTCCCTGCTGCTACTACGTCCCTGACACTTTTGGCTGAAGTGTTCGGAGTTACTCGAACGCTTGCGGGCACGCAGATATAAAGGGGGCCTCCCTGATCTGCGCCGGAGGAATTCTTTTTTTCGGTCTGGTCCTCCGGGACAGAAAGGCCGACCCTCTCGTGAGGGAAACTGAAACCGGACGCCGTGATGACCAACACCACGTCTGGAGACAGTTGTTCTGTGGTGTCTGACGCTGCCCCGTCTGCGGACAAGCCGGACAACCCTCAAGTAGAAATGAATTTTCCGGAAGTAGTCCTTGAGGATCAGTCTAGCTCCTCCGCAGCCGAGGCAGATAACGAGGACTCTGTAGCTGAGCCCAGTGCTCTGGGTGATTCCGATCATCCAACGTGCACACTGGTGAGGGACCCTTGTTGGTACCTGCCCCTGTCTTTTGGACGGGAGCCGGTCCGGTTCCTCGTAGACTCTGGCTCGGAGGTTACCATTGTAGCCACCGGAATGTTTAAGCGTGAGCCAGCGCTCCGCGACATAGTGTTGCGGGATCCCGGACGTTACACGCTCCACGGGGCGGGTAACAACAGCATCCTTATCCACAGCATCCTCGATCTGCCTATTACTCTTGGTGACAAGGTGTATATCAAAGAGGCAATCGTGGCGGATATCGGAGCGCCCAGGATCATCAGAATGAACTTTCTGCGGATCCACCGGGTCATCGCCAATTTTAGTTCAGGCGAACTCCGGATGGGAGAGGACTCTCACTTTCTCTTCTGAGCAGGTCAGAGTCGTTCATTTCAACTGCGGGCGGCGCGCACTACGATAGTGCCGCCTATGAGCGAGATGATCATTGAGGCGAGGCCGTGTCGTCAACGCATGCCCCTCGATGGTCGTCCGTGTATAGTACAACCGGTGAGCAGTTTCGCCCAAGGAACTGGACTCGTGCTGGGTGGGGCTCTATCCTTGTGGTGAATCCAAGGATGCTCTCATTGTACTGCGGCATGGCTGTGTGGCAGCTACTGCCACACTCGCGTCGTCCAGCCGGGTTATCCTGACGACCTGTCTGTCGTGCTGCATGCACGGCAGCGGTCACCGGAGATGATCCGTTCACCCTGCCGGACCATCTGGAATCTCGAGTTCCGAAAGACCGGCTGGATGGAGATCAGCGTCAAGCTCTCCGCAGGCTGCTTCGGCAGTATGCGGATGTGTTCATGAGTCCGGACAGTGTGGTTGGCAAGACAGACGTGGCCGAAAACCACATCGACCTCCTGGATGAACGTCCTATAAAGCAGTGTCTACGTCAAGCAGAGATAGTGCACCATGAGGTCATAGATCAGGAGGTGCAAAAGATGCTCGAGCTAGACATCATCGAATCCAGTGATAGCCCTTGGGCCAGTCCTGTGGTTATGGTGAAGAAGAAAGATGGCTTGTGGAGGTTCTGCGTGGATTATCGTAAGCTTAACGATGCCACGCGGAAGGACTCATATCCTCTTCCGCACATCGAGGACACCTTCGATTCCCTGGCCGGATCGCACTATTTCTGTGCTCTGGATCTGGCCTCCGGGTATTGGCAGGTCGAGATGGAGGAGAGTGATAGGGCGAAGATTGCCTTCATTACCAAGAACGGGCTCTACTAATTTAAGGTAATGCCATTCGGGCTCTGCAACGCACCAGAGACGTTCGAGCGCCTCATGGAGATGGTCCATAAAGGGTTCCTCTGGAAGCGATGTATGGTCTACATCGACGATGTCGTCGTGTATGGCCGGTCGTTCGAGGAAACCCTCACCAACCTCCAGATGGTGCTCCATTGCATCCGCGAAGCAGGCCTTAATTTGAAGTCAAGTAAGTGCGAATTTTCGCCCAGGAGATCCTGTACTTGGGCTTCATGGTAACAGGCACCGGAGTTAGACCAGACCCTACAAAGATAGAGGCCGTGAATAACTGGCCTCGGCCTCGTAACGTGGCGGACGTGAGGTCCTTCTTGGGCTTCGCGAGTTATCACCGCCGGTTTGTGCGAGGCTTTGCGGAGATCGCGCGCCCCCTCACTATCCTTACGGAAAAGGGCGCCGATTTCTTCTGGTCGGCTGAGCAGGCAATTGCCTTCTCGGAACTCTGGCAAGCTTTAGTAGCTGCCCCGGTGCTACGGCACCCTCGTCTGGATTGCGAGTTCATCCTGGACACTGACGCGAGTAACTTTGCACTCGGCGGTGTCCTCTCGCAGATCGTGGACGGGCAAGAGCGGGTAGTAGCTTATGCAAGTGTGGTCTTGAACCGCTCTCAAATGAACTACTGCACCACTCACTGCGAGCTGCTCGCGGTGGTAACTATGACCAAGTGTTTCCGGCACTATTTGTTGGGATGCCATTTCCGGTTGCGGACTGATCGCAGTTTGCTGAGATGGCTCCTCAACTATAGTGAGGCCGATGGCTTGGTGGCCTGGTGGCTTGTCAAACTCCAGGAAGACCGCAGGCCGCCGCTCCCTCTAACAACATGGCGGCCCGAGCAGCAGGAGTCCAACCCTGTGCGAGGACACGCCGGCAACGGCGATGGCGTCCCGCATTTGAACCGGAAGTGCGGCTCAGCTCCAGCGAGTCTTCCTCGAGTCCGGCGGTATACTCCTCGTGAGTACCCTCCGCGTCCTCGGGCGAGTCTGACTACGAGCGTTCCCTACTCCCTGTGGTGATGGCCGCTGGTGCGCAGTCGGACAGACCGGATGAGGAGCCAAATTATTTAGGCGGCTACTCTCCGGCGCAACTGGCTGCGAAGCAGAGAGCTGACAGTGCTCTGGCACCGGTAATCAAAGCCCTTGAGGCCGGCCAGAAACCCTTCAAGGATGAGCAAAAAACATACAATGAGGAGACGCAGTTTCGATCCGGACAGGCTTCTGGTGGTCCATATCGACAACCTGAAGAAGTACAAGGGCCCACTTGTCATGGATCCGCTCATACAAGATGCGGAACCGGATAATGCGCCTCTTTTGGACACTCCCGGTCAGCATCCGCGGACTCCGGACGAGCATGTATGCCGCATGATAGGTCTTCCGGACCTCTCTGACCCGTCAGATGACGGCCCGGATGACATTACACCAGATCTCGACGATCCGGTACCCCCAATCCCTCCACCACCTCCGTGTGTGCGGAGCAGTCGTGGGAGTGGGGGATGCTCATTTTAGTCCGGATCATACCTTACAATACACGGTCCGGCCGGAATGACCGGAACCCCGACCCCTTTCTAAGAAGGGGGTCGTATTTTGCATGCGCAGCATACTTTGTGGTTTTTAATCCCTATGGTACTTGTCTGGTTCTGGACTCAGTTTCGGACGAGCGCCGGCTATTGATTTCATCATGTTTGGGATCCTCTAGTTTGGGCGCCGGCATGAAGGGTTCACCCCCTAACCATTGCGGTTATGGCCCTGTCGGCACCGCGTCTAATCTACTGGGTCCGCGCTCTGAGTTTGACCGGCTTTGCTCCGCGGCCTTACTGTATGTTGTGGTTGCTAATGGGCGCGTCATGAACGCCCACAGGGCGCCCAATTGTCTGTGGGGCTGCTATGGGCCTGGTCAATCGCTCTGTAATCATACCATCGGCTATGGGGAGTGATTATGTCTATTTATCCATCTCGTGTTATTATTTTATTGAGTGGATTATATAAACCACAAGTATGCGTCCATTCCGTGGAAACTACTCATTTGATCATACATTGAGATAAGATTAGTGATATATCGTTAGAGGGGTGTAGGAGATTGTGTTTTGTGTATCGGAAGCTTGATTGCCGTGATATATGAAAAAGTAGGCGAACGGTGGTGAATTTATTTTCATTACTGATTCGGATGGTGTATAATTTATTTTATCACTGCTGTAGGTGGACATAATCGTAACATCCACAAGTAGATCGACTTCTGATACATTGTATACAATCTCTATCCTGCTGAAGTGATTAATTTCACGTCATTCACCGCCAGTGCGGCAGCTACGGCTAATGACTGATGTTAAAGTCTAACTAGAGTGTATAATTTTTATGTTCCTATACCGTGGAGATGGTTTCCCTGATCATTTTGGTTTTTACAGAACTTGAAAATCTCAATCACAATCTGAGATATTTCTATTTTCGTGAATTACTTTTTTCCAATCTATCAGCAATTTGCAGGACCTCATTAATTATTATAATTAGATATTCATGAAGTCATATGAGTCAAGTACTATAATTAGCTATCTAAACCTCATTTATGCAAGGGTTATAATGTATATAAAGGTTCCTATAGAGACTGATATGTTTTGTGGTAATGCATAGTCAGTCTTTTGTTATGCCTGCATGTTGTCAAGCCTACACAATCAGAGCTAGCGCCTCTTAGCAACCAGTTGTTTTTTGGATTGCTATGGATAATTGACCTATTAGGACATGTAAAAGTGCTACTTTCATTTAACATTTTCACAAAGGATCATAATGTAACAAAATTTGAGGTCCTAATAATGTGCAATCATCAGTGGTTAGCAACAAAATCTCCATAGCAACGTGGTTGTTATGGGTCATATTCCGGCTCTGGTTGCCATGACACCAACAAAATTTATTAAAAATTTGAATATTTTCTGTATGGAGTCATTATGTCGAAAAAAAAATATTTTCATGCTCTTTAATATTATGCAGTACTTGTTTCAATGAGCTCATTATCTTTCATTGACTCATATGACGTCATTATTGCTCATTTGCATATTTGCATATGACATCGAAAGGTCAATAGGACATGTCATAAACAAACCTCCGTATAATAGTGACTATTCAAGATATTTCATTTTTGTAAAAACTGAAATGATCTCCAGAGTTCCCTCTTTGATATTGACACTAAACTAAAATAAGTTATTTTTTCACTCTAGTTAGGCTTTTTATTGTATGTTTTGATTGCAGGATCCCCCTGGATGGCCTGTCTTTAGGCCACCCGTATACATGGTGTGATAGGAGTCACCGGGGGGAGATGCGTGTATATGTATGAGTATAGAGAGAAAACGTAATCCGTTTGTCAGCCTGTATCGATCTATGCTATAAATAGACGTTTCCATGGAGACGCGCTGTACTGCTGCATGTGCAGAATAGCTGCCAGCCTTAATGCTGTAAAACTTGTGTAATCTGTGATTACTGGTCATTCGAGCACTCGGCACTGGTGGAGACAGATCTGCGGACCTGTCTCCCAGTGTTTAGGTGTCTTAGAGTGTTTGGATATGTCAGAAGTGAGTGACGGGGAGAGTAGTGGGAAAGCTATGGGAGGGAAGGAGCCTCCAGACAGTGATCGCTCGTATCTCTCGGTACGGATGAGAGTACTCATCCGGAAACCCATCTGGATGACCGCAGTCGTCCGGACACCGGTGACGGCGAGAACTCCTCGCAGTCCTGCGGAGACAGGTCCGCTCGATCAGGGCAAGTCTGCGAGCTGGTCCGACCAGGTTGATGCAGCTGAGCAAGCCACGTCCCAAGGTCCGGACGAAGCGCAGCAGCCCGGCCTGGGAACAGACACAGGTAAGGATGATGGGTTCATAACACCCGTTTCCAGGCAGGCCCGTGCCCGCACCATAAAGATTGCCCAGAAGCAGTGGGAGGCCCAACAGAAGTTGGAGGCCGCCAACCTCGGGCAATCAGAATCCGGCCACGATGAGGAGTCGGATCGGTCCACAGTATAGAGGAAGAGAAAGAGGAATCACCGGAAGCGCTCAAAGCCTTCGGGCTCGCACAGCGGTGCTCCTCTGCTTGTATCCGGACCTAAGTCCGGAGGATCCAAGCCGTAAGTCTCGTTCGCAGAGATCATCACAGCGACGGACATCCTCGGAGCAACCTCCACTCAAGAAGCTGCGGGCCGACATGGGCCCCGAGCTCCCTGGTGTGCGTCAGAGCATACTGTTCCTTCCACGGTATGGTAGGGATGCGTACTCTCACCGCTCGGCGGAAGCGGGCGCGACTGCTGACACGCGTTTTACAAGGAATCGTCCCTTCACGGACGAGGAGCGTGCCGGGCTCCCGCCCATGACGGAAGGTGGAGTTATATGCCCTTTCTGTCCGCTATCCCTGGACGGGTATGAAGACCCGCATAAGGCCCTCAACCGGGATCGTAGGTACCCTTCCCATGACCACTTGGGCTGACATATTGCGGGTTATCATTACCTCTGGGTGAAGTTGTTTCTCTGCAGGCGGTGCTATTCACGTGGCCCCCGGGAGAGATTCCTCTCTCGCTTAGTAAACTATAACAATTATTTGACCTAGTTTCCCTTCGTGTCTCGTGCTCTGGGGTTTATATACTCTTGAACCGGCTTGATCTGTGGAGTTGTCTCAGTGCAAGGCGAGAGAAACGACGGGGAGCTCAGCCATGAACTCTACGTCCTACATCGGCTAAAGCCCTTGTAGGCTCCTGGGGACCACTTCTATAGGGGGCCCGTGCTGGGGGAGACCGTTGTTGACTCGGAGGCGCAAGCCCTGTGGATCACCGGTCTTTTCCCACCCGGGATGGTGCGACACAGGCTCTGGCGAGTTGTCGGGCTGCCAGGGGTTCCGTCCCCCAGGCGAACCACAGCGAGCCGGCCTTTACAGTTAACACCACGGTGATGATCCTGTATCTGAGTGGTGTCCGTACGTCTGGGCTCGCTGGGTGGACAGTTTTTCCTGGTTAACGTTCTAATGCTAGAGATGTTATTGCGCCTGCAGTGACCCTCAGTGAGCGACTTCTCCGCGAGGATCTGAGGATAGCGGGTGCACGTCCGCGATGACCTGTGGTCAGAGGATAGTGGACGACGTTAATACTTTACACTACATACAACAGAATTCTTCTTAGCTGGGACTTGGCCCTCGCGCATAAAACCCCATATTGTGCAATAACCCTATAAAATAAAGAGTGGTCAATGGGCGTTCGTTAAGTCTTCGTTAAGTGTTCGTTATCCGTATGCCAGTTCATTGTATTTCAAAGACAAATGTCACTACGGTGCGTGTTTTTAGAAAAGATAAGGCAAAATATTGGTCACCACATACCCCCCGCCCCCTCCCAGAAGCTGCTCTGATTTTGAAGTTATGTCATGGACCTGAGGAGAAAATGGACTAAATAATACGTTCGTAATGGCCTTTGCTCCTGTGGACGAACAGGATCATCAAATTTCTTATCGGTTGTGGTAAATTCGACACCTCATAGCCTATAATTATACGGAGAGCGTAGAAGGGCCACCCAGGAATTTTTTCGTTAAATTCCCGACTTAGTAACTCGATAATATCGACTTAGTAGTAAATCGATAATATCGACTTATAACTCGATAATATCGCCTTATTATCTCGATAATATCGAGTTAGTATCTCGAAAATATCGAGTTAGTAACTCGATAATATCGACTTAGTAACTCGATAATATCGACTTGATATATCAGGGTTGTCCAGCCCATGTGTACATGTATGTATAATGTACGTGGGTAACCAATATTGACTGTGTCAATTGGCGTGTATGTCCCCGTGTGAACATTGAAATAACATCTAAAATGAAAACTTTCCCCTCTGATGTAAATATCAATTACATTAATTACATATTAGAGTTCTAACAGTATTTGACTCTCATATAAAATCAGTAATGTTTATTTGTTTTCTCATTATGTGCACAGGCAAACTATACATCATATGCTGTGATTTAAATCGAGAGACTAAGTCGATATTATCGAGTTACTAACTCGATATTATCGACTTACTAACTCGATATTATCGAGATACTAACTCGATATTATCGAGTTACTATCTCGATAGTATCGACTTACTAACTCGGGAATTTGAAAAAAAAAATCTTCCTGTGCCTAATCCACTCTTAAGTCGATATTATCGAGATACTAAGTCGATATTATCGAGATACTAAGTCGATATTATCGAGTTACTAAGTCGGGAATTAAAAAAAAATTCCTGGGTGGCCCTTCTACGCTTCCGTAATAATTATGACAAATTATTTCAGACTTATTTCACCAACCTTTCATTATAATCACAGAATACTTGAACCTGAATTTTACGTAGAAACATTGTTTTACCTTTGTTCACATGAAAATGGCATACAATTTGTTCCTTGGTATTCCGAAAGTTTGTGGGCAAATATGCACATTTTATATTCTCCATGTGTAAGTGGTTATATTGCAATTTATCATATGATTAATCACTGATGGTCGTAGGTGCCGGGAGTCTTATTGCAATCACTAGTTATGTGATTGTTATTTTATCCTTCATCATTACTAATAGAAAAAAACCTATCCTATCCGTCAAAAATTATTTGCCAATAATACCATGCCCGCCAGACCGCAAATGTCATATTGCCGGTTGCCCGTCATAATGCTGGAACCTTGTTTTTGGACATGAGCTAACTGTCCAGATATTCACAAATTTACTACTGAAAGTGATAGTAAAATTCCCAGAGTGGCATGTGATAAACGGGTTATGCCACACAATTGGTTGTGGTGCCCTCGGTTCAAGTTCTTTAAAGTATCCTCCGCTTTGCTATATGGGCCTTTGGGAAACTTCAAACGCGGGCACAAAACCCACTTAATATTATGTAATAACGCGCCACGACTGTTAAATCGTACAATCTTTGCGAAAACAAACAGGAGCTACGATAACATATGTTACAGAAGTATACTTATATTATAAGCTTCCTTCAACTCTTCATGATCATCTCTAGGGAAGCTATTGTTACAACTGTACTATATGGCTAAAACAAACTTACATGTACATTAGGACACATGTATGTACCCCGGTGCAAAACAATTAAAACTAAAATTATGTATGATATAAAAGTTATAATTATACTTGTATAATTATTCAAATTAATCCCAAAGCTCGACCAAGTTGTGCAATGACAGAATTAATTTGGTTCACAACATCTCCAATTATTATGAGCCTTATCATTGTCAGGGTGAAGTAAAATAGGTTATAATGTTCATGCCATATAGATCTAAATCTGTCACACGCAACGAAATAACGCAGATAATGCTAGATATACACACAGAATACCCAGCAACAATTCGTCTAATGAGTGTGTTTTTTTATATCTTCGTTAATTAAAGAATGCGTAACGAATACCTAATGGGAGCTTCTAGTTACGTTCGTTATAATTTCGTTACGTAATCGTTAACCATGATAACGAAAACAATGTAACGAATTTTGTAGTTACCAACCCAACGAATTATCGTCCTATTGCTTTGACCAGCTGTGTTTGCAAAACAATGGAAAGGATGGTCAATACTAGATTAGTATTTTATCTAGAATCCAATAAAGTTATCACTCCATGCCAGAGCGGTTTCCGGAAGAATAGATCAACTACTGATCAGATTATTCGACTGGAAACTGCTGTACGGGAGTCGTTTATTAATCGCCAGCACATGGTGGCAATATTTTTCGATTTGGAGAAGGCATATGACACGACGTGGAAACATGGTATCCTGAAGGACCTCCATGAGGCAGGACTTCGTGGTCGTATGCCTTCCTTCATTTCTCAGTTTTTATCCAATCGTAAATTTACTGTCAGGGTGGGCACTTCATTCTCCGATATGTTTGATCAGGAGGAGGGTGTCCCTCAATGCAGCATCTTGTCTGTAACCCTGTTCAGTATAAAAATCAATAGCATAGTAAGGATTTTGTCCCCTGGAGTGAATGCTTCACTCTATGTGGATGACTTCCTTGTTTGCTATTCATCAAAACAAATGCATACAATAGAACGTCAATTACAGCAGTGCCTTGCGCGAATTGAGAAATGGGCAGACCGGAACGTTTTTCGCTTCTCCAAAACGAAAACTGTCTGCATGCATTTCTGCAATTTGCGCAAGTTGCACCCTGAACCAGAGTTAAATGGTACAGTTATTCCTTTGGTGGAACAATTCAAGTTTTTGGGGGTATTCTTTGATAGGAAACTATCATTCATACCCCACATCAAGTACATTAAAACAAAGTGTCACAAGGCTCTGAACCTTCTGAAGGTAGTATCACATATGGATTGGGGAGCTGATCGTGACGTGCTGCTCCATTTATACAGAGCACTCGTCCGGTCAAAGCTCGACTATGGTGCGATAGTTTATGGCTCAGCCAGACCCTCCTACATAAAGGTTTTGGATACTATCCATAACCAGGGGTTGCGTTTGTGTCTCGGTGCATTCAGAACCTCTCCCATGGAGAGCCTGTATGTTGAGGCCAACGAACCCTCCCTTTATCGTAGGAGGGAAAAACTCTCACTTCAGTATACCATCAAGTTGAAGTCTCTACCGAACAATCCAGCCCATAATGTTGTTTTCAAACCTAAGTGTGTTCGACTGTTTGAATCCAGGCCAAATGCAATACCAACTTTTGGTATTCGCATGAAACATCTATTGGAGGATTTAAACATTGACTTGAACACAATAGCTGAGTCAAAAAATTCAAAGGTTCCACCATGGGAATCTATACTGATGGTTCTAAGGATGGTAATAAAGTAGGCTGTGCCGTTGTCACCTCGGGGAGAACATACAAACAACGTCTCTCTGATGTGTGTTCAGTGTACACAGCTGAGTTGAAAGCAATACTGTTAGCACTGTCTCACATCCGCCGGTCCGGGGAAGTGGGTTTTGTCATTTGTTCAGATTCTCTATCAGCCCTCCAAGCTATAGAGAATCATAATATTGATAATCCTCTACTTTTGGATATTTTAACTGAACATCAACGTATTTTTCAAATGCATAAAGTTGTAGTGTTTTGTTGGGTACCCAGTCATGTGGACATTCCTGGGAATGAACGTGCCGACAAGGCTGCCAGGGCAGGTCTTGATCTGGACGTCACATTTTCCAGGGTGCCACATTCTGATTTCAAGCTGCTCATCCACACGTACTTGTACGCAGAATGGCAGTCATTCTGGGATGAGCAGGTTGACAACAAATTACACAAAGTCAAGCCAACGATAGGTTGTTGTACTCCAATAAACGAAATGTCCAGGCGTGATCAACTGGTCATGTCACGGGCTCGTATAGGGCATACATACCTTACTCAGGGTTACCTGCTCCGTGGGGAGGAGGCCCCTGTGTGTGTGTGTCCTGTCGAGAGTGGCTGACGGTTGAACATGTCCTGGTACATTGTCAGGATTTGGCTGACACTCGTCGTTTGTTTTACGAGTGTCAGTCAATACATGATGTTTTTATTGATATTAATATTTATAAAATCCTCAATTTCCTTCGGGAAATTGGGGTATATTATTATTTTTAGACCTACAAATCTAGTCAGTTTGTTCGAGTCAAGATCTAGTCATCTATATTTTCACACTCAGTCAGTGTAAGTTTTTACTGAAATGACCTTCTTGTGCCCAAAGTGCCGTTAAGCTTTATTTCTTCTTCTTCTTCTTCTTTGTAGTTACCGGCCCCTGTTTCATTAAATGGTGCAGGTTATTATTAATCTCAGTGTATGTTTTGCCCACAGCAGAAACACAAGTTCCAACATTGGGAGGAATTTGCTTTCGCCATACATTTCTGAGAGAACCGATAAAACATATAAGCCTACGTTCGTAAACATTATAGATATACTCATTTATATATATGCACTTAATTTGACCAACAATTGACTACTAATCAATGGTGTCATTTCTAGTTTCTGGTTGAGACCGTTTGAATATGTTAACGTTACCACATCAGTGCTCTATGCCTGATGAAAGGCAATTCAGCTTTTTCGCATGAACGTAATCTAAATCAGTTCAGATGTAACTAGGCCACACCAAATAGTAATGTTGGTCCATGGGATCGCCGCATTTCCAAAGTGATTTTCACTTTCTATAAAAAAAAAATCGCCGCTACGATTTTTCACACCAATTTTTTTTTAGCGGCCGGATTTGTGAAACGACAACAAACGATCGCCTTGAGAGAAAACTGCTGTACAGAATTCGGAAAAGGTGTGCAAGAAATGTAGAAGATGTTTAATAGTCCTCTCACGTGGGACCAATATTACGATCACTGTAAAACGGTATGCATTTCGATTGCATTCCGTGCACTCACTGCCCAGACATTTAAATTGTGTCGCCAACAGTGGAACTAGTATTTCGGATCTGAAACAATAGATCATTTCATTGTATTGTTTTTAGTGAAATAATACGTTTATTTTATACATCACCAATCTAAACTACTACATGCTCCTTTTCGATCCTTTGGATCGTTCTGGATAGAAATTCGCATACTGAAAGCAAGGCACGGTCGTCTGCCTGCATGGCTCGAGCGCTCCTTTTGCCGCCAAAACCGCCACGCAACATGCGCGTGCAGCTGCGCAGAAGCTTCACTTTTCTGTCCACCGCCATTTTTGACTGGCAGCTTTGGATTTTTGGTCCCGGTGAAATCGTGGAATTCAGTCTGCAAACTAGCTTTTTGCGTTGTATTCTAACGGAATTTCACCTGCCACGTTCATAGACATCGTTGTGTGTCTATTTGGATAAGTATTGGTCGATAGTTTGTTACTTGCTAGATCGTCAGCGGTCTGTATAGCCAGTTCACCCTATTATCGTCCGTCCGTCCGTCGTATTTGATAGTGTACTTGTTGTTTACATCTATCATTAATTCTACGTTAATTTTTCTACTGTAGATTATTTGTATACTGTAGTTTATATATTCGTAGTCCTCTTAGGGTTCTTTTTGAGCGCAGTCTCAGGTTTGCTTTTCTTCCCGCCCTGTTACTGTGAGTTGTTAGTTGCCTTTGGTGATCATGGCTTCACAATCCTCCCTTGGTACCGGGACCATGGACGAACGTCCTTGCCCTAAATGCTTGGTCAATACCCTTCGTGGAGGGGAGAAACACGGCATGTGTTTCGATTGTCTGGACCATGGCCCGGTATCTATGGAGGATTTGAGGTGTGATCTGTGCCGTTTTTAGCATCCCTCTTCCTTTGTGCAGGCGACTGCAAAGTATTCTGAGGCCTCGTTGGCTCGTCAGGATGCTTTGAGGCTTGCGGAGGCTTCGGCTCCGCAAGTCCGCCAGTCGCCCATGGAGGTGGAGGTTCCGCTTGTGACGTCACAAATCACGTCCGGTGTTAGTCCGCCCCTGGGGCTAACACAGGACATGGTCAATGCGGCTGTGCAATCGTTCTTTGCACAGTCGCTCTCTTCCCGTCAGGGTCCCCTCCTGCCGGGTCTCTCTTCCATGCTTGGACAGGGAGTCCCGGCCGGTTCTTCGGCTACCCCTTCGCCGCAGGGAGAGCTTGCTCCCCCTGTGGGCAAGAAGGCGAAATCTTCTAAGAAGAAGGTTTCGGCTTTTGCCAAGGCGAAAGTAGCCAAGGAACCGCACTCCACCTTCGTCGTCCCGCAGGGGCCGATCGAGGGGGAGGGGTCCGTTACCTCTTCCCCGGGGCCTTCCAAGAAGAGGAAGCTTGCTTCCTCTAAGCGCCGTGGTGCTGAGTCCACATCGATCTTCGATGTGGCTCAGGCTTCGTCCGACCTTTCGGTGGGCAACGATCAGGCTTCGGGCTTCGATCGGCGGAGCACCTTGGATGGCTCGTTCGAGTCCTCGGTCTCGAGGTTCGATCGGGGAGAGGTCCCTACTCTTGGGGGTGGGGCTCTTGATCGTTCGTGCGATCGGGAGTTCTCACTTGGCGGTCGTGCTCCTGGTCCTCGATCAGGGCACGATTCTCAGGGCCACTCAAGTCCTGTTCCTCAGGGCCACTCAAGTCCTGTGTACACTGATGTAAGTTGCCGGACGGGCACGTTCGCTGAGCAGGCATTCCCTCGCCCGTCTTTGGAAGTACCCTTGGGTTCGTCAAGGGCTTTGATCGGACCTGTGAGGTCCAACGATCGGGGGGGGGGGGTGGGGGTCGAGCGGAAGCTGATCAGGAGTCGTTCTCATCGGAGGATGAGACTGCTGATCAGGCCGGGGGTTCTAACTTCCGGTGGGCTTTGGAGTCGGTGGCAAGGCGTATGGACTTGCCTATCGATGCTCCAGGGCCCTCACGGGGAACTGGTAGGTTCGCGTCGGCGCCAGTTCGTCGACCGATCTGGCTTCCTGTGGCTCCCGCGTTAGTCGAGTCCTTCGACAAGATTAACAAGGGAGTTACGACTAAGAAGGATGTGGCTCGTACGGAGTCGACATTCCCGACTAGTCGTGTTCGACCTGAGTCGATCGACACTTATCGGACTATAGAGGCCGAAGGTGGATATCAGACTTCCGTCCCGGTCAAGGACCCTAACCTTCACCTGCTTTCCCGGAAGCAAGGTACGGTCTGATCTGCCTATGTGAAAAAGGCTCGCCTTTCTCACTGGCAGACGCTGTCTCATCAGTTGATGGGTCAGCTCTCCTTGATATGACTGATCACCTGACCACCTTGGTCCAGGAGTTCGTTGACGAGGCGGACCTGGAGGAGGGTAGTCACGCCAACATTCATGCAGCACTCGGCGTTTTAGCTGGAGTTGTGCATGCTGCTGAGCGTGACAGTGCGCACCTGTCCGCAAAATTGGATCTCACCATGCGTGATGCCGATCTTCGTTTGCTCGACGTGTCCGCTTCGGACGTAGCTGAGCTGCGTGGGAGGCCGCTGTTCTCAGGCTATACCTACGCCAATCTCTCTCGATCGGATATTTCAGTTATGCAGGAACATCTTCGTGATGAGGCTATGGCCAAGGCTTTGTTCGGGAAGCCGGCGGGGTCTGGGAGAGGCAAGAAGACCAAGGGTCAGAAGCCTGCCCAACCTCAGGCACCACATGCACCCGCTTCCTCGCAGCCGCCCTTTCGGGGGGCACAGCCTCCCCCTCTCCAGGGGGAAGGCAAGCGCGGAGGCAAAGGGGGTGGACGCGTTAAAGGCAAAGGGAAATCTTCTGCTAAGAAGTGACTCATTGCAGGAAAGCGTAGGCTCTGTGGAGGGTTCAGTTCTATCGGAATGGGTTCTATCGGAATGGGTGCGCATATACATATACCGCGCCTCACAGGCTGCCATCTCTCCTGTTCAATCGTTTATTTCAATCGGATAAATTCAATCCTGGACTATCAAAATTGTACCACTGAAGGATAAGGTATCCCTGACAGTGCATATGATCTGACTTGACATTTGATACTTGGATACGTCAGATATCGGGATATATCACATGGAATTTTGTTCTACACAGTGATCACTCGTGCGTAACTTTTATTATATTTCACACATGTACATGGCCACTGGTCATGCCCTATTGGACTAATCGAGTGGTGTGTGTGTGGCTCGTGGTTGTGGGTGCAGCAATGTGTTTGGGTTGTGAACAACGCTGTTATCGACGGAGCCGTGCTGGGACCAGGAAGCAGCGTGATATTCCCACTAGGATTACTGCCCATTCTCAACCTGTCTCTTCAAGGCCCACACTGGGATCGTGTCCTCGCAATCTCACCCACATCAAACTACAGCCTGTTTCAGACAGACCTGTCATCAAGTGCATGCTTGTAAATGCACGTTCTGTCTGTAACAAAACAGCAATTATATCGGAACACGTACTGGATAATAGCTGTGACGTTGTATTCATAACTGAAACCTGGCTAAAACAAGGAGACTGTGCCACTATCAAAGACTTGTGTCCTCCCACGTACTCGTTCGTGTCCACTCGCAACACCAAACGCGGAGGTGGCCTCGGAACTCTCCATAGAGAGTCCCTGGACATAAAGCAATGGCCAACCAGTGTACCCGTCACATCTTTTGAGTGCCAAACACTGACTATAACCAAGCCTACCATCATCAATTTCGCTCTGATATATCGATCTCCGTCTTCAGTGCCGTCCACTTTCCTCCATGAATTTGAACTTTTCCTTGACGAATTCATGAGCCGCTCAGGAAAGGTCCTAATATGTGGGGATTTCAATGTCAATGTAAACGCATCAGATGAACCGTTCCCACGCAAATTTCTTGAACTGACTGAGACTCGCGGTCTTGTCCAGAGTGTCACGGATAGCACGCACAGAGACGGTAATACTCTG
The DNA here is from genome assembly GCA_949152475.1 of Terebella lapidaria. Classification (NCBI taxonomy): domain Eukaryota; kingdom Metazoa; phylum Annelida; class Polychaeta; order Terebellida; family Terebellidae; genus Terebella; species Terebella lapidaria. The sequence goes on along the minus strand of OX424566.1, from coordinate 26,821,323 downwards.
GATCTAATACTGACTAGGCCCAGCGATCTTCTCCTCGATGGTGCCCCCATCATCCGACAGGATTCCTTGTCAGATCATTACACCATCACGTTTGATATATCTGCATTCCTACCCATGGCCACAGTCCAAAGACTAAATGGCCGTGATTATCGAGCAACGGATATGGAACTCCTCCAGCTCGATATCCAGAATGGAGTGTGTGAACTGGATCGAATCACAGGTTCGACTGATGACATATACGCCCGTTACGATGCACTCCTCTCTCAATGCCTTGATAGGCATGCTCCGGTTGTCACCCGAACGCGCACAACCAAAAAGTCCAATCATTGGGATGATGAGACTTTACATGACCTTCGTCGCCAGAGACGGAAAGCCGAAAGAACTTGGTGAAAATCAAAGTTGGAAGTTCACAGGCAAATTTACATCGAAAAACGGGATATTGTTGTGACTCACATCACAGAGGCCAAACGCAATTTCTTCCAAAGAAAGCTGGAAACCTCTGATCAAAAAACCATGTCCAGAGTCATCTCCAGCCTCTTGGACCATGGTAAAAGAACAATCCCAATAACAGACTGTATGGCCAGTATTTGTGATGAGTTCTCACTGTTTTTCGCGGACAAAATTCACAAGATCATGACCAGTGTCAATCAAACAATTATTGCCGAGGGTCTGTCAGACACACCACCATGCCCGAAGCAGCATGTGGTAACTCCACTCGCATCACTTTCACCTGTTACGCCTGAGGAAGTCAACCGCGCCATCGTGAAAGCTTCCTCCAAAACATCTCGACTGGATACTCTCTCGACCTGGGTACTCAAAAAGACACTCCCTGCCCATCTGGGACTCCTCACAGATGTTATCAACAAACTGTTCAGTGAGGGGACTGTGTTGTCATCTTCTTGCCAGGCTGTGGTTACTCCTGTCCTCAAAAAACCATCCCTGGATGTGGCCCAACCCAAAAACTATCGACCGGTGTCGAATTTATCGTTCATGGGCAAACTTGTGGAACGTTTGGTCCTCGCACGTTTCAATGAACACCTCGACGTCAACAACTTGTCAGAGTTGTTTCAGTCGGCTTACAAGCCTCGTCACTCAACGGAAACAGCCCTTCTCCAGGTCCATTCAGACATTTCAGGATATCTCGCTGAGTCCAAGGCTGCACTGTTGGTCCTTCTGGACCTCAGTGCAGCATTTGACACTATCAACCACGATCGACTACTCAGTATCCTCCATCTCCGGTTCGGTGTTCAGGGTCAAGCCCTCAAGTCGTTCAATGCCTACTTGTCCAACCGCAGCCAGAAGGTCGCTATAGGGAATGCATCTTCTGCCTCACGTCTCCTTGAACACGAAGTACCTCAGGGATCTGTCTTGGGTCCTGTCCTATTTTCCGCATACACTGCTCCATTGCAGGATGTGATTGAACATCACAACATACACTACCATAAATATGCAGATGATGTTCAACTATATGTGGATTTCGACCCATCTGATCCGGCTTCACGCACCACAGCATGGGAAAGGATGAGTTCTTGCATAAGTGATGTCAGGCGTTGGATGACGGCTAACTGTTTGCAGCTCAATGGGGACAAAACTGAGGTCATAACATTTTTGTCGCCACATCACCTCAGGTCCATCGGGTCGGTTCCACCTCTTTCGTTCGATGACACGGATATCTACTCCCACCCATCGGTTCGTGACCTTGGGGTCACTTTTGATCGGCACCTGACTATGCGTGACCAGGTTAACTCAGTGATCAAGTCATGTACTTTCCATCTCCGCAGAATACGCAAATACCTCACTTCTGCCGCTTGCCAAAACGCTGTACAGTCCTTGGTGATTTGTAGGATGGACTATTGCTGCTCTCTTCTTGGCAACCTCAACACTACCCAAATTCAACGACTTCAAGTCGTTCAAAACAAGGCCGCTAGGTTGATCACCAAATCAAATCCACGTGATCACATTACCCCCATCCTCTCCATGCTCCATTGGCTCCCTGTACGCGCCCGCATCCAGTTCAGAATACTGGTCCTAACCTACAAGTGCCTCTAAAATCTCACTGCACCATACATCTCCCAGATGGTCCGCAGACACGTACCTGGACGAGTCCTTCGCTCGTCCCAGGATCGTACCATCCTGGAAATGACCAGTGTTGACAAATCTATTGGTCAGGGGGACTTCCGTCACATGGCGCCAATCCTCTGGAATGCACTCCCTCGACAACTAAGGGAAAGACCATCAGTTGGTACATTCAAGCGTCATTTGAAGGCACATTTCTACAGGAAACATTTTAACTTGGATTAACTGTCTTAACAATACTGTGTCTTACTGTTTCTCTAGTCAATCATAATGTGTTCTAGTCATCTGGTTTTATCTACATATCTTAACAATTTACATCATATCAAGTAAGTCATGGCATGGGAGAAGTTCGGTCTCACCTTCAGATGGGAGGCTGGAAAACCACCGATCAGACCCAAAGCGTGGTTCTTCCCTGTGCCCGGTGATCGGGAAAAGTTTCAGCATCTGCAGCACGAGGTGCAGCAGTTGCTAGAGAAACGTGCGATCGAGGTGGTGAAGGACGAGAGGGGATTTTATTCTCTCATCTTCCTAGTGCCGAAAAAGACAGGCAGGTGGCGTCCCGTTTTCGACCTGTCAAACCTCAACAAGTTCCTGATCATACCCAGGTTCAAGATGGAGTCGGCGCTTTCGGTTCAGAAAGCTCTATCCAAGGGAAAGTGGGCTGTCAGTATCGACGTCAAGGACGCTTACTTGCATGTGCCCATACACCCAGCCGATCGACGGTATCTCAAGTTCGCGTTCGAAAGCACGGTGTATCAGTTCAGGGTACTTCCCTTTGGAGTGGCAACCGCTCCTTACGTGTTCACCCGTGTCGTAAGGGCGATAGCAGCCAGGTTTCGATCGGTGGGAATTCAATTCCACCATTACATCGACGATTGGCTGATCGTAGCCGACTCTCCGTCCCAGGCTATAGAACAATCCGGGTTCGTCCTCAGGTTGGCGGCCAGCCTTGGCTGGATCCCCAATTGGGCGAAATCTCATCTGTTCCCGACTCAGAGGTTCGAATATGTCGGGGTGGATTACGATCTAGAGCAAGGAGTAGCTCTTCCTCCCAGGAAGAGAGTTCTCAAAGCGATTGCGGCAATGGATATCGCACTGGCGCAGTCGTCGATCACAGCTCGACAGTTTCTGTCCATCATCGGTCTGCTGGCATCGATGGAGAAACAGGTGCCGTTCGGCAGGTGCTTCCTCAGACCCATTCAATGGTGTCTAGCGTTGCAATGGTAGATCCTCATCGATCGATTAGACCAAGTCGTATCAGTGGACGATCGTGCTCGGGAAGCAATGCTATGGTGGCGGGACCATCGGAATCTTTTCCGAGGGATGCCACTGGCGGGGTATCTGCCCGATCGGACTTTCTTCACTGATGAGTCCGAGGTGGCTTGGGGAGCTCATATGGACGTGCACGAACTCTCGGCGTTGTGGAACACCAACGAGAGGTCATTGCATATCAATGTCCTAGAGCTGAGAGCGGTGAGAAGTGCGTTCGAGATCTGGGGACCTCAGAGTCCACCAGGGACGAAGTGGCTGGTCTTTACGGACAACAGCACAGTCGTGGCGCACGTAAACAAGCAGGGCGGTACTCGATCGAGACAGCTTTGTTTGGAGGCCGTAGGTCTGATCAGGTTTGCCTTCAAGTCCCGTCTGTTTCTCAGGGCAAGGCACCTGCCGGGGTGCAGGAACGTCCTAGCGGACGCTCTGTCGAGGCCGGACAAGATCGTAGGCACAGAATGGAGCTTACATCCGGGGGTGTTTCGTCGCATTTGTCAGGCGTTCGGGACACCGAACATAGACCTGTTCGCAACCTCTCGGAATCACAAGCTTCCGGTCTATTTCTCACCTCTGCCAGAGAACGAGGCACTAGCTGTGGACGCGATGTCCCAGTCGTGGAACGGGATGTATGGGTATGCGTACCCGCCAACTCGGTTCCTAACGGAAGTGCTACACAAGGTGGCCAGATCTCAGTGCGAGATTCTGTTGGTGGCGCCATGCTGGCCGATGCAGGCGTGGTTTCCGCTGCTACTGTCAATCCTGATCGATGTTCCGCGAGTGCTACCAATCGAGAACACGTTGCTGAGGCAACCAGGTCGGGACATATTCCATGATTCTGTCCACGTGCTCAAATTACATGTGTGGAGGCTATCGAGCGATCCTTCCAGGAGGCAGGATTTTCTCAGCAGGTGTCCTTACATCTCGCGAGAAAGAATAGGAGATCCTCCTCTAAAACGTATGAAGCTAAGTGGAGAGTATTTGTACGTTGGTGTAACGGAAGGCGCATTGATCCATTCTCTGCCCCTTTGAATGCAGTGCTAGACTTTCTCTGCTATCTGTTTGACAGGCTTAGTTTGAAGCCTGCAACGATTGAGGGATACAGGTCCATGTTGGGTCCTGTATTTCGTGCTAGGGGGATCGATTTATCCAATAATCATATCCTCTCTGATCTGTTGGCGTCCTTTAGGACGCAGAGACCTCGGGGAGTTCCTACTCTCCCAGATTGGGATATGGCGTTTGTGCTATATGGCCTTTCTAATGCACCTTGGGAGCCTCTCAAGAAAGTTTCCTTGCAGAGGTTAACTCTTAAGACTTTCTTGCTTGTCATGCTAGCAAGTGGTCGCGGAAGGTCAGATGTCGCAGCGATCGACGTATCTCGAGTGGCGTTTGGCGCGGATGGTTCCGTTTCCTTGTACCCAGTACGTGATTTTATGCCTAAAACACGTGCTGCGGTTGAGGGCGGGAAAGCGTTCTTTCCTATCGTAATTCCGTCGCTAGGCGGTTACATAGGACGCAATGAGCAGGACGCACTCTTGTGCCCGGTTAGAGCGCTGAAAATCTACATCGATCGTACTAGATCGATCAGGAAAGATCGTAAACGATTATTTATTTCCTATCAGCCTAATAGGGCTACGGATATCTCCACAGCTACACTATCCAGATGGGTGAAGGTTGTAGTGAGGACAGTCTATGCGGAGTCAGGTGCTGGCGATCGAGTGACTTACACAATATCGTCCCACCAAATCCGACACATCTCGATGTCTTTGGCGGCCAGGTCGAATATTCCGTTAGAATATATCATAAGGGCCGGAATGTGGACTAATTCTACGACATTCATCGGGTTCTATCTGTCCAACGCTGCCGAGCTTCAGGACCAGTCGTCCAGATTTAGACTGGGTTCGCTGGTCGTAGCACAGGCTATTGTCTAAACCAGCTGGACAGAAAAGTCTTGGTTTTAACGTGCACGTGTATATAGCAACACTTTGTGTTTGTTTCTGAGTTCTTTGAGTTATGGTCTCAAGTAGAGTTCCGTTTTCCACCGATTGGTTGAAGAAGAAATTCGTGCATGATGGAGGCAAGCGATCGCACCGCTAGGTGAGTATCTTTATTATTTATTTAAAGATATATCTAAAATGTAGCATTTTAGCGATTCGCTTGAAATCAAGATTATTGTCTGTTTTCATAACTCTCTAGCACAACTGTTCCACCGCCTATCCTTTGATTCTAAGGAGCATGTAGTAGTTTAGATTTGTAATGTATAAAATAAACTTCCCAAATTTTAATTGTAAATTTGCTGTTTGTTATCACTCACCTCTAAACTACTACAGTAAAAGTCCTCCCATCCATCCCCGCCAGTTTTGCGCTAGGGGCTTCCATTTGTCGTTTCGGACAGAAAAGTGAAGCTTCTGCGCAGCTGCGCGCGCATGTTGCGCGGCGGTTTTGGCGGCAAAGGGAGCGCTCAAGTCATGCAGGCAGACGACCGTGCCTTGCTTTCAGTACGCGAATTTCTATCCAGAACGATCCAAAGGATCGAAAAGGAGCATGTAGTAGTTTAGAGGTGAGTAATAACAATAAACGGCAAATTTACAATTAAAATTTGGGAATTTTCATCAATAATTTGAGTAAAATCATAATTTCTGTGGCTGGTGAGGCGAATAATGTATATCTTATGATATACATTGTCTTCGTTCATTCTATGGAATTGACTCCTTCATGATACGCTTAAATATTGTATCATTTCATGGTATATAGCTTAATACCTGCAGTATAAATACATGTTTGTATATGATTATTCAGGTAGTGTGTGATGGGTGAAATCCAGCTGCTTTTGTATATAATTTCAATGATTTACGTGTTTTTTTCCCAATAGGTCAACTATGATTTTAAAGCCCGGAGCTTGATTACAGGGATCTGCGGTAGCTGAAACAGTTTGAAAGGTTACATATGTATATATGTTCCTGGTATGAAAGTTGTGGCTCTTCTCGTTCGTACTCAGAGTTTACACCTTGTCAGAAGAGGAAGAGTTAAGCCCTTTGGTGGGAGTGGAGTAGTTGCCGGTTAGGGCGCTGCCTTCTTTCAGACTGTTCCCTTTCGATGCTTTTGGTATGTTTGATCTTGAGGGTCTAATTTGTACCACGAATTTCCACGATACTTATTCTATCGTGGCCAATCGTACCCGACGTAATGATTTCCATTGATTCATATCATTCTTTATTGGTTCGCACTAGTTCTCATGACGTTTGTATCGCTTCTTAGCGCATCCGTATTGATTCCCTATCATTACCTTACTAATTCGTATTACACTTTATTGTGTGATATATGTTCGTGGTCATGTCTCACTGATTATTAGTCATTTGCGATTATCATCGTAATGCATCTCATTAGCTCTGTTTTGAGCTACAAAAATTACACCGTTCGCTTGCGATTTCAGCCTCACTGATTCGCATTAATTCGCCGGAATCATTCGCAACTGTGGGACTGGGCTTTTACAGAAAATATGCCGAAACTGGTTTTCCTTATTTATATCATACAATCCGCAAGGTGGGATACCCCCACCACAAGACGTGACGCGCACATGTGATATTCTTTGCTGGAAAAATATTTAGTCACATCGGCGATATTCTCAAAAATTAAAATTGGCATAAAGCACGCTGACCTGGTGGAGAATTGTCTTGATTATGTTATAATAAAACTTCACATGCTCATCGATTATGACGTCATGAAAAATGCTGCATTTTACGTAGAAATAATATGGTACAATTGACCCTTGTTACAATTGACCTATCGTCGAACCAGTTTGTCCGAGTCTTTACACGCCATTTACGACGCATTCTGCAAAACCTTATGTAGAATATTTATGACAGTTATCGGCCCGAAACCCCTCCCTGACACATTCTCGCACTCGACATACACTACACAGATCCATCACATGACTTCATACTTACCTTACGTCACAGCACACACCGTCCAAGCACCGCACCTACATGTAAACAACTCTGCTCACGATATCACTCCCCACATTTCCTCCAATCACGACATTTCCAGACACTTAACCACGCCCACACAGACGTGACATCACATTCAGCCAACCACATGAACACCTGTCACACGACGCGAGAAAAACCAGACATCCTGTACTTGGCCCCGCGCTTTCCCCGACCACGAGGTCAGTTTGATAGTTGAAGTTGAATAGTGACAGTTGGTTTTTTGGAGCTGAGAGATATAGAAGTAAAATATTGGACAGTGACATTGAGGAGTAAAGTTGAATATATTGAGAGGTACACTAACGAAGATTGTGCATAGAAGAAACTAAATTGTATATCGGACTTATAATACTTCGGACTATCTTACGGGGATTACCTGTGAGAGCCGTGATCGTTCATCGGACATTATCATCCAAATAAATCGGATTATAGTTGAAACGTTACGTCGGACTTCTTTGTTGTGGTAGCACGCACGACATTCATCGCACTACACGATCGGTCGGTGTAATAGCCACCGGAAGAACGCCTATTCCGTCACATTGGTGCCGTGACCAGGATAGCGAAGGCCAGTTCTCGGCTTACGGACTATCCCGACGTACGAACTCTCAATGAATACCTGATCTACGATCTGGAACCTGATCGGACCAAGCCCGGAAGACGAGGTGACGATGAATCCGGTCCCGTCGAACCAGTGGACTTCACGACCAAGGTCAGTGGCGATGAGCAATACTATTACGCTATCGCAAGTGCAACCGCCAAACGAATTATACAAACTATCATCGGCGGCATCCGGAGAGTACATGCCGGACTGGATGCGAGCCGATATCTACATCGAAGAACTGGTGGACGGTGATTCGTTAATGCCGTCCCGTACAGTGACAGAAATCCTTGACGCGCACGCACGGTCGTACCATGCGACTCCAGCCGGACCGGCAAGGTCGCGACCAAGCGACAGAAGTGAAACGAACTATGCACGCTTCCAACGCCAGCCTGTTACCGACCCGCTACCCAAGATGGTTAGTGTCCTTACATCTCGCGAGAAAGAATAGGAGATCCTCCTCTGAAACGTATGAAGCTAAGTGGAGAGTATTTGTACGTTGGTGTAACGGAAGGCGCATTGATCCGTTCTCTGCCCCTTTGAATGCAGTGCTAGACTTTCTCTGCTATCTGTTTGACAGGCTTAGTTTGAAGCCTGCAACGATTGAGGGATACAGGTCCATGTTGGGTCCTGTATTTCGTGCTAGGGGGATCGATTTATCCAATAATCATATCCTCTCTGATCTGTTGGCGTCCTTTAGGACGCAGAGACCTCGGGGAGTTCCTACTCTCCCAGATTGGGATATGGCGTTTGTGCTATATGGCCTTTCTAATGCACCTTGGGAGCCTCTCAAGAAAGTTTCCTTGCAGAGGTTAACTCTTAAGACTTTCTTGCTTGTCATGCTAGCAAGTGGTCGCGGAAGGTCAGATGTCGCAGCGATCGACGTATCGCGAGTGGCGTTTGGCGCGGATGGTTCCGTTTCCTTGTACCCAGTACGTGATTTTATGCCTGAAACACGTGCTGCGGTTGAGGGCGGGAAAGCGTTCTTTCCTATCGTAATTCCGTCGCTAGGCGGTTACATAGGACGCAATGAGCCGGACGCACTCTTGTGCCCGGTTAGAGCGCTGAAAATCTACATCGATCGTACTAGATCGATCAGGAAAGATCGTAAACGATTATTTATTTCCTATCAGCCTAATAGGGCTACGGATATCTCCACAGCTACACTATCCAGATGGGTGAAGGTTGTAGTGAGGACAGTCTATGCGGAGTCAGGTGCTGGCGATCGAGTGACTTACAAAATATCGTCCCACCAAATCCGACACATCTCGATGTCTTTGGCGGCCAGGTCGAATATTCCGTTAGAATATATCATAAGGGCCGGAATGTGGACTAATTCTACGACATTCATCGGGTTCTATCTGTCCAACGCTGCCGAGCTTCAGGACCAGTCGTCCAGATTTAGACTGGGTTCGCTGGTCGTAGCACATGCTATTGTCTAAACCAGCTGGACAGAAAAGTCTTGGTTTTAACGTGCACGTGTATATAGCAACACTTTGTGTTTGTTTCTGAGTTCTTTGAGTTATGGTCTCAAGTAGAGTTCCGTTTTCCACCGATTGGTTGAAGAAGAAATTCGTGCATGATGGAGGCAAGCGATCGCACCGCTAGGTGAGTATCTTTATTATTTATTTAAAGATATATCTAAAATGTAGCATTTTAGCGATTCGCTTGAAATCAAGATTATTGTCTGTTTTCATAACTCTCTAGCACAACTGTTCCACCGCCTATCCTTTGATTCTAAGGAGCATGTAGTAGTTTAGATTTGTAATGTATAAAATAAACTTCTCAAATTTTAATTGTAAATTTGCTGTTTGTTATTACTCACCTCTAAACTACTACAGTAAAAGTCCTCCCATCCATCCCCGCCAGTTTTGCGCTAGGGGCTTCCATTTGTCGTTTCGGACAGAAAAGTGAAGCTTCTGCGCAGCTGCGCGCGCATGTTGCGCGGCGGTTTTGGCGGCAAAAGGAGCGCTCAAGTCATGCAGGCAGACGACCGTGCCTTGCTTTCAGTACGCGAATTTCTATCCAGAACGATCCAAAGGATCGAAAAGGAGCATGTAGTAGTTTAGAGGTGAGTAATAACAATAAACGGCAAATTTACAATTAAAATTTGGGAATTTTCATCAATAATTTGAGTAAAATCATAATTTCTGTGGCTGGTGAGGCGAATAATGTATATCTTATGATATACATTGTCTTCGTTCATTCTATGGAATTGACTCCTTCATGATACGCTTAAATATTGTATCACTTCATGGTATATAGCTTAATACCTGCAGTATAAATACATGTTTGTATATGATTATTCAGGTAGTGTGTGATGGGTGAAATCCAGCTGCTTTTGTATATAATTTCAATGATTTACGTGTTTTTTTCCCAATAGGTCAACTATGATTTTAAAGCCCGGAGCTTGATTACAGGGATCTGCGGTAGCTGAAACAGTTTGAAAGGTTACATATGTATATATGTTCCTGGTATGAAAGTTGTGGCTCTTCTCGTTCGTACTCAGAGTTTACACCTTGTCAGAAGAGGAAGAGTTAAGCCCTTTGGTGGGAGTGGAGTAGTTGCCGGTTAGGGCGCTGCCTTCTTTCAGACTGTTCCCTTTCGATGCTTTTGGTATGTTTGATCTTGAGGGTCTAATTTGTACCACAAATTTCCACGATACTTATTCTATCGTGGCCAATCGTACCCGACGTAATGATTTCCATTGATTCATATCATTCTTTATTGGTTCGCACTAGTTCTCATGACGTTTGTATCGCTTCTTAGCGCATCCGTATTGATTCCCTATCATTACCTTACTAATTTGTATTACACTTTATTGTTCGATATATGTTCGTGGTCATGTCTCACTGATTATTAGTCATTTGCGATTATCATCGTAATGCATCTCATTAGCTCTGTTTTGAGCTACAAAAATTACACCGTTCGCTTGCGATTTCAGCCTCACTGATTCGCATTAATTCGCCGGAATCATTCGCAACTGTGGGACTGGGCTTTTACAGAAAATATGCCGAAACTGGTTTTCCTTATTTATATCATACAATCCGCAAGGTGGGATACCCCCACCACAAGACGTGACGCGCACATGTGATATTCTTTGCTGGAAAAATATTTAGTCACATCGGCGATATTCTCAAAAATTAAAATTGGCATAAAGCACGCTGACCTGGTGGAGAATTGTCTTGATTATGTTATAATAAAACTTCACATGCTCATCGATTATGACGTCATGAAAAACGCTGCAATTTACGTAGAAATAATATGGTACAATTGACCCTTGTTACAATTGACCTATCGTCGAACCAGTTTGTCCGAGTCTTTACACGCCATTTACGACGCATTCTGCAAAACCTTATGTAGAATATTTATGACAGTTATCGGCCCGAAACCCCTCCCTGACACATTCTCGCACTCGACATACACTACACAGATCCATCACATGACTTCATACTTACCTTACGTCACAGCACACACCGTCCAAGCACCGCACCTACATGTAAACAACTCTGCTCACGATACAACTCCCCACATTTCCTCCAATCACGACATTTCCAGACACTTAACCACGCCCACACAGACATGACATCACATTCAGCCAACCACATGAACACCTGTCACACGACGCAAGAAAAACCAGACATCCTGTACTTGGCCCCGCGCTTTCCCCGACCACGAGGTCAGTTTGATAGTTGAAGTTGAATAGTGACAGTTGGTTTTTTGGAGCTGAGAGATATAGAAGTAAAATATTGGACAGTGACATTGAGGAGTAAAGTTGAATATATTGAGAGGTACACTAACGAAGATTGTGCACAGAAGAAACTAAATTGTATATCGGACTTATAATACTTCGGACTATCTTACGGGGATTACCTGTGAGAGCCGTGATCGTTCATCGGACATTATCATCCAAATAAATCGGATTATAGTTGAAACGTTACGTCGGACTTCTTTGTTGTGGTAACACGCACGACATTCATCGCACTACACGATCGGTCGGTGTAATAGCCACCGGAAGAACGCCTATTCCGTCACATTGGTGCCGTGACCAGGATAGCGAAGGCCAGTTCTCGGCTTACGGACTATCCCGACGTACGAACTCTCAATGAATACCTGATGTACGATCCGGAACCTGATCGGACCAAGCCCGGAAGACGAGGTGACGATGAATCCGATCCCGTCGAACCAGTGGACTTCACGACCAAGGTCAGTGGCGATGAGCAATACTATTACGCTATCGCAAGTGCAACCGCCAAACGAATTATACAAACTATCATCGGCAGCATCCGGAGAGTACATGCCGGACTGGATGCGAGCCGATATCTACATCGAAGAACTGGTGGACGGTGATTCGTTAATGCCGTCCCGTACAGTGACAGAAATCCTTGACGCGCACGCACGGTCGTACCATGCGACTCCAGCCGGACCGGCAAGGTCGCGACCAAGCGACAGAAGTGAAACGAACTATGCACGCTTCCAACGCCAGCCTGTTACCGACCCGCTTCCCAAGTCGGTTAGTGCACGCCCTACGAACTATGAAAATTCAATGCTAATGCACCCGCCAAGTCGGTCGCGTATCCAACAATGGGCGCACGACTCGGATACCCAAGTTGAACTGTATCAGCAACACGACGTTGTGATGTCGCGCTCGTCAGTAACGGTAAATACGCCGACGCAACCGAACCGGACTCCACCAGTGTATTCTAGAGTACCGGTCATTCCAGTCGTGACGGGGAACTTCCGAACGTCAACCTGCTGAACCGAAGAAGACCCGCCACGGAGAGCACTCCCGTGTCTGACACCGGATCCAATGCCGCTCAGACGAACGTTCCGCCGACGCGACTTCACGCACCCGCTCCGAGACCGGAGGTCCGATACAGCCGCGACATCATTGATCGACGACCACACGACATCGGAGTACCGATCGACGACACCAGCGAAAATACGCACCCCGTGTATCTACCACCATCGGTAGCCAACATCGGACCACCGATCGTCGAACCATTGCTCTCTGCGGAACCCGCGGTCCCACACGGCTACGCGCCAAACCATGGAAATGCGGTGCCCATGCACAATCATGGGGGAGTAGCAGTAATGAACCACGGAAATGCGGTGCCCATGCACAATCATGGGGGAGTAGCAGTACCCAACCATGGGGGAGTAGCCGTACCAAATCATGGAATACCAGCGCATGGTGTGACCGTGTACAACCATGGAGTGGCAGTTCCAAGTGTGTTCGCTCCCAGTTCGGGATATCAGCTCCCGGAAATGTTGCACCCAACTCCGTCATACGAAATTCCGGCAATGTCGCCACCATACGGACCGGTCCCCCAGGCTGCGCCATTACCAAGTCACGCTGGCTACCCGGCCGCACCCGACGCCACGCCATACGTTGTACCGACCAAGGAGGTCGCGCTGCCACCCCCTGCTGTCTCTACGACGACTGCCAGCGCTACGACAGCGCAATCGCAAGAACCCGTCGTCCAGTCACTAGCGATGACCCCTGCCAAGCCAGCACAGTGGCGAGCCACGTTTAAGGAGGGCAACCTGAACCAGTACGTTACGCGGATGAGCAGAAGCAATCGCTTTGAACATTCCGTTCAACACGCCTTGGGAGGAGTTCAGGCGTCGTCTCTTGGAAGGGTGGGAACCCACTGCTTGACACCAATCGAAACGCGATGACTTTCCGTTCTTGAAACGCAAACGGAAAGAGGACGCCGAACATTTCCTTGAATGGCTACAAGCCATAGCAGAACAGGTGTTCGATGACGTCATGCCTGAATTCCGCCAACGAACTGTTATCTCGCAATTTGTTAATGGTCAGCCTGACCATATTGCGGATAGACTTTGTGTGTTGACATTCAGTTCGTACAGCGACGTACTCATGGCTGTACTGAAAGTGGAGAGTCGACAGCAGCGTACGAAAAGAGACTGGCCACACGGTACCCGACGAGCGGACGCTACCTACCAAGGGTACGCCAAAGACGGACAAGTATATAACGACATTTCTTGTGCGATCGGACAATTAAACCATTGGGATACGCCGACTCCCGATCAGGTCGCAGCATACTACGACCCTGCCGATAGCGACACGACCAGACTGCAAGGGTGTGAAGGACATTCAGTCCCTTCCTGTTCTCGCGAATGGGTTGCGGAAGCATTCCAGTGCGCTCTCAGTGACGAATACGGACAATATGGTGAAGACGCACTGTACTCCGTCCTACGAGCCACTGCTCAAGCTCGTGGCGACCGCCCTACGCCTCAGGGCCGAACTGAAATATGTTTCTTCTGCAAGAAACCGGGACATAGGTGGATGCGGTGTTTCCATTTGAAGGACATACTGGTACGAAACGGAATGAAACCATTCCCGCCACGCTTTGGTGCAAACGGAAATAACGGACAGATCGGTATACTGAACTCGAACTCCAAGCCCTCGGCTACGACGCCGCCAGCTCAGCCACCACCACAGGCCAGGCTGTCAAACTAAAGGAGGAAGGAATTGTGGAGCAAGGACCTTCTGTTAACCCGAGCTACGCTCCCCGCTCCACACCAGTTGTTGCACCCGCAACTACGAATACGACGCCACCCAAGTCGGCGCCGACACCACCGGCACTTCCGCTCCGCCAAATGGTGTGCGCCAAGTGTGCTACGTCGATTTCAAGCCCGGAATTCCTCTCCAAAGGGGTGTCCGAACCACAGCCGCGCAGGCCATCACGGACTAATCGTTACGAACGGGTGCCCACGAGTGCTGGAAACTGTCGACACGTGTTGGAAAACGAACTTCTAAAGCAGTGTTGGACTCAGGAGCGCAGATTTCTCTGCTCCGCAAGGACTTGTTGTGACATGTGCCCGCCAAACAGCGCATTCTGCGCCCGACAACGGCAACCATTCGGGATATCAACGGGGCTTCCAGCCCGATTGACGGACTTCTGGACCTCACGATTCAGGTCGGAACGAAGGAAATGACAGTGACATTTTGTGTAGCGGCAATTCATGACGAGATGATCTTGGGCATGAATTTCTTCCGACACACGAGTGCCATCGTTAATTACGGTGAAGGAACTGTCGAAGTTAATAAAGAAATCTTGTTCACACACAAGGACTTCAAAGCGAACGTTGTGCGTATGGCTGTACGCCGAGCAGTTATGGTACCACCAGGCAGTGAGGTTGAGTCAAACTTGTACCGACCTCAAAGGTCAGAGTGCGCCAGCACCCTCGGCTCATTCAGCCCATGACAAACTTTCCTGAAGAAACGGACTTGATTATGGGTTGCACATTGACCTCATTGAACCGAAAGTGTCTTAAGGTGACTGTGGTGAACCCCGCGGATACGGGCGTAACCCTGACTCACTCAGATCCGGTAGCCATAGCGAGCCCAGTTGACAGTATTGTGGGGGCTCCGCCGAAATCGGGAGAAGAACCGGAGGTTCCCCATACGAACACTAACCATTACGAAGACCTCCCGCCACACCTACGGGAGATGGTTGATCGTGCCAGACTAGCACTCGAACAGCAACAGTGTTGTGCCAATTTGGTATATTGCTACAAAGACACTTTCGTGTGCCACGACGGACAGCTCGGACAGATGCATGTAGTACAACATCGGATCGATACGGGTACAAATGCCCCAATTCGTCAGCGGCAGCGCCGGGTACCCCAATCTCAGCAGCACATCATAGATGAGGAAGTTGATAAAATGTTACAGCTTGGATGTATCGAACCTTCGGCATCGCCATGGAGTTCGCGAGTGGTGTTGGTACGTAAAAAAAATGGACAGGTCCGATTCTGTGTGGACTATTGTCTGCTCAATGACGTAACACGGAAGGACTCGTACCCTCTACCGAACATCCAGGACACGCATGACGCACTCGCCGGAGCGAACTACTTCTCGGCCTTAGATCTTGCCTCAGGATACTGGCAGGTCGAGGTGGACCCGACGGACCAACCCAAAACGGCCTTTGCCACCAGGAAAGGCCTATATCCGTTCAAGGTCATGCCGTTCGGACTGAGTAACGCGTCAGCGACCTTCGAACGTCTCATGGAGACAATCTTACGTGGATATCTGTGGACCAGACGCATGTGCTATCTGGACGATGTGATAGCATACGGACGCACTTTCGATCAGGTGCTTGCCAATCTGGAAGCGGTCCTAGATCGGATACGAACTGCTGGGTTACGCTTACAACCCAAAAAGTGCGAACTCTTTCAACGTGAAATCCTGTACCTGGGATTTATCATCAGTGGACAAGGCATCAGGGTGGACCCGAACAAGGTCAAGGCTATTAGGGAATGGCCGACTCCCTGTGAGATTACGGACGTACGAGCTTTTCTGGGATTTGCCAATTATCACAGGAGGTTCATTAAAGACTATGCCGAAATTGCAAAACCTCTGGTCTCACTCACCCTTGGTGAATGTCGCTTCACATGGGGATCGCCCCAACGGAACGCCTTTCGGAGGCTTCAGAATGCACTCATCAAGGCCCCCAAGCTCGCACATCCATCACAGGACGAGAACGATTACTTTATTCTTGATACGGATGCTAGCGGTTATGCCATCGGAGGCGCTCTTTCGCAGCGTGTGAATGGAAAAGAAATTCTGATCGGCTTTGCAAGCAAGACATTGTCTCGCACACAACAGAATTATTGCACGACCTATAGAGAACTGTTGGCTGTTGTTGAGATGATCCAGCATTACCGACATTATTTGTGGGGACGCAGATTCCTGTTACGAACTGACCATAGCTCCCTGCGATGGTTGAAGAACTATAACGATGTGGACGGTATGTTGGCTCGCTGGTTAGCCAAATTGCAACAATATGACTTTCATATTGAACATCGTCCGGGAAAGCTTCACGGAAATGCCGACGGACTTTCCCGTTGCCACAGTTGCAAGCATTCGGACTGCCCGGGCGCTTACTCGTGCCGACCACGGATCCCAAAACGAGTTCTGGAGAACTCCCCGTCAGACGGATTACGGTGGTTCCTGTCGGACCCGAGAAGGACCTCCTGGACAGTGATACTATGACATCACCGGTTTTGTCTCTAATGGTCTCAGTGCGCCAAGACTGGATGTGAAGTTAAACGGACAGAAATGGTTGTCGGACTACTCCACAGCGGACATTGTTGCCGCTCAACAAGTCGACCCTAGTGTCGGAGTCGTGCGTCAGTGGGTACTGAACAGAACGAAACCCACGTCAAAGGAAGTCGCCCGCTACGGCGAAGAGGTGAAAACTCTGGTTTCACGATGGACTTTGTTAGCATTGCAGGATGGAGTCCTCATACGGAATACCAAGCCGGACCCAGCCGGTCGAACTGTCGTACAAACTGTGTTACCAGCAGCATTACGAACGGTGGTTTTGCATCAACTTCACGACCTCAAGGTCGTAGGCCACCTCGGAATACAAAGGACCGTTGAGAGAGTCAAGCGCCGGTTTTACTGGCCAGGTCTCGCCTTGGATGTTGCCCGCTGGTGCGCCCGCTGCCCGCAGTGTGTGTCACGAAAGGGAAAGCCAGCGCCCAAGAAATTGCCTCTAACGCAACTCCCGACAGGGGCGCCATTCGACCGTATCGCCTTGGATATCTTAGATACCCATAAAGTCACCGGACGAGGAAACAAGTACATTCTTGTCATATCAGACTACTTTTCAAAGTACACTGACGCATTCCCGCTCCGCCGTTATACGGCCAAAAATGTCGCTGATGTGTTGGTGAAACGTTGGATCGTGTACCACGGAGTACCGAAAGCCATTCACTGCGACCAAGGAACGGAATTTGAGTCGTCATTACGCCTGCTGGGCGCCAAGAAAATTCGGACCACGCCCTACCGCCCACAAAGTGATGGTCAAGTCGAACGATTCAATCGGACTCTGTTGAATATGTTGAGTGCATTCGTCAGTGATCGCGGAAATGACTGGGATTTGCACTTACCATATGTACTCATGGCGTACCGCACCTCAGTGCATTCTTCTACCGGGTGTACACCACACCTGATGGTATACGGACATGAATGCAATTTGCCTGTTGACTTGATGTTTCCAACGTACGACCCAGAACCGCTACCTCCATGCGGACCTGAATACGTCGAATATCTACGAACTGCTATCAGAGCTGCCCATGGGTTTGCACAGGACCATCTGCAGAAAGCTGCAACCCGCCAGAAAATGGGGCATGACGCACATGCGAAATCTCGCCCTCAGTTCCAGCCGGGAGAGTTGGTAAGATATTACTATCTGCCTCTCACACAGAATAATAAATTTGCCCGACCCTGGACCGGACCCTGGAGAGTCCTGGTGGACTATCGAATTGCACTCGTCTCAAATCCACGAAATACTCGAGTCGTCCATCTGGACGTCATAAAGCCGTACGAAGGCGACACACAGTTGTTGAATCTTCAAAATCAAGTTGTATCGCCACCTGAGTCGTCAAGCAGCACGGACTCGCAGACCGAACCATCTAACGACCCCCTCGAGCTTCTCAATGAATTCCTCTACCCTTGGGACGTCACCATACACGACAAATCGTCAGAAACAGATCGGACTACCGAAACTGATATTACGTCATCAACCGTCAGTCGTAGAAGTATGTCAACCGGACCGCGACGTCGTTGCCAGAAGCGGAAATCGCGCAAGTCGAACTCTAGCGCTTCACAGGGAGCGCCAAAGACCCGTGGACCCAAACCCGTGATTGTTACGGACTCATCTACCAGCGAGGCTACGCCCCAGCCTGCTCCGTACAGTAGACCAAGACGCATATTCGCCGCCCAGCCCAGTTCAGATAACCACGACTGTGCTAAGGGTCTGATACCATGGTGATGAATATATGCTTGTCTATTGGACTATGATGTCATATCACCCCAAAATATTTTTATAATAATAATGTACATGTACATAATAATATTATGTACATATTCATTTCAATACCCCTTTTCATGTACTGATGTCAGTGAGGCAGTTTTCATATATAATATTGATATGACGTTATAATATTGATGTTGATTATGATGATATAATGTGATATATGGTGTTATGCATTGCATATAACTTCGTACTTCTCCATATCGTCTCGCGCCTGTTGCGCACTGCCTAAAAATTGCATGATTAACCCATTCGACCCATGTGTCAGCCGTCATGTCCTGCCGTGAGTAAGGTCACTTTGTCGCGGACGAGGTGAGAGGATAGCCGTTTCCCGAGCAAGCGTCAGATATGAGCCTCTGCTCCCCCTACGCACCATTCAGGGGAATGCCCAAAAGGAGCAGGAATCAGTTATACACAACCCTCTGCATTCCAACGCACGAACTGTCATCACAGTCATTGAAAATTACGCAACGCGCCACGGCAGGGCCACCCAGATCACCCCATCACCCCCTCACGATAATAATAGCGGTTCCCTCATCTACGGCACTGGATGAAAATGAACGGACTGAACAAACTTCTGAGAGCATTGTATTCATACTACCGCAATTATATGAACATCATCTGTCATCATCTGTGATCATCTGTTACCAACAATTTGATCAAACGGTTTATTGTGTGCTAATTGTGCAGATAAGGAACAGACTTATTGAAAGAGGTCACACGGGAAAGCAAGTATCACAAATAAGCACTGAAGCCGCTCGCGGCACCTCCATAAAAACTTTCCCAGCTAATTACAATAGTGAGTGGAAGCACGCGAAAGGTGCAGTAAATTTGACTGTATGCTAGAAAGACAGGACAGCTGTGTGCTAGACTACTGCCCCCTCCAGACTGGTGTGATGAACCAGAGCTTTGATGTACACGCGTTGCCTAGGTGATGGACCGCCCCCTCTTCGCCCAACTGAGAGCCGAGATGAATCAAGCGAACGTAAAAACATACAACAATAACACAGACTGAGCGCACCCCCCGAGGAATTCCCGAGAAAAAGACACTGTCAGCACTTCAGTGTTGTTGATAAAGATGTCAGAAGATAGTGTGAATTACAAGGATAAACCTACTGAACTGGACATTGTTTTGAAATACAAACAAATTGTTGGACTATTGTGAATGCAACTATTGAGCGGATAACAGTGTGGTGAATTACGAACTTTGTGCATGATTGAAGTACGAACTTTGCCTGGGAATAGCAGTCGGACTAGTGTGTGAACGCTCACGTGATTGCGAAGTCTCGAACTATGTCGCCAGCCGCTCGGCCTCCGCCTCGGGCGCAGAGGCCAGGCCAAGAGAATTCGGACTTACAGGAGGAAGTTCAACGGCTTCGAGCCCGTCTTTCTGCAACTCCGTCTCCGCCACCGGAGTCTTCCGGAATCCCAGATGAACTCTGGACGACAATTGTGTCGGTTCTGCCGCACTTGCCGGCCGACGATCAGCGCCGGCTGATGCAACAGGCATCGCCCGCCGTTCGGCCACTAGCATCATGGAGACGCGACCATCAGACGGACTAGATCGTCAGGTGTGTGTGGGTACGGACCCACACATCGCACTTCAGGACACAGCACCAGGATAGCTGAGTCCTGTGTATGTCGTACTATTCATATCAGTGATACATGTGTATTTCGAACTGAACTAACCCTGTTCATTTCCAGGAATTTCGAACTCTAAATGCGTTCCGTTCTATTAGAGAACGTGGAGGACTGTTTTACATTCCAATGCATATATGTATATACCCATGATTCTTTTAATCTGTGATTTATGTGCTTGATTTTCGTGTCTCATCTTCACCTGTCGTTGTTTTGAATGTATTTGTCCAATGTGTTAATATCATCTAGTGACTGTTGGCTGACTGACTGATGACTTTATTTTGACATATATTTTTATTGTATCCATTGTTTTACCATTGTCTCGCGCGGTGAATGTATTTCCCTTTAGGACTTTTAGCTTATCATGTTTAGATTTTTGGACAGTTAGGTTTTGGGGAGGGTAAATTCCCAGGGGGTAATTTGACGAAGGGGTGTTTTGTAGAATATTTATGACAGTTATCGGCCTGAAACCCCTCCCTGACACATTCTCGCACTCGTCATACACTACACAGATCCATCACATGACTTCATACTTACCTTACGTCACAGCACACACCGTCCAAGCACCGCACCTACATGTAAACAACTCTGCTCACGCTATCACTCCCCACATTTCCTCCAATCACGACATTTCCAGACACTTAACCACGCCCACACAGACATGACATCACATTCAGCCAACCACATGAACACCTGCCACACGACGCGGGAAAAACCAGACATCCTGTACTTGGCCCCGCGCTTTCCCCGACCACGAGGTCAGTTTGATAGTTGAAGTTGAATAGTGACAGTTGGTTTTTTGGAGTTGAGAGATATAGAAGTAAAAGATTAGACAGTGACATTGAGGAGTAAAGTTGAATATATTGAGAGGTACACTAACGAAGATTGTGCATAGAAGAAACTAAATTGTATATCAGACTTATAATACTTCGGACTATCTTACGGGGATTACGTGTTAGAGCCGTGATCGTTCATCGGACATTATCATCCAAATAAATCGGATTATAGTTGAAACGTTACGTCAGACTTCTTTGTTGTGGTAACACGCACGACATTCATCGCACTACACGATCGGTCGGTGAAATAGCCACCGGAAGAACGCCTATTCCGTCAAACTTATTAATGGCCAAAGATAAGTTTGCCGATGTAATTTGTGAAACTCGGACAACTTTTGAGGGCTTTGGCGATAGATCAATTAACCCCAGTCTCGCCTACTCATTGGAGTGACTGTTATATAGAGTTTTATACAATATTGGTTTGGTGCATTTACTTTGGGTGAAAGACCAATGAAAATAATTCACAAATAACTTGTGAACCTGGTATTATATGTGCAACGTTTGACGCCTGCGGCGCACAGGGCGCATGCAGCGGGCGTCGTAATTACTAGAACTACAACCAGGTAACAGTCCGTCCGGACGAGTCCGGCCGTCATACATCCCATCATAACATATCATAGACATACAAAGTATATTATACATCACTTATGGTAATGAAGCTGTATGTAGAGCCTGAT
Organism: Terebella lapidaria; assembly: GCA_949152475.1. Classification (NCBI taxonomy): domain Eukaryota; kingdom Metazoa; phylum Annelida; class Polychaeta; order Terebellida; family Terebellidae; genus Terebella; species Terebella lapidaria. The sequence continues at coordinate 26,799,390 of OX424566.1, read as the reverse complement.
ATGCCATGGCAGCGGCACCCCAGAACACGTACACCTGGGCATGTTGCTGGCCAGCCTCGTCGATGGCACTGCCACAGGGATAGAACCCTGGACAGCCCGACGGTCTGTCAGAGCCTGTGTCGCACCATCCCAGGGCGAGAGACCGGTGATCACAGGGACTAGCCCCGAATCAGCACGGTCCCCCTCCTGGGCCCCCAATTGGAAGTTGTCCCTGATGCCTTACGGGCCCCCTAGCCAAGAAGGGACAAGGAGCTCATGACGTGAGCTCACCCGTCATCCTCTTGCCTCGCTTGCTCTGGACAACTTAGAACACAAGACGGCTCGTGCTTCGAACACAAAGCGGCCAGAAACAAGAAATCTCCTGCCACGATCTTTGGGAAAAATCGCCACATTACCCCCTTCTTACAATGTTGGTTCCCAACATGCTCCGCCTACGCCCAAAACTGGCAAACACGACGGAAGCATCGCATGACAGGACTGGAAGGAAGCAAGGTGAGCGACACCCGAAGTTGCGACGCAAAAGATGCGGACCTTAAGGGTCAGTTTTGGAAGAATGGGGAACGATGCCTGGACTTACTGACTATACTGAGACGTGCTCCATAATAATAGTAATAATAGTAAACCTAGTAAACAAGCTGAAATTTTGAACGAGGTGGTCCAGAAAGGATGATGACCTTGGAAGGTCATCTGCCGAAGGGCAGTGTGCCGAGTCTTTGGAAAATCTTTAATTTTTTTTGTTTACTAGGTTTACTATTATTACTATTATTATGGAGCACGTCTCAGTATAGTCAGTAAGTCCAGGCATCGTTCCCCATTCTTCCAAAACTGACCCTTAAGGTCCGCATCTTTTGCGTCGCAACTTCGGGTGTCGCTCACCTTGCTTCCTTCCAGTCCTGTCATGCGATGCTTCCGTCGTGTTTGCCAGTTTTGGGCGTAGGCGGAGCATGTTGGGAACCAACATTGTAAGAAGGGGGTAATGTGGCGATTTTTCCCAAAGATCGCGGCAGGAGATTTCTTGTTTCTGGCCGCTTTGTGTTCGAAGCACGAGCCGTCTTGTGTTCTAAGTTGTCCAGAGCAAGCGAGGCAAGAGGATGACGGGTGAGCTCACGTCATGAGCTCCTTGTCCCTTCTTGGCTAGGGGGCCCGTAAGGCATCAGGGACAACTTCCAATTGGGGGCCCAGGAGGGGGACCGTGCTGATTCGGGGCTAGTCCCTGTGATCACCGGTCTCTCGCCCCACGAGACCCCGTCCTCTGACAGACATGGAGAGGAAAGGGCTAGCAGCTCCGACAGAGCAAAGGATACACTGTCCCTTCTGTCCGGAGTCGTTGGCTGGGTATGAGGACCCTCACGATGCCCTCAGTTATGATCAGTGGTATCCCACCACCGATCATCTGAATCGAAGCGTGAGAGCGTACCACTACGCCAGGGTGGAGCTGTTCGTTTGCTGCAAGTGCTCTTGCCAGAGCCCGCGCGAGAGATACTTCCCCAGTTTGGAGGCCCTGAACGCTCACTGTGCGAAAGCGCACCGCGGCGACGCTTTCCACACTGAAGGTGAGGAGGCAGTATTCAATTATGGATACATTCTACCTTGGGTGGCTTCGTCCATCACGACTTCAGAGATGAAGAAGAACCGGATCTTTCACTATGGTCCATGGTGCTTCACACGGCGTGTCATGGATGATAGTTGGAAAAAGTCTGGCTTAGTGTCGGCGGGTTCGAGCTATGGGGTTCTCCTGTCGGCCACCATGAGCCAAACTCTGGGGGAATACGCGTCGGCAACAGAGGCCATCAGCCAACCCTGTTAACCCAACCTGGTGAAGACCGGCCGCGGATCACCACTGTGGTGTCCGAGATGCTGCACATTGTGGCACGGACCCGCGTGGCTTCGCCCAAGTGGCGCACCCAGCCAATGACTACGGGGAAGAGCTCGTCTTCCAGGGTGGGTCGGAAGCACGTGGGTCGGAAGCACGACCTACAGACTGGCACAAAGTCTCGTAGGCCCGGGCGGTCTCAGAACCGTGCTGTTGAAGGATTTCCTAAATGAGATTCAGGTTCTCTAAGGCCAGAGTGGTGGTACTCTGTGGGTAACCCATGGCCAAGCCGCTTGCTCACATGGAGGAACTGGATGCGGACCTCGAAAGAGGGGGAGTGCATCCAGAATCACTTGTTGCTGAAGGAGCCGTGCTAGGGACCTTAGGTCGGGCTCCCTGCGTCGAGCTTGAGGGAGAGGTGATGTCCACGACCTTACGTCCCTCTGACGGACTCGAGGATACTGTCACTTCCAACAAGCACGGATACGCTTCGTCCATGAGTGCACCCAGTGACTGACGAGGGGCCGCTGTCCCCGGGGCAGTTCTGGAAGACGAGCTCTTCCCCGTAGTCATTGGCTGGGTGCGCCACTTGGGCGAAGCCACGCGGGTCCGTGCCACAATGTGCAGCATCTCGGACACCACAGTGGTGATCCGCGGCCGGTCTTCACCAGGTTGGGTTAACAGGGTTGGCTGATGGCCTCTGTTGCCGACGCATATTCCCCCAGAGTTTGGCTCATGGTGGCCGACAGGAGAACCCCATAGCTCGAACCCGCCGACACTAAGCCAGACTTTTTCCAACTATCATCCATGACACGCCGTGTGAAGCACCATGGACCATAGTGAAAGATCCGGTTCTTCTTCGTCTCTGAAGTCGTGATGGACGAAGCCACCCAAGGTAGAATGTATCCATAATTGAATACTGCCTCCTCACCTTCAGTGTGGAAAGCGTCGCCGCGGTGCGCTTTCGCACAGTGAGCGTTCAGGGCCTCCAAACTGGGGAAGTATCTCTCGCGCGGGCTCTGGCAAGAGCACTTGCAGCAAACGAACAGCTCCACCCTGGCGTAGTGGTATGCTCTCACGCTTCGATTCAGATGATCGGTGGTGGGATACCACTGATCATAACTGAGGGCATCGTGAGGGTCCTCATACCCAGCCAACGACTCCGGACAGAAGGGACAGTGTATCCTTTGCTCTGTCGGAGCTGCTAGCCCTTTCCTCTCCATGTCTGTCAGAGGACGGGGTCTCGTGAAGGGGATGTGAGCTGACATACCTTCCCCTGCTATGCAGCAGGAGAAGGACTCTTTGGCATAACGTGCGTGAAACAAGTCGCCCTGAATCACGCTAAAGGGGTTCTAGCCCATGTCGACCCGCAGCTTCTTGGAAGGTGGCTGTGCCCCGGAAGATCACAAAGATCCCCCAGGACCAGAATGTGACCGGATGCGGTCAGGTGTGCTGTTCGCGCGCCCGGTGGACGAATCCCTTTTCTTCTGAAGGGTCGCCCAGCCGGCCAACAGTGCCTTGTCAGACAGGTTGTCCTGGCCCATCTCCCGGGCCTGCCTCCAGAGCTTTACAAGTTGCAGATCTCGATCTGTCAGCTTTGGCTGTCCGGAGGGCTGCCGTGACGAGTCATTTGCCGGTGCACTCCCACTGGGACTGCCGCTAGACTGCTTAGCCAGGCCAGAGGACTGGGCAGAAGAAGGTCCTGGGGGCACCTGGATGGGCGACTGCTGGCCAGGATCCCTTGATCCCTGGTCAGACCCTGTGGGGGCACTGCCCACACCGCCTCCTGAAGAATTGGCACCTTAGCACCCCCGGACTGGTTGGAGGCACCGCCCGCACCACTCCGCGAGGAGTTTAGCGCATTGGCACCTTCAGGTTGCAGTCCGATACCAGGGGAAAAGAACCACTGATGCAAGGCCGAGGCCTTCGAGCCCTTGCGGCGCTTCTTCTTCCCAGTGGAATCCGCACCCTGGCCGGGCATGAACTGGGGCTGCTTGTGGTTAGCAGCTTCAAGCTGACGCTGAGCATAGTGCTGCTTTTGTAGAACCCCTTTAGCACGTGGAGACCGGCATGGAGACCCATTTTGTGTATGGAGACTGGCGATATAAAGCCAGCCTCTGATGTACCTTGCGTGTCTGGACCGACTTCCTTCTTGTCCGGACTGGCCTGGGACGCAGATTGCTGTGCATGAACCTGATCGGTGGCCGACCACGGTCATCCGGACGAGTTTCCGGATGAGATTCCTCATCCGTGAGAAAAGATGCGGGCATCTTCTCACGCGGATGTATCTCAGATTCACAGCAAGGGGATCCCCGGCGTCGACATCCATCATCTCTTCCGAGCGGGGAAAATAGTAACAACTGCTCGTAACAATGATGTAGCAACTGCTTGGTACCTAACTGCGCTGCAGTGGCGTCGAGCAAGTCGTCCACGACGTGGCGAATCTTGCTGATCACACTCTCGGTGTGAGTAGCTTATACAGCAGAGATACATAGCTTATACCGCAGAGATTCTGGCAGCAATGCCTACACGCACAGCAGTGTATAACGTGCCTCCGTGGAAACGTTTATTTATAGCATCGATTGATACAACAAACGAATTACATTTTCTGTGCTAGCTCATGTCTAAACACCCATCTCCCCCGCTGACTCCTTATCATGCCTTGTATACAGGTGGCCTAAATACAGGCCATCTCGGGGGATCCCGCAATCACATACAGTAATTAATAAAAGTCATCAGCATTCGCTGCCGCACTGGCGGTCAATGACGTTAGATTCATCACCCCAGCAGGATAGAGATTGTATACAATGTATCAGTAGCCCATCTACTCGTGGCTGTCACAATTATGATCGAGCCAAAAGCAATGATAAAAATAAATTTACCACGCCTGCCACACTTTTTTAGTGAAGCACGGCAAACAGCCACTGATAGTATGAAAACAATCTCCTACATCCCTCTTTCGAAAGCAGAAATTTCCCAATTTCTAACTCTCTATTGCACCAAGAAAAATATATTCCACTAAATTTATCTCAATGTATTATCGAATGAGTAACAATACCGTTTCCATGGAATTATTGCATACATGTGGATTCTTAATCCACTCAAAATTATAGCATGAGATGGATAAATAATTATAAATATAATCCTCATAGCCGAAGTTACGCTTACAATGCGAAGGCGTATGCCCTTTGACAACCCTAAAGACAATTGAGAGCCCTGTGGGCGTTCGCCCACTAGCAACCCCAATGTACTATAAAGCCATCGAGCAATGCACCGTTCAAACCCAGAGCCAATAAATCGACTACCGGAGCGCAGATTCAATAGATTCGATGGTTAGGGGACGAACCCTTCATACCGCCGCCAAATCTAGAAAATCCCAAACATGATGAAATCAATAGCCGGTGGTCGTCCGGAACTGCCCGTGGACGGAGTCCAGACCCAGACAATCACCATAGCATGGCATATTGACCTTATCCAATGATATGATAGGGATTAGAAACCACAAAGTATGCTGCGCACATAGCACTCGACCCCCTTCTTAGAAGTAGGACCGGGTTTCTGGTTATTCTGGCCGGACCGCCTTATGTAACGTGCGATCTGGACGAAATAAGCGCCCACCCACCCACTGCCGTAACTAGTTCGCACGTGCGGACTTAACAGTCGCCCATAATAATGGTAAAACGGTTTCCTGCCATTCGAAACCTTATTCTGCTATGGTAACAACGTTATAGTAGTGGCTCACGGGTGGCGGCATACTGGGGTGTGCCACCTAAAAGCACCTGGACAACCGGACGAGTTCTGCGGATGAACCGCAGACCTCAGTCCTTACCACCGGACACTACCACCGTGTCCACAGCCAGTTTCCTAAATACGTGGGAAGATGCTTCTCCCATGGCGGACGTAAATCCCAGCCTCAGTCAGGCCATATAAGAGGCTGTCCCAGGACCATGGGGCACCTGACAAATCCACAAAAATGTCCGGAGACTTCCAACCCGGATATCCCTACAAGTGAGGGTCCAGGGTGTAAAGTCGTCCACATCCCCCACAGAGCAGCCGGAAATCCATCCTTGGCGTGATAGATGGATACCACAATTGCATCCGCATGAGCAGAATGTTATTCCCACCCATATCGAAACGACGCACGAAGTTTCCGGCGTGACCGTTGCCCATATGCAGGTCCAGGAGGTTCTGGGGGAACCTGCGGATCAACGCAAACGTGGTTAAAGTCGTCTGCCTGCCCATCTAACGAGTCAGATGGGTCCGGGAGACCTACCATACAGCGTATACGCTCGTCCGGCGTCCGCCCTTAGCATGGGCATCATAGCCGCTTATCCTGGACTTATCCATTCGCCATGGCGCGGCGAACCCACTCCACATACTCAGGACTGCACTGGAATACCGGACCGGTCTCCGCCGCAGTTGGATACATAATATCCAGATTGAGTTCCTGGCCGTACACATCACGTGAGGCGTCACCCCGGTAGATGAGTGCCTGTACCCCAGTAAGACTTATGGGAGGTGGTCATCCCAGTCGTTACACGATCATTCACGAAGGCTGACAGCATGTTCAGGATTGATCGATTGAACCGTTCAACCTGTTCATCACACTGTGTCCTGTAAGCGGTGGTCCAGACCTTGGTACTTCCAGCATCTGTGCTAGGCCCCGGAACAGGTTGCTTTCAAATTGCATGCCCTGATCCGAGTGTACCTGCTTAGTTACGCCATGGTACACCACCCACCTGTGCAACAGTAACCACGATACTTCGTCCGCAGTCTGGCGGCGCTGCGAGTAGGCATCGGTGTACTTGGTGAAATAGTCTGAGATCACCAGGACGTACCGGTACCTATGCGGAGTGACCCGGTGAGTATATCCAAGGTGATCCGGTCAAAAGGCGCACCAGCCTTAACCGTGGTTAAGGGGTGGCAGCCAGGAGCAGGAACTCCTTTCCAAGCTTGACACCGACGGCAAGCTGCGCACCATCGCTGCACGTCCAAGTCGCTACCAGGCCAGTGAAAGCGCTGTTGTAGCCAATGGATGATCCTCCGTATGCCGAGATGGCCGCTCACCCGGAGGTTGCGCAGCTGATGGAGTAATTCTTTGCACAGCTCCGTCGAAAGTACCAACTGCCAGATGGGCGGCAGTGGGCTCGGTGGTTCATATCGCCTGTAAAGTTGGCCTTTGCGGAAAGCGAGGCGTTCCCACTAGGAGACTAGGGGTTGTGTCTCCTCCTTGTAGGTTTTCCGCTCAGCCTTGGAAGGTTTCTGGCCAGCTTCGAGGGCTTAGATTCTGGTGCCAGAGCACTGTCAACTCGTTGCTTAGCAGCCATTTGTGCCAGAGAGTAACTGCCTAGGTAGGTCGGTTCGTCATTCGGTACGTCCGGCTGCGTACCAGCGACCATTACCACAGGGGGCATTTGCCGCTCATACTCAGACTCGCCTGAGGACGTGAATGGTACCCTCGAGGAGTACACTGCCGGACTTGAGGAAGACTCACTCATACTCTTGGAGTTTGACGAGCCACCGGCCACCAAGCAATCGGCCTCACTATAGTTGAGCAGCCATCGGAGTGAACTGTGGTCAGTCCGCAACCGGAAATGCCATCCCAACAAGTAATGTCAGAAGCTCTTGGTCATAGTAAGAACCGCGAGAAGCTTGCGGTGAGTCATGCAATGTAAGTATCAATCTATTACCACCAATACAGTCAGTAATAGTATATTTGAGAGCATAATCTTCCTCCTGGGCCCCAGATTGAAAATCTCCCTTGGGCCTTACGGCCCACTTCTAGTCGAACGAAAAAGCCGCAGAGCACGTGGCCATGCTCATCCGTCGTTCTCTCACTTTGATAGCTCTGAGACAACCCCGAACACCAAAGCTGGCTTGTGACTATTTATACCAAAGCCATGAAAACGAGGGATGACGTAAGACCATTGGTTTTGTACAGTGGAGGGAGAGAAGGACAGTGAGCAGCCACGTCAACTCACGAGCTTCGAACAGAAGCGGCCAAAACAAGAGTAGTGTTGATAACGAATCAACTGCCGCGATCTTTGGGCAAAATAGCAACACATGTAAGCTTACGTTTGGCATTCTTCGGTGTTATGACGTGGACACAACGATTCATCTGCGATGCCACGGCTACATTTACCATAGTTTGACGTATTTTATCAGATGACAAGGTGTTGCATGCTGGATTTGCGAGGCCTTTATATTTTAAACTGGTCTTTTAATTATCCCAGTAGGCATATATATGTTAGGCAATATCATGCTATCAGTTGCAGATATTCTTCATAGTTTCTAATAGTTTAAGGATATTTTATTGAGGTTCAATATCATTTTAGCAGGCGTATCTGTTTCATTGAGTTCAAAATAAATGTTTACTTATTAGGAAAATGAATGAAGTAGGCCTAATCATCACAATACATGGGAATGAATTGGAATCATGTGGGGGGGCTGATGATGTGCTCGAGCTCCGATGTCGACTCTCGCAGTCAGCTGATTTTTCTTGTTACAATGATTTTCGGATGGAGCAAATTTTCTTTGTACCATGTAAATAATGCGTTAATAATGTATTCAAATATACGAGAGCATCACTGCATATGTGGTTTCGGTCCATCTTTTTTTGCAAGATTAAATCAAAATTAGAACTATGTTTTAATACAATCAAACACAATATCGAATCACAATAATCAGATATAAGCAAGTTATATTTCTAAGATATTCCTGGAATAACAATCAAGCCAATAAAATATAAGAAACCAACAACTGATACACTAGTATTACAATCTAAGCTACGTGTATATTTGCAAGCATACATCGCATAGATTATGAATCTGTACTTCCAATCTTTATCGCATGATTAATAAACCAATGGGCTTTGATTCCATGATTCCCAGGGAGACAAGATGCTTGATAAAATTACCGTTAGCAATGGTATTGATACAAATGTTACATAAACAGACCTTGACTGGATAACTGATGAAAAAGGATAAATTATTTTGGAAAACCAAGGTCATCTGGGCCCAACACTAGCCAATATACTTGTATATACCCCTTACAACACATAGGTACTATTGACTTCAGCCTGACTGAGAACTGACTAAGACCTTTTTATCGAAAAAGCATACCGATATATTTTTGACATCACACATATCAGCAGCCATGCGGTCAGTATGAATGCATACTTGGATGTCAGATTGTGGGACCGAAAAGGGATAAATTATTTTGAAAACGAAGGTCATCTCGGCCCAACACTAGCCAATATAATTTTTTTTTTGGCCAATCTGCTTACTCCGGAATACACTTCTGACCCAACACGAAGTCAGCCTTTCCGAGGGTCTTCTTCAGCTCAGCTGGTATTCTTGTACACTGTTAATTGCTATATCCCATACTGACGATGGTATTTTTATCGAGGTGTCATCATTTTTTACAATGATATTCAGATGGAGCAAATTTTCTTTGTACAATGTAAATAATGAGTTCATATTGTATTCAAATATACAAGAGCATCACTGAATAAGTGGTTTCGGTTCATCGTTTCCTACAGGATTAAATTAAAGTTAGAACTATGTTTTATTACAATCAAACACAATATCGAATCAAAATAATCACAGATATAAGCAAGTTATATTTCTCAGATATTCCTGGAATACCAATCAAGCCGATAAAATATAAGAAACCAACAACTGATACACTCGCATTACAATCTAAGCTACGTGTATATATGCAAGCATACTTCGCATAGATTATGAATCTGTACTTCAGAAAGAGACGCCAATCATTATCGCATGAATAATAAACCAGTGGGCTTCGATTCCATGATTCCCAGGGAGACAAGATGCCTGATAAAATTACCGTTAGCAATGGTATTGATACAAATGTTACATAAACAGATTTTGACTGGATAACTGATGAAAAGGGATAAATTATTTTGGAAAACCAAGGTCATCTGGGCCCAACACTAGCCAATATACTTGTATATACCCCTTTCAACACATAGGTACTACAGACTTCAGCCTGACTGAGAACTGACTAAGACCTTTTTATCGAAAAAGCATACCGATATATTTTTGACATCACACATATCAGCAGCCATGCGGTCAGTATGAATGCATACTTGGGTGTCAGATTGTGGGACCGAAAAGGGATAAATTATTTTGAAAACGAAGGTCATCTCGGCCCAACACTAGCCAATATAATTTTTTTTTGGCCAATCTGCTTTCTCCGGAATACACTTCTGACCCACCACGAAGTCAGCCTTTCCGAGGGTCTTCTTCAGCTCAGCTGGTATTCTTGTACACTGTTAATTGCTATATCCCATACTTACGATGGTATTTTTATCGAGGTGTCATCATTTTTTACAATGATATTCAGATGGAGCAAATTTTCTTTGTACAATGTAAATAATGAGTTCATATTGTATTCAAATATACAAGAGCATCACTGAATAAGTGGTTTCGGTTCATCGTTTCCTACAGGATTAAATTAAAGTTAGAACTATGTTTTATTACAATCAAACACAATATCGAATCAAAATAATCACAGATATAAGCAAGTTATATTTCTCAGATATTCCTGGAATACCAATCAAGCTGATAAAATATAAGAAACCAACAACTGATACACTCGCATTACAATCTAAGCTACGTGTATATATGCAAGCATACATCGCATAGATTATGAATCTGTACTTCAAAAAGAGACGCCAATCACTATCGCATGAATAATAAACCAGTGGGCTTCGATTCCATGATTCCCAGGGAGACAAGATGCCTGATAAAATTACCGTTAGCAATGGTATTGATACAAATGTTACATAAACAGACCTTGACTGGATAACTGATGAAATGGGATAAATTATTTTGGAAAACCAAGGTCATCTGGGCCCAACACTAGCCAATATACTTGTATATACCCCTTAAAACACATAGGTACTACAGACTTCAGCCTGACTGAGAACTGACTAAGACATTTTTATCGAAAAAGCATACCGATATATTTTTGACATCACGCATAGCAGCAGCTGTGCGGTCAGTATGAATAATGCATACTTGGGTGTCAGATTGTGGGACCGAAAAGGGATAAATTATTTTGAAAACGAAGGTCATCTCGGCCCAACACTAGCCAATATAATTTTTTTTTGGCCAATCTGCTTTCTCCGGAATACACTTCTGACCCACCACGAAGTCAGCCTTTCCGAGGGTCTTCTTCAGCTCAGCTGGTATTCTTGTACACTGTTAATTGCTATATCCCATACTTACGATGGTATTTTTATCGAGGTGTCATCATTTTTTACAATGATATTCAGATGGAGCAAATTTTCTTTGTACAATGTAAATAATGAGTTCATATTGTATTCAAATATACAAGAGCATCACTGAATAAGTGGTTTCGGTTCATCGTTTCCTACAGGATTAAATTAAAGTTAGAACTATGTTTTATTACAATCAAACACAATATCGAATCAAAATAATCACAGATATAAGCAAGTTATATTTCTCAGATATTCCTGGAATACCAATCAAGCCGATAAAATATAAGAAACCAACAACTGATACACTCGCATTACAATCTAAGCTACGTGTATATATGCAAGCATACATCGCATAGATTATGAATCTGTACTTCAGAAAGAGACGCCAATCATTATCGCATGAATAATAAACCAGTGGGCTTCGATTCCATGATTCCCAGGGAGACAAGATGCCTGATAAAATTACCGTTAGCAATGGTATTGATACAAATGTTACATAAACAGACCTTGACTGGATAACTGATGAAAAGGGATAAATTATTTTGGAAAACCAAGGTCATCTGGGCCCAACACTAGCCAATATACTTGTATATACCCCTTACAACACATAGGTACTACAGACTTCAGCCTGACTGAGAACTGACTAAGACCTTTTTATCGAAAAAGCATACCGATATATTTTTGACATCACGCATAGCAGCAGCTGTGCGGTCAGTATGAATAATGCATACTTGGGTGTCAGATTGTGGGACCGAAAAGGGATAAATTATTTTGAAAACCCAAGGTCATCTCGGCCAAACACGAACCAATATACTTTTTTGTGGCCAATCTGCTTTCTCCGGAATACACTTTTGACCCACACCGAAGTCAGCCTTTCCGAGGGTCTTCTTCAGCTCAGCTGGTATTCTTGTACACTGTTAATTGCTATATCCCATACTTATGATGGTATTTTTATCGAGGTGTCATCATTTCTTACAATAATATTCAGATGGAGCAAATTGTCTTTGTACAATGTAAATAATGAGTTCATATTGTATTCAAATATACAAGAGCATCACTGAATAAGTGGTTTCGGTTCATCGTTTCCTACAGGATTAAATTAAAGTTAGAACTATGTTTTAATACAATCAAACACAATATCGAATCAAAATAATCACAGATATAAGCAAGTTATATTTCTAAGATATTCCTGGAATAACAATCAAGCCGATAAAATATAAGAAACCAACAACTGATACACTTATATTACAATCTAAACTACGTGTATATATGCAAGCATACATCGCATAGATTATGAGTCTGTACTTCAGAAAGGGACGCCAATCTTTATCGCATGATTAATAAACCAGTGGGCTTCGATTCCATGATTCCCAGGGAGACAAGATGCCTGATAAACTTACCGTTAGCAATGGTATTGATACAAATGTTACATAAACATACTTTGACTGGATAACTGATGAAAAGGGATAAATTATTTTGGAAAACCAAGGTCATCTGGGCCCAACACTAGCCAATATACTTGTATATACCCCTTACAACACATAGGTACTACAGACTTCAGCCTGACTGAGAACTGACTAAGACCTTTTTTATCGAAAAAGCATACCAATATATTTTTGACATCACACATATCAGCAGCTGTGCGGTCAGTATGAATAATGCATACTTGGGTGTCAGATTGTGGGACCGAAAAGGGATAAATTATTTTGAAAACGAAGGTCATCTCGGCCCAACACTAGCCAATATACTTTTTTTTGGCCAATCTGCTTTCTCCGGAATACACTTCTGACCCACCACGAAGTCAGCCTTTCCGAGGGTCTTCTTCAGCTCAGCTGGTATTCTTGTACACTGTTAATTGCTATATCCCATACTTACGATGGTATTTTTATCGAGGTGTCATCATTTTTTACAATGATATTCAGATGGAGCAAATTTTCTTTGTACAATGTAAATAATGAGTTCATATTGTATTCAAATATACAAGAGCATCACTGAATAATTGGTTTCGGTTCATCGTTTTCTACAGGATTAAATTAAAGTTAGAACTATGTGTTAATACAATCAAACGCAATATCGAATCAAAATAATCACAAATATAAGCAAGTTATATTTCTCAGATATTCCTGGAATACCAATCAAGCCGATAAAATATAAAAAAACCAACAACTGATACACTTGTATTACAATCTAAGCTACGTGTATATATGCAAGCATACATCGCATAGATTATGAATTTGTACTTCAAAAAAAGACGCCAATCATTATCGCATGATTAATAAACCAATGGGCTTCGATTCCATGATTCCCAGGGATACAAGATGCCTGATAAAATTACCGTCAGCAATGGTATTGATACAAATGTTACATAAACATACCTTGACTGAATAACTGATTAAAAGGGATACATTATTTTGGAAACCCAGGTCATCTGGGCCCAACACTAGCCAATATACTTGTATATACCCCTTACAACACATAGGAACCACAGACTTCAGCCTGACTGAGAACTGACTAAGACCTTTTTATCGAAAAAGCATACCGATATATTTTTGACATCACGCATAGCAGCTGCCATGCGGTCAGTACGAATGCATACTTGAGTGTCAGATTGTGGGACCAAATCTTTTTGTGGCCAATCTGCTTTCTCTGGAATACACTTCGGACCCACCACGAAGTCAGCCTTTCCGAGGGTCTTCTTCAGCTCAGCTGGTATGTTGAAGCGTTTTCGATTTTCCCCACATCGGTTGTAGTTGATGATGTTCTTCCACGTGTCCAGGTCATCTTGTGTGAGGTCTAATTTCTTGAACCCTTCCAGGGTGTTGGTTGGGACTTTGAAGGCAACCACTGCCCCTGAGGGAGCGAAGTTTCCATGTCGAGCCCAATCGAAGGCAGTTCGGCCGTTTTCTGTGACATAGAATCCATACCCATCTGAAAAGTCCTGGTGGCGATTGCCGCTCTCCAACATGATCCCATTCTCGATGATACTTTTGCCCGACTCTGCGTCTGTTCCATGAAAGAACACATCATTCTTGTCAGCAGACACCTTCAAAATGAAAGCATCGACATCTTCACTCTTTCTAGCATAACTTGTTGGTACTTGGACGGTTTTAGGTACTTCACTGTCATCTGTATCTCGGCAAGTAATTTTGACATCTATGAATTCAGAATCCGGATCTAATGGTCCGATATCGTCATTCAACAAGATGTCATACTCAAATTTATTTTCCATTAACCGCTTAGCCCAGTACAGCTCTGACTGTTGTTTCCTCATCGGATTGTCCTCCAAAAGATCCCTAAATATCTGAGCCGTTGCTCTATTGAAAACGGAGGACAAGAAACGCGACTCAGTACTAGTATCCTCCATAGTTTCGGCCTTGGTTCGGTACACGTGGTCTAACACCTCAAGTACCAGGTATTCGTCTGTTCGGTGGTCTCGTTCTTCTTCAGATATGCATCTCAGTTGTTTGGTCATTGCACCACTCAGTCCCAGGATCGAACACAATATATCATCCTGTGTGATACCAAAACGATGCTCCTGTGGATCGAAGGGGTGGTACGTCTGAAGTTCAGATGTTTTGGGAGCGAAGATCTTCTCAATCTGTTCTCTTTTCATCACCCGTAGCACATCTTTAACCAGAGTAATGGCCCTTCGTATTTCGTCGATTTTCGGACGGTCAATGGTCTGCATGAATGTGTAGTAGAGTAGGACCTTCTCGAGGGAGACGTTGAACGTGACGAGTCCTTCTTTCAATCTACGCAGGCACTGTAGATTCCTGTCGTTCAATCTGGGTGCTTCATCTCCAGAAGACCCCAACCAATTCTGGATCATATCAATCAATATGGAGCTATGATGAGCCGTGACCTGCGTGTAACGGAGCGCCATTTTTATTGTTACCGTTTTTCTCTCTAATGGTACTTCAAGGAGATAAGTGAACAGCAACTCCATCAGCTGAACTGGAGGTATCTTAGGTGGATCTTCTCTGGCTGGCTTCGGTATTAGTTTCATTGTGGATGTTACTTTTTTTTGATACTTTCCGATTTCGCGAACAAGTTCGCACAAATATTTGTCATCACTGACAGGTTCCTGTGCCATTTGACTGAAACTTCCCCCACGATCTAGCCCTTGTGACATAGGAACATGCCATTCTAGATCTCTAAGGTACGGATACTGGGTGAGTAATGGTGCCATATCGTCTGAAATATACAATAAACAACTATCACTTAATATGTGATATTAGCAGAGAATCCGGAAATCAACTTTCATATGTTAATCTCGATTTTTCTACATAACCAATTGCGCCCCCTCCCACAATTTACTCTAGATGATGAGTGAAATATTCAGCTTCAACACAACCACTATATTCCAAAATATCTAAGCATAGCAATCATTTCCAGAAATATTTCCCCTTGCCCCGATAGGGGGAGAGGGTATTGCATTTGGATCTGTCTGTTTGTTTGTTTGTCTGTCCTTCCGCGCGCACAACTCGAAAACATATGGTCCGTTTGACTTTAAATTTACAGAAGGAAAACAAGCGATATGACAGTGGCTCGGTCCTCCTCAATTTTTTTCATTAAAATCTACCGGTTCTTTTCAATATAGATTTTCCCAACTACATGTATTCTTGTATATTTCTTCGGTCAATTTTCGACCGCATGATGTACGACGGATGATGCCTTGATGATATTGATGATAGAAACAATATTCAGAAAGTTTAGAGCTCCACATTGAACGACAAGTTCAGTCACAGAAAAGGTCAAAATCGAAAAGTCGCAATAACTCTCCTTGTATTCATTATTTTTAGGTTACCGGACCAATGGTCTGATAACCAATTGGCATGGCGTTGCGTCCATCGTCCGTCGTCGTCCACATTTTTATCTTTTTTGTTTCCGGGCGAACTTTTCTGAAATTTTGCACAAAAATGACTAAAAATATTTCAAGAATACCTCAGTTTCAAGGTCAGAGCACAAAATGGCTTATACGAGTACCTCGCTTATTATCGACTGTACAGCTTAGGAATCAATTGTGGAGAAAAAGGAAAAGATATATGCCGAATATTCTGATGACCTTGAATTTGACTTTTGGCCTCATTTTCAAGGTCACGGGACAAAATGGCTAACATCTCGCTATTTATCGACTTTACAGCTTAGGAATCAATTATGAACATATAGGAAATGGTATATGCAGATTATTGTCATGACCTTGAATTTGACCTTTGACCTCATTTTCAAGGTCACAGGACAAAATGGCTAATATCTCACTTATTATCGATTTTACAGCTTAGGAATCAATTGTGAACATATAGGAAATGATATATGTTGAATATTCTCGTGACCTCGAATTTGACCTTTGACCTCATTTTCAAGTTCAAGAGCACAGAATGGCTAAGATCTCGCTTGTTGTCGACTTTACAACTTAGGAATCAATTGTGAGCATATATGAAATGATATATTCTGAATAATGTCATGACCTTGAATTTGACCTCTGACCTAATTTTTGAAGTCACAGAACAAAATGGCTAATGTCTCGCTTATTATTGACTTTACAGCTCAGGAATCAATTATGAACATATAGGAAATTATATATACAGATTATTCTAATGACCGTGAAGTTGACCTTTGACCTAAATTTCAAGGTTACAGGACAAAATGACCGATATATCACTTATTATCGATTTTACAGCTTAGGAATCATATGTGAACACATAGAAAATGATATATGCTTAATATTGCAATGACCTTGAATTCGACATTTGACCTCATTTCAAGGTCAAAGGACAAAATGGCTAATATCTTGCTTCTCCATTGACTTTATAGCTTGAGAACCAATTGTGGACATAAAGAAAATGATATACACTGAATATTTTTATGACCTTGAATTTGACCTTGACCTCATTTTCAAGGTCAGAGCGCAAAATGGCTAATATCTCACTTATCATCAACTTTACAGCTTAGGAATCCATAATGAACATATAGGAAATGATATATGCTGAATATTTTGGTGACCTTGATTTCGACCTTTGACCTAATTTTTCAAAATCAGAGAACGAAATGGCTAATATCTCGCTTATTATCGACTTTACGGCTTAGGAATCAGCTGCAAACAGGAAATGATATATGATGAATATTCTCATGACCTTGAACTTGATTTTTGACTTCATTTTCAACGTCAGATCACAAATGGCTAATATCTTTTTATCAACTTTACTGCTTATGCATCAATTGTGGTCAAACTCCAAATGATATATGCTGAATATTCTCGAGACCTCGACTTGACCAGAAACCTTATTTTCAATTTTCCCTAGACCTGATTTTCAAGGTGACAGGATAAAATGGCTAATATCTCGCTCATTGTCTTCATAGTGTGGAAATCAATGATGGACATATAGGAAATTTTATACGCCAAATATTCTGATGACCTTGAAATTGACCTTTGCTTTCATTTTCAAGGCCACAGGACAAAATTGCTATTATCTCTCTGATTATTGGATTTACAACTTAGCAATCTACTGTGGACATGATATATGCTTAATGGTGAATATTTTCTTGACCTTGAATTCAACCAGTGACCTGGCTAACATCTAAAATATTAAACATATATTGTCCGGTAACCTATCTTTGGCCCTTGGCCTAATTTTGTACTCTATTATTTTTTCCATTTTTTTCTATGGCCAATTCCCCATCATTTGCTATATGACCGGTGGTCGTATAATCAAAAATGTCCATTATCGTCCAAGGTCGACGAGGTAAGGGTCATTAGCTGAAATAACCGATTTATAATATTTCAGGCAGTAGTAATTCCGAAGACACTGACCATATCCAATAGAATAATGAACATAAAGTATAAATCTGAGAGAGCTTGCGAAGTTGAGAGGTCAGTATCGAGCATTGAGGTCGTGGTCGAGAATAAGGTAAAAACAGAAAGAAATCGCAAGAATCATTACTTTTATTATTGAATATTTCTCCCATGATTTCTGTATTTTTCAGCTGCTAATTTTCAACCATTTGGTGTTTGACCAATGGACATACGACCAAAATCTCTTATTATCGCCTAGGTGGAAAATGTAAGGATCATCAGCTTTAAGTTAGTAACTAAATCAAAAGGGGCGAGGGTCTGCAATCTCTGATTGGCTCGTTGTTGTTTGGATTTCATTTTTAGCCAATTGGAAAACATGAAATATTCAGAACTGTCAATAACGATATATTATCAATGTCAAAAAAGTTTATAATGGTGTCTATAGTAAACGACAAAATGAATAACTTTTTGAAAGAGCAATGGAGCCGGATCAAACATTCATATCAAAATCCTCGTGCTGAATACATCTCGATATGCAATCTGTTTGTGTAGGGCATACTAAAAAAAACAAATGGGTTCTGTTCAATGACTCGCAAAACTTGAGAAAGAATAACGAAACAACCAGAGTTTGCGAACCTTCCTCCCAAACGTACAACGATCGATCATAAATATCAAATGGTGGGAATTCGGCCTTATAACAATATAAAATCATAAGACGAATAATCATGAATAAAAGCAGAATTATTAGGAGTTTTATATTTTGACCATTCTCTTGCCTGTGACTTTAATTCTTGACGCTGACCTCCCAAACTCCTCAAGCTTTCTCAGACTTATGCTGCATGTTTCATATATACGATCTTTTAGTGAATATCTTCAGTGGTTTCATAATTTATGCTACTTGAATATCAGGAATCGATGATTTCAACTTATGACTCTTCTTCATTCGACCTCGTGCAAAAAATTGGAATTTCGATTTTATGACCATCAGTCGTATGGCGAAGGATGGGGAACTTGCCATGGAATAATAGACAGATAATATGGGGGAATTTATCATGTATATAAGCCAAGTTATGGCAATTCACGATTTTACCCTTTTATGTGACCTTGACCTTGTACAATTTTGAGCTGAAAATTTTACAGTATGGTCATATCTCCTTAACGAAAACGGTTCAAAAATATTGAACACTGGCTCCACTATATGGTCTTGAATCTCGAACACCTAAAGGTTTTGAAATCTAAAAGTTCTAAACCCCATTCTCTTCCAAATTTCAAAGATTACCATCTTATTATTCTGCAATTTTGCACAGAAATCCAAAAATAATAACCAACAAGAAGGAAATATTCATTTTTGTTTTTTTATTTTTCGAATTTTCCCCAAAAATGATAGCGGTTTTCGTTAAAAAATTCCCAAATTTTAATTGTAAATTTGCCGTTTATTGTTATTACTCACCTCTAAACTACTACATGCTCCTTTTCGATCCTTTGGATCGTTCTGGATAGAAATTCGCGTACTGAAAGCAAGGCATGATCGTCTGCCTGCATGACTCGAGCGTTCCTTTTGCCGCCAAAACCGCCGCGCATATTGCGCGCGCAGCTGCGCAGAAGCTTCACTTTTCTGTCCAAAAACGACAAAAGGAAGTCCCTAGCGCAAAACTGGCGGGGATGGATGGGAGGGCCTTTACTGTAGTAGTTTAGAGGTGAGTAATAACAATAACCGGCAAATTTACAATTAAAATTTGGGAAGTTTATTTTATACATCACCAATCTAAACTACTACATGCTCCTTAGAATCAAAGGATAGGCGGTGGAGCAGTTGTGCTAGAGAGTCATGAAAACAGACGATAGTCTTGATTTCAAGCGAATCGCTAAAATGCTACATTTTAGATATATCTTTAGTAAATAACAAAGATACTCACCTAGCGGTGCGATCGCTTGCCTCCGACATGCACGAATTTCTTCTTCACCCATCGGTGGAAAACGGAACTCTACTTGAGACTGTAACACAAAGAACTCAAACACAAACACAAAGTGTTGCTATATACACGTGCACGCTAAAACCAAGACTTTTCTGTCCAGCTGGTTCAAACAACAGATTGTGCTACGACCAGCGGACCCAGTCTAAATCTGGACGACTGGTCCTGAAGCTCGGCAGCATTGGACAGATAGAACCCGATGAATGTCGTAGAATTAGTCCACATTCCGGCCCTTACGGTATATTCCAATGGAATATTCGACCTGGCCGCCAAAGACATCGAGATGTGTCGGATTTGGTGGGACGATATTTTGTAAGTTACTCGATCGTCAGCACCTGACTCCGCATAGATAGTCCTCACTACAACCTTCACCCATCTAGATAGTGTAGCTGTGGAGATATCCGTAGCCCTATTAGGCTGATAGGAAATAAATAATCGCTTACGATCTTTCCTGATCGATCTGGTACGATCGATGTAAATTCTCAGCGCTCTAACTGGGCACAAGAGTGCGTCCGGCTCATTGCGTCCTACGTAACCCTCTAGAGACGGGCTTACAATAGGGGAGAACGCTTTCCCGCCCTCAACCGCAGCACATGTCGTAGGCATAAAATCACGCACTGGGTATAAGGAAATCGGAACCATCGGCGCCAAACGCCACCCGCGATACGTCGATCGCTGCGACGTCTGATCGTCTACGACCACTTGCCAGCATGACCAGCAAGAAAGTCTTAAGAGTTAACCTCTGCAAGGAAACTTCCTTGAGAGGCTCCCAAGGTGCTTTAGATAGACAATATAGCACAAACGCCATATCCCAATCTGGGAGAGTAGGAACTCCCCGAGGTCTCTGCGTCCTAAAGGACGCCAACAGATCAGAAAGGATACGATTATTGGACAAATCGATCCCCCTAGCACGGAATACAGGGCCCAACATGGACCTGTATCCCTCGATCGTTCTAGGCTTCAAATTAAGCCTATCAAAGAGATAGCAGAGAAAGTCTAGCACTGCATTCAGAGGGGCAGAGAGCGGATCAATGCGCCTTCCGTTACACCAACGTACGAATACTCTCCATTTAGCCTCATACGTTTTAGAGGAGGATCTCCTATTCTTTCTCGAGAGATGTACGGACACCTGCTGAGAAAATCCTGCCTCCTGGAAGGATCGCTCGATAGCCTCCACACGTGTAACTTGAGCATGTGGACGGAATCGTGAAATACGTCCCGGCCCGGTTGCCTCAGCAACCTGTTCTCGATCGGAAGTACCCGTGGAACATCGATCAGAAGGGACAGTAGCAGCGGAAACCACGCCTGCATCGGCCAGCATGGCGCCACCAACAGAATCTCGCACTGAGATCTGGCTACCTTGTGCAGCACCTCCGTTAGGAACCGGGTTGGCGGGTATGCATACCCGTACATCCCGTCCCACGACTGGGACATCGCGTCCACAGCCAGTGCCTCGCTCTCTGACAGGGGTGAGAAATAGACCGGGAGCTTGTGATTCCGAGAGGTTGCGAACAGGTCTATGTTCGGTGTCCCGAATGCCTGACAAATGCGACAAAACACACCCAGATGTAAGCTCCATTCCGTGCCTACGATCTTGTCCGGCCTCGACAGGGCGTCCGCTAGGACGTTCCTGCGACCCGGAAGGTGTCTTGCCCTGATGAACAGACGGTACTTGTTATGTGCGCGACGACAGTGCTGTTGTCCGTAAAGACCAGCCACTTCGTCCCTGGCGGACTCTGAGGTCCCCAGATCTCGAACGCACGTCTCACCGCTCGCAGCTCTAGGACATTGATATGCAACGACCTCTCGCTCGTGTTCCACACCGCCGAGAGTTCGTGCACGTCCATATGAGCTCCCCAAGCCAACTTGGACGCATCGGTGAAGAAAGTCCGATCGGGCAGCCGAGTGCTGCATGGATGTTGGCGCGACTCCCCTCCTCCAGATCCGCCTCGTCCATGAACTCCTGGACCAAAGTGGTCAGGTGATCCGCCAACGAGAGCTGACCCATCAACTGATGAGACAGCGTCTGCCAGTGAGAAAGGCGAGCCTTCTTCACATACGCCGACCAGACCGTACCCTGCTTCCGGGAAAGCAGGTGGAGGTTAGGGTCTTCGACCGGGACGGAAGTCTGATGTCCACCCTCAGACTCTATAGTCCGATAAGTGTCGATCGACTCAGGTCGATCACGGCTAGTCGGAAATGTCGACTCCGCACGAGCCACATCCTTCTTAGCCGTTACTCCCTTGTTAATCTTGTCGAAAGACTTGACTAACACGGGAGCCACAGGGAGCCGGATCGGCTGACGAACTGGCGCCAACGCGAACCTACCGGTCCCCCGTGAGGGCCCCGGAGCATCGATGGGCAAGTCCATACGCCTTGCCACCGACTCCAAAGCCCACCGGAAGTTAGAACCTCCGGCCTGATCAGAAGCCTCATCCTCCGAGGAGGACGACTCCTGATCAGCTTCTGCTCGACCCCCTCGATCGTTGGACCTCACAGGTCCGATCGAAGACCTCGATGACCCCAAGGGTACATCGAAGGACGGGCGAGGGAATGCCTGCTCAGTGAACGCGCCCGTCCGGCGACTGACATCAGCATACACAGGACTTAAGTGGTCCTGAGGAACGACCTCAGCACCACCCGCCCGATCCTGCCCTGATCGTGGACCAGGAGCACGACCGCCAAGTGACGACTCTCGATCGCACGAACGATCGAGAGCCTCACCCCCAAACCTAGGGAACTCCTCCCCACCGAACCTCGAGACCGAGGACTCGAACGAGCCAACCAAGGTGCTCCGCCTATCGAAGCCCGAGGCCTGATCGTCGCCCACCGAGAGGTCGGACGAAGCCTGAGCCACATCGAAGATCAATGTGGACTCAGCACCACGGCGCTTAGAGGAAGCACGCTTCCTCTTCTTGGAAGGCCCGGGGGAGGAGACAACGCTCAGCACCACGGCGCTTAGAGGAAGCACGCTTCCTCTTCTTGGAAGGCCCGGGGGAGGAGACAACGGACCCCTCCACCTCGATCGGCCCCGACTGAGGGACGACGAAGGTGGAGTGCGGTTCCTTGACCACTTTCGTCTTAGCAAGAACCGAAACCTTCTTCTTAGAAGATTTCGACTTCTTGCCAGCAGGGGGAGCAAGCTCTCCCTGCGACGAAGGGGTGGCCGAAGAACCGGCCGGGACTCCCTGTCCAAGCAGGGAAGAAAGACCCGGCAGGAGAGGACCCTGAAGGAAAGACAACGACTGTGCAAAAAAGGACTGCACAGCCGCATTGACCATGTCCTGTGTTAACCCCAGGGGCTGGCTAACACCGGACGTGATCTGAGCCGGCACAGGCGGAACCTCCACCTCCATGGACGACTGGCGGACTTGCGGAGCCGAAGCCTCCGCAAGCCTCAAAGCATCCTGACGAGCCACGGAGGCCTCAGCATACTTTGCAGTCGCCTGCACGAAGGTAGAGGGACGCCAGAACCGGCACAGATCACACCTCAAATCTTCCATAGATACCGGGCCATGGTCCAAACAGTCGAAACACATACCGTGTTTCTCCCCTCCACGGAGGGTATTGACCAGACACTTCGGGCACAGACGTTCGTCCATGGCCCCGGTACCAAGGGAAGATTGTGAAGTCATGATCACCAAAGGGAACTAACAACTCACAGTAACAGGGCGGGCAATAAAAGCAAACCTGAGACTGCGCTGAAAAATAACCCAAAGAGGACTACGAATATAAATATACTACAGTATAAGACAATACCGTAGACAAAATAACGTAGAACTACTGATAGATGTAAACAACAGGTACACTATCAAGTACGACGGATGGACGATAATAGGGTGAACTAGCTATACAGATCACTGACGATCTAGCAAGTAACAAACTATCGACCAATACTTATCCAAACAGACACACAACGATGTCTATGAACATGGCAGGTGAAATTCCGTTAGAATATATCGCAAAAAGCTAGTTTGCAGACTAAATTCTACGAATACACCGGGAACCAAAATCCAAAGCTGCCAGCAAAAATGGCGGTGGACAGAAAAGTGAAGCTTCTGCGCAGCTGCGCGCGCAGAAGGAGCGCTCGAGGAGCGCTCGAGTCATGCAGGCAGACGATCGTGCCTTGCTTTCAGTACGCGAATTTCTATCCAGAACGATCCAAAGGATCGAAAAGGAGCATGTAGTAGTTTAGATTGGTGATGTATAAAATAAACTGCTCAATTTCTGATTTTGAAGGCAAATTTTTGACTTTCACGGAAAGATTTCTGATTTTGACGGAAAGATTCCCCTTGTCTACCGTTGTGACGTGAACAAGTTTCGTTGCTTAGAATTGCTGGTCTGTTTGTGGCGGCCATTCAGATTTTTCGACAGGTCGTCGAAAAAAAAAATCCGTCCCAAAAAAAATATCCGTCCCAAACTGTTCGTTTTGAGCCATCTCCAGCAAAAAAATACCCCATTGAAACATTTTTTGAACCTTTAATCCATCTTTTCCTTCACAATGGGAGCTGTTTGGAGTTATCTCCTAGAATGCTTCAAGAAAAAGCCTGCAGTTTCAGTGGTGATCTTAAATTTGACCTTCATTGACATTGAAGGTTCAAAACGGCTTTTTCTCGTCGAGAACGATGATTTCTTTGGAAGCTTGGGGCTTTGACAGCGATTTTCTCGAAATAAGTTCATTAACTTTTTCTCTTATTGATGAATTAGACTCTCCAAATGAACGCTTGTGGTGTGTATACGGTTACTTGGCAGCTTGGAACTTTGGCAGCCATTTTCTCGAAATCTTTTCAAGTGTTCATTAACAATTTCTTTAGTTATGAATTAGATTTCCCATATGAACCTTAGTTATGGTTTTCCGATGGGTCGGTGAAACAAAAAGTGTTGTCCGAGATTGAGTCACTATTTGGTTGATTCATTTCCAGCCGAAAATAAATGGTTTTTGCGGTTGAATTTTTTAGGACATTTTTTCTCCATAATGAGAAGTGTGCAGAGTGAACTCCTAGAATCCTCCAAGACAAACCCAAAATATTGACACAATTTCCAGCCGAAAATAATGGTTTTCGCTGTTGAATTGTTTAGGATTCTTTTTCTCCATAATGGGAAGTGTGCAGAGTGAACTCCTAAATATTTCAAGACAGACCTTGAATATTGACACAATCAAATGGGAAGTCACATATAGTGATTTCATAGGTGACTTTTCATTTGACCTTGAGTGACCTTTGAAGGTCGAAGGTTTTCGCTGGAAACCTTGTTAGACCTTGGGCTAATTTTGAGATTTTTGTTTCAAATGATTCCCTTATTATAACTTTGTGATGTGTTTAAGTTTTGTTGCTCTTGAATCACAGGTCTGCGCGTGGTGGGCAATTTGATTTTTTTCCATGGGTCGGCAAAAAAAGTTGTCCGGAATCACATTACTACTAGTATCCGTTTTGTGCCATTTCCAAGTAAAAAAAAACTCCTAAAAATTTGGCACCATTGAAATTGTATTTTTGACTTTTCGCCACTTTTTCCTTTCATAATTGGACCTGCCATAACTGTTCACTTAGAACGCTTGACGATAGAACTTAGATATAGGTTTCAATATTTTTTCAACAGGTACTGTTTTCGTTCAGTAGATGTGCCTTTATCATGGAAACATTACTGTGCAATTTCACATCTCAAATCAGAGTCACAGAGAATATCAAAATTGAAAATTGAAAAAAAAATGCAATAACTCCGCATATATTCATGAATAATATGATCGAAATTTCCCAAATTTTAATTGTAAATTTGTCGTTTATTGTTATTACTCACCTCTAAACTACTACATGCTCCTTTTCGATCCTTTGGATCGTTCTGGATAGAAATTCGCGTACTGAAAGCAAGGTACGATCGTCTGCCTGCATGACTCGAGCGCTCCTTTTGCCGCCAAAACCGCCGCGCATATTGCGCGCGCAGCTGCGCAGAAGCTTCACTTTTCTGTCCAAAACGACAAAAGGAAGCCCCTAGCGCAAAACTGGCGGGGATGGATGGGAGGGCCTTTACTGTAGTAGTTTAGAGGTGAGTAATAACAATAAACGGCAAATTTACAATTAAAATTTGGGAAGTTTATTTTATACATCACCAATCTAAACTACTACATGCTCCTTAGAATCAAAGGATAGGCGGAGGAGCAGTTGTGCTAGAGAGTCATGAAAACAGACGATAGTCTTGATTTCAAGCGAATCGCTAAAATGCTACATTTTAGATATATCCTTCTTCACCCAATCGGTGGAAAACGGAACTCTACTTGAGACCGTAACATAAAGAAACTCAAACACAAACACAAAGTGTTGCTTATATACACGTGCACATTAAAACCAAGACTTTTCTGTCCAGCTGGTTCAAACAACAGCCTGCGCTACGACCAGCGGACCTAGTCTAAATCTGGACGACTGGTCCTGAAGCTCGGCAGCATTGGACAGATAGAACCCGATGAATGTCGTAGAATTAGTCCACATTCCGGCCCTTACGATATATTCTAACGGAATATTCGACCTGGCCGCCAAAGACATCGAGATGTGTCGGATTTGGTGGGACGATATTTTGTAAGTTACTCGATCGTCAGCACCTGACTCCGCATAGATAGTCCTCACTACAACCTTCACCCATCTAGATAGTGTAGCTGTGGAGATATCCGTAGCCCTATTAGGCTGATAGGAAATAAATAATCGCTTACGATCTTTCCTGATCGATCTGGTACGATCAATGTAAATTTTCAGCGCTCTAACCGGGCACAAGAGTGCGTCCGGCTCATTGCGTCCTACGTAACCACCAAGAGACGGGATTACAATAGGGGAGAACGCTTTCCCGCCCTCAACCGCAGCATGTGTCTTAGGCATAAAATCACGTACTGGGTATAAGGAAACGTATCCATCCGCACCAAACGCCACCCGCGATACGTCGATCGCTGCGACATCTGAGCGTCTACGACCACTTGCCAGCATGACCAGCAAGAAAGTCTTAAGAGTTAACCTCTGCAAGGAAACTTCCTTGAGAGGCTCCCAAGGTGCTTTAGATAGACAATATAGCACAAACGCCATATCCCAATCCGGGAGAGTAGGAACTCCCCGTGGTCTCTGCGTCCTAAAGGACGCCAACAGATCAGACAGGATGCGATTATTGGACAAATCGATCCCCCTAGCACGGAATACAGGGCCCAACATGGACCTGTATCCCTCGATCGTTGTAGGCTTCAAATTAAGCCTATCAAAGAGATAGCAGAGAAAGTCTAGCACTACATTCAGAGGGGCAGAGAGCGGATCAATGCGCCTTCGGTTACACCAACGTACGAATACTCTCCATTTAGCCTCATACGTTTTAGAGGAGGATCTCCTATTCTTTCTCGCGAGATGTACGGACACCTGCTGAGAAAATCCTGCCTCCTGGAAGGATCGCTCGATAGCCTCCACACAAGTAACTTAAGTACGTGGACGGAATCGTGAAATATGTCCCGGCCCGGTTGCCTCAGCAAACTGTCCTCGATCGGAAGTACCCGCGGAACATCGATCAGAAGGGACAGTAGCAGCGGAAACCACGCCTGCATCGGCCAGCATGGCGCCACCAACAGAATCTCGCACTGAGATCTGGCTACCTTGTGCAGCACCTCCGTTAGGAATCGGGTTGGCGGGTACGCATACCCGTACATCCCGTCCCACGACTGGGACATCGCGTCCACAGCCAGTGCCTCGCTCTCTGACAGGGGTGAGAAATAGACCGGGAGCTTGTGATTCCGAGAGGTTGCGAACAGGTCTATGTTCGGTGTCCCGAACGCCTGACAAATGCGACGAAACACTCCTGGATGTAAGCTCCATTCGGTGCCTATGATCTTGTCCGGCCTCGACAGGGCGTCCGCTAGGACGTTCCTGCGACCCGGAAGGTGTCTTGCCCTGATGAACAGACGGTACTTGAAGGCAAACCTGATCAGACACTCGGCCTCCAAACAAAGCTGACTCGATCGAGTACCACCCTGCTTGTTTATGTGCGCCAAGACAGTGCTGTTGTCCGTAAAGACCAGCCACTTCGTCCCTGGCGGACTCCGCGGTCCCCAGATCTCGAACGCACGTCTCACCGCTCGCAGCTCTAGGACATTGATATGCAACGACCTCTCGCTCGTGTTCCACATCCCCGAGAGTTTGTGCACGTCCATATGAGCTCCCCAAGCCAACTCGGATGCATCGGTGAAGAAAGTCCGATCGGGCAGATACTCCGCCAGTGGCATCCCTCGGAAAAGATTCCGATGGTCCCGCCACCAAAGCATTGCTTCCCGAGCCCGATCGACACGACTTGGTCTAATCGATCGGTGAGGATCCGCCATTACAACGCTAGACACCATTGAATGGGTCTGAGGAAGCATCTGCCGAACGGTACCTGCTTCTCCATCGACGCCAGTAGACCGATGGTGGACAGAAACTGTCGAGCTGTGATCGACGACTGCGCCAGCGTGATATCCATCGCCGCAATCGCTTTGAGAACTCTCTTCCTCGGAGGAAGAGCTACTCCCTGACATAGATCGTAATCCACCCCGACATACTCGAATCTCTGAGTCGGGGACAGATGAGACTTCGCCCAATTGGGGATCCAGCCTAGGCTGGTCGCCAACCTGAGGACGAACCCGGATTGCTCTACAGCCTGCGACGGAGAGTTGGCTATGATTAGCCAATCGTCGATGTAATGGTGAAATTGAATTCCCACCGATCGAAACCTGGCTGCCATCGCCCTTACTATATGAGTGAATACGTAAGGGGCGGTGGCTACTCCAAAGGGAAGTACCCTGAACTGATACACCGTGCCTTCGAACGCGAACTTGAGATACCGTCGATCGGCTGGGTGTATGGGCACATGCAAATAGGCGTCCTTGACGTCGATACTGACCGCCCACTTCCCCTTGGACAGAGCTTTCTGAACGGAAAGCGCCGACTCCATCTTGAACCTGGGTATGATCATGGAATTTGTTGAGGTTTGACAGGTCGAAAACGGGACGCCACCCGCCTGTCTTTTTCGGCACTAGGAAGATGAGAGAATAAAATCCCCTCTCGTCCTTCACCACCTCGATCGCACGTTTCTCTAGCAACTGCTGCACCTCGTGCTGCAGGAGCTGAAACTTTTCCCGATCGCCGGGCACAGGGAAGAACCACGCTTTGGGTCTCCTTGGTGGTTTTCCAGCCTCCCATCTGAAGGTGAGACCGAACTTCACCCATGCCACGACTGAATTGTCTGAGGACGCCAGATCGCTCCAGCTCTGACCGAACTGAGCCAGACGCCCCCCGACTGGACCAGGTTGTGGTAGGTCGAATTCTGACAGAATCTTCTTAGCAGAAGATTTCCCTTTGCCCTTGAAGCGTCCACCCCCTTTGCCTCCACGCTTGCCATCCCCCCTGAGGAGGGGGAGGCTGCGCCCCCCGAAAGGGCGGCTGCGAGGAAGCGGGTGCATGTGGTGCCTGAGGTTGGGCAGGTTTCTGACTCTTGGTCTTCTTGCCTGTCCCAGACCCCGCCGACTTCCCGAGCAAAGCCTTGGCCATAGCCTCATCCCGCAGATGTTCCCGCATGACGGAAATATCCGATCGAGAGAGGTTGGCGTAGGTATAGCCCGAGAAAAGCGGCCTCCCACGCAGCTCAGCCACGTCCGTAGCGGACACGTCGAGCAGACGGAGATCAGCATCACGCATGGTGAGATCCAACTGTGCGCCCAGGTGCGCACTGTCATGCTCAGCAGCATGCACTACTCCGGCCAAGACACCGAGTGCTGCATGGATGTTGGCGCGACTCCCCTCCAGATCCGCCTCGTCCACGAACTCCTGGACCAAAGTGGTCAGGTGATCCGCCAACGAGAGCTGCCCCATCAACTGATGAGACAGTGTCTGCCAGTGAGAAAGGCGAGCCTTTTTCACATACGCCGACCAGACCGTACCCTGCTTCCGGGAAAGCAGGTGGAGGTTAGGGTCTTCGATCGGGACGGAAGTCTGATGTCCACCCTCAGACTCTATAGTCCGATAAGTGTCGATCGACTCAGGTCGAACACGGCTAGTCGGGAATGTCAACTCCGCACGAGCCACATCCTTCTTAGCCGTTACCCCCTTGTTAATCTTGTCGAAAGACTTGACTAACGCGGGAGCCACAGGGAGTCGGATCGGCCGACGAACTGGCGCCGACGCGAACCTACCGGTCCCCCGTGAGGGCCCCGGAGCATCGATGGGCAAGTCCATACGCCTTGCCACCGACTCCAAAGCCCACCGGAAGTTAGAACCTCCGGCCTGATCAGAAGCCTCATCCTCCGAGGAGGACGACTCCTGATCAGCTTCCGCTCGACCCCCTCGATCGTTGGACCTCACAGGTCCGATCGAAGACCTCGATGACCCCAAGGGTGCATCAAAGGACGGGCACAGGACTTGAGTGGTCCTGAGGAACGACCTCAGCACCACCCGCCCGATCGTGCCCTGATCGAGGACCAGTGGCACGACCGCCAAGTGATGACTCTTGATCGCACGAATGATCGAGAGCCTCAACCCCAAACCTAGGGAACTCCTCCCCACCGAACCTCGAGACCGAGGACTCGAACGAGCCATCCAAGACGCTTCGCCGATCGAAGCCCGAGGCCTGATCGTCGCCCACCGAGAGGTCGGACGAAGCCTGAGCCACATCGAAGATCGATGTAGACTCAGCACCACGGCGCTCTTGGAAAGCCCGGGGGAGGAGACAACGGACCCCTCCACCTCGATCGGCCCCGACTGAGGGACGACGAAGGTGGAGTGCCGTTCCTTGGCCACTTTCGTCTTGGCAAGAACCGAAACCTTTTTCTTAGAGGATTTCGACTTCTTGCCAGCAGGGGGAGCAAGCTCTCCCTGCGACGAAGGGGTGGCCGAAGAACCGGCCAGGACTCCCTGTCCAAGCAGGGAAGAGAGACCCGGCAGGAGGGGACCCTGAAGGGAAGACAACGACTGTGCAAAGAACGATTGCACAGCCGCGTTGACCATGTCCTGTGTTAGCCCCAGGGGCTGGCTAACACCGGACGTGATCTGAACCGGCACAGGCGGTACCTCCACCTCCATGGGCGACTGACGGACTTGCGGAGCCGAAGCCTCCGCAAGCCTCAAAGCATCCTGACGAGCCACCGAGGCCTCAGCATACTTTGCAGTCGCCTGCAAGAAGGTAGAGGGACGCCAAAACCGGCACAGATCACAACTCAAATCTTCCATAGATACCGGGCCATGGTCCAAACAGTCGAAACACATACCGTGTTTCTCCCCTCCACGGAGGGTATTGACCAGACACTTAGGGCACAGACGTTCGTCCATGGCCCCGGTACCAAGGGAAGATTGTGAAGTCATGATCACCAAAGGGAACTAACAACTCACAGTAACAGGGGGGGGGGGGGGGGGCAAAATAAGCAAACCTGAGACTGCGCTGAAAAAGAACCATAAAAGGACTACGAATATAAAGATACTACAGTATAAGGTAATACCGTAGACAAAATAACGTAGAACTACTGATAGATGTAAACAACAGGTACACTATCAAGTACGATGGACGGACGATAATGGGGTGAACTAGCTATACAGATCTCTGACGATCTAGCAAGTAACAAACTATCGACCAATACTTATCCAAACAGACACACAACGATGTCTATGAACGTGGCAGGTGAAATTCCGTTAGAATATAACGCAAAAAGCTAGTTTGCGGACTAAATTCTACGAATACACCGGGAACCAAAATCCAAAGCTGCCAGCAAAAATGGCGGTGGACAGAAAAGTGAAGCTTCTGCGCAGCTGCGCGCGCAATATGCGCGGCGGTTTTGGCGGCAAAAGGAGCGCTCGAGTCATGCAGGCAGACGATCGTACCTTGCTTTCAGTACGCGAATTTCTATCCAGAACGATCCAAAGGATCGAAAAGGAGCATGTAGTAGTTTAGATTGGTGATGTATAAAATAAACATAATATATAATATGATTATAATATATATCATATGATCGAAATTCCCCCCATTATCGCCCAAGGTCGAAAGGGTAAAGGTCATCAGTTGAAATAATCGAATCGTGATATTTCAAATAACAGTAATACCAAACCCCCTGACGATATATTCCAAAGATTATTGAACATGAAACATGCAGTATATTTATGATGTTTGGGCGGTCAGTATCAAGAATTCAGATCATGGTCAAGAATATGGTCAGAATAGAAGAATCAATATAACCATATTTTTTCATGATTATTGATCTTATTTCGTATTATGTAATAGCAAATTCCCCACCATTTGATATGTGACCGATGTACGACCAAAATTCTCTATTATCGCCCAAGCTAAAACATGTAAGGGTCCTCTGCTGAAACTAGAGTCATAAAGCAACGACCGTCGCCGCATTTGAGATAGTGACTAAGTCTCAGAGTCAAGGGTATGCAATTTCTGATTGTCTCGTTTTTCCTCTGGAGCCGTGTGTACCAAAATGGGAGCACATGTACAATTTAGTGGGCAATCCTGTTTCTCTATGATAATCAATGACAATGATGAGTTAATCAGTGGCACAAAATGACAAATACAGATGAAAAGAACATCTGGTGTGTAAATACTGTAATAAAGAACACTTTTCTATCATAAACAATTGTCATTCCGGATCATGAGTATGGGAAATTAGTTGGTAAATAAATTGCCCACGTTATTGTACATCCTAGCCCCAAAGGGTACCATGATTTCTTGGAAAGATTTATTTTTTCAAGGACATCTACTTTCGCCAATACCAATATGTGTAAAAAAAATACTCAGATGTAATGTTAGAAATGTGTGTGTATATTTGTAAGTGGACACAGGTGAAATTCGACAGTGTATCAATTTCTTGAAGATCTTTTTTGTTAATTTTGGTATTCGTCTACATTCTTATCTCATAAAATTATTCGCAACAAACTGACTCAGCTGCTCGACACATTCTCATAGAATTATTCGACACCAACTGACCCAGTTTGTCACACGACATTGGGTTATGTCTCATATATTTCAAAATGTGTTTCTAAATACTCACCTTCGTGATGAAAAGAACAATCCTGAACATGAAAACGTTCCTGACCCTTGTTAAATAAACAATTTGATCATATTTAATCAATTTTTTGATTTAGCTAGCGTATTTCCCGGACCTTAGCTATAGCATACAATGGCTGACGTGTTGTTTTGCTATGCGCATGTGCATTAACATAGTTACCAGTCCTTGCATCGACAAAAGGGTGTTATTTGTGCTCGCGATGTTGCGTTTCAAGAATCGTGCATAGATGGAGCCACTTCTTATGATCTCAAACCAGGCTAAACCGAGTCTCCATATATATTTGGTTTGTGTGCAAATAAAATATGAGGTAATGGTTGTTAACAATCTGTTGTTATGATTGTCCGCCATAATGAACTATTTTAAATATTACACCATTGTGGTTATATATTTGCATGTAGCACCTATTGCAGAGTCCTTAACATAGGGCCTGGCCCTGCTGGTCGATGCTCACTTTGATCAATAAATATTTATTAAGGACAGGCCCCATAAGCTGAGCCTGTGATGACATATGTGTTGCAGTAAATATTTTGAAAATTGGTGGACCCAAAAACACTATCAAATGGGTACTTGCTTGTTACAAGTGACATACCAAATGAATCTATGGATACTGGGGGACAAAACACAATAAATAGTGGACATTTTAACCGATTATTTCCATATCAAATTTTATCCCAAACATACAGGGTTAGGGATTCCCAAAAATGTCTATGCTACAGCCAATGTAGGCTGGTTTAAAAATGTAATCAATCATTACTGGGGTTATGGCTACAATGTACGAGTGTTGTTTTATGGTAACAGTTCAATTTGATATTTATACATGTTTTTTCAAGTACCAATCCTATCATGGCCGAGAGCAAAATATACAAAAATGGCGCCGACTGACCTGTCGTAGCCCGGTTGCTTGGAGCGTTGATGGCCAAAAGTTACCGAACGATTCCAGTAGAAAAAACGGTGATAGAGTCTTCATCAAATCAGCCATCAAATATATCATATTTGAGGGACTGAAAATCCTGTTTATAAAGCTACGCATGATTGGTTTCTCCAATGTTTAGGATTACGTATGACAACAACCCAGAAGCTCCACGTGTAGCCAGATGTTGCACTGATTCATTTGCATGAACATATAATAAGCCACGTTCAGAAATAATTAAACAAAAATATGACTTATTTTGACTCATGTACATCTGTATATGGTAAAACACAGATAACTAGGCCGCATTTCAAATAAATAGTCACGATATAATGTGAGATTTGTGGGACTAATTGTTTGGGAATATAATACATAGGTAATATATGTATGGGCCTAGGTCGATTGAGTCAAGTGAGAAAGCACTAATACTCAATTTATGTCTTGTCAACAAAATTCACAATGTCCCATCAAAGATCATATTCAATATGATCTTTGGTCCCATGCATATGAAAACAGTCAGGTGATCGGCACGGCTGGCTGAACTCACCACGAGTTGAGTATTATTATACAGAGTGGTCACACTTCAAGCTGTAAATAAGCTATAGAATGGTATAAATGAACAAAACACAGTGGAAGGGATCCACTCTGTTGCCATGTATTCAACTTCGATAATAGTCATGCATTGTTTTGTGTACTGCCCACGAAATGATGAGTGGGCGGGATCTCTTCAAGTTCATTAGTTCTGGATGTAACATGCCCGTGAAAGAGACAGAGAGAAAATTTCAAGCATACCTTTTTGCATTTGGGCAAGTCACATGGATTCAATGGTATAAATTCCTGATATTTCA
The DNA here is from genome assembly GCA_949152475.1 of Terebella lapidaria. NCBI lineage: Eukaryota > Metazoa > Annelida > Polychaeta > Terebellida > Terebellidae > Terebella > Terebella lapidaria. The sequence goes on along the minus strand of OX424566.1, from coordinate 26,764,758 downwards.
CGTGTCTTTTACATGCTCAGTCAGTTTCACCGCTTTGGTCTGTACGTATAAATCACTAATTCTTTAAACATGCGTTGATCTGCAGTGCTTCCATGTAAATATAGACCTCCAAATTTATAGCTTAAAGTGCTTTCATAATTAGAAGACGCCAACGTTCGCTGTATTATCTCCAGTTGTATGCGTTTTAAATTTACAAGACCAAAAGCAGAGTGAAAACACGCCACTGACCAAATAGGAATTAATGATGAAGAGTAATGGGTCATTGTAATATAAAAACATCAACGGCAAACTGCAATAACACTGGACATGCGACAAACTGCGAACGATAATCGTGAGGGAGTCTCTCAAATGCTTGAAACGTACGTGAGGGCTCTCAATTCCCTCGCCAGTGTCGCTAAGTCCTTGGTACTGAACTGCGAAGAATTTGAACACTTTAAAGGAAATACTGGAACAATTTTCTTTATAACAGCATGTGAATAATCGCCTGTGTATCGACATTGAACTAGGGTTCGCGAATGGAAAGGAAGAGTCCCTGGTCCATGGACTAAGAATAGAAGTTTAAGGTGCGGTACGAGCACATTAGTGAGCTATAGTATATTTGAGTTGGTGCTAGGGGCCTCTCTAGCCAATGAGGGGGGTTAGATCACCATGGTGAAAGTCAAATACCGCACCTTACTACTTGAGCAGTGTCGAGGCCGAGTTAGGGGAAAAACAATGGGCGATAATACCAAATTTCCAATAGTGCAATGGGTATATTGGTCAACATCAGTCCCATTGCAACCAGTTATCTTAATGTGTTTCACCAATGTAACACGAGTTGGTGACATATAAAAAATTATGTTACATTTCTATATTTATTTAAAGTGATATTGGCAGTAAGTTATGGATTTTTCCATATTTTTCTGATCGAACGAAGAAAACATAACAGTTATATATCTGCACGTGTATGCCCAAACAGACGCCCCTTTCTAATAGATTTCGTTGCGAGTTTCTGGTGGAGATTTTGAGTTTGTTTACATTACCGCCATTCTCGGTGCTTTGTATACCGTGACGCAGTGCGATTCCAGCTTACTCATGTATGTTCGAGCCAATCGAGCGTGAACTAGGTTAAGTCAGAGGTAACTCTGAGTGGCGCACAAAACAAAAAAAGCGGCTGCTAGTACTGTCATATGCTTGATTTATTCATTTGATCAAGCAAAGTTTGTTTTGTAACCTATTTTTCTGAGATCACAGGCATATATGTAATTGATTTGGAAAAAATAGTTTTCCTGCCAACATCACTTTAAGTTTGTTGGTACAATTTGTCGATTTCACCAGAATGAACCTTCTGGTGTGATTTTGAGATACTTGTCTATAAAGTAAAGACAGGGGATTCAGTATCATAGACCGCCCGTAGTAAACACATGCCTTCTTTTATACAACTATTTATTATGATGATAATCTCATGTTTCTCAGTCTTAGACTTTTGGACCCCACTGTATATCTGGGTTCTGTTATAATTGGTGAATTATAACAAAATGCCAAAGGCATCCTCCTTACGCAATATTGTCAGTGTTTGGCTAAGTATGCGATCGGCCTGCCTCATGATTTAGAGACAAAAAAAATTAAGTGAGTCTTGATCTTTGTTCTGAAATTCAGTGAAATAATTTTTTTGACAATATTTAAGATTTATTTCATAATTTGGACAGTGCAATATATGTCTTCATCTTGTGTGTCTTTTTTTCGCACTGGCCAGAATTCGTTCTTTCATATGATGTGCTGACAAACGTTTTTGTAGAAATACGACTCGTACATAATCCAAGCATACAGTCTACACCGGGTTTTTTTTTGCCCTTGGTCGTTTCTGGACTCCTCGTAAGCTCGGAATCCGTGAAACGACCGCTCGGTTAATATTCTACATAAACTCTATCGTATGCAGAAAAATGTGGGATCTTTGTGAAGTTTTCGAAACTTGATTGAAATTGCATTTTGACATCATACTAGTAACCAAATACTGATCTATGTCATGGTTATAGCAACGAATTTTAGAGAGTGCAAAAATACAATGTGAAACTGTGTTCATCACTGGTGCGAAACTGCAATTGGCACATCAACATGACCGGACGCGATAAATGTATGAAAAACAAATTGATCATGTTTCTGTTAAATCGTAACATTGACATGTCAGGTGTTTGGCTAGTCAGATAATTAGTTGATCTTCAAGACTGAAGCAATGACATGAATACAATCGTGCTATCGGAATAAATGGCTGAGAAATTTTGTTGATGATGTGTTAATTAGGTGTCTTTGATGTGTTAATTATTAATTCGGATTCTCAAGCGATACGCCAATATCATATCCTTACTATGGTGACCACTGTGTACAAACATATCATAACATTATTATCCTTTTACACACAAATATTCTCATTGATGACAGATGGCAGACGATTTGTTTCGTCGTGTACTTGGACCAAAGAGTAACATCAATAAAAGGCCGCACTCCCACAAAAATGCGTGACTGAGCAATACGTGAGTTCCGAAATGTTTTCAGGTCAGGTAAGTGGGATAGGGTCAAGTGGTATAAACATAGCCAATTCATGCTGTCACGCTACCATTGTCGTGTCACTGTCACCAACACATTACTCGATTTCGCCTGTACTATACTAAATACTTTGTTTACTTCGAGTTCACCGCGTCACTCGCGTTTGAACATGATGTGCACGAACATTTTGTTTATACCACTTGACCTGACCTAGGAACATTTCCGAATTGGCTTATTCTAAGTCGAGAAACTCAGGGTGACTTAAATGCTAGGGGACCGCTCCCTCACCGGCGAAGTTCATATTGTTTGCCACTCCTCCACCGGCGAAGTTTCTATTGTTTGTGCTTGTTACATATATATACTCGGATTTTTCTAACTCGTTTACACTGTTTTTCGCTAATATTTTTATGATGCTAAACGCTATCATTCTATAACTTGGCATACTTCACCTGGGAGTCAAACGGCAATTTTCTACAAAATTTCAGACAGCTATCGCGAAAATTGAAAAAGATGGCAATCTACCCCAATGTTAAATTTAGCCCTATTATTTAAGGGTGGGCATCGCCTGACATTTGGGAATATCTTCAATTTTCTACTACTTCATGTTTGTATTAATAACTCAGCCTTAGAAGTACCAATTTGTCCCAAACTTTGAACATAGCTGCTGCACCCCTGGTAAATGAAGACTGCGGCAACAAGTCTACAATTTGTTCGAATACGCAGTGAATAAAGAGAGTTGAACATCACTGATAGATAACGAGGTGGATCTTCCATTCATTTACATGCTTCGTTGTGAAACTTTCTGGAGAGTTGGGCGACATATTATAGATCACCAGCCGAGACTTACTTTTGTGATGGTATCCATGAATATGTAGTATTTACCGTTTTCCTACAAGCAAATTTTGCAGATGTAGCAAATTTGTCCGTGGAAGTACGCGGCATACATAATATCTCACTCGGTGCAGCGGTCAGTGCACATGAGCGGATATCGTTGTATGCGTTACAGTGACCACGACTCTACTCGGGCGGATTAGTGATCTGATATTTCTCAGGTGTTAGACTCAACAGAAATCATGTCATACACTCAACTCAGAAAATTTGGCAAGCAAGCCATCGATTTTTGCGGGATTTTTGCTGCCGTCATTGTAATGCAATAATATATGTGGCCTACAAATTTGGAATTGTCCAGACTTTTGTCGCCGTGCGTAGGCCTATTACGAAAAGAAGCAACTGGATAAACTTGCTTGTATGTTACACATCATTTTTCGCATTATTCGCAATGAAATTCAATAAACCAATTCTCGGTTCGTGATCACCAACATGTGAAGATATTGTTGTGTAAGTATCATCGCGAAAAAACATCATCAGGAGAAAGTTCTACCTTGTTATCTGTTGCGTATATTCTGCTGTCTATATTTGCTAATTATCATAATAAATCATCGTTATAATATAATATACTCTACCGGATAGACACATAGCAGTCACACACAAATTTTGAAATAGATTTGAACAGAATTCGCGGAGTTATTGACAAAAACGTACAACAGTATGGTTTGTCTGAGAATAAAAATTGCCAGGCGATTCCCCACCTTAATTTCTGGGCCCGCACACATTTTTGTGCATTTTCTCGGTTTCGTAGTGGAGTGATGTTTCAAAATCAATATGTTTGTGTAGAATACACCCCAGTATATCTCCTGGTTCAAAGTTACAAGAATATTTCGAATCCTGATGGATGTAAACAGGACCAATTACTTGGATATGCTCAGATTCTCGAGATCCCGTTTTGGGCAGAAATTTAACATTGAGGTAGTTTGCCAACCTTTTCAATTTTCACGATAGCTGTCTGAAATTTGGTAAAAATTGCCGTTTGCCTCCTAGGTGAAGTATGCCTAGTTATGGAACGATAGCATTTAGCATCACAATAATATTAGCGAAAAACAGTGTAAACGAGTTAGAAAAATCCGAGTATAGGGCTATATAGAGAGTGGAGGCTCTTATTGATATTACACTCTTTGCTTGGACCACAGGCATTTGGAAACCATTAAATAGACGGTACAATGTGCTATATATAATAATATATACAAGACACTCAAGCCCCTGTCGGGAAAATGGTGGTTGCACAAACACTCGAAATTTCAAAGCTCCAAAAATGCTACTTGTCCACCAAATTGATACAAACCAGCATATCCCGTGAAAACCGTGAAGACTCAGTATCCAAATTATTACAGTATTGACACACAATATCCATAAAATATAGGTTTTCTAGCGCATTTCATATCACCACCACCGCTTCCAAGACCTTGCGTGGCTGGAGTTTGGATTCAAAACATCCGTTGTGCACTTGTTTTTGGTCCAACACGTTGTTTTGGCATTGCTCAAACTGGGAATCACGAACTGTAAGTCATACTATGCATTGATATACGATTATATTAGTGTGCGATTAGAGTGAGCTGTACTCACATTAGTACAGCTGTTTTGCTAACCAATTATGTCGCAAGAAGCGGACATGGTTCAATGAGCTCATGTGTTTTTCACCCAAACAAGTGCACAACGGATGTTTTGAATCCAAATTCCAGCCACGCAAGGTCTTGGAAGCGGCGGTGGTGATATAAAATGCGCTAGGAAACCTTTATTTTATGGATATTATGTGTCAATACTGTAATAATTTGGATACTGAGTCTTCACGGCTTTCACGGGATATGCTGGGTTGTATCAATTTGGTGGACGAGTAGCATCTTTGGAGCTTTGAAATTTCGAGTGTTTGTGCAACCACCATTTCCCCGACAGGGGCTTGAGTGCCTTGTATATATTATTATATATAGCACATTGTTCCGTCTATTTTATGGTTTCCAAATGCCTGTGGTTGCGGGACTTTACCCCGAAACACCCTCGAAATACCCCCGACACGAAAAAAGTCTATTGAGTATATGACTTTGATGTATGTGTACGTGCCTAAGGATGTGTCATTCTCAAATATTTATATTATAGACTGGTTCCAGTGTTTATCACTGATACAACACTAGCCCGGTAGAGTAGATGTTTTATTCAAGGTACATGGTATGATATAAAGCAATAGCCACATGATGAATAAATACTGAAAACATCAAAAGTGTTCCATTACAGCTCTATCGCTGAATCCGTCATTTTCAATTGTCGAAAACACATACAATAACACATAACATAACTTATATGGTGATAACACATTATACAATTTAAAAAAAAACTGTAAAAACATGATAGATAGATATTGAAATTCCTTAAGCAATGGGTATAATACAGTGGCTTCTAAATGGCATGATTATTCTCGCATATCAGAGTGACATTGCGAGATTAAAAATTTAAATTCACACGCAGCAGAAATATACCTGTCACGACACAAATATTTAGGTCGCGACACAAATCATCTTAGTCACGAAAGACATATATCTGCTGTGAATGAAATCATTTTAGTTGTGACACAAATATTCCTGTTGCAACACAAATACTCTATTTGTGCTGTGACAGAAAAAATTTTTTTGACACAAATATCGGAACTACACGGATATTTCTATTATGACAGGTGTTAATGTTGCGACACAAATATGTATGCTGTAACAATAACACTCAGGATTTTTAATTGGAGTTCTTCTGAGTTTCAATCAGATTTGTAGAGTGGCTCGTTTCAGCAACATTTGGCGAAAATGTTTTCTGATTTTTTTTCCTTTTTCACTTTCGAATTTGGTTTTGAAAAACAAGTAATGGATATATGATTTTGTCCAAAATGGTTGGGATTGTTTATCTTACAATGTAATGTCCTCATTTTTAATTAATTAAAATTGAAATTTATAAGTTAGTTGAAGCAAATTAATAAATTATGCTTGGTTATTTCCGAAGCACTGTGGGAAAATTATGAAATTATATGTTAAATCTAACCCAAGTTACAAGAATTAGCATGTGTTTGATTGATAGAAAACAAAAATGCCAAATGAACCGGTTATTACAAAACCTGCATATCTTTATCGTTCTCGAAAGATCAACTTAATGTCAAATGTTTTGATTTTGTCCAGAAATTAGCTCAATAGATAATATAATAAGCATCCAAGACGCCATACAAGAGACCGTTTCAATCACCTACATTTAGATCCTTCTCTGGTTTAACTTGCGCACAGTAATCTCAAATGAAGCATAACTATGATAAATATACCACCAAGTGTACGCGGTCACCATGGTAACTATACTCTACATAATTATGGCCGATGGTAGCATGGTTGCCGTGGCAACTATACTATACATATGGCTAATAGTAACATGGTGGCTAGCGGCTTTAAAGTGGAATTGGCAAGCGGAATATAATTGAACATTTTCATCACTGATTTCAGAATAAGTTGTCATACTTATTTCGACCATTTTAGCACCATTCGATTTATGTTCGAATTATTACAAATGTGGCTGAAGCGAGCCACCATACAAATTTATGTCAATGTTGTGAGAGAAAATATTGTGTCGCAGCACAAATATTTGTGTCATGACTAGTCATTTGTGGAAAAAATGACAAAAGATCCCATTATCCTTTACTAGAGAACATCTCTCACTCAACAATCATGTGAAATACGTTGTTTATGGCATGATAACAAAAACATTTCATGCATCTAAATTTGTGAAGTACTAGTATCCACAGAAATTATCTACGTACCGAATACATGTAGATCATTTTGTTTCACAATGCGTCAATTGAAAATCACTTAACGTCTTCACGTGTATTGAATTTTGATAATTGATTCTAATTTAGTGCATGTGTATTAGTTTGCTAATCCCTCGATTCAAGTCTATTGTCGGAATATCACTGCAATGTTTCGAATGTCGCCGATACATTTTGCCATCTCATCTGACCGTACACATATTTGGTTGTACTGTTGGTTTCTTCTACCGTACCGTTGCGGTGGTTCATGAGCTCTTCTGACTCTTTTACCGTTGCTGCAAATGGTTCCTTCGATGTAATCAAATTTGTCGTATCTTGAACAGGGACGACTGCCTTTTTTTGCACGACGATTTTCACAAATGACCGTTTTCCATTCGGATAAATTTGAAAGCTGCTTCCCTTCAAATCGATTAAAATGTTCATTCCTGACGAAGAAAATGAGCAATGCCGAATTGCCGAAATCTTGCTTCTTTTGGTTTGCTCTTCTAACTGCAACATCATAATCGGTTGCCAAGTAAAATCCCTCTTCCATGTGAGAAATCCTGGTTCGGTTTTCCGATGCCCATTTTTATCCCTTTTTCTATAATATCCTCGGCGGATGCTCGGTCAGTAGCGTGGTAGAATACATGGTGGGTTTGTGCAAATTCCAGAGGAATCGGGTAGCCGTCTTTCGAACTCACTTCTGATTCATCGTTCTCCGCATTGAAGTAGCTCAACTGGACAGGACTTCCAGGTGTATCAGAGTCTCCGTAAATCCTGTCTTCAGGGTATTCGACGTCTGTTTTCATCCATACATCTTTCGGTGCCTCCTCAAACAAGGGATAGTTGATTTGACACCAGGATAGGAATGAATACAGACTGTTCGTTATCTGGAACTGTCCCACCGAGACACTGGAAAGTAAATTCTGGAATAGGGCTTCAAAATTCCACTTCCCAAGATTTTCGAGGTTTTTGATGGAGAAGTTGGCAACCTGATGTAATGAGGTTGTGTCCAGTTCCTTTGTAGGTTCAGTGGCACACATTGCGTAAGGTTCTGTCGAGATTATGCTCCCCATGCTGATAGACGTATTCAAACCTAGGAATGAAATTGAATTTGGCATGTTAGAGTATGCTGCTGATCAATTCCGAAAATAAAAAAAAATTACACACAACGGATAATAATTGCATTATAATTTATTTCAAAAGAAGTAATGATTTACCATTTGATATGGTAAATATAATACACTAAGCCCAATAAGCAATGATGTGTATCGTGTCATCGAATCCAGGAGGAATACATCGCTTTAGAGAACTTCCTGCTTTGTTTACAAATATGGACTCCAACAGTCACAACGCGCATGCGCCAAATCCTCCCAATCCCCGTTAATATTACATATACCTCATGTACAATCGATATTGTTTGAAGATGTCTGAGACCTGTCCCATTTGGCCCTCTGTTGATCATCGCTGAAATTCACAAAAAACGATACCGCTAAGTGTAATTCGATTTGTACTACTACCGCTGGTACTCATGTTCAATACCCCAGTTTTACTTTGACCTGTCTGTTAATTTCCCTCAGAACGATGACGACTCGACAGCCTGACAATTCATGACAACTCGGTACAAGCAGAACTTGAAATGTATTCGGTGAAGCGTCCATATTACCATTCTGAACATGCTGCTCATACTATTCATATGCATATACCCAAATGCATTATTTGGATAATAAAGTTTTTTTCTCGAATTTGAGCTTTCAGTTCACTAGTTTCAATTATTTGAATGATTTTCATTTGAATAAAATATTTCCCTGAGATAAGTTACAAGATGGTTGATCGTGGTACCTGTATTACTTGCATTACTTCTGTGAATTCTGGTTATAATTGGCTACTGCTATGAATCTCATATTGGATGAGGTTGTTGTTGAAACTTTTCTTGTTTGCGGATAGCAATTTTAACGACCGAATGGTGAAACAATACAGCTCTTAGTGCAACTGGTCTATAAGTATGATCACTGGAAGTTATCTGCTACCAAAACTGAGATACGAAATGTCATATTTGTATATTTCACCGCTGTTTCCAAAGCCAAACTAAGAACCAGGATTCAATTCGAAAACTCTGCTTTGGAGTCATATTTGTATATTTTACCGCTGTTTCCAGAGCCAAACTAAGAACCAGGATTCAATTCGAAAACTCTGCTTTGGAGACTGTATATAGATTCAATGATTACACATACATGGGCATCGATTTTATTTACAATACTGTTTTTTTTTTTTCAAAATGCAATTTTACAAGCAAAGAGAGCATTACTGTCAAATGTAAAAGGTTGAATTCACCAAATTTCTTTACAAGTCAAACGATTGCAAAAATTTGTTGTATTTATCGTATGGTGTGAACGTTAGATTTGAGGATTAAAAAAATCTGAATCTTATTCATGTTTTCCACACATAATTTCTGAAGAATATTCTATATTATTTTAAGCGTGTACTACAAAATGTACAATTAACATTACAATAATGTACAATCAGAGTTATCATTTATTTCTTGAAAAAATATATTAGACTGGAAAACTGAAAGCTATATTGTTTATTGAACTCAAACTTGATGTGTTTTTTATATTTAATCATCTCGGATAAATTATCTGAATAATAATACGACCAAAAGATATATGAGGTAATATCGTTTGAACACTGAATGAATAAGTTAACAAATACTATATAGCTAGGAGCAGAGAATGGTTTCATTTGATTAGATCTTACCTACTCCTTCTAAAAGGAATACCGGTGTGTGATTCTGGGATTCTATTATATTGTTTATATAGTATTGCTTGGTTCACAACATGCGTGGTGGTGGGTTATATGTGCAAATCATAATTTTTCTCCCGTGCCTCTGTTTGGAGTTACTTCCTATGACACAAAAATTACGCCTCCGTACCAGTTCATCGCTGTTGTAAGTGTTGCGTAAGTTTCAGTGCTCATATACCCGTATACTATACATTTCAATATGTATTATATGGTGACTTACTGACAAAGAGAAATGCTATGTGCCCATATAAGGCGAAAGCAAGAGAGCAGACACTCCATGCCAGCGACGTGCAAACACTTGAGAAAGTCGTTTCTTCTCTCAGTCTGCCTTCGCATAGAACCTACCTATACCTTAGTTATACTGTCTCAGATACGAACTAAGAGTACTACATTGGTGCATGTGGGTTGTACAATTTATGACAGCGCAGATTACACAGAAAGCGGGGCGGCATTTTAAAGCTGCACCAATTACACAAGGCAGATGTGTTTTTGCTTATTCTATTTCATTTTAAATTTTTAAATGTACTTACCTAGTAACGTTTTAGCTGTTCAGTTGAATACTCCCAGCATCTGAATGAACATGTGATTCTTGCTTTAGTTGAAGTTAAATTGAAAGTAACTTACACAATATCCCGGACTGTCTGCTTCAGTGATTATGTATACCATTAGAATACAGTTGACTCGCCGGGAACAAGCCCGTGTAAACCCAGATTTACGCTAGGCATCATTTCTGATATTGAAAATGGACCGTAGAGATATAATATTTATTCCTTGGTTCTTTGGCAGACGAACGACAAGACACAATTACATAAAACACGTACAAAAACGAAGGCACTAAAGCCTATGAAACGAAAGAGCCGAGTATATCTTTGTTATCACAAATTTTGTCATGAAGCATTAGAAAGTCACACAACCGTTGCTATGGGGAGAGAGCTTTCTTCTATGGATCATGAGTTTGGTCAGACCTCCCGAAATGACCAATCAGGACAAACCCTATTCAATAGATGTCACGGCTGTTAATTCACCCACCCAGCGCCCAAAAACATGGTTAGGGCCCTCCCATGTTAAATCTCCATCCATGAAAAATAAAGAAATTGACTTCGTTCAAAGATTATTGTTCACCAAATCATTTAGCCCACTAAATCAGCTTGGTTTCGATCCCGTTCCCACTTTAGATTGCATTTGTGAGCACAACGTGTCTCATTCTCTTCAGTATGATCCAATACATTAGCGAATATACTAAATGAACGGACATTAGATCATAATCCCCGTTCACTTGCCTCCGGTTCCGAGGCATTTAGTCATCCTCCCTTTCTCGAGTGACAAGTACTCAGTCATGCATTTTTGTGCGTTTTTTGAGTGCGGCCTCTTATTGATATTACACGCTTAAATCAAAGTTTACCCCCGAATTGTAAATGTTTGCCCCCGAGTGTTCATCCCAACTAAGATTGAATATGTTGAAGGAAAGTATTCATCCTTCACATCCAGCTCAGTGCCTAAATACAACTTATCTCATTTGACTTAAACAAAGCGTAACTCTTCACACGATCGGCTTGTATCCACTGATGTGCATGAACATACTCAATTTTCAGGGTTTTGTTCCTCTTTTTCATATTCTATTTGTCACATTTTCAGTTATGTGCAGACGAAGATAATTTATATGTCAAACTCTAATTTAAACATATGCTACATTATTAATTGTGTTGTAATTATAAAAATCCAGACATAAAACGATGAACTTGTGAAGCTCATTACAAAATATTGACCCTTTTCTTTTTCCCTCTTCCGAGCAAGCCTGTCCTACAAGTGTTGTCTCAATTTTCAAAATTTATAATTCACGAAATGTTCACCCTATGTCGGTACCTACTCCTCAGTAGCTGTCAAAATGATCAATATATTCATACTCTGATTTTTCTAACCTGTGTTTTTTGTTCGTAATTCAGCGATACTGGAAGCTCACATGAAATAACTTGAAATATCCTCCATCTGGGAGTCAAGCGGCAATTTCCTGCGAAGTTTCATACTTTTAGCTCGAAAACCCAACAATTGTCAATCTAATACGATCATCATTGAATTTCTTTATTCGCACACGGATTTTTTGTATTTGCCCCTTGGTTTCAATAGCCTGAGATCAGCAAGTTTGGGGAGAAAAGACCTGAATGTCTCCTGGTACAGTAAGAGCAATACTCATCGATGCAAACACGACAGAATCCCCGAGTAGGCTTGTGCTCAAGATCCCCGGGATCCCATTTTTGACTGAAATTTGAAGTGGAATAATCGGTTTCCGAAATTCGTCATCAATCAACTGGCTAGCATATATATGATGAAGCACCGTTACAACCTCCAAAATACGTCCGGATGACCCTGCATGAAGTTTGAACTTACCGTAAAAACGCACGATGTGAACGAATTGTTTACATCTGCGCTAACATAAACAAAGACACAAATTTCCCAATTTTCTTGTTATTCGCAACACAAAAGAATCAAACTGAATATTTGGGGTTCCATCATTATAATCATTATAATATACCATACATATACGAGTTTTGAGTGATAGGGCTGTGTATTTTTTTTTTGAAAATTTGCATCACTGCATGGGAACCGTTCCGTGCGGAACTATTTTTAAAATCCGATTTTCAATGTTAAATTTAGACTAATTCATGTGCGCATTGGAATTTTTGCACTGTAAGCTGCCCCGAGACTAACTATTGATCACTTTCAAACGAAAAACCAAAAACCAATTATTCCACTTTAACATGGACAATCTGAATTTTTGTGGAAATCGCAGTTTGACTCGCAGGTAAAATTTGCCATGCTAAAACACGATACCATTTAGCATCCCAAGAATAAGCGCATCGGAAGAATTTCATGTAAGATCAGAAGATCAGAATGTGTGTCATTGTGTCGCGTCATGTGTTTTTCAATCTGATGAATATGTGACATGACAAATGCAGTGCGATGCAGGCAATGCGAATAGTATAGTAATCGTTTTCCAGTGTAGCAAAAGCTCCGGTATGGGTGATCTGTACGCTTGCCAAATTCAAGGTCGTTTATAAGTTGTTTCGGAGCCTCAAAATTTTCTAATTCAAAACAAAATGTCCTACTACGATGACTCATTACCGCCAACTACATTCGTGCATTTCTGACCGCATCTATTTATATTTATATAAGTTTATAATATCCACCCCATCTATTTTTACCACCTCAGAATTATCACCGCGTTCACAATTTCCACCCTGTCTATAATGATCACCTCACAGTATTCACCGAGTTTATAATATCCACCCGTATATAATTATCACCCCACAATTTTTCACCGAGTTTATAATATCCACTCCATCTATAATTATCACCTCATAATTTTACCGCGTTTATAATTTCCACCCCGTTTATAATTACCACATCAGAATTATCACCGCGTTCATAATTTCCACACCGTCTATAATTATCGACACAGAATATTCACCGAGTTTATAATATCCACCCCATCTATAATTATCACCTCAGAATTATTCCCGCGTTTATAATTTCTTCCCCGTTTATAGTTATCACCTCAAAATAATCATTTCATAATATTCAAAATTATATAACTACGTCAATATCGGCAGACCCAGAGCAACAAGACGCTCGTGGAGCGCCTCTATAGCTACGGTATTGAAGCGCATATAAGGACAGGTCCTTATATTATGTGGATTTGTGCGTTTCCACAATATATCAAAAAATCAAAAAAGGTTCACTTATGAGGACACGCCCTTATATCCGGACATAAACCCCGTTTAATTTCCAGACACACCTCGTTAATTCATATATAAGGACACTATATACACTACTATAAACTGAACAATTGGGGCCCAATTAAATCCTTGGCGCGATTAATTATCTCAGTTTGAGTGACACACAATTCCATGTAGGTCTATAACACATACATTTGACATGTATACAAGTTATTTTCAAGATCACGAGACTATATATTCCAGTTGCGTCATTTTTCACAAGTTCATCGACATGCAAAATGTCCTCATATGTGGGTAGATGTTTTGGAGACAATTTCTAAACAAAGTTCACATATAAGGATATTTTTCTTATGTCCGGATATGAGGACGTGCTCACATATGAGGACATGTCCTTATATGCGCGTCAATACGGTACACAGAACGTCAAGACTGTTCATACTAAGATTCGATGCACCACGTGAAATCATGTACGCCAACCCAGTAATGATTGTGATCAACTTATAACTAAAAACTCGGTGATAATTCTGTGTTGATTATGGACGGGTTGGAAATTATAAATGGGGTGAATATTATGAGTTGGTAATTATAGACGGAAATAATTGGCGGTAATCAGACACCATATCCTACCGTGTTATTATATACAATATTTTATTTCGTATTGAAATTTGAGGCCTGATACCAACTAGCATTGAAAGCCTCTAGAATATTTTTTCATCATTCCCCTAATCGATTATGCGTATGTAGTATGAGACTAAATAAGGTTTCATGGATCGTTATTTGTTAGGCAAAACAAATAACAATGCATGCACGACTGCTCGTGATATTCAGAACGCCTCTATATTGAAGCGCATATAAGGACAGGTCCTTATTGTCGCCTCCATCAGGAGGCGACATTCTCAAATACGATTAAAACGGCCCATGGATAGATGCGTTGGTCCGGTCCCGCAATAGTACAGCAGCATTTGTTTTAAAATTTTTAGTGTCAACAAGCGGATGGAGACAATCACTTAAAAAAAATATTCCAATTAGATTGTGAAACGTTCTTAAATTTTCTACATACCTGAACAACCGCAAAGTATTGCGAGTAACGACAGATTTGATCGATCAGACAGCGGCTTCCCTGGAATTCCCCCGACTCCGTGGGGATGACTTGTTGATATCATCATGGCTTGAGCACTGTTCCGAAAGATTCCTTTCTTGAATGAGAACGTATTGCTGACCATTGTCCGGGAAAAAGCTTGTCAAAAAATATTCGTGCACGTACCGGTTCCCTTCTTATCAATCGATGTACCCAGTATACTTGCGATCATGAAGTTTTGAACATAATTGAATGGGCATTTATTGCAGCATTTAACGAGAACTTAGAAATATAATGCATTTGTATTTATAGGAATCTCTTCAAATCTACACAATCTTTGTGGAATTATTTGATATGACACTCAGTTAAAAACAGGCAAAAGGGGACGGGTGGTCAAACACCTCTGACACGGTGCTGTGTCTGTATCGATTTTCTACTCGGTACTGGTGACAGGGCGCACAATGCTTTGCGGAAATATGTTTTATAGCGATTTTTCTCGTTCGATGCAGTTTGACGAAATATTTCACCCAAAATTTTTTTGTTTTACTGGTCGAATACTTTATGCATAGATGGAGCCTAAGCGTACAAGTTAAGTTTATGTAAAATTTATATTAACGAGCTATCGTGCATGGGGGTTTCGAATTGATATAGGTCTGGAAAAGGTCCGGAAATTGTTCCATTTTGAATCTGGAAAGTCCCTGATCTTGTTATTCACAGAATAGTGAAAACTGTGTGACTATAATTACAGTATGTCAAAAGTACAGCAATGCAGAATCAAACAAACTTCCCATTCCCCACATTGGAATCGAGCTATGCACTGCTGAGAGGCGACACATATCTTTTACTACATTTCCTGACGGTTACTTGTATTATGTATATCTATAAATTAATGTAAAGTACTTGTACCTACAAGTGAAACCTAATCTTTATCAGGATACGGCATATGGCCAGGATAATACAAAATTATGAACATGAACATTCTGCATTCTAGGCATTTTCCGAACAAGCCTACAGGTGGCGTCTTTATTGTCAGAATTATTAATTCATGAAATGTTCACCAGATGTCAGTACCTACTCGCCAGTAGCTGTCAAAACGATCAGCATGTTTATACTGTAATTTTTCTAACCGGTAACACGTTTTTGTGCACATTTCAGCGATTCTGGAAGCTGTCATGATGTAACATGACATACTTCACCTGGGAGTCAAGCGGCAATTTTCCAAAAACTTTCGGGCTTTCAGCTCGAAAGCCCAGTTGCCAATCTACTACCCTGTTAAGTTTACCCTCAACATGGAATTTCTGTGTCACGCACGATTTTATTTTGTCGTTTTATCGATGCAATACCCTGAGATCAGCAAATTTGGGCACAAAATACTTGAGCGTGTCTCCTGGTACAAAGCTACAGCAATACCCGTGGATGTAAATATGACCGAATCCCCGAGTCGACCTGTACTCAGATCCCCGAGAACTGGTATTGGACTGAAATTTAACATGAAATGTAACTAAGATTGGTAGAAGATCGCAGTTTGACACGCAGGTAAAACTTGCCAAGTTATAATACGATACCATTTAGCATCGCAAGAATATAGGTGAAAAATCCAATGTAAACAAGTTTATAAGACCAAAAGATAAATCAATATCCCGTGTAATGTTTGTTTAAAAAATCAAAAAGACTTTGTGATTTGACAAATGGCATGTAATGCAGGCAATGCGCATAATAATCGATTTCCATAGCTCTGGTATGGGCGATCTGTAGGATTGCCAAATTGAAGGTCCTATAGAATTTGCTTTGGAGCCTCAAAATGTTTCAAATAGAAACATGTTATGGTATGATACCAAATAACAATCCTATTGAAAAATCTAGAGTATTTTTCATCATATTCTACACTCAACCTATAATGCGTATGTTATGCAATAGACCAAATAAGGTTACATGCATTGTTATTTATTCAGCAAAACATATCACACTGCAGGCACGACTGCTCTTGTTGATGAAAATAATCAATGTTCAGAGCGGATGAGTTAGTGGTAGTAAGTAGTTTATGGACATAAAAGTAACACAATGACAATGTTAACAAAGACCGTCACCGGGCCAATTTTTTTTTGGGGGGCCAGTGCCACTTCTAGCAATAAAACCAACTACCATTTTGTCATAATTGTGAGTAAGCACTTTTTTCTTTCACCACATAGTTACAAACAATGTTCCACATAAACCGTATATAATTGAAAGTTATAGATCTAATTTAAGATTTTTAAAAATCCGTTTAAACTGAATAAAAGTACTAATTTTCGAGCGAAAAAAGTGGACAAATGAGGGGCGGTCCCTTCTTGGCGTTAGATAATGGCAAATACACAACATTATGCTATTTCAAACGTACAATATAGCTCATGGAATGTTTAGGATCAATTTTAAATTGTTCCATATCTTGGGTTTTGATGTTTTAATAATAGCAGAAGGGGTTAAAGTGTGTCACAGTACGTTACTCATTTCCGTCAAATTTTTTCTTGATGTTCAACGTATATTTAATAAACTAATAAATAATATTTAGCTTGCACGTATATGCTATTTATGTAGTGCAACTGTCGTGCTTACAATAAATAAAACAACTTACACACATATGTCACATAAAAAAATAAATTTCCCGTTTTATAATACATTTAGTTCACTTTCCGTCAGCAGATAACGTACGAACTTCACCTCTTTTAAGAAGTGTTTCTGGTTTCCCGACACCCATCCATAGTCAAAAAAGTGTTGTCAGTGTTTCAGGCAGGTGCCTTTCACACTTCCGCTGCGTTGAATGTGTCTTCTGCCGCGTAGCGGTGCTGAATACAAAGTCAGTGTTTCAGAGTGTCAAACATTTCCTCACATAACGTACGCAACAAAACGTAACGAACGCAACTAGAAACGACTCCTCATATGTACAACTATGCATTCACAACATAAATAGAGTCCCCAATACTCACAACGGTGCTCGAGACTTTTATTCATCGCATAAAATGTTGTTTCAACACACTCTGATATCACACGACATGCAGTTTTCAAAATGTTGTCAAAGCTGAATGTTCTGTATGTTACTCTTGACGGAATGTATGTTACTCTTGACGGAATTCGAACACAACATACATTTCTAGTTGAGCAAAGTCGCGTGTGATAAGCCACATTCACATCGTAGCTTAAATTCAGGTCTGTCAATACATTACAGGTCCATATGCGTATACTCCACCCTCCACCCAGGCAATAAAGCAGTCAATGTTACGTACGTTATGTTTGACCGTGTTTTCCGATTGCCGATAGTAACATACGAACTGATACTACCTTTTTATTCATACTGTTCCTAATTTTATTCGAGATATACAGTACCTCGCTAATGCTGACCATGGCAGATAGTCGAATTGGCATATTTTTGCCAACATTCAGACACCACACTGTGTGATTTGTTCTGTTTGCTACATGGTGTCAAAGCTGAATGTCAAACATAACATACCTGAAATGTCAAGCGTAACATACAAACAACTTCAAACTATCTGTGTCAACATAACATACGCAACATTAAACTACGTATTTTATTTGGATCCAAGTGAAATATTAACTTGTAATTGAGGAATAAGATTCCATAGATTGACTAAGTCCTCATTATACCAAGAAATGAAGGAAAAGTGGTGTTACATACATGGGAACATAACTAGAAGTTGTCGCTAAATGAACCTGACAGCCAATATCATTCTTCTTCATATTTTACATCTTTAACACAACCTGGACAGATTAAAACTGGTATTATGCATTCAGGTGAGGACAATTTTTGTATTTCAACACATATGACCGTATTAATTGGCTTGCTTATATCATTAAAGCATGATTTTGTTGCAGAGTAACATACGCAACGCCAGAGAGCATGTCTGCTGCATTTTAATGATAAAGCAGGTTTTATTACTCCAAATAGCCCAAATAGATGCTGCATTATGATTCCATGATTCATTTCTTGGTTTTCAAGCGAAATTTACCCAATAATAAAAGTTTTTTTTTATTTTACCTAAATGTCCACTTTTTGGCCCCAGAAAAAAAAAATTAGCCAATATTACACCACATTGTGAAATACATAAAATATGGTTATAAAAATGATACTTTCGAATATTTTGCATGTGTATCATCAATATGTTACACCAGCAACAATGTAATTCATAAATCCCTGTTCATATCTAGTTAAGAGAATTTAAAATACACAAATGTACACGTGATACATGTTTTCATTATCAGGATGAATATGGCTAGGACAACACGGAATTATGAACATGTACATCCTGCATTCTGAACACTTTCCAAAGAAGCCTACAGGTGGTGCCTCAGATTTCAAAAGTAATGATTCACGAAATTTTCACCAGATGTCAGTACCTGCTCAACATCATCCGTCAAAACGATCAACATATTTATACTCTGATTTTTTCTAACCTGTAACACGTTTTTGTCCATATTTAAGCAATACTGGAAGCTATCATGATGTAACATGACATACTTCACCAGGGAGTCAAGGGGCTATTCCTACAAATTTTCGGGTTTTCAGCTAGAAAACCCAGTTGTCAATCTACTATGCTGTTAAATTTAGCCTCATCGTGGAATTTCTGTTTCCACACACGATTTTGAGCATTTGCTCATCGTTTTATCGATGCAATACTCTGAGATCAGCAAATTTGGGCACGAAATACCTGAATGTGTCTCCTGCTACAACGTTACAGCAATAATCATCATGGATGTGAACATGACCGAATCCCCGAGTAGGCCTGAGCTCAGATCCCAGAGAGCCCGTATTGGACTGAAATTTAACATGGTAAATCGGAATTCTGGTAATTTGCCAAACTATAATATGATACCATTCAGCATCATGAGAATATGAGCAAAAACAAAAACAAGCGATGTGAAAATGTTAAAGATCTTATGATATGTCCTTGTTTCGCGTAATGTTTTAAAAAAATGACAAATGGAGTGCAATGCAGGCGATACATGACAATCGTTCTCCAGTGTCGCGAAAGAAATCTCTGGTATGGGTAATCTGTAGGATTGCCAAATTCAAGGTCCTTTAGAAGTTGTTTTGGAGCCTCAAAACGTTTCGATTCAAAACAGTTGTGTTCATAGGTAACAACATGTCCTAGTGTTATGCATTAATAGTTTGAATGAGGGTACTGAAATTGTGCTTACTTGCATGCGCAATATTTAAATTCCGTATTGAAAATTGAGGCCTGGTAATAAACTAGCGATCTCATTGAAAGACTCCAGACTAATTTTTCATCATACACTTATCGACTATGCATATGTAGTATGAGACTAAAAAAATTCATGCATCGTTATTTGTTTGACAAAACAAGTTACATTGCATGCACAACTGCTCTTGTTGATGAGGATAATCAATATTCAGAAGGGTTGGGTTAGAAGCAGTAGTAGTTTATTGACAATAAAGTAACACAATACTAGATTACACCACAGTGTGAAATACATAACATATAATAGTGATGATAAATTCGAAAATTTGACATGTGTACCACTAATATATTAGACCACTAACAACGTATTTCATCAGTCCATGTTCCTATATATCTGTGGAATAATGTAAAGTACATATAAGTGATACATGTTTTCATTATCAGGATACAGGATGTAGCTAGGGTAATATGGAATTATGAACGTGAACATATTCATCTTCTCATTATGGTAAATTTGCTTGTCTATATTAGTAACATTTATGATGACATTCCATGAAAGAGACCAAAGCACAATATCATTCGACTGTAAACTTTGGAGATACTTTGACTCACTTCGACAAATATCCAAATTAGCGCAAGGGCTAAAAAATGTTACCAGTGAAATGCATAGTGTTGAGCAACAACTGTTTTTTGACTTTCACCAAAATTTTCCTTCGATGACCTCGAAAGGTCAAATTCAAGATCACCACTGAAATCACTATACATGACTTCCCATTCGATTGTGCCAATATTTAAGCTCTTGGAGTGTTCTGAGAGTTTTCTCCGTACCGTACAGCGCTCATTATGGAGGAAAAAGTGGTCCAAGCATTTTTCCAAGCATTTTTTCAATGGCGAAACATTTTTGGGGGCTGGAAATGGCTCAAAACTAAAAGTTGTGACATGATTTTAGCAAAACGATAAAAATGCCGACCCATTGTAAAAACGAAAAAAAAATTATTTCGAAATTGCACACAAGATAAACATTTTCAATGGATGGTACAAGTTGTGGACTCCACCAGAGGCCAATGCCTGTAACTTGATTGCTCAAGCGGTGAAGCCCATTACACTGTGCATTATTAACGGTAACATACACAAATGTGAAGGCATTAAAATAATGTACAAAGAGTAACATGAAATATGGAGCGAATAGTAAACGAAATATTTACAATTTGGACTCAAATGTAATTTACAAACATCAATATGAAGCACATATGATAAGGAACAGAAATATCCCCTTCTCGCCCCACATACGCACACATATGTACAGTAGATGACGAGCCAGTTGCTCGTTGTGTGCCAGTATTAACATCATGAAGCAAAAAATATACACATTTGCAACTTGGAAACATACCAATCTTGTGATATCACATACAACGAGAGTAAAGAAATTATCACATTCGTTTTCTATCCCCCCCCCCCCCAGGACACCCACACCCACACACCTCCATACACTATTGGCAAACGATACACGGAAAACGAAAAGCAATACTCTGCTCCGACCAAAATGGAATTAGAAAATAATAATACTAAATAATAAAGCGGCCGTAGTGACGTGAGTTATGAGAATACAATACAGCCATAAAAATGTACAGTATCAAGTAGTATTACAAGATCAGATCAGATATTTATCAAGTATTTCGAAATGAATTGTTGTTTATCCTAGATTTGTAGGTACTGAATGAAACGCTGTTCTTTATATGGGTTGGTGTATTTAGCCATAACTCCGGATCTTCCAAGAATGTCACCTACATTTCACCTACAAGTAGTTATGTGCCCAGGGTCTCATCTTTTTGGGGGCAGAACCCCATAACAATATACCGATACAATAGTTTAGATAGGAATGAAACAGGCTAAAATATAAAGATTTGAGGTGGGCTTCACTTAACAGGTTTTTGACAGTGTTCAACATATATAGGGCGCTGGGACAATTTTTCCAGACATGTTCAATGTGAACATCCCAACTTAGCTTACTGTCTGTATGGAAACCAAGAAATTTAACAGAAAGTGATGGCGTAGTGTATTCGATATCGACTTTTAACGAATGGGTGTTATAGTTGTGTACCAGATTTTTGGAGAATAAGATTATATTACTTTTACTAACATTCAGTGATAATTTGTTGCTGCGGAGCAAGTTATTCTTGGCGAGCACCATTCGACACCTACGCTATATGTATATAGTCTTGGACTCGAAATGCCATGTCCTGCACATTGAGTCCCTATGATATCTCATTCGGAGGCATAACATATTCTACCCAATGTATGCTGACGATTGGCAAGTATACCTGTCATTTGATGCTAATGTTGAAGGCTTGTCTGTGAAAAGTCAACTGTCATCTTACTTCGGCCATTTGTTGGCCGTTGATAACAGTTGACCGAGGCGAGATAACAGTTCGCCAAGGCGAGTTAATTAGCAGTTCGACGAGGCGATATAAACTATCGGGACAAATATCCTATCTGGGCTTCCGTATGTTTCACACAAATTTGAGTAGATTCAATCGCAATATTATGTGTAAAATTAAACATTTATAGCAGTGTAAAATCAGCTGGACATTCCAGCTGATGAAATATTTGGAGCCAACAAAGGATATGCATAGCCTATATAACAGTCTAAGCTAAATAAAATCACACATCGGTTTCAGAAACACCAATGATCTCATTGATTGACGTACTGGTAGGGTATGATTTAAAAAGTTTCCTTAACGATCTTAGGATAACATTTATTATGACATACATTTATACAAACAATGACAAAGTAAGGATTGGGTAGTTGCTGGAAGGAATAGCCCGGAGCAGAGAAGGTATATTAAATTTCCCCTGAATTAATAACCAAACTCTTGTAGACTCATACAACTATTTACTAGATATGCATGAAATAAAGGTGAGTTTGTTTTTATTATATCGATCTTTATAAATGACAAGTTTCACTTGTCCAAACCAACGACGTTCCTCTTGGAAATTTTGCTGTGATATTTTACCACATAGTTGGGCACTACAGACACTTTTTCTCAAAAAAGCAGACGGATATATTTTTGACATCACCCAAGGCATCTGCCATGCGGTCAGTGAGAATGCACACTTGGGAGTCGCTTCGTGGAACCAAATGCACCTTTGGCCAGACCTCTGCTTCCTCCGGATTACACTCCTTGCCCACCACATAGTCGACCGTTTCGAGGGTCGTTACCAATTCAGCTGGTATCTCGTGTGTTCGATCCCACCCACATCGGTTGTAGTTGATGACGTTCTTCCACGTGTCCATGTCATCTGTGAGGTTCAGTTTTTCGAACTCTTCCAAGATTTTGGTTGGGACTTTGAAGGCGACCACTGCCGCTGAAGGAGCAAAGTTTCCATGTCGAGCCCAATCCAAGGCAGTTCGGCCGTTTTCCGTGACATAGAATCCGTATCCATCTGAGAAGTCCTGCTGGTGACTGCCTGTTCGCAGCATGATCCCATTTTCGATTATTCTTTTGCCAGAAACTGCGTCTGTTCCATGAAAGAACACAACAGTTTTGTCATCAGACACTTCCGAAATGAAAACATCGATATCTTTCCTGTTTCGGGCATAACGTGTTGGTACTTGGACGGTTTCATCTACTTCTTTGTCATCTGCAACACAGCAAGAATTGTTGACACTGATGAATCCAGAATCTGGATCTAATGGTCTGATTTCGTCATTCAACAAAATGTCATACTTGAATTTATTCTCGATGAACCGCTGTGCCCAGAACAAGACCGACTGTTGGGATCTCATTGGAACGTTCTCCAAGAGACTCGTCAATATCTGAGACGTTGCTTCATTGAAAACAAGGGAAAGGAAACGCGACTCAACATTTCGCTGCAGACTTTCATCTGTTACAATTTTGTAGGCGTCGTCTAACATCTCAAGTACCAGGTACTCGTCTGTTCGATGATCTCGTTCTTCTTTAGATATGACTCTAAGTTGATTGGTCAGTTCTCGACTCAGTCCCACGATCGAACCCAGTACGTCATCTTTGGTGATGCAGAGTGTTTGATCAGTTGCAAGCTCCCTCTCAGATAGCCCCACTGGTGCTCGCTCTTGTGATTCACAGGATTGGTAGCTCTGAGGTACATTTGTTGTACTGCAGAGAGCAAAGAACTTCTGAATCTGCTCCCTCTTCATTTTCCGAAGTAAATCGTTGACTTGATTGATCGCTTTTCGTATTTCTTCGATTGGGGGACGGTTGATGATCGGCAAGAACGTGTAGTACGTTATGACCTTCTCCAGGTATATATTCAGTTTTGTGAGTCCTTCTTTCAATTCACGCAGGCGCTGCAGATTTTTATCGTTCAAACTGAGTGATTTGTCTCCAGATGGCTGCAACAAACACTGGATCATTTCAACCAATATGGAGCTGTGATGAGCAATGAACTCTGTGTGCTGGAGCACCATTTGTATGGTTACCACGGGTTTTTTATTTGTCGACAATTCATCAGAGAGTAGGAAAGCACCCAGCAATTCCATCAGAAAATCCAGAAGTGAATCAGGTAGGACGTACTCGATATCTTCTTTGTGTTGCTTCAGTGTTATATTCATTGTGAATGTGTTGCTTGTCACCGTTCTGTGATATTGCTCGATAAGTTGAAGAAGTTCCAACAAATATTTGTCACCACTGACAGGTTTTTGTTCCATCTGACTGAAACAGCCTGCACGATCTGGCTTTTGCGATAAACGAGCATGCCTTCTCAGTGATTCGTGGTATGGGTAGAGGTATGGTGCAACCACTGATGCCATCTCGTCTAAAATAAATAATATATATATATATATAATGCATATGCATTCGTCAAATTACATTATATATAATTTTGACGAATGCGATAAATATCCATACTGCATTGTTGTTATTTATGCACTTGCTAGAATTCGTTGCTATGACGTCAATCATTGTTATCTCACGTATTTTTTAAAGTGGGGGTCCAGTCAAAATGAAAATTATCTCAATTTTGACATGTAAAAAAGTGTAACTCATGGATTAAGGCAGTTTTCACAGAATGTTGATATCTCAATTTGGTATAAAGTTATAGCGACATTTGTGTAATACTTTCCCGCCAAAATTGACACCTAATTAAGCATTATAATGAGTATTCATGACGTCACACTTACGTACTGTAAGATAGTTAGCAACATATAACTCTTGATAATGGGGTACCTGCTGATGCCATGTGCTTTTGGGGCTATGAAACAGTCTATTATGCCCAAAAAGTGCAAAAAACGTCATGTTCATTGTCTCCATTATGCAAACACAAACATGACGAAATTTTGATGCAACATTATTACGTTTTTGTTTGTATATGGCACAGTAGACTGTTTCTATGGTTTATCTATACCCGAATTACATGTTGGCGATCCTGGTGGCAAACAGGAACCTCATTGACCTTTCGTTTACATTTGTTTAGTCTTAACTATTTTGTCGCATTTGGCATTAAACATAATCAGAATTTAATAACATAATTTCGTCACCAAGGGAACAACGCCCGAAATATTGCTCTTAGCAACGGTGGTTGGTGTGGGCCCAAACTTTATGAATATGCTAATTTGTCGTCAAAAATACATTATAACATGCATGTATTTCATTTAAAACATGAAATAAATGCCTTATCATAATGATAACTCTTTTTAGTTACGAGTAAAGGTCCCTAGCAACGGCATTGCTATGGACAGTATCTAAGGGATGGATGGTATGGCGATGTTTGACTACACATACTTATGCTACATTTTTCTTCGGAACGCAATACAACAATATATTTTGTGATTATGTATATAAAGAACGCGGATTTCGCATCCGAATATAACTAATTAAAACAGTTATACTGGTGTGACGTCATGAATACTCATTATAATACATAATTTGTTGTTGATTTTGGCGGGAAATATTTGAATAAATCATCATAACTGTTGAACGAATTAAGATATCAACATGCTGTAAAAGCCACATTAATTCACACGATTCACTCTATCTTCATGTGCCAAAACTAATAAATACCCTACTAGGACCAGACTCTATCTTTAACGCTGGAAAAATACTATTGTAGACATAATAATAAACCAACTATTACATTGTATTGTATTGTGATTTATTTCGCACTTGGTCCTTCTCAGAACACTCGTAAACTCGGGCTCCGTGAAGCAACCCGTGCGAATTAAATCACGGTACAATGCAGTATTTAATGGAAGCCCATAGGTGACATGTGCGGGGAAAAAAATTGTGCTTTTTTTTTACATTAGAGTGTTGGGGGCGAAGCCCCCAACTCTCTACATGTCTATGTGCTGACTTTCTTATGGTGTTTTCATGCCAAACTATCGACGCCCGTTTTGGCATGTAAACATTTAGACACCTACTTCCACTAGCATAAATCGATGTGTTAGGTTTGAATAAATTACGTAAAACGCCCCAGTTCTTTGAAAACGTCCCAAAATGGAGGAGCCGATGGAAATTGACGTTCCCAGAATGCAAAGCAAATTTTACCGCCCTGACGCGTATTTTGGAACACATATTTTCTGTGCAGCAATTCGTGCATGCATACACGATGTATGCTTGCGTGTGGCTTTCTTTCACGTTATGAAGTGAACACAACGATTCGTCTTCGATACCACGGTTACGTTGACCGTAATTTGACATATTTTATCACTTGACAAGGTGTTTCATCCTGGGTTGTGAAGCCTTTTTATTTCGAACTGGTTTTATTTCGAACTGGCAAATGCCTAATTTGCCAATTAGGCATTTGCCAGGCTATATCTCCACCTCAGATGCAGATATTCCTCATAGTTTCCAATATTTTCAAGGATATTTTACTGAGGTTCAATAACATTTTAGCAGGCATACTTGTTTCATTGAATTCGAAATTAATATTTACTTATTAGGAATATGAATGAAGTAGGATAAGTTTTTCATCATAATATACGGGAATGATTTGGGATCATTTGGGGGAGAATATGGTAGCAATTTTCTTCTTTTTGGGGAGGGGGGGGGGGCAACGTTGTGTAAGATACACTCAGCTGTCGTGGTGCTGATGATGTGCTCGAGCTCTAATGTCGTCTCCCGCAGTTAGCTGCATTTTCTTGTCTATTGAAAACCTTGCACGTTGGAACGTAGGAAGTTCAAGCTACCACTTTCGCATGTGGAAGTATTTAGCGCTATCACGTTCGCACGTGGTCACTTTAAAACTTATCACGTTCGCACGTACAAAGGTTTTAGGCTTCCACGTTCACACGTAGAAAGTCAAAAGCTACCACGTTCACACGTGGAAACATTACATACGTTCACGTTCGCACGTAGAAACTCTAAAACCTACCACGTTCGAACGTAGAAAGATGTAGGTTTTCACGTTCACACGTAGAAAGTTCCAAAGCTACCACGTTCACACGTGACCTTTCGAAAGCACTCGTGTGTAACGTATAAGGTGTGATAAACGTGGCTTATTGCAGTTAAAGATGGATATCACTGATTTCATATAAATGTTATTTTTATTACTGCATTTGAAATTTATCACGATTTATAATCTCGCTGCTGGTGTTTCTGTTGCAAGATCACAACACAGAGCGGATGAACTGTATCCGAACGGAAGACACGAGTTTGGACAACGTGCGCGAGGAAAAGGCATGCAAATTTTAATTTTAACCATTCTGATACTCAGTCCACGCTGTAATCACATAACATCAAATAGTGTAATGGTTTTCAAGCAAGCTAGTATTTTCAATTATATGTTGAAACATGCTGAATGCACCGTACGCAGTTTTCGTGGCTGCTTGGGCGGCGTGTGTTTTGATCCAAAGCCAAACAAATTAACACAATAATATATTACCGCATAAATAACTTAGTCGATGAGCCTATCTGTCAACTAAAGTCCGCGTCATTCAACTCTGACCCACGGTTTTTTCGCGATGATTTCTTCACTTTTTAAGTCCCATATTCGATATTCATTGTTTAATTTAAACATTGAGACTATACTACTATCAATATTATTCGTATGCTTCTCATTTCCTGTCTTTACACAACAATCATGCTGTCAGTGTAATAAGTAGTTACAAATTCTGGTGCTAATAGCATCAACCACTGCTGTTCTACAGAGCGTTTATTGTGGAATATCGTCATTTTTCGGACCGCCTACGTAATCAAGTTGGCACTGTACGTGGTTCTATAGTTAAAACCCTGTAACTTGTACGTAATTTGACGTCATAATAGGAAATCCTTCACGGTACACGCTCTTTGGATAAGCCCATGGGCTAATACAAGAGGAGTACTACTCTTGTATAAGCCCATGGGCTTAAAAACGGAATATTGTCTCGCATCAGGACTGGGCCTATATTTGGGGAAAACGTAGTTGACTTTTTTTTTCCGTAGGAGACGTTGGTAAGTGTTGGTACCTAGAATAAGCTACTGAAATGACATTGATAAAAGACGTACATATATGCATTGCCTAGGGATGCTATAGTACATACACGTGACCAGCTGGATTTTATCCAGTACATGCATGCATAGGCATGCATATGTGTAAAAAAAATTTCGTCATGCGGGCGTTTAATATCTTTACGGAACTATAGAATAAAATGTTTGTATAAATATATATTACGCATATAAGAAGTGCTTTTCTGTCTAATCCATTGTAAATTCAAGCGTGCAAAATAAAAATCGTAAAATATTCATTCCCCAAATATAAGCCCATGGGCCTATATATGGAGTTAAATTTCATTCGACACAACCCTTTTTCCCCAATTATAAGCCCAGGGCTCAAATACGGGGATCCCCGGTAGTGATTTCGAAAGGTCCCTAATGCTTCCACGTTCGAACGTGCTAGCTTTTTGCTGGAAAAGACATAGAAATTTTTCACGCGCATGTCACCTATGGGCTTCCGTAGTATTTGGTTATTATCTATGGTTATTTTAACGTTGGGTGCCGGCTTTCCAAGACACTGACGCCCCACCCTATGGCACAGGCATCGCCGGCGCCTGACGCCTAGCAACTCGTACGTGTACGGGAGCGTGTACGTCACCGACATGGTGACAGCACCATTTGCTAGATATCCAGGGGTATTTCTGCGTAAATGACGCATCATCTATGGCCATTTTAACGTTGGGTGCCGGCTTTCCAAGACACTGACGCCCCACCCTACGGCACAGGCATCGCCGGCGCCTGACCCCTAGCAACTCGTACGTGTACGGGAACGTGTACGTCACCGACATGGTGACAGCCCCATTTGCTAGATATCCAGGGGTATTTCTGCATAAATGACGCATTTGAATATACGATGCTGTCAGTGTCGATGACGTTTACGTACACGTTCCCGTTCACGTACGGATTGCTAGGGGTCCCTGTTCGGACGGGCCAACAACATACATGTTGAGTTAGTATTCAGACATGTTGCCTGTGACTAGAGGCC
The DNA here is from genome assembly GCA_949152475.1 of Terebella lapidaria. Taxonomy (NCBI): domain Eukaryota; kingdom Metazoa; phylum Annelida; class Polychaeta; order Terebellida; family Terebellidae; genus Terebella; species Terebella lapidaria. The sequence goes on along the minus strand of OX424566.1, from coordinate 26,735,340 downwards.
ATTGGGGCGGCTCCCAGCACCGGATCACGTGGACGTGGTAATCGTCCAGCCTCAGGATAGCTCGACGTAGTGCCAGGGCCTGTACGCACACCTCGGGGAAAGCCGTAGGCTCAGGTGCAAGCATCGAGACACCCACAGAGTCCTTCCCTCATGTGTATACTGTTTGTTCCCGGGAGCCACTATGGCCCTGTAGCCTAGAGTGGGACAGGAGTTCATGTCCTCATGGCCTCGACTAGACAGATGAATATGTCTAGTTCTTTTCTATTGCTCCCAGTCAATGAGTACAAGGTGTGGCGGATTTTCTCGGGTTCGTCTGGAACCGCGTGTCTTACACAAAAATCTATATACAATTTTTTTCCAATTTCACATGCGTATCAAAATGCATTAATCACGATACACGTCCACGTGGACGTCTTCACGTGTCACGTGTGCAGGTGCACGTTTGTGGGCCGGGAAACACTGTGTATTCCCGGTCAAGGTCGAGGTCAAAGAACATAAATATATTCTACAGAGGGTAAACGTCACAACATGAAACATTGGAATCGGTCGATAAAAGATAGGCGTTATCGTAGCAATACGTGCTTCAAATGTGAAGCGGCCGAAGTATGGTATACACAAGCGGACATTTACTGTCCTGATCTACGGGCATATTCGCCACAACATATTGAAAAATATTTGGCGTTTTTAGCCAATCATTACTTACTCGCCATATTTCAATAAATGCATATAACCAATTATCAATGAAGTCAATAGAAAACTCGAAATGAAACACTGTTCGGAAAAAACCCCAAGCCAAACATTTATATTAATAATATAAAATCCTGAATGTGGCCTTTAAAGTCGTTTCTACACATTATTGTTTGGATGAACTTATTGTATTGGTATATTCTCTTGTCCACTTTTGTGTGACATCATGTTTTTTATATATCTAATTTGCTTAAGCTCAGGATGTTTAGTGCCACGATTAAAATTGTTTTTTCTCAATAATGCATAAGGTGTCAAATGTAACATTAAATATGCGTTCCGCCTCATCATAGTGTCTCAGAGTCTCTCGATAATATAATATCTTGTATCAGCCCAAGATCATGCTATTAGACTAGTGTATTTGTATGACGCAAAACTAACCAAATGTTTCAGAAGTATGTAATTCCCAGAAGTGAATCACGATTTATGATCAATTTTGAATTTGGGTTGTTCTAAAATAGTACTCAAGCACACAATTATGTTGCAAGCTGTGGCAATCCCCGGTGCTCTGGGTGAAGTTTATAATATGGAATCGTCGCCTCCGGTGAATCATCTTCGTTGATAATTACCCTTATTAGTATACCCATTTCATTTCTCGAGTTGTATACTTCTCCGCTTGTGTTATCCGGTTGCCACAAGTACACATTCTATCATGAAACAGTATATTATACTCTTACGATATATCTATTTCTCTATCTATCCACCTCTCTATTTCCCCATCTCCCCATCTATCCATCCGCATTTGTCGATCTATATCGAATATATGTGTTATACGAGATAAATTTATTGCAATCCCGAAGACCGACGTTTACATTTTTGAGTCGAACTAGGTAAAATCAAGTCAACTTCGTCAACTTGAAAACAACACATAGGCCTACTTATAAGATGTTTGCTGCGAATTTTGAGTTATCAGTGAATTCTTGTATTTATCTACATTCCAATCTCACGGAATTATTCGCAACTATCGGATCATGCTCGCCAAAACATATAACTATTCGTTCACCTGACTGTTATTCATACGCAATTAGGTTAAGGTCAAAGAATTTCAATACGTTGCTGGTATGTAAAACTTTGTGTAAAAACTGTTAGTAAATACTTTTAAATACTCACATGTTAAACACGATTCTGAACATGAGAATATTCCTTTTGTTAGGTCATGGCTTGATCAATACTAACCAGGTTTGGTTCAACGAAACACTTTCCAAACTATTTCTGAGCAAAATGGCTGACGTGTTGTTTTGCTGTGCGCATGCGTATGAGCATAGTTACCAGTCCCTGCATCGACAAATATGTCAAATAGGGAGTTGTTTGCTTTTCGCAAAGTGGTATAACGCGACAGGCGTGGATAGGCGGGGCCAATTTTTGTTAACTCAAGCCATGTTGATTCAAGTCTGCATGTGCCTGCTATGAGAAGATGTTGTTAGCGTCGGATTGTTTTGTAAATGGGTTTGAATTCACATACCCATGATTGCACTTAAATTTTCACGATATATTAGGATTGTATTTCCTTCAACTAAATGAAAATAATATTGTCAGGGTGTAACAATATGTCTCAGCTGGGAAGCGGAAGCACTAATCGATGAGAAATTATAATGAATTTATTCTTACTGGAGTTAGCACCTGTTATCATTTAACATCAGGGTGCATTTAATATGGTGATTTTGAATATATGAACGATCTAGTTAGTGTATTGTAATATCCATGCACGATGAAGATATACAAACAATGTTGCAAAAGATAGCATATTCAAGCTTTGAAGCTCTGAAAAAGACGGCACTTCGAATGAAGCATTGCCAGCAAAATTACCAGCAGACGGCCTGTTATTTGTTCTAAGTTATTTGACATAAGACATGTATGTTATTTCAGCAGTTATTGACGTTGCTAGAAGGTCGGCGATAATAGGTTTATCCCCGGCAACGCCTAATTCACAAATATTTAATTGGAGTTGACCATTGATCATACGTCCGCTTTCCTGCTCTATTGTCATAGGTCGTCGAAAATATATTTTGTTGAAAATGGATCAGTGATATGCAATAGTCAACAATGTTTTTTTTTAAACTGTCGTCGCCCCTCACTCCATTTAGCCTGTTAGTCAATATTTTGTAGTTGTTGCAGTTGCAACACTTTTATCGCTATTTCCTCACCTTACTGCAAACTTGGTCAACGTCATATCAAAGTACTGTTTAAAAATATGCGGTACATTATATCGGTACTTGAGAATGTGCCACTTCTCTATTTGTATGTTTTTATTTTGATTGTATTTGTATGAACTTATAGTTCATACAGTACATAATAAAAACATATACACAACAAAGAAAAGATCGCAGACAGGAGATAATGACAAAGTAAGATACATACCTTCAGTTAAATTACATTTCGACCGCTAAATTTTCGTACCATGCAGGTGGCACAATAATGCAAACATGTCACATAAGGTTTCGATTGAAATTCACGTTGAAGCGACTGTCAGAGGAAATCTGTAATATTTACAGTAAATAAATTTGAGCGTGAATATGTCAATGAACATGTTCCCACAATGACTAACAGTAGTGCAATCTATAAATATAGACCAAAAAACACACGATTTACATGTACACATACTGTAAATGTAAACACGAAAAGTGTAACCATCACACTCGGACATTAAGAAACCTAGTATGTATGCCTCAAATGTTGATTGTTTTGATAGTATTGAAATGCTGAATGTTGATTAGTTTGTTGTCACCACGCAGTGTCTGGAACAAAATCCTTGTAACTGACATAGTTCTTTTGACCATATGAGCGAAAACACTACACATAATGGGTTTAGTTGATCATGCTAATAAAATGTAATAACATAGATTCCATTCGATTCCATTTCCATTTGACGCCAAAATATAATTTTTATAACAAATTATATATCCTCAGTCAGTCGCGTCAAAGTACGTGTAATACACCACTTGTATTGAATTTAAAGCATTTTTCTTCGAATGTATGCAATTTTTTTTTATCCAAGAAAAAAAAACTAAATTTTAGTGGAACTCATCCAATGATTTTGACTATTACAGTCCGTCCGAGTTGTCTTTTTATCTGTTTTAACACACATTTTATGCCAGTTCTGTATATAAACAAACAAAGTGTATCCATCAAACCCGAATGTAAACAAATGCTCAAATTGCCCTCTAAAGTCCACACCGAGTACATTTTCTAGTTTGTATCCGTGTTATAATGTAGTTTTGAGAAAATAATTAGCGAAATATGGTGTTGTACGTGGAATTGTCAGTCCATCTTGCCTTTTTATGCTTTGTTTACATCTACGTGTGATGGATACAGTTCCTGTGTGAACCGCCTGCTCAAATAAGCAAATTTCGCAAAGGACTGGCTGCAGTCATAACATTTGATGTGGGTATGTCTCAATGAGTTAATTTCACATGTTTAATATGAAATATAGTTTTTGAAAAATATTGCCTAATTTCGAAGGCAGTTGCTTCAATATTTATTGAATATATAATTGTCCCGATTATTCTGCATGTAGATACATTAGTCTACTATTCCGTGGATTGAAGCTTATTGTCGGAAAATCACTGCAATGTGCCTTATGTCGCCGATACATTTTGCCATGTCTCTTGACAGCACACAGAGTTGTTGATATTCGGGGTCCCTTTGACCGAAAGTTTCCGGAGATGCTCCAAACTGCGCGACGTCACCACCGTTGCTGCAGATAGTTCCTTCCAGGTAATCAAATCCGCGGTATTTTCTCTTATAAACTCGGCCGTCTCCTTTACCGCGACGGTTAAACTGAATGACGTCCTGCCATTCGAGTTCATCTAAAAGCTGTTTTCCATTGAATTTTTTAAACAGTTCTTTGTTGACCAAGAAAATGAGCACTGCTGTTTCTCCACGACTCTTTCGCTTTTTTTGGTCGGCTCTTTTTATTGCAACTCCATAATCAGTTGCCAAATAAAATCCGCCTTCAGTTGAGAAATCTTGATGTGGTCTTCCCTTGTTCAGATCAATTCCTTTCTCAATAATGTTTTCAGCGGACGCTCTGTCTGTAGCGTGGTAGAATACATGGTATGTTTCTGCGAATTCCTGGGGAATCGGGTAGCCGTCTTTAGAACTTATATCTCTTTCACCAACCTCAGCATTGAAGTAGCTCAACTGGACAGGACCTACAGGTGTGTCGGAGTGTTGGTATATTCTGCCTGTGGGGTCAGCGTCTGTTTTCAACCATACGTCTTTGGGTACATCCTTGAACAAAGGATAGTAGATATCACACCAGGTTAGGAAGGAATGTAGACTGTAAGTTATCTCAAACTGTCCCTCCGAGACACTGGAAAACAGATCCTGGAATAGGTCTTCTAAATTCCACTTCCCAAGAAGTTCGAGGTTTTTGATGTAGGAGGTGACAACCTGATGCCAACAGGTTGTGTCTATTTCCTTTGTAGGTTCAGTGGCACATATTGCCAAAGGATCTGTTGAGATTATGCCTCCCATGTTGATTCATGTATTCAAACCTAGGAATGAAATCGAATTTGGCATGTTAGAACATGTTTGCTCGTGCTCGTGATCAATCGCGAATGGAAAACAACGAATCATAAAAACTGCACCCAATGGATTACCGGTATAATAATTCCAAAGTAATTGATTTCAAAGTAAGCAGTCATTTACCATTTGAAGCAAGAAAGCTCGGTAATGTAGCACACTAAGCATAATAGTTGAATAGTTTGGATCATTTCATCAAATCCATGAGGAATACATTGCTGTAGAGAACTTCCTGCTTCGTTTACTGTCGCGTCACGGATGCGGTACCTAAAAAAGGACGGAATTATTATTGCAATAAACCTGACTCCCACAGGCTGGTACCTGCTTCGTTACAATTTCCTGTAATAAAAGAGGTATCAGGGAAAGTTGTAATAAAAAGGGTACTTGGAATTTCTTGTAACAAAGTAGGTAATGCACTATGGGGAGGGGGGGGGGGCATGTTTATTACAATAAAAATCCCGTCCTTTTTTCAGGTACCTACTCCGTTAAGGAGCCTGTAGAATACAGGGTACTGTAATAGACAGGGTACTTTGAGGGTGCGCTGCCAAAACATGTTAAATGGCTTGTAATTAATAGTGTGGAACGTGTGGGATTTGTTTGGATCATAGATAGAGAAGAGATGGACTGCCAACTCTGATATATGTTTGTTAGTTATTGAGCTTGACGTCTAGCTATGTCTATGGGTTTATAGTGCTATTTTCTGGGACAGCCTATTTTTAAAAAAATGTTTTATGTTATTTCCACCCCCCCCCCCCCCTCCCAAGTATAAAACACCATGGTAGGCCTACATAGTTATACGCAGCCGTCTTGTGAGATCAGACCACTCTGCATTATAGGCGGTCGCAGAAAACTAGTTTCAATACAAGCCATTTTTCATGGTTTTGTAGGCCTATTGATCAAATTGTTCTAATATTAGTTAATGTATACCTCTATTGTTCTCGGAAGATATTTTGCTCCAGGACCTGATTGAGCGCCGAGGTCTATATTGGCGGTCCATATTGCTACACTTCGATATGGACCTCGAATATAGACCTCGTCTGGCAAAACACAACGCAGGGGCTATACATTAAGCCAGATAATGAGCGAGACCCACGGTCCGTGGCAGAAACGAAGGACTCGCGAGGCGCAGACCTAGGTCTCGCTCACTATCTACTACGAAACAGAGAAACCGGGGGTCATTCAACATGGTCGAGGGCGGCAACCAACATACAGGTTTGATTAAACATCTGTGAAAACAATGCATATGTGGTTTAATTCTGTATATTGCAAAATGCCTAAAATAAAGTCTACAGCAAACAATTATCAACACATATCAATTCTAGAACCAGCATATACATATATGCAGTGAGTGAGCCAAAGACTGAATTGCAAGTTTTAGAAAATGGCGTCCAGAAATCATAAACGATATTTCATTTATTATACAGCAAATAAAGCGCTCTGTTCATTTGTCCCAAGACACTGTACAATAAAATAAAAGTATTATTGAAACTGATAAAACCGACAGTACAAGTGTCATGGCTGTGTTCCCTAAGATACCCTGTTTATTGCAGTACCCTGTTTTTACAAATTCCGTAACGAAGTAGGTACCTGGAAAGGAACGAGATTGTTATTGTAATAAACCTGTCCCCGAATCAACCATGGCGCTGCCTACTTTGTCACCAGAAACTCGAAGTATCCTTTCTATCAAAAGTAACTTCAACCCGTTCATCATTTTATGTAGCAGTAGGTAAACCCGCTACAACGTTGTTGGAAATAAATGTGCAAGCATTCCGATTTTTCGTACGATTCTTTTAATATTTAGGATACTTCCGGCACCTCAAATTTTACGGTACCTCAGGTATGAGGTACCACATTCATGACGCTACAGTATATTTACAAATATGGATTCCTACACTGACAACGCGCATGCGCCCGAAATCTCCCCTCGTATATCTACCACTCATGAACACTTGATATTGTTTGAAGATTTCTGAAACGTGTCCCATCGAGGCAAGAATGATGGACCTTTCTTGAAAATCGCTGAAATTCACAACAAACGATTCCATTAATATTCGATTTGGTTTTACTATCGGGGTGGCACGGTAGTCGCGTTTAATACCCCAGTTTTATTTTGATCTGGTTATCAGTTTCTTTCAGAACAATGAAGTTCATAATAACTCGGTGCACGCACAACTTGTTATATGCATTCGACGTCCATATTATGATTCTGAACATAGTGCTCGTGCTATTCGCATATTTTCACAATTCATTTTTTTGGATAATATAGATTTCTTTCATAACTTTGATATATCTCCGTTTTTTTGAGATTACAGATTAGATGATTACACATACATGGGTATCGATTTTATTTACAACTTTATTTTGCCAAAAGGCAATCTTACAAGCAAAGAGAGCATCACTGTCAATGTATATATTGTATGTTGAGGACGTAAAGTTAAAGGATTTTTAAAAATCTGAATCATATACATGTATTCGACATATAATTTCTGAAGAGTTTTACATAATTTTAAACTTGTATTACAAGATGTACAATTAGCAGTAAAATAACGTACAACTACAGTTATCATTTATTCCTTGAAAAAAATATATCAGCATTCTGGTTCAGGCTCGTAACTGGAAGCTAGCACATGTCATATCTCTGGATATTTTGGGGTTCAATACGCAAGGCCATTGTGGTGTTTTATCTCCATTCTGAATGATTGTCATCGGTGAAAAATATTTCAGATATAAATACAACTTATTTCAATATGTTGTGATTGACTTCTCTCGAATCTACCTGTCAAAAAGATTCCCTTATGAAGTAGACAGGGAAATGTCTCAACAAAACATACTATACATATATACTGTACATCGTTTATTGAACTCAAACTTGATGTGTTCCGATATTAAATCATCTCGGATAAATTATCTGACAATATAAACGAGATATATGAGTGGGTAATATTGTGTGAACACTGAACTAATAACTATAGTCTACTGTAATTAAGGTTTGGGGTAGACATTTGGGTGTCAAAGCTGAATTTGTGCACAGTGACTCTGGAGACCATACAAATAGCCCTAAAAAAAGTCCCCATCATTCAATGGGGGGTTTCCTCAAAAATCCAAGATGGCCACCATTTGTACGCAAATTAGCTTAAAATTGATCTAGCGAGTTATCTACTGAACCTACTTTGGTGATTTTAGTGTCCACCCCCCATATATTCTGACCCAAGGAATCTGATGGTGATATTGCTGAGTCTCTGTGATTTTTTTTTTCAAAATCCAAAATGGCTGCCATGAAAAGCCGGGAAATTCGTAAAATCACGTTTCCAACTATATTTCAGCTGCTTCCGCAGACAGAAGCAAAATTTGGGTGTCTAGCCCCACGTTTTCTGACCTGAGGAATCCAATGGTGATAATGCTGGGTCTATGTGACTGTTGGTTGTTTCAAAATCCAAAATGGCTACAACAAAACCCCGGGGAAATCGTAAAATCACGTTTCCAGCTATATTCCAGCTATATGGCAGATTGAGGAAACATTTTGGTTCCTACCCCTATACTAACTGACCCAAGTGGCGATAAGATCGTGTCTGCACATGTAACTTTTGGTTGCCTCAAAAATAAATATGGATGCCATCAAAATCTGTGAAATCACGTTTCGACAATATATCAGCTTCTGTGGCAGATAAGATTTTGGTGTCTATATTTATGTTTTACCCAGTGAAAGAAATACCAGCACCAGTGGACCCATATTCAACTGACAAGTCAAAATGCCATATTATCTCTGTAAACTCATCAACTGACGTTTAAAACCAACACAGACATCGGCTTACTACAATTTATTGATGCGACATAATGACGATCACAGTGCCGAATTGCCGAATTGAATTTGCAGGAATGTGGAGGGACTGCATCTTAGCAGAGCCAATTGTTCAAAGGAAACAACCCAGTTTCGTAATGACTGAGAGTAGCTCTACTTCTCGTGCAATCATCTGTTCGGTAGTAGTTTGGAATAAGTCCACAATTTTGATGAATAATTGCCGGTTACGATGCAATGTATTTTTTATTTACAAAGAGGTATCGTTTTGAATGACAACCCCAGCCGTGTGAATGGTGCCTGCTCAGCACAGCAATGAGTTTCGATGATCCCTTGTCATATTCACAAACAGGGAGAGTAGATTATACAGTTGATGTGGCCGGAGAGAGGTTGATGCTAATTTATCAGAGACAAAGCATGTCAAACATATTGATGGAACATGCATACATGTACTTCTAAAGCAGATCATTGCACGACAAGAACTCCTCCACAATGAATCTCAGCTTATCCACATCCACAACTCTAACCCACAATGATACCGTAAACAAATGGCTCTGCCGAGATCCCTTCAACAACCCGCGTGTTCTTTTAGGTTCAGTTTGGCATGGCAAACATTATCAGCCCATTGATTTCAGAGAGGAACTACGAGACTAAATGCCGGCTCGGATTGTGCTGATGTTCCAAAGGGATTGCTCAAATTGATCTACTATGATTGTCAGGCAACTTGCTGGCGTAGAATGTCTGGATATGGTGGGTTTAAGCTTTACAACTGCGCCAGATGAAAACATCACAGATAAGACAGACTGACCAAATATTCTACATGCACATGAAATGAACCTTAAATTAACTGTTCATACTGCCATGCCCTTGGTAAATAAAGCAAATGTTTGATGGTGTCTTACACACGTGTTGATTATTCGTAGTGCAAAGAATCACGGTATACAAGTAGTTATTATGTGTTATATATCCGATTCATCATGACATATACTTCAGTTTCTGGGTACATGGTAGCCATAAAGGATCCAGAAAACTTATGTGGACACCAAAATATTGTATATATGTTTGTCTTACATGTACATGTACATGTAGAAGCCGACATATCTCAATGGAGTATATTGTTGTTATAAAAGAAGTTTGTAAAATTTCACATTCAGATATATTGATGGTGTCATATCACGGAATAAACCCTAGATTTGGAGAATACCTACATCAGATATATCCAGACGGATTGGAAAGCAAACAAATTATTGATTCTTCAATATCAACTTCTTACCTCAATATTTTCCCCGAAAATGACCATGAAGGTAAAGTGTGGATAAGGTTATATGACAAACATGACGAATTTGGTTATCACTGTCTTGATCAGTAATATCGCAACCTCACCAGCCTACCGTGTCTAAACATGCCTGTCGCAGTTTTCTAGCTATGCCAGATAGTGTATACATACTACCAGGAACTCATAGCCGGAGCACAGGTTTCGACTTCCAAACTGCTCAAACATGATTGAATAACGTTTAGACTTAAAATGTTTTATGTTAGGCATGGTTGAAGGTTACTTAAAGCCTCTCACATACATGTACATGTATGATGGTATACATTTTCCCATGATTGTGATTTTGTGGATATATTTGCATCTAAATTTACAGGTGTGGAAAGCACAGCGAATGCCACATGCGTGGCAGGAGATGCTCACTGTTCCGGAGCACCTGATCTCACACTCAGTTGCCTGGGTCTATGTGATGTTCAGGTGACTACGGCTTTGTAACTGATAGTATCATCTGGATTTTACCACTTACATGTATTTTGATTTGATGAAATGTGTCTTTGGTCGTGGGATATGAATTTATGTGTTTGTTGATATATGTGTTCGTGCTCATTAAGTCAAAAACTTGATTTTGAGGTTTCGATTGTACTGGAACTTTGTTACTTCAAAGCGTCCCAGAGACTATTATCACCGTTCCAACATTACCATTGGATTCCTTGGGTCAGAAAACATGGGGTTGAATACCAAAATCTTGCTTCAATCTGCCAGAGAAGCTTACATCAATCGAAATTTAATTTTGTGAATTTTAAGTTTTGGTGACAGGCATATTGAATTCTGAGACCACTATTAGTGACAGAGACTGAGCAATATCCTTAGATATCCTCTGATCAGAACACACGGGGGTAGATACCAAAACGTATGCCAGATCATTAGCTGAAATATTGCAAGAAAACGTGATTTTGCATATTTCACCTGTATTGATGGCAGCTATCTTAGATTCCGAGGCAATCAGCATTATCACCATTGGATTCCCTTAGGTAAGAGAACGTGGGGGTAGACACCAAAATGTTGCTCCTATTTGCCATAGCAGCTGAAATATAGCTGGAAACGTGATTTTACGAATTTCCCGGGTTTTCGTGGCAGCCATATTGGATTTCGGAACAACCAACAGTCACAGATACTCAGCAATATCACCATCAGATTCCTTGGGTCAGAAAAACATGGGGGTAGACACTAAAATCACCAAAGTAGGTGCAGTAGATAACTCGTTAGGTCAGTTTTAAGCTATTTCGCGTATAAATGGCGACCATCTTGGATTTTTGGGAAAACCCCCCCCATGGGATTGGTGGGGACGTTTTTGTGAGTGCCCAGAGTCACTGGGCAAAACTTTAGCTTTTGACACCCAAATGTCTACCTTATGGGCTTTTTTGACCTAATTTTGGTAGACTACTAATATTAGGGGCTGAGAATGCTTTCATTGAATTCGATCTCACCTTTTCCGTCTAAAAGCAATACCGGTGTGTGATTCTAAGATTCTATCATATTGTTTTATATATCATTGATTGGTTCACAACATGTACAAATAATGGTGAGTTATCTGTGTAATTCTTAATTTTTCTTCCGAGCCCTTGTTTGGAGTTACCTTCTTTGACACAAGAAAGCCTCCATATTAGTTCATCGCTGAAGTTTCAGTGCTCATACATGTATACCTGTATACTATACGTTTCAATATGTATTATATGGTGACTCACTGAAATGAATAGAAATGTTATGTACCCATATAAGGCGAAAGTAATAGAGCCAGGGACTCCGTGCTACCGAAGTACTAAGACTTGAGATTTTTTTCTCTCAGTCTGCTCTCGCATACCACTCAACCAGTGTTATATTTACTTTCCCATACACGAAATAGAAGTACTGCATCGGTGATTGTGGGTGTCGGTGTACAATTTATGACAAGCGCAAATGACACAGAATAGCGGGGCCTGTATTTTAAAGCTGCACCCATTACACAAGGCAGATGTGGTGTTTTTCCTCATTCTACTTTCCTTTTTTAAATTTTAAATGTATTTGTCTTGTAATGTTAAATTGAATACTCTCAGAATTTGAATGAACATGTGATTCTTGCTTTTGTTGAAGATGACCTACATATTAATATTATCCTACACCGCTTGCTTCAGTGATTTATGTATACCAGTAAAGGATAGTTGACTCGTCGGAAACAAGTTCAGGAAAAACCAAGATTTACGCTGGGCATCATTTCCGATATTGAAAATGTACAATTAAGATCTAACATTAATTCCTTGTTACTTTGATAGACGAACGACATAACACAATTACATAAAACAATTTGTGATGTATGTCCCACACTCGAAATAAATTACATGTATGATTAAAATGAAAGACACGGCATATTAACTAGTTAATATTACATATTATATAGTTAATATGCCATGTTGCTATGTCTACACTGTACACTGTATATTCATATTGTAAGAGGTGTGTTTTTGTTATAAATAAATGTATTTAAAAAAAAAAAATGAAAGACACACCACACTCAGTTTAGTTTTCTGTTGCAATTCAGCAAACGTTCTGGGAATAGTGTACCCTTCATTTCATCTCAGTTATTCTCTTCAGATGAGTGATAACTTTACAATCTTGATGAGAAAGAGACCTTTTTGTATGTTTTGGGAAGTGAAACTATGGAATGATGTCGCAATACATACAATATTAAATCATTCTCACATAAATCAATATATTGACTTTGATATTTCTGCATAAATCAATATCTTGTCTTTTTAAAAATGACAAAAACGTTCATATATCATCGTCAATATCACAATATGTAGGCGGGGAAAATGTACGTCTAAGATTGTGGATTTGTTTATCAACTACTGGCAACTAGAGATATATCATAATTCAATATATCGAACATCAATGTGAAAACCTGGTACGAAATCACAACTGCTGACGTTCAATACATAAATTTTGAAATGGTTATTAGTCATGGCATCGAAATCAATATTTGACGGAAATATTGAGTCAGGAGAATATCGGACATTCCAGTGTCTATAAAGTTCAATAGTTTTTAGTACAATTTACACTGTAGCTCCAGCTGGTGTCAAAGTGACGAACTGCAACATGAACAGTATTGACAGTGTAGTGCTGCCATCTCGTGATATCTTTCTATGCACATAACAATTAATAATACCTTTTCCAACATAAATACAACTACATATGAATGATTTTTTTGTTGAAACAGTATTTTTAGACTGTTGATAATCGACTTCTACAAGGAATTGTTGCATGTTAAATTTGTCACACAATTCGTGTGTTTGAAACTTTTCGCCCGAAACATAGCTGAATCAATATAATAAACATAATCTTATAATGAACTACACATCGTAGTCGAAGCCTGATACACCGTATGTGAAAGAAAAGTGTTTATGTAAAATTGTTTCATAACATTCGAAGTATTGAGTCAGGACATTCATTGTGTTTACATCGTCAGCATAGCCACGTGATCTAACTCGGTGCAGATTTGACTGTTGCTCCAGCTGGTGTAGAAGTGGGGAACTACTACTTGAACAATTTCAATACATAGACAGTGCACTGCTGCCATCTTGTGGCAAAAGTTTCAGCAAAAATGTGTTTAAAAAATGCGCTGAACAATAAATCAGACATTCTTATTGCTATCATCTACTGATCTGTATAAATATTTTCCTTATGTATGTGACTGCACAGATTTGGGATGTGACCTAAATGGGCCAGGCTTGAAAAGGTGACAGATGGGTTACAGGGCATTCAATTTGTGGACGAATAGTACTAGAGCACAGCATACGCACTTGGGCCATTCACATAAGCCACTGCAATTGCCACAGCAATTGTGCCTATCCTATTGAACATCAAATACGTCCCCAAAGTTATGATCAAGCACGGCTTTGCCAAACATATTGTTAAAATCTCAATTCCTGACTAAACTCATGTAAAAACACCATAACATATGTATTATGACAAATCTGACTAGTTCCTTTTTTGTATTGTAACAAACCCGCCAAATTTAGTCTTGCAACACGTACGTTATGACAGCATTAATATTCATTCTGTGGGTATTGGTGACGATCTGGTAGGCGGTCTACTTTGTCTCTGGGTGTCCTCAAAGTTCAAAACGTTCGTCGCTTACTGTTATGGTAGAAAACCGTTACAGAAACACGGGACTTTCAGTTGTACTGGTGATTTGCTCCTGGTGCATAGAAAGGATACTATACTTGGTGTTATTCTCATATAATTTCGTCCGTCTGTCCCACAATCATGTTCATTGATGTTTTTTCAGCTTGATGCATAGTGCAACATATCTAGGTTTATTACCACAAATGATTTTTTGTCATATTGAATATAAGACATGGAACCAATGCCAAGTATAAATGGATCTGAGCCATCAAAATCGAGTTAATTATCCAATATCTAAATCCAATGTCATGCTTGATAGGAGAATTTCTAAGGAATATCATGAACCCCCATTTAAAAAGGGACCAGGTGCTCCGGTAAGATTGCGCATCCTTGTCTACACTTTGACATTCGTCAGGCATTCCGCAAATTTGTACGCAAACATGTGATTGCTGGCGTTTGTGTACTTACCAGCCAAGTTGTGATGACGTTCATGGAATTTCCAAATGGAAATTACCCTTGTCACAAGGGTTTGGAACTAGCAGAATGATGCTGGACATTTCATTGAAAATCCACCAGGTGCTGAGGGGGTTCGACCACATTTTTCAGCCGACCTATGTGGGTAGCTCACCAGGCGATCACCGCAGTGTATCCTCCCGTGCATCGGAGAATGCCCGGAAGGTACCCTTCAGATAATCGGCCGATTTTTACATATCTGATAGTCACTGACCAGGTGTCAATAGGATATCATGCGGTCTCCAGTAGGGCATCGTTGGTTGGTCAGTATTTCTTGATTTTTTTTAAAAATTCGAATGGACACGGTGAAGACGCACGCTCATATGTAAACATTGTGGTCACTGGTGGACAATGACTGGTGGTTTCATGACCACCTGAATCGAGAGATATGGGAAAGATGCCTGACATTCTATCACCGGCAACCGGAATATAGGTAAATGCCACAAATGTCCCCACAGCGGGCTACCTGTGCAAATGTTATTCGAGCATTAAGCTGGTTCTGGAATGGATGCAAGGCCGGAGATCTCCAAAATCTAGACGTCAAATGAGACGTCAGAAATAGACCAGTATTGCTCTCATGCTCTCCACGCACCCTTGTAATCCGTACATGTAATCCGCCGCCCTAACCCTTATTACACCAGCTGTACTATGTACCCAACGGCCACAACGTCTCACGCAAATTACACCACGCACCCAACTAACACGGCTTCTCATACCAGCTATGCATGCGCCCAACTGTTGCGACGGTCTATACCAATCTCCATGCCATCAACTCTGAATGCGTTCTGATGCCTGCCGTCGTGGCTGCAAACCACCAGCTACGATGTTCCTGACCATCTCAACGGTATACAACATTCCGATCCCCGATGTCGCCCATCATGGGTTAAAGCCACTCGCATTACAACCCATGACTACCACAAGAGTTCCACCACCACTAGTGCTGATGGCTTCTACTGCCCGACCAGCTGTGATGCGCCATGACCAACATTGGTATACTGATCCCAAATATGGCGCCAAATACTGTAGTGTCTTCGTCAATGTCGATCACAACTCCCGGAATGACACTGTAGCCACAGGCCATCGCCTTATTACTACACCCAGCCCACACAGTTGTCGTTTCACAATCAACAGTGATCGGAATAACGCTATTGGTTCCACTGCTCATTCCAGCCATCCCTGCCGCCAATCCCACACCATCACCGACCGGACCAGCGCTACCAGCTCCGGCCATGCCTATGGCGACCACAAGGACTGGCTCAGAAAACGTCAGGTCACTGCCTAAGCCTTCAAAAAAAATAACTTATTGCAATACGTGTGCAGCTTTAAACGGTACACTTTCGTTTTTGCATATTCAGATGCTAACAAACGGCTATGTTTTGAAACATACTCTATAAACGTATGGAAACTCTGGCGCTCGATATACGTAGGTACACTGTGGGAAACCTGACATCACCTCTTGAGAGTTGGGTGCCTGCATCTCCTGCCAGTCCGAATGTGATGAATTCCTGTTCATCTGATGCGAACGACGTGAACAACTTAAGGATGCTGAACGGTTCCTCCAACAACTCCCAGCTATCGCATACCAGATCTTTGATGACGTCATATCATTGCGTAGCTCGTGAATGGGCGGCACAACCAAATCACTGACAAAGTGTGCACCACGAGCTTCTCAGCCTGCAGCGGCACGCTCGTTGCTGTACTCAATACAGAGAGCCGCCACCGACATGTCAAACGATGAACACCCTTACGCATCCATTGTGACCGCAACCCTATCGCAATGACCATGGTGAAAGTGACCCGATCCGGCTCCGTGTTTCGCAGACATTGCTCAATGCTTCATGTGATGGACAACACTCAACACACTGATATAGGCTGTTCTACACCGCCGCCGTCATAGGAGAGAAACCACCACCTCCATTATGCCAAATGAAATGCTTCAACTGGTAGAGAAGGTGCCGAGGAGCCACGCCCTTCAGTTAAACCAAGCTCTCTGAGCTTAGCCAATCTACGTGTTCATTTCCAAGAACACGACACCTTCCACTCGGGAAATCCAGGGTATGCTCAACCCAGTGTGATCCGACATCATAAAATGACAACTCTATGAGAAGGGGTGTCCAGAGCCATGAAAGGTTGTCGCTACCCAGAGTTCCCGAGGACAAGTACTGAGGACATGAGTGGAGTGGCTCTCTGATGATGAAGGCTCTTATGCCAAAAATGTGCTGAAAGCTCACTGTTTACGTTAGTGCATCCGCGCCGTTCTCAATTCAGGCACTCGACTCACTCATTCGCTGTGAGGTCAATGGCAGCATGTACTCAATCAATGGACAAGCTGACTTGCCGATCCGGATTGGTTCCCGAAAAATGACACCGACACATTGTGTTGTCCCCATCCACGATGACACGATCCTGGAAATGAACTTTTTCCAGATGGCAAACACTTCGTTACTATGTTAACTGTCCCAAGTTTGAACACACACACTACACTAAACTGTCCTAAGATTGAGTAACACTACACTCCACTTCATTGCCCGCGGATGAACCAACGCTACATTGTCCTTGGGCTGAACACACACTGCATTATGTTATCTTATTGTTGGACATTCAATGCACTGTCGTATAGGGCTGACCACACACTGCACATGATCTCTTAGGATTGAATACAAACCATTCATCGCTGTCACAAGTTTGAACACACACTACACTACGCTGTCTTACTTTTCAACAAACACTAAACCTCCATGTCTTAGGATTGAGCATACACTGCTCTCCTTTGTCCTGGGGTGAATAAACTCTACAATACACTGTCCTAAGGTTATACCCTGCGCTACACTGATGATTGAACTCACGCTACCACACAATGTCCTACTGCTGATTACGAACTGCACTACACATGCTACACTGTCAGAGTGTTGAACACATATGCACTGCACTGTCCTAAGGCTGAACATACACTGGTATGTCCCGCCACAAGGAAAGTATCCATCTTTCTCATCCAGCTCAGTGCGTAAACACTACATGTACTTATCTCGGCTTGCATGATCGGCTCGCATTACCCATCGTTGTGCATAAACATATTAAATTTTCACAGGTTTTCTCTCTTTTTTTCATATTTTATTTGGCATATATATATATATATATGTGGACGAATATAGTTTATATGTCAAACTCTAATGCAAACGGAAGCTACATTTGTAAATGTGTTGTGAAGGTGATAAAGGATCATGTACATTCAGACAGTCAACTGAAAAGCCGATTAACTCGTGAAGCTCAAAACAAACTATTAACTTTTTCCCTGAAAAAAAAAGTATTCTCCGAACAAGCCTACAGGTGGCGCCTCATATGATGCAGATTCAATAGTGCACGTGATATTCGCCAGATGTCGGTACCTGCTCCCCAGTAGCTATCAAAGCGATCAATACATTTACTCTCTGATTTTCCTAACGTGTGTTTTGTTCATAATTCAGCGATAGGCCTACTGGGAGTTTTCGTGATGTAAATGGGCACACTTCACCAGGGAGTGAAGCGGCAATTTCCCCTGAAGTTCCTGGATTTTAGTCAATCTATTACCATGTTAAATTTATCAACATTTGGCTGTATCGGTGGTAATAGATTGATACTTACATTTATACTCATCATTGAATTTCATTCGCGCAAGGATTTCGAGTATTTGCTCGTTACAAGCCCTGAGAGCAGCAAGTTTGGGAACACCTGAATGTGTTTCCTGGTACAAAGTTACAACAATACCCATGGATTCAACACGACCTGGCTTGTGCTCAGAAGTATGAACATGAATATTCTGCATTCTGAACATTTTCCGAACGAGCCTACGGATGGCGCCTCAATTTTCAAAATTGTATTCACGAAATGTTCAACAGATGTCTTTTTTTAAAATTTGATTTGATCTATTTTGACACCAGAAAACCATACAAATATAGTACAAGTAGAAATACATATACAAAATTATACAATGAATAGATAGATGACACATATACAGTTTATGATATACCTGGGCCATGGATTGCATACAAAAGTCCGAGGACTTATTTCCAGTATGTCGGTGCCTACTCAACAGAATCTGGCAAAACGATCAAAATATTTATACCTTTTTTACTAACCAGGAACACGTTTTCGTCCATATTTCAGAAATACTGGAAGCTATCATGATGTAACATGACATACTTCACCTGGGAGTCAAGCGGCATTTTCCTACACAAATGTCAGGCTTTTAATGTCATAGTGGAATTTCCGTGTCTGCACACGATTTCACGAAAGCGTTTTGTACGGAAGCGTATTGCTGTGTAAAAATTTGTATCAGCGTAAGTGTGTAAAAATTTGTATCTCGTACGTACGACTTACTAACTCGTACGCACGGCTTATTAACTCATACGTACGAGTTAGTAAGTCGTACTTATGAGATACTAAGTCATACGTATGAGTTATTAAGTCGAACATACGAGTAAATAAGTCGTACATACGACTTAATAATGTATGTATGAGATATAACTCATACGTACGAGATAAGGAATTTTACGCACTTGATAACAATACGCTTCCATAGTGAAACGTATTGTTATCAAGTGTGTAAAAAAATGTATTGTAAAGTTATTGACTACCGTCCGCTCTTCGGGATCCTCGAGGATAGTCCTCTCTCATCCGAGTCCTTGCGGACGCGCATCCGCTATTCCGGATCCTTGCGGCAGGGCCGCTCACCGGAGGTCGCTGCGGACACGGTAACTACTTCAGCATTAACGGTAACCAGGTAACAGCCCACCCGACACTCCCAGGCCTACGGACACCGTTCAGAAACTAGTTCATCCCTACGGTGTTAACTGGCGGGGCCTGGCGAGCTGCGGTCTGCCTCGGGGACGGAACCCCGTACAGTCCGACATGCTGGCCAGAGCCTATGTCACACGTCCCGGGAAGGGAGAGAACTGGCGATCCACAGGGCGTACGCCCCCGAGTCAGCAACTTGTCTCTCCCAGCCCGGGCCTCCCCATGGAAATCGTCCCCAGGGCTCTAGGAGCCCTCTACTCAGAACCAGGGAACACAAAGCTCATGGCGAGCCTCGTGTGCGTCCTAGTCACTCTCTCTCGGACAATCTCCTCGATCGAGTCGCTTCCAGTGTATATATAATACACCACAAGCTGTAGGGCGCACACGAGGTCTAATCGATCCATTGTTGTAGTTTACTGGAGCGTAAATTACAATGCGTCGCCGTGGCAACGCACGCTCGAACGGAGCGTGTCAAAACAAGGCCAAGTACGAAAAGGCCACATAAATGGCATTTATGTTTACAATCACCTGCCGCATGCTTAGGGCAAAATCGCCACATTACCCCCTTCTTACAATGTTGGTCCCCAACATGTTCCGCCCACGCCCAAAACAGCCAAAACCCGACGAAGGCTTCGCATGGCGGGGTCCGGAAGAAGGCAAGATGGCAACGCCCGGAAGTCACGGCGCAAGACTAGGAATGGGGAACTACCCCCGGACTTACGGAGTAAACTATAACGCGCTTTGCAATTTTGAATAAACCCTCATAAACAAGCTAAAATTTTGACCAAGGTGGTCCAAAACCGTGTGATGACCTTGGAAGGTCATCCGTTATAAAAGGACGGTGTGTCGAGTCTTTGGAATATCTTTAAGGTTAGACTTTAAATTTAGAAATTTTGTAAAACGACACACCGAGTGATCAAAAGTGATAGTACCTCTAAAAATGTTGCCGACCGCCCTGCCGGCCGGCTCCTCAGATCCGCAGAACGGGTCTGAGGCAGGGCGGAGCCGCGGGAGCGACTCCGGCACGCCGCCGCACAAGTGCAGCGACGAGGCTAGTGCCCTAGCCTTCCTCCGTAGTCATTGGCTCCTCATCCGTGCCGCCTGTCTTGGGGTCTGGCGGCGGTGACGAGTCCCTACGCCGCGGAAGCAGCGGAGCTGGCATAGAGAAAGCCGGCTGCACGGGCGGATGAGGCAGGCCCGGTGGCGCTTGCAGGGGCTTCTGCGGTGAGCCCTGCAATCCGGGTCCTGACGGAGCCATCACGATGGAGGCCGGTAGAGATGTCGCGCCGAGATCTGCAATGGCGCGGAACATCTCTACCGTATCGCAGGTGCGCTGAGGACCGGCCGTCCGTTCTCCCCACACCTGGACTAGGTATGGGTAGATGGCCAGCTCCAAAGCGGCATCCGCCCGCCGGAGAGCCGCCTGGTTCAGGGCGGACGACTCGGGGTCATCGACGCCCTGGAGTAGGCGAGTCCGAGCGGCCTCGGCTTCGTCAAGACGACGCCGTAGCTGCTCATTCTCAGCCTCCAGGTGCTCCATCCTAGCGGCTACCTCTGGGGCGGGGGCGGACGCCCCGGACTGCTTGGCAAGAGCGGCGGTCCGACCCTGGTCGAACGCGCGCCGCTCAATGACAGCCGACCAAGTCCGGTAGCTCTCTAGGCTCCGCCGGGTGCCTTCCATGAGGCCCTGGTCGTACGCGAGATCGCATGCGACACGGGAGGCCTCGGCGCGGCACCGGCTGAACCGATCCAGAGAGCTGTCCATCTCCGCCACAAGGTACTCCGCCGCTCGGGTGAGTCGACCACGCTGGGGGTGATCCCAGGGGTGCTCCTCCCGAGCGCGGACCAACGCGGCTACACCTGCGGACCCCAAGTCACGAATGGCTCGGGGCACTGGCAGGCTCACCAACGCCGGGTCACCGGGGATCCGGTCCATACCATCACGGCGATGGCCGACCGCCTGGCCCACAGACTCGCGAAAAGTCTCGTAGACGCTGGCGGTCGTGGGACCGAGCCTCCGGCGTACGTCCGTCGTGGCGTCGAGGGGATCCAAGTCCAGGGAGGTGGTGCTTTGCCATCCCGCGGACGTCCCCTCAACTACCAACGAGGATGCGGACGTCGACCTCGAGAGAGGTACCGCACGTCCGCTACTGCTCGCAACCGAGGGAGTCACGCGCGAGGTCCTTGGATGGACCACCGACGCGGTACTCGAGGAGGCGGAGGTGTCTGCCACCACCCGTCCCTCAGACGGACCCGCGGGTACCGTCACCTCGAGCAAGCCCGGGTAATCCTCCTGAGTCAGCGCACCCGGAGACTGCAGGGGCGTCGTCCCGGCCGGAGTCTTTCCGGCGGACGAACTCTTCCCCTGAGTCTTTGGCTGGGGGCGCGGCTTAGGAGAAGCCACTCGTGTCTTGGCCACGATCTGCGGCATCTCCGACATGACCATGGTCACCCGGTGCCGTTCTTCACCTGCCTGGGTCGCCGGCGGTTGACGGACAGCCGCTGCTGCTGTCCGGGCGGCTTCCGCCGCCTGGTACTTCGCCGGGGTCTGGCCCATTGACGCCGTCAGGCGAGCGGTGTAGCTCGAGCCCGCGGACACAACGCCAGACTCCTTCCAGGCATCGTCCATGATGCGCTGTGCAAAGCGCCACGGACCCCAGTGAAAGAATCGGTGCTTCACCGTTCCTGACGTAGTCATGAACGATGCCACCCTAGGTGGAATGTATCCATAATTGAATACAGGCCCCACTTCATCACCAACGGTGTGAAGTCCCTCACCGCGGTGTGCACCCGCGCGGTGAGTGTTCAGGGCCTCCAAACTGGCGAAATATCGCTGCTGAGGTCTACTGGAGTAACACCTCTTGCAAACGAACATTCTCATCCAGGGGTAGTGGTACCCCGCAATATGTCGACTCAAGTGGTCGTAGGAAGGATACCTACGATCCCGGTTGAGCGCAAGGGGCGGGTCCTCATACCCGTCCAGGGATTCCGGACAGAGTTGGCATATTACACCCTCCCCTGTCTCGGGCGGCAACCCGACACGCTCCTCGTCCGTGAGTGGACGAGGCCGTGTGAAAGGCGTGTCGGCCGCCGCGCCGGCCTCCGCTGTGCGGCGCCCTTGCGGATCCCTGCCATATTGCGGAAGGAACATGTGTCCCTGACAGACTCCAGGGAGTTCGGGGCCCATCTCGGCCCGCAGCCTCTGGATAGAGGGCTGCTCCGAGGACGACCGTTTCTTCTTTTTGGCCGCCCCCGAACGATTCTCCGACCTGGTTTGTTGGGGCACACTCTTCCCGTGTAGGGGCGCGGCCCTCTGTTGCTGCGCAACGAAAGACCGCCGTCCCGCTTCCAGTGCGGCGTCAGACAGGTGGACCCCGTCTTGCTCCGCACGCTTCCGGAGGAGTTCTAAGCGAAGATCTCCCTCCTTCGGCACGGGACGCCCTCGATCCACTGGACTCGACCCCACCTCCGCAGCTCCGGTAGGTTTCTTGGTACCGGAGGAAGAAGAAGAGGAGGTTCCTTTCGGTGCCTGGATAGGCACCCGCTTACTGGAACCTCCCGCGCCCGGGCCGGATCCCGCGGAGGCGCCGCCCGCACCAGATCCCGAGGGATTAGGCGTCTTGGCGTCTCCGGGTTTGGCGGAGGACCCTGTCTTGCCACCTGGCTCAAGGCCACACTCGCATAAGCTACTACCCGCTCTTGCCCGTCCACGATCTGCGAGAGGACACCGCCGAGTGCGAAGTTACTCGCGTCAGTGTCCCGGATGAACTCGCAGTCCGGACGAGGGTGCCGCAGCACCGGGGCCGCTACCAGGGCCTGCCGGAGTCCCGAGAAGGCGTCAGCCTGCTCGGCGGACCAAACAAAATCGGCGCCCTTTTCCGTGAGGATAGTTAGGGGACGCGCGATCTCCGCAAAGCCGCGAATAAACCTGCGGTGGTAGCTCGCGAAGCCCAAGAAGGACCTCACGTCCGCCACGTTGCAGGGCGGAGGCCATTTCTGCACGGCCACCACCTTTGCGGGGTCTGGTCTCACTCCAGTGCCCGTTACCATGAAGCCCTGCGCGAATAGTTCGCACTTACTTGGCTTCAATTAAAGCCCTGCTCCGCGGATGCGATGGAGCACCATCTGGAGGTTGGTGAGGGTTTCCTCGAACGACCGGCCATACACGACGACATCGTCGATGTAGACCATACATCGCTGCCAGAGGAACCCTTTAAGTACCATCTCCATGAGGCGCTCGAACGTCGCTGGTGCGTTACAGAGCCCGAACGGCATTACCTTGAATTGCTAGAGCCCGTTCTTGGTAACAAAGGCAGTCTTCGCCCGATCACTCTCCTCCATCTCCACCTGCCAATACCCGGAGGCCAGATCCAGAGCACAGAAATAGTGCGACCCGGCCAGGGCATCGAAGGTATCCTCAATGTGCGGGAGAGGATATGAGTCCTTCCGCGTGGCATCGTTGAGTTTCCGATAGTCCACGCAGAACCTCCACGAGCCGTCCTTCTTCTTCACCATAACCACCGGACTGGCCCAAGGGCTGTCACTGGGTTCGATGATGTCCAAGTCGAGCATCTTTTGCACCTCCTGGTCTATGATCTCTTGGTGCACTTTTGCTGCCCGACGAAGACGCTGCTTGAGAGGACGCTCGTCCACGAGATCGATGCGGTGTTTGGCGACGTCAGTCTTGCCAACCGCACCATCAGGACCCATGAACACATCCGCATACTGCCGCAGCAGTCTGCGGAGCGCTTGGCGCTGCTCTTCATCCAACCGGTCCTTCGGAACCCGAGATTCCAAATGGTCCGGCAGGGTGAAAGGGTCATCCCCGGCGGCCGCCGCCGCGCACGCAGCACGACAGACAGGATCGTCAGGGAGGACACGACTCGAGGACGCGGGAATAGCAGTAGCTGCTATGCATCCGCGCTTCAGTACAATCGGAGCATCCATAGGATTCACCACGAGGATGGGCATTGCGCGGGGGTTGGACATGACCAGGGCCCCACCCAGCACGAGCCCAGTTCCTGCGGCGAAACTGCTCATGGGTTGCACTATACACGGTCGACCATCGAGGGGCATGCGGGGACGACGCGGCCTCGCCTCAATGATCATCTCACTCATCGGTGGCATTACTACAGTGCGCGATGCCCGCATTTGGAATGAATGCATCCGGCCCGAGCGGAAGAGGAAGTGTGTGTCCTCCTTCATCCGGAATTCGCCAGCACTAAAGTTGGCGGTCACCCGGTGGACCCGTAGAAAATTCATCCCAATAATCCCGGCCGCTCCGATATCCGCCACGATCGCCTCTGTCAGATACACCTTGTCCCCAAGGGTAATAGGCAGATCGATGATGCCATGGATATGGATGCGGTTGTCTCCCGCTCCGTAGAGCTTGTACGGTCTGGGATCCCGCAGCTCGAGGTTGCGGAGCGCGGGCTCCTTCCTAAACGTTCCGGCGGCCACGAGGGTCACCTCCGACCCTGAGTCTACGAGGAACCGGACCGGCTTCCGTCCGAAAAACAGGGGCAGGTACCAGCAGGGGTCCCTCACCAGCGCGCAGGTAGGGCGATACCTTTCGCACGCGCTGGGCTCATCTACGGAGTCCTCGCCATCCGCCTCAGCCGCGGAGGAGCTAGACTGATCTCCAAGGACTACTTCCGGAGAAGTCATATCTACTTGGGGTTCGTCCTGCTCATCAGCGGGTGGGGCGGCATCGTTTGCCACCGAACAACTATCCCCGGACGTAGTGTTGGTCGCCACCACGTCCGGATCTAGTTTCCCTGCCGCGGGTTCCGGCCCTGCTGTCCCAGAGGACCAGACCGGAAGGAACTCCTCCGTTGCGGGCCAGGGAGGGCTCCCTGGAATCGGCGACCGCAGGCGTTCCAACAACTCCGGACACTTCAGCCAAAAGTGTCCCTGCTTTCCGCAGAAGTAACAGGGACGGTTCTGAGCTGGTCCGGAGGTGAACGCGCAACATTCTGTGGGTCCCGGAGCTTCGATCCCGGCGCAGTGCGCAATCGTATTCCTCGATGTCGCACTCGTCCGGGGACGAGCACGGCGCGGCGACTGGTGCCGCATGTGCGGGCGCCCCTGTAGAGGGTGCCGGCGCACTAACCCACTGCGGGGTAGGTTCCCTGGCGGGTTCCCGGACGACCGGGTCCTGCCACGGGGTTACCTGTGATGCCTTAACCGGAGGAGGAGTCGCCGCCTGCGCGGGTACAGCCGAGGCCGGAGCCGGGGCCGGAGGCAACTGTCTAGGGCGGACAGCCACCTCAAGCGCAAGCGCGGAGTCTATTGCCTCCTCCATCGATCGCTTTTCATGGGTGGCCAGCCCGTACGCTAAGTGGTAAGGCTGGCCATCGATGAACTGATCGATCAGCATCGTCTCGAACCGTCTGGAGTCCATGTCCGGAAAAGCTCTCCGGCCGAGTATGCGTAAGTTGAACGCATAGTCTGTCACGGACTCAGTCGGCTGGCGGGTACGCGCCTTGAACTCTCGTTCAGACTGCCGCCGATTGGTCGTCGGTGTGAACAGCAGGCGAAGTTGACGAGCAACCTCGCCGAACGTCACTGTTCCCACCGGCAGACACGGCATCACGCGGAGAGCTTTTCCTTCCAAGCTCCCCGCGAGGACGTGTCCAGCTTCATGCTGGGACCATCCTTCGTACACGGCGGTACGCCATACCTGGAGCAAGTAGTCCTCCAAGTCGGCGTTATCCCCGTTGAACCGTTTCCGCCACGATGAGTGGTTGGGCCCGTCATCGCGTTTGTTACGTGCCCGACGTGCGGTCCCGGCTCCGGGGTCGTCCGTGTACAGCGGCAAGTTCCGTGAGCTGCCGTGCCTGCGGCGGAGTCTGCCGGAGCAAACATCGACGCCGCGGACATAGGAGCAGGGAAGCTCACGTTTGCCGCCGGGGTCATTCCCGCTAAAAACCCACTCTGGCTAGGTGCGGGCGGGGCTCCCATCGAACCTACTGGGTAGGCTCCAGAAGGGGCGGCAAAGCTTGGGGCCGAAGCCGCCTGTTGCCACTGCCCGTCCGACACACTGTACGTGCCAGGGTAAGTCGGCCACGCGGCTTGCGCTCCAACCGTCGGAACGGTCGACGCGGTCGCCAATGTGGTGCTTCCGAGCCGCGGAGCAGGCGCGGGTCCCATTGCGGGGGCCACTGGCGCCTGCGGACTCGGCAGGACTTGGGGAGGGGCTACTGGCCCAGACATCCCCGGACTAAGAATAGCCGACGGGTCCACGCTCGGAGGCGGCTGATTCCGCTTGAACAGTACAAGCGCCTCGGATATCAGCCACCTCTCCCTCTCCGTCAAAGGCCCCGAGTTGCCTTGTGACAGCGGAGAGGGGGAGCGGTTCCGCCGGTCTGATCGTCCCTGATGGGGCGACCGGGTGCGGTCATAGCGCCCTAGAGGAGCCAGCTCACTCAGAGTGTGGGTGAGCTGGTCCATCCCGCCTGACGCGGACTGTCTGGATTCCCGGCCGGGAGCCCTCGCAGGAGCTCTTCCGGCTGGAGGTGGCATCCAGAACTGCTGGTCCGCTTGCCCGGAGGTACTCGGGCCGGCTACCACTCGATCCCGGACATCCGGAGATGTCCCCTGAAAGAGCGTCACCTGCCACGACTGCCGTCCGGACTTAGGCGGGCGCGGGGTAGCGCCGTTGCCAGCTCCACCTGCCGCGCCTACCGGATCAGGGCCAGGCCCTGATAGCAATCCCTATTGCTGCCCCTCAGGGCGCGACTCGTCGTCCGGAGACGGAGCCAGGGACGCCGGAGTCGACTCCGCAGACGGGGTCTTGTCCACGGAGGTCTCCGCACGTTCCTTCCTACCGCCGGAGTCATCCGAAGTTTCCCCCCCCCCCTTGGGTTCATCAGCCTTATTTTTGGCCTTATCTTTTTCCTTCGTCATTGTTTACGAGTTGTCCTTGAGGAGCGGGCGATCCCCAGGGACGAAGGAGGCTACAACGCTGTGACGGTAGGCTGCGATGGAACACTGTTGGACTGATCCTGGTC
Source organism: Terebella lapidaria (assembly GCA_949152475.1). Lineage (NCBI taxonomy): Eukaryota > Metazoa > Annelida > Polychaeta > Terebellida > Terebellidae > Terebella > Terebella lapidaria. The sequence continues at coordinate 26,707,547 of OX424566.1, read as the reverse complement.
ACGGCACCAATGTAAAGTTATTGACTACCGTCCGCTCTTCGGGATCCTCGAGGATAGTCCTCTCTCATCCGAGTCCTTGCGGACGCGCATCCGCTATTCCGGATCCTTGCGGCAGGGCCGCTCACCGGAGGTTGCTGCGGACACGGTAACTACTTCAGCATTAACGGTAACCAGGTAACAGCCCACCCGACACTCCCAGGCCTACGGACACCGTTCAGAAACTAGTTCATCCCTACGGTGTTAACCGGCGGGGCCTGGCGAGCCGCGGTCTGCCTCGGGGACGGAACCCCGTACAGTCCGACATGCTGGCCAGAGCCTATGTCACACGTCCCTGGAAGGGAGAGAACTGGCGATCCACAGGGCGTACGCCCCCGAGTCAGCAACTTGTCTCTCCCAGCCCGGGCCTCCCCATGGAAATCGTCCCCAGGGCTCTAGAAGCCCTCTACTCAGAACCAGGGAACACAAAGCTCATGGCGAGCCTCGTGTGCGTCCTAGTCACTCTCTCTCGGACAATCTCCTCGATCGAGTCGCTTCCAGTGTATATATAATACACCACAAGCTGTAGGGCGCACGCGAGGTCTAATCGATCCATTGTTATAGTTTACTGGAGCGTAAATTACAATGCGTCGCCGTGGCAACGCACGCTCGAACGGAGCGTGTCAAAACAAGGCCAAGTACGAAAAGGCCACATAAATGGCATTTATGTTTACAATCACCTGCCGCGTGCTTAGGGCAAAATCGCCACAGTATGTTGTACGTATGACTTATTAAGTCGAGTTAATAAGTCGTACGTACGAGTTAATAAGTCGTATGTATGAGATATAACTCATATGTACGAGATAAGAAGTTTTACGCACTTGATAACAATACGCTTCCGTAGTGAAACGTATTGTTATCAAGTGTGTAAAAAAATGTATGTCGTACATATGACTTATATCTCGTATGTACGACTTATTAACTCGTACGTACGAGTTAATAAGTCGTACGTACGAGTTAATAAGTCGTATGTATGACTTAATAAGAGAGAGCGAGAGCCCGTATCGAAATTTTACTGAAGTTTGGTAGAAAAACGCAGTTGACTCGCACGTAAAATTTGCAAAGTTATACGATATCCTTCAGCATCGCAATAATATAATTGCAGAATCCAAACAAGTTTATAAGACCAGAAGATAGGTCAATGTTTTGCATAATGTTTGTTTTAAAACTTTGTGATATGACAAATGGAGTGTAATGCAGGCAATGCGAATGATAATCGATATCCAGTGTAGCAAAAGCTCCGGTATGGTGATCTGTAGGATTGCCAAATTGAACGGTCCTTCAGAATTTGTTTTGGAGCTTCGAAATGCTTCAATCAAAATTGTGGTACCAAATAGCAATCATATTGGAAATATTAGAATATTTTTTCATTATATTCTACGCACAATCCATAATAGTCCGGAAGCCAGATCCAGAAATATGTCACTTTGTTGCACCCGAAAGGTGGAAAAGGTCTGACCTATGCATGTTGTAGAGAAATGTATCAGGAACAAGAATAGCCCGGGTGTCTGTTTCCACCATGTCAGCATCATATCTCAAATTTGCATTTTGTTAGGGTACCCCTTGTCGATTTTCAGTGCGTTTTTCGCACATCAAATTTGGGGGTATGGTAACCCTATGGCTTGTAACTTTTTTTTGGGTGATGGCATGAGCAAACCAATAATACCACTGCAAAGGAAATTGAAAATCGTATCAAAATATACCAGATAATATTTTTTTGGCTGATTATTACACGACGTGCAACAGTCAGAACACCTGATGATATAATTGCCTGAAGCGAAAGCACAATGCTTGAAATGAATTTGTTTAAATATTATGTTGTGACATGATATAATAAATTAGCGTGACTTCTGAATTGTATATTAGTGCATTAAAATCATGTTCAATGACGATTACTCTGCTTGGTGAGGTTGAATCACAGCAAAACACTCCCCTTCGTTAGATATGAAATGCACCGTTAACACGCAAAACATGAAAGTTTTTCATTTCTTCTTATTAAACTTTGATTACTAATGGTTTATGTTGTGTAATTCCGTGCCATTTTCATATTGATTTTGCTTTATGAAGATTTTTCATCAAAATGGACCCTAATGAGATGAGAAATAATGGTTTCCATTTTTTTTTGCATATTAATTGTGTGCAAATCCAAGATGGCCACCAATTATCACCACAAATCTAATAATCGCCATATCTATGGCCCTAATTGACATAGAAACATTAAATTTGTGTCGTTTTATATGTGTTCAGGCACAAGGAATCCAATGAAACGATTCTTTTAACGATACTTGTTTGTATTAACTTGTTAAACAGAGGTTACTCTGTCAGCTCAGTCCGAATGTGGGCCAACTTCTCACCAATGCAGTCGGATTAGGGAGGTTGAATCCCCTACCTCGGCAGTGGTATGTGGTCGCCAAACCGTGCGAGTGTGTTTTCACCCGACTCTGTAGTTCTGTACTACATTAATAACCACCTTCAAGCCAAGACCCGAGCCAATAAGAGATATTGAAATAAGCATATACTCATTCATCAATTGTTGACACACCATATCACCATCATCGTCCTGGTCGTTTTCCACATCCTTCGGCTTATCGAAAGTAGGTACATGTTCAGGCTTGCTTCAGTTGCATCAAACTTGCAAAGTTTTGTGCAAGTTACGTTGAACAGTTCTTCTGGCATTGCTGGTATACTGTCACATCCCACGAGTTTCTCAACTGCTTGGCGCTGGTGGTGTGTGCTCTCGTGCCAACTTAGGTCTACTGGATTCAACACTTCAGGTTCAGACGCTGTGTCCTGAGACCATATTTTGCTTAGTAATGCAATACTTGTAATATTTATATGAAACACTGGTGACATTGTCTAGAAGGAATTGGATTCGGTCTGTTTGTCTTTACTTTTGGATGCCCAGTGACACTTGCACGCATAGTGGCAAGAAAACTTACTAGGCTGGAACATTATACATAAACCTGGATTTGATACATCATCTTTTGTCTCCAGTGCGTTTTATGACTGGTTGTTTATTTGATTCTATCAGTTTATCACCATAATCCTGATGAACCTTTAACATTGATAATATGTGTGCACCTGTGAAATTTGGCTTTCTACAGGCAAGAGGCGTATGGTTCCGTCATTGTATGTATCCTGTTGCTCTCAGTTACTAATTGGCTCACACCCCATTAACCTCAACATAATCCTGTTTTCCAAATCCATGGATGAAATTGTTAGCGGCTTCAGGAAGCCTTTCACTGGTTCTGACTCTGTGGCTTCAAGTATAAAGCTGTGACGATGTGATTTTCTACAGCAACAGTAAATTATCTATTATATAAAGAGGTTATCCACCCCGATTCACCTGAGCTCGAACCAATCAGACACTAGGAACCCTTTACCAAATGTGGATCCATCGTATTCTTGGATACCCAGGGTTTTATCACTGATTCGTGTCCAATTATTGGACAAAAGATTGTCTAGGATCAATTATTGGACAAAAGATTGTCTGGATTTCTGAAGGATGGGGTATTCCAGATGCCTGCGGGACAGATCGCTGCCGTTGGATCCCAGGTTAGTGGGTTGGTTAGGCCGACAATAATCACGCATGGCTAGAAGTGAACATGCATGTCACCTATTGTGGAGGTATACGGGGGCAATGGCAAGGCCTCCATAATACAACAACTTGATTAGGATACTGGTCCATCCGCAATGACGGACCAAATCAAGGTCAAACTCCAGATAGCCTGACTGGAGCCAGAGTCTGCTCATACACTACAGAGAAGACAGAACGGTCCGGAATGACACATAAACAGTCTTGGCTTTTAATGGTGTCCCGACTTCGATCTTTGTCCTACACAATCCTTTGTCCAATAATTGGACACGTATCGGGGATAAAACCCTGGGTATCCAAGAATACGAGGGACCCACATCTAGTAAAAGATTCCTAGTTTCTGATCGGTTTTAGCTTAGGTGAATCTGGGTGGATACCCTCTTTATACAGATAATTTACTATTGCTGTAGAGAATCACATTGTCACAGCTTTATACTTGAAGCCACAGTGTCAGAACCAGCGAAAGGCTTCCTGAAGTCGCTGACAATTTCATCCATGGATTTGGAAAACAGGATTATGTTGAGGTTACTGGGGTGTGAGCCATTTAGTAACTGAGAGCAACAGGATACATACATTGGCGGCATCATACTTCGTTGCCTGTAGAAAGCCAAATTTCACAGGTGCACACATATTATCAATATTAAAGGTTCATCAAGGAAATGGTGATAAACTGATAGAATCAAATAAACAACCAGTCAAAACAGGCACTGGAGACAAAAGATGGTGTATCAAATCCAGGTCTATGTAAAATGTTCCAAGATTGCAGCCTACTAAGAGTTCTTGCCATTATGGGTGCAAGTGTCACTGGGCATCCAAAAGTAAAGACAAACAGGCTGAATCCAATACATTCCAGACAATGTCACCAGTGTGTCATATAAATATTACAAATATTGCATTAAGCAAAATATGGTCTCAGGACACTGCGTCTGAACCTGCAGTTTTGAATCCAGTAGACCTGGGCTGGCACGAGAGCACACACCACCAGCACCAGGCAGTTGAGAAACTCGTGGAATGTGAGAGTATAACAGCAATGCCAGGAGAACTGTTCAACGTAACTTGCACAAAACTTTGCAAGTTTGATCCAACTGAAGCAAGCCTGAACATGTACCTACTTTCGATAAGCCGAAGGATGTGGAAAACGACCAGGACGATGATGGTGATATGGTGTGTCAACAATTGATGAATGAGTATATGCTTATTTCAATATCTCTTATTGGCTCGGGTCTTGGCTTGAAGGTGGTTATTAATGTAGTACAGAACTACAGAGTCGGGTGAAAACACACTCGCACGGTTTGGCGACCACATACCACTGCCGAGGTAGGGGATTCAACCTCCCTAAACCTACTGCATTGGTGAGAAGTCGGCCCACATTCAGACTGAGCTGACTGAGTAACCTTTTTTTAACAATTAATACAAACACGTATCATTAAAAGAATCGTTTCATTGGATTCATTGTGCCTGAAAACATATAAAACGACACAAATTTGATGTTTCTATGTCAATTAGGGCCATAGATATGGCGATTATTAGATTTGTGGTGATAATTGGCGGCCATCTTGGATTTGCACACAATTAATATGCAAAAATAATGAGAACAGTTATTTCTCATCTCACTAGGGTCCATTTTGATGAAAAATCTTCATAAAGCAAAATCAATATGAAAATGGCACGGAATTACACAACATAAACCATTAGTAATCAAAGTTTACTAAGGTGAAATGAAAAACATTCATGTTTTGCGTGTTAACGGTGCATTTCATATCTAACGAAGGGGAGTGTTTTGCTGTGATTCAATCTCACCAAGCAAAGTAATCGTCATTGGACATGATTTTAATGCACTAATATACAATTCAGAAGTCACGCTAATTTATTATATCATGTCACAACATAATATTTAAACAAATTCATTTCAAGCATTGTGCTTTCGCTTCAGGCAATTATATCATCAGGTGTCTTGACTGTTGCACGTCGTGTAATAATCAGCCAAAAAAATATTATCTGGTATATTTTAATAGGATTTTCAATTTCCTTTGCAGTGGTATTATTGATTTGCTCATGCCATCATCCAAAAAAAAGTTACAAGCCATAGGGTTACCATACCCCCAAATTTGATGTGCGAAAAACGCACTGAAAATCGACAAGGGGTACCCTAACAAAATGCAAATTTCAGATATGATGCTGACATGGTGGAAACAGACACCCGGGCTATTCTTGTTCCTGATACATTTCCAGACCAGATACATATGTCAGACCTTTTCCACCTTTTGGGTGCAACAAACTCAAAAACTAAGGCTCCTATGGATTTGGGCGCCCGTACTATAATGCGTATGCAGTATATGAGACAAAATCAAGTGTCATACCTTGTTATTTATTAGGCAAAACAAATTACTAGTACATTGTATATGCAAAGCTGCTCTTTTTGATGATGTTAATAAACGTTCAGTGCGGTTGGGTTATTAGTAACTAGTTTATTGACATTAAATTTACACGATAACAATACTCAGTTACACCACAGTGTGAAATACATAAAATATGGTTATAGTCATGTTAGACCACCAACAATGTAATTAATAAATCCTTGTTCATATGTATTAAAAGAAATTTAAAACTCATACACGTGAGACGCATTCTGAACATCAGCAAACTTGACCACAAAATACCTGATTGTGTCTCCTTGTACAAAGTTATAATAATAATAATTTATTACACGACTTCAATTAAATTTGACATGCCTGCCATCAATAAGTTAGATCAGCATCGATGCAATTGAAAATATGTACAAATGTAAAAAAACATACACATGATATGTTTTCATTATCAAGATACGAGATATCGCTCGTCTAATACGGAAATATATTACATGCACAACTGCACTTAATGATGGGGATAATCAAAGGTTGGGTTAGTAGTACTAGTTGACCGTAAATTTTCACAATAGCAATACTCAGTTACACCATATTGTAAAATACATTGATATGTTTATAGTATTGATAATTCGAACAATTGACATATGTACAATCAATGTGTTAGACCACCTACAATGTAATTAATAAATCCCTGTTCATATTGAATGAGATTAAAATATAAACACGTGATTCACGTTTTTATTATCAGGATATGGCATAAGGCTAGGATAACACGGAATTATGAACATTCTGCTTATCATAAAGACATATGTATTAATAGGATTTGATTTCAAAATTGTACTTAGAGATCTCAAGATAACATTCATTGTGACATTAATACAAATATTATTAAATTGATGATTGGGCTACTGATGGAAGGAGGGGAGACTGTGTTTCAACTTTCCTCTCGAATAACAGAAAATAACCCCTTGTAGGCCCATACAGCCACAATACTAGATATATACTTTGATTAAAATGAGTATCTATAAAATTTTATATAAATCTACATGTAGAATTGATACTTATAAACGATTTATACTCGCTTGTCCAAATCAACGACGTTCTTCATAGAATTTATGCTGTGGTATTTTATCACTGCAGACTTTTTTTCTCGAAGAAGCAGACGGATATATTTCTTACAACACCCACAGCTTCGGCCATGCGTTTAGTACAGATGCAAACTTGGATGTCGCCTTGAGGGTTCAAATCATCTCGCGGCCAGACCTCTGTTGTTTCCCGGTTACTTCCTGTCACTTTTTGCCACTTCTTGCCTTCCACGAAGTCAGCCGCCTCGAGGTCCCTCTCCAGTTCTGCTGGTATATCGAAACGTGTTTGATCCTGTCCACATCGGTTGTAGTTGATGATTTTCTTCCACTTTTCGTTGTCTGTGAGGTCTAGTTTTTTGAAATCCTTCAAGACGTCATTTGGAACTTTGAAGGCAATCACGGCCGCTGAGGGAGCGAAGTTCCCGTGTCTAGCCCATTCAAATGCCATCTGGCCGTTTTCCGTGACATAGAATCCATATCCATCTGAGAAGTCCTGCTCCCGATTGCCTTTTCCCAGCATGATCCCATTTTCAACGATTCTCCTGCCGGACACAGCGTCTGTTCCATGGTAGAACACAACATTTTTGTCATCAGACACATTCGAAATGAAAGCTTTGATATCTTGACTCTTTTGAGCATAAGTTGTTGGTACTCTGACGGTTTCAGACAGTTCTCTCCCATCTGTATCTCGACGAGTGGTATTGACAGTTATGGATCCAGAGTCCGGATCCAGAATCCGGGGTCCGTCAGAAACTCGACATGTCCTATCGACAATCAAATCACCAGAATTTGGATCCAATGGCCTGGTGTTGTCGTTGAGCAGAATGTCATATTCGAATTTCTTCTCGATGAACCGCTGACCCCAGTACACAACTGACTGTTGGTTTTTCGTTGGAAAGCCATTTAGAAGTTCAGAGAATAGGCCTATTTGTGCCTTCGCCTCGTTGAAAACGCGAGAGATGAAGCGCGACTCTACGTCCTCCGAACTTTCATCCAGAAGGAACTCGTAGATATCTTCTAACATTTGTTTGATCAGGTACTCGTCTGTTTCGTGCGCTCGTTCTTCTTCACCAAAGTCATGCAACTGACACCCCATCTCCGCTCTCAAGCCAAGAATCGAACAAAGCATATCATCTTGAGTGATAGGGCGCTGGACAAATGACTCATGTAAGTTCTCTGATTTCAAGGTTTGCAACACATTTTCGACGAGGGTTATCGCTTGTCGTATGTCTTCAATTGGCGGTTGGCTAATCGTCGGTAGAAAGGTGTAGCACGCCAGGACTTTTCCGAGAGAAATGTTGAAATTCTCCAAACCTTCTTTGAGTTCTCGTAGAGAGAATATGTTTTCTGGATTTGGATTGGCTGCAATTCCGCCTTCTTCTAAGAAACGTTCGATCATGCGTATCATGATTGAGCTATGGTGAACTATAAACTCAATGCTCATCAACGCAAGTTGGATGGACATATCACCTGTCTCCGGGGGACGTCCAAACTGAGTTGGAACCGCCGCTGCACGTGATTGAGGTGGAACTATTTCGATCTCATTTTCCAACGCAACAAGCACACTTTTTTGCACTGATGGTTTCCGTGGAATAATCATCGTGAAAGGCTCATTCATAACCAGCCCATGATACCGTTTAAAAGCTGGGACAAGATCACATAAGTATTTGTCGCTGGTCACAGACTCCATCACGGCTTTGTGGTATGGGTAGGGAGCATCTATTACGTCCATCTTTGATTGGAACGGACCACTTACTGCTCGATATCAGTTGCTTCGCATAAATAAGAATGGTCTCTGGAGCTTGTGCGGTACAATGTTGCACAAACATGACATTCTAGCCATGAAATCTAGCCATTAGAATTTTTTTTTTAGTGTCTTGTAAACATATAAAGCTCACTCAATAAGTGCACTATAATGCCCCTTGTGAATAACTAGACGTCGAGGCCTAAAGGCCTTGGAGGCATTTCAGGGTAGAGCATGAAAAAAACAAAACAAATGCTGACTCAGCAAAAACATGATGAAGCTCCCAATGAGACCTATAAGACATTTGTGCAATTACATGTATGTGAAGGACAAACTTGATACCCCTAAGACTATCTGTCTAATGTCTGTTTTGCTCTAGGTCGCACCGTTTCCGAGGCATCGATGAAAATGAAAAATGCTGACTCGGCGAAAAAATTTCAGGTCAAGGTCAAAGTTCCTCCCTAATACCCCTCAGACATGTTTGTCTAGGGCCACGAGTCCAAAAACGACGTCCGTTTCGCTCTACGACACACCGCTTCCGAGATATCGACGAAAACGAAGAATGCTGACTTGGCGAATAAATTTAAGGTCAAGGTCAAAGGTCATCCCTAATACCCTTAAGGCATGTTTGTCTAGGGCAAAGAGTCCGAAATCGCACCTTTTCCGAGATATCGGCGAAAACGAAAAATGCCGACTCAGCAAAATTATTAAGGTCAAGGTCAAACTTTATCGACGAAAAAAATAACGTCCGTTTTGCTCTACAACGCACCATTTCCGAGATATCGACGAAAACGAAAAATGCTGACTCAGCGAGAAAATTTAAGGTCAAGGTCAAAGGTCATCCATGATACCCCTTAGACATGTTTGTATAGGATGATGAGTCCGAAAATAACGTCCGTTCCGCTCTACGAAGCATTTTTTCCGAGATATGCATGAGAACCTCAAGGATGACTCGGCTAAAATCATTTCGAGCCCTAGGTCAAAGGTCGTTTGACGGATCGGCCTCAAAATCCATAGGCTTCTTTCCTGCTGATATATGAACCTCCATGCGAAGTTTCAAAGTCATTGCCATAATACGTTTTGAGTTATCGCGCGGAAACCAGAAACATTGATTTCATCCTCACGGACCTCACGGACCCCGGAGCCGGCTCAAAAACAATAGGCTTCTTCTACACAACATTTCTGACCAACATTATGGTCTCATCAAATACAATGTCAGCGGAGGGTCTTTGGTGAAGATCTACTAAACTTACTGTTCAATGGGGATAACCTAAAAAAATTGAGGCCCATCACGGGGGACTTCCAAACTGAGTTGGAACCGCAGCTGCACGTGATTGAGGTGGAACTATCTCGATCCCATTTTCCAACGCAACAAGCACACTCTTTTGCATTGATGGTTTCCGTGGAATAATCATCGTGAAAGGCCTATTCATAACCAAGCCCATGATACCGTTTAAGAGCTGGGACAAGATCACATGAGTATTTGTCGCTGGTCACAGACTCCATCACGGCTTTGTGGTAGGGGTAGGGAGCATCTATTCCGTCCATCTTTGTTTGGAACGGACCACTTAATGCTCGATATCAATTGCTTCGCATAAATAGGAAAGGTTTTTGGAGTTTGTGTGGTACAATGTTGCATAAACATGACATTCTAGCCATGATTCTGCCATGAAATTTTAGTGTTTTTTCATTATTTTGTAAACATATAAAGCTCAGTAAATGCACTGTAATGGGCCTTGTAAATAGTTATAGTCTCATCAAATACAATGTCAGCGGAGGGTCTTTGGTCAGGATCCACTAAACTTACTGTTCATTGGGGATAACCTCAAAAAATTGGGGCCCATCACACTGAGTTGTACGATTGTATAGTTGCCAGACTAGTTTCAATTATACTGAGTTACGATTGATCACTAGTGATCGCCAATACAAGTTTCGACTGTTGATACGAATGGTATCACGATTGGTTGTACGATCATTGAACGAATGAAAAAGATTGATTGCACTCAGTCGGTACGACCAGTGGCAGCGACCACCGACCTGTCATAACTTCAGTCATAACGATCACCGACCTGTCGTACGCCCAGTCGTTGCGAACAATGACCATGCAGGCTTACGATAATCGCACCGGACGCACGACCCTCCGTGAGATGAGATATAATGACACAAAACTGAATAGGAAACATAATTATATGTAGTTCAGAAGAAATGCTGAAACACTATGTCATGTAAAGTTTTTCCGATGCATTTTTTATCCTCCTTCCGGGAAGCTCTAAATGGGGTGATACCGATCGGAGCTTGGGAGTTTTGTCCATCGACCTTGCTGCGACTAGTTCTTGTTCTCGACCATTCACGACCAGTCATACGTTCCTGTCACGATATGGCCACAATTAAATAACATCGGTTGCAACAAGGTCGTATCGTCATTGTGTCTTGGCATCTACTGTATATGTGCGGAGATTAGTGTGTTCTCGCCATGTTTTTTACCATCGCCCCGATCAAAAATAATATGGAGGCTATTCCATACCATTATACATATCAGTAATGGACGTAAGACCAAAATCCCGATTTATCGCCCAGGTTGAAAATGTAAGGGCCATCAGCTTTAATTTTAGTAACTAACTCTGAAGGGCGAGGGGCAGAAATCTCTGATTGTCTCATTTTCCCTGTGTCTTCTTTGTAGTACCTATCTTGTCCGAAGGCTAAGGATAAATTTGGTGAGATATCCGAAACTCGATTATATTTCTCCAAGAAGAGAAGAATGCTGAAGACAAATATTCAGAGACACGGGTTTTATTACCAATTTCGACGAACAGGTATCATTTACACAAAATATATTCCAAGTATAATTCACTTACACAGCGACCAGGTTTAGACTAGGCCACCGAGTAAATACACTTATTATATGGTTACGCCAGTCCAGGGACAGACTAAGGCTTTACGTTAAGACTCTGTCCTAGTCTCTGCTTCGTCCTGCGCTTGTGTCCATGCGGAGGTCAGAAATCTAGGCTTCTCAAACTGTCGGCATACGGAGGCGGTCGGTGCGGACCCGTCGAGTCGTCGACTCTCGCGGGGGTCATGTCTCTGTTGAGGTTACATATCTACGGGGGCTGCACCATACTTCTGTGGAGGAGGCCTCTTTTTCTTTTAATGCCAGGGGACTGGCTGTCACCGGAGACGTAAGTTGGTTTAAAATATGTTTATTAAATAAGTGAACATTATCACCGAGGTCGAAAATGGAAGTGTCATTGGCCAGCGCGTTGCGCTGGTTTCTTAGTTTGGGTAAAAACATACCCACGGAGGGTCAATATGGGCGGCCTCGGTCCTGCTATCATTTGTTTTAAATATAGTATTATCTCAACAGAAGTATCACAGCACTTCCAAAAATAATATTTCCGATTCTTCCAATGAGGTTTACATTTTGTTCTTGTGAATAAACGCAAATAATCTGAGAGCTTTGCGATATTTTTGGATGATTTACTGTAATATATACGCATGCAGTAGCGCAACAAAAATATTGAGCTAAATTTCTGATATTGGCACAACATCTACAAAAGATAGCCAACTTTTGTAGTTTCCAGCATAAAAATGATAAAGTGTCATGGAAAATATGGTTTTTACACTAGACGCCATAAACTATCAATTTGATCCAAAACAATGGGCAACATTAAAACCATTGATCTATAGATATGTTCTTCTGTGTTTATTATATGGAGAATAATGAGCAATTTAATCCATTAAATTAAGGTTACTAATCCCACAAAATTTCCCATCCCAACATATTCCCGCTGGCCACAAAAATAGTTCTCTCCATTGAAGGTTACTTGACAGACTTGTCAGCTTTAATTTTGGTAACTGAATCTAAGGGGGCGAGGGTCTGTAATATCTGATTGTCTCGTTTTCCCTGTTTTTTTTTTAAATTTGTAGTACCTCCAGTTTTATGTGTCCGAGGGCTAAGGATTAATTTTGGTAAGACATCGGCAGTTATATAGTATTTCTCCAATGAGAGAAGAATGCTGAAGACAAATATTCAGAGACACGGGTTTTATTATCAATTCCGGTGAACAAGTATCATTTACACAAAATATATTTCAAATATGATTCACTTACACAGCGACCAGGTTTGGATTAAGCCACCGAGTGATACACTCGTTATATGGTTAGGCCAGTCCAGGTTCAGACTAAGGCTTTACGTTAAGCCTGTGTCCTAGTGTCGTCTTCGTCCTGCGCTTCTGTCCATGTGGAGGTCAGAAATCCAGGCTTCGGGAGTGGCGTTCCCGATCGGGACTGTCATAGTAATCGTTAGTCTGATGTCTAGAGTGGGGTGCCTGATCGGGACTGTCATAGTGATCGTTAGTCTGATGTCGGGACTGGCGTGCCTGATCGGGACTGTCGTAGCGATCATTAGTCTGATGTCGGGACTGGCGTGCCTGATCGGGACTGTCGTAGCGATCATTAGTCTGATGTCGGAACTGGCGTGCCTGATCGGGACTGTCGTAGCGATCGTTAGTCTGATGTCGGGAGTGGCGTGCCTGATTGGGACTGTCGTAGTGATTGTTAGTCTGATGTCGGGAGTGGCGTGCCCGATTGGGACTGTCGTAGTGATTGTTAGTCTGATGTCGGGAGTGGCATGCCTGATCGGGACTGTCGTAGTGATTGTTAGTCTGATGTCGGGAGTGGCGTGCCCGATTGGGACTGTCGTAGTGATTGTTAGTCTGATGTCGGGAGTGGCATGCCTGATCGGGACTGTCGTAGTGATTGTTAGTCTGATGTCGGGAGTGGCGTGCCCGATTGGGACTGTCGTAGTGATTGTTAGTCTGATGTCGGGAGTGGCATGCCTGATTGGGACTGTCGTAGTGATCGTTAGTCTGATGTCGGGAGTGGCGTGCCCGATTGGGACTGTCGTAATGATTGTTAGTCTGATGTCGGGAGTGGCATGCCTGATTGGGACTGTCGTAGTGATCGTTAGTCTGATGTCGGGAGTGGCATGCCTGATCGGGACTGTCGTAGTGATTGTTAGTCTGATGTCGGGAGTGGCGTGCCTGATCGGGACTGTCGTAGCGATCATTAGTCTGATGTCGGAACTGGCGTGCCTGATCGGGACTGTCGTAGCGATCGTTAGTCTGATGTCGGGAGTGGCGTGCCCGATTGGGACTGTCGTAGTGATTGTTAGTCTGATGTCTGAACTGGCATGCCTGATCGGGACTGTCGTAGTGATTGTTAGTCTGATGTCGGAACTGGCGTGCCCGATTGGGACTGTCCTAGTGATTGTTAGTCTGATGTCGGAACTGGCGTGCCAGATCGGGACTGTCGTAGTGATTGTTAGTCTGATGTCGGAACTGGCGTGCCCGATCGGGACTGTCATAGTGATTGTTAGTCTGATGTCGGAACTGGCGTGCCTGATCGGGACTGTCATAGTAATCGTTAGTTTGATGTCGGGAGTGGCGTGCCCAATCGGGACTGTCGTAGTGATTGTTAGTCTGATGTCGGAACTGGCATGCCTGATCGGGACTGTCGTAGTGATCGTTAGTCTGATGTAGGAACTGGCGTGCTCGATCGGGACTGTCGTAGTGATTGTTAGTCTGATGTCGAAACTGGCATGTCTGATCGGGACTGTCGTAGTGATTGTTAGTCTGATGTCGGAACTGGCGTGCCTGATCGGGACTGTCATAGTGATCGTTAGCCTGATGTCGGGAGTGGCATGCCTGATCTTGACTGTTGTAGTGATCGTTAGTCTGATGTTGGAACTAGCATGCCTGATCGGGACTGTCGTAGCGATCGTTAATCTGATTTCGGAACTGGCATGCCTGATCGGGACTGTCGTAGTGATCGTTAGTCTGATGTCGGAACTGGCGTGCCTGATCGGGACTTTCGTAGCGATCGTTAGTCTGATGTCGGAACTGGCGTGCCAGATCGGGACTGTCATAGTGATTGTTAGTCTGATGTCGGAACTGGCGTGCCTGATCAGGACTGTCGTAGTGATCATTAGTCTGATGTTGGAACTGGCGTGCCTGATCGGGACTATCGTAGTGATCGTTAGTCTGATGTCGGAACTGGCATGCCTGATCGGGACTGTCATAGTAATCGTTAGTCTGATGTCGGGAGTGGCGTGCCTGATCGGGACTGTCATAGTAATCGTTAGTCTGATGTCGGGGGTGGCGTGCCTGATCGGGACTGTCATAGTGATCGTTAGTCTGATGTCGGGACTGGCGTGCCTGATCGGGACTGTCGTAGCGATCATTAGTCTGATGTCGGAACTGGCGTGCCTGATCGGGACTGTCGTAGCGATCGTTAGTCTGATGTCGGGAGTGGCGTGCCTGATTGGGACTGTCGTAGTGATTGTTAGTCTGATGTCTGAACTGGCATGCCTGATCGGGACTGTCGTAGTGATTGTTAGTCTGATGTCGGGAGTGGCGTGCCTGATCGGGACTGTCGTAGCGATCATTAGTCTGATGTCGGAACTGGCGTGCCTGATCGGGACTGTCGTAGCGATCGTTAGTCTGATGTCGGGAGTGGCGTGCCCGATTGGGACTGTCGTAGTGATTGTTAGTCTGATGTCTGAACTGGCATGCCTGATCGGGACTGTCGTAGTGATTGTTAGTCTGATGTCGGAACTGGCGTGCCCGATTGGGACTGTCCTAGTGATTGTTAGTCTGATGTCGGAACTGGCGTGCCAGATCGGGACTGTCGTAGTGATTGTTAGTCTGATGTCGGAACTGGCGTGCCCGATCGGGACTGTCATAGTGATTGTTAGTCTGATGTCGGAACTGGCGTGCCTGATCGGGACTGTCATAGTAATCGTTAGTTTGATGTCGGGAGTGGCGTGCCCAATCGGGACTGTCGTAGTGATTGTTAGTCTGATGTCGGAACTGGCATGCCTGATCGGGACTGTCGTAGTGATCGTTAGTCTGATGTAGGAACTGGCGTGCTCGATCGGGACTGTCGTAGTGATTGTTAGTCTGATGTCGGAACTGGCATGTCTGATCGGGACTGTCGTAGTGATTGTTAGTCTGATGTCGGAACTGGCGTGCCTGATCGGGACTGTCATAGTGATCGTTAGCCTGATGTCGGGAGTGGCATGCCTGATCTTGACTGTTGTAGTAGTCTGATGTTGGAACTAGCATGCCTGATCGGGACTGTCGTAGCGATCGTTAATCTGATTTCGGAACTGGCATGCCTGATCGGGACTGTCGTAGTGATCGTTAGTCTGATGTCGGAACTGGCGTGCCTGATCGGGACTGTCGTAGCGATCGTTAGTCTGATGTCGGAACTGGCGTGCCAGATCGGGACTGTCGTAGTGACTGTTAGTCTGATGTCGGAACTGGCGTGCCTGATCAGGACTGTCGTAGTGATCATTAGTCTGATGTTGGAACTGGCGTGCCTGATCGGGACTATCGTAGTGATCGTTAGTCTGATGTCGGAACTGGCATGCCTGATCGGGACTGTCATAGTAATCGTTAGTCTGATGTCGGGAGTGGCGTGCCTGATCGGGACTGTCATAGTAATCGTTAGTCTGATGTCGGGGGTGGCGTGCCTGATCGGGACTGTCGTAGTGATCGTTAGTCTGATGTCGGGAGTGGCGTGCCTGATCGGGACTGTCATAGTAATCGTTAGTCTGATGTCGGGAGTGGCGTGCCCGATCGGGATTGTCGTAGTGATCGTTAGTCTGATGTCGGAAGTGGCATGCCCGATCGGGACTGTCGTAGTGATTGTTAGTCTGATATCGGAACTGGCGTGCCTGATCGGGACTGTCGTAGTGATTGTTAGTCTGATGTCGGAACTGGCGTGCCTGATCGGGACTGTCGTAGTGATTGTTAGTCTGACGTCGGAACTGGCGTGCCTGATTTGGACTGTCGTAGTGATTGTTAGTCTGATGTCAGGAGTGGCGTGCCCGATCGAGACTGTCTTAGTGACTGTTAGCCTGATGTCGGAACTGGCGTGCCTGATCGGGACTGTAGTAGTGATTGTTTGTCTGATGTCGGGAGTGGCGTGCCTGATCGGGACTGTCATAGTGATCGCTAGTCTGATGTCGGAACTGGCATTCCTGATCGGGACTGTCATAGTGATCCTTAGTCTGACGTCGGGAGTGGTGTTCCCGATCAGGACTGTCGTAGTGATCGCTAGTCTGATGTCGGGAGTGGCCTGCCCGATTGGGACTGTCGTAGTGATTGTTAGTCGTAGCGATCGTTAATCTGATGTCGGAACTGGCATGCCTGATCGGGACTGTCGTAGTGATCGTTAGTCTGATGTCGGAACTGGCGTGCCTGATCGGGACTGTCGTAGCGATCGTTAGTCTGATGTCCGAACTGGCGTGCCAGATCGGGACTGTCGTAGTGATTGTTAGTCTGATGTCGGAACTGGCGTGCCTGATCAGGACTGTCATAGTGATCGTTAGTCTGATGTTGGAACTGGCATGCCTGATCGGGACTATTGTGGTGATCGTTAGTCCGATGTCGGGAGTATTGTATTGATCGTTAGTCTGAGGTCGGGAGTGGTGTGCCCGAACGGGACTGTCGTAGTGATCGTTAGTCTGATGTCGAGAGTGGCGTGCCCGATTGGGACTGTCGTAGTGATCGTTAGTCTGATGTCGGGGTGGCATGCCCGATCGGGACTGTCGTAGTGATCGTTAGTCCGATGTCGGGAGTGGCGTGCCTGATCGGGACTGTCGTAGTGATCGTTAGCCTGATGTCGAGAGTGGCGTGCCCGATCGGGACTGTCGTAGTGATTGTTAGTCTGATATCGGAACTGGCGTGCCTGATCGGGACTGTCGTAGTGATTGTTAGTCTGATGTCGGAACTGGCGTGCCTGATCGGGACTGTCGTAGTGATTGTTAGTCTGACGTCGGAACTGGCGTGCCTGATTTGGACTGTCGTAGTGATTGTTAGTCTGATGTCGGAACTGGCATGCCTGATCGGGACTGTTGTAGTGATTGTTAGTCTGATGTCGGAACTGGCGTGCCTGATTGGGACTGTCGTAGTGATTGTTAGTCTGATGTCGGAACTAGCATGTCTGATCGGGACTGTCGTAGTGATTGTTAGTCTGACGTCGGAACTGGCGTGCCTGATCGGGACTGTCGTAGTGATTGTTAGTCTGATGTCGGAACTGGCATGCCTGATCGGGACTGTCATAATAATCGTTAGTCTGATGTCGGGAGTGGCGTACCCGATCAGGACTGTCCTAGCGATCGTTAGTCTGATGTCGGAAGTGGCATGCCTGATCGGGACTCTCGTAGTGATTGTCAGTCTGATGTCAGGAGTGGCATGCCTGATCGAGACTGTCATAGTGATCATTAGTCTGATGTCGGAACTAGCATGCCTGATTGGGACTGTCGTAGTGATTGTAAGTCTGATCTCGGAACTGGCGTGCCTGATCGGGACTGTCGTAATGATCGTTAGTCTGATGTTGGAACTGGCATGCCTGATCGAGACTGTCGTAGTAATCGTTAGTCTGATGTCGGGAGTGGCAGGCCCAATAAGGACTGTCGTAGTGATTGTTAGTCTGATGTCGGAACTGGCATGCCTGATCGGGACTGTCGTAGTGATTGTTAGTCTGATGTCGGAACTGGCATGCCCGATTGGGACTATCGTAGTGATTGTTAGTCTGATGTCGGAACTGGTGTGCCTAATCGGGACTGTCATAGTGATCGTTAGCCTGATGTCGGGAGTGGCATGCCTGATCTTGACTGTCGTAGTGATCGTTAGTCTGATGTTGGAACTAGCATGCCTGATCGGGACTGTCGTAGCGATCGTTAATCTGATGTCGGAACTGGCATGCATGATCGGGACTGTCGTAGTGATCGTTAGTCTGATGTCGGAACTGGCGTGCCTGATCGGGACTGTCGTAGCGATCGTTAGTCTGATGTCGGAACTGGCGTGCCAGATCGGGACTGTCGTAGTGATTGTTAGTCTGATGTCGGAACTGGCGTGCCTGATCAGGACTGTCGTAGTGATTGTTAGTCTGATGTTGGAACTGGCATGCCTGATCGGGACTATCGTAGTGATCGTTAGTCCGATGTTGGGAGTGGCGTGCCTGATCGGGACTGTCGTAGTGATTGTTAGTCTGATATCGAAACTGGCGTGCCCGATCGGGACTGTCGTAGTGGTCGTTAGTCTGACTTTGGGAGTGGCGTGCCTGATCATTACGTTCATAGTAATCGTTAATCTGATGTCGAGAGTGGCGTGCCCAATCGGGACTGTCGTAGTGATCGTTAGTCTGATGTCAGAAGTGGCGTGCCTGATCGGGACTGTCGTAGTGATCATTAGTCTGATGTCGGGAGTGGCATTTCCGATCGGGACTGTCGTAGTGATCGTTAGTTTGATGTTGGAATTGGCGTGTTAGATCGGGACTGTCGCAGTTATCGTTAGTCTGATGTCGAAACTGGCGTGCCCGATCGGGACTGTCGTAGTGATCATTAGTCTGATTTCGGGAGTGGCGTGCCCAGTCAGGACTGTCGTACTGATGGCTAGTCTGATGTCGAGAGTGGCGTGCCCGATCAGGACTGTCATAGTGATCGTTAGTCTGATGTCGGCAGTGGCGTGCCTGATAAGGACTGTCGTATTGATTGTTAGTCTGATATCGGAACTGGCGTGCTCGATCAGGACTGTCATAGTGATCGTTAGTCTGATGTTGAGAGTGGCGTGTCCGATCGGGACTGTTGTAGTGATCGTTAGTCTGATGTCGAGAATGGCGTGCCCGATCGGGACTGTCGTAGTGATGATTAGTCTGATGTCGATAGTGGCATTTCCGATTGGGACTGTCTTAATGAACATTAGTCTGATGTCGGAACTGGTGTGCCCGATCGGGACTGTCGTAGTGATCATTAGTCTGATGTCGGAACTGGCGTGCCTGATGGGGACTGTCGTAGTGATCGTTAGTCTGATGTTGCCATGGACGTGCCCAATCGGGACTGTCATTATGATCATTAGTCTGATGTTGGAACTGGCGTGCCTGATCGGGACTGTCAGAGTGATCATTAGTCTGATGTTGAGAGTGGCGTGCCTGATCGGGACTGTCATAGTGATCTCTAGTCTGATGTCGGAACTGGCGTGCCTGATCGGGACTGTCGTAGTGATTGTTAGTCTGATGTCAGAACTGGCATGCCCAATCGGGACTGTCATAATGATCATTAGTCTGATGTCGGAGCTGGCGTGCCTGATCGGGACTGTCGTATCGATCGTTAATCTGATGTTGGGAGTGGCGTGCCTGATCGGGACTGTCGTAGTGATTGTTAGTCTGATGTCGGGAGTGGCATGCCCGATCGGGACTGTCGTAGCGATCGTTAATCTGATGTCGGGAGCGGCGTGCCTGATCAGGACTGTCGTAGTGATCGTTAGTCTGATGTCGGGAGTGGCGTACCCGATCGGGACTGTCGTAATGATC
Source organism: Terebella lapidaria (assembly GCA_949152475.1). Lineage (NCBI taxonomy): Eukaryota > Metazoa > Annelida > Polychaeta > Terebellida > Terebellidae > Terebella > Terebella lapidaria. The sequence continues at coordinate 26,687,345 of OX424566.1, read as the reverse complement.
ATTAATCTGATGTCAGGAGTGGCGTGACTGATTGGAACTGTGGTAGTGATCGTTAGTCTGATGTCGGGAGTGGCGTGCTCGATTGGGACTGTTGTAGCGATCGTTAGTCTGATGTCGGTAGTGGCGTGCCCGATCGGGACTGTCGTAGCAATCGTTAGTCTGATGTCGGGAGTGGCGTGCCTGATCGGGACTGTCGTGGTGATCATTACCCTAATGTTGGAAGTAGCATGACTGATTGGAACTGTGGTAGTGATCGTTAGTCTGATGTCGGGAGTGGCGTGCCCGATCGGGACTGTCGTAGCGATCATTAGTCTGATGTCGTGAGTGGCGTGCCCGATCGAGACTGTCATACTGATCGTTAGTCTGATGTCGGGAGTGGCGTCCCTGATCGGGACTGTCATAGTGATCATTAGTCTGATGTCGGAAGTAGCGTGACTGAACGGAACTGTCGTAGTGATCGTTAGTCTGATGTCGGGAGTGGCGTGACTGATTCGAACTGTTGTAGCGATTGTTAGTCTGATGTCGGGAGTGGCGTGCCTGATCGGGACTGTCATAGCGATCGTTAGTCTGATGTCGGGAGTGGCGTGCCCGATCGGGACTGTCATAGCGATCGTTAGTCTGATGCCGGGAGTGGCGTGCCTGATCGGGACTGTCGTAGCGATCGTTAGTCTGATGTCGGGAGTGGCATGCCTGATCGGGACTATTGTCGTCATCATTAGTCTGATGTCGGAAGTAGCGTGACTGATTGGAACTGTGGTAGTGATCGTTAGTCTGATGTCGGGAGTGGCATGCCCGATCGGGACTGTCGTAGCGATCGTTAGTCTGATGTCGGGAGTGGTGTGCCTGATTGGAACTGTGGTAGTGATCGTTAGTCTGATGTCGGGAGTGGCGTGCCTGATTGGGACTGTCGTAGCGATCGTTAGTCTGATGTCGGGAGTGGCGTGCCTGATTGGAACTGTGGTAGTAATCCTTATTCTGATGTCCAGAGTGGCGTGCCCGATCGGGACTGTCGTAGAGATCGTTAGTCTGATGTCGGGAGTGGCGTGCCTGATTGGAACTGTGGTAGTGATCGTTAGTCTGATGTCGGGAGTGGCGTGCCTGATCGGGACTGTCGTAGCGATCGTTAGTCTGATGTCGGGAGTGGCGTGCCTGATTGGAACTGTGGTAGTAATCCTTAGTCTGATGTCCAGAGTGGCGTGCCCGATCGGGACTGTCGTAGAGATCGTTAGTCTGATGTCGGGATTGGCGTACCCGATTGGGATTGTCATAGTGATCGTTAGTCTGATGTCGGAACTGACGTGTCTAATTGGGACTATCGTGATGTCATAATGGGGGTCGTTGACTCTAGTTCGTGTCATGGATCAAAATGTTAGCGAACACGTCGTAGGCGGACATCGGGTGGGTCAGAACGGCGGCGACGTCATAAACAGATGTAGCAACCTCTCTTCCAACGTTTGAGTCGCATGCGGCTGTATTCGACGTTGGCCGGAACACAGCTCAGCGACCCGCAGAAAGGCAACTGTCTCATCGTTCTGTACATCATTCCGGAAACAGGTGACACAGTTTCCGTACGATGTATGGAGTTCTCACTCACTGAGTCGACTTTCGGAAATTTTCATATTCCGGCGGAGAGTTGCGCGGCCGCAGAATCGTCACGCTCGGGGCATCAGATGAAGAATCGAGCATCCGGAACATCCACGGATAGCCTGCCACTCCCTTGGATGATGTGAGATTGGGCATTAATCGTCAACATCAAATTCTCAAAGCTCAGACTGGCATTCGATCCAGGCCACGAGCACCAATGTGATTTATTCTTCGTCGGGTAATAAATACGAATCCTTATCGTCGTATAGAATTCCAATTGCACTATTGGAAATTCGGTATTATCGCCCCATTGTTTTTCCCCTAACATGGCCTTGGCTTTGCTCAAATTGCTGACACAATTGGGTTTTTACCTTCTTAATACTATTCATCTCTTTATACTCACATTTTAAAATAGAAAACGGAGATGTTCCCGATGTGAGGCATGCGTTTGTCAATTTCGTTGAGTTTCTGAGATGAGCAGAAAGTGATCTCAATTGCACTTTGAGTAATTTAAGTCATGGTCGAGAATAAGGTACTTTTGTTCACGATTAATTTTTGCAATGACTTTAAAAAATGTTCTATGGCGAATACCCCAGCATTGAATAAATGACTGATGGTCGTATGTTGAACCCACAAATGTTAAAACGCCCACAAATGTGAAAACCCACAAATGTGAAAACAAATTTTGTAAATCACCCACAAATGTGAAAATATCATTACCCACAAATGTGAAAAAAAAATTTAACCACAAATGTGAAAACGGTTTTTGTCATTTGCCCACAAATGTGAAAATCAAACACAGCATTAGGTTCCACATGAGGAATGTCTTTTATTGTTATGTCTTTTAACGGAACCTTGTTCTGATAACCCATTGCATGGCATTGCGTCCTTCATCCGTCGTCGTCCGTCATACGTCTTACATTTTTATTTTTATCTCGAATTTACGGTCGAATCTTTTCGAAATTTGCGCTAAAATGCCTAAGAATACAGGGAAGCACTTTTCTGAAAGATTTTTTGGGCTACCGGACCTTTGGTCCGATAACCTGTTGGCATCGCGTTGCGTCCGTCGTCCGTCCATCCGTCGTCCGTAAACAATTTTATCTTTAAATTTTTGTAACGAATGTGACTTCGTTAAGTAGCAACCAGGTTAGTACCGTCATAGCATGGTTAGTAGACAAACATCACATCACATATCACATATCATATAATGAATAATAATAGTAATGTTGCCGTTACGTGAGGCCCGAGAACCATGGGAGGGGTCCCCGGAACCACAAGGCTTGGGTGTGTTGTTCGTCCGGCCTTGTTGATCCTTGGGCATCCTGAGCCCATTTCCTTGAAAAATAATTCTACTTCCGGTTTGGTGTAATTTGAAACCACAGGTTAATTTGATACCAAACCACGCCTAGTATATTGCCAATTAGCCCTATGGGTTCGAAAATAATGTCCTTTTTGCTCTACGATCAATCTTTACTGAGATATGAAGGTTTGTTTGGAAAAGTTGGTGATAATAGGGGAAAGTGTAAATTTTTGGCCTTCAAACACACCAAAACGACTAATAACTGATCCTTGGGCATCCTGAGCCCATTTCCTTGAAAAATATTTCTACTTCCGGTTTGGTGTAATTTGACATCACAGGTGTAATCTTATACTAAACCACACCAGTATGTGGCCAATTTGCCCTACGGGTCCGAAAATAACGTCCTTTTTGCTCTACGATCAATATTTACTGAGATATGAAGGTTTTTATGGAAAAATGATGATAATAGGGGAAAGTATTAATTGTGCAATAGGTTTTCAGAACAAAGGTCGGTAACCTAAAAACATTCCTCATGTTGAAGCTAATGTTGTGTCAGATTTTCACATTTGTGGGCAACTGACAAAAATCGTTTTCACATTTGTGGTTGATTTTTTTTTCACATTTGTGGGTGAAGTTTTTTTCACATTTGTGGGTGAAGATTTTCACATTTGTGGGTAGTTGACAAAAAACGTTTTCACATTTGTGGTTGATTTTTTTACATTTGTGGGTGATTTACAAAATTTGTTTTCACATTTGTGAGTTTTCACATTTGTGGGCGTTTTATCATTTGTGGGTTCAACAGTCGTACAACCAAAATTCCTTCTCATCGCAAAAGGTCGAAAATCTAAGGGTCATCAGTTTTGAATTTAGTAACCAAATCCAAGAGACGACGGTTTGCAATCTCTGATTGTCTCGTTTGTTGTGTAAATAACATTTCTGAAGATATCGCTTTCAGAAATTAAAATAGTGAGAGAAAATAGCCACTGTTAGTGAACTCTGAATGTGTATCTACAAATTCTCAACACATACTCTCTTGACTACATACTAAGAAAGGCTTATATTATTTTATAGCTTTTTTATTTTGTCGTACATACATATAAATTGACATCAACAATGATGTGTAAAAATAATAGAGCCATACATTTAAGTATAATGTATAATTACCATACATCTGGTTGATGATCATGTACGCAAGTGAAATATAGATAATTTCAGGAAAATACAGGTTTGATTTATCGATTATTTTTGTGTTGATTTCCATCAATGTACAACGTATCATTATGTAACATAATCTGTATGAATGTAACACTTTTCATCCAAATACCACCTCGTTAGTAATATATCATAGAATTTGAAGTATACAATTATCATTTGAATTGTGTACGAATGATGCTGAGGATGTCAACACAATAGAGAAGACATAAACTATATCTACGGTGGGCAATATATACCATCCCTATTACTCTTATCGGAACACTTCTGACCATAGGCAAATCAATTTACTCCCCTAAAGGTGAAGTGTATCGTCAAGATTACTCAATACTGCGATCTTCGCAATTGTTGACCATCACAAGTCCATGAATGACCGAACGCCCAATTCGCGCCCAAATTAAATGGCTAAGGCGGACACAGATGAACCGCCCGCAGGCAACTGAACTCAACAGCTTCGATCAAATTGAAAACGTTTCCTAAGCATACATTTTGTACTCGCCCAAAAGTTCGAATCGCGATCGATACTATAGCTGGCGTGTAAAAATAGTCACAACTAGTTTTGAATGCGTACAAAACAAAATTTTAATTCTGTACACTGACTTTGACAACTTTAGCAATATAACAGAAAAATTAGCAGTTTTGAACATCAAAAACATGCACATTCGTTCATTGACGAATAACCGGAATCTAAGGTTTTGTTTGACATTCTTTGTTATTAAAAAAAATTATTTTGATGAAAATGACCAAACTTACCCTTCTTTCAGGTATTTTGGAGGTGAAATTACCCATGATTCTACATTTAAGAGAAAATTTGATCCCACATTTCTGTTTTCGAATGCATAATGTCATACTGTTTGAAAGTCTGGAAATCATCGAATAATTTTCAAATTTTATTCCTCTGAGTGGATCGGCCTGGAGCGTACATCCTCAATTAATATCCAGCAATTTGGTAAATTAGAAATCTCGCATATATTAATTTTTGCGCTTTCAAAACTATTTCCTTATACCCTACGTACGGAATGGTTTAAACTGGCATTATCAGTTCTCCAGTTGAAAGTGATCAATAGCTGTCCCAAGAGCAGCTGTACAGTGCAAACGTTATAAATGCGCACATGAGTGTGTCTAAATTTGACATTGAAAATCGTGTTTTGAAATAGTTTTGCACGGAACGGTTCCCGTGCAGTGGTGCAAAATTTACAAAAATAACTACAGTGTAGTTAAAACACACCGCCCAATCACAAAACTCGTATGTGCATAGTATATTAAGTGATGAAACCCCAAATATTCAGTTTGATTATTTTGTGTTGCAAATAATGACAATATAGGGAAATTCTTTGTCTATGTTAGCGAAGGTTTAAACAACCGTGCGTTTTCACGGTATGTTCAAACTCCACTGCAGGGTCATGTGGATGTATTTCGGGGTTGTAACGGCGCTCTATCATCAAATATATGTTAGCTAATTGATTTAGCCTATAACGGATTTCAGAAAAAGATTATTCCACTTTAATTTTCCTTTTTTTTGACTGGTGAGTTGGGCCATAGAAATGTATGGTCAGATGATTCAGATCCCTTCTACGAATAAGTAAATTGAACAGTTTTGTACATAAACTAAAGTAATACTTAATTTATCCATTTTTTGTTCATGCTGTGTGGTGTTCCGTAAAATAATGATGATGGCATATGCATATATATCAGTTACCGTATATAATAGAGAGACAAATATATACATAAGACAAACGTGGCAACAGAGGACGCTTGTTGGTTGAGCAAGTTTTGACACTTGCTGTGTTCATGTTTCTTGGAACAGAACCGTTATATGTCGCGGACAACCAACGAACCTTGCCATTGGGTCACATAGTATGCATATCTGATTCGTAACTCCTCGCGTAACTGGTGCTTCATAATCTAGTCTTGATGGGTTTAAACACATGTTACCCTCTAAACAATCAACCCATCCATCGTAAAATGTCCTATCAATCTCTTCCCACCTGATGCTATCCATGCAATCACGGCGACATCGGTTGTATCGAATGACATCTTTCCATTCTTGGCCAACTAGATGATATCTATTGTAATTATTATATGTTATCCTGTCGATTCTGAAAACAATAATTGCTGAACGAGGCCTAAGCTGAAGGCGGAGTAATCTTTGTCGGATCGATCTAGCTTTGGTCATTGCCACATGATAATCGGTAGCCAGATAGAAACCTCGCCCGTTTGAAAAATCTTGCCAACGTCTCCCTTTTTGGAGCTTTATTCCGTTGCTAATTATGTGCTCAGCAGAATCACGGGTAGTGGCATGATAGAAGACTACAAATTCTTCGTTACTCTTTGGTGGAAACCTGTTGCCATCTCTGGTAATTCTCAAATTTACATTCTCCATATTATAGTAATCAATTGTGTAATCTCTGATGACGGCTACTTCGTCACCACCACACGATTCACAAGTGTGCCTTCTATTAATATTAACATGTAGCCACCTGTTTCTGGTTGTGTGATCCCACAGTGGACGTCCCAGGAATAGGAAGTTGATCCAGGCTTGGGCATTGATGAAAGTGGCGAAGATTTGACGAGCGATGACAGCAGGGACATCCAGCCAGTAGTAAAACCCACATTTCCGAATACCTCTGGCCACAGCGTTGTCGGATTGGACTGAAACGTTGTTCCCCATCTCATCAGATCGCCTTGCAACTCAAGTGATGAATCAGGTGAAATGCCTAATAACAATAACAACAACAACAACAATAATAATAATAATAATAATAATAATAATAATAATAATAATAATAATAATAATAATGGGGTGAGTAATGGGGTAAGTCGAAATCGGATGAAAAGGGTTGCCATGGCAACTGAAACAATGAAAATCACATAATTGGCTATAGCTCCTGTTCTAATAAATATTGATTTTCCCGGCTATTTTTGTATTTTTCTTTGGTCAATTCCCGACCGTATGGTGTATAACCGATGGTTTTCAGACCGAAATTTCCCATTATCGCGTACGGTAAAACAATTGGAGGTCACTATCTTACGACTCTTGAATGTCTTGAGATTGAATGCCATGTTGTGAGGCCAGTTTTCAATCTTTTCAAGCTGTTTTCATCCAGGACATGTATCTTAATAATAGAAACAACTCTGTGAAATTTTATAGCTCAATAGTGAGCGACAAGGTCAAGGTCACATAAAAGGTCAAAATCGAGAAGTTGCTTTAACTCTGTTTATTCTCGTGATTATTTTTCTCTGTTAAGTTTGTACTTTCTATAGTCAATTCCCCATTATTTGCTTTGTGACATATGATCGTTTAATCACAATATATTCCAAGGTCGAATATGTAAGGGTCATCAACTCAAATCACCGATTCGTAATATTTCAAGTGTTAGTAATTCCAAAATCACTGAAGATATTCCATAGAATATTGAAAACAAACTAATCAGTATGAATCTGAGAGAGCTTGCAAAGATCGAGAGGTCAGTATGAGGAATTCAGGTCGTGGTCGAGAATATGGTCAAGATAGAAAAACGGCAAGAAATATACTCTTAATAATAATAATAATAATAATAATAATAATAATAATAATAACACACACTTTAAAAATAAATACCAGTAGTTATGACAAATAGGCTTTATATTAAATACGGGTGTATGCAAAAAAATATTATAATGCAGCATAGGAACAGCATGCACCACATTTTCCCAACATATGGACCAAAACACGACAATCTGTGAAGTATTTACCATGGAACATGAACGGTTTATGCCTACTCGATATTATTCACAAGAGCAGAGTATTATATTTACAAATGAGTATCAACCCGTTATTATCTACCCGTATATAGTTACCGAGATATTCAGTAATTAAGAAAAGCAGTAAGTTCACAAGTCTCTATAGATGTCAATTCATAAAACAGTATCTCCTATACCGACTTGCTTTCCTATACAGAATTCAACATAGTTACTGCCTTCTAATTTGTCACAAAGGACAACTACTGCTGTGCTATTTGACACTATTGAATGCAGAAAAATTAGGCCAAGGGCCAAAGATAGTTTTTTTTTATGTTTTAGATGTTACAATTTTTAATATTTTAGATGTTAGCTAGGTGACTGGTTAAATTCAAGGTCAAGAGAATATTCAGCATACATAATATTAAGCATATATCATGTCCACAGTTGATTGCTAAGCTGTAAATTCAATAATCAGAGAGATATTAGCAATTTTGTGCTATGGTCTTGAAAATGAAGGCAAAGGTCGAATTCAAGGTCATCAAAATATTCAGTGTATATCATTTTCTATATGTCCACAATTGATTCCCAAGCCATACAGTCAATAGAGGAGCAAGATATGAGCCAGTTTGTCCTTGGACCTTGATAATGAGGTCAGAGGTCAAATTCAAGATCACGAGAATATTCAGCATATATCATTTCCTATATGTCCACAATTGATTCCTAAGCTGTAGAGTCGATAATAAGCGAGATATAAGCCATTTTGTGCTCTGACCTTGAAACTGAGGTCAAAGGTCGAATTCAAGGTCATGACAATAATTTCCTAAGCTGTAGAATCGATAATAAGTGAGATATTAGCCATTTTGTCCTGTGACCTTGAAAATGAGGTCAAAGGTCAATTTCAATAATTTGACAATAATTTGCATATATCATTTCCTATATGTTCATAACTGATTTGTAAGCTGTAAAGTCGAAAACAAGCGAGATATTAGCCATATTGTCCTATGACCTTGAAAATGGGGTCAAAGGTCAAATTTAAGGTCATCGGAATATCCAGCATATTTCATTTCCTATATGTCCACAATTGATTCCTATGCTGTAGAGTCGATAATAAGCGAGATATAAGCCATTTTGTGCTCTAACCTTGAAACTGAGGTCAGAGGTCAAATTCAAGGTCACGAGAATATTCAGCATATATCATTTCCTATATGTCCACAATTGATTCCTAGTCTCTAATCTTAATATTAGGTGAGATATTAGACATAATGTGAAGCATAGGAGAATTTAACATGGGAAAGTCCCATTTGGGCCGAGTTTGCGCTTGCGATTCAAGCGCGACGAAATTTATAGACATTATAGGAGTACATATAAGGAGTGTCATGTATCAAAAAGAAAAAAAGTTACTGAACAGATTTCGAGGAAATGGCCGCCATAGTCCAAAATCAGGCATTTTTCGTTGAAAACCGCCTCCATTTTGAAAAAAAAATGCGAAAATCAAACAAATAAAAAATACCTCCTTCTTGAATTATTTTAAAGTATTTTTTGTGCAAAATTTTAGAAAAATTCGCCCTTAAACAAAAAAGATAAAAATGTGGACAACGACGACGACGACGGACGACGGACGCAACGCCATGCCAATAGGTTATCGGACCATAGGGTCGGTAACCTAAAAAAAAAACCCAATCTCTCCTTAGCTGATTTCTCCAAACACAAGCACATAATTGGTTAGATATGATATTGATTTGAACATATTATCATGACCAGGGGCGTGTGCAGGATTTATAGAAAGAGGGGGCACAATTTGATGGCAGGGGGTTTGGGGCCGCTCAAGGCCCCCAGAAGTTAAAGCAATTCGCATGATATCCGATGGACTTTGGATGATGAATGCCACAATCCTTCATTCTGGATTTCAGTTTCCTCCGGTCCCACAGCCAAATATTCAGTATATAATACAATAAATTTTTTTAGTTTTTATTTGCAAGAAATTTGTCTTGCCTGGCGTTCATAAGTGTAGTGATTTTAGCGACTGTAACCGCCCGTCCCTCCCTCGCACTACATTTCCATAGCAACACACGCACTGTTTACATGACTTACATACAGGACACAGCCACTATACGATCACAGACATAAATATTACCAGGACAATGTATACACACAGGTCAGTTCATCCGCACTTCGGCCCCGTCCAATCAGAATATTCGACACCAACACACCGGCCTTGACCTTAACCTAAATACACGGAACCATGCATACACCGCACCCAGATCACGAGGCAAACATGTCAGGACATGCACCGGGGAATCCCACTTTCCCGGTGAGATCAGCACACACAGACCAATCACAACACCGCATACACGAGGCGGGAAAACTTCCTTGTGCTTCCCCTGCGGCCCCGTGCAGTTGAGTTTAGATTTTGAGTCAATGAAGACGTGTTATAGAACACAGAAGATTTTGGCCATAATCGTATAGGAGTGAATGTAAACTGTACTAGTATAAGTGTTATACAAGGACTCTTGCTAAATAAGGATTACACATAGAAGAACTTATTTCGACTGAGAATCATCATCGGACTTAGGTGAGAATGTCGGCCAAATTGTAGCGTGTTTGCGACATTGAACAGTTCCATCGAATAAACTATTAAATTGAACTGCTGGCCTTTTCCTTGCACAACGTCTTGGAATAAGTTTACGGCCTAATACCGGCCTGGTGAACGGTATTCTTCACATCGGTGCCGCCGACCACAATCTGAGCCAGTCTCGGATTATCGACCCTGATTTGACCGGCAGAAATGGCGATGGCTCCACCGCTCGACCCTACGGATGACGAGGTAACGTTCAATCCGAAACCGGCCTTCCGACCTTCCGGCCCCTGCTCAGTTGCCATGAGCGATACAGTCCCGTTGTCACAGGAGCAACAACCGACCGGCCTGTTCGACTCCATTGGCAACCATTCGTCCCTGATATCGTCTTCGCCACCCGCCGACCGGATTGGAGCATTCCTGGACAAAGACCCGCTAGCGCCTTTACATACTGTGAGTGACATTATTAGTGCACACGCAAGGGCGTACGCGGCCACGCCGGCCAAAACGACCCAGAATATAAACGGTGACTTTACCGGCAGAGACTATACACGCTCACGTCAAAGAGCGAATGTGTATGATAGTGTCGACCCAGAATACCCTACGGTGAATGTTCGGCCTGTAACCATAGAAACGTCCATGGTTACACATCCGCCAAGTGACTCTCGGATACGGCAATGGGCTCGTGACACTGACAATGTTACAGAACTGGTACAGCCGAGCGCATATTCGGCGACCCGACCTTTGGCGCCGTCAATGACGCCAGCACGATCGACCCAGTACCAATGGTGTACTCTCGCATACCGACCGAGCCAACGGTGGTAGAGTACATTCGACCCAGCCAGGCGAGTTCGACCACCGGGAGCATCCCGATGACGACCGCTTTCCAGATCGGAACGTCGCCACAACCGCAACGACCCAGTGACGCGATGATGGAACCACGCGCCTCCACCCGACAAGCGCGACCTCAACAACCACCATCTACGTCAAGTCGCCGACTTCGCGACCCCAATATGTTGACCTCCGTCGCGCGCGCCCATGCGCCGACCGCACGCCGACCACCGCTGACTATCGGAGAACAGCCACACGTCATTCCGTCGCAAGACCAAGTTGTGTCTGCCCGGGCAGGAAGTGTTGTGCCCATGATCGGACCACCGATCTCTCAGTCAGTTGGTTACACCACTGGATACGGTGTACCGCCAGTCGGACACCCTGGCGAAGTAAGCGGCGCTCAAAATGGAGTAGCAGCTGTCGGATACTATCACCCCCGCGTCGGCTATGTGAATCCACCAACTGGATATGGTGGCATTCCGACAGATATCGGCTATCATGTTGCACAAAGTGGAGTAGTGTACCATGGTCTGGCCCCAAACGGATCGGTATACCGATGTCCACCACCGGCTGTAATCCCACCCTCAATTGGAGTACCATGGGTACACACGACCCTGCACCACACGACCCTGGCTACGCTCCAGCGCCACCCACCACCTCGCTCGCCGTCTCTGCGACGACCGGGCCGGTCGCCCACGCAAGCACGACCCCGCCAGCTCCGATCGCTACGACCCCAGTTGTTCAGCGGTTCCGGTTACGACCACGCCGACTGTGGTGAGTGTTGACACGCCCGCACCTCAGAGACTCACGTCTGAGCCCCAAACGTTGGCTACGGCTAAAACGGCTCAATGGCGTGCGACCTTCAAAGAGGGCAATCTCACCCAGTACATTCGGAGTTTCGAAAATTTACAGTGGCCTTCACAAACTCCGACCTCAACAAAACAACTACTTTCCGGAGTACGTTACGCGGCCGCGCCGAGGCGCTCGCTCTGAACATCCCGGTGGAGACGCCCTGGGAGGAATTCCGTCAACGGCTTCTGGAGGGCTGGGAGCCCGCGCCCCACCGACAGTCCAAGCAAGACGACTTCCCATTCCTCAAACGAAAACGGAAGGACACGGAACACTACTTGGAACGGCTTCAAGCTCTGGCTGAACAAGTCTTCGATGACGTCACGTCAGAGTCACGGCAGCGAACAGTGATTCATCAACGGCCAACCCGACCCCATTGCCGACAAACTGTGTGTGTTCACTTTCAATAGTTACAGTGACGCACTTACGGCCATCCTCAAGGCTGAGAGTCGCCAACAATGAACAAATAGAGACCGACATCGAGGCACATGTCGTGCCGATATCTCAGCGACCGGATACGCTGACGATAGCCATGTCGATGGTGAACTGTCGTGTGCCATGGGACAGGTAAATCAGTGGGAAACACCTACCCCTGAACAAATTGCGGCCTACTACGACCCCGCTGATAGCGACACTACCGGCTTACAAGGATGTGAGGAACACTCTGTGCCATCATGCTCACGCGAGTGGGTGGCTGAAGCGTTTCAGTGCGTCCTTAGTGACGAAAATGGACTATGTGGAGAGGACGCCATCTACTCCGTCTTGCGAGCTACGGCCCCGGCTAAAGGAGATCGACCCCCACAACCCGGACGACCGGCTGTGTGTTTCTTCTGTAAGAAGCCCGGTCATCGCTGGCTGCGATGTTTTCGGCTCAAAGATGTGCTAGTGCGTAATGGCATGAAACCGCTAGCATTCCGACCCAATGGTCTTGGTACTGACTGAAGGACTGCTCAAGTATTGTCAGTACCTAACCAAACCGGCAAACAAAATCAATCGGCCCCACCAGTGCCTCCGACACAGTCGTCAAACCAGTAGTGGAAGGTGCTGAGGAGCAAGGGCCTTCCAGGAAACAGGACACTGTTACCCGCTCCACACCTGCGGTTGCCATGACGACTAAACCGGTGCAGCTGCCAGTTTCGACCCCACAGCCAGCCCAGCCCACACCTCAGCTCCTTGAAGGGGTGTGTACCAAATGTCAGACTCCGACCCCAGCGCCGGCTCCTTTTCATGAAGGGGTGTCCGCACCGCGTCCACAGAGATCTCCACGGCAACAGCGTCCTCATGAAGGGGTGTCGCCCCCGACCGCTGCCGGTACCGGAACGGACAGCATGTCTGAGGTTGAGTGGATCTCCGACGACGGAGGATTCTACACCTTCCCAAGCAGACCAATACCCAAGTTACCGCCCCTGCACACGCTTTTCAAGCCGCCGCCAGACGACCCCGCGGTCCCGCTCGTCATTAACAACTCCCGAGCTGCAAACAAGTGTTGGAAGTTGTCGGTACGTGTTGGAGACAAAGTGATGAAAGCCGTACTCGACTCTGGAGCACAGATCTCCCTGCTCCGACGCGACCGGCTCCGACACGTCCCCACCGACCAGCGACATTTGCGACCCACATCGGCTACCATTCGTGACGTCAATGGACAGTCAAGCCGAATCGATGGACTGATCGACCTTCCAATACAGGTCGGAACCAACCATATGATTGTGACATTTTGTGTGGCTGATATACATGACGGCATGATACTCGGCATGAACTTCTACCGGCAAACTAATGCTGTAGTGAACTATGGTGTAGGGACAATACAGGTTCACAAAGAAATCCTGTTTGCGCACAAGGACATTGAGGCCAATGTTTTTCGAATGGCCGTGCGCCGAGCCGTTACCGTCCCCGCACGCAGCGAGGCAATTGTGGAACTAGTTCTGACCTCCAAGGTTCGAATTCGCCGACACCCGCGAATCATACAACCATTGACGGCCTTTCCCGAGGACACTGACCTCATCATGGGGAGAACACTAACGACCCTGGATCGGCAATGTGTAAAAGTGACTGTCGTTAATCCAGCAGAAACTGGCATTACACTGACTCGTTCTGACCCCGTTGCAATCGCCAGTCCGATTGAAAGTGTTGTCGGAGCTCTACCAAGACCTGGAGAAGAACCCGGCCCGTCCACGGTGGACGCCAGCCACTACCGCGACCTGCCCCCACATCTACAGGAGATGGTGGATCGTGCCGGACTAGCGCCAGAGCAGCACCGGCATTGCGCTAACCTGGTTCACCAATATCAAGACACCTTCATGCATCCGGACGGACAACTGGGATGAACCCAAGTCGTCCAGCACAGAATCGACACTGGCAACTCGGCCCCGATTTGGCAACGACAACGACGCGTCCCCCAGGCCCAGCAGAGCATCATTGATGAAGAGATCGACAAGATGCTACGCTTGGGGTGCATTGAGCCGTCAGATTCGCCCTGGAGCTCACAGGTGGTGCTCGTGCGCAAAAAGAACGGCCAAGTAAGATTCTGCATCGACTATCGGCTCCTGAATGACGTCACTCGCAAGGATTCATATCCTTTGCCCAACATTCAGGACACTCATGACGCCCTGGCGGGCGCTACATACTTTTCGGCCCTGGACCTGGCCTCTGGTTACTGGCAGGTCGAAGTCGACCCAACCGACAGGCCGAAAACTGCCTTTGCCACAAGGAAAGGACTGTACCAGTTTAAGGTCATGCCATTCGGCCTTAGCAATGCACCGGCAACATTCGAACGGCTAATGGAGACCATACTCCGTGGATACTTGTGGACACGGTGTATGTGCTATCTCGACGACGTGATAGCTTACGGCAGAACATTTGATCAGGCACTCGCAAACCTGGAGGTGGTCCTGGATCGAATCAGATCGGCAGGCTTGAAACTTCAGCCCAAAATAAAATTTTATCTTATCTTATCTAGGCCTACAGAAGTACGACATCCTATATGAACATACGAGCGCTCAATTGGCCACACCAAATATTGGATAAATTTGGCCTGAAATATTCAGATACATTTTTTAGTGATTGAAAGCACGAGCATCCGCCAAAATACCTGCAATTTTTTTTGCAACAAATGCAAGTAAGGCTATCGTTGTAATGATTTCCTTCCCCCTGCCAACTTTTTGAATTTTTGCCATAGAAGTTTAAATTAGGCAGACAATTGCCGTTTGACTCCAAAGTGAAGTATGCCAAGTTATAATACGATACATTTAGCATCGCAAAAATAGGAGGGAAAAGGGGGAGACGAGCTTTTAAAATCAGACTATAGACTCCTGAATGAATTCCCTGTGGCTAGGTATCACTAACAAACGGTAATCACTCTCCAGGTCTAATGGATTGCCTGAAATTTGTGTACTGCTTAGATATTCTAAGGGGTCAACATGATCATAGTAGGGGACCCTCCCATAGATTCCGTGACCATTTTTCCAGACCCATGGTTTGAGGTTTTATTTCAGACATATTAAAAAAACGCCATGATACACTTCAGGAATGTTAAGGCTAACTCTGGCAGAGGGCAAAATCCAAGATGGCTGCCACAAATGTTGAAAATAGCATATCTCTGGTCCTAAACTACATGAAGCTACAGTTCCAGTTTTGGTGGCTAAACATAGGTTTTCAATGCCAAGGAATCCATTCATGATGTTATTTTTAACTTTTGACAAAGGAAAATACAAATTATCAAGGCAAGAATCCAAGGTGGCTGCTGCAGATTGTGAAAATAGCATATCTCTTGGTCACGGAAGCTATGGGAGGGTCCCCTACTATCACATTGTTCAATGTCCAGCCGAAAATATTGGCTGAATTTCTCTAGATCCTGCCGTTGTGGATACATTTTCTGGAATTCCCGCAAAGCACCATGCACTCCAGTTTTTGGATGGGTGGAGCTTGCTTGCCCCTTTCCACGCAACGGCATCAATAGATAGACCCCTACATTCTTCAGGATGGTCTTCATCTGTATCAGGCATGATGATATTGATAGATAAGCCTACTGATTTGATAAACCGTACATGTGTCGAAAACCGAGCAATAGTTTTAGCATACGCAGCGTACATTTCAACCTTCAGAAAAACGGTCGTACTCGGTGTGTGCACAAAAACGCATGGTTTGATAACCTGACGCACGGACGCACGAAAATAAAACGGACGGTCGGCGGCGGTGGGTTTTGGCCTTGATTGTTGCCGACGAATCGTCGCGTCACGGTCGCGTCGTGTAGTATATGACAGTTTTGTGACGTTTTGTCGTGGTACATGCGAGCTTCAACATTTGAAACGGACATTTAGACTACCATAAGTTTGAGGTGCACGAAGTTATAACTGACTGAATGTCTAGAAATATCGATAAACACTTTTTGACCATTGATACTGTTTTGTACGGTAGTGCATTTAGGACATGGAAGAAAAAAATATTAATCCGCCCGGGCGGAATACTAATTCGCCCAGGCGAAATACTAATCCGCCCGAACAAAATAAAGTTTTGTTTGGGCGAAATACTAATCCGCCCAAACCAAGTAGAATTTTGTTCGGGCGAAATACTAATCCGCCCAAACCAAGTAAAATTTTGTTTGGGCGAAATACTAATTCACCCAAACAATATGAAAATTTGTTTGGGCGAATCACTAATCCGCCCAAACCAAAGTAAATGTTTTTCCACTTCTACCAAATTTCTATTTTGTGCAAACAAAAAATTAATTCGCCCGGGCGGATTAGTTTTTCGCCCAAACAAAATTTTACTTGGTTTGGGCGGATTAGTATTTCGCCCAAACCAAGTACATTTTTGTTTGGGCAAAATACTAATCCGCCCGGGCGAATTAATTATTTGTTTGCACAATATAGAAACTTGGGAAAAGTGAAAAAACTTTTACTTTGGTTGCGCCATGACAAAAAAAAAATTAATCCGCCCGGGCGGATTAATATTCTGCCCAGGCGGACTAATAATCTGCCCGGGCGGATTACTAATCTGCCCGGGCAGATTAATAATCTGCCCAGGCGGATTACTAATCTGCCCGGGCGGACTAATAATCTGGCCGGGCGGACTAATAATCTGCCCGGGCAGATATGATACTTGGACCAAAAAATCAATAATAATATGATAATAATAATAATAATAATAATAATAATAATAATAATAATAAAGATTGGGGTGTGTCCGACTTTGGTCGCACTGACCCCATGGTGTAAGTGAGACTGCAGATTATTAGTCTGCCTGGGCAGATTAATTTTTTTTTGTCATGGCGCTTCCATACGGAAGCGCATTTAGGACATGGAAGAAAAAAATATTAATCCGCCCGGGCGGAGTACTAATTCGCCCGGGCGAAATACTAATTCGCCCGAACAAAATAAAGTTTTGTTTGGGCGAAATACTAATCCGCCCAAACCAAGTAAAGTTTTGTATGGACGAAATACTAATCCGCCCAAACCAAGTGAAATTTTGTTTGGGCGAAATACTAATCCGCCCAAACGAAGTAAAGTTTTGTATGGGTGAAATACTAATCTGCCCAAACCAAGTTAAATGTTGTTTGGGCGAAATACTAATCCGCCTGAACCAAGTAAAGTTCTGTTTGGGCGAAATACTAATCCGCCCAAACCAAGTAAACTTTTGTTTGGACGAAATACTAATCCGCCCAGGCGAATTAATTGTTTGTTTGCACAAAATAGAAATTTGGTAAAAGTGAAAAAACTTTTACTCTGGTTTGGGCGGGTTAGTGATTCGCCCAAACAAATTTTTATATTGTTTGGGCGGATTAGTTATTCGCCCAAACAAAACTTTACTTGGTTTGGGCGGATTAGTGATTCGCCCAAACAAATTTTTATATTGTTTGGGCAAATTAGTATTTCGCCCGAACAAAATTTTACTTGGTCTGGGCGGATTAGTATTTCGCCCAAACAAAATTTTACTTGGTTTGGGCGGATTGGTATTTCGCCCAAACAAAATTCTACTTGGTTTGGGCGAATTAGTATTTCGCCCAAACGAAATTTTACTTGGTTTGGGTGGATTGGTATTTCGCCGAAACAAAATATTATTTTATTCGGGCGAATTAGTATTTCGCCCGGGCAGATTACTATTTCGCCCGGGCGGATTAATATGTTTTTCTTCCATGTCCTAAATGCACTACCGTATATTCGGGACATGGAATCCACATGCAGTAGATATACAAGTCCAACAATTTGATGAGGAAAAACATATGTTGTTCCCGTGTATCTTCGTATCTGGTGCAATAGAACGTTAACTTAAACACAAACTGACTGCAACACAATAGAATTGGGCCAGATAACGTTCGGCGGCTAGCTGCAGGGAGTAAAGCCGACGGAAAGACGGCACATCACGGTAGATCAAGGTGGAGCACCGGTGGTAGCCGGCACCAATACGATGTCAACACGGCGAAGGCTGATGTATCCCGGAGGTCTTCCCGGAACAACATTTAGTATCTCGGACCATGCCGGCGTCAACACGGCACTTCACGGTGACAAACACTTTGTAATCCGGCGTATGGCGGTTGTAGCCGGCAGTAACACGATGTCCACACGGTGAATGCCGTTGTATCACGACTGAGCCCCCGTAGAGCCCCGGCGTTTCATGTCATTGATTTTGTGTTGTAAATATATTAAATGCAGATCATGTCTCTTAGTTATCTTCATAACAAATATTTGAACGCCTGATGAAGTGTTTTTTTTTTGGAAATTAAATTTGTTTCACTGCAATAAAAGGTGTTACAAATAGAGAGAAAATATTGCCAAATGATTAGAAAAACAAGAATGTCAATATGAAGGTCTATATATAACCGATTTGAAATTATTATTACCTAATGAATATTTTGAGGGTGATACACTGGGGTTATTTTGGAGAATCTATTTTCGCATTTGGCGGTAGTAGCAAAACCCCAACATTATATTGCCGTAAAAGAAAACTGCGGACGTGTTTCCTCTCGGTATTATACCTACCTCCCCCCCCCCCCCCCCCCATGTACCCTACCTTGGAGTTATTGAATTACGCAAATTTCGCATGTGCGTATGCCGGAGTTATTCACTGGTAAATGGAGTAATAGTGCCACTGTTATTGTTGAAACACTAAGTGCTAGTATTAAAGTTAAAGCGGGGGTACAGTCATTACGAAAATTGTCTTAATTTTGGCTTGTAAAGGATTAAGGCAGTTTTTACACAAAGCCGATGAAACTTCATGAATATGATAATTTTTGGTCAAAACAAACAATAAAGATTGTGTCTTTCATGTGAAAGATTAAAAAATTTCATTGTTTTAGATAGAAAATTTTATTTTTTTACTCACGAGAGAAGGTCCCTAGCAACGGAATTGCTATGGGCAGTATCTAATGGATTTTTGCTATGGGGATGTTCAACTCCACATATTTATGGTATATTTTTCATTGCGACGCCACATAACAATATATATGGTGATAATATACTAGTATATAACGAATCCAGATTCAGCATCCCAATATAAGTAATAGAAATAGTTTTACTGGTGTGACGTCATGGATACTCTTTATAATACTCATTATGATAAATAATTTGAAATAATTCACAACTTTGGAACGGATGGAGATATCAACATGCTGTAAAAACCACACTAATGGCTAAAAACCCACACTCTTATTTCATGTGCCAAAAATAATAAATTTTCTACTTGGATCAGACTCTATACTACTTGTTGTCTCCCCGCAGGGGAGACTTCTTAAACGCTCTCGGAGATTCCCATGTGGGAAATACTCTTCGACTGGGGGAAAAACCTGATTTCGAAGAGAAAGTACATTGAGCGTGTGTTCTACAGAGCTCGACGTAAAACATAGCACCAAGGGTGCTGTAGCTTACCGGCAATCATGTGAATTGCATAGAATACTGAATACATATAAATTGTTACACCGATGTTATATCAATATGTTAAAACATCTTCGTAAATGTTGATAGAAACACATTTTCTGTATGGACTATAATACGAAATCAAGTTACATCTTGGAAAGATTTTTTTTGTTAATGACAAATTTTCACAGATAGTCGATTCAAAGGCAACAAAACTTATACACATCACAAACGTACATAATGATAATCTTATACATGATTTTGAGGAAAACTGTCTGAATAGATTTCGATAAAATGACCACCAAAAGCAAAATTCATCGTTTTTTCGACAAAAAAAGGTCGTTTTGACCTTTCAAGGTCATTGAAGGTCAAATTCAAGGTCACCACTCAAACCGCAATATATGATTTCCCATTTGAATGTGCCAATACTTAGGCTCTATCTTGAAGTGTTCTATGAGATTACTCTGCATATCTCCCATTATGAAGGAAAAATTGGGTGAAATTTTCCAAGTCCAAAAAATTTTCAATGGTAAAAAAAAAATTTTTTTTTTTTTGCTGGAAATGGCTCAAAATGAATAGTGACTTGATTTGGGACAAAAAAAATTCTTTTTGCCGACTCGTCAAAAAATCAAAATGGCCGCCCCACGCAGACCGTTATTTCAAAGGCAACGACATTTATACACATCACAAAGGTACATAAGGAGAATCTTATACATGATTTTGAGGAAAACTGTCTGAATAGATTTCGAGAAAATGACCACCAAAGGCAAAACTCATCGTTTTTTCAACAAAAAAGGTCGTTTTGACCTTTCAAGGTCATTGAAGGTCAAATTCAAGGTCACCACTCAAACCGCAATATATGATTTCCCATTTGAATGTGCCAATACTTAGGCTCTATCTTGATGTTCTATGAGATTACTCTGCATATCTCCCATTATGAAGTAAAAATTGGGTGAAATTTTCCAAGTCCAAAAAAATTTTCAATGGTCCAAAAAAAAATTTTTTTTTTTGCTGGAAATGGCTCAAAACGAATAGTGACTTGATTTGGGACAAAAAAAATTTTTTTCGCCGACCCGTCAAAAAATCAAAATGGCCGCCACACGCAGACCGGCGATTCAAGGGCAACGAAACCTATACATGTCATAGAGGTACATGAGAGGAATGCATTGAAACAAAAATCTCAAAACTGATCAGACAGTTTTTGAGAAAATGGCCACCAAAGTCCAAAGTTGGCAATTTTCCGTCAAAAATGGCCGCCAAATCGGCAAAAACGATTCAATCAAAAAAATTTAAAAAACGTTTTTAGATATTGGCCTAAGGTATATTCTGACAAATTTATGGGGAAATTCATCATGCCAAAAAAAAGTTACAGATCCGGACGGACGACGGACGACGGACGAAAAACCACGATAATAGCTTATCGGTCCAAAGGGCCGGTAAGCTAATAATTCAGTTGATTAATATAATCTAACGAATATTTTCGTCGAAGGGTGCAATTTTTTCACCACTATCGCCAATTTACGTGAACATTAGCGTCTCGGCTGGATTTGAGAATGAATACATAACTACGGTGTGCATTCAATCAATCGGGTATCACTTTTGTCCCTACTTCCGAGCCATCGCTCACTTCTGTCGCTTATTCTTCATGTCAGTGCCAAATTTTCCTTGTTTTGGAGCAGTAAAACTAGCACATTTGTTACGTTCCATTTCCTGACTGCATCTTCACTTCTAACAATCATACGCATTTATTTTTCGCTGCCCCCACAACGAGCTAATTTTCTCTCGCAAAGTGTGGAAGATTGATTACCGTGGTATTTATCGTTGGCAATGTGTAAAAGTAGGAATGGGTTTCGAGTTCAACACCACCGCCTTCAACATTGATATTTCAGTGCTTATAAATATTCCGACGATACTCCAATTCATTGGACACTTCTCATATGGCATATATATTGTCGCATATTTGTACACTATTGACCAAAAACAACTTTACGAATATATTGAATTTTGGGTCAAATAGAAAACGGTGCTGAATTTTATGAACACCTTGCTATTTCCTGCTATTTTTTTTCGATGGGCGTACTCGATCAGGGACTCGATTTTTCTATGGGCGTACTCGATCAGTGTTCATACGAACTATACGGTACCAATTGCTTTCATATCAGTATATTCGTCCTAGACTGGCAGCCAAAGCAAGGTAGCACAACTTTCGTTCACCACCTTTTGTTTATACCTACAACCATTTTATTGGTAAAGAGTATACCTGAACACACCTTTTCAGGGTGGTTGTGGATTTGCAAGTGTGTGCAGGGAACAAATAGGGCGATTTTAGTACATTTTGGCCTTCGCGAATTTTGGCTTCCGTCTTTATTCAGAAAATTCAGTGTCATGCTCTCAAAACTCATCATACAAGGCCAGACTTGGCATCAAAATTTTCAGTAAACCATACTCTTTCAAGAAGTACCACATTTTCATGTATTTCTTATTTCTTTGATAGCGAAAATACAATTATTTGACCATTTCATGTGCAAAAATACAGAAAATTCGATTCAACTGAATATGCAATTAATTCTAAATGTTCAAAAATATAGGTAGGACAAAAATATAGGTATCATGAAACTTCTCCAAAAACATCTTATATATTCCCCCAGAGTAACAAATGTTCAACCATACCTATAGTTCCTACATTCTTGTGAATATATAATATTTAATAATCATATTCCATTTCAACGATTCTACGAACTTAACGAACATTTTACAGTATCTTTTACATGTACAACATTCTTCATAAACTCATTGCACTGATACAGGATGATTATTTGTCGTGTCAACAATGGTCAATGACTAACAGAAACAAATATTCTGTACTTTATTATTGTAGATAATTCCAACATAAACCAGAAATTGTGCTGAATATAGTCAAAGTCAATCATTATCATGAATGTTCTCATCTTGTCTGATATGGGTTCGAGCACTCATCAAGCAGGTTCATCGGGCCGAAGAGCATCTCCTGGCCTTGCATCCACAAGTGGGAAGTCTGACAGACACGGCTGGGACTGGTTTGGTGATAAAAAAAGCATATAAGTTCATCCGCGTCGGTGTACCTGCCACATTCCACTGGTGCTGCTAACATTGGTCGGGCAGTAACAGCAGTTAGCCGGATATTCATCTGATGCTGAAATCTCTTGACGTGTTGTATTAGCGTATCATGTGTTAGAGTCAGCTTCTGTGTCTTCATTGTCATGTGGAACATGTCTGCTCATAGTTCATTCACAGTGCTTATTGTCGGCATTGGGCATTACATCTTGACAACAAACAATTCGACAGGGTTGACATTTAATATGGAATATATCGATTGGGTGGGTAAACTGATGAAATATTATGTCATAGATTCAAATTGATAAGCACCATGAAGTTGTTTCATGATCTGATGTTCAGCCAAGCATGTCACCTGCCAATCAGGCGATTATCGTGCCAATTGACACCACGGAAGTGCACATGGGGTGACTAAATAACTGACCACTGCGATATGGGGTGGTTTTTGTTCTGCTATAAATTATGTGGGTTGGTCAAGTTTATGTGCATATCCCAGGATCTCCTTGACTTGGAGCTACGAAATCGTAAACACAGATTCCTGGAGTAATGGTGCGTCAATTGAGTGCGGCAGTTTGTCACGGAGTGGTTACCATGCGACGTGATGGGCTAAAACAAGCTGAGATAGCGAGGCAAAACAACATTACACAGGGGGAGGTCGGCAAGATCCTGAAGAGGAACGCCGAGACAGGTGTGCCTACTCCTAGATCTGGTGGCCGTACCATGCCAGCCAGGGCCTTGAGAGTACAGTGGCAGAACGCCATATGTGTACGCGTATCCAATACACTAGTGAACAGCCGATTGGTTCGAGCTGGATATCGTGCCAGGAAACCACTAAGGAAACCCCTACTGAGTCAAAGACATCACGAGGGACGTCTGCAACGGGCCAGGGATCACCGCCATTTGGGACCACATCACTGGAAACATGTCATATTTAGTGACGAGGCGAGATTTGAGGTGTACCGTCATGATGGACGCATCCGAGTTCGAAGACGAGTTGAAGAACTTTACCATGAAGCCTGCATACTACCCAGGGTGCAGGCTGGAGGCAGTGGGATAACCATATGGGGAGCTTTCCACGCAGGTGGAAAAATGACCTTGTGATCCTGGTCGGCAATCTGGATCAACACCAGTACATACGTATCCTAGACCAATGTTGCCATTCACTCGAGGGGCCTTCCAGGACAATTTTGTGTACCAGGATGACAATGCTCCTGCACACAGGACTCGTACAGTGGCCACTTTCCTTCAGGATCAGGGGGTTGACCACTTGCCATGGCCAGTTTGTTCACCAGATATGAACCCCATATGAAATTCCAGCTCCCAGAATTTTCAAATTATTTCAATAGCCTGGTTGATGATAGGAAGAACCCAAAACGATTTTTGTCACAAGAGCTATTCCAATGTGCTAGATATCTCATTGATGGATCGGAACTGGCTGTTGCTTTTGGTTGCGAGAATCCTGAGTTCACCCAATCTTCAGTTTCTTGTAGGTTGCATCCCATATGTTCTTCAAACGAAGAGGCAGACTTGTATGATTCTGCATAATGCAGATGCCACAGCAGAGGCATCTGTCTAGGCATCTGTCTCAGGAGGGATCTGTCTCAGGAGAGGCACTAGGTCGTGGGTGGGGTTGGAATATAAGGATCACCCCCACACCCTTGTGCCTCTCCTAAGACAAATGCCTGTGACAGATGCTGCAAACAGGAGTGAAGCAAGTTGTCATCTACTGTAGGGACACTTATGTCCTTGTACTGCTAACACCACCTAGCGGCAGATGAAAAGTCTATGAATGGAAGTAAACAGAAGAAGCCAAGGTGGATACCCGTTGTGCGTCAATAACTACCACAATAAGTATTGAACAACTATGTCACATACCATGCCATCACATGATACAACACGATGAGCCCGTTTTGTGGGTATGGCAAGAAGAGCAGCTCCTGGTCCTCGTACATTAAGCACTAGAATTATCTGATACCTGCACTAGCAGCAGCATATCTGCATTAATAGAATCTGAGATGTAGAAGTGTTTGTTGTCAAGATGTAATGCCCAACTCCGACAATAAGCACTGTGAATGAACTATGAGCAGACATTCAAATGACAATGAAGACACAGAAGCTCACTCTAAAACATGATTCGCTAATACAGCACGTCAAGATATGTCAGCATCAGATGAGTATCTGACTGAATAATGTAATTGCCCAACCGATGTTTGCAGCACCGGTGGAATGTGGCTGGTACACGGGCGAGGATGAATAAATATCGCTGTTTTGTTGATCGCCAAACCAGTCCCAGCAGTGTGTGTCTGACATCTCACCTGTGGATGAAAGGCCAGGAGATGTTATTCAACCGATGAACCTACTACAAACACCACATGCGACGCTCACTGGGATGTGATGCGTTCAGGAATGTTTGAACCCATATCAGACACAACCAGATGAGAACATGGATGATGATGACCATATTTGCACAATTTCTGGTTCATGTTGAATTATCTACAATAACAAAGCACTGAATATTAGTGTCATGGAACATTTGTAGTAAATATCATATATATGAAAGATTTTACGAACAATTGGTATGGTTGAACACTTTTTAGTTTCAGGGATTATATAAGATCATGTTACCTGTATTTTTGGATTTTGGAAATTATTTACATGGTCAGTCAAATCGATTTTATAGAGTTTTGCACATGAAATGGTACTTTTACTATCAACGAGTAAAGAAATACATAAAAATGTAGTATTTTTTTTATAGATTATGTTTTTTTGGAAAATTCTAATACCAAGCCTGACCTTGTATGATGAGTTTTTGCATGGTCACACCGAATTCTCTGATAAAACTGAGCAGGCCGAAAAGTGTCCCTATCACGATATAAGAAACTTGCTATATTTGCTTCCCGCACATAATTAATACACTACAACCACCCTAAAATGATGTATTTGGGATCCCTAAACCCAAAAAACATGGTTGTGGGTATAAACAAGAGGTGGTGAACGAACTCAGAATTTAGAGGAGTTACGGATTTTGGCTGCCAGTCTATCCGGCATGGACATCGTAGGCGCACGGAATTAAATTGAAAACAGTACTAGAAATGATCGCGCTATTGACTTCTGTCATCCGGGGAGATCTGGTGCTTTGCACCAGGTATGATTCTTGTTTTTAGTTTGATTAACCAATATTGGTAATGTAATATCTATGGGACTCAGGTCCACCACTTCAATCGAAACTCACCGGTGCTGCTATACGTTTCATCAGGTCGCCAACACGGCGTTCACATGGTGCATGCCGGAAAGAGTCACAGAGCCGGTGCATCCGGATGTTTTTCACAGTTTAAAATCTTCGGGCTCGACTGACGGTCACATTCTGACTCGTCCCGACGTCAACACGGTGCAGAGGCCGTTCAACCCGATATTCCTCTGGCACACAACTTGATCCACCGGCACCTATTTGGGACTGAAGCTTCAGCATAAAAATTGATTGTTGTTTGAACTACATAATTACGCGATAAAAAATGTGTGTGTGTTTTTCTACAAAAAATATCATCACCGATAAAATTGTGTGTGCGTGTTACAAAATTGACGGAAATCAGCCACGGTAAGGCCGTGTTATGTTAAGACTTTGTTCAGCGTTCGAAAAGGTATCAGGCAGCACGGGATATCAACACACAGACACAATTTTTAACACAAGCCAACATACAACACACGACCCATAAATTCGTGTGTACATTCCAAGTGGAAACCTGCTATATCGACGCCAGCAAAAAGGGAAACACAATGCACAATATATTCGAACGAAAATATCGTTTTCTTGCTCACTAATTATCTGACATTGAAGGCAAGAGAATGTTGAAGTATAACCACGTAGAAATAACGTTAACTGACCAAGATTTCCTGTGTGTGTTAGTATCGAAATTCGTGGAAAAGCTACCCGCACGCTGACGCTAAACAAACTCAACACGGCCTAAGGGGGCCGCCTTGTAAAATACATCAAAATCCCTGTGGGTTCTTATTTGTTCATTCACATTAGGATGAAAACATACAACAGTAGGAGTGCCATGCTGCCGTGTGCTGACGCATACATATATGGCTTGTTTACCCGAACAACATAAACATATGAACTTGAACATAACCTTCATTTTATATGGCAAATCGTAAAATGGTGTATTAACGACGAGATCATCGTCGGATGGAATTTTCCATTTCAGAAGTAGCCACTTATCTCGTTGTACGCCACTTAATACGCAGTTGTTCAAATAACTTCGAATATTTATGTTGAATAAATTTATCTCACAATGTTCGGGTGTTCAGAACAGTCCGTCACGGACAGTAAACTTTGCCATATAAGTACCCATATAAGGCTGATGTCAGACTACGTGTTACCCAATCGCAAACACTTCAAAATTTGTT
Organism: Terebella lapidaria; assembly: GCA_949152475.1. Taxonomy (NCBI): domain Eukaryota; kingdom Metazoa; phylum Annelida; class Polychaeta; order Terebellida; family Terebellidae; genus Terebella; species Terebella lapidaria. The sequence goes on along the minus strand of OX424566.1, from coordinate 26,659,924 downwards.
TTACAATTTAGCGGAACTCGTAAAATGGCTCTCACATACAGGAGCGGATCTAGGATTGTGTGTAGGTGTGGGTGGGGGGAAGGGGGCGGGTGCAGGGGTGAAGATTTGGAGAGGGGACACAAGTCGAACGAAGTGAAGTGATAATGGGCGGCCTGGGGGGTTTCACGTCCCTTAGATTGTTTTTTTGTGTGTGTAATCCAGTGGCTCAGGGGGTGTATGTGTCCCCTAAATTTGACTTCAGATATGTAATTTGGGGCTATTCAGGGAACATATTATTCAGGGTAGACATTTGGTACCCCGGCACTAAGCGAGAAAATTGACATTTATACGGGTCCCCTCGAAGTATTTTTTTCTGTTTTCGCGCAAATTATTAAAGGGGGTATAGTTGGTATTTCGACCACTGCATAAGTTTCAATGGATCAATCATCATATATCATATATCAAATGAAAGGTAATTGAATTATATGTCCAATGATATGCTAATATTGCGGTTGCAGTAAAAATTCATCCCTCTGTAACTAGTTAAATATAACTTTTGTCGCCAACTCTGAACGAATTCTGACCCCTATGGTGGCAGGGCTGAGTTATCCCCTGAAATCTCTCAAATATTCTTCACCCACTAGTATATTTATGTCCACTGGGGGCTTCTAGGTTGGAAAAAGTCATTCAAAGAAAACAATATAGCCACAAACTTCATGGTAACATTTTGTAAAAATGTGTAACCCTGAATTGACATTTCCCGATTTTCACTCAAATTATTTAAGGGGGTATACTTGGTTTCTGGGCCACTACATCTGTTTCAATACTTTGATAAACTTATGTCATAAGCATATAACAGTTAATTGAATTGTCTGTCAAATGATGTGTTTATATTTCAGTTGCTATAAAAATTCAGCTCTTTATAACTAGCTAAATGTAGTTTTTGTCTACATCTCTGAAGGAACTCTGTCCAAGACTCTCATGGTACATCGGTTGAGTTTCGCGTTGATATATCGCTCATCTGAAGGCATATTTGTGTCCATTGAGGTTTCCAAGTTAACGAAAATGGCATAACATGAGCAATATAGCCCGATATAGACCAATATGAACAATATAATACTTTGTAAAGAAGGGTAACTCTGAATTGACCTTTCACAATTTGTACTCAAGGGGCTATACTTTGTTTCTTTGCCGCTTAGGTTCTGAATAAATGCATTATTTAATTCGAAAATGTGGCATACCATTAGAAAGGAAATTTATTCAACTATAAAATGATGTGTTATTTTCTCTGCAATCTTTCTGTAACCAACTATGTATATATTTTTTTCAACATCTCTGTTGGTGGAATTATTTCGTGGCCTTCAGAGAGGATTCTGACATACATCGTTGTGGACACCATTTGATTCATTGACATGTCGAATCTATATAAATCACATGGTTTTTTTTACTGGCAGTATGATGAAACCAAACTAGATATAAAATACTAAGCAGTGAAATTAGTGCATTTGTTAGCATGTTAACAAGTAGGTCACTGGTAGTCTGTTGGCGAGTTCTCTTTGTGGCTTTCGGATAGAGTTTTGATTTATAGTTGCAAAATACACAAGAGGAGATCGCATTCTCTGGGCTTGACCGTCTGATAATAGGATCTTTTCACAAGAGTTTTCACGATTTTGGCGGATTGTTTTGTTCTTGCCATAGTTGTATTGTCATAAGTGGAGGTCATTCGTTCCCTATTTCAATACATTCACCTAATGAACTTAAGCTTTAGTCACAGCAAGAATCAACTGCGCTTAGCCCTCCTGTTTCGAAGTGACAGCGGGTCTACTTTGTTCATTGAAAGTTGTTCCAATATACAACCGTCTTTAGTGGGATATATCGAGAAGTGTCACCTTCTCCACCCTCTATCCACAGAGTTCTTTCAATCTAAGGGGTTGGAGTTCCTATTAAACATAGGATAAGCACGTCTGTGTCTAATGAAGGGTAATAATTCATGTCGTTCCTTTCCTGGTTGCATGCAAAGCATGTGGGATGAGGCGTGCTTCTGCTTCTTCAATCTTTTATCCAGGAGACTGGATGTGGTGAAAGTTACACCAACATCTTGGAGAACACGTCATCACTTTGTCTTCGGATCGACATCAAGTAAAGATGATGTTCAATAGAGTAGGTGGCGTCAATCCTGAGCCCTGACAGTCTGCCCAGAATGGGAATGTCACCGCCTATACCAACCATGGTAGAGAAGAAGCAGAAACGACATCAATAGTTATACTGTCATCAAGCACATGTGTCCTTGTCCTGGGTCTTCTACTGGAAGCTGCTCCACTCCGATGCATGCCTGGTTGCGAGCTGGGATACTTCACCAAAAAGTTCACCACTCGATACATACCACTTCACATTCCTGGGGGAAAACATCCTGAGCTATGTGGTTCAACCTGTAGCACAGCAAGGTTGGACCAAAACATTCAGCGATCAAGGCAGATTCATCATTGTACATCAATCACATCGGGAAAGAGGGGAGCCAAAGGTGGTTGAATCTTTCCGATGCAAAAGCAGAAGATTATTTGTTGAATGTCTTGAAATAGGGAACAGTGTGTACAATTAAAATGACGTTATTTTACGGCAATACCACTGCAGCAAAAGACAGAACAATCCAACAGCTGCCACCAACTTCTTGTGAAACTAATTTCTACATATCACTATCATTATATTACGGTGCCCGTGATAGGACATGATGAAAAAAAAAGCCTACTTCGTTCGCACGAAGTACTAAGTCGTTCCCACGAAGTACTACTTCGTTCGCACGAAGTACTGAGCCGTTCGCACGAAGTACTACTTCGTTCGCACGAAGTACTAAGTAGTAGTAGTAGTAGTAGAGTAGAGTAGTAGAGTTTATTTCCATCAAATCAAATACATTATAATACGGAACTGACAAAGAATATTCAAAGAAATAGTTTCAAATGATGCACATAACGTATAATATATGATTAGAGGAGGGCATGTATAGCCTACTGGCTGCAAGTAAGTCAGTAAGTAAGTAAGTCGTTTGCACGAAGTACTACTTCGTTTGCACGAAGTACTAAGTCGTTTGCACGAAGTACTACTTCGTTTGCACGAAGTACTACTTCGTTTGCACAAGAACTAAGTCGTGTGCACGAAGTATTAAGTCGTTTGCACGAAGTACTGAGTCGTTCGCATGAAATAATAAGTCATTCACATATCCATACATGGTATTCGAACATTGTGATAAGCCTATGAAGTGATTGATCCTGGTGTTACCAATTAACCCTTTAATTACCATAGTCAATTTTCAGGGTGCTCTCTATGTCCTAATCTGGATACCGCTATTTACATTTATTAGTCAACTCATAGAATAATGAATAGTCCATCGATATATACCTCAAATAATAGCAGAAGATTGTATTCAGTAATATCTATTTGATCAAGGTCTTTTTTAGTTTAAAATGACCACATTTTTGCTAGGGGAAGTATGGATGATTTAGAGCGCCATATGGTGCTTATGGAGATATAAGGCACCAAATTTGGAGCACCATGTGGAGCGCCATGTAGGGCTTGTTATTTAATGGGGTAAGATTATGTAGGGGGGTTTGTCAACTATGTAACATTAGTACAGTAGTACTTCGTTCAAACGATGTAGTGATTCGTGCAAACGAAGTAGTACTTCGTGCAAACGACTTAGTACTTCATTCAAACGAAGTACTAATTCGTGCAAACGAAGTAGTACTTCGTGCAAACGACTTAGTAATTCGTGCAAATGACTTAGTACTTCGTGCAAACGAAGTAGTACTTCGTGCGAACGACTTAGTACTTTGTGCAAACGACTTAGTACTTCGTGCGAACGAAGTAGTTTTTTTTCATCATGTCCTATCAGGGGCACCCTATTATATTCAACGCATATACAAGTGCTAACATCAGATTATATATTTCAGTATGTCACGTTTGACTAGGGGTGGAATGGCAAGTACTCAGAATCGCAGCAACAAACCACAAATTTAATAATATGACATTTATTACAACACGAGATATTAATGTATTACGTATGTGTAATCACTCACACATTCACGCACACATCCATACAGTCTCTGGTGTGTGGTTTCACAAGGTAAGTTAACGGGTTCCACGACACGACGACAGGGAGAATCCCACGACGAAACGACGACAGTCGAAGTGGTGACGACGAAGACTACACAGTCCACAGCCGAGGCGCTGGCGACGACGACACAGCGAGGTGGCAACAACGTAGATACAGCTCACGGCTAGGTGGTAACGGCGGTGACACAGCACACAGCAAGGGTGGTGGCGAAGATACAGCACACAGCGAAGTGGCAACAGCACGTGGCGAGGTCAGCTAAACAACACGTAGCTTAGCCGCGGCAACGACTCGGCACACAGCGAGGTGGCAACGTTCTACAGGGCTGGGCAACTCATGACAGCACACGGTTGTCAAACAGGCAGACGCACACACATACAGGCGGACCGGCACGGTCAACTCTAACAGTGAAAGGTCACTACAATAAAAGGAAAAAACATTTGTAGTAAACGATTATACTGGGCAATAACCTAACCCTAGCACATACACATGCACACTACTTACTTGTCTCCCGACAGTTTTCAAACAGCGATATACGTAGCTACATTTCAGTAATACAAAGAATCTACTTCTGCAAACAAAGCAGGTTAGCTGGCGTACGTCCCGGCTGTCAAGCCCGCTCCTGGTCAACTGTACAGATTGTTGAGTCAAGATGAGTTGAGTTGAGTTGAGTTGAGATGGGGGCACCATAACAAGATGATATGCCCCCATAACTGTAAAAAAGAAAGGTAATGAGTACCTAAAGAGGAAACTCATGAGCTTGACACAGACATACCGTATAAAATTGAGAAACAATTCAGGACACAAGCGACGAATGTACAGACAAATAAAGATAAATTTTTCAGACATACGACGAATTATTGCAATATTACAATATTCACCATATATTAATTCATTCATGTTCACAATTGATTCCCAAGCCGATTATAAGCGAGATATTAGCCATTTTGTGCTCTGACCTTGAAAATGAGGTCAAAGGTCAAATTCAAGGTCATGACAATAATCAGCGTATATCATTTCCTATATGTCCACAATTGATTCCTAGGCTGTAAAGTCGACAATAAGCGAGCTATTAGCCATTTTGTGCTCTGACCTTGAAAATGAGGTCGAAGGTCAAATTCAAGGTCATGACAATAATCATTTCCTATGTGTCCACAATTGATTCCTAGTCTCTAATCTCAATATTAAGTGAGATCTTAGGCATAATTTGTCCCATTATAAAGCATAGGAGAATTTTTAACATGAGGAAGTCCTATTTAGGGCCCGTCGAGAAAATGAAAATGGCCAATACACGCAGACGGGCGATTCAGGGGCAGAGGTATGTGGGAGCAATCTTTTGAAATAAAAATCTCAAAACTGTCTGAACAGTTTTTGAGAAAATGGCCGTCAAAGTCAGAAATTGGCGGATTTTCGGCCAAAATGGCCGCCATTTTGAGAAAAAGACGAAAATCAAAAAACAAAAAAATAACCCCCTCTTGAAATATTTTTAGGTATTTTTGTGCAAGATTTCAGAAAGATCCGATCGTAAACTTCAAAGGTAAAAATGTGGACGGACGACGCCGACGACGACGGACGACGGACGCAACGCCATGCCAATAGGTTATCGGACCATAGGTCCGGAAACCTAAAAAAGGCAAACTGTTAATTAAAAAATGTGAACTTGGCGGAGATAAGCCACCGTAGTATACTATTACCGGTAGATCATTTTAACATATACCAGTTTATCGACTTTGATCGATATACATTTAATTATGTAATTACATCACAATACATTACAGCTCAATCATGCCTCAAACGTGGATGACTATAATATTATTACTGGCAATTCATAATGAACTTTTGTTGGTTCCCCTGATCTGAGCTCTTGTTATCATTTATGAAAGCAACATGATTAATACTAGCTGTTAGGTACTACAAGTATTTGTATTAAAAAAAACTATGTCCATGTCTCTTGGTTGTATGGTATATCACGGCAAACATCCCAACTGCTGTGTAATTGTTATGCACAAATCACTACACCGATCCATCTTTTTCTGTTCACTATATTTTGTTTCAATCACTGCAAATTTGTTGTCAGTTTTTATTTTGACTGCAGGTCCGTGGTCATACGCCCTTCGTGCTCTAATGTTGCCGATTTCGAGCGCGTGTTGAACCCACAAATGTTAAAACGCCCACAAATGTGAAAACCCACAAATGTGAAAACAAATTTTGTAAATCACCCACAAATGTGAAAATATCATTACCCACAAATGTGAAAAAAAATCCACCCACAAATGTGAAAGAAAAATTTAACCACAAATGTGAAAACGGTTTTTGTCATTTGCCCACAAATGTGAAAATCAAACACAGCATTATTGTCCTATACATTACATCCATAATACTACACGGGTAACTCCTAACAGCCTACTTAAATTAGGCTCCACCATAGAGAAACCTCTCATATGGGGAAGAATAAAGAATGACCCCTCCCTTGCTGCCACCAGGGGCAGCACCGTAGCCACTTCCTCCATTCCCAATTCTCCTATTGGAGGAAGCAGACCTACTTATGCCTACTCTATATTTCTGTTTAATTTTATTGCTTGGATCGTTCCACCTCTGTGGAAACTCGGCAGGAAAGGACTCTTAGTCGTTAGGGGTGTCCTTTTTAACACGTTGACGGTAGTCCACGACCAGGTTTTCCTGTTTGAGTGAGCTGAGCTGACCATGCCCACGCGTGTGTGTGGCCGGTGCCACGTGTTCTTACCAGCTTAGACTCACAGGAATTTTGTCATAATTTTGATTGTAATGTCATGTTTGTCCCTCCCTCTCCCCCACCTGTGTGTGCGGCTCTGGCCCCGTCAGGTGTGGTGGGTGATGTGGTGGGCCGCTCTCTGCTTTCGGCATTGCGCCCTCAGCTTTTGAGTGTTCGGAGTCTGTTAGATTTTCCAGCTAGCCTGGTTAATCATTTTCTCTCCATTCACTCCGAGCGTCGTGTTTCCGAGTCCATGCCTTGCGTGGGCGCTCGGAGCCCGGGTCCCAGGAACACTCCGTCCGTTCCCATGCTCTCATCTGTCACGCTCATGTCAGATGACGGTGCTCGGGTCCCGGTCGGGACCCGGGTCCCGGTGGGATTACGGCTCCGGGTTCCGAGTCACTGTCAGCTATACAGCTACACGTTGGCGCCCGGGTCCCGGGCCCCGCTCGGGACCCGGGTTCCGATGGGAACCCGGGTTCCGATAGGAACACGACTCTCGTTAAGGTATCAGATGTTGATAGACCATGCTTGCGTCTTCCTCGGCATTCCGCTATCAGCTCAGGCTTGTCCCTCGATACCACGGCGTTGCTTCTATGCCCACCTCGGGCATTAGTAACTGACGCTAGTGGTTTGGTCGAGTTAGAAACAGGGCTAGTTCGGCTCCCGGCCCCTGTCGGGGCCCGGGATCCGGGTTCCCATCGGATCCCAGGATCCGACCAGCCTCCGTTTTCTATTCGGACTAATGGCTTCAATGCTAGCAGTGAGTGCTCGCCTCATCTTCCACCGCATCTGACTGCCTCAGGGCGCGATGTTTCGGTGAAAGTGGGGGGGGGGGGGGAGGAGGTTATGATGATATGTCTAATTCTCACTCTCTCTTCCAGTCGATATCCCAGCGCAGCAGGCCTTCCCCGCCGCCGATCCAGCGGATAGCCTCGCCACCAGACAGCTCCCTTGGGATGCCCTCTACGGACCCTGCCACAGCGGGTCGCTCTTTAGCGACGTCCGGGCCTTCGGGCCAGACTGCGGGTTGCTCTTTAGCGACGTCCAGGCCTTCGGGCCAACCTCTCACGACTGTCTTTGCGGGCCGCTCTTCAGCGGAGTCCGGGCCTTCGGGCCACCCTTCGGCAGTGCGTGTGTCGGGCCGCTCTTCAGCGGAGTCCGTTATGTTACCTTCACCTGCCTCCTCCGCGCCTCAGGATTTTCGGCAGTTGGAACTAGACATCTCCTCTCGCATGTCAGCACAAATGCAAGCGATGTTCTCGCAGCTCTCGACTCAGGTGCAGCACAGCCTCCTCCAGTGTCATCCCCCGACTGCTCCTCCTCCTGGATTCTTGCCTCTCGCAGGCCGTGCGAGCGAGGCCACCTGTGGACTATCCACGCCTCTGCAGCGGACCCAGTCCCTACAGTCACCAGGCCTCTTACCCCCGGACCAGCTCTTAGCCACTCCGGCTCAGGTTGTCGGCCCTACTCCAGGATCTTCCCGTGGAGTCACCCCGGCTCAGATGCTCCAGGTGCTGCCCTCTTCCGGCTTCGTTCCCTCGGCTTCACGGAAACGTCGCTGTCCCGACCCGGAGTCCGACTCGGAAAAAGAGGACGAAGAAGAGGATATGGACTCCGCGTCCATACATCCTTCCCTGGTAGACAAACGTGGCTCCTCTCAGGATCTCCAGTTCTGGGAGAAGTTGGTTCTCACGCGTGCGTGTCTCGGTTCCCAGTTTCCGCCAGAGCCTCCGACGGAAACCTCCTCGTCAGTGGAACCAGTTTCTTGTGGCCAGCCAGTACCGCCATCAAGTTCACGCCAGCAACTGCCTTTCAGCCGCAGCGTACGCCAGGCGTTCGAGGTTCGTCGCCAAGCCTCCATCAAGGCCAAGGGAGACAAGATAAAGAAAGCTCTCCTCTTCATACTTGCCTTCCCACAAGGACTTCACGGAGAAGCCGTCGGAGCCTTCCAAGAAGACTCTTCAGTATATGTCGGCCCCCTCGAAGATCTCGGTGACCCCTGCCCAGGTAGCAGATGTTCAACAGTTGATTCGTTCAGCTGTTCTCATCGGCTCCACCCAGGACTGGCTTTTAGCCGCCGCGCGGGATCTCCTCGAGAACCTGGCCCAGCAAGCCTCTGCTGGACCCGTCCCCCAAGCTGCCCTTCAGGATCAGATCTCCACCGCTATCGGATTTCTGTCCAGCGCGGGCTTGTCTATCCAGGACCGCCTACACCAGCTCTCTTACGGCGCGTTCACCATGGAGCAGTGGCGACGGGACGCCTTCCTCAGGTCCCTGACTTTCAAGCCGTCCCTGGATTTGAAATCCCGACTATGTTCTGCCCCCATGCTGCTGTCCTGCGCACAGGAGGCGCTCACGGACCAGGCCGCCAACTCCCTGTTCCACGGAGAGGATGGTGCTCTTTCAGCCGAGGAACGGCAAGTGTCGGACCGCTTCCAGTCGGCCAATGCCCAGCTGGTCTCCGAACTGCTTGCCAAGCAGAAGGCTTGGAAGCCACGGCCGCAGCCACAGACCGCTTCTTCTTCAAAGCCCAAGAAACAGAGGAAGAAGCAGCCCTTTTCAGGAGCCCCTGCCTCTACAACCAAGCGTGGTGGTCGCCACTCCGGGTCCAGCCGCCGCGGCAAGTCTAAGGGCGGAGCAGGGGCGTCCAGGCCCAGTCACGACAGTAAGTACCAGTGCCAGGGAACTTTCCGAGTACCACGCGTCACCAATGGCGACTCCCGCTCATTTTGGTCACGTAGAACCGCCAGTCGGCGGGCGCTTAAATCTCTTTTGGCCCATTTGGCAAGAGATGGGTGCCAGCCCTTGGATCTGGGGGGGGGGGGGGTACTCCGGAAGGGATTCCAGATTCAGTTCATAACTCAACCTGCATTATCCCCCATCCCCAAGTCATTCACTCTGCCGTCGGCTCCGGCGAAGCGAACAGCCTTGGATGTAGAGATAAAAAAATTGATCGCGAAAGGGGCAGTAGAACCTGCAGATCCGCGGACTCCGGGTTTCTACAGTATCGTGTTCGTGGTTCCAAAGAGTTCCGGCGGTTGTCGCCCAGTTATAGACTTGTCGCCTCTGAATCCGTTCGTGCAGACTCCAAAGTTCGTTATGGAGACGCCCGAGTTCATTCGGTTAGCGCTTCCAGAGAATGCATGGGCGATCTCGCTGGATCTGAAGGATGCCTTCTTCCACATTCCGATACACTCAGCCTCGCGAAAGTATCTGAGGTTCGCTTTCCGGGGTCGTGTGTGGCAGTTCTGTGCTCTACCATTCGGCCAGTCACCTTCTCCTTGGATATTCACCATGGTGGTGAGGGAGGTCCAGAGCCTGGCCCACCAGCGGGGATTGTTCCTTCATCAATACCTCGACGACTGGCTCCTACGCAGTCAGTCTCGGGACACGTTGTTGGAGCACCGCGATTGGTTGATCAATACGTGTCAGATAATGGGCCTAGTGATCAATTTCGAGAAATCAGAGCTCGTTCCATCTCGAGATTTCGTGTTCCTGGGCTACAGGTTTGTGACCACGTCAGGCATGGTCTTCCCACCTCAGGACAGAATTTCCAAATTGCGCCCTATTCTAGCCTCCTTCCTGGCTCATCCGTGTCAGTCGGCAGCCACCTGGCAGTCTCTGCTAGGCCTGTTGGTGGCAACGGAGAAGCTGGTACCTTTGGGTCGCTTACATATGCGAGAACTGCAGCATTGCCTGAGTTTGGGTTGGTGTCAAGCTACAGACCCCGACTCTACGATGGTAATGTTGTCTCCAGCGGCTCGCGAGTGCGTGCAGTGGTGGATTCAAATCAGAAACCTGTCACAAGGTTCTCCCTTCCGTCTGCCGCTGCCATCCAAGCATCTGTTTACGGATGCCAGCACGGAGGGCTGGGGCGCCCACTTGGACTTCCAAGAGATTTTGGGCTTGTGGAGCGACCATTATTTGTCTTGGCACATCAATGCTCTCGAGTTGGAAGCTGTATCTAGGGCCCTGGCCAATTGGGTATCCGAGTTAGCAGGACACTCAGTTTTGGTTGCCACGGACAAATCAACGGTCGTGGCCTACATCAACAAGCAAGGAGGCACTCGTTCCTTGACACTCAGTCGTCAGGTGTCGGCCTTGCTACGGTGATGCAACGCCCAATCGATTATGCTCCGTGCCCGTCAGATTCCCGGCCGTCTCAATGTCTTGGCGGACATGCTGTCTCGGCGGGGTCAGGTACAGCCTACCGAATGGACCTTGTCTCCAGCGGTCTTTCGACAGTTATGTACCCTTTGGGATCGACCTCATGTGGACCTGTTTGCCACTCGTTGGAACAACAGGCTCCCCACCTTTGTGTTGCCAATCTCAGACCCCCTGGCTTGGGGTGTGGATGCTCTGTCTATGGACTGGGAAGGCCTGTATGCATATGCTTACCCCCCAGCCATTCTGATTCCGCAAGTGATTGCCAAGGTTCGAGCACAACAATGTCGGATCCTGCTTATTGTGCCTCTACAACCCGAGAAGTCGTGGTTCCCAGAGCTTCTAGATCTCCTTGTCGATGTTCCGAGGCCGTTGCCTCTGTGAGGAGATCTACTGAGGCAGCCATGGTCTCCGGTGTTTCACCAGAACACACGCCAGCTGGCCCTTCACGCGTGGATGTTGTCCAGCGATCCTTCCGCGCAAAGGGATTTTCTGAGGAAGTGTCCTCTTGGCTCGCACGACCAAATAGAAGGTCTTCTTTGGCGGTCTACGAGTCGAAATGGGTCGTCTTCAGTGCTTGGTGTGAGCGCAGGCAGACTGATCCTTTCACGGCCAATGCCCCTTTAATAGCTGAATTTCTGATGTTAAAATTCTCTGAAGGTCGGGTGCCGTCTACCCTTGCAGGCTACAGAACGGCTATTGCTAAGACGCTTTTGCCGCGACAAGGTGTGGACTACGGGACCGATCATGCCTTGACTTTATTGCTCAAGAACTTCGAGGTAGATCGTCCCGTGGCGCGAAACCCCACTCCTGAGTTGGACTTGTCGTTGGTCTTGAACCGTCTGGCATCAGCCCCGTTCGAGCCCCTGGCTTCGGTGCCCCTCAAGTTAGTCACTTGGAAAACGGTTTTTCTCCTTGCCCTAGCCTCTGGCAGGCGTCGAGGTGAGATCCATGCTTTGGATGCGTCAAAGGGCCTCTTCGATTCGCCTCTTCCTATTCCAGTTTACCAAAATTTTCCCTTCGATTCTCACGGAAGACGTTATTCTGGAAGAGGAAGACCTCTGCCGCTCTACCAGCTCGGAGGCTGGTTTACGGTAGATCTTCTGAGTTTTGCAATATGGCGGGGGGCTGAATTGCAAATGGCGGCCGAAATGGTGCTCCCTCAGTTATCGTCGAAATATAACAGAATGTTTATTTTATGCGCGGAGTCAATACCGTTTGGAAATTTGTAGTGTTTGATGAATATTTACGCCATATCACATCATTTTCTAATTTTAATTCCCTGCTGAAAATGGCAGGACACATTCGATTCAAAACCATCTTCCGTCTTCTTGGTAGGCATCTACCTCTTCCAGAATATTACCAATCGAACAGGCCCTAAGATTAGCTGGAAGGAGAACTATGCTCAGGTCAGACTGGGCGTTCTCCCGTCTTTTCTCTCGAAAACCCAGCTCTCTACGGCCCCTCCATTGGCGATTGTGATCCCTGCTCTCGATGCCTCTCTTGGCACGGACTTGGAGAGTGACGCGAAGCTCTGTCCCGTACGTGCGTTGCGCTTTTATCTTGACAAGACCAAGGGTTTTCGACAAGGCAAAAAGCTTCTCTTCGTCTCTTATCTGAAAAGCTTCAAGAACGATATTCGCTCCCCGACTATCTCTTCTTGGATTAAGAAATGCATTCGACTCTGTTACGATCTCGGCGATCAGCCGACTGATTGTTCTTTTCGGGTACGGGCGCATGACGTACGGGCCATGGCTGCGTCATTGGCTTATATTGGTAATACACCACTATCTCAGGTTATGAGTGCATGTTCTTGGTCTTGCCATAACACGTTTACTTCTCATTATCTCAGAGACATAGCCTGGACGTCTGAGGACGGGTTGCACCTGGGTTCGATCTTCGCCAGCCAGCACGTCATCCTCGGTCGCACATCAAGCTAATTGAGGATTTTGGTGTCCTTTTTGCTCCACTGTGAGCTTTTGTTTTTCCGTTATGCTGTCAAAAACTGAAAAACTATATAAAAAAAAAACCAACGAAAACCACACAAAAACATCAAGGATTGTTCGGACTATGTGTCGATTCAGTTGATCCGGATGGATTCCTTAGTTCTGTGGATATTAGTGCAAAGGATTATGAACTTTATATACTCAGTTGGTTATATTGTTCAGAGAAGATTCCCACATTCTCCTAATTTAAGTACCATTGTTACCTTGGACTTGGATTGATTTGACTCTTGCACGCACGGCGTGAGTGAGTGGATACCATGGAATGGAAATTCAAGTCTGGTGGAAGTGAAGAGGATTCGGAACTGAAGCTTTCTTCACAAGGTATGTTGCACTAATATTTATATATTTTTATATATATATAATGAAAGAATGATACTATCCGGGTAGACTTCTAGGGACGGGTTCAAATCCCACCTCCAATGTCTATTCTGAATTTTACCCGTGTAGTATTATGGAGGTAATGTATAGGACAATAATTCGTCGTTTTAAAGGTTAAAACTAGTATTATTTACTATACTTACCTCCATAATACTACCAAAGTGCCAACCCAACCTACCCCGTTTCCTTGGGAATGGAGGAAGTGGCTACGGTGCTGCCCCTGGTGGCAGCAAGGGAGGGGTCATTCTTTATTCTTCCCCATATGAGAGGTTTCTCTATGGGGGAGCCTAATTTAAGTAGGCTGTTAGGAGTTACCCGTGTAGTATTATGGAGGTAAGTATAGTAAATAATACTAGTTTTAACCTTTAAAATGACGAATTAGGTTCCACATGAGAATGTCTTTTATTGTTATGTCTTTTTACGGAACCTTGTTCTGATAACCCATTGCATGGCATTGCGTCCTTCATCCGTCGTCGTCCGTCATACGTCTTACATTTTTATTTTTATCTCGAATTTACGGTCGAATCTTTTCGAAATTTGCGCTAAAATGCCTAAGAATACAGGGAAGCACTTTTCTGAAATATTTTTTGGGCTACCGGACCTTTGGTCCGATAACCTATTGGCATCGCGTTGCGTCCATCGTCCATCCATCCGTCGTCCGTCGTCCGTAAACAATTTTATCTTTAAATTTTTGTAACGAATGTGACTTCGTTAAGTAGCAACCAGGTTAGTACCGTCATAGCATGGTTAGTAGACAAACATCACATCACATATCACACATCATATAATGAATAATAATAGTAATGTTGCCGTTACGTGAGGCCTGAGAACCATGGGAGGGGTCCCCGGAACCACAACGCTTGGGCATGTTGTTCGTCCGGCCTTGTTGATCCTTGGGCATCCTGAGCCCATTTCCTTGAAAAATAATTCTACTTCCGGTTTGGTGTCATTTGACACCACAGGTGTAATCTGATACCAAACCACACCTAGTATAATGCCAATTAGCCCTACGGGTTCGAAAATAATGTCCTTTTTGCTCTACGATCAATATTTACTGAGATACGGAGGTTTTTATGGAAAAGTGGGTGATAATAGGGGAAAGTGTAAATTTTTGGCCTTCAAACACACCAAAACGGCCTAATAACTGATCCTTGGGCATCCTGAGCCCATTTCCTTGAAAAATATTTCTACTTCCGGTTTGGTGTAATTTGACGTCACAGGTGTAATTTGATACCAAACCACGCCTAGTATATTGCCAATTAGCCCTATGGGTTCGAAAATAATGTCCTTTTTGCTCTACGATCAATCTTTACTGAGATATGAAGGTTTTTATGGAAAAGTGGGTGATAATAGGGGAAAGTGTAAATTTTTGCCCTTCAAACACACCAAAACGGCCTAATAACTGATCCTTGGGCATCCTGAGCCCATTTCCTTGAAAAATATTTCTACTTCCGGTTTGGTGTAATTTGACATCACAGGTGTAATTTGATACCAAACCACGCCTAGTATATTGCCAATTAGCCCTATGGGTTCGAAAATAATGTCCTTTTTGCTCTACGATCAATATTTACTGAGATATGAAGGTTTTTATGGAAAAATGATGATAATAGGGTAAAGTATTAATTGTGTAATAGGTTTTCAGAACAAAGGTCGGTAACCTAAAAACATTCCTCATGTTGAAGCTAATGTTGTGTCAGATTTTCACATTTGTGGGCAATTGACAAAAATCGTTTTCACATTTGTGGTTGATTTTTTTTTTCACATTTGTGGGTGAAGTTTTTTTCACATTTGTGGGTGAAGATTTTCACATTTGTGGGTAGTTGACAAAAAACGTTTTCACATTTGTGGTTGATTTTTTTACATTTGTGGGTGATTTACAAAATTTGTTTTCACATTTGTGGGTTTTCACATTTGTGGGCGTTTTAACATTTGTGGGTTCAACAAGCGCGCCAACTCATCGACTCCGATGTTATGGTGACTGATTTTTACCAATATCTTGTTGATTACGATTTCGATGGCGACGATGACAATTATGATCAAAACCCGATAAATCATTCAATCACAGAGACTCAATATTACGACACTGATGAGATAAATAATTATGAACCAAATATGTATGAAAACTCGGTTCTACATATCATATCCACAGTCTACCGAGCAAATACGATCAACTTCGCTCGATGATCTCTCTGATGAAAGAATCTGGTGTGAACATTGACTTTATATTGTTATGCGAGACGTTTTTGAACGAGGTAAATTGCAAAATGTTTCCAATACCTGGATATCAGTATGTCTGCCTCAATAGGACACAAAGCAAGGGGGGAGGCGTTGCTATATATATTCGAGACAAATTTCAGTTAACAGTAAATGATGAGTTAACACTAGAATATGGTTCGGAGTTTGAATCTATTTTTGTTGATGTGAGGGATGGTCACCATAAATTATTGGTGGGTGAGATTTACAGGGTACCAAATACTAATGAGCGCGAATCATTGACACGTTATGAACTAAATATTTCCCGCGTTTCCGGAAGATAAGCGGGAAATTATTGTCTGTAGCGTTTATTGGTTGGGCCAGCAGAGTGGTCAGGTAATGTGTTTAGGGTTTGTCCAAATATGGTTATATTTGAAGAAGTGGGCGGGGTTTAAAATGACTTGTAAAATCGCAGACCATAGGTGGTCATTCTAGGCAGCTTTCTTCAACTGCACGCATCAAAGTTCAATTTTATTTTGAATTGTTGGTGGGAAACAGGTTTCCTAGAGTTTTTTCCTACTGTACCAAAGGTTTTTATCTCTAGGTTTTTATCCTGGGCCACGCAATCGTTTTCATGTGTAATTGTGTACGTGTGTGCAACACGATTTCTCCGTTATCTCTTTTCTGTAGCCCATGATTTGCTCTATAAAGCTTGTCTTACCGCACTCTGCGTTTTGTCTTCATATTAGTATAGACTGCTACTTGATAAAATATGTGCATTTGCTGGTGACGTTGTGATTGGGACGGATCAAAACTTCAACTATTATGATATTCTCCGACATCCACATACAAGAGATTTACTCCAATTATTTGTTTCTGCTGGACTGATGCCAATGATCAATAAACCCACGCGTATCACGGATCGTTCTGCTACCTTAATTGACAATATTTACATCAGAACAAAATCATTTAGCAATGTTTTTCAAGGAATAATAACCACTGACATATCAGATCACCTACCGCTATTTACCTTTTTTGGCTCACGTACTAAACGTAACATGACGTCCACTACCTTTGTCTGTCGACCGATCAACGATATCAAAATGAACTCTATTTCCGGAGAAATTTCACGGGTTGACTGAGATAAACTACGTAATTATGATGTTAACGAATCGATAGATATATTTTTAGACATCTTCGCTCGCACTCTTGGTTCTGTTGCTCCTGAGTAAGAAATTAAAGTATCTGGTAAAAATATTATAAGACCAACGTGGAGGACCCCTGCTTTAATGAAATCATCTAAAACACGCGATAAACTGTACCGTAATGCCCTTGGTCTATCACAAAATAGCCCGCAATGTATGAAGTTTGTAAGGATAGAAACGAATTTATTAGGTTGAAGAAAAAATGTAAACAAAATTACTATGCGTCTGAGCTTGAGAAATATCAAAACGATACTAAAAAAACATGGAATATAGTATAATATATATAACGAGATCATTGGGAAAAACACTGAAAAACCAAAACCATCAGAGTTATTCAACATTAACAACAAGCAATTCTCAAATCCAACAGTCATAAGTAATGCATTCTGTGAATATTCCACTAACATTGGCAATAATCTTTCGGAAAAAATATCAAAACCTAGACATACTTAGGATAAATACCTGTCACGTAACAGAAGTTCTACGTCAATTTTTATGTCAACAACTGATCCTGATGAAATATCAAAAATAATTAACAATCTCAAAAATAAATCTAGTTCAGGACATGACGGGATTAGCACTAAACTTCTAAAAGCAACAAACACTGTAATTTCATAGTTAATAATCAACAAATCATTGGAAACTGGTACAGTTCCTAAAACTATGAAAATCGCCGAAGTTGTACCTATATTCAAGTCAAAGGATAAAACAGACACTGGTAACTACCGCCCGATTTCTCTGTTGCCCTCACTTTCAAAATTTTGGAAAAAGTTGTCATCGACATTATTCCTTTTGTATTAAAAATAATACTTTATTTGAAAACCAGTTTGGATTTAGACCTAAAAGTCGGAGCATAATTTATTGGCGCAAACATATCTCGGAACTCGGAATCTATTGTAAAATGTCTCGGTGTTCACCAAGACCAAGATATGTCTAGCTATACAATGGGTAAAAAAATTGTTGAAAAACTTAACGCCAGAATAAAATTTCTGTTTTATTCAGAAAACAAGTTCTGTTCAGAAAACCAGAAAAATGTTGTCTTCTGCTCTCGTGTCACCTATCTTTGATTATGCTTGCAATGCCTGGTATAATAGTATAAGTCAAGAATCATAACCAAACTACAAACTGCTTCGTTTTGTAATAAATCTCCACCCCAGACAAAGTGTTGGTCATGGGGAACTAAATGAACTAAAGTGGTTGAATGTGTCAAGACGTGTGGAATATCTAGCCCTCAATCAGATGTTCAGCATTCATAACAAAACTGCACCTACCTATCTCTGTAAAGTTGAACCTCTTAGTCATTCTTATGGTACCCGAAACAGGGACTTGTCATACATCATTCCTCGGTGTGAATCATTCGGTTCCAAATCTTTCATTTTCGGTGCTGTTAAATCATGGAACCAATTGCCTAACGATATAAAACAGTATGAGTCTAAAAATGTGTTCAAGTCTAGCTGTAAGTGTGATAAATATCGTTCGATGGCCGATATTAGGCCGAATGTCTGTGATCGCTGTGCTAAATCACAAGGCCGGCAGTAGCAGTTCAATAGTTTATTTGGGATGATAGCCGACAATGTCTCAATCACATTACAGGGCCGCAAACACACCTACGTCCGGTGATTTCCCCAGTCGACAACACTATATCCTAGATATTTAGTCCTTTGAACAATCCAACATATGAATATCACAGTTCAATTATCTAGTAGTCCTCGTATTAGGCCTTCGCTTTACAATCACGGCCACAACTTAAAAACACGTCTGCTCATGAGGACATCCACTTCTCAACTCTTAGCAAAAACTGTGCGGCCGGCAACATGTGGTGTAGACTTTCCCGCCAAATGCATGCGGTGTTGTGATTGGTCATGTATGTGCTGATGTGTGCTGATCTCACCGGGAAAGTGGGTTTCCCCGGCGCGTGAACGAGACTTGTTATGCTTATATCTGTGCACGTGATGTGAGCGGTGGGTGTATCATGTTCTATGTTTAGAAGTAGGTGCTGGTGAAGGTCAAGGCCGAAACTAACTGGGTCGATGTACCGAATGAATGGGGCCGCAAGTGCATGTGGATTGACCTGTGTATGTAACCATGACTACATGGAGTTTATGCTTGTGATCGTATAGTCTGTACCTGTCCTGTATGTAAGTCATGTAGAATGAATGTTTGTTGTGAAATATGTATGCGCGGGAGGGACGGGGGTTACAGTCGCTAAAATTACTACATAAGGCTTATCTCCAAAGTGAAACCATGCATCATTGATTGTCACAAAGTAATTGTTGTTAACAACACTGCTCTCACTATATATTTTCTGGTCTATTTTTCTTCATAACGGTCCGCGTGTTATCATGTGTTCATAAATCTCCGAGGTCCACTATGGGAATAAGGCGTTCTCAGATGTGTTTTCTGGTGTCTTTTTAGTGTTCCTCATCATCATACAACCATGATCATCCTATTTATTCTGTCATATATATTTCCTTTCATGTACATGTATTTTATTGCTTGTATCACTAATGTTTGGTGATGAAATAAATCAAATCAAATCCAAAAAAAAATATTCCAATAACTATTGACTATATTTGGGTGAATACTGGACCATTCGGGAGTGACCATACTGCCAGATTCTGTGTGACTGTAGCTTTACAAACTTTGCCAACATTTTGTTACCGAACACAGGAGTGTCAACGGTAATAGTTAAATAAAAAAATTTGGGAAAAGGGAAAAAACCTGTGTTGTAGGTAATGACACGACAAATGTTTTTTAAGTATAGATCTTATACAACACGGATGTAAAGATAATTTTTTTTACCAGCAAAACAACCAGTTAACCAGACTTTTTGGCAAACAAGCACCCAACAAATAGTTCTTCAAAGACATACGATAACATTTTGTTCTGGCACGCACGAACATGTTGAAAGCTTACACACGCATTTGAGAATATTTCCCAGACTGATTTTTAGGTTACCGAACATATGGCCCGATAACCTATTGGCATGGCGTTGCGTCCGTCGTCCACTTTTTATCTTTTTTGTTTAAGGGCGATTTTTTCTGAAATTTTGCACAAAAATGCTCAAAAATAATTCAAGAAGGAGGTAGTTTTTTAGTTTTTTGATTTTCACATTTTTTTTTCAAGATGGCGGCCGTTTTCGACGAAAAATGCCTGATTTTGGACTTTGGCGGCCATTTTCTCTAAATCTGTTCAGTAACTTGTTTTCTTTTTGATACAGGACACTCCTCATATGTACTCCTATGATGTGTATAAGTTTGGTTGCGCTTGGATCGCTCGAAGTGAGCCATTTTGGCCCAAACTTGGCATAAATGGGACTTTCCCATGTTAAATTCTCCTATGCTTTGAAATGGGACACATTGTGCCTAATATCTCACTTAATATTTAGATTAGAGACTAGGAACCAATTGTGGACATATAGGGAATGATATATGCTGAATATTCCTGTGACCTTGAATTTGACCTTTGACCTCATTTTCAAGGTCAGAGCACAAAATGGCCAATATCTCGCTTATTATCGACTTTACAGCTTAGGAATTAATTGTGGACATATAGGAAATGATATAGTCTGAATATTCTGATGACTTTGAATTTGGCCTTTGACCTAATTTTCAAGGTCATAGCACAAAATGGCTAATATCTCGCTTATTGTTGATTTTACAGCTTAGGAATCAATTGTGAACATATAGCAAATGATATATACTGAATATATTCATGACCTCGAATTTGACCTTTGACTTCATTTTCAAGATCACAGGACAAAATGGCTAATATCTCGCTTCTTATTGACTTTACAGCTTAGGAATCAATTATGAAGATATAGGAAATGATATATACAGATTATTCTCGTGACTTTGAATTTGACCTTTGACCTAGTTTTCAAGGTCACAGGACAAAATGGCTAATATCTCGCTTATTATCGACTTCACAGCTTAGGAATCAATTGTGAACATATAGAAAATGATATATGTTGAATATTCTGATGACCTTGAATTTGACCTTTGATCTCATTTTCAAGGTCACATGACAAAATGGCTAATATCTCACTTATTATCGATTTTACAGCTTAGGAATCAATTGTGGACATTATAGGAAATGATATTGTTCAAATATTGTGATGATCCTGGTTTGACCTTTGACCTAATTTCCAAGGTCAAATAACAAAATGACTAATATTTCGCTTATTATCGACTTTACAACTTGAGAATCAATTGTGGACTGATAGGAATTTATATATGCTGAATATTGTCGTGACCTTGAATTTGACCTTTGACTTCATTTTCAAGGTTCAGGACAACTCAGCTCATATCTTGTTTATTATCAAATTTACAACTTAGGATTCTGTTGTGGACACCTTTATTTTGACTGTTGATTTCATTTTCATAATGTGACAGGACATAATGACTGATATCTGTCTTATTACTGAATTTGAAGCTTAGTAAGCAATTGTGAACATATAGGAAATCATAAATGCTGAATACTCTCGTGACTTTAAATTTGACCGTGGCCTTGTTTTCAAGGCCACGGGACAAAATAGGTATTATATATTGTCCGGTAACCTATCTTAGTCCTTGGGCTAATTTTTTTTATAGTGACTGACATTTACGTCATCATATGCTATAAGTACTGTCAAGATTTCTAATTCCTACACAATCTGGACGAGAAGACCGAGGACAATGAAGGAACTATTGATATTTCTCGTGCTTCTAACTCTGGTGAGAATTTTCACATCGTATGTCATCGTTAGTGACATCTGTATCGAACACTGTTATGAGAATATTTAATGGTCGCACGTACATCATGCTCATAATTTGTTTTGCGTAATGTAGAGCAGCATTTCACGGGATTAACGTTAGTTCTTCAATCATTCAATACTTATATCGGGCACAGGAGATCATCTGGCTTCGAACTATAGGGAGTTACCACATACATGTATGGCCCTCAAAAATGTGATATTATGTGGGGAGTACGTTATTCAAGAGCATTTCACGGGATTAACGTTAGTTCTTCAGTCATTCAATACTTATATCGGGCGCAGGAGATCATCTGGCTTCGAACTATAGGGAGTTACCACATACATGTATGGCCCTCAAAAATGTGATATTATGTGGGGAGTACGTTATTCAAGAGCATATCACGGGATTAACGTTAGTTCTTCAGTCATTCAATACTTATATCGGGCGCAGGAGATCATCTGGCTTCGAACTATAGGGAGTTACCACATACATGTATGGCCCTCAAAAATGTGATATTATGTGGGGAGTACGTTATTCAAGAGCATTTCACGGGATTAACGTTAGCTCTTTAAACATATTGATTTATTATTTATATCGGGCACAGGAGATCATCTGGCTTTGATCTATACGAAGTTACCATATACATGTATGGCCCTCAAAAGTGTGATATTATGTGGGGAGTATGTTATTCAAGAGCATTCCACGGGATTAACGTTAGTTCTTTAGACACATTGGTTTAATATTTATGTCGGGGGCAGGAGATCATCTGGCTTCGAACTATAGGAAGTTACCATATACATGTATGGCCCTCAAAAGTGTGATATTATGTGGGGAGTATGTTATTCAAGAGCATTTCACGGGATTAACGTTAGTTCTTTAGACATATTGATTAAAAATTCATAGGAGAAAGTTGGTTAAACACCTGCCGGTCACGACTGAGTAGATTTTCGTATGGTTTGTATTAGATAATGGGCGAGACGCAGGTCATTATTAGAAACGTAGGACTTTCGAGGCGAAGCCGAGAAAGCCTTCGTTTCTAATAATGACCTGTGTCGAGCCCATTATCTGACTTAATGGATGCCTGCCATTAGGTCATTATTGCAAATAATGACCTCCGTTGAGGTTATTCAACAAAAATAATAACCTCTGTAGAACAATACAAGCATCCATTAAAAATTAGCCCAATGGGCTAGTAAGGTTACCGGAGAAATATACAGAGTTAAGCCGAGAAAGTTGAAAGTCAAATTCAAGGTGACCACTGAAATCGCCATATCTCTAACCGTGAAAATGGGATCAAAGGTTAAATTCTAGATCACCAAACTATTCAGCATACATCATTTCCTATATGTTCACTATGGACCCCTAAGCTGTAAATTTGATAACAAGCGAGATATAAGCCATTTTGTAATCTGATTTTGAAAATAAAATGACTGACCTTGAAATTTAGGTCAAAGGTCAAATTCAATATCTTTAAAATATTCAGAATATATCATTTTCTATATGTTCACAATTGATTCCTAAGCTGTAAAGTCGACAATAAGCAAGATAATAGCCATTTTGTCCTGTTGACCTTGAAAATGAGGTCAAAGGTCAAATTCAAGGTCATGAGAATTTTCAGCATATATCATTTCCTATATGTTCACAATTAATTCCTAAGCTGTAAAGTCGCTAATAAGCAAGATATTGGCCATTTTGTCCTGTGACCTTGAAAATGAGGTCAAAGGTCAAATTCAAGGCCACGAGAATTTTCAGCATATATCATTTCCTATATGTTCACAATTGATTCCTAAGCTGTAAAGTCGCTAATAAGCAAGATATTGGGCATTTTGTCCTGTGACCTTGAAAATAGGTCAAAGGTCAAATTCAAGGTCCCGAGAATATTCAGCATATATCATTTCCCATATGTTCACAATTGATTCCTAAGCTGTAAAGTCGATAATAAGCGAGATATCAGCAATTTTGTCCTGTGACCTTGGAAATGAGGTCAAAGGTCAAATTCAAGGTCATGAGAATATTCTGCGTATATCATTTCCTATATGTTCACAATTGATTCCTAAGCTGTAAAGTCGATAATAAGCGAGATCTTAGCCATTTTGTCATGTGACCTTAAAAATGAGGTCAAAGGTCAAATACAAGGTCATGAGAATTTTCAGCATATATCATTTCCTATATGTTCACAATTGATTTTTAAGCTGTTAAGTCACTGATAAGCAAGATATTGGCCATTTTGTCCTGTGACCTTGAAAATGAGGTCAAAGGTCAAATTCAAGGTCACGAGAATTTTCAGCATATATCATTTCCTATATGTTCACAATTGATTCCTAAGCTGTAAAGTCGCTAATAAGCAAGATATTGGCCAATTTGTCCTGTGACCTTGAAAATGAGGTCAAAGGTCAAATTCAAGGTCATGAGAATATTCAGCATATATCATTTCCTATATGTTCACAATTGATTCCTAAGCTGTAAAGTCGATAATAAGCGAGATATTAGCAATTTTGTCCTGTGACCTTGGAAATGAGGTCAGGGTCAAATTCAAGGTCATGAAAATATTCAGCATATATCATTTCCTATATGTTCACAAGTGATTCCTAAACTGTAAAGTCGATAATAAGCGAGATATTAGCCATTTTGTCATGTGACCTTGAAAATGAGGTCAAAGGTCAAATTCAAGGTCACGAGAATATTCAGCATATATCATTTCCTATATGTTCACAATTGATTCCTAAGCTGTAAAGTCGATAATAAGCGAGATATTAGCCATTTTGTCCTGTGACCTTGAAAATGAGGTCAAAGGTCAAATTCAAGGTCACGAGAATTTTCAGCATATATCATTCCCTGTATGTCCACAATTGGTTCCTAAGCTGTAAAGTCGCTAATAAGCAAGATATTGGCCATTTTGTCCTGTGACCTTGAAAATCAGGTCAAAGCTCAAATTCAAGGCCACGAGAATATTCAGCATATATCATTTCCTATATGTTCACAATTGATTCCTAAGCTGTAAAGTCGATAATAAGCGAGATATTAGCAATTTTGTCCTGCGACCTTGGAAATGAGGTCAAAGGTCAAATTCAAGGTCACGAAAATATTCAGCATATATCATTTCCTATATGTTCACAATTGATTCCTAAACTGTAAAGTCGATAATAAGCGAGATATTAGCCATTTTGTCATGTGACCTTGAAAATGAGGTCAAAGGTCAAATTCAAGGTCACAAGAATATTCAGCATATCGACGGGTGAAAGGCAGAACGTCGTAAGTGACATTTCGGTAATTTTACAGGAGGACATGTTTTTCATCCCACACGTACCTGCTTTTATCCAGCGATTGGAGTTTTTGATATATCATGTAAACTATCTTCCTTGTTCTTTCCGAATACAAATATATTGCAAATGTGTTTCTTCAAAGTTTTTATGGAACAAAATGTTACTTACGACATTCTGCCTGCAACTTCTGAAGGCGACGGAAAATATTTTCAGCCTGGCAGAAGGTCGTAAGTACATATTTAAAACCCATTTTTATTCATATTTATTGTTTGTATGCTCGCGGTAAACTAATACGACCTTCCTTGCATCACAGAGCAACACAAACTCCACTTCTAACTACGATTCAACAAGTTTGTTTGTTACGACGTTCTGTCGGACGCAAAATATCTGACAAGGGTGCCGATCGAACAGGCAGAATGTCGTATAAGTTTTTCAGGCAGTAGTTATTCGACTGCTATGGCAACTATAAGTGTATTTCTTAGCCTGTGTCTCTCTGGCTGGATGAACAATATTTGGATCGAGAAGTGTTCGTTTCAGACACACTCCCAGGATTTGGCAGCGATATATCGTATATGACATATCATCTGAACACTGGCCCGCCAGAATGTCGTATCTGCCTACATGTAGGTTAGCATGCTCCCGATAATTATCAATGAAATTCGTTCGTATGTTCATTCCCACGGTCTCATTGCCCGGGTCTCATTGTCATACATGTTGGTACTGGGAATATAATAGTGATAGGAGTTGGCGGCCAACTGCAAGAAAGAAATATTATTTGTTAATAACCCTTGAGTTCAACCTTATTCCACACAAATATCGCTTCCTGGGCATTTCAGGCTCAGTACTGTGAAATTTTGGAACAACCTCATCAATGTTGAGCGAAATGTCCTGATTATACCCCTGTCACACTGGAATAGCGGTGCCACTGCGGTACCACAACCGTTTTCTGCTAAAACCGTCATCACCGTTGTGACATATCCAGTAGTGTTTTCGTATTTTGCCCTACCCATCAAACATGTATTTTTTTCAAGATGGTACTGAGGAACCAGAAAGGTGTCATTGAGGCCATACCCTTACGGGTTTGTTGGCGGTTTCACGGCGGTAGTACTACGGTGCTGGACTCAGCATTGAACATGTTGAAGGGCCACTGGCGTGCTACTGCGAGGATGGCAGTGCTACTGAAGAGACACAGGGTCAGCAAATGTAAAAGTGATGTGGTTTTCGGTCACAAAATTCATTACCATTTTTTGCCAAAGACGTTGCGTCACCCAATAATTATGTCGAAACATGCTACAAAGGGGAAACCAGCAATCAGCGCCCTCCTATACGCCCCTTCACCAACGGAAGAGGATTCTTCACATGATAATGATGCTGTTGCTTGTTCATCTTCTGCCTGCTGTTGCTGCAAATTTGCATGCGATCAAATTTCTGTAATTATCTGACATTCTCAATATTAGTACTCGATTTGAATTGCTTGAAAACTTTTGAAACAATGAAATCGATTCAGGAAACCGAACTTTCATACTACAAAATATCGCAGTAACATGGTGCAAGCACCTATTAAATTGAACCTCTGTGCAACCTAATGTGTTTTTATATCCGGTGACATGTGATATTTGAAACAATGTTTAAAATATTAACTGCACAACAACATCTGCACGAGCGAATCCAGGATTTTGTAGAAAAGAGGGCTGGGGGCAAACACCAAAGAGAGTATATATGGGCTCAGAAGATGACAGTGATTAGGTGCCCCAGAGTGGGTCCTGTGCATGGTTGATTCATTCAATTCAGATAGTTGTATTTACAATATGAATATACAGATAATTCTCCTATTTTACCATGGTGAAACCCTGTTTTTGCTTGAGGCTCTCTTTCCCTCACACCACCTCGCTATATCCCTATTTGACAACCTGATATTACAATCCTATTCCCGCTAGAAGGGTTATTTACGAAAAGGTTATCCGTTCCCATCGACCGTCCTAAACCCTTTAATGACAATGATTGGAACGCTGTACCCGCCTGAGATTTGAAGGACTCTCCCGTCATCGCCCTCCTGAACCACTGTATAGACAAGCCTATCCAAGCCTGATATATTATTCGGGAACAAACTCTTCCCACCCCTCCTAAACTCTTATTTTAGAACGATTAGAAGCCTATCCCCCCAGAAGAGATTTTATTTATCAAAGGTCTTTTCCGCTCACGCTGCCCCTCCTAAACCCCTATTTCACAACAATTAGAACGATGTGAACGCCTAAGGTTTTCATTGACAATTGAAATCCTTTCTCCACTTAAGAGTTTATTGACAAGGGACTGTCCCTGCAATCGCCCCTCTTGAACCCATATTCGAAAACGATTAGAACCACCTCATAGTTTACTGATGGAAGGACTCTTCCTTTCCCATCCTCCCTCCTAATCCCCTATTTTACAATGATTGTAACCTTGTCCCCGACTGAGAGTTTACCTAAAAGGTGTCTTCCTTTTCCGCTTCCCCTCTTATCCCTTATACGGCAACGATTGGAACCCTTCGAAGTCTGAGATCACATTGATGAAAGGCATTTTCCTCCTATTGGCTTTCATCTACCCCTACTTGGCAATAAAAAGAACCATATCTTGTCAGATTAACTATTTACGAAAGGATACTTCCCATACCACCGCCCATCTTGATCCCTTTATTTTTGGCAACGATAGTACCCTATATAATGCCGTTTCCTTACCACACCACCCCACCCAAATCTGATATAGTGATGAGTATCGGATCCCGTCTGCAATTCCATCTTCAATCAAATTATTATGATAATAATTATAATAATAATTTATAAATATTATTATTATAAACATAAAAAATATCCTAATTGATTATAATGCAATATGCACCCAACAATTCGGAGACGCCGTTACACACCTGTACAAGGACGATGAGAGCTGAGCTGACCAGCGTAGAGCGGAAATGTTTCAGAACAAGAAAGTTTATGTGAACTGGCCCTGCATATAACGAGTTAAACAGCCACGATGTTATTCGGAGATACTGATTCAAGATATGGCAATAGATGAATGTGGTCTCTTTTGTCATGATAAATAAAATGAGTGTGTCGTAATAGCTAGATTAATATTTTCCCGGGAAAAAAATTGTCTATACCAGCACACAACCGGTTGCTTGCCCCCAATGAACGCTTACTATGCTTTCAGAATACCTATCACAACGTCACCCAATTTCTTACATAATTCATTGTGGCGATTTTGCCCTAAGCACGCGGCAGGTGATTGTAAACATAAAAGCCATTTATGTGGCCTTTCTGTACTTGGCCTTGTTTTGACATGCTCCGTTCGAGCGTGCGTTGCCACGGCGACGTATTGTAATTTACGCTCCAGTAAACTATAACAATGGATCGATTTAACCTCGCGTGCGCCCTGCAGTTTCTGGTGTATTATATATACACTGGAAGCGACTCGTTCGAGGAGATTGTCCAAGATCGAGACTAGGACGCACACGAGGCTCGCCATGAGCTTTGTGTTCCCTGGGTCTGAGTAGTGGGCTCCTAGAGCCCTGGGGACGATTTCCGTGGGGAGGCCCGGGCTGGGAGAGACGAGTTGCTGACTCGGGGGCCTTCGGCCCTGTGGATCGCCAGCTCTCTCCCTTCCCGGGACATGTGACAGAGGCTCTGGCCAGCATGTCGGACTGTACGGGGTTCCGTCCCCGAGGCAGACCGCGGCTCGCCAGGCCCCGCCAGTTAACACCGTGGTGATGAACCAGTTTCTGAACGGTGTCCGTAGGCCTGGGAGTGTCGGGTGGGCTGTTACCTGGTTACCGTTAATGATGAAGTAGTTACCGTGTCCGCCGCGACCTCCGGTGAGCGGCCCTGCCGCGAGGATCCGGAATAGCGGATGCGCGTCCGCAAGGACTCGGATGAGAGAGGATTATCCTCGAGGATCCCGAAGAGCGGACGGTAGTCAATAACTTTACATTGGTGCCGTGACCAGGATCAGTCCGACAGTGTTCCATCGCAGCCTACCGTCACAGTGTTGTAGCCTCCTTAGTCCCTGGGGATCGCCCGCTCCTCAAGGACGTCTCAAAGAATGACGAGAGCGAAAGAGAAGGCCAAAGATAAGGCCGATGAATCCAAGGGGAGGGATAAGGGTGGAAATGTCGCGGACCACACCCGGTCGCGCGACAGCCCCCGTGAGACGTCTCCGGACGACTCCGGCGGCCGGAAGGAACGCGCGGAAACCTCCGTGGACAAGACCCCGTCCGCGGAGACGACTCCGGCGTCCCTGGCTCCGTCTTCGGACGTAGAGTCGGGCCCCGCGGGGCCGCAGCAGGAGTTGCCGTCAAGGCCGGACCTTGACGTGTTAGGCGCGGTGGGTGGAGCTGGCAACGGCTCTACGCCGCGCCCGCCCGTGCCCAGAACAGATCCGTGGCAATCGGCACCCTTCCATAAGACGCCTTCGAGCGTCCGGAATCGAGCGCCGATGCATGCGGGTCCTTCTGGACGAGCGGACCAGTCATACCAGATGCCGCACCCGGCCGGGTGGGCTCCCTCGCGAGCCTCCGGCATAGGTCCTGGTCGGTCCGCACCGGGCAGTGTGGTGGATCAGCTCACCGACGCACTTGGCGAGCTGGCCCCCCTCGGGCGCTATGACCGCGCCCGGTCGCCCCATCAGGGACGATCAGACCGGCGGAACCGCTCCCCTTCTCCGCTGTCACAAGGCAACTCGGGGCCTTTGACGGAGAGGGAGAGGTGGCTGATTTCCGAGGCGCTTGTACTGTTCAAGCGGAATCAGCTGCATTCGAGCGTTGACCCGTCGGTCACCCTAAGTCCGGGGATGTCTGGGCCAGTAGCCCCTCCCCAAGTCCTGCCGAGTCCGCAGGCGCCAGTGGCCCCCGCAATGGGACCCGCGCCTGCTCCGCGGCTCGGAGGCACCACGTTGGCGACCGCGTCGACCGTTCCGACGGTTGGAGCGCAAGCCGCGTGGTCGACTTACCCTGGCACGTACAGTGTGTCGGACGGGCAGTGGCAACAGGCGGCTTCGGCCCCAAGCTTTGCCGCCCCTTCTGGAGCCTACCCAGTAGGTTCGATGGGAGCCCCGCCCGCACCTAGCCAGAGTGGGTTTTCAGCGGGAATGATCCCGGCGGCAAACGTGAGCTTCCCTGCTCCTATGTCCGCGGCGTCGATGTTTGCTCCGGCAGACTCCGCCGCAGGCGCGGGAAGCGCGCGGAACTTGCCGCAGTACACGGACGACCCCGGAGCCGGGACCGCACGTCGGGCGCGTAACAAACGCGATGACGGGCCCGACCACTCTTCGTGGCGGAAACGGTTCAACGGGGATAACGCCGACTTGGAGGACTACTTGCTCCAGGTATGGCGTACCGCCGTGTACGAAGGATGGTCCCAGCCTGAGGCTGGACACGTCCTCGCGGGGAGCCTGGAAGGGAAAGCTCTCCGCGTGATGCCGTGTCTGCCGGTAGGAACAGTGACGTTCGGCGAGGTTGCTCGTCAACTTCGCCTGCTGTTCCCGCCGACGACCAATCGGCGGCAGTCTGAACGAGAGTTCAAGGCGCGTATCCGCCAGCCGACTGAGTCCGTGACAGACTATGCGTACAGCTTACGCATACTCGGCCGGAGAGCCTTTCCGGACATGGACTCCAGACGGTTTGAGACGATGCTGATCGATCAGTTCATCGATGGCCAGCCTTACCACCTAGCGTACGGGCTGGCCACCCATGAAAAGCGATCGATGGAGGAGGCGATAGACTCCGCGCTTGCGCTTGAGATGGCTGTCCGTCCTAGACAGTTGCCTCCAGCCTCGGCTCCGGCCCCGGCTGTACCCGCGCAGGTGGCGACTCCTCCTCCGGTCAAGGCATCGCAGGTAACCCCGTGGCAGGACCCGGTCGTCCGGGAACCCGCCAGGGAACCTACCCAGCAGTGGGTTAGTGCGCCGGCACCCTCTACAGGGGCGCCCGCACATGCGGCACCGGTCGCCGCGCCGCGCTCGCCCTCGGACGAGTGCGACATGGAGGAATACGACCTCGGCGCCGCGCAGATGATTGCGCACTGCGCCGGGCTCGAAGCTCCGGGAGCCGCAGAATGTTGCGCGTTCACCTCCGGACCAGCTCAAAACCGTCCCTGCTACTTCTGCGGAAAGCAGGGACACTTTTGGCTGAAGTGTCCGGAGTTGTTGGAACGCCTGCGGTCGCGCGGATACCAGGGAGCTCTCCCTGGCCCGCAACGGAGGAATTCCTTCCGGTCTGGTCCTCCGGGACAGCAGAATCGGAACCCGCGGCAGGGAAACTAGATCCGGACGTGGTGGCGACCAACACTGCGTCCGGGGATAGTTGTTCGGTGGCAAACGATGCCGCCCCACCCGCTGATGAGCAGGACGGACCCCAAGTGGATATGACTTCTCCGGAAGTAGTCCTTGGAGACCAGTCTAGCTCCTCCGCGGCTGAGGCGGATGGCGAGGACTCCGTAGATGAGCCCAGCACGTGCGAAAGGTATCGCCCGACCTGCGCGCTGGTGAGGGACCCCTGCTGGTACCTGCCCCTGTCCTTCGGACGGGAGCCGGTCCGGTTCCTCATAGACTCAGGCTCGGAGGTGACCCTCGTGGCCGCCGGAACGTTTAGGAAGGAGCCCGCACTCCGCAACCTCGAGTTGCGAGATCCCGGACCGTACAAGCTCTACGGAGCGGGAGACAACCGCATCCGTATCCATGGCATCATCGATCTGCCTATTACCCTTGGGAACAAGGTGTATCTGACAGAGGCGATCGTGGCGGATATCGGAGCGGCCGGGATAATTGGGATGAATTTCCTACGGGTCCACCGGGTGATTGCCAACTTTAGCGCTGGCGAGTTCCGGATGGGAGAGGACACACACTTCCTCTTCCGCTCGGGCCCGATGCATTCATTCCAGATGCGGACATCGCGCACTGTAGTAGTGCCGCCGATGAGTGAGATGATCATCGAGACGAGGCCGCGGCGTCCCCGCATGCCCCTCGATGGTCGTCCGTGTATAGTGCAACCCGTGAGCAGTTTCGCCGCAGGAACTGGGCTCGTGCTGGGTGGGGCCTTGGTCATTCCAACCCCCGCGCGATGCCCATCCTTGTGGTGAATCCTACGGATGCTCCGATTGTACTGAAGCGCGGATGCATAGCAGCTACTGCTATTCCCGCGGCTTCGAGTCGTGTCATCCCCGACGATCCGGTCTGCCGCGCTGCGTGCGCGACGGCGGCCGCCGGAGATGATCCGTTCACCCTGCCGGACCATTTGGAATCTCGGGTTCCGAAGGACCGGTTGGATGAAGAGCAGCGCCAAGCGCTCCGCAGACTGCTGCGGCAGTATGCGGATGTGTTCATGGGTCCTGATGGTGCGGTTGGCAAGACTGACGTCGCCAAGCACCGCATCGACCTCGTAGACGAGCGTCCTCTCAAGCAGCGTCTTCGTCGGGCAGCAATAGTGCACCAAGAGGTCATAGACCAGGAGGTGCAAAAGATGCTCGACTTGGACATCATCGAACCCAGTGACAGCCCTTGGGCCAGTCCGGTGGTTATGGTGAAGAAGAAGGACGGCTCGTGGAGGTTCTGCGTGGACTATCGGAAACTCAACGATGCCACGCGGAAGGACTCATATCCTCTCCCGCACATTGAGGATACCTTCGATGCCCTGGCCGGGTCACACTATTTCTGTGCTCTGGATCTGGCCTCCGGGTATTGGCAGGTGGAGATGGAGGAGAGTGATCGGGCGAAGACTGCCTTCGTTACCAAGAACGGGCTCTACCAATTCAAGGTAATGCCGTTCGGGCTCTGTAACGCACCAGCGACGTTCGAGCGCCTCATGGAGATGGTACTCAAGGGGTTCCTCTGGAAGCGATGTATGGTCTACATCGACGATGTCGTCGTGTATGGCCGGTCGTTCGAGGAAACCCTCACCAACCTCCAGATGGTGCTCCATCGCATCCGCGGAGCAGGGCTTAAATTGAAGCCAAGTAAGTGCGAGCTATTCGCGCAGGAAATCCTGTACTTGGGCTTCATGGTAACGGGCACCGGAGTGAGACCAGACCCCGCAAAGGTGGCGGCCGTGCAGAAATGGCCTCCGCCATGTAACGTGGCGGACGTGAGGTACTTCTTGGGCTTCGCGAGCTACCACCGCAGGTTTATTCGCGGCTTTGCGGAGATCGCGCGTCCCCTTACTATCCTCACGGAAAAGGGCGCCGATTTTGTTTGGTCCGCCGAGCAGGCTAACGCCTTCTCGGGACTCCGGCAGGCCTTGGTAGTGGCCCCGGTGCTGCGGCACCCTCGTCCGGACTGCGAGTTCATCCTGGACACCGACGCGAGTAACTTCGCGCTTGGCGGTGTCCTCTCGCAGATCGTGGATGGGCAAGAGCGGGTAGTAGCTTATGCGAGTGTGGCCTTGAGCCGCTCTCAAATGAACTACTGCACCACTCATCGCGAGTTGCTCGCGGTGGTTACGATGACCAAGCGTTTCCGGCACTATTTGTTGGGACGCCATTTCCGCTTGCGGACTGATCATAGTTCGCTGAGATGGCTCCTCAACTATAGTGAGGCCGACGGCTTGGTGGCGCGGTGGCTCGTCAAACTCCAAGAGTATGACATGCAGATAGAGCATCGTGCTGGTAAGTTGCACGGCAACGCGGACGGCCTGTCCCGTTGTCATAAGTGCAAGAATCCGGGTTGTGCAGGGATGGCACCATTCCAGCAAGCCGCGGATTCGTCCTCAGACTCGGAATTGGACGTTCCGGGGAGACCGCAGGCCGCCGCCCCCTCTAACAACACGGCGGCCGGAGCGTCTAGGGCTCATCTCCGCGCGCGGACCCGCCGATATCGGCGAGGGCGTCCCGCATATGAAGCGGAGGTGCGGCTCAGCTCCAGCGAGTCTTCCTCGAGTCCGGCGGTGTACTCCTCGTGGGTACCCTCGTCCTCTGGAGAGTCTGAGTATGAGCGGTCCTTGCCCCCTGTGGTGATGGCCGCTGCGGCGCAGCCGGACGCGACGGATGAGGAGCCTAATTACTTGGGTGGCTACTCTCCGGCGCAGATAGCTGCGGCGCAGAGAGCTGACAGAGCTCTGGCACCGGTAATCACAGCCCTTGAGGCCGGCCAGAAGCCCTCGAAGGATGAGCGAAAGACCTACAGGGAGGAGACCTTGTCTCTAGTATCTCAGTGGGAACGACTCTCCTTGAGGGATGGCCTCTTATACCGGCGCTATGAGCCACCGACCCCACTGCCTCCAATATGGCAGTTGGTGCTTCCGGCGGAGCTGCGGAAAGAAGTACTCCACCAGTTGCATGACCTCCGGGTGACCGGTCACTTGGGAATCCGGAGGACCGTCCATAGGCTACAACAGCGCTTTCATTGGCCTGGTAGCGGCTTGGACGTGCAACGGTGGTGCGCAGCCTGCCCTCGGTGTCAAGCTCGCAAAGGAGTCCCGACTCCTGGCCGCCACCCCTTAACCACGGTTAAGGCGGGCGCGCCGTTTGATCGGATAGCTTTGGATATACTGGATACCCACCGGGTCACCCCGCGCGGTTTCCGGTACATCCTGGTGATATCCGACTATTTTACCAAGTATACCGACGCCTACCCACTGCGCCGCCAGACTGCGGACGAGGTAGCTCGGTTATTGGTGAATAGATGGGTGGTGTACCATGGGGTACCTAAACAGGTACATTCGGATCAGGGCACGCAATTTGAGAGCAACCTGTTCCGGAACCTAGCACAGATGCTAGGGAGTACCAAGGTGCGTACCACCCCCTACAGGCCCCAGTCTGATGGCCAGGTCGAACGCTTTAATCGATCGGTCCTCAACATGCTGGCGGCCTTTGTGAATGATCGTGCGAATGATTGGGATGACCACCTCCCGTATGTCTTAATGGCGTACAGGTCGTCGGTCCACTCTTCGACCGGAGTTACTCCGCACGCGATGTTGTACGGCCGGGAGTTAAATTTGCCCGTGGATATTATGTATCCAACTGCGGCAGAGACCGGCGCAGTACCCCAGTGCGGTCCGGAGTACGTGGAGTGGATTCGCCGCGCCCTGGCGAACGCCCATGATTTCGCGCGCGCGCGCCTGGACAAGTCTGCCCTCCGGCAGAAGCGAGGCTATGACGCCCATACTAAGGGTAGGCCAGCTTTTGCGGAAGGCGACAAGGTGCGCTACTATTATCCGCCGCTTAAGCAAGGCAATAAATTTGCTAAGCCGTGGATAGGCCCGTTTACCGTACTGAAACAGGTGACAGATGTGGACTACCGGATCCGGAGGGATTCCGATCCGGACAGGGTTCTGGTTGTCCATATCGATAATCTGAAGAAGTACGAGGGCCCGCTGGTCATGGATCCGCTAATTCAAGATGCGGAACCGGATGATGCTCCCGTATGGGATCCGTCCGGTCAGCATCCGCGGACTCCGGACGAGCGTGTGCGCCGTATGGTGGGCCTCCCGGACCTCTCTGACCCGTCAGATGATGGGCTGGGTGGCTATCAGCCAGATGACGGCGATCCGCAGGTACCTCCACTCCCTCCAGTACCTGCGGATGACGGGCGGCCACGCCGGAAACCACGTGCGCCAGCCCGGTATGGGTGGGAATAACCTTCCGCCCATGCGGATGCGTCTGCGGTACCCGTCTATCATACTACGGACGGGTTTTAGGTCGTTCCGTGAGAGTCCGCACGACTTACCTCCGCGGGTGGCTACTTTGTGGCCATCTTCGGAGTTGAGGTCCGCGGAGACTTTCATGTCGTAACGCCGCCGCTCCGCATCCGCCCTCCTGTAGTTTCTAGCGCCAGGGACGTGCGGATGGCCGGTCCGCACCTTGTGGACGGCTGTCCGGCGTAATCCGTACAACGGTTACGCTGGCCGGACGAATTTACTGATTCGGCCGGACGCCCCTGGTCCCGGGACAACCTCTTATATGGCCAGACTGAGGTTGGGATTTACGTCCGCTACGGGAGAAGCGTCTTCCCACGGATTTGGGGAACTGGCTCTGGACGCGGGGATAGTGTCCGCAGATGAGGACTGATGTCCGCGGTTCGTCCGCGTGACTCGTCCGGCGTCCGCGGCGCTTTAAGATGACGCACTTCGGTGTAGTTATCCCCCGTGAGCCACTACTGTAATTGCGGTTATAGTAGATTAAGGTTTCTTACGGCAGGAAACCGACTATCCATTATGATAATGGAGCGGTTGTTAAGTCCGCGTGTGCGGACCAGCCGCGGCAGCGGGTGACGCTCGTTCTCGTCCGGATCGTACCTTACAATACGCGGTCCGGCCGGAATGACCGGAACCCCGGCCTCCTTCTAAGAAGGGGGTCGTATATTACATGCGCAACACTTGTGGTGGCTTCTAATTCCAATTTCATCTTCATTGGATAAGGGCAATACGCCGTACAATGGTAGACGTCCGGCCTGGACTCCGTCCGCGGGCAGCCCCGGACGTCCGCCGGCTATTGCTTTCACCATCTTTGGGCGCCTCTAGATTGGGCGCCGGTATGAAGGGTTCGCCCCCTAACCAGTGCGGTTATGGACCATGCCGGCTCCGCGTCTAAATCTATTGGCTCCGCGCTCCGGTAGTCGTTTGAGGAGGCTCTGGGCTGGACCGGGCACCGCTCCGCGGCCGGGCAGTACGTCGGGGATGCTAGTGGGCGCTTTGCAAACGCCCATAGGGCGCCCGATTGTCTGTCCGGACGTCATGGGTATGTCCGATCGCCCTGTAAGCGTGCCAGCGGCTATGGGGAGTGATTTTGTTTATTTTCCATCTCATTTATTATTTATGGGAGGATTATAAGCCACAAGTGTGTGCGTGTTTCCCGTGGAAATGCTATTCTTACTCATTTATCCCATATATGAGAAAGTTTAGAGATATATCTTTTCCCTGGTGCAATAGAGAGTAAGAAATCGGGAGATTTCTGCTTTCGCAAGAGGGGTGTAGGAGATTGTGTACATTGTATCGAAGGCTGTATGCCGTGATCTATGAAAAGCATGCAAGCGGTGGTGGATTTATTTTCATTGCTGCTTGAGCGGTGTTAAATTTTTATTTATCGCTGCTGATAGGGTGACATAATCGTAACACCCACAAGTAGTTTGGCTTTTTGATACATTGTATACAATCTTTAACCTGCGAGGGTGATTAACTTCACGTGATTGATCGCCAGTGCGAAAGCTATTGCTAATGACTGCTGTTAATTACTGTAGTATTTTAGCGGGTTCCCCCGGGATGGCTTGTGTACACAAGCCACCCGTATACATGGCATGAAAGGAGTCACCGGGGGGAGATGTGTGTATGGGAATGCGGGAATGTAAAACGTCCTTTTGTCTGTCGATCGGGTAGATGCAGTGAATAGACGTTTCCACGGGAACGCGTCATACGATGCGTGTGCAGTATAACTGCCAACACTTGATGCCTATAATCGATGTAACTCGACACCTTCTCGTCATTCAAGCGCTCGGCACTGGTGGAGACGGATCTGCGGATCTGACTCCCAGTGTTTAGAGCGATTAGAGCGCTTGATGTCAGAGTCAAGTGACGGCTGGGGAGGTGATGAAGGGAGGGAAGAGGGGTCTCTTGAGCGCGGTAATTCGTACTCGAGACCCCAGTCTAGGCCCGAGGAGGATGACCGCGAGGACATCCCTCGGGGAGCCTATGTGGGTTCTGAGGAATCCAGCTCCAGCTCCGGTTCTTACTCAGGAACCGAGTCTGAGAGCGAGGTCGCGGAGGACCGCCCCGCAGAGAGTGACTCGGCCACGGCAGGCGCCGAGTTACTCCTAGATCCGTCCACTTTTTCCCGTATGGAAGAGGTGATGGACTGCGGTGGTGCGGGACTTGCTAGTGTGGACATTGAGTTGCACCCGTCCTCGGAGATGCTTGCGTCTCTGGGCCCGGATGAGAGTTGGATGGCCGTAGCCGTCCGGACACCGGTTCCGCCGAGAACGCCTCGGTGTCCGCACCTGCGGAGTCTGGTCCGCACGACCAGAAGGCCCCTAGGACTTGGGCGGAGCAGGTTGACGCGGCTGAGGAAGCCGCATCCCAAGCGCCGCCTCAGGAACAGGAGTCTGGCTCGAGGGAGACCGAGAACCGAGATGACGGGTTTACATCGCCCATCTCTAGGCGTACTCGCCGTCGAGCCCGGGAGATTGCTCAAAAGCAGTGGAGAGCCCAGCAAGAGCTGGAAGCCGCTGAGCATGGGCAATCTGAGGCCGGATCCGACCCGGACCCGGCCTCCTCGCCTCCGAAGAAGAAGAAGAAGAAGCGGCCGCACCGGAAAAAGAAGTCCGGCGGCCCCTCGCCTCAAGCTGGATCGAAGTCCGGAGGACCTAAGCCACTGGCGCCTAAGCCGGGCGGCCAGAAAGGGTCCTCCGCCAAACCCGGAGTCGCCAAGACGCCTAATCCCTCGGGATCTGGTGCGGGCGGCGCCTCCGCGGGATCCGGCCCAGGCGCGGGAGGTTCTTGTAAGCGGGTGCCTATCCAGGCACCGAAAGGAACCTCCTCTTCCTCTTCCTCCGGTACTAAGAAACCTACCGGAGCTGCGGAGGTGGGGTCAAGTCCAGTGGACAGAGGGCGTCCCGTGCCGAAGGAGGGAGATCTTCGTTTAGAACTCCTCCGGAAGCGCGCGGAGCAAGACGGGGTCCACCTGTCTGACGCCGCACTGGAAGCGGGAGCGCGGGCCTTCGTTGCGCAGCAACGGAGGGCCGCGCCCCCACGCGGGAAGAGTGTGCCCCGACAAACCAGGTCGGAGAATCGTTCGGGGGCGGCCAAAAAGAAGAAACGGTCGTCCTCGGAGCAGCCCTCTATCCAGAGGCTGCGGGCCGAAATGGGCCCCGAACTCCCTGGAGTCCGTCAGGGACACATGTTCCTCCCGCGCTACGGCAGGGATCCGCAGGGACGCCGCACCGCGGCGGCCGGCGCGGCGGCCGACACGCCTTTCACACGGCCTCGTCCACTCACGGACGAGGAGCGTGTCGGGTTGCCGCCCGAGCCAGAGGAGGGTGTAATATGCCAACTCTGTCCGAAATCCCTGGACGGGTATGAGGACCCGCACCGTGCGCTCAACCGGGATCGTAGGTATCCTACCTACGACCACTTGAGTCGACACATTGCGGGGTACCACTACCCCTGGATGCAAATGTTCGTTTGCAAGAGGTGCTACTCCGGCACCCCTCAGCAACGATATTTCGCCAGTTTAGAGGCCCTAAATGATCACCGCTCGGGTGCACACCGCGGTGAGGGACTTCATCTCGTTGGAAATGAAGTGGGGCCTGTATTCAATTATGGATACATACCACCGAGGGTGGCGTCGTTCATGACTACGTCAGGGACGGCGAATCACCGGTTCTTTCACTGGGGTCCATGGCGCTTTGCACAGCGCGTCATGGACGATGCCTGGAGGCAGTCTGGCGTTGTGTCCGCGGGCTCGAGCTACACCGCTCGCCTGACGGCTACGATGGGCCAGACCCCGGCGGAGTTCCAGGCGGCGGAAGCCGCCCGGACAGTAGCAGAGGCTGTCCGTGAACCGCCGGTAATCCAGGCCGGTGAAGAACGGCACCGGGTGACCATGATCGTGTCGGAGATGCCGCAGATCGCGGCCAAGACACGAGTGGCTACTCCTAAGCCGCGCCCCCAGCCAAAGACTCAGGGGAAGAGTTCGTCCGCCGGAAAGACTCCGGCCGGGACGACGCCCTTGCAGTCTCCGGGTGCGCTGACTCAGGAGGACTACCCGGGCTTGCTCGAGGTGACGGTACCCGCGGGTCCGTCTGAGGGACGGGTGGTGGCAGACACCTCCGCCTCCTCGAGTACCGCGTCGGCGGTCCCGCCAAGGACTCCACGCGTGACTCCCTCGGTAGCGAGCAGTAGCGGACGTGCGGTACCTCTCACGAGGTCGGCGTCCGCGTCCTCGTTGGTAGTTGAGGGGACGTCCGCAGGGTGGCAAAGCACTGCCTCCCTGGACTTGGACCCCCTCGACGCCACGGCGGACGTACGCCGGAGGCTCGGTCCCACGACCGCCAGCGTCTACGAGACTTTCCGCGAGTCTGTAGGCCAGGCGATCGGCCATCGTCGCGATGGTATGGACCGGATCCCCGGTGATCCGGCGTTGGTGAACCTGCCGGTGCCTCGAGCCATTCGTGACTTGGGGTCCGCAGGTGTAGCCGCGTTGGTCCGCGCTCGGGAGGAGCACCCCTGGGATCACCCCCAGCGTGGTCGACTCACCCGAGCGGCGGAGTACCTTGTGGCGGAGATGGACAGCTCTCTGGATCGGTTCAGCCGGTGCCGCGCCGAGGCCTCCCGTGTCGCATGCGATCTCGCATACGACCAGGGCCTCATGGAAGGCACCCGGCGGAGCCTAGAGAGCTACCGGACTTTGTCGGCCGTCATTGAGCGGCGCGCGTTCGACCAGGGTCGGACCGCCGCTCTTGCCGAGCAGTCCGGGGCGTCCGCCCCCGCCCCAGAGGTGGCCGCACGGATGGAGCACCTGGAGGCTGAGAATGAGCAGCTACGGCGTCGTCTTGACGAAGCCGAGGCCGCTCGGACTCGCCTAATCCAGGGCGTCGATGACCCCGAGTCGTCCGCCCTGAACCAGGCGGCTCTCCGGCGCGCGGATGCTGCTTTGGAGCTGGCCATCTACCCATACCTAGTCCAGGTGTGGGGAGAGCGGACGGCCGGTCCACAGCGCACCCGCGATACGGTGGAGATGTTCCGCGCCATAGCAGATCTCGGCGCGACATCTCTACCGGCCTCCGTTGTGATGGCTCCGTCAGGACCCGGATTGCAGGGCTCACCACAAAAGCCCGTGCAAGCTCCACCGGGCCTGCCTCATCCGCCCGTGCAGCCGGCTTTCATTATGCCGGCTCCGCTGCTTCCGCGGCGTAGGGACCCGTCACCGCCGCCAGACCCCAAGACAGGCGGCACGGATGAGGAGCCGATGACGACGGAGGAAGGCTAGGGTGCTAGCCTCGTCGCTGCACGTGTGCGGCGGCGTGCCGGAGTCGCTCCCGCGGCTCCGCCCTGCCTCAGACCCGTTCTGCGGATCTGAGGAGCCGGCCGGCAGGGCGGTCGGCAACATTTTAGAGGTACTATCACTTTTGATCACTCGGTGTGTCGTTTTACAAAATTTCTAAATTTAAAGTCTAACCTTAAAGATATTCCAAAGACTCGACACACCGTCCTTTTATAATGGATGACCTTTCAAGGTCATCACACGGTTTTGGACCACCTCGGTCAAAATTTTAGCTTGTTTATTAGGATTTATTCAAAATTGCAAAGCGCGTTATAGTTTACTCCATAAGTCCGGGGGTAGTCCCCCATTCTTCCAAAAGGGACTCTTAAAGTCCTAGTGTTTGCGCCGTGACTTCCGGGCGTTGCCATCGTGCCTTCTTCCGGCCCCCGCCATGCGAAGCCTTCGTCGGGTTTCG
Source organism: Terebella lapidaria (assembly GCA_949152475.1). Taxonomy (NCBI): domain Eukaryota; kingdom Metazoa; phylum Annelida; class Polychaeta; order Terebellida; family Terebellidae; genus Terebella; species Terebella lapidaria. The sequence goes on along the minus strand of OX424566.1, from coordinate 26,618,754 downwards.
AGCATTTTGGGCGCGGGCGGAACATGTTGGGGACCAACATTGTAAGAAGGGGGTAATGTGGCGATTTTGCCCTAAGCACGCGGCAGGTGATTGTAAACATAAAAGCCATTTATGTGGCCTTTCTGTACTTGGCCTTGTTTTGACATGCTCCGTTCGAGCGTGCGTTGCCACGGCGACGTATTGTAATTTACGCTCCAGTAAACTATAACAATGGATCGATTTAACCTCGCGTGCGCCCTGCAGTTTCTGGTGTATTATATATACACTGGAAGCGACTCGTTCGAGGAGATTGTCCAAGATCGAGACTAGGACGCACACGAGGCTCGCCATGAGCTTTGTGTTCCCTGGGTCTGAGTAGTGGGCTCCTAGAGCCCTGGGGACGATTTCCGTGGGGAGGCCCGGGCTGGGAGAGACGAGTTGCTGACTCGGGGGCCTTCGGCCCTGTGGATCGCCAGCTCTCTCCCTTCCCGGGACATGTGACAGAGGCTCTGGCCAGCATGTCGGACTGTACGGGGTTCCGTCCCCGAGGCAGACCGCGGCTCGCCAGGCCCCGCCAGTTAACACCGTGGTGATGAACCAGTTTCTGAACGGTGTCCGTAGGCCTGGGAGTGTCGGGTGGGCTGTTACCTGGTTACCGTTAATGATGAAGTAGTTACCGTGTCCGCCGCGACCTCCGGTGAGCGGCCCTGCCGCGAGGATCCGGAATAGCGGATGCGCGTCCGCAAGGACTCGGATGAGAGAGGATTATCCTCGAGGATCCCGAAGAGCGGACGGTAGTCAATAACTTTACATCATTGTCAAACAGATTATCGAAGATTTTAATTAAACTATAATTATTATGTATCCTTTATTCTATTGAACCTGTTCACGGGGGACTATCCGTTCCGTACAGAATGGTTTACGGCGGTTTGGTTCCGATTTACGTGCATCTGCCGACAGTCAAAACAAAAGCGACCTGTGCGATGTTGCTTCGATTACTACCTCAACATTCAGCCATTTATCACCAAACATATACATATTATGTCTTCCAGGCATATTTTTGATATAAGCAACTACTTTCATCTCAACACGCACAATTTTGCTAGAAAACTACAAGTCTTTATGTCGCATCACAAGGTCCGATTTACCGTCATGGTGATTCCGATTTACGTTGGTTTACATGTTTTGATGTTCCGATTTATCGACACTTATATGTCCAGATATTAGTTAAGAATATCATTTGTTAAAATACGACAAATACGAACGCTTGCGTGGCGACTTTCTTACCTTCATACTTTGTGTCTGCATATAGAATGTGTATGCAAATTAGATCAATTTCAACACACAACCTCAACACACAAAATATTTGCCCGTAATATTGTTTTGGACCGTCGGATCAATTTGAATCTGCTTGAATCATATTTTTTCATCAAATTTCAGACCTTCAAAACTGAGTAGTTGACAATCTACCTCAATGTTGAATTTCAGCCCCAAATAGGATCACGTGAATTCAAGCAAATTGAGGACTTTTCAATAATTGTGACCATGAACAATTTACCAATACTAATGTTTTTTTTTAGTTCGAAGACATACAAGTGTATTTTGATCAAATAATCTCTTTCCAAAGCAATGTGTGATTCAAACATCGAATGACTTGCCAAGCTGTGATCAAACTCGTAAATATCTTGTTTGAGGTGAAATTTAAGAAGTAGATTACCGACCTTACCAGTTTTTAAGATAGACTTTTATGCCAAATGGAAAGAAAAAAAATCAAATGGATCCGACGAACAAAAATAATTTTATGGTAAAAAATCATTTCAGGTTTTGTGTTGAACTCGACTTTACATGTTTTATGTCATCATATGATGTGAAAGCGTGGAATCTTATCAAAAGTGGAATGGTTGCGAGGTCACATCCGACTACTGGGGCGTGTCACCTGCATTCAACCCACATTCAGCCCAAAACACACATTTCCCAAACATCTAGCTGTATGCGGAAGCAATGTCAGCAGTGGGTGAGTGATCAAGAAAACAACCAATCAAACGAAAGAGCGTAAACAAAAAAGAAGAAATGAATTCAATGTATATGATTAAATTATTTGGGAAATTCGTGAGTCCACTATTACCCGGTTCGACAGAAGGACGGGGTTAATGAACCATGGCAGAAAATAAATGAATAAAATTTATAATGGCGTAGAGCAAATATATCAGAATAGAGCAGAACCGGTCATATTCCCTTCTATCTAAAGCTCCTTCAGTCATCAAACGTCGTTAGGTCAGATGGTACTTCAATATTTCCAACTTATGCCAAAGTGTATTTAAAACATTTCTTTATGTTGTCTATTCTAATGTTTTTATACGTCTTGTAAATCGGAACATGCAAAACACACGTAATCTGAACTGTGACCTGTGCTCGTTTCGGTAAATCGGAACATATCCAATATACCCCATACTCCACCGAAACTAGCATTTTCCCCACGCAAATGACATTTTTTGTACTCCTATACTCTATTTTTCTAACTCGTTCACACCGATTTTTGCTGATATTTTTGCGATGCTAAATCGTATCGTGTTATAACTCAATTGGCATGGCTCACTTTGGGACCAAACGGCAATTTTCTGCAAACTTTCACACTTCTACCAATGAAACTGATAAAATTAGTAATCTACTGCAATGATAAATTCCTCCTGAAAACTGTTCGTCTGCATGTCAATATACATTGTTTATTTTGAGCGCGTGACGGAAAAGCCTATTTGGATGATCTACGCAGGGAGTGCAGGTTAGGAATGGGACCGCCCCAGCATGTAATTGTAACATATACTCAGAGATACTGTATCTACTTCTATACTGTATCTTTGATATAATGCAGCGCACGCCCCTTTAGTACCTGACTTGAACTTGTCCACTTGAATTACGTAATGAACAAGGCAATATGGCAGCGCCATACAACAGTGAAAATCCTCGCTTAAATCGAAAATTTGTGTTTTGGAAGAAACATGTAGCGTTTCGGAAGCCAGGTTTGTGAAAATCTAGTGCTGTTTTGATCATAGAAACGTAATAATAGATAAATAGTTCGCTTGAAGTAATTTGACTAAAACAACGGCAAACACCAATGTAAAGCAGTTAGAAAAATCAGAGTATAGGCATTTCATTATATAAATAGGCCCACGGGTCCCCCATACTATCTGTTAAGCTCACTTTTGCCCACAATTTCTCTCACATGGCGAAACAAACAAGCACACGTAAATCCGAACCAAACCGCCGTAAACCAATTCATACGGAACGGATAGTCCCCCGTACTGTTGTCAACAGTTGAACGTGAAGAGGTTACATGTAAGTTAGCTATGCAACTTTCCAACTCCAATCTACCAACTTTAAGCCCCCTATCCCCTAGGTCATGCTAAAGGGACCTGTCGAATGCCAACACAATTTGAGGGAGGGACGGGGCGGTTTTGAGGATTACACGAGTTTGGGGATTGAATCAACAGTAATGTTTTGTGCCTGCGTGTATCCATACAGAAATAACGCACCCACACCTTTATGTGTACAGAGACATATCTGTTCTTTTGACAAAATCCCTGCGCGATGAGAAACATGTCAGTTACGATGTTCTGCCGGTCTGGGATGTGCAGATACGATGTTCTGCCGGTCTGGGATGTACAGATACGATGTTCTGCCGGCATACACTGTTCAGTTACGACATTCTGCCGGGAATCTATGTTATATACGACATTCTGCCTGGTTGCATACACGGGAGTTGTCACTTACGGTGTATTTTAACATTTGCATATTTCGTTGTTCATAAGCTGACCTGAAGTACAAAGCGAAGCGTACATATCCGCGTGGTTACACACAATGAAATGAAGCCCTAAAACCATTTTGTCCAAAAATGTCACTTACGACGTTCTGCCTTTCACCCGTCGATTATGTCACAGGCAGAATAGGACATGAAACTATGTTTGATTGCAGTACATTGTTATCGCTGAGCAAATGAACATATTCAATAGTCAGCAATATATGAGTTGAGGATTTAGGGTGTCTAATTTTTGACCAACTTTGTATGATGCCCGGCCATGCTCGCCTTGGTTTGGCCCGAGTCTTTTGAGTCAAATTATATAGCTCAACCCAGTGTTGGTTAAGGGATTGTCTCAAAGATGTCATGCCTGATTTCAGAAAAATGCCCAAATTTCTATTCTGGATTGCGCTGTTGATCAATCAAACAAAATATTGATCATAATAATGTGATCATAACATTGGTCATATTAATTTCAACGTACCGCTCATAGGCCTATATTCCTTGGCAGATGAGCCAAAATACACGTATCTTATATATAATAACGAGCATAACATGAAGTTGTCTTTCAATAACTGTTAGATGTATGTATCAGAATCGACCTGAATAACTCCCGTGGATATTGTGTGATTGTGATGTCTTGAATACCAAATATTTTCAAGCACGAGTAATAAAACAAATCTTCATTTGTGACCATTGTATTTTCTTTGAGATGGCCCATATTCAGGTAGGCTGTTCAATTGATTTGTCTCAATCCCATACAACATCAAAATGGCATGCTAGAATTGTCATGTTAAAACCCCATGAGGAAATATATTTTCCTAAATATACAGAAGAGGAACGCACTCGACAGAAAAACAGCCATTGATTCATGTGACGTTTGTAGGTATGACTTGTTGTTGTGTTTTAGTCTGCCCAAAAACCCTGCCTCCTGATCGTATAGACTTTGGTAACTCCCGCTCGTTGTGATTCGAGAGCCGTCACTAAAAGGTGCTCACTATTTTCGGTGCCTCACTCAGTAGCTTACCCGCTTACTCAGGTAAGAATCAACTCAGACGTAAATAGATGAAGATTTATCAACATCAAATCAGCAACTTACAATGGAATTGTCGGTCACCCACGTGACGTACAGATATGAAGTTCAGACATGGAGCACTGTATGATCACGTTAAAAACTAGACGTCAAGGCCTAAAGATGCCTTGGAGGCATTTCGGTGTTAAGACTAATTTATAATATTTATAAAATGTTTACCATGGGCTCTACGACACACTGTTTCAAAGATATCGACGAAAACGAAAAAAAACAGACTCGGCAGAAAAATTCAAGGTCAAGGTCAAAGTTCATCCTTAATACCCATCAGACATGTTTGTCTAGGGCAACGAGTCCGAAAATAACGTCCGTTTCGCTCTACGACTCACCGTTTCCGAGATATCGACGAAAACGAAAAATGCCGACTCGGGAGAGAAATTTCAGGTCAAGGTCAAAGTTCATCCATAATATCCCTTACCCCTCTGACATGTTTGTCTAAGGCAACGAGTCTGAAAATAACGTCCGTTTCGCTCTATGACGCAGTGTTTCCGAGATATAGACGAAAAAGAAAAATGCCGACTCGGCAAAAAAATTTTAGGTGAAGGTCAAAGTTCATCCATAATACCCCTTAGTCGTGTTTGTCTAGTGCCACTTGTCCGAAAATAACGTCCATTTCGCTCTACGACGCACCGTTTCCGAGATATTGACGAAAATGAAAAATGCCGACTTGGCGAAAGAATTCTAGGTCAAGGTCAAAGTTCATCCATAATACCCCTTAGACAGACATAATACCCCACGACGCACCGTTTCTGAGATATGGATGAAAACGAAAAATGCTGACTCGGCGAAAAAAATTTAGGTAAGGTCAAAATTCATCCATAATACCCATTAGACATGTTTGTCTAGTGCCACGAGTCCGAAAATAACGTCCGTTTCGCTATACGGCGCACCGTTTCCGAGATATCGACGAAAACGAAAAATGCCGACTCAGCAGAAAAATTCAAGGTCAATGTCAAAGGTCATCCTTGATACCCCTTGGACATGTTTGTCTAGTGCCACAAGTCAGAAAATAACGTCCATTTGAGATATCGACGAAAACGTAAAATGCCGACTCGGGGGAAAAATTTCAGGTCAAGGTCAAAGTTCATCCATAAAACCCCTTACCCCTCTGACATGTTTGTCTAAGGCAACGAGTCCGAAGATAACGTCCGTTTCGCTCTATGATGCACCGTTTCCGAGATATAGACGAAAAAGAAAAATGCGGACTCGGCAAAATAATTTTAGGTGAAGGTCAAAGTTCTTCCATAATATCCCTTAAACACGTTTGTCTAGTGCCACGAGTCCGAAAATAACGTCCATTTCGCTCTACGACGCACCGTTTCCGAGATATCGACGAAAACGAAAAATGCCGACTCTGGGGAAAAATTTCAGGTCAAGGTCAAAGTTCATCCATAATACCCCTTAGACACGTTTGTCTAGTGCCACGAGTCCGAAAATAACGTCTGTTTCGCTATACGATGCACCATTTTCGACATATCGACGAAACCGAAAAATGCCGACTCAGCAGAAAAATTCAAGGTCAAGGTCAAAGGTCATCCTTAATACCCCTTAGACATGTTTGTCTAGTGCCACGAGTCCGAAAATAACGTCCGTTTCGCTATACGACGCACCGTTTCCAAGATATCGACGAAAACGAAAAATGCCGACTCAGCAGAAGAATTCGAGGTCAAGGTCAAAGTTCATCCATAATACCCCTTAAACATGTTTGTCTAGTGCCACGAGCCCGAAAATAACGTTCGTTTCGCTCTACGACGCACCCGTTCCGAGATATGGACAAAAACGAAAAATGCCGACTCGGTGAAAAAAACTTAGGTCAAGGTCAAAATTCATCCATAATACTCCTTAGACATGTTTGTCTAGTGCCACGAGTACGAAAATAACGTTCGTTTCGCTCTACGACGCACCGTTTCCGAGATATGGACAAAAACGAAAAATGCCGACTCGGCGAAAAAAAATTAGGTCAAGGTCAAAATTCATCTATAATACTCCTTAGACATGTTTGTCTAGTGCCACGAGTCCGAAAATAACATCCGTTTCGCAATAGGACGCACCGTTTCCGAGATATCGACGAAAACGAAAAATGCCAACTCAGCAGAAAAATTCAAGGTCAAGGTCAAAGGTCATCCCTAATAACCCTTAGACATGTTTGCCTAGTGCCACGAGTCCGAAAAAAACGTCCATTTCGCTCTACAACGCACCGTTTCCGAGATATCGACAGAAACGAAAAATGCCGACTCGGCGAAAAAATTCTAGGTCAAGGTCAAAGTTCATCCATAATACCCTTAGACATGTTTGTCTAGTGCCACGAGTCCAAAAATAACGTCTGTTTCGCTCTACGACGCACCGTTTCCGAGATATGGCCGAAAACGAAAAATGCCGGCTCGGCAAAAAAAAAAAAGGTCAAGGTCAAAGGTCAAGGTCAAAGGATGACGAGTCCGAAAATAACGTCCGTTTCGCTCTACGACGCACCATTTCCGAGATATGCAGGAAACCTCAATGATGACTGGGCGAAAACTCTTCCAACCTCTAGGTCAAAGGTCGTTTGACAGATTGATCCCGAAATCAATAGGGTTCTTCCCTGTTGATATATGAACCTCCACGCAAAGTTCTGCAGCCATTGCCTACATACTTTTTGAGTTATCGTGCCGAAACAAAGTCCAAAAAACGACATTGATTTCATCCTCACGGACCTCACGGACCTCACGGACCTCGGATCCGGCTGAAAAACAATAGGGTTCTTCCACATAATATGTCTGACCAATGCTGAAAATTTGGCGAAGATACATCGAGGCAAACTAAAGTTATCGGTCGGAAACCAAAACGGCGGAAAAAAAAAAAAAAAGAACAAAAAAAAATTCTGCTAAAACCATAAAGGCATAGTGCACGAGGGCACAACTTAAAGCTGTAAGTATGCTATATAAAGACATACCGTGCAATTCCTTCGAGCTTTTGAGGCCACTGGTGACGTAAGTAGGTGCCTTTGGCCTAGGCCGACCAGGGGGATTTTCGGTCGTATAAAAGGAGGGGGCGACAGGCCTACAGTGTGGCATAATCAATAGACCAAGGAAGCATACACATCGTCCTCAATGTCCATATGTAATGCATTTCATTATGTGTATATCTATATTTCAGCGTTTATAGCATATTGGTTGAATGTAAGGTGTAAAAAGATGGGTGACATCTCTGACCGAATATTTTGTAATCATATAATATTGATAGCGTCACCTTTGATAGTCTGTCCAATTGTACATGTACATGCTATGTTACATGTATGCATCTATTGGCAAGTACTACATGTTAGTAATATAGCTTACAATGACTGAGCCCTGCTCAACAACATATGAGTACAAAATTTACCAGGTCACACAACCTGTTTGTATGTTGTGTACGAAATAGAGAAACCCCGAGAAACAGGGGGTTATTCAACATGGTCGAGGGCGGCAGCCCGAGACTATGTTGAATAACTCCCTGTAACTCGAGGGGTTTCTCTATTTTAAACCATACAGAAAACTACTCAGCCGTGACCGGCAGGTGTTTAACCAACATACAGCATTGATTGAACACCTGAGAGAACAATGCATGTATGGTTTGTATGCCGGCTCGGCAAAAAAAAAAAAGGTCAAGGTCAAAGGTCAAGGTCAAAGGATGACGAGTCCGAAAATAACGTCCGTTTCGCTCTACGACGCACCGTTTCCGAGATATGCAGGAAACCTCAAGGATGACTGGGCGAAAACTCTTCCAACCTCTAGGTCAAAGGTCGTTTGACAGATTGATCCCGAAATCAATAGGGTTCTTCCCTATTGATATATGAACCTCCACGCAAAGTTCTGCAGCCATTGCCTACATACTTTTTGAGTTATCGTGCCGAAACAAAGTCCAAAAAACGACATTGATTTCATCCTCACGGACCTCACGGACCTCACGGACCTCGGATCCGGCTGAAAAACAATAGGGTTCTTCCACATAATATGTCTGACCAATGCTGAAAATTTGGCGAAGATACATCGAGGCAAACTAAAGTTATCGGTCGGAAACCAAAACGGCGGAAAAAAAAAAAAAAGAACAAAAAAAAATTCAGCTAAAACCATAAAGGCATAGTGCACGAGGGCACAACTTAAAGCTGTAAGTATGCTATATAAAGACATACCGTGCAATTCCTTCGAGCTTTTGAGGCCACTGGTGACGTAAGTAGGTGCCTTTGGCCTAGGCCGACCAGGGGGATTTTCGGTCGTATAAAAGGAGGGGGCGACAGGCCTACAGTGTGGCATAATCAATAGACCAAGGAAGCATACACATCGTCCTCAATGTCCATATGTAATGCATTTCATTATGTGTATATCTATATTTCAGCGTTTATAGCATATTGGTTGAATGTAAGGTGTAAAAAGATGGGTGACATCTCTGACCGAATATTTTGTAATCATATAATATTGATAGTGTCACCTTTGATAGTCTGTCCAATTGTACATGTACATGCTATGTTACATGTATGCATCTATTGGCAAGTACTACATGTTAGTAATATAGCTTACAATGACTGAGCCCTGCTCAACAACATATGAGTACAAAATTTACCAGGTCACACAACCTGTTTGTATGTTGTGTACGAAATAGAGAAACCCCGAGAAACAGGGGGTTATTCAACATGGTCGAGGGCGGCAGCCCGAGACTATGTTGAATAACTCCCTGTAACTCGAGGGGTTTCTCTATTTTAAACCATACAGAAAACTACTCAGCCGTGACCGGCAGGTGTTTAACCAACATACAGCATTGATTAAACACCTGAGAGAACAATGCATGTATGGTTTAAAAATATGTATGATAACTTGTGGATGTGGTTACATTACCTGGAGAGATCTATGCACGTGAATTACTGGAAACCATACAAATTCGTCACACCAATAGATAATATGTGATTACGGCTAGGAGGGAAATATGTAGCCCTAATTACATGAGTAATTGTGTGCACGTATGGATATGATGCAATTATGCTTTGCAGTTTGTGTGTTCTCTGACATCTGTGCTGTGTGGAACATGTCAAATGATCATCGATACATACTGCAAGAATGGCTTTATACCACTTCGCCGTTACAGCCGACTGCCTCTGACCTCTGTCGTGGGCGGCCTGACTCGCGCCAGTGCATAGACCTGCCCACATGCAAAGCACAACAAACAACTCGTGGTTCTGTGGTTTTACGTTCGGTTTATCCGTCAGGGAAAATCGTGGTCGTTATCATAAATTTTTTTTTACATGGTCGTTTATCTTTGTAGTAATTTTAGCGACTGTAACCGCCCGTCCCTCCCGCGCACTACATTTCCAGAGCAACACACACATTATTTACATGACTTACATACAGGACATATCCACTATACGATCACAGACATAAACATTACCAGGACAGTGTATACACACAGGTCAGTTCACGCGCACTTCGGCCCCGGCCAATCAGAATATTCGACCCCAGTACACCGGCCTTGACCTTAACCTAACTACACGGGACCATGCATACACTACACGCAGATCATGAGACAAACATGCACCGGGGAATCCCACTTTCCCGGTGAGATCAGCACACACACAGACCAATCACGACACCGCATACACGAGGCGGGAAAACTTCCATGTGCTTCCCCTGCAGCCCCGCGCGCTTGAGTTTAGGATTCGAGTCCATGAAGACGTGTGTTAAAGAATATAGAAGATTTGGCCGTAATTATATAGAAGTAGATATAAACTGTACCGTTATAAAGTGACATACAAGGACTATATTTATACAAGGATTATACATTAAAGATTATATATTTCGACTGGGAATAATCACCGGACTTAGGTGTGATCGGCCTTGATTGTGAGTGATTGGACATTGAACTTATCGCCACAATAAACAGTTGAGTTGAAACTGCCGACTTTGTTTCCTTGCACAACGTCTTGGAATAAGTTTACGGCTTGATACCAGCCTGGTGAACGGTATTCTTCACATCTATTTATAACATACTTACAGCTTTAAAAGAGTTCTTCGCCGAAGGCTTCTCTCCGTCCCGTCCCGTTGAAATTTCCCGTCCCGTTTAGTCGATTGGTTCCTCTAGGTAGTTAGTCGAAATCCCATCGACTCAAAGGCCCTGAAGAAGGAGTCGTCCGCACGGAGGTCGTCGAGTCCCTTGGTCGTGGCGGTGACGATCTCCCCACGGTCGATGTCGCTGTTGCAGTGCTCACTGAGCGGCCGTCCGTTCGCCCTCATATAGCCAGGGTGGCTGCGCGCGCATCCTCGTCCGCGAACGACTCTTCCGCGATCATTACCACGTGGAGAAGGCTGCATCCGCGAACGGTTCTTCCGCGAACGTTTCTTCCGCCAGTATTCCCCCGCAAACGGTGCCTCCGCCAGTGGTCTTCCGCGAACGGTACTTCCGCGAACGGTGCCTCCGCGAATGACTCTTCTGCGATCACGTGACCGTTCTTAACGAACGTTTTTGGCGCGCTCCGTTGTATTGGTTTTGTTACAATTCATAATGGTCATAGTGCCGTTTTCACTCCATATAAATTTCAATTAATACAAGTCAGTCAATTCTGAGATATGATGAGATACTAGTAGGTTCACGCCAATAAATTATGGGCCGAGTGGTACGTTGAAATTATTATGATCACATTATTATGATCAATATTTTGCTTGATTGATCAACAGCGCAATCCAGCACAGAAATTTTGGCATTTTTCTGAAATCAGGCATGACATCTTTGAGACAATCCCTTAACCAACACTGGGTTGAGCTATATAATTTGACTCAGAAGACTCGGGCCAGACGAAGGCGAGCATAGCCGGGCATCATACAAAGTTGGTCAAAAATTAGACACTTCCAAATCCTCAATTCATATATTGCTGACTATTGAATATGTTCTTTGCTTAGCGATAACAAGGTACTGCAATCAAACATAGTTTCATGTCCTATTCTGCCTGTGACATAAGAGTTGTTCACCCAAGTTGCTTCGGGGTCGTGAATGGTGCGTGATGACAGAACGATGACAGGGTTTCAATGACTTTATTTGGTCCAAGACAAAGACCCCCAGTTGTGAAAATGGAGGTCTGAACAGGTATGGATGATAGATGGATGACTGATGGCAGGCTGATTTAAATATTGTTTAATGTGTGTCTGAATATCCTAAGTTAAGTTAATTATTCCGTTATTGATGTTATGATGTTGACTGTTCAAAAGTTTTGGTAGATGTGTTTAAACTTTGTTGGCTGGTTGCCAAGGCAGGCGTAGACAAACGAAAATCACGAGAATTAAGTCTTTATTTACATGGTAGAATTCGCTTTAGATAATGAACTCCATTAGGCGGAACTGTCATAATGTAACCCTGCCACATACTTCCCCCGAATGGAAAATGACGCCCCGACATTTACGCATAAAACTATGAACACTATACAGAATACGCTAAGTCGGACGGAAAAAATCTGGTGGCCGACGATTACGCTGTGGGTGTTGCTGTGGCACGTCCTCGTCCGAACTTAGTTCTTCGACAACTATGTCGAAACCTAAGTCTACCGGAAGAACTTGGTTGGGATCAAAGTCCTCAATGATGACTACTTCCGGAGACTGATCTTCTGTTGGGTCGACAAAATATTCTAACACCAGATCTTCTGTGTCTTCTTTCTTCTGCTCTTCTTCCTCTTCCTCCCCCTCTGAAAAGGCATCACACTTCCCGTGTGATGACCGGACAGGGCGCAACAGGCTATGATGTAACGTCCTAGTTGGCCCTTTTCCATCCACACATTTCACGTCGTAGACAGGAATGTCGACATTGGGCTGATTTACGACGATGTAGATGTCGTTCTCCCACTTGTCCGCGAGCTTGCTTCGACCTTGAAGCACCACCTTTTTCACCAGAACAAGATCATCGATCTGTAAGACAGAAGCGTTCCCTTCCTTCTTCTTGATCTTGTCTGCAGTTTCAGCCATATTCTTGTGAGCGAGTTCATGGCAGAATTCCAGTCGGTCTCGGACTCCAGAAATGTAAGATGAGAGATCCTCCTGATTGTTGTTGGACCAGACCTGGAATTCCTCATCCACAGGGAGACGTGGAGAGCGGCCGGACATCAGCTCATATGGCGTGAAGCCAGTGGCGTCGTGAGGCGTACAGTTGTAGGCCATCACCAAGGTGTTGAGGTAGTCCTTCCAGCGACCCTTCTTCTCTTCCTCCAAGGTCCCGAGTAACTTCAAGAGAGTCTGATTCATCCGCTCACAGGCACCATTCCCACGAGGATGATACGGAGTGGTCCTGGATTTCGAGATGCCTGTGAGGGAACACAGTTCCTTGATGATCGAAGACTCGAAGTTACCGCCTTGGTCTGAATGGATCCTGCTGGGATAACCATACAAATTGATGAAACTTTCAAGCAAAGCTTTCGCTGTTGTCTTGGCAGTCTCATTCTTTGTAGGCACCACCCGAGCAAACTTAGTGAAGTGTTCCACAATCACCAAAAGGTGCTCGTATCCACCAGAAGGCTCCACCAGGAGGTAATCAATACACACCAACTCGAGAGGCTGAGAACTGAGGATCGGAATGATGGACGTCCGTTGTGGAGTTCCCTTCCTGCAAATACAATGATGGCACTTGGAAACGTACTGCTCTACAGCTGTGTACATTCCAGGCCAGAAAAAACGAGACCTCAAGAGTTGTTGTGTCTTGTCACGTCCTGGATGACCTATGTCATCATGGAGTCTGGTAAGGATACGTGGACGAAGATCCTTTGGGGCGACTAACTGATGGATTGTGTCGACATCCGTCTTGACTTCCCAGAATAGAATTCCTTGAGAAAGCTTGAGCTTGTCTCAGTCCTTGATGAGCCGAGTCCGTTCTGATGACTTCCCTACGAGTTCCTTCTTGGTTGGCTTGTGTTTGGCAACTAGACAACTGACAACCCACCTGATGTCAGCGTTCCTCAAACATGTCGACAGGTGTAACAACTTCCAAAGAAGAACGAAGTGGATCCACGCTTGAAACCGAGGAGGCCAAACTGTAGACAAATGGGTCCACTGAAACACTGCTACACACAGTTTGAGTGACTTTGCTGGACACACACGGAAGACGGGACAGAGCATCAGCATCTGTGTCGGTCTTCCCAGTCTTGTACTCCAGCGAAAAGTCACAAGTTGCCAACTTAGCCAACCATCGATGCCCGGTGGCATCGAGACGAGCTGATGTTAAGACGTAGGTTAACGGATTGTTGTCAGTCAGGACCTTGAACTTCTACCCGTAGAGGTAATCGGAAAACTTGTCGGTCACGGCCCACTTGAGTGCGAGAAACTCCAGCTTGTGGGCGGGGTAGTTCTCCTCCGAAGGTTTGAGTCCTCTGCTGGCATAGGAGATAACCCGAGGCTGACCATCCTGTATCTGATACAGGACAGCACCCAATCCCTGACCGCTAGCATCGATATGCAACTCGAATGGACTACGATAGTCCGCAAAGCCAAGGATAGGCGCTGTGGTCAGTTTGGTCTTTAACTCCTCGAATGACTTCTGTTGTTCTGGTCCCCAGACATACTCAGCAGGCTTGACCGTCTTCTTCTTCTTGGATTTGTTGAGATGACCCTTGAGAAGCTCATGGAGAGGGGCTGCGATGGAACTGAACTTGGGAACGAAGCGACGGTAGAATCCCGCGAAACCCAAAAAGCGTTGAAGTTCCTTGATGTTGGTAGGCGGCTCCCAATCCTGGATGATACTGACTTTACCAGGGTCTGTGTGAATACCATCCTTGGAGACAATGTGTCCCAAGTAAGTGACTTCTGATTTGAGAAAGTGGCACTTAGATGGCTTCAACTTCAGACCAAAGTCCCTAAGCTCCTGGAAGACAGCTTCGAGTCGTTGGAGATGTTCCTCGATGGTCGAACTGAAGATGATAATGTCGTCTAGATAGACAAGACATTCCTGAGATTGCATGTCTCCAAGACATCGTTCCATGAGGCGTTGGAATGTTGCCGGACTGTTGGTCAATCCAAAGGGCATAGAGTTGAACTCATAGAAGCCCAGTGGTCCCAGCGTGAAGGCCGTCTTTTGCTTGTTCTCTTCGGCCATCTCTACCTGCCAATAAACACTCTTGAGGTCCAAACATGAGAAGTACTTGGAACCATGGAGGTAATCCATGGTTTCCTCAATCCGTGGCAAGGCATAGGCATAGTGTTGTCCTTCTTCCTCACCAGCACTACAGGGAAAGCCCAAGGACTCTGAGAAGGCCTGATGTGGTTGCCCTCTAACATCTCTCTGAGATGTTCATTGAGTTCCAAATAGACACTGGGAGGGATACGCCGATGTGGGATCTTGATTGGTGTGTTGTCCGTGAGGTTGATCTTGTGTCGAACAACATCCGTGTGACCGTGATCCAGGTCATGTGTAGAAAACACATCCGTCCACTTGATTAGGAGATCTTTCAGCATCTGTGCATGACGATGATCCTCAGGCCACTCAAACTTCTGGAGGAAGGATGGATCCGAAGACTTGAGGAAGGTGTCGTCATTCTCCACGGTCACTTGGTGCAGGTCGCACAGGACGGAACGTGGCGGAATGGTCACGGGACGTGTTGACAGGTTATGGAGCTCAACACAAATGCGATAGGTTGACACCCGGGCATTGTGGAACTCCAGCATAGATGGTGTGATGAGTAACCCGCCAGGGAGCGAATGATCTGGATCCGCTTCCACCATGGCATGGGTCACCGAGGCACGAGGTACGTGGGTGGAGCGCATCAATCCCTTGACAACGACCCTAGAGCGAGGAGGGATGACTTCCGACTCGGTTGTCTTGATGACGCCGATGACTCCATCTGGTGAGTTGTTCTTCCTCATTGATGATAGCATCATCATCCAAGCCGGCGACAGATCAGAGCTGGAAGCCTGATCCTGAATGTCGCTGAGGTAGGGCTCGATGAAGTTAGTGCCAATCACCATTGGGACATGGTCACTATAAGGATCACCAGGTAGCACCAGCGCTACAACTGGGAAGGTGACATCCGGGGTCGAAGGGTTGATGCATACGTCGAGCTCCACGACACCATCATATGGAAGAATGGCTGCTCCAGCTGCGGTGATGGTCAGGAAATCCGTGAGAGGCAACACACTGAGATCCGGAAGCTGACTCCGAACGAAGTCCCTCGAGAGTGTGGTTATTTGGCTTCAGGTGTCCAAGAGTGCATCACAGGATACACCATTGACACGAACTGGAGTGATGTTGGCGCTTCCAACAAGAGGCACAGGACTGTCACGCCGGTCAGACACCTGTCCTGGGGTGCTGACCGCTACTCGTTTCCCGAGTCCTTCCGACCGTCGCGTTCGCGCTTCTGTTGAAGTGCGGGACAGTCACGGACAATGTGTCCAGACTTGTGACAGTAGAAACACTCCCGTGTTTCTCTGTGAGGCTGGTTCTTCCATGCTGGTCTTCCACGTTGCGAAGCAACTAGACAACTCCTTCATCTGAGAGATGAGCTGATCCAACTTGTCCGAGGATTCGGTGTGTTGCCCCTTCACCTGAGCCTGACCAGAAGGCTTTGATTTTGCCACTGGCTCATTCGAAAGACCGAGCTGCTAACAGAAGCTTCAGGAAGCTCTGTCCAATATCGAACCGATGGCGAAGGGCGTTCTTCAAGTCCTTGTTGGTCATCCCACTCCAGAACTTCGAGCACATTCTAGCGTTAATGTCGTCTAGGAGCAGTCCTTTCTGGTTTGCTTGGTTGAAGATGGACTCCAGCCGGCATCCCCAGGCTACGGCATCCTCGCCTGCCCGTTGCTTCGCCGAGTAAAATTCCTCGAGCATGTCCTGGGAGGATAGAGCGTTCCCGAACATTACATCAAACTTCTCCAACACCTGAGTGACAGACGCACCTGGTCCCAGGCTGAGCAACACTTCTGCCGCTGTGCCCTTCAGGGACCTGCGAATACCATGCAGGATGTGAGGTGCTGGGTGACCTTCGGCGACGAGAGACATGACCTCGTTCCTCCACTGTGTATACGAGGCTTGTTCCGGCTTGACATCCCCCGAAAAGAACACCACACGAGGAAACTGCCCAGATGGAAGGTAAGTTCCAGCTATGTTCAGAGGCTGAACAACCGGCAAGTTCCCAAGTGTGGGTACAGAGACTGTTGGTGGCGACTGAGTCACATTAGCAGGAGCTGTGGATGAAAAAGACAAAAACGCAGTCAGGGCTGAAGGTACAGTCGGAGTCGGTTCCGAAACAACATGTTGTATGTCAGCTCGTAGTACGTCGCCTGAGTAAGCCGCGCCACGATGACTCGTTTTCTGCGTTGACTCGTCGCCTGTGTCATGAGCACTACATCTTCATGTGACCTCGTAGGATGTCTCCGCTCCGTCATCTTCGCTCGCTGGTTGTCGGCTGCAGCATTTGTTCGTCATTTCTCGTCGGGACTCCGCGATCGGTGAGAGTGACTTGTTTATGAACCAGCAGATGACAATTGAGGCATTTATATACCACTTGTGTATATCTGTATTTGTGCACATTGGACTGTAGTTTTGACACTAAATATTACGTGTCAATTTGCTATATTTTGACACAGTGTGTATTTGTCACTTCTGGTATCTTAATAGTATTATACACGTATACCTACATGTGTAGTATACTGTGGTAATTTCTATTTGTCTGTCTGGCAGTGCTTGATGCACCTGTCAGCTTAGTATAATTTTAGTAAATTACATAGTATATTTACTACTACATTTGATGAGGAGGCTCCATTGTTTCGGGGTCGTGAATGTTGCGTGATGACAGAACGATGACAGGGTTTCAATGACTTTATTTGGTCCAAGACAAAGACCCCCAGTTGTGAAAATGGAGGTCTGAACAGGTATGGATGATAGATGGATGACTGATGGCAGGCTGATTTAAATATTGTTTAATGTGTGTCTGGATATCCTAAGTTAAGTTAATTATTCCGTTATTGATGTTATGATGTTGACTGTTCAAAAGTTTCGGTAGATGTGTTTAAACTTTGTTGGCTGGTTGCCAAGGCAGGCGTAAACAAACGAAAATCGCGGGATATAAGTCTTTATTTACATGGTAGAATTCGCCATAGATAATAAACTCCATTAGGCGGAACTGTCATAATGTAACCCTGCCACATATACAATAATACTCTCAGCCATTCCGAGCGGCAAACTGTGACCACTATCCGTTTTTGAACGGCATAAAGCCATCACATGTTCTATGTCAGACCGTTGCAAACCACTGAACAGACCAATGACTTTTCTTTGCATTAGGTAATAGATATATACTGAGCGCGAGGTGAATTATAATATCAGTCCCGAGCGGCGAAGCCGCGAGGTTTCATAATATTCTAATTCACCGAAGCGCAAGGTGTATATCTAACTTAGTTACTGACCTAGTTAATAGGACCCTCGCCCCTTCTACCCCCTAGAGCGGGATATGAAAAAGGGACTCGCCAGTCGCGCTTCAATTCAGCCCGGCTTGTACACGTGAGACATATATGGTCGCTTTTGAATATACAAAATTCTTTGCACCTGAGAACAAAACGTAGCTTACATTATATGAAGTCAGTGTTACATATTATCGACACCATTTATATGATCTTTATCATGTCTATGATAAAGGAATGATTTCGTCTGTTTGGGCAACTTTCACCATACAACGCCATAAAGATTAGGTTTGTGGTGGAGCGTTCACACGCACATGGCAAGTTGTATTGACCCTATTTCATATTGATCGTAGGTCATTCCAGTCATAATCCATCTTGAAATGATCATTGAAAACTAAACTTATATCCGTGTTCTCCCGTTTACGTTTTGCACTGCCACCTACAAGTCAATGCATATGGGTTCAGTGGGAACACCACAAACATGTTGTGACATGGAATATATATAATTCTACCTCGGCTCACGGTATGTGACGTCAACCGAATTAACTTTCGGCAATGATGAGCACTGACTCGGTGAACGAACACATGTTGTTTCGAGCATACACGCTTTGTACACTTGCATGTGTTATTGGATCCATGCATGGAAGCACGATATCGCCTCGTGGGCCTTTTCGAGTGGATCGTCAAGGTGTGACCCAGGTATGTCAGTTAGATATCGACCGCTGGAGAACAATAGGACCAGTAACTAATGATATTGAAACAAACGAAGAAAGGTGTGTAAAGATAAGAAGTGTATGCAAAAATGATGGTAACTAAGAACTAGACACAATGATGTATAATAAACATAAGATACATATGTTGATATAGCCTAAAACGCTTCTCGGAATAAGTGAATTTCAAGAAAAGCTTCAAAATAATGTATAGATGCAGCGTCTCTGACGTGGTGTGGCAATGTGTTACATAGTGTGGGTGTAGCAACAGCGGAGGATGAATCACCATACTTGAGCCGTGACGTTGGATGTCGCAGGAAGATATGACCCGATGAGCGAGGTGATCTGCGGGGGAATTGATCATTGATGAGGTCACGAATATACCGAGGAACCAATCCTGAGAGAGCCCTGGAAGTGAGCAGAAGGATTTTATATTTGATGCATTGGCGAACGAGGAGCCAATGTAATCGTTCAAGAACTGGCGTGATGTGCCGTCACTATCACCAGCTCGGTCGAGAGCAGCCTCAATGCCCTACCCAAGCCAGGAGCGCATCCCGATCTGTCTCCAACAGATATCGTCCATTACCGCGACCTCAAGCCACATCTCCAGGAGGTATAAATATAAGGACACCTTCATGAGCCGAAAACTACACGCCAATTCGTCAACGATAACGCCACATGCCTCAACGTTGGATGTCGCAGGAAGATATGACCCGATGAGCGAGGTGATCTGCGGGGGAATTGAACATTGATGAGGTCACGAATATACCGAGGAACCAATCCTGAGAGAGCCCTGGAAGTGAGCAGAAGGATTTTATATTTGATGCATTGGCGAACGAGGAGCCAATGTAATCGTTCAAGAACTGGCGTGATGTGCCGTCACTATCACCAGCTCGGTCGAGAGCAGCGTCAATGCCCTACCCAAGCCAGGAGCGCATCCCGATCTGTCTCCAACAGATATCGTCCATTACCGCGACCTCCAGCCACATCTCCAGGAGGTATAAATATAAGGACACCTTCATGAGCCGAAAACTACACGCCAATTCGTCAACGATAACGCCACATGCCTCAAGCCCAGCAACACATCATCGACTAAGCCTTCTTAGTCGCCCTGGAGCTCCCAGGTAGTTCTTGTGCACAAAAAAGCGGACTAGTCTAGTTGCGTTGATCATCGCCTGCTGAACGACGTGAAGCGCAAAGATTCACACCCTCTGCTGAACATCCAAGACACACACGATGCGCTCAAAGGAACGACGTACTCTTCCAATTTGGACCTGGACTTAGGCTATCGGCAGGTCAATGTGGATCCTGCGAACAGACTGAAGACTGCATTTGTGACACGGAAAGAACTCTATCAGTTCAAGGTCATGCCATTCAGGCAAAGCAACGCGCCAGCAACTTTCGAGCGATTCATGGAGACCATCCTTCATGGATACTTGTGGACGCACTGCTTGTGTTATCTTGATGATGTCATAGCATACTGGCGAACATTCGACCAGGCACTTGCCAATCTGGAACCGGACAGGATACCATCTGCCGGGTTATGTCTGCAACCAATACATTGACAACAGCAGGGGAAATGGAAGGAAATAGTTAGTCATAATAGAAACTATATTGAATATATGAATTGCCATCACAATATTAATATTAATAATACAAACCAAACTACCGGAATAAATACTATAGTGAAATCACTATATCAAAAGTTATAGCAACATGTTTTTAATGAAATTGATATAATAGCTATTAATAACATTTTTTAAAAACACATTTAACTAAAAGGAAACGTGCGAATCAGGTATGTTCATTAGGTCAATTGGGGCGGCTCATTGTTTTTCATATATGTGTATGGTATTGAATAAGAGTAATCGTTTCTTCAGTATGCCTACAATTGCCGAAGTAACCGATGAAATGACGTGAGTCACTAATATTGTGGCTCAAATCATATTTTCATTTTATTTGTTCTTGAAATACCCAAGTCAGAAGTCAACTTATCAAGATACGTAAGTTGATTTATCGAGACACTATTGAAGTCCATATATCGAGTTATGTAAGTCGATTCATCCAGAAACGTTAGTCGATTTATCGAGATACTAACTCAATTCATCGAGAAAATAAATCGGTTTATCGAGATAATATGTTGATTTATCGAGATACTATCTTGATTTAACGAGACACGTAAGTTGACAAATAGAAAAAAAAACTTTTAGTTGGGTGGCCCTAATCCTCTTTTTTCTTTTTTCCCTAATCCACATTTTATGGTCCAACAGTAAATAAATTAATAAGCATTTTAGAATCAAATGATCTATGATGTGGATATTGCAAGCATACTCGGATAAAGTTTTATCTACTAATCACATCAGGCGTGAAAAAAGGCGACATGAGCGATAATAGACATTTGACTGTGAAAAAAGCGACATGGGTGATGTTCGGTTTTCTCACTTGTCGCGTTTGGCATGCTACAATACCTGCCTCCAAAAAATGTTATGCACGTCATCATGATCTGTTTGTATTTCGTGAATTGCTCGTGTACGGTGTACCAATTATCTGACACAGCCATCATGCGTATGGGTTTTTTTTTAAAATGTACTATGACATGCAGATAATATTCATGGAGCGTGGATTTTGAACGAAACCTATAATTCCAGAGAAATTCAGTATTAGACCAGAAAAAGTAAGTATATGGTTCTGGTTAGGCGCGCGCGTCAGTTTCAACCCCCGCGCATCACTCGTTTTAAAAAAAATTAGGCCAAGGGCCAAAGATAGGTTACCGGACAATGTTTAATATTTTAGATGTTAGCCAGGTCACTGGTTGAATTCAAGGTCAAGAGAATATTCAGCATATATAACATCAAGCATATATCATGTCCACAGTTGATTGCTAAGCTGTAAATTCAATAATCAGCGAGATATTAGCAATTTTGTGCTGTGGCCTTGAAAATGAAGGGGCAAAGGTGAAATTCAAGGTCTTCAAAATACTAAGTGTATTTTCTATATCATGTCCACAATTGATTCCCAAGCCATACAGTCAATAGAGGAGCAAGGTATGAGCCAGTTTGTCCTTGGACCTTGAAAATGAGGTCAGAGGTCAAATTCAAGGTCCGAGAATATTCCGCATATATCATTTCCTACATGTCCACAATTGATTCCTAAGCTGTAAAATCGATAATAAGTAAGATATTAGCAATTTTGTCCTCTGACCTTGAAAATGAGGTCAAAGGTCAAATTCAAGGTCATGACAATAATCTGCATATATCATTTCCTATATGTTCATAACTGATTCCTAAGCTGTAAAGTCGATAACAAGCGAGATATTAGCCATTTTGTCCTATGACCTTGAAAATGCCGTCAAAGGTCAAATTCAAGGTCATCAGATATTCAGCATATATCATTTCCTATATGTCCACAATTGATTCCTAAGCTGTAGAGTCGATAATAAGTGAGATATTAGCCATTTTGTCCTGTAACCTTGAAAATGAGGTCAAAGGTCAAATTCAAGGTCATGACAATAATCTGCATATATCATTTCCTATATGTTCATAACTGATTCCTAAGCCGAAAGTCGATAACAAGCGAGATATTAGCCATTTTGTCCTATGACCTTGAAAATGGGGTCGCGGGTCAAATTCAGGGTCATCAGAATATTCAGCCTATATCATTTCTTATATGTCCACAATTGATTCCTAGCTGTAGAGTCGATAATAAGCGAGATATCAGCCATTTTGTGCTCTGACGTTGAAATTGAGGTCAGAGGTCAAATTCAAGGTCACGAGAATATTCAGCATATATCATTTCCTATATGTCCACAATTGATTCCTAGTCTCTAATCTCAATATTAAGTGAGATATTAGGCATAATGTGTCCCATTATAAAGCATTGGAGAATTTAACATGGGAAAGTCCCATTTGGGCCGAGTTTGGGCCAAAATGGCCCACTTCGAGCGATTCAAGGGCAACAAAATTTATTCATGTCACAGGGGTACATATGAGGAGTGTTATGCATCAATAAGAAAAAAAAGTTACTGCACAGGTTTGGAGAAAACGACCGTCAAAGTCTAAAATTGGCCATTTTTCGACTATAATGGCCGCTCTGACCTCGAAACCGAGGTCAGAGGTCAAATTCAAGGTCACGAGAATATTCAGCATATATCATTTCCTATATGTCCAAAATTGATTCCTGGTTTCTAATCTCAATATTAAGTGAGATGTTAGGCATAATGTGTCCCATTATAAAGCATAGGAGAATTTAACATGGAAAAGTCCCATTTGGGACCCATCGAGAAAATGAAAACGGCCTCTACACGCAGACCGGCGATTCAGGGGTCGTTTTTTTTGGTCGTTTTTCGACGAAAATGGCCGCCATTTTGAAAAAATGCGAAAAACAAAAAAATAACCCCCTCTTGAAATATTTTTAAGTATTTTTGTGCAAAATTTCAGAAAGATCTGATTGTAAACTTTAAAGATAAACATGTGGACGGACGACGCCGACGACGCCGACGACGGACGACGGACGCAACGCCATGCCAATAGGTTATCGGACCATAGGTACGGTAACCTAAAAATCGCGCACATCACTTTTTGAGAGCTGAATTTCTAATTTTTTTGTAAATTGTGACCCGTACACCGATTTTGGGGAGACAACTTGCCAATTTGATGTGCCAAATAGTAGGTGTCTTACATGTATCAGTTTGAATGTAAACCTAAGAAATGCTATAATTGAAAACTGAATATCCGAGTTGAGAAAGTTTGCTTATTTTTTGCGAGAAGTTCTCAGGCTAAATGATCATTGTACCGGATTATGAAACAACTCTGGGATTTGTTTTGAATTTCCCAACATTTGGTCGGAATAGTGTACAGAGTCGAACATTAAACCTATTCATGAAATGCGCATGCATTTTAAACCTGGGTTTCTCTTAAAACATTTACAAAGTTCACATTTAACCTGTTATATCAAACTCTAATTGACATGACTAACTCTTATATAATTTATTTAATTTTATTTATTTATTTATTGTTTGACCTCCAAAAGGAGAAAGATAAAATAAAATAAAATAGAATACATCAGTAAGACTTTAGCAAAATACTAGTATTCAAAATAATCTGATTATTACCATCATAAAACTGTAGAAGCTGCCTTGTGCTATCCACCACGCCATCGTCTGCAGGATATTTCTTCAGAGTCTGACACACACGATTGAAATAAGAGTCATCTCCGATACATTTGACTAGATTAAACTCGTTTTTACGACATACCTCCAGAGATCGAATTAAACGATTATGTTTATCAGTAGAGTTTCCTGATAAATTCAAACTCCACATGTACGAATAAAACCGACTGCTGCTTGATTAGCTACATATGGCAGTTTTGAGAAGTTTGAGTTGTGACAGATCCCTCGATTATGAAACTTTTCTGATTCGTAGTGCGTTTAACAGTGGAGAGTTCCTACAGCAATCCTTTAAACCCAGTACCGACTTTATAAGTTTGGCCTGCAGTTTGTCCATAGCTTTTATTGCGGCCCCAGATAGTTCAACACATCGCGATCCATAGAGCAATACTGGTCTTACAGCGGTTTGCCAAACATGGGCCATGGTGTGCGGAGTGAGACCACGGGAACACAACCCTGCTCCCTGAAGAGCGAAAAACGCGTGTCTGGCTGCTTTAATTCGTTCCTCCGCATGAGAATAACAGTCATTGCTGAGCGTAACACCCAGATGCTTTACTTTTTTTCTACCTCATCAGCTGGCGTGTTTCCCATTTCCATTTTGGTCTGTCTACCAGGTTATCTTTGCCAAATGTCATGCAATATGTTTTTGTAGGGTCAAACCTGAGACCATGTGAGATGGCATAATCGTTGGCTAAGTCAATCATGTCCTGAAGCCCGGATGTTGTAGTGCTAGTCAGCAACAAGTAAACGTCAGGGATCCAGAGTAGCAAAAGTGGTCGCCGCATGAAACAAATGCGTTGGCCAAAATTCTTGCTGTGAGATCGTCAGTCAAATAAACTGATAAAATTGAATGATGTTTGTGCTAGAATATCAGTTCGTGCGCTGAGCGGCAGGTGGAAAAAGGTGCACTGTGCTAAGCGGCACCGGAAGTTAAAGTAACTTTGTATTTGATATAGGGTACAAGTAAACGTCAGGGATCCAGAGTAGCAAAAGTGGTCGCCGCATGAAACAAATGCGTTGGCCAAAATTCTTGCTGTGAGATCGTTAGTCAAATGAACTGATAAAATTTAATGATTGTGCTAGTGTTTGTGCTAGAATATCAGTTCGTGCGCTGAGCGGCAGATGGAAAAATGTGCACTGTGCTAAGCGGCACCGGAAGTTAAAGTAACTTTGTATTTGATATAGGCCGCCGCTGATGCGGCGACCAATAAGCCAGAAATAGACTTGGGGATGCCTCACACGTTGAGGATTCCGTGACGTCATTTCGCCAGATGTATGGTTGCCTAGGGAGACAACGCGAAGCGATATTGCTCCACGTGCTGGTTTATTTTGCGCGTGTGGAAGTCTGGTTTTGGGAAAAGCAAAAATTCCGATGGTATTCCCCGGGATTTGGAGTAGAGAAAGGTTTTGCTGAATGTATGCTATGTCGGCAAATGCGACCTGAAAACGAGCTAAATTGACAGGGGTCCTGTTCAACGTCATTTTATGAAAAATTGGTACTATCATGCTCTATAGTGACCTAGATTTTATAAAAGTACTATGATTATACTATCACACCCTGTCAACCGTTAAGCCCTAATTTTTTTTTGGAAAGGTGAAACGCACACCCGAAGTTGCCCAATTTAACATTGATTTAAATGCAGCCAATAATTGGTCATTTCAACCCTATAGGCCGCCGCTGATGCGGCGACCAATAAGTCGTCAGCGTAACAGAATACATTGTAGGTCGTGTCGTTGATTTTGACACCACAGTTCATAAGATTTAGCTGGTTTACCAGGTCTTGATAAAATAAGTTGAATAAAAAAGGTGACGAGAGTCCACCTTGTCTAGTACCCTGTTGAATGGAAATATAATCACTGAGTTCATTGTTCCACTTTATTTGTACCATTAAGCGCGAGTACCAGTTCACCAATATTGTCCAGTACCTATCTAGAATCACGCCGTGAGCTTTGTCAAAGAGCACCGAGTGGGGAATGCCATCGAAGGCTCCCTCGGCGTCCAGCGAGCAGGTGTAAATAGGAGAGCCGCGCGAAGTGCAATGAGAAATCACATCATGGGTAAGAGCCACCGCTAGCTCTGTACCTCCTTCGACAAATCCAAACTGGGCCTGGTCAAAGTCATGATCACAACAGTCTGGGAATCGTTTTTCCATGATCTTCGAAAACGTAGATGACACCACGACATGCTTGGTTTTGTGGGATCACTGGTCGGCTTTTTTAGTATTGGAACAAGCATCCCCTCAGTGAAAGACGTAGACCCTGTACGACACCGGTACGACACCGAACTTTTTCCATGTATACTTTTAAAAAAAAATATACATGGAAAAATACATACATTAAAAAATGCGATTATTATTGTATACCTTGCAAAAGTAAAGTCCTGGGTACATTTTCATGGAGACGATACAATTACAATTCATAACACAGTCAGGTTGTTATAGTTCTAATACAAGACCCACTCTATAGGCTTCGTTCTGATCACGCGAGTGACATCAAATGGGGTTTATTGATTCCAACTAGACGTCAAGGCCTAAAGATGCCTTGGAGGCATTTCGGTGTGATGATTAATTTATAATATATACTAGATATCGACGAAAATGAAAAATGTCGACTCCGCAAAAAAAATTTACCGTTAAAATAATACCCCTTAGACATGTTTGTCTAGGGCGACGAGTCCGAAAAAAAAGTCCGTTTCGCTCTATGACTCACCGTTTCCGAGATATCGACGAAAACGAGAAATGCCGACTCGGCAAAAAAATTTCGGGTCAAGGTCAAAGTTCATCCATAATACCCCTTAGACATGTTTGTCTAGGGCGACGAGTCCGAAAAAAATAACGTCCGTTTCGCTCTACGACACACCGTTCCCGAGATATCGACGAAAACGAGAAATGCCGACTCGGCAAAAAAATTTCGGGTCAAGGTCAAAGTTCATCCATAATACCCCTTAGACATGTTTGTCTAGGGCGACGAGTCCGAAAAAAATAACGTCCGTTTCGCTCTACGACACACCGTTCCCGAGATATCGACGAAAACGAGAAATGCCGACTCGGAAAAAAAATTTGGGGTCAAGGTCAAAGTCCATCCATAATACCCTTTAGACATGTTTGTCTAGGGCGCCGAGTCCGAAAATAACGTCCGTTTCGCTCTACGACACACCGTTCCCGAGATATCGACGAAAACGAAAAATGCCGATTCGGCAAAAAAAATTCGTGTCAAGGTCAAAGTTCATCCATAATACCTTTAAGACATGTTTGTCTAGGGCGACGTGTCCGAAAATAACGTCCGTTTCGCTCTACGAAGCACCGTTTCCGAGATATCGACGAAAACGAAAAATGCCGACTCGGCAAAAAAATTTCGGGTCAAGGTCAAAGTTTATCCATAATACCCCTTAGGCATGTTTGTCTAGGGCGACGAGTCCGAAAATAACGTCCGTTTCGCTCTACGAAGCACCGTTTCCGAGATATCGACGAAAACGAAAAATGCCGACTCGGCAAAAAAATTTCGGGTCAAGGTCAAAGTTCATCCATAATACCCCTTAGGCATGTTTGTCTCGGGCGACGAGTCCGAAAATAACGTCCGTTTCGCTCTACGAAGCACCGTTTCCGAGATATCGACGAAAACGAAAAATGCCGGCAAAAAAATTTCGGGTCAAGGTCAAAGTTCATCCATAATACCCTTAAGACATGTTTGTCTAGGGCGACGAGTCCGAAAATAACGTCCATTTCGCTCTACGACACACCGCTCCCGAGATATCGACGAAAACGAAAAATGCCGACTCGGCAAAAAAATTTCGGGTCAAGGTCAAAGTTCATCCATAATACCCCTTAGACATGTTTGTCTAGGGCGACGAGTCCGAAAATAACGTCCGTTTCGCTCTACGACGCACCGTTTCCGAGATATGCAGGATGCCTCAAGGATGACTCAGCAAAAAATTATTTCGACCTCTAGGTCAAAGGTCGTTTGACGTATCGATCCCAAAATCAATAGGGTTCTTCCCTGTTGATATATAAACCTCCGTGCAAAATTCTGCAACTATTGCCTGAATATTTTTCGAGTTATCGTCCGGAAACCAAGTTTCAAGATCAGCCTCGATTTCATCCTCAAGGACCTCACGGATCTCGGAGCCGGATCAAAAAAAATAATACACCCTAGAGATGTTTGTCTAAGGCGACGAGTCCGAAAATAACGTCCGTTTCGCTCTACGATGCACGGTTTCTGAGATATGCAGGAAGCCTCAAGGATGAATCAGCAAAAAATTATTTCGACCTCTCGGTCAAAGGTCGTTTGACGGATCGATCCCAAAATCAATAGGGTTCTTCCCTGGTGGCATATGAACCTCCATGCAGAGTTCTGCAACTATTGCGTAAATATTTTTCCAGTTATCGTCCGGAAACCAAGTCTCAAAATTAGCCTTGATTTCATCCTCACGGACCTCACGGACCTCGGATCCGAATAGGGTTCTTCCACATATCATTTCTGACTTGTGGTGGAAATTTGACTAGAATCCGTCAAGGCAATCTAAAGTTATCGTCCGGAAACCAAAAGTGGCGGAAGAAGAAGAAGAAAAAAAAAAAAATTCTGCTAAAACCATAAAGGCATTTCTGCCGAAATGCCTTAATTACGGCTGCTTTGGATCACCCGATGCTGTGACAGGCGACAAGAAACCTGATACAGTGACTGTTATTTTGGTCGTGAAGTGAGAATTCAATACTTGATTATGGGGCCTTCATCTTATTTTATAGACTGACAAATAGAGGTATTGTGTGCGATAAAGTTTGACGATCACCTTTTTTTCGAATCAACTCTGGAACAGTGGGTATCGGAGAACTGTTCTCATCATGTAGGGGGGATCTTGAGTTCTGAAGAGTAGATTTACAGTTTAGAAACTCCTGGAATCAGTTTCTGTTATTTCATTAAATACTTCACACAGGTTAAAAGATAAACGACAGGTTGTATGTGGTGTGTGCTTGATATCAACTCGAAAAACATCAGGTATAGTCACAGAGGCCGGTGATAGATTCACTAATTTTAATCAAATGTTTATGGAAAACATAATGTTCATTGACAGAAAGCATTGACGACTGACGGGCATTGACTTCGGAGAAAGGATTGAGGAGCATTATGACGAGGCACCTCACATAAAACGTTCTTTGTCGGGTCCATTTACGACGGCTCATGATCACCAGATGTTGTGATCGGCTACCAGAAATCCAATACAATGGTCATCATTTGGACATAAACTGGGAATCGAAACTTGTTTATGAGGCCTCTATCTTGTTTTGCAGACTGCAAATAACAATTTCGGGTTATTTGGAAGTCGAGAAGCAGCAAATGGCATCACGCCACAATAAGATCTGCATTGGTGGCAATGATAACGAAAAAAAATATTATAAAAAAACGAGTCCACAAAAAACCTCCATATAACATGATTAGCGAGATCATTACCTTGGAACAAAATAATATCAGATTCGTGCAAATTCGCCGTCGAAAATTTGTTTAAATGTCCCTCGAGTGACAGTACCGTTCAAATCACATGTTTTCTGGCGCGCATTGACACAAAAGCAAGGTGCTTGTTTACAAAATTTCTATATTTTTGTTTTATAGCCAAAGATTACAAATTTGCATTTGCCTGATCAACAGTTGAACACACAACACATTTCTGACCAGAAAACACTGATATCCCACACATTTCCCTGACATTTCTCACCTTTCTCCACAAGATTTACTTTCTTTAAGCCGATTTATAGCCCACGACGAGTGGTGTTATTCCGCAATAGTGGTGTGATCCCAAATATCACAGAAATGTTCTTTTATAGCTACCAGGTGGCCGACAACACAAACATTCCACTTTCCAGGAATTTGCTAAGTACATATTAAAGGATGTGAAGTATGTTTTTGCGAGACGTCATAAAAATTAGCCCAAAGGCTAAGAAAGGTTACCAATCAAGGTTATCAGTGTGAACATGTGATCTTGAGATTTACCAATCATTGTCATCTATGTGAACTTCAATGTCACCATTACATGTACGTGTGCGTCATTTAATGTCTATATGTTCTTAATACAAAGATATATCTGGGTGCAAGCGTATAGGCCGCTCAGACCAATTTAAACATTCCGAGTCAGACATTTGGAACTCAAGGTCATCTGAGGTCAAGTTCAAGGTCATCATTAGTGCTATATATGTCTTCCTATATGTTCATAATGCAACATAAGCTCTATCTGCAAGCATTTCATCTATAAGGGCAAATATGGGCATTTTTAGCCCAAAAATGGCTGTTTTGACCTTTCAAGGTCATCGAAGGGCAAATTCAAGGTCACCACACAAGTCGCCATATATGACTTCCCATTTGAAAGTGGCAATTTATACGCTCTATCTTCAGGCGTTCTATGAGTACAGTTCTGGCAGCTCCCATTATGAAGAAAAAAAGTGGCGAAATTTTCAAAAAAAAAGTCCAAATTTTTTTCAAAGGGTGAAATATTTTTTCTTGCCTAGAAATGTCCCAAAAATGGATATTAATGCGATTGGGCCGAATTTTTTCTTCTGTGGACCCGTCCAAAATTCTAAATGGCCGCCACACGCAGGCCGCGTGGTCCTGTAGGTCCGGCCCGGTAACCTAAAAAAATATGGTTATTTTTTTCAAGCATTCAAATTATGTATTTGCAGACTGTGTTGCTTCTTTTTTCAACTTTATCACACTTGCGTTTGCCACCGTACAACACAAATTACAAGGATGAATCGTTATAGTCCAGACGTCCAGCCTCGACAATGATTGATATTAAACTGTGAGGACAATATGTCCTGATTTGTATACAGTATCTATTCGTATACAGGAGCAGAGTTCTCAAGGTGACATATGTTTATGTCCAAGAAAATGTTTTAAGGTTTATAAACTGATAACTCGTACATTACACATAATTATCGTGGTGACATCCATCAATGCATTGCACTGAGATATTCTCATTGCCACCAATTTTCATTTTAGTTCTCGAAGTGATTTTGCAACAAAGTTGTTTTTTGGAAACTGCATTTTCAAATTGAGATGGTTTTTATTACATGTTAGGAAGACAGCGTGGAAATACTCCAGAAAAGCTGAAAGACAATGGGTTTTCTCAACATATAATTTCATGTCTGGAGACTTGCTTAACTTGCGTGTATACTAGTATATATATATGGACTAAAATGTGTACTTTTTTTCCATTATTGTATCGTTTGCCGCATTCCCGAATCAATGCTGCATTTCACTGTAAATTACTGAAAATTTACTGAGGAACTTAATCCAGCAAGACATAATTCAATCTGCGAGCGTCCATGTGGGTCTTATCTAATCATCTATGCGCAGGTTCAACCGGTTAAGTTATTACTCGGCAATTGCTTTGAATGTCGACTCAGGTTTCTAACGTAGATCGTAGATTGCTACAAGCCTGGATTGTCAGTGTAGTGGGATTAAATCGCTCAGCATGTTCCTTGGTTAGACCGATAACATAAATCATGGTAAGTCTGCCAAAGCAGAGTACTATTTCGATCCATTCGTTATAAGCAGGATTGTATCGGACTGTCTTGTATCAGATCAGTGTTATTCCTTTACGTGTGAATTGGTCGTTACTTTTTAGTACATAATTACTGCATTGGATCCTGGTTTAAATTATGATAATCTGCTGTGAGTGATCAGTGGCATATTTACATGCTAAGTTCATATGTATTCATCTTATATCTGAGCATAGTCCTATAAATATTTCACTCCTCACTCAGCAGATTATTAAAACAAACCGGCTATTCAATAGAAAATGTCAGTGTCCCATTAATTATCTATACCAATGTATCAATGGATTCACAATACCTATCTACACAGTGTGTATAGGCCTACACAAATAGATATCACTCTGCAACTGTCGTCAATAGAATAACCTGACAGACCGTCCATGTGCCTTCTTATCTAATTATCCGAGCAAAGGTTCGATGGGTTAAGGGATTGCTCTTAAACCTTGTTAGGCATCACTACGGATCCACTGAAGGAAAAAAAAACAGCTGTGGAAAATCGAAATCACGAAAACTCAGCTCGCGTACGTTAATGTCGACCCATCAATTCTTGGATTACTGTTATTTTTTCAAGGTTTTTATTTCGTCGACCACTTTGAATCAGATTTCTTCAGAAACGTTAATTCGGTTGAAAATCTAGTAGTTTGATTTTCAGTTTGTTCGAATTCAACAATATATATCAGCTCGCGTGCGTAGATAATATAATAACAGTATTACATAATCAAATATCAACGAAACTGTGGATGCGTCCTGATGATATATATATAGATATATATCATGGGAAAGAATAATGAAAATTAATAATTAATGAAAGCACATGAAGCATAAATTGCAAACAAAAATATTATAATACAAAAACTCAACACCCTGTTCGATTCAGCATACGAACAAATAAGATTACATGACCGAAAAATCTCTGAGAAATCACAGTTCTCTGTCGAGTTGACGAAATGTTTCCGCTTTACACACTATTTTGCATAAAGGCTGACTGTATAAGTGAATAAATTCCCACATAGGAAATCAGGTATGTAAAGACCTTAAGACACTTCCCTAAACTTTCGTCCCCGAGGATTTGCCTTGGATAAAATAAGATGACAGAATGGCGGCGTGCGAGTATTACCAGCATCATTAATTTGCTACAACTTCTGCCACCGTTGTCAATGAAAATTTCTGCATATACATCCAATAGTACTTGATGACACTGTTAGTTCATTTCGTGATATCAATCAATTAAAAATTGGTTATCGAGTTCGTCATGAACACAAAAGTCCAAGATAACGCCAATAAAGTGGGCAACAAGATAAAAACACGTATATTAATATTGATAGAATATTATGATTGACAGGATTGATATATGATGATTGTGATCCATGATGCAAATACACTAGTTCAGGTGTGAACAAGGGACAACTCCGGTAGCTCGCATTCTTCCAAAACATGAAATCAATCTTCCAGTGTAGATTGGTGTGAAATTCAGAGATCAAAATCAAAATTAGCATGCTCATACCATGATGTACACGTGGGATATACAATTGTACGGATATGCACGTGTAAAACAATGGTTGTTGGAGGACGTCGGTCGATATCGGGGGGTGATCACTCTGCCAGAAATTGTTTTTTCCCTGAATAAACATGGAAACAATACCCAAGTATATAGTATCCGAGCAAACAAAACCGAGTGCATTATCCAATCTCAAAGTCAAACAACATTCGGGGTAAACATAGGCTACATGCGAGTCGTATACTGGTATATTTTATTGCTAAGTATTTAACCAAAATAACCTAGATTAATTTCATCGCCTAGTTAACAAAATTCTGATGTAGGCCTACATCAACTGCCATAGGCGTACACGTAAACATTTAGTTTGAAAATTTAGTTGTGAATATTACACGCGAGTTTCAGGAAAGCCACTGATAGACAAATTGTACATTTTACTGGATATATTATCACATGCGGGATCCGGGTCACATATGCCGAACAGTATACATGTGTCTGTGAAAAGAAAACATCTTACCATGCTTGCAGATCTAGCACACACATCTGCTCAAGTTTCATGGAAATAGGATGTCTATGAACGCCATGTGACATAGTTGGACGCCAATAAACGGAAAAGTTCAAGAAGTTTCTAAAAAAAAATAAATGATACCACGAAAACAACTGGGCACGGAAAAGTGTGGCATATTGAGCCGGGATGTATCCAAGTATGAAAATAGGGATCACAGTGTCATACTGTGACATTATACATACACATGTCATTCTGTCATGGCACGGCGAGTATCAGCATGCGAGCTGGATACGTTCCTTGGAGCACATTTGAAATTCACAAATCTCATTCGTGACCAATTGAATTGGTCTGTCATTGCCACTTCCCCAACGTAAAATCCTCGTGGGGGTGGAGATAGGCCTATAATCACGATATTTTCATAACTCGGTCTAGCCTCATATGTACAGCGCACATTCCCAAACATGACAAAAAATCAAAATCATCGCAATATTGAAGAATGATGAAAATATGGTGGAAATTAAAAAAAATATATTATTCAAATTTTTTGTTTTGAGCGGTTCTTGAGCAGTTGCGTAGTAAAATCAAGAGGCGTCAGTAATAGAAACCATTGTATCATCCTCTTACCTAGACCTACAGTGACCAGTTTGTGCCTGGTGGCGCCAGTGTAGGTTCAAATCTGTTTAGTCGATATTTGTACCTATTCCGATTGTTATTGGATGTTCGTACCTACCAAATAATTAATAGCACCAATATACTCGTATTTTACGATGCCACCATCAACCCTTTGGAATAGGCATAAAATCAACGCCCGACCAAATATTCACGTCCAAAGTACCTTCGATGGAATAGATAAACATAAATGCGGAACAGTTTAAAAGGTTTTGATCACACTGGCCTCCCATGACAAGAACCTATAGACGTGGAATCAATACCCAGTATTAAGTATTCCGAGCAAACAAAACAGGGTCCGTTATCCAATCTCATAGCCCGGGGACAGAAAGTCATATCAGGCATACGAAGTGAGAGAAAACAAAAATGACAGGGAAACTCATGAACCACCAAAAATGGCCATTAAGAGGTGAAATCAAGTGTTCCGGAAAGAGTGAGCATTTCCTGCCCCACTAGTGGCACCCGTCATGAATTCCCCAAAATTAACATGAAAATAGATCTAGTTGCATGGCAGACATGGATTTGCTGTAATTATCAACCAGATCATGATGACGTCCATAGAATTTCTTAAACGCAGCTATAGGTCTTGGTAAAACATATCCTCGTCGCAGCAGTTTAGAGACTAGCTGGGCACTTCGATAGACAAAGTCCTCATATTTGCAACTAGCTCTGGAATAGCGCATAAGTTGAGAAACAAACACACCATATGCCGGTGACATAGGAATGTTGCTGCTTAGAAAAGGGAAATTGACTATGGAAAAATTGAAATCATCACGTTTGTCATATAATCTAGTTGACAGGTTAGAATTGTAGTAATTTTGACCGTACGGTAGGCGATCGTCTTACCCTGAAGCAGGAGAGATCCGGATTCCGTGTTGGTCAGTTCCGTGGTATCGATTCTTCCGCCCACGTGCCGGCCTTGGTAACTTGTTGTTAGATACGTCCGCTTGGTGACAGCACCTTCCGGTCATCTGACTAGACGGCTTGGTCCTTCAGACTGCGGTGGAGTATCCCCGGTGGCAGATGGTGACAGACACGGCTTCACCACACTCTCCCCACGCTTCTTTTGAACTGATGGCTTGGGTTTATGGTTAAGGCAATGCCAGCAACAATAAAATTCCACCCGATTAAGTTAAATCACAATGACATTAAAGTGACAATTATCGGTGTGATTGACAGTGCTTAACTGCAGTATAATATCCCATATATATAGATATGACTTATAAATACTTGGCTATACAGTATCGGCGTTAACCAATGCTGCACAACTAACCATGTTACTGACAATGCAGGGCTAAACCTAACAGCATGGCACTGGCGCTAACCAATACCTGAGCTTAAACCTAACAGGATGGCACTGGCGTTAACCAATGCCACTGAGCTGAACCTAACAGGATGGCACTGGCGTTAACCAATGCCACTGAGCTAAACCTAACAGGATGGCACTGGCGTTAACCAATGCCACTGAGCTAAATGATCCATTCACTGAGTCCCATCATCTAGCCGGTAGAATCTCATTGCGTTCCGGCACCCGAGTTCCATGATGAGAGCCGATGGAAGGTTCTTGACGTCACCGATAGTCGCGGCAACCAAGTCCAACTCCCAGGGATGTCTCAACTGGTACGGGGCATCCGATTCCAGAAGGATCCGGTCCAAATGGATGGCCTTCAGCAGATTTGTGGAACTCTCTGAGCGGATTGTCCGCCCGAGGCCAAAGAAGACATTTGGGAAAGCAGAGATCCACAATGCCATGTCAGGCAGGCTGCTGAAGCAGTGTACGTAGACCGGGTACGTCTGGGGAAGCACATCCCTCAAGATGGCGATGCAGTCGTCGCAGGCGGCTGTGGGGTTGCTGGAGTGGGAGCGGCAGTGAATTACAATGGGCTTGTTAAGCTCCACTGCCATGGTGGCGACATCCCGAAGATACCAGCGCTGACAATCCTGTTCAAGTTTGTCGAGATGGCGATGGTAGTCAAGGCCGACTTCTCCCACAGCTACACATGTGGGGTGCTGGATGGCAGCTCGCAACTTATGAAGATGACCTTGGGGCATCGGCTCACATGCATGATGAGGATGTGCTCCCAAGGTGAAGCGCAGTCGACGATCACGACTCAGCCGGTGGAAATGCTGTTCAGCTCCAGGGAAGTTGAGGGACACGATGAATCGATGAATCTCGAACTTCCAGGCACGATCCAGTCGCTCAATCCTTAACTTGGTTTCAAGTTCGACCCTATCACTCCTCCTCTCTGCACCGAGAACTTTCTCCAGGTGGACATGACTGTCTATGGCGTTCACATAGATGGGATACCTGGGTCGGCCTTCAATCCATTCTGCTGTACGGAAGGCTTCCCGCTGTGCCGGCGTCAAATCCTGGAGCAGCAGCAGCAGGATCTTCCAGTGAAAGAGAGCCTCAAGCCTCTGTGGCGGCTGCAGTTGATAGTCCAGTACGGCCGTGGCTCCTGGTCGTAGAGCTCGTCCAAGTATGCTCAGGCAGAGGTGCTGGATGGTGGTGGCAGGTACCTCAAGACCTGAGTCGGTTGGGTAGTACCCACTGTTCTGAACATGCGCTAGCAGCTCACTCGGAGTCTGCAGGCCGGAGTAGAGAGCCAGTTCTGTAGTAGAACTTTCATGGACTCCACCCACATCCCCA
The DNA here is from genome assembly GCA_949152475.1 of Terebella lapidaria. Lineage (NCBI taxonomy): Eukaryota > Metazoa > Annelida > Polychaeta > Terebellida > Terebellidae > Terebella > Terebella lapidaria. The sequence continues at coordinate 26,581,785 of OX424566.1, read as the reverse complement.
GGCGATACCCAGAGAAAGTGATGTCATGTCCTTCTGCGGCGGGGTGACCAGCTGCCAGGAAGCTGGGTGCTCCTGCGTGCTCCTCACATGACCAGCATGCTAACATTGGCTGAAAAAACCATGGAAAGTGTCGACTTTCCACGTGGCGACGAAGCTTGGCAATTTTAAAATTGCACAGGGGGCACCAGCTTTTGTGATCCTTCTTGCCCTTCTTTCCTTTCCTAGTACATCCCGGCTTGTGACGCCTGAGATGGCTCACCTTGATGTTACAGACCGGACACCAAGTGCCTTTCGGCTCCTGGCTAAGGCCCGGCCTGACATCATCCTTCTCTTCCACCTCTTCTCCTCCTTCCTTCATCTGACATCCTTCATCCTCTACTTCTTCCTCATAGTCTGGAATGAAGTCTTCTTCCCTATCCATGATATCTATGAATGGAAGTTGAATAGTGTAGTCATAAAGTTTAAATTCAGACAAAATTTCTAATAATCCTCCCCCCAAATTGCAGTCCCGGCGATTACCAGTGCCAGCAATGGACATAAAATTAAGTTAGGGTCCCCACAACTGATTTTATGAATGATAGCCCTGATAATAATAATTATGATGGGGGCGTACTAGTACACATACATGTTCTGTGTGATATCTGAGACACCAACCAACAATCAGCATCAGCATCTAAATACATTGAAAATATTTGATAAACGAAACATAGTGATGCACTGACTGAATTCAGCTAATTTATTTACATATGTACAATTACGACAATCCATACATGCATATTGCTAGAAACATTCAAAATCTCGCAATAGTGCAGGCCGTTGCACTATCCGTCCTCCACGTGTGGTGACGAGCTGTTCCGATTCTTCAGAACCGTCAGATGAGTCTTCTTCTCGCCCATCGGGGGTTATTTCCAGCAGTGTTGGCTCCATAGAGTCAGCGTCAGTTTCCTGGAATAATTGTACCATGGGCTCTGGATTGTCATGGTCACTCTCTTCCATTTGTCCTGGGTTGTCGATATCACCCTCCAACAGGCGGCTCCTTTTCCTCCGAATCCACAACGGAACATTACGATCAGTGCAGACGCGTAGACGGTCGTGATGGATAACCTTGGGTTTGTTTCGTCTTCCCTCAATCACATATAGAACAGGTGAATGTACCTTCACGACGAGGTAGGGTCCCGTGTACACTGGCTGAAGTTTGCTACTACGACCCTCCTTGGTGCTGCTGTCCAACAGATACACAAAATCACCGGGTTCAAAGACTTGTTGTCGCAGACGTTGATCATATGCGGCGTTTTGACGACATTGCTGACGACATACCTCTTTCGGTCCGGCCCTGGTTACCGACCTGACCTCATCTTCCGTCCGTCCCGGTGTCACATCATGATCGTTGGATCTCCTCCACTTGTATGTTCTTTTCCCCTTACTTGCTCACCGTATGTTTTATTATATTATTTACTTATTTACAGGTATTGCAGGAAGACAGCTAAGCAAGCTATGCAATACCTGGACAGCATGCAACATACTTTGATTAATCATTTTTTTTAATGTATACTGTGTACATGCTGTTGAATAAATGAACCTTGCTGATCCCTCAGATTTTCTCGGGCAACACCATGAACTCTGTGCATTTCTTGTAGTAGCTTCTTCACATAGTGTGGCATGTCACCTTGGACTACAGGTTGTAACCCAAACAGTTCTTGAGGTAAAGAAATCTCTCGACCCAACATCATCATGTTGGGAGTAAAACCGGTTGAGCGATTAACCATACTACGCACCGCCATGCTGACAAGGTGTAGGTAACGATCCCAATCTGCTTGATTTTCACCGACACAACATCGAATCATTTGGAGTACCAAACGATTATATCGCTCCACCTGGGCATTTGAGCATGGGTGGTAGGGAGTCGTTCTGGTTTTGGCTATGTTTAGAGCGTGACACATTGCTTGGAACAAATTGCTCTCAAAGGATCGCCCTTGGTCAGAATGTAGGAATGTTGGAATTCCAAATCTCACTAGAAACTGTTTAATCAGTATATCCGCTACAACTTGCGCAGTTTTTTTCAGGAACTGGATGACATTCTAGCCATTTGGTGAATTGATCAATGATCATTACCACATACTTATTGCCATTGACACTCTCGGCGAAAGGACCAAGTATGTCAATATGGAGTCTCTCCATGGGATAACCGGCGTGATAACTTCCCAATCGGCCTTTTGGCTTCACTGATGGCTTTTTACTTTTGTTGCAAACATCACAGGTTGGGACGTACAGGTTTATATCCCGCCGCATTCCTGGCCAATAGAACCAAGTTTTTAGGCGGTCAAATGTCCGTTGTTGTCCAGGATGTCCTGCAAACATCTTATCATGCGCTAGATCAAGTAGCTCATCACGTAGTGATAATGGCACTACAAACTTTGTCACTGTTTGATCATCTCCGTGCCACATGTAATGCAGAACACCCTCCAGAACTCTGAGTTGACCTTTGTTGCTCCACAGTCTAGTTGTTGAGGGTCCAGACAGAACCAAGTTTTTAGGCGGTCAAATGTCCGTTGTTGTCCAGGATGTCCTGCAAACATCTTATCATGCGCTAGATCAAGTAGCTCATCACGTAGTGATAATGGCACTACAAACTTTGTCACTGTTTGATCATCTCCGTGCCACATGTAATGCAGAACACCCTCCAGAACTCTGAGTTGACCTTTGTTGCTCCACAGTCTAGTTGTTGAGGGTCCAGACAGTGATAGTTCTTCTGGAGTGGGCTCAGTTCCGGCTTCTATCCAGGTGATGATTGGATTCAGATCGGAATCATCCTGTTGAAATTTTCTCAGTTCTTCTTTGGAGTACTTGGACAATGAAAGTGTTTCAAGAGCTCCGGACTGACTATCCGATGCTGTTGAAACAGCTCGTACCGCAATAAGCACCACATCGTCAACATCATCAGTGAAACGACTCCAGTTGTTATGGGCTCGCCGACAGTAAGTACAACCACCGCAGGGCAACGATGCTGGCGATTTACCAGCGTCGTAACAGTTGCAAACAGATACAGAGTCCGGGAGTCTGGACAAAACATCAGCATTTTGATGCTTACGACCGCTACGATGGACGATCTTCATGTCAAACTGGCTGAGCTCTTCCAGCCAGCGGGCGAGTTGACCTTGCGGCTGTTTGAAGCGCATCAGCCACACGAGGCTGTGGTGATCTGTCCGTACGATGAAACTTCTTCCCAGTAGATAATGTCGATACTGCCGGGTGAACATGACTATGGCCAGTAGCTCCTTCCGAGTCATACAGTAACGTTTCTGAGCGTCCAAGAGAGCCTTGCTTGCAAAGGAGATAGGCTTCTCCATTCCATCTTGAATTTGATACAGAGCCGCTCCGATAGCTACATCGGAGGCATCGGTGTCGAGAATGAATTCTCCTTCGGGCTGAGGAAAAGCTAACACAGGGTAGCTCGAAATATCATCTTTCAGGCTTTCAAATGCTTTTTGATGTTCCACTTGCCAATCAAGTGCTTCTGGCGCCTTGGTGCTGGCCAGTTGATACAGACAATGTGATGTATTGGCATATCCAGGCAGGAAGTCTCTGTGATAATTTACAAAGCCCATGAATGATGAGAGTTCCTTCTTTGTTTGTGGACGTTTCCAGTTGATGATGATTTCAAGCTTTCCTGGTGTTACATGAACACCGCTGCTGTTAACCTTTCGACCTAAGAACTCAACTTCTGTTTTGAAAAGGTGACACTTACGTGGCTTGAGTTTCAGATTATGCTCTCGGAAGCGATCAAAAACTTGTTGCAGGTTAGTCATTGACTCCTCCAGGCTCTTACCCAGAACAATGACATCATCAAGGTATGCTAACACCTCCTTCCATGTCATGCCTTGCAACACTACGAACATTCCTCGCTGAAAGGTTGCCGGAGCATTACATAGCCCGAAACTCATGCGGTTATGAGCAAACAGTCCGTAGCGGGTGATAAATGCAGTCTTATGCCGGTCGTCTGGCTCGATCTGGATCTGCCAATACCCAGCTGCCAAGTCCAAGGTGCTGAAGTATTGAGCTCCGGTGAGCGTATCCAAGCAATCCTCGATGAGGGGCAGTGGGAACGTATCCTTGACGGTCTTAGCATTGAGTTCCCTGTAGTCAATGCAATATCTGACTGAGCCATCTTTCTTGCGAACAAGAACCGGTGCAGACGCATACTCTGAATTTGATGGCGATATAACTCCTTCCTCCAGCATACTCTGAAGATGTTTCTCCTCCTCACCTTGAAAGCTTATTGGAATACGCCGCATTTTCTGTTTCACTGGGATAGGATCATGCAACTTGATGCTATGCCGAATTGCAGAAAAACAGCCGAGATCGAGATCATGGCGTGCAAAGACGTCAGCGTATGATGTAAGCAGCTACACGCGGGTGATGTTCTGGTGGTAGATCTTCGATGCTTTCATTATATAGGCTCTGTAGATGCTCCGGAACAACATCTGTTCCAGTGTTGGTAACACTCCTGATGTCATGGCATTTGGACTCTGTCAAACAAACGGATTCCGTTGGCTGTATTTCTGACGCAGCCTCTGCCGTTGCAATAATACATCCACTATGTAGGGTTACCGGTTGAGTAGATGTGTTCAATATTCGGAGTGTCGTTTGCTTAGAACTTTCTAGAAATATTCTTGGCAGCAACAGTGCGTCGAATGCACATGGTTCCAGTATTACAGGTGTGTTCATTGTGCTGTCAAACGCACAGGATACCCAGCAATGGTTGTTTGGTGGAATGACCTTGGTGTTGGTTACCCTGACCTGGCTCACGAGTTGAGGCACGATTCCTTTTCCACTTTTCCAGTTGGCTAATATTTCTTGTGGATCAGGATTACGGAGGAATAGACGACATTGTTGAAAGTCAATGTTGCCATCAAATCGTTTGAGGAAATCATTACCGAGCAACATTTGGTCACTTGGTGCAGTTACCAGGTCACAGTGGTACTCTTGACCATTGATATCGATCATGACATTGTCGAAACGTTGACCTGTAACCAGTTATCCTTCAAATGCACCTCTCAGCATTACTGTTGTAGATGGTGACAATATATGACATTTCTCTGCAGATTCCTTACTCAGTACTGTAATGTCGGCTGCAGTGTCAACTACAGCACATAACTCTATTCCGTTGATCCTGACTTGAATTTCCATGGCATTACCAATGTTCTGACTGATGGATTGTATACTGTCAGCAGATATCAGTCCATCGGCATCAACCAAGGGTCCAATACTGTCAGGCCTCTGTGTAGACGCCATATGATGGTGATCGGTCGAGTGAATTGCAGAATCCATGGCGGATATGACCAAGGGTTTTGTCACAACTTGAGTGACTGGAAGTAAGAAATCCGGTATTTCCACCCGGCGAAGACCGAGTTGGAATTCATTTCCGCATTTTGTGATGAGAGATCAGGATGCTGATTCCTGGCAGTAACCAAGACACAATTTCCTTCTCCCTCATCAAAAATATGATGAATCAGTTGGCCTTGATCTTCTGTGTGGACCAGCCCTCGGCCTTCGGGCATGGCCCCCTTTAGGTTTCCGTATGTTTCTTGACTTGTGGACAATCTCGCGCGAAGTGTCCAGGCTGTTGACATGCATGACACTTGTTGTCACGAGAAGGTGACGGTGAGGTACCACATGGTTTGTTATACTGTGGGCTCCGTGGTGGGGCAGGTGAGTTCCTGGTGCTTTCAACACTGTGGGATGCTGGTGAGGGCGTCCTTGGTCTGATGTTTTCAGATCTTCTACGTGGTTCTGGGCAGTCCTTGGAGAAATGTCCAGATGCACCACAGTTGTAGCATTGGTAGTAGTTACCTGTACTTGGGCTGATTTTGACTGGCTGGATCAATGTCTTGAACCAGTCATGTTGCTCACGGTGAGCTCTCATCATGTCCCTGTGCTGTTCTTGCTGCTGCTTGAATAGCTGATGCTGCTCCTGCAGTATCTTGATGAGGGTGTTATCTGGCGGCGGCGGTGGTTTCGCTATGTTCTTGGTTGTGCGAACACCTACGCCAGCTACTTCCAAGACTTCATCTTCGAACATTACCTGACGTACATTTGAGGATTTTATCCCAGCGGCTCGATAGTTTTGCTGACTGTTCTTCATCAGTCGCAGAGCTTGCTGAACTGTCTTCGGATTTTTCTCCATAGTGAGGAAGGCCAGTCGTGAATCCTTGCATCCCCTGAGGAAAGCATCGACGGTTAACGACTGCAACAACCGCTCTTCAGCCCCGGGAAAGCTTTGTACAGTCAGGGCATAAACCTTGTCTGCATACTCATCCAGGCTTTCGGTTTCCAGTTGTTTGGTCTGCCGTAGTTCCTTCCTTGTCGTTACAGCCGAATCTGTTTGGCCATACCTCTTCCTCAAGCTTCTCATCAATTGGGTGTAGTCGTTACGGACATGTCTGGGCAAGTGCTGAACAAAGTCTATGACCTTGCCTCGAAGACATCCGGCTAGATGTTCCCTCTTCCGTCTGTCAGTCCAACGTCCCGCTCGGCTTGCCTCCTTAAATTGGAAATAAAAGGAGTTCCACTTTGAAGTGTCTCCTTCAAAAACATCCATCCTTGGCAGACTGATGTTCGACCTTGGCTGCCTTTGTCGACCTCGGAGCTGTTCCTCTTCAGAGTCATTATCTGAGGTCTGATCATCATCATGATCCTCCTCTGATGATTGAGACACATCTTCTGGCGCAGACGAATCCGACGATTCTGGCCTTTTTGGTTGTGGTTGATGTTTTGGTGTTCACGTTACTGTTGTTCGAACAGTTTGTTTCTTTGGCTGATCTTTTCCCTCCTTTTTAACCTTACCTAGCAGTTCTCCTGTAGGTGGATTGTTCCCATGTCGATCATCTTTGTTTGGATGTCGGCTGCCATGGTCACTAAGGGTGGCTCGTGGACGTACACTTGAGTTCACGCTGTTAGTTGGGAACTGATTGAGCATAGATGCTACAAAAGGGTCTTGTGATTGTTTTGCCGATTCCATGCTCCTTTTTCTCTCTTCCCTGGTACCCCCGATAGTTCAGCTAGCAATTGAGTTTGAATTTGATGTTGTTGCCGATTGTGATACTCATTCCGCTCGAGCATTTGTCCGATCATGCACTCAGTAGACTGGGTTTGTATCACAAGGGCTTGCAGAATCGAAACGACATCTGGACTACTCGAAATATCTTTTGACGTTTGTACCTTGTCGCTACCAGCGGTAGCTCCTTCCATGGCAGAATCTGTTTGTGTAAATGAACTATCTCCTACTGGAACAATTTCTCCTTTCTCGGCCAATTCCTTGAAGGTTTGAGCTGGAAGTCCTGTAGCTATTACCAAATTCTGCATGGTGATGGTCTTGGCAGTTGTTGTATCTTTTTAGCCTTTGCTTTTCCTATGTTTGGCAGACTCTCAAATTCTACTTGTGTAGCTGTTTGCAGATCTACAACCATGTTGACAGTTGATGTTTCACAGCGAATACAATTTAGTTATTACAGTGTTTTAGTTACAACTACAAACACAAACACACAAAGATTTTTTTTTTTTTTTTTTTAACTAACTTGCACTAAATTCTAAATGTTTATCAATGTATTCAACCTTTTTACAAAGCAATAGCCCTTGGCAGAAACCAAATGCTATACTGAAATGTTATTGGATACTATAATTGTCCTGGCAGAAAACCAAGATAATTAATAGAAATACAGATATAGATATTCCAGTACTCGCTGAATGTAACAATTAGAGATTATTTGATTTATTTTCGTTATTTTTATTTTATTATTATTTTATTTTTTTTTAAATTTATTTATTTTTATATATAGATCTAATTTATTTAGTTTTTATTAGATCTAGTACAATCTAACAATATTAATATATACTAGTACAGTGGAAATTTCAACAAATATTCAAGGTATATATAATCTATAATCTTGTATAATACATAAATATATCAACGATCACAACACACAACAAAATGAATCAATAAATATAGTTTATTTTACAGTTTAGTTTAGTTTAGTTTAGTTTACAGTGGTGCACAAATAGTAAAATCACAAATTCACAATCACAGTGACTTGATAAATAAATAGATTAAGCACAATCAATCCTGGCCAAACCAAGTTTAATTATGCACAATTAAATTTAAATTAATACACAATCAACTCAGCGCTGACCAAGTTCAAATGTGTATAATTACCGGTTTATTGAAAAATAAAAAAAAATAGAATCTATGTAGATCTAGGCTAGCACGTGTTGTCTTGGTCGTGACTTAAGTTGTGGATAAGTCACCCAGAAAACAAATGCAAAAAGGGCAAATTTGGGATTTCTCTCGGAGTTTGCTACAATCTTAATACCAGACAGTACCACACCAATTCATGTATTTCAGGGTAACTCGTCTGAAACTGTAAACACCACCACAATGTGAATGATTTCGTTTATCTGCTGTTAGAAATAGATAACTAATAATTGATTATTGAGTATAGTATACACATGATTTCTTCTTGAATTAAGGTGTTCACATCGCAGTAAAATAACGGAAACTATGACGTGTTCCAAATCATGGGAACATTCGTGACTGACTCGAGACAGATCAAGTCGTTTGTCTCCGGTTGATACAAGTCCAGGCTGGACAATGATTGATGGTCAATCTGTGAGAACAACATGTCCAAGTCCTCATTTATAAACAACAACAGAGTCACCGACATGACAACTGGTTGTTTTCAGAGGAAAGTGTTGTATTTTTAGCTGTTCTAATTGATAGATCGCTTCCATTACACAGAGCATTGTGAAGTGTATCACACTTGCTCTACTTCCTTTCCTCCGAATTCTACCTGCCTTTGTTATGTGATATATTGGGACGAAATTTTCTCAGTGCAATATTCCTTCATTCATTCTGAGTTTTTTCCCAGAAATAATTGACGAGATGTACCTCTGGTCTTTTTACTGGTACATGTATGACTTATTTTGTGGGACATGTAATAATGTCATTTTAAATTTGAAAATGAAGTTAATGTATTTTTTTTCAATTTGTATACTACAGTAATATATCAAACTCATAATATGAAAGAGATCAAACAGGCTGTATCTTGTAATGCATTGAAGCTTATTTTAATCTAGAAGATTGCATGAATACATATAGTATATTACCTATCTATGTTGTATTGCTTCTAACGTAGAAGGGACAAATGATATACATAAAACACTACTTCTACAGCGCTTCTGCCAAGTGTTCTGTTCAGAACTATATATTCTTACAGATTGCTCCCATTGTAAACACGCAATACACCCGTTCTGGATCTAACGAATTTAAATCCCATAGGATTTGTAGCTATTTGAAGCTATATGCGAACAACGGTGGACGGCAGTGGGTGTTCTGGGATCATTGGCTACGTCCATCATTGACTCGCCTTCATTTGCTCTGTCATGTCCAATGTCATCAGGCTATGGCCCAGATCCTTTGAATCTGATCCAGGGCGTTGTCATTTACCTTAGCCTCTCCTGTCAACATCAAAGGACTGCTACAGGGATGGGGTCAAATACAGATTGTCAAATACAAATACAAATACTCAAAGCCAAATTCAAATACAAATACAAATACACACTCCCAGAGCCGACCAAATACGAATACAAATACAAATACATTTCTTCAAATACAAATACAAATGCAAATATTTATTTCTTAGTCATTCGTCGTTTTTTAGTCATATTTCTGACGCATTCAGTGGAAGTTTTCGTCGCTGTCCTAAATTTCCCCTTTAGATCACTATCATTGGTTATCTAATATACATGTACACAAGAAAATATAAGTTATGAGACAAATAAATCCCTTCTGTGTATTTGACTGTATTTGATTCCAAATACATCAAATACAGACCTCAAATACAAATTCAAATACAAATACGCCAGTATTGAAATTGTCAAACACAAATACGAGATTTAGTGTATTTCAAATACAAGTACAAATACAAATACGTATTTGACCCCATCCCTGGACTGCTATAGGTTAGTTTAGGGATAGGCCGGACTTTTCATGCATTTCGTACATTCATAGAGTGAATGGATGTACATGCCACTATTATTTGTAGTCACAACATAACTAACTATCACAACTTTACACATTGAGCTTTACTCTTGTTTCCAGTGAAACATTATATAATTTACTGTCAAATCTATATCGGTGTCTTTAAAATGAGGGAGGGTGCTATATTTCCCTTCGCGTTGCACCGAAAGATATTTCATATATAGTATGAGGGCTTGGAAACTCATAATTGATAGTGCCCATAAAATTTCACTTTTCGTCATTTATCGTTCACTAAGAACGTTATGATGTCGAATTATAGCAATTAAGTCCGCTATGATCCGCGTAGTGTACATTCGTCGAGTCCGGGAGCAGTCTCTTTGCCCGGGACTACATGTATTGGCCAGTTGTTCACGGAAGACGATTAGAGTCAACCAACTAAATTTCTTTCTTCTACCTGCCGATTAGATCACATACATCGATAAATCGACATACTTTTCTCGATAAATCGACGTATGCATCAGGTAATATGACGAGTTGCAGGACATACTGTACAGTGGGCGTGTACACAATACTACACATGTACATACCAGGCCAAACTTATACCAGAAACCCATAATAGCCTACGGTTTGGGGTCATACCTTGATCACAGCTCGAAAATGAAGGAAACTGATCATTCATATAATATAATCAGAACCATATGAAATGAGTGATGGACATATAAACACTTGAATATAACAGACCAAAATACACAATTGAGAAATCTCAGCTAAATAGTTCTCAAATAATTACCATATCAATTTTGAGTCTAACATGTACACATGTAGGTATAGCTTTTGCAAGGATTGTGATAAGGACCAACTAAATTAGTGCTAGAAGCATTATCCTCTCAATTCATATTGTTTGAACACATTTATTTCCTTCTTATTTGTACTTTGAATATTTAAAGCAGAAGTCGATTTCATAAGTCTACGGAAGTCGATTGATCAAGATACGTAAGTCGATTTATGCAGACAAATCTTTTAGTTGGATGGCCCCGACCCTCTGCCGTAGAGTATTCACAGCTTGTCACGTAGAATGTATCCCGGGGTATTTTTCAACCCCTCACTTCCCCACATTAAAAATGTCTGATTTTCTGATAGAAAGCCACTGTCATAGCCCCGGGAGAAATCTTTCTTGGTGTATACATGTAGAACTTTTAATTCCCCGTGATTGAAAAAAAAATAGACAGCTTGACCATTTTGACCCACAAAATGCCGCCTTTCTCTGTTGACAGCTCTCATTAATTTATGAAAGACGACGCGTCAAAGTTTGAGGGCTAGCAAAAAGCACGTCATGCGATTATTCTTTGTCTACGGTATTAAATTGCGCATCAGGAAATTAGAAAATTGCCAAATCATTTGCCAGACAGATTGTCTTCGTAACTTGAATCCTCATGAAAAAAATTATCTTGATAAAAATTATGATCACCTCATGCACTTGAAAAGTAAAAATGAATATATACCTACTTACCGAAAAAAAGTCTCCCCCAATTGGCTTGTGATAGTTTTCTCTGAACATATAATTCAATTGTTGTAGGCCTTTATATAAGTTTGAAATGTACTCTATCGGCTGGACCACGTTCTCTGTTTTTGAGAATAATGAATTCGTACATTGGCACAATTATGCAAGAGATCTACCAAATACTCCTATTATTGTTATCATACAATTCTTGTGTGAATCTTTCGCATATGTGTAAATACGATGTAAAATTTGAATAAACAAGTTATTTCATAACAGGAATATATGCTGGCCATGTTTTCCCATCGCATAAAAAATCTACACCATAATTATTGAGATCACAATTTTCGACCGTTTCCTCTCTCCAAACACAACCTAAATCGGGTGGTCCGCAATCTGTTGACCGGGTGCAACTCCTCGATTGGAGCCCGGTGTGCTGAACTTGTGGGGAACATCATAACAAGAAGGGATATTTCCTTCTTTTCTGTGAAGCAAATTCCTCCACACTGCAATGCGATTTCACCCCCGTTTTTCGACGAAAGACCAAACATGGAAAAACATATACATATATCGCCTAATAACAGAGCTTGTAAAAAGTATCTCTTGTGGAACACAAATTTATGTTAATTGATTGATGTTCTCGAAAACGGCACCTGTTTTAGCCGATTAGGTTTTTTCTCAAGGGGTGACCCTTCATGTATAGAGTGACACCCCCCGAGGCGCCGGTGTAAATGACGTATTGATGGCGCGGATTCCGTTTGGCAGATGACTTGAGTTGAGATCAAGACTCAGATATTATGCTGCGTTCAAACCAAGTTGTGAAGACGGTGCACACCGCCGGTGACGTCGACTGCAATGAGCTAAATAAGGATTTAGCTCATAAATACTTATTTAGTCTGTCTGGTGAAAATGGAGGCGCTAAAACTTTTCCCACTTCACCACTGGTGAACACCGTTGGTAACGTGGCTTGAATGCAAATCACTGGTGGTGAACTGGGAAACACCGTCTTCACAAGTTGGTTTGAACGCAGCATTAGTCCCAGATGAAAACGGAATTGGGGGTTGAGGGGGGGGGGGGGGTCACTACATAAGTTTTCCTGTGGAACTTATTTCTGGCTTCGAAGTATGTGTGTGTCAGGATAGGGCGGGTCGGCGGCGGTTCGTGGTCAGTGGATAATCATTATCGAAAGTTTCGTGCCCCGGGGGTACGAAAGAGGCGTCGTGATATCAAAGGGATAAGGGACTCGATTGGATGATAAGAATGGATTACTACTTGTAAACAAATCCTTGTCCCCAAAGAATTCTCAGTGAGGCATCCCTGTCACTTGAGAATATGGTTCGGTGCAACAAGCAACTGATTTAGACAATATGCTATCATGTCATTGTAATATAATATAAGTTGAAAGCTCAAATTATAATACCATAGCATATCACTGGATGCAAATAAACGTAGTAAACATTTAAACTGCAATAGATATTGTAACGGTTTCTTATCCATTTCCTTATTTTACTCGATGTGTTAAAAAAAAGTTTCAAACACTTCTGGATATTAGTTATTTTTAGTCTACAGTCGATTGGTTTATATGAAAATAAACCTACTCAACTTTAAACCTTATCAGAATTTAGCTCTGTTTAACCTGTTATCATTTAAATAAACCCACTCATCTCCGCTTTAGTTAGCATTGATCCAAAGCAAACAACGTACATAACTATGCACATCAAATATTGTCAGTGTCGTATCAACTATTGATAAACACGAAGCCTTGAGGACGAATTCATTCCGAGCTAATTCTCGATACCTTCACACGCCTTATCTTTCTGATGTGCTAAGCTGTTGTGTAATGGCTGAATTCCGCGGGAAAACAAATCAAATGAGTTACCACGTGTAGAGAGAGCGTTTGGGAGGACACCTAGTGAGTTGCTCGGCGGGAACCAAGCAACCTAGTGGGCAGGTAACGTAATTACAGAAATGTAATTGGATTTGCACGAGTTGAACCTAACATGGGGTTATAAATTGCACTGAAATACACAAATGCAGATTGATTAGAAACAGTTTGCTATATAACGCGGATAGAAGTGATCCCGAGCATGGCGTGGTTAATTTGGTTCACTTTGAAGTACAGTATTTACATTTTAATTTATTTGTTTTGGTCATATCCAGGTGAGATAAGCGATTGCACACACAGGGAAGATCTTCTGTGTATCTTCGTATAATACCTGGGAGATTAAACAGTCTACCAAAATCAAAGATTCAACAAAAAAATAATAGCCCACCTTTAATCGGGTTTAAAGATTCAGCTCTTTCCAGTGGTTGCCTAAAATCCTCAACGAAAGGCAGTGAAGATTATTTTTTTATCCGTAAGCCCATTAGTACGGAGCCTCTGAGAGGACATGGAAGAAATATTTTTAGCACATTGTTATTGCGTTCCCTCGCAATATTATCGCGTTCCCTCGCGATATTATCGCGTTCCCTCGCGATATGATCGCGTTCTCTCGCGATCTTATTGCGTTCCCTCGCATTCCGGATCGCGTTCCCTCGCGATCTTGTAGAATAACCTTCTCAGAAGTCATTGGCGTCAGCACAATGCGAGGGAACGCGATCCAGAATGCGAGGGAACGCAATAAGATCGCGAGGGAACGCGATAATATCGCGAGGGAACGCGATAAGATCGCGAGGGAACGCGATCCGGATTGCGAGGGAACGCAATAAGATCGCGATCCGGAATGCGAGGGAACGCAATAAGATCGCGAGGGAACGCAATATTATTGCGAGGGAACGCAATAACCAAATGTCAAAAAATATTTCTTCCATGTCCTTTCAGCGGCTCCGTACATTTGGGTTTCAGTTTAGTAATCTCGTTGAAACATCCAACAAAGCAAGTTTATTTTGCCTCGTGAATAGTATCTTGTGAACCCCTCAGACGTGGATAGGTGAAAAAGTCAGGTCTGTTGTTAAGATCTGTAGCCTTCAAAGCAAATGATATCAAAGTACACGGGCTATGGGACTAAATCAACTGGAAGTCGTTGTAAATTTCGAGTGGCCGGGCCTAATTTTTTGCCTGTTCCAATTGATGTGATGCGATGTTTTACGTTTGAGCGCGCATAATGATATAGCAAGCACCTATGAGCCTATGATAGCTTTTTGATGTGATGAAATATATAACCGACCCCTTCTGACAAATACGGATGATGTACACCGTAGGAGACCCATTCTTGTTAAATATGGCATAATAGAAAGGAAGACACATAGGTGCATGAAGCCTTCAGGTGACCTAATTATAACTCAAAGTATAAAAAGGTTTGTGAAGCTCTGTATGTCATGACCAGAACAAACTACAAGTTTATTTATGCCATGCTAAGAATATTATGTTTACGCGGCATAAAAAAAGATATTAAAAACTTCTACCGCAAAATGCATTTAAAAGTTCACAACTCCAGAAGTAACCCCGGGGCTAAAAGTTGAAGATGCGCAATTTGCATCATACGATAAATCGTGCGATTGCCTCGGCGTGATATACATGCGAAAAAAGGTGTGAAATAAAGAAGAAATTTTCATGTGTTCATTGAAGTGCACAAAAGAGCGCATTAGAACGGATAATACTCAGGAAAGCGCATTGATGACTCGATTAAAATTTCAATTGTGAACGCAGCAATTTGTTGTTGGAAAACCATTCTGTAAGCTTGTCAGGGAAGTATTTTTTTGCGTTGTAGGCGGGGCACAACTTAATGCTTGAATTTTGTCCTCAATAAATATGTAGGGCTATATATTGAGGTATGTATAATTTCAGGGCTGGACTCTTGATCAAACCTGTTTCTGAAATCAAGTCAAGAACACACTCATTTGAACATTAGAATATAATAGAATTTATTCCGACACACTTAAATGTATTGATTCTGTAAATGTAGGCCTATTGAAATGTATTTGATTTGATACATTTGATTCTTTTATGGTGATGGTTAATTGGATATGATGGTTAGGAATGTCATACCATCAAATTATTATTTCCCAAATATAGAATGAATATCGAAATATAGATAGTGAAAGTTAGAGTCAAGTCTCTTCGAACTATGCGGATGCAGAAATAAGACGTCATGATGGCTACATCAGTCTGACTGCATGATAACTGAATTTTTGTGTGTTATAACTGTTATTTGGTGAATTTCAGTTTGATCATGTGTGGTAAATGCCATAATTCCACAGGAATTGTTAGTTTGTTGCTGCTCTGACTCGTATCCAACCGGTGCCTCCCCATTTTCATTGAATTAAGTGCTCCGAAATGGAAAACCATTTAGACCCGCCCACTCAGAGGGGTGTCCAGGCTGTATTGCAGACGATCAGACATTTGTTGCAGGTGAGGGAATTATGGGTAATTCCAAAATCGCGGTCATTTTCTGTTGACAGCTTTCAGTTTTCAGCACGTTGGAATCATGGATTCCATGTTGGAATGATGAATGTTGACCAGTTCTGTTGAGGTCACAGGTGGTACCATGGGTGGTACAGGGTGGTCCGCAAAACTGACAGAGTGTCGGAGTCAGGCAGACGATCGTACTGAGAATCAACAGAGGCGCCGCACAATGCCCGTCATAATATGAACACATCATTGGATACACATTTGCACGGGTAATGAAACATTGCATCCAGCTGATCGCAAGCTTATCTCACAACAATAACAAAGTATCGCGCTGTGAGGGAGACAAAAACGGATACCGCGCTTGGTTCGCATGTGATCAGGCTGGTGACTGTGTATGTGCTCAATGAAATATTCTTTTTGTTCATCGTATGCATGTTATAGAAATGTATTTTTATTAGGGGTACCATCTGCAGCATAACTACAATATACAAGAGGTGTACATGTAAAAATAGCCTCATATACCTATAGAAGAGCTGGTAATTGTTTGGTTTGGGCATGATCCACAGATGTTTAAAGCTGAGTGCCGAAAGTGGGAACATACCGCAAGGTACATAAATATGCTACATAAGCCGCAAGCGCAGCCACAATATTTCACTTCGCAATCTATAGTCAAGGTTAGGTTCGATGTTTCCCGAATATCCAATGTTGTTATACGTGCTGTCTGCTTGTCTGAGTTTCCACGCTGAGTGAAAGTACAGGGTGTGAAAAAATGGGTGAATAATTGTGGCGAGAAAAGGCGAAGCATGGTACAGAGTTTATTTGCTATTGTTGTATGTCAGCACCCCATATATATAACCTCTACCCCACCTCACGCAAGTCCCTCGTGAGTGTTCTGAGGAGCTATTGACTGCAATAACTTATCCGTTAATGTGCTTGGAAAGCATGATGGTATGGCCTGGGAAAAAAGGCTCTAGTCCGGCTCATGTTTTGTGCCAGTGTTATAAGAAAAATTCTGAAAATAAATCTTTGGTCGATTTAATGTTGACAGACGAAATGTAATACCTACCTTGCGCAGTGGATAAAAAGCGCGAAGGGATTGGAAGAAAACGAGACTGGCTTCCTCGCCAAAAAATACCGAATCGAGACAGAATTTATATTTGGCGAAGGCCAGGGAATATTTGCGGCTGCGATGGTGCTGTCTCAAACCACAGATGCAGCGATATTGACATTTTTCCGCGGGTGAGTGCGACCCTATAATGCCGAGCCTCATCCGCTGCCGACGGTAACACAAAAGGTAAAAGATCGAGCGCTCGCAGGCAGACGGCTGATTGCAGTGTCGCCAATGTAAGAGCAGTGACATTGTAGTGTGTACATGATGCCTATGTACATGCTACTAGTATATGGTCTGCCCGATAACTTACATGCACTGCAGCAACCTGAAAAAAATAGAATCTTGTTGTGGAGCACGCGCGTTGCAATGTGTAGCAAGGCGTCTCGAAGCTATTCACGGAGTGCCGGGCCGCATGTGCAACGTTACTTGCAGGGAGCTTGCAAGTGTCGCGACATCCTTAGATGAATGGGGCCATTGCGTAGAACCCCAAGAGAGTCGGGGTATCATGCAATGGGAAACGGGTGTCTTCGCTGCAAAAGATTTATGCCTTATTATGGAAGCACCTGCGTCTTTCTTCGGGTTACCCCTTTCGCCGTCGTCAGCCGAGGCCTCCAGCTGTAATGCCTTAGAGAGTAATCTCTGGAAAGGCGTCAGCATCTATAGCGTCTTTCCTAGATATTAGCATTCCACCTTCACCAGTTCTTCCCCCGCATCATCATCTATTCTACATTGAAGTGAACATACCTCGCATTCAGCGGCGTAGTATTGACCTCGAATGGAAGGGATTTGACCCAATTTTTGCCAATCAATAACGCCTGTCACCCGTTATCTGTCCACACCCTAGCGACCCTGAGCCAGCCATTTCCCCGACGCTTCCTCGCCGGGACTTCGCGACATGTTAGTGATGATTTTCCCGCTCGTTTCTCCCCGCTCGATTCCACTTGGGAGCACGCGTGACCCACCCGTGGATGTCAAAATCAGTCGAAGCCCCGTGAAAAATTCCACCTCCTCGGCCCCAAATCATGGTTTGATTTCGCCCCCGGTTGACACTCGTTCCCGCGCCCCACCGACTTGTTCGTGATTTGATTCCAAAGTCTTGGACATCGGAAACCATCATCGTATATTCGTATTGGGACCGAATATGTGGACGAATCAATCAACACTTGATTCTATCCAGGCTCTTTCCATTGATAGGGACATTTGGACGATGGACTAAGCGAGAGATCCAGGAAATTGACATTTTGTTGATCCCTAGCTAAATCAGATATGTATACCAGTGTAAGGTCAATCATATTGTGTTTATAATGAAAATGGACCCATCACCTCGAGATTTAGGTGGATAGGAGTAACTCCCGGATAGATTTGGTCACTTGCATAGGGTTTTAACACTTGATCATGAAGGTCTGGTTTTGCAGTATTCCGCGGGCTTTCATTCAGTGAGTCCCGACGATATGCACATGTATACGGATATATATCACAGCCATTCATATGAATTATATATATTTGTGGAGACAGTCTGGCTAATATTATACATTGGCAGCTTTGGGTATTGTCTACTGGGAATTCTGCGAACAATGCTACTGTCATAGGAAACATAACATTCTCATGGTTAAATGATGATATATTGGCTCGCCCAAGGTGGTGATGTCAGGCAGTTTGCCCGACGCTCATTTTCTGTCCACAATAAATTATCCAAGATAACCCAGAAAAGGCATATTCTAGGCATGGGAAATGGTTATTAATGATTCCTTTAATTGAGGTCCACAGGGTAATTTGGGCACAATTTTTAGACGTCATTTGCATTTGTACATTGTATGGGTTTGCGTATTGTATCTGTATGATGATAAATGATAGATTTGTTATTGCTTTCAGGTCTCTCTGTTTGTTACGATGTTTTAGTTTGTATCATTGAGCTAACGCAATTTTTTTGTACAAAGCAGTTTTCGCTCAGTTATTTTGTGACTTTAGTCATATTGCAAATACTTGACCAAATGTACACATGTTTTCATATACCGTATTGGTCCTAATAGTAGCATGGCATGCCAAAGCAAGACTTCCTGCAGCAACGTGCACAAAAATGAGGTCAAACTTGAGGTCAAATTTAAGAAAATCACAGAAAACTATTTCCATAGCCTCCAATACCCTTTATTAGGACTCAAATAATACAAATGTGTGAATTGGAACACACAAGATCTTACTACCGGTAGAAAGATATGAAGTGAATTACAAGGTTACAAAAATTGAACATTTTTGGGGAAAAGAGGGGGGCGCTCTACTATTAGGGCACGTGCCACTATTAAGACCAATACGGTATTCATATTTTTTGCTTGGAAATCTTCATTGAAAGAACAAATGCAAAATATGTATTGATTGAATATCAGTTTATAGAAGCACTAACACATTTTGCATTGCGACAGTACCGGTAGTGTTTCAATACATTCTTTGCAAGGTTCAATACATGATACATGTATGGCACCATATTTCTGTAATGTCTAACGCTTCATCAACACTTATGTACTTCAGAATTATCCATGGGTATGATATTGATTGAAAGACAACAACGATCGACCAGTTGCATATACCCTCTGATTGCTAATTTTATAGATTTTCTGCTCAGGCAACAGATTGTACTTCAGGTGTTGCCTGGTTAGGTACATACAACATAAATAAAATAAATAAATGATCAACTTAGCATGCTTCTAGGGATACTAGTAAATGAACTGATAAATTAAGAATCATCCATCTTCCATTTCAGGCGTTTCGCTGATGTCAACTGGATATAATTATGGACAAGGAGATGTCTTCCGCTTATTCAACTGGAGCCAAGTACAGGGTTGAACCATGGCCACGAATGGAATGATATATACTGGGATGAAATTATATCACATTCAAGAAAAATATTAACAGTACAAATACATCTTCACCGGAAATATCATCAGCTCTCGTCGGGCAGAGCAATATCATCGGATTAAGAACGCTCATAGGAAACACATCAGTGTGTCCATGTGGTAGGTAGGTACATCATGAATATTCATAGAATCATTGAATTATTCAAGGCTCCATTCGCACTTAATAACAATAGCGGCAGAGTGGCTAAGCTTTTTGCTACTTGCGCATATAAGCGTGGAATTGTCGCTTGAATACCCAAGAATAATGTTGCGTAATATTTGATCCAGTGACATTTACTTTAGGTTAATGGTGGTTAATATTGTACATGTAATGAGCGCGTCTATGTAGACCGTCAGACATGTTGGTAAATTTTGGGGAAGTCAGAAATTGGTAATTAGTTGTTTGAGGCTGTGACGATCATCTGAAATCAATGAACATATTATAGTCATAAACATGATGAAAACCTGTACATGTTTATTGTAAGTTATTTATGATGCTAATCAATCATTTTTGTAAGGTGTTATTAATTTTTGTATGGTTGTTCAATAATTTCATACTTCAGCTAGAGTAGACAATGTGGGATTTGATATCGATTTGCTTCAAAAATGACCAAATGCAAGTAACATGAGCAATGCACTTACAGTCATGTATGCAAAATTAGGTCCTTTAAATTCTGACCTTCTGCCCTCATCCTTTGAACATAAATGCAGGATGCTGCATGGCTGACTAAGCAATCAGGCATGGTTAAACAACTGAGTGACCACAACCTATTGTTTACCAGCAATTTACATGATTCATGGAAAATTAACATAAATTATACGTGGCATTCCTGTCTTAATGTTTCAACAATAATAAAGCTGACTTACAGTGACTCAAATAATTGGAATGTGCACAGTGGTCAACTTTGATCATCATAGTACCATTTGATGTGCACTGGTGTGAATTTATAAGTTAAACATGAGAACATGTGACAGAAAATATTTCGAAGAGCATCAACATCATCAGAAAATGACAGAATGATTTGTATATCTGATTATATACAATCGCATCACCACATGTACATGTGTACAATTTGATGGCATATTTGATGGATCAGCTTGAATATTGTACATGTATACATCTATTGGCCTTATGTAAAACCGTTCAAACATGTACATGGTGATGAGCATGATTGGTATCTGACCTTCCACTTTCGGGAGTTGTGGGCGTGGTAACTCTGTTGTATTTCCAAGGCTGTAGGGGTGAAATTCTGCCAGAGCAGTTCATAATTTTGCATAATTAGATGCCAGGTGATACTTGTGGATGACTTGTGAAGGTCAAAACAATTCAGTTTTACCCACTTTGTGGCAGTTTTGAAATATTTCCGTGAAATTTGATCTATTGGCATTTACAATAACGCTGCATACCAAATAAATCATGCCAAGATTCAAAATCAAGATATACTATGAGTACTAGTTGTCTTGGGTAGTGACATTTTGAATTGCCTCAGCATGTTAAAATTTTTTGCAAATATTCTTGACTTTGACCTTTTGACCTCTAAAATCCTGATATGATCATCTCTGTTTACTCTAGGATCAAAGCGTTAGTTAGTGTGCCTTCCAAATTAGCAAGCAGCAAGTGTGGGAACAGTTTTGGATGAACATTATTCCCTGGCTCTACAATGATGTGGACAACTTGTACCCCCTTGCATGTAATATTATCACATTGTCTGGCAGATGGGTCAGTTTGCTTTGAAACTTGACCATTGAACAAAGTAAACTGTCAAATGCTCTTTGTTCAGACTGTAATCAGAGTAGCCATTGAACACCATGGATAACAAGATGGACTGGTTTCTGCATAGTTCTAAACACAGCGTGAAATGTGCATGTCTCAAACTGTGCATGATTTTGGCACTGTCAGTGGAGTGTGAATGAGCAATGATTAGCTGGATTTGACATGCTATTTTACTGATACATACAACATGTACAATACATGCGAAGGAGAGTTACTGTCTGGTATCATGTACTGTGAGGTTGGATCTATAGATAATGAACTTTTCTTGAAGTAAATCATATGTACACAAAACATCTCTCTGCTTTTGTTCATGTGTTTGAAATAGTCTTCCTTGTATGGAAAAACAGTAGATATTTGAGTATAAATTCAGGTTGATTTTCAATGCATGTGTAAATATGAGTTATGACCTTAGTAAGGCGAAGTGTTGTCATGAGTTATTGGGTCTTACAAGATTACTTTCTCGTCCACGAAAAGCTCAAGATCTCAAAGATGAACCAACAATGGGCAAAATCTTAGGCATATTTGCGATGAGACACGAGATGCTTTATTCTTGTGGACTGATAGGGAAGTAACACGAGCAGATTGATGGATGAAGAAGCCGGGTAGCATGAATAGACTCCATAAATATCAGGTGCATGACAGAAGACCGATTGCAGAGTTACTGAAGGAAGGTGCGGGGAGAAAAAAAAATTGATAAATTTGAGGTAAAAATATCCGTGCTTCTCAGCTCTAAACTTTCTGTAAGGAGTTGAGCTGCATGCAAAGAACATGACTGTGAGAAATTAAAGGAGACAGGACCCAAGGAAAAACTGTCCTGGACCTCTACAAGCCCAAGTTATGTTTCACTAGTCGTGTGTGAAATTATCCACGGACGATTTCGAGTCGTATCATCATTGATCATTATAATCATAACAATCATGCGCTCGTTGCGTAAGGGAATCGTGCATTTATGTAGGGGTAACTTCTTTGCAAAAGCTTATTGTCAAATCATCATCAGTTATCTTGGTAAAAATGCAAGTTTTTGTTGGAAGCATGCATCAAGAGTTGTTGCTAGGTTTAAAAGTTGGAAGCAGGAAAAAAGTACACAGTGCACATTTTGTAGTAGCCTGTCATTATGTAAACTTGATAGATGCTTATACGTCTGAACTAAGACCCGACGTTGATTATGTAACATTTTTACAGAGCAGAAAACCGGGCCAGCAAGCCTGCTTAAGGTGATTTATTCAAGAAAAATAACCCAGCAATCCAATTTGATTTATTCAACAAAAGTTAGATTAATGCTGAGGCATACGTGTGTGGGCATGCTCCTTCCAACACATCACCCATTCCGATTTAAACTCCAGGTTGGGGGTAACCTGCAGCATACATTGATCAAAGGCCTTTCGTATCAACTGCAAAGGTGGTGGTCACAAGTTTGTCATATTTCTATTTGATTGATTGATGGAGCATCTGTTTTTCCTGGACTTGTCCGGTTTTTATCGCATATTGGTGGTATATCTTCGCACTGTGTATCCTATTTAATGAGGTGTGGGCCCCGGTGGAAATTCATTACCGACCTGTGGGGTATGGTGAAAACTCGCTAGTGTACACAATATTTATCATTCCATCCTGACTAGAGACCCGTAAACAACAATTACTTGATAAATTCTTGCTTGATTCATGTGCTGGTTAATGCGATTGATCAGGTTTAGCAAACTTTTGATATCTGATACTTATTTATGTCAGTTTTATTATCATGGCGCCTGTCATCGATCTTGGAAACTATAAAAATAAATTGTGTACAAATATCAAACGTAATGAAAGTGGATACACAACTTTTCATCCAAATGGCTGAAAATCAGTTCATGTTCAGTTTGATGAAAGTATGAAATACTTGCATTCCTAACGAGCGCCATCATCTTTTCCCATCATATCCTTACGATCTTAATCATAATGTACTCATCATTTGCAAGGAGAAGAACTGTTTCCTCGTGGTTCGTTGACAAAGGTATTTCATTTTCCGGGTGCATGTGACTGACATACTGTTGATATACCTGGCCGGGGAGGAAACTCTTGGTGAGAACCTTGGGTGGTCCGCATACTGAAACCAGTACTGAGCTTCGGGAGTCAATCCTGAGCAGTGGTATGTATGGAGTTATGGATATCATGGATATGGGAGGGTGTGTGTGTGTGTGAATACAAACCAGACGTGTATCATATGTATGGTCTTCATTACTGCCACATTCAGTTACCTGTTATGCAATGATTGTTATAGCATACGATATTATATTTACAATATCAAAAACATGGCTTTCATGAGTTACCTATATGTCTAACAATTTTGTTTTACTGAAACCTGGCAAAGGATTCTTAGTTAGGGCATTTCGGCCCGAAATGCCCTTATGGTTTTGTCTGTTTTTTTTTTTGTTGTTGTTTTTTTTCTCTTCTTTTTTTTTTACTTTCCGCCATTTTGGTTTCCGATCAATAACTCGGGAACGCCTGAACGGATCTTGTCCAAATTTACACCACTGGTCAGAAATATTACATGGAAGACCCCTATTGTTTTGGAGGCGGCTCCGGGGTCCGTGAGGATGAAATCAAGGTTTATTTTGAGACTTGGTTTCCGATCGATAACTCAAAAAGTATTCATGCAATGGCAAGTATTCTATGCATGGGAGTTCATATACCACCAGGGAAGAACCTTATTGATTTTGGGATCAATCCGTCGAACGACCTCTGACCTAGAGCTCGGAAGAATTTTTGCTGATTCATCCTTGAGGCTTTCATGCATATCTCGGAAACGGTGCGTCGTAGAGCGAAACGGAGCTCAATTTCGGCCTCCTGGCACTAGACAAACTAGTCTAGAGGGTATCTTGGGTTGAAACGACCCCTGGTGTCGAATTTTTTTTTGCCGACTCGGCACTTCCTGTTTGGCCGTATCTCGGAAACGGTGCGTCGTAGAGCAAAACGGACCTCAATTCCGGCCTTCTGGCACTAGACAAACTAGTCTAGGGGGTATTTTGGGTCGAGACGACCCCTGGTGTCGAATTTGTTTTCGCCCACTCGGCACTTCCTGTTTGGCCGTATCTCGGAAACGGTGCGTATTAGAGCGAAACGGAGCACAATTCCGGCCTTCTGGCACTAGACAAACAAGTCTAGTGGGTATTATGGGTCGAGACGACCCCTGGTGTCGAATTTATTTTCGCTGACTCGGCACTTCCTGTTTGGCCGTATCTCGGAAACAGTGCGTCGTAGAGCGAAACGGAGCTCAATTCCGGCCTTCTGGCACTAGACAAACTAGTCTAGTGGGTATTTTGGGTCGAGACGACACCTGGTGTCAATTTTTTTTTCGCCAACTCGGAACTTCCTGTTTGACTGTATCTCGGAAACAGTGCCTCGTAGAGCGAAACGGAGCTCAATTCCGGCCTTCTGGCACTAGACAAACTAGTCTAGGGGGTATTTTGGGTCGAGACGACCCTTGGTGTCGAATTTATTTTCGCCGACTCAGCACTTCCTGTTTGCCCGTATCTCGGAAACGGTGCGTCGTAGAGCGAAACGGAGCTCAATTCCGGCCTTCTGGCACTAGACAAACTAGTCTAGTGGGTATTTTGGGTCGAGACAACACCTGGTGTCAATTTTTTTATCGCCGACTCGGAACTTCCTGTTTGGCCGTATCTCGGAAACGGTGCCTCGTAGAGCGAAACGGAGCTCAATTCCGGCCTTCTGGCACTAGACAAACTAGTCTAGGGGGTATTTTGGGTCGAGACGACCCCTGGTGTCGAATTTATTTTCGCCGACTCGGCACTTCCTGTTTGCCCATATCTCGGAAATGGTGCGTCGTAGAGCGAAACGGAGCTCAATTTCGGCCTTCTGGCACTAGACAAACTAGTCTAGGGGGTATTATGGGTCAAGATGACCCCTGGTGTCGAATTTATTTTCGCTGACTCGGCACTTCCTGTTTGGCCGTATCTCGGAAACGGTGTGTCGTAGAGCGAAACGGAGCTCAATTCCAGCCTTCTGGCACTAGACAAACTAGTCTAGGGGGGTATTGGGTCGAGACGACCCCTGGTGTCGAATTTATTTTCGCCCACTCGGCACTTCCTGTTTGGCCGTATCTCGGAAACGGTGCGTATTAGAGCGAAACGGAGCTCAATTCCGGCCTTCTGGCACTAGACAAACTAGTCTAGGGGTTATTTTGGGTCGAGACGACCCCTGGTGTCAAATTTATTTTCGCCGACTCGGCACTTCCTGTTTGCCCGTATCTCGGAAACGGTGCGTCGTAGAGCGAAACGGAGCTCAATTCCGGCCTTCTGGCACTAGACAAACTAGTCTAGGGGGTATTATGGGTCAAGATGACCCCTGGTGTCGAATTTATTTTCGCTGACTCGGCACTTCCTGTTTGGCCGTATCTCGGAAACGGTGTGTCGTAGAGCGAAACGGAGCTCAATTCCAGCCTTCTGGCACTAGACAAACTAGTCTAGGGGGGTATTGGGTCGAGACGACCCCTGGTCTTGAATTTATTTTTGCCGACTCGGCACTTCCTGTTTGACCGTATCTCGGAAACGGTGCGTCGTAGAGCGAAATGGAGCTCAATTTCGGCCTCCTGGCACTAGACAAACTAGGCTTAGGGGTATTTCGGGTCGAGACGACCCCTGGTGTTGAATTTATTTTCGCCGACCCGGCACTTCCTGTTTGACCGTATCTCGGAAACGGTGCGTCGTGGAGCGAAACGGAGCTTAATTTTGGCCTCCTGGCACTAGACTGACTAGTCTAGAGGGTATCTTGGGTCGAGAAGACTTCTGGTGTCGAATTTTTTTTCACCGACTCAGCACTTCCTGTTTGCCGTATCTCGGGAAACGGTGCGTCGTAGAGCGAAACGCAAAGATGCCTAAGGGCGGGGTATGTCACTTAAACTTTGACCACGGACAGTTTCAGAGTCATCATGGTTCTAGACACGGTCTCTTAGGTATATGTTACCTAGGAATAGAACTCACACGAAATGCCCCAAGGCATCTTCAGGCCTTGACGTCTAGTTCTACTTACATTTGTTATGATTATGAAATGATTTCATATACCTAAATTCATAATGTTTCGGTTCTTCAGATATCTCCATGTGTTTAAAGTCAGCAGTGAAAGTAGTGAAAATTTCTAACTTGTTTACAACCCTGGGATGAGTTATAATCAATGAGCGTACAATATTTCTTATGAGCAGTGAGTGTGGGATATTTCTATTTGAGCATGTTACGGAGAAAATGGGAAAATAACTCCAGGGGGAGGGGCTGAGGTCCAACCATTGGTCAGGAAGGTTAAGTGGCCACGCTTGGATGGCATGGTGATTGATCCGGGGCAGGTAGTGTGGGTGATCTATGTGAACTCTGCCGCTGAGGGGATGTCTTCATAGGTGATCCATAGAATGGGCATAATGATGTCTTTGTCTATAGGTGATCCATAGATGATGTGTGTTGTTGTGATGTTTTACTTTGCTAACTTGTGGGTTTCTAGATGGAAATCGTGGTAAACTAGACACATGATCAGTTTATGAGTGCATGTTATAAATATTGAAAAAAACAAACAAAAAAAACCATATAATATTCATGTTATAAATATATTATGAATATAATGTGTAAACATTTTTATTGTATGATACTTCTATATGAGCGCTATAATATTTTGTAATTTGGATTTTTCATGTACGACTCTTATTAACTTCAAAAGTCTTATATGTATTGTACAGAACATGCATTCAAAATTTTTTAAAAATATATATTCATGACATACATGAATGCATGTATTATAGTAGATCTCTATGTGCTTTTACCTTTAGTTACATCATCATTTTTTGGCCTATTATTAGACAGCTTGGTGATTTGTTGTATATATGATTGTAAGAGTTTCCTGCATGATTAACAAGATAATCTTCTTTGGTTTTCGTTTACTATATGTCTTGATTATTCGGGTAATATTTTGCATATCAATTACATACATAACATGTATGCTTAGGTAATCATTGGTAATTCTAAATTGTTAATCTAAAACCAAAAGCCATTCGCCTTTGATTTATGATGATAATAGCTAATAAAACAATCATTGACCTAAATATTCCCTCAGGTTATTGCTTGGCATGGGCAGTGAACTACAAATCATTACTGATAAATATCTGGCAGTTAAATCTGTGTCGGCTCACGAAATTCCAAAGCTATGATGGGTGCCGGTATTTCATTAGTCCCCACTGCTAAGCTTCTTACAAATGTTTGCAAAAATGCATAAAGCAGCCACATTGTCCAATATAAAGTGGTTTGTTTAATGGATTAACTGACTGTAGCCGATGTGGCCCTCAATTCAACTAAATATTTTGGACAAATAAAAACATATCTGACTGACTGCAAAAAAGCCTATAATTACTGGGGAGGGTAATGTTTTTTTTGTGCCTCGCAAAAATGTCTGTCTGAGTTTTCCTGGGCCATGGCTGCTGACACAGTTCATTCAATTTGTATTGAGTGAATTTTGTTTTTCTTTTTTAGGGGGGCACCAGCAATGCCAAGTATAGAGTAGTGGTGTAGCGCATGCCATGTGCATGGAGCAATATTTGGTGGTCTTGTTGCTGGTGAGAGGTAACGCATGCACGCAAACGAGATCGAGTCAGCTTTTTGATGGTGTTTTTGCAGGGAATTTGACATGAATAGGTTTTGATTATGTGTTGTGATTATATTTGGCAAGAGAACCTGCCCTGCCGAAGGCAAGCTGTTGAAATTGATTTTCAGCTTCAACCGCCCATGTTTTGTCGGATGCATTTATCAATAAAGGAACATGGTTAACTTGACCTTTACGCTGGATTTAGCTCTGTGTTTTAAAGCCTCACACTAGCCTAGCTGCAGCACATGTTATCATGGCTATAAACAAGATGAATTCTTCAAAATTTAATGATGGGATCTATACCTCAATACAGGTAAGGTTGTGTGATCTTGACATTTGCCATAATTACATCAGCCGCCTTAAGGTCAAGGTGAATTTTATTTTGTAAATCTATATAAATTTACATGTAGTGTGTATTAGGAACTGATTTGCTGAAAAACAATATTTTGACTTTTGGCTACAAATAATACCATCGATGGCATTCTCATTAGCATATTAATTGCTATAAGTGCATATGTAATTAAGCAACTTTTGAGTTATATAATAATTGATCTGCTTGGAATTATGTACCAGTTGGTGCCTTTTTAGGCTGACTGTGTGTGTGTAAGAATCGTCTGTCATACAGAATATGCTCCTGTTTCCAGCCAAATCATTCTGTCAATTTTAGACTTCACCTGTAGCAAACGTAGGTGAGTTTCATCTTGTATGATACCATCCAATATCCCTCAGGTGCCAAGTGTCAAAGCACCGAATCCTACCTTCGGGATCATCCGCAAATCACCAACATGTCCAGACTCGGTGGAGACTTCTTATCACTCGGCCAAGTCATTCATCAAATCCGGATCAATCCCTACTCGGCCATATCTTATCGGTATCACTGTGAGGTATCAGTCTGGATGGATCACGGCTGATCCGGAATGACCTTTTCGTCATGTGTAGAGAGCAATGTTTTGGATAACGAGAATGGACTCAAGTAGATAGGAGTTGTTGGTTGTTCTGAGTGAGGTGTATGGATTCATTCCGAGATGTATCAATCATTGGAACTGTCCGAGATATTTTTTGGCAGTAGGAGGAGATATTGGGCCTATGCTGGGTCCTAGTAATGCAGAGAGATGGAGGTGAAACACGTAAACTTATAGAAATTGTGTGTGCATAATTCAATGTTTCATTAATGTAAAGACTGTAAGTAAAAAGTGAACATATTAAAAAGCATACTAATAATTTTCAGAAAATTCACTACTGGCCGGAGTAAATATTCTAAATGCTAATCTCATTTGCATTCTTATGTATTTCTGCTTTCGATTAAAGTATGAAAACTAATAAAACTTTTAACCTGTTTCGAATCTGCAATGCATTTTGAAGTTCCATCAAAGAAGTTTTGTTGACATTATGCTAGATATTAACAGCATTATGCAAACATTGACAACCGTTCCTGCCTTGATTGCCTTGGGTGGTAGTCTGGTAGATGAAGGCTGTGTACATGAATAAATAGAAATTAGCTGACTTCAAAGAGTGCATGGAATAACTCACACATGCTGAGTATCATGCAAGCTGTATTGTGTTGTACCACCCACAGAGCATGGGGCAAATCTAGCAGGGCTATCAAAATGTCTCTGGCAAAACATACTAGTAATACAAATAAAGATTATGAAATATTTTGTTATAATATCTTTGCAAGACAGGTTACATGTAGACACAGTATTTCATGCCAGGGGAACTGTTTTAGTGTTTTTGTGTGAATTCCGCTGGTACACTTCGTATTCATAATGTAGTACAGTAGTACCAAATTACGGTTGACCTTTGTGATGACCTTGACAAACATTCTGCAATCACTGCAATTTAAACAGTGAAATGCAATTTACTAAATTACCGCACATGGGAATTGTATGTTTTATGTGAATGGTATACTTGGTGGTCCCTTTTAGAACTCTATGATCATAAAACCTGTTTGTCAGCCTGCTGTCATCCACTTGGAAATCATGTTTATGGCATGAACGACTGTCACTTCATAATTTACAGTCTGGGAAAATAGGTTCAGTGACGAGCAGCTGATCATTTCCCATAGATGTACATTAGAGAAGCTATGACATGCTGTGAAATAAAATCTATAGTTGACTGAATTTGTCTGACTATAAGCTGTATGATATAAATATGTATAAATAATAAAACTTGGTCATGTCAGTATTGGGTATTAAACTAGAGAAAGTATGAAAAATTTGAACATGAAATGATGATACCCTTGGTCATATTTCATAAATATAATTGACTATGAGGAACCATCAAAACTTTTTCGTTTTCAATGTTGGGATTTCAGAATTGACAAATTCATTGTTAAAATGTGACAACCGAATCCATAATTTTGAGAAACGAATTGTTCAAAGTCCATCAAATATAGGCACTTTGTATGAATAATATATCACATAATGAAATCACTCCTGTTACATTACACATTACTGTATATATATTGACACATTGATGAAAAAAATTCAGGTACAAAATATTTGTCCCTGGCTGCATGTATGTATGTCCCGCGAATTTCTCGTTTGATGTAGCCAATTTACATGATATACGCCCTGCGTAACAAGCGTAAGACGTCAGTAACTGGTTTTGATGTGCATAAAAATAATCACACATGCAAGGAATATTGCCCAGAGATAAATGGTTATGCAATGTCTTGTACTTCCCGACAAAAATTGCCTACAATAGTCATGTAATTTTGCTGGAGGGCATTGATTTTGCCTGCGGAAATTCTGAGAAATCTTCTGTAATTACAGCGTTCTTGTGTGTTATACCGATTTTTCTATCGATAGTTTTGGTGTTCATAAGGTGTAGGACTTTTTTTTGTAGGTAAACAATACTAGCCACAGATATATTATTAGATGTCACATACCACTTCGTTTTGCATGTTATCCATTGCAAAATCATTGGATATTGGTGTGCAGTTTTAGAATATATACAGAGTAAGCCACATGAAACAACAGTTTATTTTATACATCACCAATCTAAACTACTACATGCTCCTTTTCGATCCTTTGGATCGTTCTGGATAGAAATTCGCGTACTGAAAGCAAGGCACGATCGTCTGCCTGCATGACTCGAGCGCTCCTTTTGCCGCCAAAACCGCCGCGCATATGCGCGCGCAGCTGCGCAGAAGCTTCACTTTTCTGTCCACCGCCATTTTTGCTTGGCAGCTTGGATTTTGGTTCCCGGTGAATTCGTAGAATTTAGTCTGCAAACTAGACTTTTGCGTTATATTCTTACGGAATTTCACCTGCCACGTTCATAGACATCGTTTTGTGTCTATTTGGATAAGTATCGGTCGATAGTTTGTTACTTGCTAGATCGTCAGCGATTTGTATAGCCAGTTCACCCTATTATCGTCCATACCGTCGTACTTGATAGTGTACTTGTTGTTTACATCTATCAATAGTTCTACGTTAATTTTCTACTGTATATATTGTGTATGCGTATACTGTAGTTTATATATTCGTAGTCCTCTTAGGGTTCTTTTTTCAGCGCGGTCTCAGGTTTGCATATTTTGCCCGCCCTGTTACTGTGTGTGGTTAGTTCCCTTGTGTGATCATGACTTCACAATCCTCCCTTGGTACCGGTGCCATGGACGAACGTCCATGCCCGAAGTGTCTGGTCAATACCCTCCGAGGAGGGGAGAAACACAGTGTGTGTTTCGACTGCTTAGACCATGGCCCGGTATCTATGGAGGATTTGAGGTGTGATCTGTGTCGTTTCTGGCGTCCCTCTTCCTTCGTGCAGGCGACTGCAAAGTATTCCGAAGCCTCGTTGGCTCGTCGGGATGCTTTGAGGCTTGCGGAAGCTTCGGCTCCGCAAGTCCGCCAGTCGCCCATGGAGGTGGAGACTCCGCCTGTGACGGCACAGATTGCGTCCAGTGTTAGCCAGCCCCTGGGGCTAACACAGGACATGGTCAACGCGGCTGTGCAATCTTTCTTTGCACAGTCGTTGTCGTCCCTTCAGGGTCCCCTCCTGCCGGGTCTCTCTTCCCTGCTTGGACAGGGAGTCCCGGCCGGTTCTTCGGCTGCCCCTTCGTCGCAGGGAGAGCTTGCTCCCCCTGCTGGCAAGAAGTCGAAATCTTCTAAGAAGAAGGTTTCAGTTCTTGCCAAGGCGAAAGCAGCCAAGGAACCGCACTCCACCTTCGTCGTCCCTCAGTCGGGGCCGATCGAGGTGGAGGGGTCCGTAGTCTCTTCCCCGGGGCCTTCCAAGAAGAGGAAGCGTGCTTCCTCTAAGCGCCGTGGTGCTGAGACCACATCGATTTTCGATGTGGCTCAGGCTTCGTCCGACCTCTCGGTGGGCGACGATCAGGCTTCGGGCTTCGATCGGCGGGGCAGCTTGGATGGCTCATTCGGGTCCTCGGTCTCGAGGTTCGAGGGGGGAGAGTTCCCTTTGTTTGGGGGTGAGGCTCTCGATCGTTCGTGCGATCGGGAGTCTTCACTTGGCGGTCGTGCTCCTGGTCCTCGATCAGGGCACGATCGGGCGGGTGGTGCTGGGGTCGTTCCTCAGGGCCACTCAAGTCCTGTGTACGCGGATGTAAGTCGCCGGACGGGCGCGATCGCTGAGCAGGCATTCCCTCGCCCGTCCTTTGATGTACCCTTGGGGTCATCGAGGTCTTCGATCGGACCGGTGAGGTCCAACGATCGGGGGGGTCGAGTGGAAGCTGATCAGGAGTCGTCCTCCTCGGAGGATGAGACTTCCGATCAGGCCGGGGGTTCTAACTTCCGGTGGGCTTTGGAGTCGGTCGCAAGGCGAATGGACTTGCCGATCGATGCTCCAGGGCCCTCACGGGGAACCGGTAGGTTCGCGTCGGCGCCAGTTCGTCGGCCGATCCGGCTCCCTGTGGCTCCCGCGTTGGTCAAGTCCTTCGACAAGATCAACAAGGGAGTTACGGCTAAGAAGGATGTGGCTCGTACGGAGTCGACATTCCCGACTAGCCGTGTTCGACCTGAGTCGATCGACACCTATCGGACTGTAGAGTCCGAGGGTGGACATCAGACTTCCGTCCCGGTCGAAGACCCTAACCTTCACCTGCTTTCCCGGAAGCAGGGTACGGTCTGGTCAGCTTATGTGAAAAAGGCTCGCCTTTCTCACTGGCAGACGCTGTCTCATCAATTGATGGGGCAGCTCTCGTTGACAGATCACCTGACCACCTTGGTTCAGGAGTTTGTGGACGAGGCGGATCTGGAGGAGGGGAGTCGCGCCAACATACATGCAGCACTCGGCGTCTTGGCCGGAGTGGTCCATGCTGCTGAGCGTGACAGTGCGCACCTGGGCGCACAATTGGATCTCACCATGCGTGATGCTGATCTCCGTCTGCTTGACGTGTCCGCTACGGACGTCGCTGAGCTACGTGGGAGGCCGCTTTTCTCAGGCTATACCTACGCCAACCTCTCTCGATCGGATATTTCCGTCATGCGGGAACATCTCCGGGATGAGGCTATGGCCAAGGCTTTGCTTGGGAAGTCGGCGGGGTCTGGGACAGGCAAGAAGACCAAGGGTCAGAAGCCTGCCCAACCTCAGGCACCACATGCACCCGCTTCTACGCAGCCGCCCTTTCGTGGGGCGCAGCCTCCCCCTCCCCAGGGGGATGGCAAGCGCGGAGGCAAAGGGGGTGGACGCTTCAAGGGCAAAGGGAAAGCTTCTGGTAAGAAGTGACTCGTTGCGGGAAAGCGTAGGCTCTGTGGAGGGTTCAGTTCTATCGGAATTCGATCTTCCACAACCTGGTCCAGTCGGGGGACGCCTGGCTCAGTTCGTCCAGAACTGGAGCGATTTGGCGTCGTCAGACAATTCAATCGTGGCATGGGTGAAGTTCGGTCTCACCTTCAGATGGGAGGCTGGAAAACCACCGATCAGACCCAAAGCGTGGTTCTTCCCTGTGCCCGGCGATCGGGAAAAGTTTCAGCTTCTGCAGCACGAGGTGCAGCAGTTGCTAGAGAAACGTGCGATCGAGGTGGTCAAGGACGAGAGAGGATTCTATTCTCTCATCTTCCTAGTCCCGAAAAAGACAGGCGGGTGGCGTCCCGTTTTCGATCTGTCAAACCTCAACAAATTCCTGATCATACCCAGGTTCAAGATGGAGTCGGCGCTTTCCGTCCAGAAAGCTCTGTCCAAGGGGAAGTGGGCAGTCAGTATCGACGTCAAGGACGCGTACTTACATGTGCCAATACACCCAGCCGATCGGCGATACCTCAAGTTCGCTTTCGAAGGTTCGGTGTATCAGTTCAGGGTACTTCCTTTTGGAGTAGCCACCGCCCCTTACGTGTTCACCCGTATCGTAAGGACGATGGCAGCCAGGTTTCGATCGGTTGGAATTCAATTCCACCATTATATCGACGATTGGTTAATCATAGCCGACTCCCCGTCTCAGGCTATAGAGCAATCCGGGTTCGTCCTCAGGTTGGCGACCAGCCTCGGCTGGATCCCCAATTGGGCGAAGTCTCATCTGTCCCCGACACAGAGGTTCGAGTATGTCGGGGTAGATTACGATCTAGAGCGAGGAGTAGCTCTTCCTCCGCGGAAGAGAGTTCTCAAGGCGATTGCGGCGATGGAGGTCGCGCTGACGCAGTCGTCCATCACAGCTCGACAGTTTCTGTCCATCATCGGTCTGTTGGCGTCGATGGAGAAACAGGTGCCGTTCGGCAGGTGCTTCCTCAGACCCATTCAATGGTGTCTAGCGTTGCAATGGCGGATCCTCACCGATCGACTAGACCAAGTCGTATCGGTGGACGATCGTGCTCGGGAAGCAATGCATTGGTGGCGGGACCATCGGAATCTTTTCCGAGGGATGCCACTCGCGGAGTATCTGCCCGATCGGACCTTCTTCACCGATGCGTCAGAATTGGCTTGGGGAGCTCATATGGACGAGCACGAACTCGCTGCTGTGTGGAACACGAGCGAGAGGGCGTTGCACATCAATGTCCTAGAGCTGCGAGCGGTGAGACGTGCGTTCGAGATCTGGGGGCCTCAGAGTCCCCCAGGGACGAAGTGGTTGGTCTTCACAGACAACAGCACAGTAGTGGCGCACATAAACAAACAAGGTGGAACTCGGTCGAGTCAGCTTTGTTTGGAGGCCGAGTGTCTGATCAGGTTGGCCTTCAAGTACCGTCTGTTTATCAGGGCGAGGCACCTGCCGGGTCACAGGAATGTCCTAGCGGACGCTCTGTCGAGACCGGACAAGATCATAGGCACGGAGTGGAGTCTGCATCCGGGGGTGTTTCGGCGCGTTTGTCAGGCGTTCGGGACACCGAACATAGACCTGTTCGCAACCTCTCGGAATCACAAGCTCCCGGTCTACTTCTCACCTCTGCCAGAGAGCGAGGCACTGGCTGTGGACGCGATGTCTCAGTCGTGGGACGGGATGTTCGGGTATGCGTACCCGCCAACTCGATTCCTAACAGAAGTGCTGCACAAAGTAGCCAGGTCTCAGTGCGAGATTCTGTTGGTGGCGCCATGCTGGCCGATGCAGGCGTGGTTCCCCCTGCTACTGTCCCTCCTGATCGATGTACCACGGGTTCTCCCGATCGAGGACAGGTTGCTGAAGCAACCGGGGCGGGATATATTTCACGATTCCGTCCACGTGCTCAAATTACACGTCTGGAGGCTATCGAGCGATCCTTCCAGGAGGCAGGATTTTCTCAGCAGGTGTCCGTACATCTCGCGAGAAAGAATAGGAGATCCTCCTCTAAAACGTATGAGGCTAAATGGAGAGTATTCGTACGTTGGTGTAACGGAAGGCGCATTGATCCGCTCTCTGCCCCTCTGAATGCAGTGCTAGACTTTCTCTGCTATCTCTTTGATAGGCTTAATTTGAAGCCTACTACGATCGAGGGATACAGGTCCATGCTGGGCCCTGTATTCCGTGCTAGGGGGATCGATTTAACTAATAATCGTATCCTTGCTGATCTCTTGGCGTCCTTTAGGACGCAAAGGCCACGTGGAGTTCCTACTCTACCGGATTGGGACATGGCTTTTGTGCTATATTGTCTTACTAAAGCACCTTGGGAGCCTCTCAAGGAAGTTTCCTTGCAGAGGTTAACTCTTAAGACTTTCCTGCTAGTTATGCTAGCAAGTGGTCGAAGACGCTCAGATGTCGCGGCGATCGACGTATCGCGAGTTGCATTTGGCGCGGATGGGTCCGTTTCCTTATACCCAGTACGTGATTTTATGCCTAAAACACGTGCTGCAGTTGAGGGCGGGAAAGCGTTCTCCCCTATCGTAATTCCGTCACTGGGCGGTTACGTAGGACGGAATGAGCCGGATGCTCTATTGTGCCCGGTAAGAGCGCTGAAAATCTACATCGATCGTACCAGATCGATCAGGAAAGATCGCAAGCGATTATTTATTTCCTATCAGCCTAATAGGGCTACGGATATCTCCACAGCTACACTATCCCGATGGGTGAAGGTTGTAGTGAGGACTGTCTATGCGGAATCAGGTGCTGACGATCGAGTCACTTACAAAATATCGTCCCACCAAATCCGACACATCTCGATGTCTTTGGCGGCCAGGTCGAATATTCCGTTGGAATATATCGTGAGGGCTGGAATGTGGACTAATTCTACGACATTCATCGGGTTCTATCTGTCCAATGCTGCCGAACTTCAGGACCAGTCGTCCAGATTTAGACTGGGTCCGCTGGTCGTAGCGCAAGCTGTTGTTTGAACCAGCTGGACAGAAAAGTCTTGGTTTTAACGTGCACGTGTATATAAGCAACACTTTGTGTTTGTGTTTGA
This sequence comes from Terebella lapidaria, assembly GCA_949152475.1. Taxonomy (NCBI): domain Eukaryota; kingdom Metazoa; phylum Annelida; class Polychaeta; order Terebellida; family Terebellidae; genus Terebella; species Terebella lapidaria. The sequence continues at coordinate 26,544,759 of OX424566.1, read as the reverse complement.
ATTCTTTATGTTACGGTCTCAAGTAGAGTTCCGTTTTCCACCGATGGGTGAAGAAGAAATTCGTGCATGTCGGAGGCAAGCGATCGCACCGCTAGGTGAGTATCTTTATTATTTTACTAAAGATATATCGAAAATGTAGCATTTTAGCGATTCGCTTGAAATCAAGACTATCGTCTGTTTTCATGACTCTCTAGCACTACTGCTCCACCGCCTATCCTTTGATTCTAAGGAGCATGTAGTAGTTTAGATTGGTGATGTATAAAATAAACTTCCCAAATTTTAATTGTAAATTTGCCGTTTATTGTTATTACTCACCTCTAAACTACTACAGTAAAGGCCCTCCCATCCATCCCCGCCAGTGGTGTGCTAGGGGCTTCCTTTTGTCGTTTTTTGGACAGAAAAGTGAAGCTTCTGCGCAGCTGCGCGCGCATATGCGCGGCGGTTTTGGCGGCAAAAGGAGCGCTCGAGTCATGCAGGCAGACGATCGTGCCTTGCTTTCAGTACGCGAATTTCTATCCAGAACGATCCAAAGGATCGAAAAGGAGCATGTAGTAGTTTAGAGGTGAGTAATAACAATAAACGGCAAATTTACAATTAAAATTTGGGAATTTTGTATTAGAAGTGTTTTCATGTATGTAAGTCGGATTAATAAGTGAAATATTTTGTTGACTTCTTGTAAGATATGAAATATATTTGTAAAAGCTGAAGATATACACAGTGAATGCCAGATATCTACTCCATTTGAACCAAGCTAATACTTCTGATATTTCCATAAATACCAGAACACCAAATGAAAAAGTGACACCTGGTGTGTTATCCTTGGCAATTAGGGGCCGGATTTTTTTGTAGGAAGATTCTATAACATTTGGGACTTGGGTTTTAGATTCTAATTGATAGGATATATATCATATTGCGGCTTTGTACTGTCAGTGGGCAAATATTATCTTTTGTTTGAAATCCCCAGATAGACCAATGGTTGCACTTGCAAACAGAGAAGGATGGTGTGGCATTTCAAGTTTTTGTTTTGGGAGAATGCAGTTAAAACAACAAGGTACAAATAACTAGGCGTATTAGTGTATACCAGTGATATTTTCTGCCACATAGTTTAGAGTAAAACACTGTGAGTGAATATATCTTCGGACAAAAATACAGAATTTGATGCTGAAGATATATTTGTACCAGTATGATCTATGAGAGTGGATGAACGAATGATTGCTTAGAAGTGATTTTGATGCGTAAATCTTACTGATTGGTTTTCCTGGAACTTTCCAAGAGAAGTTTATCAAGAAATATCAAAGTATCGAACATCTGTGGAAACACGACTGCTCGAGTTTCAAGCTACTTTTACAGTTTTATGATGGACGGCCATCCCAATTGATTACTATTAGGTGCCAAGTTGTGAAGCTGCTCAGTTGGTATCCAAAGAAACTTTCTACTTGTCTATCAACCATAACACCTCCCATAGAATCATGATGAAGATTTATCTATTTAATTTGTATTCATTATCTGTTGCCTGTTTCTCCTGCGTAGTTGCCCTTTTCACATTGTAGGTCCTATCATATCTACCGTGCACATTACTTCACGTGCTCCATTTATAAATGATTGTATGCAGTTTTCACAGGGAGGATTATTCAGCGCGATACACATATATAGTGGATGATGTAGCGCAGAGAATATTTCCGCTGATATTTCCCACTGAGGTGCTGAAAAGTTGGGCTATAATCTGTCACACATACACAAACAAATACTCTGTAGATCAAGGCATTTATACAGTCACTTATGATATCATATCTGCCCCTACTGGCCTTAGAAAACTTTCCCCCTCTATCTACCTTACCTGCCCACTGTTGAAAACTATGCACCCATGGCGTGCAATGAACAGGAAAGACGCCAGCACAGCGGTAGGTCAAATTGCCTCTATGTTATGGCCCTCTTCATCCCTGATATACATCGCCATGGTAGCCATAAATTATCGCACTGGGCAAAACTTCCGAGAACAACTTACGAAATCCATACCAGTGACTTATTGTGCCTCTGCATACGGCAAGCTAATATATATCCAGAAGATACTTTTGTTATAACAAACATTTACTATGTTTACTTTGGACAAAGTATTTGGTTTTTAGTGGCTTCATAAATTGTAAACACACGTAACAATGATCAGACCAGCCAATTATAACAAGAGGTATTAGGTGAATTGATGATCATGTTTACTGGGGTGGGTACATGTATTAGGTCCCTAAGTACAGGTAAAAAATCACCATAACTGCCAGTTAACCAATGTTTTATGATGTTCCATGTTGTAGCTTTAGGTGTGGTCGTCTTCATTGGCACTTGAGCTGTGAGAATTGACAATTCCACACGTATCTATTGTTCTTTGCGTATTTTTTGTCTGCGGGATATTTGGCCATCCATAAATAATGAATCAAGCATGTGATAAGTTGCTATAATTGGCTCACAAACAACAGCAATTTGGAGCAAGTTGAAAAGTGAGCTTTTGTATCTTTGCCAATAGCTGAAGTATTTCATGTGATTTGTTGAGTTTTGAATGGTTCGTTCCAATAATACATGTATTTTGATGCTTACCATAAATACCAGTATACTCTCTGTATCTATTTACATGCAAAGTTTCAGGCTGTTGTCTTCTCCAATTGATGAGTGCGGAAGTATTTACAGTAATAGATTTGATAATAGGCCAGGAATGACAATAATCCTGAAGTATGTGCTGAAAAGTCAAACCAAAGATGATCCTATTTCTATTAACCTGTAGATTGCAATGATGACTTTGAGGTCAGAACATCAGAGATTCTCTGAACCAGGGGTCAATTTTGTGGTCCCCTGGCATCATTTTCACTGAAAAATAATTTGGAGAACTTATTGTAACCTCAGAGAAGGCTTCTGACCAGGCGGCAGGGTCACAGAGTGTATAGATTAGGGGGGAACAGTTCCTCCGCAGTGGTGCCTAACAGCACTGGAGCCAGGGTTCTGAGGATGGCGACCACTGTATTAGCCACCTCGGTTCAACGCCACAGGTCGGCGCTTAATAAGATGTTTCCCTGGCATAATTTGACACAAAAATGATGAATGACGTTGTGGCTAGTATGTTTCAGATGGGCGTGGGTTCATACCGTATACCAGTATTGCTCCTTTCGTGGGTGGTATCAACGAAGCATGCAGGGGTGGGGTGTACCATAAAAATGAGGGTGTTAAGGTGATAATGTTAGAGTTCATTAATATCTAGTTGCAGCTGGGAACAGGTAGTGTGCCTCTAATTGGAGCATCCCGTTGAGCTCGGACCTGATTGAAAAGGAATCACTTCTAACTTCCAAGGGATTGTCAGACCTCATGTCTGCCAGGCATCACTGCCTTTAAACTTCATGATCACTCACTCGCTCACCACAAAGCTGCAACTGTATCTGTCCAACCTTCTACCACTCCGATACATCCACTGCTGAACCCCCACCCTATCATCCGCCCAGAAAAAAAAGAAACGAAAATAAAATTCGGGAACATGACCATGACAACATTCCCGTCCACGTGGCACGGTTTCCCTGTCCGCACCTTGTGGACAACGGACGCCAGACAGATTGATCAGTCCCCACTACACCCCCAGTCCCCCACCCCCCAGTCAGTTGCCATGGGATATTGAGCCCCTGACTCTGTGAGGCTCCACCATGTCCGGATTGCCCACCAAGTGTTGTGGGTGTAATCAAGTGCCCAGTGATGAATGGTGTGTTAAATCCTCACTAAACCTCCATAGATTCATGTTGAGCCTGATTTGCCCCATAAATGTTCTCATACACTTTAATATTTGGATTGTCCTGATGAAAGTTCACCTAGATTTACTTGACCTACAGTTTTCCAACTGAAAACGTTAGTAATATATGTTCTCAATTTCACAAATTTGTGATAAGATGGGTCCTCATACAGTATTGTCTGAAAAAACAATTTAGTGATACGGGACTGGTCTATCAACTTGCAAACATCCTTTGTTCATCTGCTTATCAGAGTCAGATGGTCATTTTGTGTTCTATGTATTTCCGAGTTGGTTTGGGGTGGGGGGTAGGGGGGGGGGAAGGTGGTTAGGGGTGATTGTGGAGAACTTGACCATGTTGACAGGTGTGACAACCATGCAACAAGGGCTGTTCAATTAACTCACTTTTGGGTGGGAGGGGAGGGGGGGGAGGGTGATTCTGATGTTGTCTGAGATACTTGTGTCATACAAGGAGACATGTAGTTTATTTATTGCATTCACATAGCACACCCACCTCCCAGCTGCACCGAGATCTGCCCAGCTCTCAAACTCAATTGCACCAAAATCGGCCACTTTATTGTCTGGCACGCTTCAGACATTTATTTCCAGGGGCTCTAGAGCTTTATTAGGTAGGTTTACTGTCGCCCTCCTCAGGTGTTAACTCTTCCAGGCTGGGTAGCCATTTAGGTAGAAGAGAGCGATATATTCTGCAGACCGGTAGACGCCGCTGTGGACCCCACACGACCCACGAGCGGCGTGCGGGCGCATCAGCGTGTAAGATTATTGGTGTGTATGCAGTGGGGATTGTGTGCGAATGACGCACTTTAAGATGCGGTGAGTGGTGACGAGTTTGATCTTGCGTCTTTGCTACGGTGATGATGATTCGTACAAGCAATTAGTCGTGTAAACTGAGTCGGTGACATCTTCAATTTCTTTTCAACTTGTAATCATCTGAATTATTGTCATGTCACAGTTCAAATTGTGTGGAAAAACGCTCGTAGCATAAGAAATTAAACACTGACAAAAGTGTGTCCTGAGTACGCTCATGAACAATCTCGTCTGTCTCATATTGCAACTTCACCGTTCGCGCAAGTTTACAAAGTTTGGACATTTTCAAGTGGTTCGATGCAATGTTGACAACACAAGAGCATTAGAACAGCGCCTATGTTGGCTGTCCATCCAGTTAAGTGATGGATTAAGTGCTTAGCAAACATGCAGAGGGAGGGGTTAGTTATCAGTTTGTTAACAGACAGGGGGAGCATTTAGTATAGGCATTGTCCAAACTCAGAAGCCATGGACAAAGTTGACACTATCGGGATTATAACCTCCCCACCCCCCCTCTAGACTTGAATTCGTTTGAACGAATCCATGACGCCTGCGTTTATTGGAACATCATTACCATAATCAAAACTCCTTGCTGGATCACGAGTGGCTCCAAAGTGGCCATTGATAAAATTTGGAGGGCTCTTTGTCCAGGAAAATAATCATGGTATATCGTCAAATGAGCATCGATCAAACCACGCCGGTGGTAAATAAATGGAGTCAACGTTACAATCCCTGTCAAGTGCTAGAAACAAATGATACATGTATGCACATTTATAAATGGTATTTTAATTTTGCCGGGGATGTGACCTATTTCAGTAATCGTTGTGGCAATGTAATTTGTGCAATTATGTTTAGTCCACGATTTTTTTCCACCAATAATCAGACTATTTATGTCAATGAACTTGTTGCAATGTTGTTCATGGAGTTATTTTGGATGAGTAATATTGACCATCGTGACTTAGTACATTCTGTACACCATTAGTAACATTGATCATGATATATATGGTGATTACTAGGTTGCCGCGGTGATAGAAGTGATTAAACGAAAGCCATGACACATACCAAGCTGAGCTAGGGATTATATTGACTTTGTCTCACAGCAAGTGACAATGTTATTTTGGGGTAATTTGTTAATTGCAATAATGCGAGGAAAGAACATGACATGTAAATTTAGTTGGTATGAGGGTAGTTGTAACTCAATATACATATAAGGACTTGCCGGAAAACGCTCCTGGAATCCACTAATTGTACCCAGGGTATATCCGTAATTAAAATAATCAAGTTTTTCCTGTTTTCTGTGCAATTACAATGCATTTTTCATGTTCTCAAATTGCTTGACCACATTTGACCTGGCAGCAGTTTGATTATTTCCAGCCATGAACCCCCTCCCCCCCATTTTGCCCACCCATGGTCACTTCCCTTAATATATCCCATTGCCTATTGTATATTCTAGGATTAGTTTATTTGAGGTCAGCTTATCACCAAGACAGTAGATAAACTTAATCTTCATTGATTGGTGCACTGGCCTAAAGTTGGTTACTGTGGGTCAAATGACAGCCAATTCAAGTTATGGGCAGGTAAATATACATGTACCATTTATTAGAATTCAAGTGAAGAACGTTTTCCAGTATACTTTCTATTTGATTAACATTTTAGCCACTATTCGCAATACTACATGTACATCGTATACATTGAACTTTCGGCCACATTTGTTCACCATTATAGAGAGACTTGATTTGGTTCTCGAGTTAATCCTCTATCTTTATGTCGGTATGAATGTGAGGTTAGTTGTAGTTGGAAGAATACAGATTTCCTTGGCAAAGATTCAAGGAACACTGTGAAAAGAATTAATTGCTTTTGAAGAATGAAATTTGAGAATTGACTCAATCATGTGATCAGGTGCCTTTTCACAAGGTCTATTTTCAAACATGTCCGAGATAAAATAGAAGATTCAATGAAAAAGCCGACAACAATTTTTGGAGAAACGGGATTTTCTTACTCCTCTATGTGAGATGTTTTAGAATCTTAGAGCCTTTTACTTCTACAGCAATTTATGCGCGATTGTGAAGACTGCGAACAAATGCTTGCATCTGATGTTCTACAGAAGAGGTAACTCGATCTACAATATAAACAAGTTTTTTAATAGAAAATTGAAATCTGGAAATAATCGGACTAATCGTTCATAAACGCGGGAAGCAGCGCGTCTGCATTGACTTTCAGCAGCCGCCAGATATTTGTCTACCAGGGTCGCTCAGGGCAGAAATTTGGTTTTCAGTTTTGGGCGGGAAACTCCTTCATAATCCTTTGTTTTCGTTTGTCGCATGCGTAAGCACATTATAGTGATGTTAGGAATAACATCAAGTGTTTTCAGATAAATAGCCGTATGTCACTATAGATGCCAGCAGTGGGAGATAATAAGGAGGAAAGATGATAAACTCAGATAAAGCGCATGCCTTTCGTGCCTTTGCACATGGTAGTTCTGGAATAATCAGTGTGTATGATTGTTGTTTCATAAATATTTAATGTGAAGTGCTCCGTGGTGAATTTTTGTAATTAATTGAAATTCATCACATTTCCTCTCGAGTCATGCAATGTACTTTCCCTTTTCCTGTTTGATTCTACCAAATAAAAAAAAAACCAAGGCGGACCATAAGGGACCTTTAGGGACAAGAAGACAACAAGAGTCTGCTACTGGCTGCATGTATGTGATCTACAGGGGAAAGCTGTGTAATTAGGTCATGATAGGACATTAAATAGGAGGGGTATTCCACTCTATTCATGATTTTTCCTTCAATGAAAACATGATCTCCGATGGAACTGTTTTCCTTGCATTATCCAAAGTTAATGAAGAACAAATAAACACTGAAGGGGCCATAAAAAACCTATGATGGCATCCTGTTATTGACCGGGTCTGGCCAATATCATCATTTATTGACAACTTGCCAGCTTCCTTCACAAAGTCTTTGTCTTGCAAGGGCTGTTGTTCAAACTTCACAGAACCATGTAAGGTTTCATTGTCTGAATTACTGCCTGTGACCCCCTGCGAAGATCTTCCAGGGGGCGGGCCATCAACAATAGGGGACACCTGGCCTGCCTTCTCAGGGCCAGCATCTATAGGACAGTGCATGGACTAAGTGCAAAGTCATAAAGGTTAGGCAAATACTGCTCCCGTTTTGGATTTACTGGGTGAAAATCATCTGTCAGGCAGTGGAAAATCGGCAAGGATAAATACAGGTTGTCATGGTGATCAGCATGGATTTAGTGGAAAGGCTTCCCACTGGTTTGTTCTGGTCATTAGTGGCCTGCTGGGAAGGTGGTCGTTTTCCTGCACCATGCATCATTAAACTTTACAGGGAAATGAAGCTTTAAAAATGCCCCCAAATCACCTGGAAGCCAGGACAGTGATTTCCTTCTCTATTGCATCCCTTTCCTGCAGGTTCTGCAAAGATAACTGCCCCCTGGTGAGATCACTGAGTACTACTTGCACTGCACCCCTGTGGCACATGGTCATGTGACTTTCAGGTATACGAACACATATAGGATTGCCATTTAACTCCATTATAACGTTTTATGAGAGAAATCACTTTCAAAATGTTTCAATTTTCATAAAATTTCAGTATGTTGAAGCAATATATATAACTTACAAAATATCAAAAAATCAGCACATGTTGTTGGAATAGATCAAACGCTACAAGCATTTGACTGTTAGCTGCTGACACCTGGCGAATTCCTCAGAAAGCAAACTCCCAGAAAGGGCCGGTTTGTTTATATGTATTCATGCGCACAGTAACAGCTCCAATCAACATGAAAATTCACATGTACATAGAGGAATACCCATAATACCACTATACAAACCAAAACAGAGACATTTTAAAGTGATACATGTGCATTTGGAGGAGAAACTGGGAGTTTTTAAATAATATAGTACTTTGATGCCTCATTTTGACCATATAAGGAAATCAATACAGGTCCATAACCTAAATAATGGCAATTTTCTTCACATTTTACAATTATAACACCCCACATACAGAGGTGATAATCCCCAATTATTGAGCTCTTATGTGAAAAGGGAAGACTTGTAGAGAAGAAATAAAACAGTGATTTTTGCACTTAAGAAAGGAAATATTTTGAACAAAAAAGTGAGATTTTCTTTGGAAATTTTGATTTGACGCCCGATCAAACATGCTCAAGGACAATTTGGGGTTTGTTTCAGATAAATGTATTATTCACCCATATATTACCATCAGTTTGATTCCCCTTGGACTAAATATGTCAAAATTTTAAAAGAGTTGGTAGTCCTACCCCGCTGCTTAGCACCAAACACTTTCTACCATACTGCTGTCTACACCAATAGTATTCAAATGTCGCAAAATGCTACCACCACACTCTCAATATAGTATATTTCTAAATTAAGCAAAAATTCCAAGGTTTTAATCTTGACAAAACACAAAAACGTAGACAATTTGTTGAAAATATGGTTTCTGTAAGCCAGAGATCACCGACATTAGGTCACATAGGTGCCTTGTACAGGGGACTAATTTATGTGCTGTATGAAATTTATTTATAAAACACATTTATATGATGGACTGCAATCGATCAAACGGCAAGAGACACATATGGGGTCAAAAATGTGGTTCTACGGCAATATCGAAAAAAAAATATGGTAAAAAAATCGGAAAAATGCGTACTTGACCAGATATGGTGCCAAAATTGCAAATAATATACCAAATGCATTCTGCAATGCCTAACCTAGCTTATTTATGATCGACTATATAGGATAGGTTGTGATGAATTTCAGAGACACCTAGTATTATCCACCGTTCAATTTTTGGTGGCCATTTCGACACCTTTTTCGGTTAGGCTGTGTCTGAGTCCAGTAGTCCTCAGTGAAAGTGTATAATATTTTACAGTGATTTGAAATATTGGTTACTATATGAAAATAAAGAAAATAAAAAGGCACTAACTCCATGTCTTTAGCATTCAAGGGGACGGGGGGGGGGATAAACACCGCCGCTATTAGCATGTAGATATAATCCTACATATGTAATAAAAATCCACGTGAACGAAAATTATGGTTGCAATGGTGAAAAATTCATGAATACTGCACACTATCCACACACAAATTAAAGAAATGCCACAAAACCTGCTAAAAATCTATAATACACAAAATTCCATGTCCTCGGTTTATAAAGGTATACGAACACATATAGGATTGCCATTTAACTCCATTATAACGTTTTATGAGAGAAATCACTTTCAAAATGTTTCAATTTTCATAAAATTTCAGTATGTTGAAGCAATATATATAACTTACAAAATATCAAAAAATCAGCACATGTTGTTGGAATAGATCAAACGCTACAAGCATTTGACTGTTAGCTGCTGACACCTGGCGAATTCCTCAGAAAGCAAACTCCCAGAAAGGGCCGGTTTGTTTATATGTATTCATGCGCACAGTAACAGCTCCAATCAACATGAAAATTCACATGTACATAGAGGAATACCCATAATACCACTATACAAACCAAAACAGAGACATTTTAAAGTGATACATGTGCATTTGGAGGAGAAACTGGGAGTTTTTAAATAATATAGTACTTTGATGCCTCATTTTGACCATATAAGGAAATCAATACAGGTCCATAACCTTCAAGGGGTGTGCTGCATAGTGGGAGGTCTTCCTGGAGCATGAGGGGGTAGGGCATAGGGCCTTTCCCCCAGGGAATAAGACCCTTGGGAGGTTCCCCAAGGTCTGGGAGACTCCCTCCCACCCTCGGGCCTCACACCCAGCCCTAATCAAAAGCTTTGTGCAAGTCTACAATTTGTCCAAACTCCCCTGGACTAATTGCTCTAGTAGGTGAAAGCTTAGGGCCCCCTGCCTAGAAACCATGGCCCAACACATAATTCCTGGCTTGTCAGCTGCCTTGATTGGTGAGTGAGTGACTGAGTGTTATAGAAAACAGCTGGGCATGAACAACTTGTATACATGCTCTTTTCCTTTCTTTCAAATTTCAAGATTGCAGCGGGCCGAACTAGGCAGCCATTGTGCAGTAGTATGTTTGTATTGTAAACAAATAGACTTGATGTGTTGACCTCTAGGTGTGACAGTTATGGGCCATGTGCCAGTTTTACGGCTGATATAGCATAGAATACAAGTATATTTATACATATAAAAAGTTGGTGTTTGTTTAATGGAAATTGACACATTGGGTTATCCAGCTGTAAAGCTTGACATCATTGGTTCATTCTTGTAATTGGAGCATAAAAACAGGCAACAACTCTATGGAGAAGTTCGTCATTTCATGGACATTTCTAGATGTCAAAATCTGGAGATATTTCTGGCAAGTAGAAGAAAGAATAACATCTTTTGATGGTACAGTTCCCCATCAGTGAACACGGTGATGGAGAGAAAGAATAGACGAGTACACATTGGCAAATAGCTGTCAGGCGGAGAATGTAAATATCAAGTTGGAAAAAGTTACGAAATGAAAACATGCCGGACAAAATTGTGTCACATGACAGGTGAATGGGAATAACGGAGTGAACAGGAGCGAAATTATGGTAATATTGTGTGTTTTTCTGCCGGGATTGTGTACAATACGCAGCTGTCAACAGTTTTTATGCCTAGAAATTATTCATGGACTCAGGGAATGTGGTTTGTCTAACATTCTGGTGTTTTTCTTGTCGTATTGGTGGCGTTTTGTAAATGTTGTTAATTTGAACAGATAAAACAAGTTTTCGCTGTTGGGTAGTTGACACATAACAGAGTTTGTAGTGCGAATACGAAACATAAATGTCACGTTCAAGGGGAAAAATTACCCATTGAAAAAACATTGCCATGTGTACAGTTATTTCTACAATGGAGGACCTTCATGAATGCAGAATGACAAAAATTACACCATAGTTCGATATTGCCTTGCATACATTTATCTCAGTTAAAATATTTCAACTATGGATATGAAATTAACGATTATAGGTTAGTTTGCGTTCCGTTCCACGTAGTAAGTTACATTGTCATGTATACTAGTACGTGTGGATGAGCAACCAATTTTTGTGGGTGTGCTTGAGAGGATGCTCTTTGGAAGTAACTCAAGAAAAGATAAAAATAATAATTGTTGTAGCAAGACGCTAGAAGGTAAACAGGTATTTCAAATTTGAAATCAAGCCAAATATAAGTACAATAAATTACCTCAATATTGAAAGCAGACATATAAACCCGTTCACTCCATGTATATATATAAAGATATCTCCCATTATTGACCAGCATTTACTGGCCTCATTTAGATCGCTAAGTCCACCAGATAACATCGTTTTGACACAAACATCCACTGCGAACATATTGCATATTTTCGGTAATTGACATTCCCGGAATCTGGGACGAGAATATTATTGCTTCGGCTGGCAAACAGATGGAAAGATTGATACTTCTCAATGGTATCTCATCTAGCTTTCTTCCTTGATTTTTTTTTCGGTAGCCTGCAATAAAACCAACACTAATTGGAATGATCATAAAAACAATCATTCTGTGCCAGAAAATTTGGGAGAAAATAAGTAGCGCATGTAGTATGTACATGCATGTATAGAACACAGTTGGAAGTGTTTCTACATGGATCCACCGCAGAGCTTCAGCACTTAATTTGAAATCTATCGCCAGATATGGAATCTGACTTCAATAGATCATGACATCATTGATCCAAATGATGCCAGAATCTGATAACACTTTTTGTAGGAAAAACATAACTGCCGGAACCTGATAACACTTTTACAGGAAAAACATAAAAAACAGATAGTTTTGCCTTTATATTGTAATGGAAGGAAGTGTATGGCTTTTTATTTGTGGAGATTCAACACTAAACCACATTTCCTGCTAAATTGGCTTCCCACAGGGGTATGTCAATCAGTCTGTTATATACAGGAAGTATAGAGATAAATTGCCGGTACATCTAAAATACTTTGTATTTTGTAGCCATTTTCTAATGTGTATAATTAGGTGATTCAGATGGCAGGGAATGTCAAAAGTGTCACCAGTCGGTCAATGATTTTCTAACTTGAGTGGTTCGTGGTCAGCACGGTTATTGAATTCTTGGAAAAATTGGGTTTCTGGTTTAGTTTGAAAGGTTTTACCTCAACCTTTCGGCGCAGTCTCCATATACATGTACATACCAATATATAGTTAATGATATTTTTTTGGGTGAAAACCTATGATTCTTGTAAAAAAAGGTGTGTGCAAAGATAAACCATACTTTTACACTGCTATTTATCATGTTTTTACTCAGACATGGATCTAGGGCCTACCAAGCCTGGAGATGCTTTGATATCCCAGGAGAAAGATGACAGAACTGTAGGAACAGCAACAAACGGAAATTGTGTTAATAGTTTTCATTGGTGTACTCATAGATAATAGTGAGTGAGAATCCATGAAGGTCATTTGTGGTTGCATCCAGGTAACCCTTAGTGTTCACAACTTGCTACTGAAAAGAAACGTAAGATTTTATGTTGATTCAACCCAGAACTTTAGTTCTTCCACTTAGAAATGTAACGGGCAAATCGAAGATAGATTTCAACTTGTGAATATTGCATGTGCACCAACCTTTATGTCTGGCACAATATAGACAAACAAAATAAATCGTACAAATTGTAGTGTGTTTTTGTGACGTTTGGTAATGACTTGTTTTCGGTGTGGCCCAAAAAACCTGGTTTCTCTGATCGTATAGACTTTATGTAACTCCCGCTCGTTGTGATTCGAGAGCCGTCACTAAATTGGTGTCCCCCAACGCTGGTGTATCATCACTCCGTAGCTTACCGGCTTCACTTAGGCAAGAAGCAACTCAGATGTAAATAAATTGAAGATTTATATACATCAAATCAACTTACAATTGTATGGCTGGTCACCCACGTGACGTACAAATATGAAGTTCAGACATGGAGCACTGTATGATCACATTTCAAAAATAAATAGTGCACGAGGGCACAACTAAAAAGAGTTCTTAGCCGGCGGCGTCTCTCTGTCCCTTCCCGTTGAAGTTTCCCGTCCCGTTTAGTCGAATGGTTTCTCCAGGTAGTCGGTCTAATCCCGGTTGACTCTAAGGCCCTGAAGAAGGAGTCGTCCGCACGGAGTTCGTCGAGTCCCTTGGCTGTGGCGGTGACGATCTCCCCACGGTCGATGTCGCTGTTGCAGTGCTCTCAGAGCGGCCGTCCGCTCTCCCTTATATAGCCAGGGTGGCTGCGCGCGCATCTTCGTCCGCGAACGTATCTTCCGCACTCTTCTCCACGTGGTGAAGACTGCGTCCGCGAACGGTTCTTCCGCGAAGGCTCCTCTTCCGCGAACGGTGCTTCTGCGACTGATGCTTCCGCTGACGATGCTTCCGCAATCGTGCTTCCGCGAACGGTTCTTCCGCGAACGATGCTTCCGCTGATGATGCTTCCGCAATCGTGCTTCCGCGAACGGTTCTTCCGCGAACGATGCTTCCGCTGATGATGCTTCCGCAATCGTGCTTCCGCGAACGGTTCTTCCGCGAACGGTGTCTTCGCAAGTGGACTTTGTAGATCACGTGACCGTTCCTAACGAACGTTTCAGCGCGGCAGTTGCATGGTTTTGTTACAACTCCACCCTTTCTGGAGATCAACGTCCCCGTTGATCCTTTCTCTCTCTTCTTTTCTCTTCTTCCTCCTTCTTCGTCTTTTCCTGCCTGTCTGTTGTTTACAGGGCTCTCTCCCTCCACTTCACTGGCGATCCACCTCGCTTTCGGACGTCTCCGCCAGCCTGTCCCGAGTGTCTGTATATGCTCGGAGCTGTTCCCGGAGCAGCTTGGTCTCTCGGACGTGGGCTCGCAGCTCCTTCCGGTGGCTCTTCTCTCGTTGAGAGGCCTCCCCTCGCAGCTGCAGCACCTCGGCCTCGAGCTGTCTCTGCTCCTCCTTGGCTTGGAGCCGAGCCTCCGCTTGGGTGAGGTGGCGTCGTCCCATGGCTATCGTGGATGCCAGGTCCTCCAGGGCCTTCTCTCCGGCAGTGACCGCTCTGCCCAGGCCCTCCACATACGGTCGCAGTTGGTCCTCCTCCTCCGGAACGGGCTTGAGGTACCAACTCAGGTCTAGGGGCTTGTAGGTAGGGGCCGAGTCTCTGGGAACGGGGGGTCCGTCGTCCTCGGGGGTGGGGGCCTCCGGGGATTCCGCCTCTCTCCGCTCCTGCTGAGACTCCGGTTCCTCTTCGCTATTCGGGGGGTCGTCCTCGGGGTCTGGGGCGTCCTCTGACCTGGGGGCGTCCTCCCGGGGGCTTGACGGCGTGGAGCTGGTCGTCCCGCTGGCCGCAAAGCTGACAGTCTTCAGCTCAGGGGCAGACACAGTAGTCGGACCATCTCGGGGGTCGGACACGGGCGTGTCGGTCGTCGTCCTCCTCCGTCCTGGCTTGAGGGTGTTGCCGCTGGCATGCGACGTCTCATGCCGGTCTCTGTCAGCTCGGCGGGCGAATCGCTGGCTGCACATCTTGCAGAGGTGCCGCCCCTCCTTCTGCGTGTGTTTGGTCGCCACGTGTCGGCTAAAGTTGGATGCCGTCACGTGGATCCGGCAGGGGCTGCACCAGCGTCGCCCTCTCTCGGTGGACAACTTCCGGGCAGGGGACCGTCGACCTCCTCGGGGCTCCTCACGACGCTCCCGGCTCCTCGAGCGCTCCCGCTTTCGGTCAGGCTTGTCTATTTTGGTAGGTGGGTCGCTCATCTTGTCGACTTCAAGGGGCAGAAAGTCAGCCAAGTCGAAATCTGGAACGTCCCCGAAATCTTCGTCTGCAAATGCGGGTATCTCAATGATCTGCAGAGTTGGTGTGTTCATGGTTGAAGTGATGACGGAATCGTAGGCCGGCCTGCTTATATAGAAAAGGCGCGGACCAGGGATCTGGGGGAAAAAGCATTGTCGTGGAACGAAATAACGTTTTTCGCTTGCTTCCGCGAACGGTTCTTCCGCGAACGCTGCTTCCGCGAACGTGCTTCCGCGAACGGTACTTCCGCGAACGCTGCTTCCGCGAACGCCGCTTCCGCGAACGGTTCTTCCGCGAACGCTCCCGTCGTCGTTTACATCGTTTGGACTGCATTCCCGCTGTTTTCCACTCGTCCCTCGTCATCACTGGGGGTCCGGACTGGGGTCACATCGTCCGGATTGGGTATCCAGGCGTCAGTTTGAAGGATAAACCAGCACCTTTTTAAATTGTTGATGGTCCCGGGCTCCAGAATATCCATCGCCACCCTTTCTAGCCGATGGCTCGCCGGTCGTGGGGGGCTCCGGTCTTCAGGTAGGGACTCCTCGGTCGGCTCTGCAGTCGTCCTCGGGTCCTCCTGGCGGCGCACCTCCCAGATCTGGAATATCCCGACTCCATCTCCGCAATAGTGATCTTCCATCAAGGGCTCAACAGGGACCTCCAATACGATGTTGACTTGAGGTCCTCCTGGGCTCCATCCTTCTCCGCTGATCGGAGGAAGCAAATCCTCATCAGAGAAGTCCTCCAGGGGTAGGGGACACTCCTCCTGAGTCGGACAGGCCTCCTCTTCTCCTTTGGGTCTTGCTACGCTTCATATCAGGGTACACCAGCAGGGGGCGCTCGGTCAGAGGTTGACGCAGCACCTCGAACACCTGCTGATGAGCCTCGCTCCAATGGTTGTCGAACTCCATCTCCGTCGTCCTTCTGATAAGATGTAAAATCTTTCGTCGACTCAAGGCAGAGGGTACGCATCCTTCCGGGTGACTTCATTTAGACGGCGGTTGTTGACACAACTGACGACCTCCACCTCCTTCTCCGTCAAGTCCGGATGCATTCCCTCCAGGAGCGGTTTTAGATGCTCCGGGCACTCTGGTGTCTTCGTCGACGATTCTGCGTGCATGGCGTGCACTCTGGTTTCGGGCTGCTCAGGCGTCCGGTTCCGCCACTTGGTGGAGTTTGGTGTAAGGGGCTCATGCTCCCTCCCGCTCTCCTCCCGGTACCACTGTTCCCTTTTAGGTTCATTCTGGGTTGTTTTCCCGCCATCGGGACGAAATCCCAGGTCGATCACGGCCTCTATTCCGTGAAGCTCGGCTAGGATGGTCCCCATCAGCACAGTGCAAGCTCCAGCGCCGGCGTTCAGAAGTACCACCGGTACCAGGCGTCCTCGGGGTCGTACCAGGGCTCGTCCCACTACGAGGGGGTCGTCCTCCAACGGCTCTCTCGCGGACTGCACGAGGCCGGCCTTCGGAACTCCTCCCTCACTTCCTGTCAGCTTGAGGTCCACCATCATCTCTGAAAAGGGTGGCAAGACGACCGTCTCCTCCGTCACCAGTGTGTAGACGGCGTCCTCGTGGCCCGAGCTCATCACTACGGTAGTGTCGCCCACCTGCCACTCGCCCTTACGCAGATCCAGCTGTCCCCCAATCTGTTGAAGTACATCAAGCCCCAACACTCCCGGGATCCCTAGTTTGGCTACCAGTACATCTGCCGACACGAGTCGTGTGCCCAGTAGAAGTTGAACTGTCATCTCTCCTTGAACCTGTAAGTAGTCTCCGGTTGCTGCCCGTAACCTTATTCTCGTCTGCCTTATCATTGCTTTATGTTCGTCATCCATTTGGTCGAAGAGACACTCGTCCAGAACGGTGGAAGAGGCACCCGTGTCCACCAACATACGAGTCGCCTTCCCCATAACGTGGCACGCCGCATACCACGCCAATGTGCCTCGGGCACCGGCTGACAGCGACACCACCTGGCCATTTCTGTCAATCTTAAGAGAGCTGCCACTCTCCTCAGGGACGCCGCCCTGGATAAGTACTGAGTCGTCCACCCACAGTGATGCACCACCCTGGTCCTCTCTGTCAGTCTTAAGGGAATCACTCCCCTCGGAACCGCCGCTCCGGATAAGTAATGAGTCGTCCACCAGCAATAGCTGCTGCGCTGGCCCCTTGGTCATTCCGCTCCACCGGCCCTCCGTCTCCTCTTTCACGGCCGCTTGTGGTTCAGTTGCATAGGGGGGTCCCTGCTGTTTCGCAGCCTCCAGCCTCAAGGTTGTAACCTGTTGGTTCTCCTTGCTGCTAGCAGAAACCTCGTTGATGTCTCCGTGGGTCCCCAGACGCTCCACGGCTCCATCGGTCTGCATTTCGTCGACGTCTCCGCGGGTCATTAGACGCTCCACGGCTCCATCGGTTTGCTGTACATTGGCACTCCCGTCTGTGTTGACAGGCTTGCCCTCCAAATAGTCGAGAATTCGATCCTCGAGCTCCTCCTGTGCCCATCCAGTTACTTCGGATGCACACCGGAAAAACCTATTAAAAATCTGTGAAACTAAAAATTCCCCCCTGGCAATGTGTTCTTCACGTCTTCGTCGAGCTTCTCGCCTGTGAAGCCGTGCACACACCTGCCAATGGCCCATACGGTTGGGGGCTGGTATGAGCCCTACTGGTTTTCCGACACCTCGTCTGTCAAACTGTTCCGCTCACCAATCTCCTCGATTAGTCGACTCAAGCGCTCCTCCTTGGTCCGAGGTGGCGGCCGATCTGGACACTGGTACTTCCGATGACCCGGCTTCCCACAGTACCAACAGTCATCTGGTCCCGGCCTAGCGCTTGGTCCCTTGTTCTCAGCAGTGGCGGCCCTCGGCTTGATGGATAGCACCTGCTCACACAGCTCGATTAGTCGATCCAGCTTCCTGTCTTGGCTCTCAAAGAGCCCCTTGAAGTAGGGAAGTCTGGGTAGACCCGCTACGTTCGGCTGGTTGCTCTGCTGCCCACTGGTGGTAATCTCGCCTCCCTGCTGGTTCTTTAATAGCTGTAGGACCCGTCCTAGAGCTGGCTCGGAGTCCTCCGACTCTATGGACATCACCGGCTTCCCGGGCTTGGGTTTGACACATTCGTACTGGGTCACGAACGCTATGGCCTCCTCCATGGTCTTCATCTTCCTCATGAGCGCCATCACCTTCATGTCCCCATCTGGATGGCCCTTCCAGAAGTGGTCTAAGGCGATAGCCTCCTGAGCTGCGGAGTTCAGATCCGGATAACCACGGCCGGCCAGTCGCTGCAACTCATAGCCGTACTGCTGGGGTGTCTCTGCCTTCCTGCGGGTTCTCTGTCCCAAGGTCGCCTTGTAGGACTCCTCCTGACAGTCAGGGTCGAATCGTAGGGTCAGCTTGTCGGTCAGAACGTCGATGTCCCTCCGGTCTGCAGGACTCAGGCTGGTCAGCATTCGTCGCGCCTCTCCTGTCAAGCTCCCGGCTAAGTAGACGCCCTGTTCCCGCTTGCTCCATCCGTTGACCTCTGCGATGACGTCAAAGTGGGCCCGGTACACCGGCCACTCTATGGAAGTCCCATCGAACTTGTCAGGGGTCAGCATCTTCCGGTTCCTTCTGCCGTTCTGATTCCAGGCTGTGCTGTCCTCGGACGACGAGTCCTCCTGCCTCCGTCTCGGCCTAGGGCTTCGTCGGTGCAGCGGCGGTCCCCGCCTCGGTGGTCTCCTCCCCCGTCCTGGGTAACCATGGCTGCTCTCGGTCCCTCCATCAGATGAAGGCCCCTCATCGCCCGATGATGAGAAAGGGTGCTGTCTCCGGCCTCCCTGGGTGACTGAAATAGAAGCTGGATTTCTCCAGGAGGCTGGCTGTCTCGGTTGTCGACTGGGTGAAGACCCCTCTCTTCCGCGAACGCTGTCTTCCGCGAACCTTCCGCGAACGGACTCCTCCGCCAACAGCTCCCGAAGAAGTTCTTCCGCGAACAGGCCTCTTCCGCGAACGCCGTCTTCCGCGAGTCTTCCGCGAACGGGCTCGTCCGCCAAGATGTCTCGGAGACGTCCCTCCACAAAAGATGCATGTCCGCGAACGCCATCTTCCGCGAGTCTTCCGCGAACCGGCTCATCCGCGAATGGTCTTCCCCGTCTATTCTGAAAAACTGGAAAGGAAGATTGGTCGCCTGGATCACTCCTTTCGTTGAGCCGCCGTCTGGGTGAAGACTCCTCTCTTCCGCGAACACTCTCTTCCGCGAGTCGTCCTCGTCCGCGAACGTGGTCGTCCGCGAAGGGCCCTCCCCGGTCACAAGCGTCCTCGTCACCAAAGACTCCCCCTCGCCCACGAGCCCGTTCATCCACGAAGGATCCCCGGCTGCAAGCGTCCCTGTCGCCGAAGAATGCCTCTCGTCCGCGAATGTTCTCTTCCGCGAAAAGTCCTCTCCCTCTCGAGCTGCTCTCTTGGGTCGGAGCCCAAGTAACCCGTCCTCCAGTCACTCCCGTTTGTCGACTCGTCACACCCGACCGCTGCCCTGTTGCACCAGACTGCTGCTGGGACTGGTCCCAAAGCCGTCTGAATGCTGCATTCTCTGGAGGTGCCACACTTGGACTCTGCTCCGGTAGCTGTAGCCGATCCCTCCTCACCCAGATTTCGCCGTCCTCCCCGTCCAGATTGACGTACTTCGGTCCCAGCACTCGTCGGAACTCGGGGCCCCTCCTAACGCTCTCAAGGTAGGTTGACCTCTCCCTGTCTCGATCGTGCTGCCACCCAGAGTCGTGTCTGAAAAGAAAACGGTTGTCGGGTGTCTGGCTCCGGGGTCTCTGTTGACTAGCCGACTGGCCCATGGAAGGTCTCGACCTCCCTGGTTGCTCCTCACTCGTCGAAACGTCCCGTCTACCCCTGGCTGTGAAGCTGCTCTTCCGCGAACGGTCGTCTTCCGCGAACGTTGTCTTCCGCGAACGGTCGTCGGCCTCTTCCGCCAAGGTCGTCTTCCGCGAACGGTTGTCGTCCGCGAACGTCTTCCGCGAACGGTCGTCTCCCTCTTCCGCAAAGGTCGGCTTCCGCGAACCGCTGTCTTCCTCGTCCGCAAGTGAGGCCGTCCGTGAAGAGTCTTCCTCTTCACCTCCTGTCTTCCCTGGGGCAGTTTCGTCGTTTTCGCCGGACATGAGTGATGCTGAGGTTCGTTCCCTGGCAGTAGACCCTCGGGGATCCTGGTCACGGCACCAAGTTGTGACGTTTGGTAATGACTTGTTTTCGGTGTGGCCCAAAAAACCTGGTTTCTCTGATCGTATAGACTTTATGTAACTCCCGCTCGTTGTGATTCGAGAGCCGTCACTAAATTGGTG
Organism: Terebella lapidaria; assembly: GCA_949152475.1. NCBI lineage: Eukaryota > Metazoa > Annelida > Polychaeta > Terebellida > Terebellidae > Terebella > Terebella lapidaria. Next base: position 26,524,120 of record OX424566.1, on the reverse strand, counting down.
TCCCCCAACGCTGGTGTATCATCACTCCGTAGCTTACCGGCTTCACTTAGGCAAGAAGCAACTCAGATGTAAATAAATTGAAGATTTATATACATCAAATCAACTTACAATTGTATGGCTGGTCACCCACGTGACGTACAAATATGAAGTTCAGACATGGAGCACTGTATGATCACATTTCAAAAATAAATAGTGCACGAGGGCACAACTAAAAAGAGTTCTTAGCCGGCGGCGTCTCTCTGTCCCTTCCCGTTGAAGTTTCCCGTCCCGTTTAGTCGAATGGTTTCTCCAGGTAGTCGGTCTAATCCCGGTTGACTCTAAGGCCCTGAAGAAGGAGTCGTCCGCACGGAGTTCGTCGAGTCCCTTGGCTGTGGCGGTGACGATCTCCCCACGGTCGATGTCGCTGTTGCAGTGCTCTCAGAGCGGCCGTCCGCTCTCCCTTATATAGCCAGGGTGGCTGCGCGCGCATCTTCGTCCGCGAACGTATCTTCCGCACTCTTCTCCACGTGGTGAAGACTGCGTCCGCGAACGGTTCTTCAGCGAAGGCTCCTCTTCCGCGAACGGTGCTTCTGCGACTGATGCTTCCGCTGACGATGCTTCCGCAATCGTGCTTCCGCGAACGGTTCTTCCGCGAACGATGCTTCCGCTGATGATGCTTCCGCAATCGTGCTTCCGCGAACGGTTCTTCCGCGAACGATGCTTCCGCTGATGATGCTTCCGCAATCGTGCTTCCGCGAACGGTTCTTCCGCGAACGGTGTCTTCGCAAGTGGACTTTGTAGATCACGTGACCGTTCCTAACGAACGTTTCAGCGCGGCAGTTGCATGGTTTTGTTACATTTTTATGCCCAAGAGGTTTTCATTTATAATCATGCAAAGGACAAAAAGAATTCAGATCTACTTGGGAAAACTACCATGTAATACTGTCAAGAATAATCTTATCAAAATCTCTTATCGCCTCCTTCAATGGTCATGAACTTGTCATGCCAGTTACAAATAACATTACATAATTCATTAGGGGCTGCTTGTTCGCCCAAGAAACACTGTTACATAATGAGATCTAGGCCCTCGAACACCTCAGAGTGTTATTCAAGTCACATGTGGACCACTCCAAGAGATTCATTAGCGAGGGGGGAATGACTCACTGACCAGCCGACTTGCCCCTCGGCATCATGGGATTTCCGAGAGATCCTGTTCGCTTTTCATACAATGGCCGTTTACGTGGACGGCATCTAATGTTCGTTCGTTTTCGCTTTCGTCTTCTTTTTTTGTGCTGGAGAGCCCTCCCTGTTGCATATTGTATTGCACGTTGATGACTGCGAAGTCCAGTCTACCCGTCTTTAATTCGTTGACGGCAGTTGGTCGGTTGCCCCCGGTAGCAGCCCAATTTGTCTGATGACATGTGCGCCCATAACTCACAGAAATCCCCACGTAATCATGGTAATACCAGCGGCGGACTCCTGACAACGAGATGTCACCATTGTCCACCGTCTGCATCGCTGTCAACAGTCCACTTCAGACAGGACATGGGGGGAGGGGGGGGGGGGTTAAAAAAGTAGAAGGAAGTAGGGGTGGGGGGGGGGATCCACTTCCTCCCTCAGGGGATGTCCAGTTTTGTGTGAGTCACACCTGTTGCCTTGTTTCCAAATTAAGAACTGTTGGTCCCCCCTCCCCCCCTCCCAGGCATTGTTGATTGTCTGTTGTAGTGAAGTGATTGTCAGGTTTTTTACTCCTGGTCCTTGATGGCCGGTGTGAAAGATGTAATATTTTTGTTGTGTCATTGGTGTGGACCACCGTCACTGCCTAAAGCTGAGCCATTATGTGGCACTATTACTAGCGGTGGGCAATGTCCATCGCGTTTTCTCCTGGCTGGCAGGCTGTCCGCGTAAGCATGATCTGTGGACTTGTTGTGCACATTGCACAATGGTCCAGCGGGATTTTTTCTACCTCCCCAGTCCAGTGGTGAATCACTGCCTTAACATCGAATATGGTGACTGTCAGAATGGGCTATATTGCGGGTACATCTAAAAGAAGCAAACCTTGAGCTGAAAAACAGAAAAAGAGACTGTGAAATAATGATGTTGTCCGCCAATGTTGACCGGAAAGAACTTCCGCATGTTCGACCAGTAATTGGACAGCAATTTCTAGGTATGTCCGCGATATTTTCTCATGTTTTGTGGGCTGTAATGTCATAGGCATATAAATACATGTACTGCAAAAATGGTGAAGTATGCCAATTTCCTGAGTCAGGTGAGACATATCTACTGTCCGAAACCCATATCCCTTATGGGTTTCTGCTACTATACATTTATCTATTATATATGCACATGAATTATGTGGTACATGTATATGTTTGTGACTGACAATATAACAATAACGTTATTTTGGAGGGCGTCATAGAGTTTTGGAGGCCCGCCTTTGGTGGTTGTCGGCCCTACATATTATTGAAGGCCCGAGCCTTGGCGAGGGCCGTCAATGATATGGCGGGCTGACAACCACCAAAGAAGGGACTTCAAAACTCTATGACGACCGACAACATAATGTTATTACTATTATTATCAGTTGAAATGTCGTCAAAACAGTAAATGCACATCGGAATGAAATTGTATCAAATAGCATAGACCTCACGCAATAGAAATGACTGGGCTGGAGACTTGTGCTTGGTCATTGAGTTCCAGTCACACTACATGTTCATGCCTGAATATGTTACCTTGACCTTTGCCGCTGGTTTGGCTATTTGTTCCAGTGTGTCCATCGCCGCTTCATCCAGATGCGATTCGAAAGATTCAAAACATGTTTGTTTTGAATATAACATAAAATTCAACATAAAACGTAGCGAAATATTCTACTTTAAAACAATTTTTTGTGTCATGCGTTCGCCGTTGATCTGCTAGAGGAAAGTAAACAAAGTCACGTGATTAAAGTGGCGAGCCGACAACGGTTGTCGGCCCGCCACTTTTTCATTGTCGGCCCGGCACTATTTGTCTGATCTCAAATACAGTGTTTTGTTGCTTGACCAAATGAGCAATATCCTATAGGTAATGCCCTCGTTACTGATAATAATAAGGTATGCTGTAGGCTATACCTAATGTCCTGGCAGTGTGAAACGAGACAATCAGAGATTGCAGACCCTCACCCTTTCAAATTTAGTCACTAAAATTGGGAAATACATGGGAAATACATGCAGCTACATACTTGTGGACCATGAACAATACAAGTATACCGTATTGGTCCTAATAGTAGCACGATGAGCCAAAGCAAGACCTCCTGCAGTAGCGCGTGCAAAAATGAGGTGAAATTTGAGGTCAGATTTGAGAAAATCACTATAATATACCTATAGCCTTTAATCCCCTTTGTTATGCCTCAAATAACATGAATGTGTGGATTGGAACACTCCAAGATCTTATTAGAAAGATATGAATTGTATTATAAGGTTACAAAAATCAAACATTTTGTGGCAAAAAAGGGGGGCGCTCTACTATTAGGGCGCGTGCCACTATTAGGACCAATACGGTATGCAGGTATTCGTGAGGCAGGTTTTGTCTGGTGTCTGGCTAGCTAACTCTGACAGTTCCCATGCAGACGCATAAGAAGTCAATACATAAATCATGTCATCCAAGATATTTTCATGTTTTGTAGACTGTAAGGTACTAGAAAGAGGTATATAAATACTGCAACAAATATTGAAGTATGTCAATTTCCTGAGTCAGGTGATATGTATCTACTGTACATCTATCCATTATCATTATATGCACATGAATTATGTGGTACATGTATGTTTTTGACTTTGCTATGGGTCTTGTTTCTGGAAGTGACTGACAGTAAGGCATGCTGTATCTAATGTCCTGACAGTGTGAAATTAAGACTGGTTTTGACACTGTGGTTGATGACATTGTAAATACTAATTGTTGCCAAAGAAAAAGATTGTTCAAATAAAAAATTGTATGCCTTTCTATTCCAAAGCACGATTGCAAATGCACGTTGTATAATGTCACGTTTTATAAATTTCCTGAATCTTATCCACCGGCCAGCAATTCAATTGCTTCTAGGGATCGTGAAGGAAGATTTTGTTGGCTATAATTGCTGCTGAAGTGGTTGCCGTGACAACAAGTCACCGTCTCCCATATATCACTTCATCACTGACTGGAAAAAATCAAGTGTTTTCAGCCGGTGGAGAAATGTCATATGTGTAGTCTGAAACCAATTTTTGCCTGAAAAAGACCAACTCATTCTAGATCAAGCTATATAAAGAGGTAAATGAGTCTACAGGGAAACAATAGGACAAATTGTGTTTGCACAGTTTGCTTGGGATGACATTATCGTATAGAGTTGCATCCATGCGTCATATATTTGCAAAAGTGCAACGGTATCAAATGTCGTGTTTGTCAGCGAACGGTTGTGTCATATCTCAGCTCACTCGGTACATATTCCAAGAATATTCCAGCGATCTTTACAGTCATTCAATAGCCACTTTTCCCATTCTGTCCATTAACCCAGCGACGCCTGCCGGCACTAGGTCACCAGAATAAAGAACAATTAAAAGCCTCGACCAGCCGCGTCTTTCCCAGTCATTATTGTCCAACAAACAGTGGGTTTTACCAGCTTCCCCGTAATTGGTCAACAAATACCAGGCCTGCTTTCAAGAGTGGCTACCCTCGTTTTTTCCCCCCACTTTTATGTCATCGATTGCCAGTTGCCTTGCCCAACAATGTTTGCTCAAATATTTACTTTCCATAGTCTTTGACATATTTCCTCACTTTATGATATCATGGTCCATTTTGGATGTTTGCAGGTTGTGAAGTGTGAGACGTAGTGAGGACGGAAAAAGAGCAACCATCTATGGACAGAGGACAAAAATCATTTTCGTCCAGACCTTGATGCTAACACCAATCCACAAATTGATGATTGCCAATCGAAGGTCTGCATTTAGAACTACTTGGGACATACCCCACAAATACCCCACATAGCCCCCTGCCCCTACAACCAGGGATAAAATGCACTAGTTGGAGAATGGACAAGCGACAGACTTCCAAGTGCACGGGCTGCAAGGCTTCAGCTCTCGCCGGGCCTCCAAGGTGCTGAGATGCCCCCGTAAGACAAACATACACAAAAGGCTAGACCTGCCCAGTCTGTGTGGAGTGGACCCAGACAGGCTGCCACCAACACCACCACCACCACTGCTGGTGAAGCCGTTCACAACAGCAGGACTGCTACCCCTGCCCACCAACCATCGAATGACCACCTTCCATGCATCTGCTGTCTATAGGGAGAGAGAGCTAGAGCGAGCGAGGCTAGCATATTGGACAAGGGGATTCAGTCAGTGCGGAGGCTTCGATCACTGGCCTCTCTCTAGAGCTAGGTGGCTGTCAGTGCCCTGCTGTGGTGGTGAGGTGTCCGTGGTCCAACGGCAACACAACAGGCGCAGCGCCAGGAAAACCCACACACAACCACACGGCATAGCGCGTAACCGCTACCGATTGAGAGAGAGACTGACAGAGAGAGAAGTCAGTCGGCTTTCTGCGGTAGTTGTGTGGCTGTGTGCGTGTGTGGGTACAGGCAGCGAAAGCCTACCAGTGAAACCAAGCTAAAACTGGATATAAACAACACTTTACAGTATGTCATGGTTTTTGCCGATCTGTTTAGGATAGTTGGGAGCTGAAATGTGAAAAAGCCTGGTAACTTTTCCTGAGTGGCCCTCTCAGACAGACTTCAAGGAGGTAAAAAGTCAGTCAGTCGGAAGTTGGTTCTTCGAAAAAGAGCGGAGTTACACTGCCCTGTCAGTCAGTTAGAGTTGAAGTAACGTGTGGATAGCTTGGAGCTAAGATGATCTCACATCAGTCTGTATATTGGATGTACACTTGAAAGTGTAGACAGGACGATGGATTCTCCTGATTCATGGGCCTGCCTGGATTACAGACATGTACAAATCATGAGTAGAAGTTAATTTGGATTAAGTTGGATTCGTTTCTAGATGCGGAATACGTTTTGAGATGTGCATGTGACCTATAATGTGTGATTCATTGGCACAGAAATGTGTCAACTTGTCACGAATGTTGAGCGCTGTGAAGACTGGATAAATTTGAGCGATTTTGAAGGATAGCAGAAGAAAGAATGTCCTGCCAGCTACGTTCCCTCCGGGCGACACTCGTCACCTTGGTAACAGTTGTCTCCATAGCAACTGGAGAAGAGCTATGTAAGTACTGCTCCATCAAAAATCAAAAACACAGTTGTAAATATGTCATTCACTTTACATGCACTTCTCTCATTAGCCCGTTTATCAGTTTATATGGTCATTGGTTGCATCAATAATGTACAGAGTTATTGCAGTGTCATCACCGTTATTACACTGTGATCCTTGAGGACATTTCCCGCTGACATGAGGTATCATTGATTGGTTGCCATGGACACCCCTCCCCATAGTTTCCGGGGTGTCATTGCTCCCTGACCGTCGACGGGAAGGTATATAGCATGGGTCAGTTGGGGTGATGGCGCAGATGACATTGAATTCTCATTAGACGGATTAGCCCTTCCATGATGTGTCTGTCATCTGGTGTATTGGGGCATACATCTTGCTGAGGAGTTTGGGGAGATGTTATATTGAGTGGTTTTGGAGGGGAGGGGGGATGTGTTTTGAGGGTCTCATCTACAATGTATATTGTCCATACTGTCTAGACCTGCAAGCATGATCTTGTATGTTGTGGAGTTGGTGGGCGTGGGAGGGCGGTATAGCCTGCTCATGTCTCACACAGATGGTGGTTAATATGTCAAAAACCCTTTCTTCTCCCGTACAGTGCGGTGTGGTCGGGTGGGTCGGGTTGTACCGTTGCACTCTGGGATTGTTCCACGTCGTCCTATTTGTCTCACCCTTTGCAGTGTAATCTCCCGAGGGACATTAACCCCAAACAGTGTCCTGCAAACACAATAAGCTTTGGCACGCCACACAATCCAGTGTGACGCTTTAATACAATTTCAGCTGTGATCCTTTTTCTCGACACCCAAGATTCCGTGACCCTCTACCCAAATTGCACTGGTCATCTCGTAGTGATGGCTCTGGCTGCTACTAAATAGGTTAGTATGGGGCCATTATCCGCGGAAACCCCTTTTCGGCTCAGAAGTGCCGGTGGGACCTTTCTCGGGGAGTTCTGTGTAACGGAGAATAATTCCCGGGCAATGATTCGCGGCTGTCTCGCGCCACGGCTGTCTTTGATGGGTCTGATTGCTGTCCACAGATCCAATCTGCCGCCCGCCAGTCGTGCTCGCGCCTGTCCATCGTCCTCCCCGCTTCGCTTTCCACCGCCCGCAATATGGATTTATTTCTGCACCACATCACCGAAGAATCCCCTTAGGTTCTGGAACAAGACAAGATTTGGGGTGCAAGAGACGTTCTATGTGTGGCCCATCAAGTTAGGAGCTAGGCGTCTTCACAATCAGCATGTATGCGGGGAAAGACGATCTTCATCTAATTCGGCTGCGGTTCAATCGAGCGCATTTCTCTCCATCGACATTAATGGAGTTAAGTCCATGCACGCGTCTCTCGTTGACAAAGATGGTAACTCTTGCGTGAGCGGACAAGCATAGAGTTCCGACCATCACCCATGACCTGTCAGAATTTATGGTGCCAGGCGCCAGTCATAGAGGCTTTTAGACCAGATTGAAAAGGGGCGTCGTACCCATAAAGATGGATTGCGCCAAAGATTTCTGTATTGGAATGCCAATTGATGCGTGAGCGCAGGTCTTCGTGGATCACTATGTGGGGCAGTTGTGACTTTGAGATCTATTGAGATTTTCTTCATATTCCGTAATGATAGTTAAGTGCTTTTTAGCTGATTGATGTGAAGTATTTTCACAGAATGCGGAGTATTTCTCTTCCAAATTGAATTTTGCGACCAAATATGATTTAATCTTTAATTAGAGAATGGCAAGTTTGCCATACCAGGGAAAATGGAGAATGGTCGACAAGAATGGCTGGGGATAAAGCGAATTTTTCTTGATTAGTGGCATGGAATTTCCGCCTGGAAATTCTATCATCCTCAATAGTGTTGTAGGCAGCTCATCTTTCTGGAGCGCATCTGTGGAGGGAGCGAGAGTGGGGAAAAAGCCATGTAGCGACGCAAAAATGGAAGAGATTCAGTAATTCAGTAGCTTCCTGCTGCTAGTAACCGTGGTAACCGTAGGGTGTGCCTGGGAAATTAAAGTGTGCATTGTCAACGAAGGTGAAGGCGCAGAAATGGACAGAGGGAGGACCGAGTAGGAGCGAGCGCCAGATGAAGACGTTGAAAGACAAGTTGTGTTCCGTCTCTCACTTCATACTAGTATCTAAAAACTGCAGCAAAAAACGAACATCCGAGCAGGGAACAAAGGGCTTAAAGTAAAGAAGCTCAGGGGTGGAGAGGCAAAAAGTAAATCAGGGAATTTAGTAGTGTAATCATAGTTAAGGACACACTTCCCTTCTCCAATGTTCTCAGATTCTAACCTAGAAGCTGAGCTCCTTTCTGCATGTTCTGGGTAACATTATCATGATTATAGACTTACTAATAGTTGGGGATTTTGTTGAAACAAGCTTGTAAAAAAGTTAGATCATGTGATGAGTGACAGATAAAAGGCCGACATAGTGACAAGTGACGATTTCCTTCTGTGATTTTCCTCGCATTCTGTCCAGACCAGCAATTATTTCCTGGGAGGGACCGACACGTGGCGATTTGACTTTTTGCATGATGGGTAGAGATTTCAATGTCTCTTTCTTCTATGTAAAAACTCTATGGCTTAGAACTAGAGAACTCAGTCTGTTGGTTTTGGACAAAAGATTGGGCTTCATAAGGCTTCATAATCTGCTACATGTACTATATAAGGGAATGAATTCACACAAAACCTGATTATTTAGCCCTGTGATAATCCTTAATTTCATAGTTTTAGTTACATATTTTGAGAATACCAGTAGTATTCATGGATAGATGAATCAATCATCAAGTGTGACACCTGAGAAAAAATTGACATTCATGTATTTGTGAAAACATAACCAGTTTCACTGTTTAGTTTGCGCCAAATAAGTGACTTGTGAGCTGGTTGGAGGGAAATACCATTGCACAAAAACCGTCTACGAGTTGTTATGATAGTAAACCTGGGCAATACTGGTTGAAATTTTATGTAAATACTCGAATAATATTAGTAATTTCCAAGCACTGGCAGCGATTAGTAGTTTGTGACATTCAACCAGTTCTTTAAATGAACATCCTTGCAGACAGCTTCCTGAGAACTCTTGAAACTTACGTTCAAGTTTTTATTGGCAGGTTGAAGAATGTTCAAAGGTGACAATGTTCAATTCTAGCTTGATATCGCCGTGTGTTGAAAGGCAAGAAGTAAACAGTGATGTTTGTGGCCGACACAAAGACGCAAAAGGTGTATTTAGCAAATAATTCATGGCCATGTAGGGTCTCCCCCAAAAGCGAAGAAAAATCTAAGACTTGGGGCTATGTGTTCTGTCATTGTGAAAGAAAGATACAAATTTTCAAAGGTGTGCCGTGGAAATTTACTGTTTCTGTTGCCAGAAAAGGGTACAGAAATACCGAGTAGTATCAGGCAGATAATATATTGTAGCTGTGGAGTGAAGACATTCAATAATGCCTGAGGAAAGGTGCGTCTTTCAGTGGTTTATTTGCTGACTTTTATTGCCAAAAGACACCTGGGTGTGTGCCGTCAGTTGGAATGCATTGTTCCAAGATTTCAGCGGTAGAACATGAAAAAAAAAATTACAGGCACCAGGTATAAAGACTCCTCTGTCGGAATGTTTCATGGCTTTCTGCAGGAAGAAAGACAGCGTTTTAAAGCCCATTGAAACTTTAAACTAAACACATGAACAATCAAACGCAGAACACAAATGGGCAAACCATGCGTACGGTAGAGTGTTTACAGAACTTCGGAAGATCCAAAGCTGCAAGGAGCAGGTTCAGCTAAAAATGTATTTTGTTTTCTTTCTGGAAAACTCAGAATATTATTTCACTTGTCCCGTGCAAATACCACAGGCACTCATATCACTGCGACATGGTAAAAGCCAGTCATCAACTTTTACTTGTCCGTTACAGCGACATATGTAAATCGGCAACGTAAAAAAAGTTGTGATGCAATAAGACCCACGTAAAAAGACGATCTGAAATGCAAATTACCGAGGAGGTTGAGTGGGCGAAACGCGTGATAAAGTGGCAAGTCCGGTTATTTCCAAGCCCTTCACACTTGGTGAAGTGTTCCAGGTTTTATGAGTTGACTGGCGGTAACCGGCGGTAACCTGTGGGTACTTGTAAGTCTTTAGAGGACTTCATTACCTGTGACAAAGTAAGGGTTGTGTCTGTCTCGCTCTCACAGGGAACCTTCATGTAAAATTGGTTGTTCAACATGTACCTTTTGACGAGTGCAATTTTATGTTGATTTTGCCTGATAATATTCAGCAAAATGTCTGGTCAAAACTTGTATAAAGGTCCAGACAGTTTGTTCTAGTGTTATTTCCTTCCCTCCGTCAGGACACGTTCGCACTGTACTCTGATATATCACATAAAAAATGTTTGTAATCGTGGTAGTATATCAATATGATAATGGTGGGAGAATAATATTGTTTAGTGTGGCATACATTGTACATGTTGTAGCAAATAAATTTATGTAATTGTTGATGTGAATACAGACCTTGCAGACACAGACTGATACAGAGCAATCATTGGATGATGTCAGCTGTTGTGGCATGCGAGATTTTCATAACTCTAGCACAGTTAATTGTCCATAAATAACCTGAAACAATCCATAAATATCATACTCAGCGTGCTTTTACCGAGTGGTTTCGATTAAATTATATCCCTGGGCAGAAGCGGGTCACTTTACTTGACTGGAGTGACGCCATGCAAATTACTTGTTCAATGATTTAAACCCTACTTCTACGCAAATATTTACATGCATGAAATTACTAAAAATAACTTATTTAGATGTATTTGTGATGGATCTGGCAAGTCCAACCATGGTTGTCTAGGTTGGAATTTGCCGTCGGAAAACATGCAGACTGACAGTTGAACAGGTTGAAGCTGGATCATTTGCAGACAAAACATTATTTGTGTGAATTTCTAGGATTTCACCGTGATTGATTTGCCAGGAAAAGCTGCCAGAACCAAAGGCAAATAATTAGGATGGAGCTGACCATGAAAACCAGATCAACTTCCAATAAATGTTCTCCAATAGGCCAGGTCTTTGTGTATTTATCCAGACCGATCTGACATCCCTGAATGCAATAGAATGCAAATGTAGGAACAGATCAAGCTGTGTCAATATACAGCACGACCATCTGGATCACCACCATGCCTTGGAGAAATAGATCGTTTGGGTATTGCCAATGATATAGTCTGTTTTTGTGTGGCACAGGTTCCAAACTGTGCACTTTCCGATATCGCCACGTGCCGAGCTACCCTGTGGAAGTGAGGTCATGTCGTGGCACACCTGAAGACTTCCTGCTTCGACACCACACCATCCAAACTAAAATGGTCATATCATGTGCGCATATCCACGTGTCCCTGTTGTTTTCGTCATTTCTTCTCCCGCCTTGACGTCTGGCTTCACTTAGGCCTATATATAATCATGCAGTGGGCGGGCCGGAGGCATGTTGGAGTGTGAGGGTGTCTGCGCAAGACTTCCAGGTTCCTGATCCGGAAAGGCAAGAAGCAAGGGAAATTAAACCCAGTCATGGATGTCTGCTTGCCTATGTGCTTTACTAACATGTGTACTGCAGAAAGGCTATAAGCATGGTAAGTGATACCATGAATAGGCATGCATGCATGGTACTTACTACTATGACTAAGGGGGTACTGCATTAGCTCATGTACTGGTATTGGTATGGAGTTTTGTCCATCAGCAACTCCAATTTTATTGCAGGCCAGGTGCGGAAAGATGAAGCCCGTTCATCTGCAGGGAATTTGTAAGGACATTGCATTTTACATGTACGGACGTCGAGTGGTGTATGGATCTGCCTTCAGTACATGCCCACTGCAACCCAATCATGGTGATTGATTGCAGGAATATTATCCGAATTCTATCCCTTGTGTACCTGGAGGTTTTTTCTTACAAATGGGGGAAAGTCTAGTCCATGTTGTTGCTATAGTAACAAGCCTGTCACTCGATCTGTCGACAGGTAGAAATTTCACTTGATATTGCTTTGTAATTATCAACGTTCCTGTCATGTTGAATCATACTTATAATGGCAGTGCACAGTCGATATATGCATAATTCTCGCTGTTAGGGTATTAAAATTGTACCCAGAGATTAATGCAACAGATTATTTTCGGTCAACATTTACATGCGTATATGGTAATTTCCTGTAATATAGTGCATGTTTTATGCGCCATTTGCATTTTCCCTGCAAATCCCCAGGACGTTAATGTTTAAAGGCCTGTCACTTGAGTGAGGGCCGGGGTATAAGCAACCTGCATCCTTCCTTCAGTAGCACTTGCTTATAACATGTGGACTACTGCCTATGCGCTGACTGATAGCTTCTGTTAGCTTTCGTTGGCAGAGGGATTTCTTAGTCACTAAGTGACGACCAGGAACAGAAATCGCAGAGGAAAAAAAAAAACTCGACTGATCACACGGGGACACATGCGGACGCGGACAGAAAATCAATAGCCGTGGATCAAATCAAGCTGGTTGCCACGACGATCTCTGACTGCCCCGGACGGCTCCGATCCGCAGGAAACCCGGAGACATCCCTGTGTCAAGTTGGGATATTACGTTTCTTATCTATGCTCGTCAGTACGCGGCCGGGGCCAGCCCTGGGTTAATGTACGGGGAGGGTAGGGCACCCAACTTGGGAGCCACACGGGCACTATGACTGTTATGTCGTCTATGGTGCCTTAGAGACTGGCGAGGTGCAGCGCGGAGTAGAGATGTTAAAGCTGGGGATCTAAGTCCCATTTTAAACCTTAAATTCCGTAATTTGTATTGTCTGCACTGGATATAAATTTTGTGACGGAATGGGGGAAATGCGGTCTCTGGGATTCCGTTTCACCATGTTCAAGGACAGCAATCAGCATCAAAAGATGCTGTGGACAATATATTTTGGAGATACAGAACAGGGTTTTTTTTGCAATCAGTTCAATTTTCTTCGTTGAGTTATTTGGATAATAATAATCTGCTATTATTCAGATCTCACTTAGAAGTAATGTCATCAACTTTCCGCAACTATTATCATGTAGGCCAGTCTCATTGACCAGTCCATCATCTATCATTGTTTATCACTGGCCATTCTGAGTACTGGCACTTCTACTGGTCATCCTTCAGCCCCCAGCCAATGACAGAACAAGCCCCCAATGAATGCACTAAGGTGTGAAGATAAAGCTTCTTTTGTCACTTCCCCCAGTGGAAGCGTCCATTTGGCGCCTTCATCTGGCTGCAATCCCTGAGTGATGTAACCATGGTGTCCCTATGGGCTGGTCCCGGCAGGTCAATGGGTTATCAGGTGAAATAATAGAAGTCTTGAACTCAGTGGGGTGGCGAGGGAGAGGGTGGGGGGAAAAGCCCAAAGGACTTTCCAACAGTTTCCAATAGATTTTCTAGTGTTGAAAGTGAAGGTCTGTACTCGCAGGATTTGAAGGGAATGAAGTTGGTAGAAAATTTTCTGCAGTGCCCTAAGGCTATGGGAGAGAGGCTGTCCAATTGATGGAATTCTGTCTTGCATTGGAACAGTGTATGAATGTCCAACCCATTGCCTAAGGGGCTCCCTTTGGAAATATATCGGGTAATCGGATGTGCGTGAAATGACCGTGTTCAATCACTCCCTCAATTAGGCCATGTAATTGATCATTAGTGGATGGTCTGAATGTTCAGACTCATGTCTGTTCTAGCTACTAATTGTTATCAGTCACTTGCAGACAGGATGAGAGATTTCTTTGTCCATGGACAAAGGCAGACATGCAATTTGACTATGAAGAAGTTTATTGGCTTCCCTCAGACGAGATTTCTACTGAGTTGCTTGGTCCCATGATGACATGTCCAACACAACTGCAAATGTACCTTATACAGTCACTAAAGAACAATAAAAAAACAGAGAAAGGAACATGAAACCAGAAACTTTGTCTGTAATCCTCTTGGATTATCCCGGTAAATCCTTGAATCTCCCAATACATATATATTCCTGCATGAGGTCAACAAGTGCATTGCCCCCCCCCCCCCCCCCCATCCTTTCTGGACATATGAACCCTACACTATGGATAGCCTTTGTGTATTCTTTTATATTCATACCCAGCAGAAGAAGTGCATTGTGTGAGCAAGCATGTGGCATCAATAAAGGTCCTCAGTAGGAACCTGTCGTGCCACCTATAGCGTCCACGCCTGGGGGTCCCCAAGCTCCCTAGTATACATGGACAAAAAACTCTGATGGATTCTGATGGATTAGCTCAATTGCTGGGAGATGGAGTGTCTGGTGGTAGGTGAATGGGTTCTACTCCAAATTATGGCAACTTTTTGATTGGGGAATCAATAACAAAGTTACTTAGGGTCACTTTTGTCCGTGTGGGTTGTCATCGTTGTGACACGTTTTAGGTGTAAGAGCGTTGTTTCTCAGGGCTATTCAAAGAACAAATGGGAGAGACCATAGAGACATGTAATTAGTTTGGACAGATACATGTATCTGTCATGTCAGCAGATATTCATGCAAATAGTGATGAATAATCCAGTGTGATATACAAACGTACTGGTATACATTATATTCAGTTGAAATCTTCGGTTTCCAGAGATACAGAGTTGAGAAAAATACACATTATCATCTGTCAATATTTCTGTCTCAATTTTGCCCTCTCCTGCCCCATATACATGTACCTGAAGTCTATATGACCCATCTGGCGACCACATGAAGTGATATGTTGTTTGACTATCTGTACTAAATCACTCTTGAGTCGTGTTGTGGAGTCAGTAGACCTCTCCAGACTGGTGACAAAGTGTGGGTAGATTATAGTTTTATCGTCTTTATAGCTGTCATCCCTCGTTGCATTCTCTAGTGGGCCCTCCACAAGTGTTATATGTAACACCTCAGTCCAGTGGATTTTTTTTTGGTGCAGTTTGTCAAATGAGACCATCCCATGTAATCTCTTTTGTATGTGCAGTTGTCACTTTGTCACCACGTTCTTATCCCTTGTAAGTTTATGGAACAGTAGAATAATTTATCACAGATAGAAAATGAATTTGCATTTTATAAATCCTGAAGATGTTGATCATAAATTGTTGTTGTCATAGTGCTGACAAAGTAAACATGAAGTGTGATGCATCAGCATACCATTGTCTCCATGTAGATTGTCATGTTGAATTCATTAGATTAGGCAGATTTCCATGGTCATGAATAAATTGCATTTTCTGTTTGATTCAAAATTAATATCTGAGGGTTATCTTGTATTAAGAGGGGCTTCAAAGGGCAGCCTCCTCCGTGATAAGACGCAATTATTTCTTGTAATCAGGAACTGACCAGCCAGCTAAGCAAACATTTGCCTTCGCTTGCCGTCCAAAGTCAACAAAAATTTCTCCTGGAAATTATCGTGAACAAACAAACCCAACTTGTAACTTTGTAACAAAGTAGTCTAAAACAAACAAACTTGGGAAACAGAGACGAACCCGAAAACCCTGCGAAATCTTTGAGCCCAGCCAGGCAGCTGGCTTCCTGTGGCATTGCAAAAAATCTCTGTTTCTGCGCAGATGGGAAGGTCAAGGGGGGTTGCCTTGGCAACTGGTCCCCTCTTCTCCAGATGTCCGAAAACCCAACGCCCACATTTCAATAAATTTTATTCCTCCCTTTGTGTTGGGACAGGGGTTTTGTAGCTGGGTCAGTAGGTTCACGATTTGTTTATTTTCCTGGTTTCTGCATGGATTACAATGTTGTTTTCTAGGTGAACTAAAGTCAGATGCGGAAAGCGGGCAGGAACCTCCACGGATGTCGAGGTCAGACATCTTTTGGGCAGATTTTATATCCCGTTTAATTCCTGGGTGCTTTATCATGTTTATTGAGGGGAAATACACATTATAATGTGGCAAATTATTCTGCTACAGTGAACTGAGTGTGTTGTTGGAGTACTGTGCGCTATTCGATTTGACGCTTGCCAGAAGTGACATTTTCCAACAATGAATGAATGTGGAATGTCCTTCAGTATTTTGTCGCCTAGATCTCTATCGGTAATTCAGGGTTTTGCCTGGAATTTGTTGATAGTTGTCATCTCAAATTAAAATCAAACAACATCAGGCAAAACTCAATAGTGGCTGGCATCTCCATAATGCAAATAACATGCAAGATATCATCATGACTGGCACTCTTCCAGTCTGCGTTTTACCTTTACCCATTACAGGGCAAAACCCACATAAATACATGTACTGATAAATGTATTTAGAATACTGTTTTTCATCTGTAAATGCCAGACTATCATTATAATGCAAGGAAATAATGGGGGTGGACTGAGCTGGTCGAGATATACACAGATAACGTTATCACTGGCCCATGAATTGACACAAAAGCTTAAAACAGGAACAAGCAAGCAATACAATTAGTATGACCATGCATTGCCCACTCAATAATAAATGAGTGTGGTGCCTCCTTGGTGCTGTGTTGGCCCTCCCAGCCCCCCCCCGTGATATATGTCCCTATCTCCATGCATTATGTAGATCATGGCTGGGGCAGGTGCAACAGTCGTGTCATGTTCGTGGGACACCGACCGACCATGTTTGGCACATAATGGTCGAAATATGTGAAATGCGCTGGTGTCAAGACCAATGTTGACATGTCAACTTGGCACTGGTGTACATGATAAACAGGAAAGATTGCTCACCGGGTGTCAGCCTTCATTGGCAAGCAATTTTCCGGTAAACATTGTAAAAGTATGTGATGACAAATTATTGGTTGAGTATATCAAAAAACATGATTTTCTATGAGTTTCCATTACATGGTTGCGGAAAAAGCCTACGTTTTATATATAGATCGAATAATGTGGATACATTCCACTATATACTAGAGCTGATAATGCAAGGGGTGTTATCTGCAGATGTGCCAGGCTATATAAAATACAACAAACCACTCTAGATCCCGCAATAAAACGAATTGATTTTTCCTCAGCTTGATCCCCGACTGGCTGTCCGGGTTGTATACGACAGCTCACAATCACCTTTATATGTCTCCCCTGAGCTCCTGTCATTTGCAGATAAGTGCGCGATTTATAGAGCCCGATATTTATGAACTATTAATATTACCCCGTGTCGACGTGAGGGACCTTGTCCAGTGCATTAAACATGTCACGGAGCTGAGCTACAGTGCTCACGCCTGATTGTGTGGTGGCATTTTGCGGTGTCCTGTTTGGTTTATACCGTCTGGTACATAGGGCATCATCTCTCGGTATTATGTCTGGTCACGCAATGTCTATTTATATGACAACTTGGGATTGTTGTACTAGCCCATAGATGTATTCATTCAACTAACATCTCTTATAATCATGCATTCTGTCCTGCAAGAATTTATCCAATATATAAGCAACCATGACCCTCGATGAGAAATTTCATGTCATCGATCTATTGTCCATTGTGTTCGAAAATTTCCAAAGCGTGGGGAATATAAAAAGTCAGATGTCTTGTTTTACCCTCTACTCTGATACGCGACATTCTGTGCTTTGTTGTTGAGAAACGTCCACTGTATCAGTGATCAATGGTGATTTAATATCCTTTGTGATGTCACAGATGGTAAGGCCATTAATAGGGAAATTCACATGATTCTTGCCCCTATTCGGCAACAAACCAACCTGAAGTCAGCAACATGTTGCCTGTCTTAGATATGCATGGAAAAACACGAAGAGAATGCCAACATTGTTCCCTCGTAATATCTGATGTTAACATGATGAAAGACGTCCTGAAGATGCGGGACAAAATTACCGTGATTATGGAGGAGTTGCGGAGAAAATGCCTGGCTTGTAACCATAGCAACAGCAGGGGCATTTAAGAACGACATGAGAAAGGACGGTTATGAGAGCGTTGTGTTTTTTATGTGATATCATTTTGAAGCAGCCACTTTCCACACAACCATTGCTCATTGTAATTAGCAAGATAAAGGCAAAGTCATGTTCCTTGCTTGCAGTGCCATTTTATTTAAAGTCATCCGTCTAATCACCATGCGAACACTTTTACAATTGCCTGCAACACTACAATTAGCATGATTACAGTGGTACTGCCTTTTCTGTTAGCAATACAGCTGATTCTTTCTATTGAAGCATTTCTTGGGAATTCAGTAAAGAGCATTCACTTGTACATTGTATGCAAGAT
Source organism: Terebella lapidaria (assembly GCA_949152475.1). NCBI lineage: Eukaryota > Metazoa > Annelida > Polychaeta > Terebellida > Terebellidae > Terebella > Terebella lapidaria. The sequence continues at coordinate 26,505,819 of OX424566.1, read as the reverse complement.
TTGAACACTTCAATCACATTAATTAGCAATATCATGATCATGGGTAAGTAATCGGTATTTTGTTGAAGAAATGTTTTCTCAAGCTGCTTAATCATGCTTATACATGTAGATCTAGTGAGTTCAAATTGGAATTTGAATTTGGATAAAATTCAACACACACAATCTTTCGCAATGCCAAAGTAGCAAAGCATCAGAAAGTCAAAAGAAATCGCCCACAAGTGTCGGGATCGGCAAGGCACACGCCAGCGGTTACCAACAGGTCAGAGAATTGGGGGATGTTTTCTCCAACCATCTGTGAGCATGACTAACGGAACGGTCTCATAAATCTGTCGTGTGGTTTGGCCAATTACTTGGACACTCCAAGCTGTCCACAAGATCTAAAGGCGCGGAGGAAGTCTTGGTGTGACCGGAGCGTCAACAGCTTCAAGTGTCTAGTACTCCCAGCCCAGGGAATATTCAATTTTCTCCAGCCGTCCATGCTCTATTCTAGCACTGCTCTTGTAGTGAACTCTGCCAGTGGCACTTGCTGGAATGAAAAGCTGGGAAAATGGCTTGTCTCTGCGTTGATTTAGCATGTTCCGTTATTGGAACTGCACAGTCTAGTCCATAGTATCTCCCCCATTCATCCCCCACACCCCTTCCCCCTTCTTCATGTTCCCCAGACTCTCCACCAGGTTTTGACCCTGCACAGATCAACAGAGGACAGAGGTCAGACTTCAAAGCTTGCCAGTGGTAGTCACTGTGTGGTCAAGGCATGATCTATGGTCAACACTGTCCACAGTACATGAACTTGGTGGTTGTCCACCGTAAACAGTTTATATGGTTGCCTGGTCACTTGCTAGTTTCTCTAGGGGAGAGGGAGGGGGAGGATGGGTTGGGTGGGGGTGACAATTGAAAGGGGGCGGTGGGGGTTAAGTTTGCTGCACGTGCCCAAATCAGATTGTAAAAATAAATTGTCTTGCAGGAACACCCACCAAACCCAATTATGACAGGCCTGCCCCTTGCCTTCTGTCCAAGTTTTATCAGAGAATTACCTTACTCACCCCCCCCCCCCACACACACACATACACACAGTAGTTGCACACACATAATTGCACATGAGTTGCCATGGAAACCTGTCATCATTGTCCACTTCCTATGGTCAGCAAAACTACTTTATGACCTACTCTGCCCTGATAATGACAACATAACAACATGTGGTCAGTGAATTATGTATTTGTACATGGCCAATTACCGCCTGGGAGTATTAGGCTTTGTGTGTACAAATTTAACCAAAGGGACCAATCTGGCCAATATTTTACCAGATTTCACAAACCAGTACCCCTCTGTCATCACCATGTGCCACGCCTCTGTTATAATCAAAATCTGACACTGATAAAGTTGAATTTCCACATGAGTGAGTTTCAAATTATGTTCTGTCCAGTCTGTTTATGACATTCTGGCTTGTTTTAACTGCATATATCATGTATATCCATTTGTTTACTAGAGGCATATCATATAAATTACGTACTGGTATATACATTATGTACCAGTGGTAGAAAACTGATGTGATACCATGCAGATATTTGCTACTTGATGAAAAAACACAATCAATTGTTCCCAAGGCGATCATTGAATCAATGTAATACAGACGCCTATCACATTAATTAACACTCAGGCAAGTAATAACTGACATATTCAGATAATTCCCAAGCACTGAGAGGACCTATCTCATATAAAACACCCACTTTCCTTGTGTAATTTATTCCCCTCGACTTGCCTCGTTGAGCGAAGTGTTTAACACATCTAAATCAATATCTGGATCATGCTCTGCCTATCAATGTCTGCCATTAATTGCATTGCACTGAATTGGCCCTCTTTGATTTTTGAGAGGTCTGTATGAGTTACAATTGTAGCTGAGGTAATTATCGCAGGTATCAATGAAATATAATTGGTACATAGCTAGCTATTGTATGTGATTGGTTTGGGAGGAAAGGTTGAATAATGAGTTTGCAATCATTGTTCCATATTTTTCGTCATGTTTTATTGAGTTCTGACTGTGATCAGAAGGCATGAAAGTAACCAACATGTCTTGCATGGTAACTTGTTTTAAATCTATCTTTATTTCCATTTTTATTCCCATCTTTATAGGCCTTGTATTATACAATACAATAAATATGATATAAAATTGTTGCTGGGTGCAATATCTCAGAACATTTCTTCCTCCTAGCTTTAGTACATTCACTGCTGGAATTTGATTGCAGTTGAAATTAGGTTGAGCCATGTACTGAAGTGCATAAATTTTCTGCGAATCTGGCCGTAAATTTCTCCAGTTTTTACGAAAGAGTAAATATTTATTATGGCCGACACAATGGGCAACAAAACTGTCATCCTGGCAAGCAGTAACGCTCTCATTAAAGTGCAGAGAAAGTGTCTCTGAAAGGAAACAATAAAATCTTACTTGATGCTTTTCACTTTGCCAATATATTTATGGGCAGGGTGGGATTTTTTCTAATTTGTCAGATAATGTACCATTTTCTGCTCGATGGGGTTCCGAACTTCGAAATTTGTAAGATGACACACGATATGGGGGCACGTACTTATTCGTAATTTTGCGTCTTTTGAAAATTTGTGATTTCGTGGGTATTCCTGTTGAGCTTGAGTGTAAAACCCTGCTGAGTCTACTGCGACGATTCATCAAGTTCACCGTTGGTTCGTCCGAAATCGCGGCCAGCTCTCTGAGAAAATAGTCATCCTCCGTACACTACACGTTACTGAGCTTCAAACGGGATACAATTTGTAAAAAGCATGCCTGTTGGGATAACGTAATTGTTCGTTTTACACACAAAAATCTAACTAAATTATTGATGTGTACCTTAATTTTGTCATTGTGCAGAAGTAAATGACTTTACATCACATTATCCCAATGAAAGCAGAAAAAATAATACCTCACTCACTGGGCATCCATGGTGAATAGGCTGTATGCAAATGGTTGCTCTTCAGGATTCAGTTTCATCTGTGACTAGCAGACATCAAAGGTATTTCAATCCTCCCTAGCGTATATCAAAGCCTTTGTGTCTATGGCGATACCGCGACCACTTGACCGCTCACTGTGTGTATCAGTTTCCTGTATTGTTTCACCAAGCATGATAATCTACAGGGCACTTGCTCAGCATGTAAATGTACATGTATATATCTACATCACTGTCCACAGTTGACTTTTATGTTTATACATGGGGGAGAACAGTAAAAAAACAGCGGCAGTTGTTGAAATTATTTCTGTCCTCTATCATGGCTGTCTCATTGGTCTCTTTTGGTGCATGCGTTCTATTTGAATTCATGATGTACGTAGGTTGAAAACATTGCCTGCAAAGGATTTTCAGACCATCATGATATTGGCCCAAGTATCATACACAGCGCCTTAATACTACTCGTCCACTAAATGAATGCCATTTAATCCATCTGTCACCTTTTTAATCCTTACTGGATATAGAGGAAGGCGCATGATATGATACTTGGCCCATGATATTTTGATTCGAAATTTGTTTGAAATCTTCTCTACCATCTTGGGCTGTACAAGTTATTTCTCAGCTAGCTAGCTAGCTTTCCAAAAGCTAAGTCAAGAAACAAACTTGATAACGCCAGGCCAATAAGACATGATATAACTGATCACGTTTTTTGGAACCATACATTAGCCTCAGGAACCATAAATTATCACTTTGTTGGCATTTCCTTTTGGGGCCTTGGGAATATACTCCCTGGAAAAAACATCTGTCAAATCAATCTAAAGTACGAAATCTGGGCAACAATGAACACTTGTCTGTGTCTGAACCTGTCTCTAAAGTGAGAAAACAGAAGGAAACGTCCATTATCTATGGATTCCCAACGGTGCCATCAGTTGACACTAGATCCAGGGACATATGGTTCCTGCCAGTCGGGTGTTCAATCAGGATAGGGAGCTGGAGAGATTTTGTGATAAATAAATTCAGGGTGGGTTTATATTCCCAAGGGACAGATACATTTCCTGCACCTGCTTTTTGCCCATGATTGCTTTTGTGATAAGGAATTCTAGCTCATGTGACTGCTGGGAGTGAAACTTGATGTGGGTTTCAAAATGGAATTGTTCTTTCAGAAATGGAAGATTTTATTTCAAGTATAGGACTTACAATTTTGCTGATCAGTGTTTGCTGATTTTACAGCCAATACCTATGGTTCTCAGTGAAAACATGGCAATGAGTATGAAAGTTTATGAAGAATGATCAAATCTGGTGAATAATATTAATACACCGTTACTACATGAATGAGATGCAAAAAATTTACCAGTTAGTACAAGAAAAAATCTGATGGTGAATGCATCTATTTTTGGCACAATTGGATCTATCTTTATTGCTAACACATTTGCCCAGTGAGAACCCTTGACTTCCTGACCTACACCTTCCCCACACCCTGCCCATTCAAGGCCCTCCAGGGCCCCCCACATTCTTCACCCAAGAGGCCAGACCCTTCCAGAGGTAGGTGGACGTTCTGTTTATGTTGGACCACCAAAAGTCCCAGAGGTTTGACCTCATGTCTGACTGGGGAGCCCCCATTGAAAATATTGTGTTACACTTTTGTTTATCCTGCGTGGAATATAACACCATATTATCTGTGATACCCCAGATGTGATAGCTTGTGTAGTACTAGGGTGTGATACTAGGGTGTGATACTACTGGTCAAGTGGTAAGGTCAATGGACATAGGAGATATGAAATACTACAGTTGTATTTGATGGGAAGTGTATGGTTGTTGGCATTTGATGAAGATCAGTGCATGAGTGCTGAAAATTTCACAAACAAATACAACATTATAAATGAACTTCTTTGTGTAATTTCATATTTCCCATAGTATTATGGGTCATTGATTCAAATCTCTGAAACATCTGAAATATTGAAGCAGAAATGTTCATAATATATTCCTCGAACGACTGTGCAATATGATTCATCACTCACACACTGGGAATTTAGGAAAGTCACTGAAAAAAGTGTGATTAGGTTTTCTGCCGTATTGTGCATACGAGTCTGCGCACCCATCTTGTCACGAAACCTTTTTCACCAGGCAAAAAAAAACATGTCCAGAGATTTTGATGTAGTTCGGAAGATAATTTCCCGGTGATCAGACGGCGGATTATTTCGGCCATTTTATATAAAGGAGAAATCTGACGACTGTGCGTGCCGATTCACATAGGGTTATGGTCACCAATTACTGCAGGGCCTCATGGAGTTAAGCCCCAGAGCTTCGCAGATAATAATGGTAGCGTTCCTGTCAAATGGAAACTTCTGCCGCTTGCTAAATAAGTCCGCTCGGAAATTATTGTCTGGTTGAAAAACTGCAGGGAAAATAGGGTTTTCGTGATGGCATTCGCAGTGGCAAGGTGTTTACATTTTTGGGTGTAATGAACGTTTAAACCTACATGTATGTTTTTTTGTGCGTTTTAAAACAGACAGCTATTGGCATGCATGTGCTATTTGTACGATGTAGTTTTGTAGATCATGTCCTTTTCGCAGTGAAGTATAATTGTCGAGGCATGGATAAATGTTTGTTTTAACTGCTCGCTGATATAATGTTAGTTTTAGATTTTTGTCCAGCCTAATTGTGGAGTGCTGGATGTAACACGTGTTTATCTAACATTATTCCGTCTGGCAAAACATTGAATTCTATGTGTATTTTCGACATGCTACCTAGTAGTATTGAAAATACCCATTTTATGCTATGTTCTGCTCTGTAAATTGTCCAATAGAGATATTTTTACTTGCTCCACTTCTTGGAATGCTTTACTACTCTGCTGTTCTTTTACCTTCCAAGAAAAAAAGTTTTGCGTATTTTTTTTCTGCGGGCTGAAACCTGTGGGAAATGTTTGGGAAAACACACAAAAATATTGACTCAGCCCTATGATTACCAAGATGAAAGTGCCAGTGAACAAGCTCTCTTGTTGTTGTTTTGAATGAGAAACATTTAGCATGTGATTGAGAGAATGTTGATTGTTGTAAATATCACATGCATCCTTCACCTTATCATATCATATTCTCAACAAAGGAGAGAATATATATAGCCATGTACCTGTATACATGAAACAGATGTGCAACAGGTGACTCCACATGCAGTATATCACCCACAGTGTAAATGTATATCCAGTTACCATGGTAACTTTGATCCCTGACAACTTAGCACCTCTTACTGTGGAAGCCACACTGAGTTGTACGCAAAGTACATGATAGAAATGGCTCTGACCTCTTTGACTGAAGTGGTTGGAGGTGGGAATGCTGTGGGTTTGAGGTTTCCTTTCTTGTAAATAATAGTACCAAGATAAATAAAGTACGTATATTACAGGTTGAGGACGTTTTCACAGAACAATTTTCAGAACCTTAGGAAAAAGTCACCATTATGTCAGGTAATTATGCAAATATTCTCAAATGAGCAAGGACAAACATGACAAAAGTAGAATGTTTCCTGCAAGAGGATACAGAATCTATTTTTTGTCCATGATCTACATTTTGGAGAAAATATTTGGTCCGAAATATGACTACTTTTGCATGCACTTTTAGTTCGTTGACTAACATGGAGAATTTGACACCAAACGTACACAGGAGAACATTGTTGTGAGCACATGACGTGGTCATGACAGTCACGGTGTTGTCATTGTGTTCCAGTGTCACGAATGAAACTTGATGTGGCTTTCAAAATTGACATGTTCATTCAGAAATTTAACCATAGAAAATTTTAATTGGCTTGTTTAAAAGCCTCGCGGTCATGGGATTGAGGCATTCTGTAGAATGGAGCCATCCAAACTGGGAGTGTTAGTCCAAATAATTATAAAGTAACCGCATGGAATTGGGTCATATGAACCGCACTAAATGAAGAGCTGTAGAAAAGATGCTTTTGTCACATAAAAACCCAAGAATAAGTATATTATTGTTTGTGGGGGGTCCAGATAACACCCTTGAAATGTCAACTACTTAATAATTACCACACTATGGCCTGGCCTAATATACACAGAACTTTGACCTTGCAGCTAAACGCTTCCTTGTCATTATATCCACGTGTGTCTACATCGCCATCTTTCCGCTGGTCTTTCACAGTTTCACGGCCCCCAATGTCGTCATGGTGATTGTCCACGGTGACTTCTCGCCGTCTCAAAATTAAAGACACTTTCACCCCACCCGTTGTCGTTGTCATGGAATTACATTGTCACTTTTACAGTCGCATCTTGACGGCACTCCCCCTAGAATTTCACTCGTGGTCAGATGAAAGCGAAGGTGGAGCCGTCCCCCGCGCTCTACGATTGATGGCCGCCTCGTTTGTCCTGTGAAGGTGTCACACTGTCACAGTGTTGGATATTTGTTGCCGGGAGATTGTAACAGATGGCCACTGATACCTCAGTGGTGTGGGGGACTTCAATGCAATATAGTGATGTAGATTGAGAGTTTAGGGGTTTGACACTGGTTGCTGGGAATAGAGTTATCATACCTTATGTCCTGTTTTGTTGTGAGAATTTGTTTCTATTCAGCCTTGGTTTAACATCCTCCCTCCCATCATGTAACTACATGTACCGATATGTTAAAGTATTGCCCAATGACCGGTACAATGACCGGTACAATGTTGAACTGTCTGTACAAAAATGATGTGATCGATGACCAATTTAAACCATATAGGTACAATTTATAATGGTAAAATGATGAGTTTCTGTTGATATTATCACTTGTATAAAACTCAACATGAATTTGTTATTCTAAATATTGTTTCCTACTTTCTTTCATGTGCTGTCCTTGCCCCTGCCTGATGCTCTACAACAGACCAAGGTCAGTAATTCCATGATCTAAACAACGTCAAAATTTTTTTTTGCACAGCCACACTTGATGAATATTAACATGATTAATGTGCCCTGCTCACTCTGATATCAGTTTGTATTGGCAGCTTGTCTGATCGATCTTGAGGTTGGATTTCAAGGTTCCCAAATTGCTGAAAACGTCAGAAACAAAGGCGAGAAAGGATGAAAAATGACTCGCAAATCCTGAATTCTTAGTTGATTATAGCAATCATCAATGCAGCGGCATTGCACCCATGAATGGAACCCATGTTCCAAGCGAACAGTGCTGTCGTATCATTGCACAATAGCGTGCAAGTCGGCCATTTATCTCTGCGTGGAAATTTGACAGGTACCAATGTGCCGGTGCCGCCCAAGGTCGTTGCCATGGCAACTGATCTATCTATGACGATTATCGCCAACGTTAGCTGCAGCAGCCCGCGTTGCAATACGTCTTCGCAATGATGGTTTTACGAGATTGCTGCGCGACGAACGACACATTGTATCTCTCCGGCAGACTTGTGTCTCTCTCCCGTTGTCGCTATGCGTTTCCGAGGTCAATTTCTCGCTGTTGTAGGCGTGGCGTGGCGGGGAAAGATGCATGTTGCATGTTGATAGCCAAAGTAGATGGGGAGGAGGGGGGGGGGGAAGAAGTGGAAGACAACTTGCGGAGAAATTAACAGGTTGATGACAGCAATGCGGCCATTCCGAGCAGCAGAGAACGTGTTGTGATGATGATGGCGAACTTGATTAAGTCAGTTGATTAGTTCGCGCAGCAGAAATTGTGCTTGGTGATTGGCCGGGTGCAGGTGGTGAGAGATTTTTATGTTTTCGCATTTTTTCCCCGACGTTTTCACAGTGTTAATAATGAAAGTCAGTGGGGCAATAAAGAACGGTGAAAACACGCAATAATAAACAGAAAATGTGCGTTGAATTGCACTTGAAAAGAACAATTTAGCTGCTCAAGGTGCATGAAATTTAGACGAAAAGTTTTGAAGAAAAAATGGTGCGTATCTCCCAGCTACACGCAAATTATGGTTCATTGTCATTCCTGAAGCGAAGAATGATAAATCGCCAATCTGTTGGTTTGGAAACATGCCTTAATGGCAACAAGATACGAATCTATGCCATTCGGAGGCACCCAGGGTGTCGCCACAAAATTATTGCTTAGATACATGCTCCGTCCTTTCTCCAAACTTGGCGAAGTTCGCATGTTGTCTTCTTGGGTTTCAAGATGCGGACAATAGGGTCCACGATAGAGTGTCCACCCCATCTATTTAGGGACGGTAAAATGGGCGTGTAATGGCGGTCGGTCTAGATATGAGTTAGTAGAGGGCTACTTCTATAGCAATGTTGAGGAGCAATAGTAAGCTGTGTTATTTGATGAAATCAATACATATTGAGTTGCCGGGTTGACCGTGAGGTGATGGGCTTGAGATCGTAAACCTTTTCAGTTTGTAAATCATGTTTGTAAATACCTCATAGTATTCAAAATAAACATAGTAAAATTCTTAATGGAAACCTCATATTTTGACAATCTGATGGCTATTAGATTTGGTTGTAAAAAGTAAATGACTTCGATATGAATTGGATACCGGCAGTGAAAACAGAGATATATGTGATCCAATTTAAATAAATTCCAAGATTCAATTTCATAGCAGGTTTTGCTGTGTAGAAATTCTGTTCTTTTCACACAATAAAATAAAATTTCTAGATGAACATTTGCAACTATTTTGCCCCCTGACAGCGGACTGTCGGTCTGCCCTGGGCATGCAGTCGGAAGAGATCGCAGACGACCAGATATACGCCAGCTCTTCCTACGACGAGGACAGTGTCGGGCCACAGAACGGACGGTGAGTGCATAACGCTGTGAGTGCATGATACTGTACCCAATATGGATTTGATTCATACAGGATGAAAATAGGAATATCACCACATTAATTGGGCATACATTCAATTCATATTGAATCAATATACAATAATTCAGGGTAACAAATGTTAGTACATTTAGAAAAATCAGCAGATAGAATTTTCTTGAAACATGTCAATTACACCACAAACTGTGTAATATAACGATTTCCGTCAATATCCCGCCTTCAAAGCTCAAAGCCTTCAAGACATCATACTCGATCAATATGTCCTAGATTGTGGGACCACCCAGACTGACCACACACCATGCATGCAAGGAGAACTGTCCCATAGCTCTGGAGAATTATGCCTGCAATCCCCTCGTTAGCCCCAGTATGGCACCATGCATAGACCCGTCTTGATCTAACGACATCATATCTCATACACAGTCATGGATTGATGACTTCTTGATGATTGGGGAAAGTGCTATAGCACAGGGAATAACTGTGTAGGGGAAAAGATAAGGGGAAAACCCACCGGGGAATAATATAGTGTTGATGGTACAGTTGTTAATTCCATACAGCTGCGTGATTGGAGAGTGGTGGCCAAATTATATGGCCCCTTGCAGAGCTTGTGATCTTGTTCTATTTCATGTGGTTGTTTGCTGGTTGAATGATGAGGTCATGATTTACCAATGAGGTTTTGATTGGGTTTGGAGAAAGATGAAAGGTTTGATTGTTTTGCAATACATGATTGAACAAATACGACCAAAATGCAATACTGTATATATAGTTACACAATTTCAAAAAGAATTTTCAAGCAAAGACACTGTAGAGCAACACATCAAAATTACGAAATTATACACATGTTGTTAAGCAACTGAATGCAGCTTTCACACATATATCATTCACAAAATTATACATCTATACATGTATGAACATGATGAATGCCTTCAAAAATCTTAAAAATCTCAATATCGTTAATGGCCCAACATTGATAGAATCTCCCTTTTCATCTGCTGGAGAATCCCTTGAAGCCAGACAGCGTTCCAAACACCGCTCCGCCATTAAAGATGGTAAAAGCATTGCGCAATGCAAGCGGATAAATTACAGGATAGAAGCGGAAAGAAGCTTTGAAATCTGATCGCCTTCCCTGTATTACACAGTAATACCTGAGTGTTATTATGGTATATAAAGGCAGTTTATGATATATGGATTGTGAGCAGATTTAATGCTTTTCCTCATGGATCTAAGGTATTCAATCTTTTTTGGGATCTTTTGTATATGAGCTTTGATAAAAGCTTTTGTTTTGATTTCGCAGAAAAAAGTACAAAAGTACATGATGCATGTGATGTATTCTGGTTTAACATGAATTATGATGCATTTTGATACTGCATTACATGAATCATCCTGTCCATTTAATAAAAAAAAACGTCCATCACACATAAAAATAATAGCCACAAATAAAAGAAAATATTGACAGTAAACATGTTGAGTATTAGTCTTCCATTACATTTTAAATACAGAGTGCTACATTTCATTCTATACTCAAAATGTGTCACATTTGAATCACCCATTGCTCAGTGCCTATTCCCATGTTGTTTTGGTCGAGTTTAAGTAGAATTCTGTGGCCTTTTGTAATACAAGTGGCTATACCTGTTACATAAAATCAATGGGGTGCGATTCACAGGGGCGCTAGAAACAACAAACGTGAACTCGCTCATGTTTACTCGGCTGCTGCTAACTATTGTCCCTGAAACAAGAGATATCGATGCCGGCTTATTCCCTACTGGTTATCGTAATAAAATACAATGTTTTAACCCGATGCGAGGACTATTAGCTCAGGAACAACATGCCCAAGTTCACATGGATTTCAAGTGTGGACACCACCTCAAAAGGATTGTGTTTCTTCGAATACCGTCCATATTTTTTTGGCCGTGGATGGCACTTTTCTGCCTCCTGGTGTAAATGGTCATGATGACTAGTTCTTACGCTAATGCACTGGGATCTCTCTTCTGTATTTTTCCCCGCGCGCCGTACAAATGCAAAAGTGGGTTTTCTCTCCTGGCATAATGCAGGAGCTGCGCAGCTAATGGTTCCGCTGCGGTGAAATCGATGTCTTTTCCCCCAACGAGCGAGCGGTGAAGCTCATATCATCACCTGCGGTCCCCCACTCAATACTGAGCACACATCACCCTTGTTTGGAGGGGTGTTTAGTGAAGGAAACGGTACAAGTTTATGCAAATAAGGAAGACCTACGCTGTGTCATCAATGTTGTTTAACGTGGGTCTCTGCCAGCCAACGTGGCTGCTCCTTCATGAAGGGTGACCTTCACAGTGGAAGACAGTAATGGCGCCCTTGCCTGCAGTCGGCGGTGTTTGTTTTGTTTCAGTTAATGACTTGTGCATTAAGGGATTTAAACTTGAATGATATCAGTGCCACAGAAATCTGTGACATAATGGCAGTATTAGTGTAACCCGCTCCAAGGAGAACTTTCTATCCGCACCCTCTTTGTGCTCCTGGAATGCCTGCAGATGACCTCGAGGCCTTTCCAAGTCACCCACCTAACCCTTCACTCCCCCCTCCCTCTTTTCACTGTTCCACTTCTAAGCCCCATCCATCTAAAACAGCAGGAGGCACCACCTTCTCTGCATAGAAATAGTGTCAACTAAATCTCATCCCCTTCGCAGGGACAATACTTCACTATGCTTAAAATAGACATTGAAAAAAAGTATGGCCTACTCAGCCCAGCTAATAAGGTACTACTCGATCAATATTACATGGGTAGCCGCTAGCTTACTTTGCGTACGTAACAAGCATAATAACGAATGGAAGTCATTAGATATAACGGCATCACTGGGCAGAGAAATTCCTCCCTTCTTTATGATGATTATCGCAAACACACCTTGCAACCCCGTCGCTGGCGTGAAATTATCGACGACAGATGCCGGCCATGTTTGGAAAGAAGGGGTGCGCAGAAGAGAAGACCGTAAGATTCTAAACCGCGGCCACTGTACTTGGAAGACATGGCTTCAGGCGCTATGAAGTATAAACATCATATCTATGGGGTGGGCAAAAATACTGCACAATATCGAAGGAACGGAATCTGTTTTCTCTCTTTCTCTCCAAGTGAAAAAGAAGCCCATTCCAAGTCCGTATTTGGAGAAGTCTCAACAATGGCAGGTTATTTATTTGCCCTGAAACCCATTTTTATGCCACACATTGTGCATCCATTGTTCAAGACGTGTACCAGGGAAAATGGGCCGCAACCACTTCCAAACCCTCTTGAGATGTCATATTGCAGAGGGTGTGTGCGGAATAGAAAAGAAGATACAATCCTAATGCAATCGTGAAATTCCTTTCCCCCGATTTATTTCCATCTTGTAACGATTTATGAGCCTCTTTCTGGGTCAATCTCGACCAGGTGATTAGGTTCCGATATGAGCTTAGAACCCCCTCCGTGCAACTTTCATTTCATTTTTCCATCTTTCCAGCTCAATTCAACTTGCACATTCATCTTTCTCTGGACGATAATGATATAAAAAAAAATTGGACGATTATGTGGCGTTGACGATGATAAATGAGTCCTGCAATGATTACTGATGGAAGGCAATGTGCATTAATTAAGATGAGATTAAAGGGAGAATATAACTGACAGGTATTATAGTGACTGAACACCCAGGGGCTTTACTGAACAGTGGCCTTGCATGTGCCATTAAAAAAAAAAACTTGTCAACAACAACATTCATAGTGCTCAGCTTTTCACCCTCCTCTGGTGTGCTCTATGGAGCATACTGCTTAGTTGCCTCCATTTGCCATCAGCAACACACAAAGACGCCCATTTTACACTTTTCAACAGTTTCCCAGTGAGAATTATCGTAAAGCTCCCGGTTCTCCCCTCTTGTTGCACACATGACTTCTCGTACCTTCCACTTAGAGCTCAAGTTAGGGGCGAGGAGGTTTTGATCCGGTGGTTGTCTTGACACCACTTACGCAGTCGATTGAACCTTGTGAACTCCGCGAAATCTCTCATGTTGTAACATAAGAACACTTGCTTCTGCATTTTCTTTTACTAATGACAGTATTGTATTTCCTTTTGTTTTAACGTGACTTGGTGCAAAGTGGACTTGTTGAACCTGGTGTGTTCATTGTCGTGTGTTTGTAATTTTTCCCAGGTTGAGTTTCATCCTGGTTAATGTTTCTTAGTTCAGTTCATTCAGTTTGTAGAGCCCATCCAGGTAGCATCTTGCCATGAAATCAAAGCACCAGTTGTTTCTAGACCTTTGCAGTATGCAAATTCATACTCGATAAATTATTCAAAGCGATGTCCAGAATCTTACGTGAATAGAAGAGGCACTCGAGGGCTGAATGCCAAATGCATCCAGAAGAAAATTGGTCCAACTCAAGGCTGTAAGCTCAGACAAAAGACTCAGTGAATAGGTCCAAGGTCCTTCAAACTTCCTTTTGATTATTCTCAGCGGTGCAGAAAACCCTCCGGTCAGCCTCCCAGTAGAAAATAGCCTCTTGCACTGACTCGCAATCATCTTAAGGGCAAGGTAGACTCTTGCACTGCTCCTCCAACCTGTCTGATTCGTATTCATTAGACGACGACTAAATTGTCGTGGGATGACAGAACGTGGACGGCAAGGATTTTCAAAGTTCTAGCGACCTTGGGGAACGCCACAGGGAAAGTTCGTGCTGGGAATTTTCGGACATCCGCTGTTGTCCGCCGCCCGAAATGACCGGAGGCAGATTGGGTTTGCCAGCGAGATTGTCTTGTTTGATCTCGTTGATTGGGCGCTGGCCACCGTCTCCGCACGAGCCTAGGCTTCGCTTGTGATAGATCTATATCCTCAGCAGTGGCAAGCAGATTCCCCCAATGATAACTTTGATCTTGAATTTTGCTTTGGCATCATCTTCTCAAGGTTGCGTTTTTGTTGGTCTCTATGTGATGACTGGCCATAATGTTACCGTCTTGTTTCTATCTAGTCTCAAATATCCCTAGAGTGATGGATGCTTCATTATGATTAACTCAAAAGAGAAGTTGGTTCGAGTTCGGAGACCTGTCTATATATTGGTACCACTTTGCCCTTGTTTACCCTTTGCCCTGAGCTCACCTGAACAGTCATACCACCATGTCTAGACACCCAAACTACACGACTGTCATATGGCCTGTTTAATGTTACGACCACACCTCGGAAGACATATGCCGGGATGACCCCAAAACACCAGATCCTAGCCCGTTCCTGCGTCCCACTATCTAGCTAAAACACAAGTTTTGCCCCATCTTCTTCCCGTGTTTGTTGGACCCTTGGGCCTCGTAGATGTCCCCGCATTTATGATGGAGATGCCCACCATGGCTTTTATGATGAGTTTCCCTCTGTATTTTGCAGTTGAGGGGGGAGGGGGGGTGATTGTTCATCTTGCTAGTCTCAATACCCAGTCACGGGGACATTGGGAGTATCTTGTTGGTTTCAGTGGGGATTACGGCTATAGTTCATCACATTAACACCACCACGTGCTGGAGACAGATCCCGCAGACCACTCACTCATCAAACTGGTGGTAAATCCGTAGAAGATGCTAGGTCATGCAAGCCAGCGCTTGGCGGACAGCGATAAAAACCAGAGTGATAAGAAGAAAAACGAGGGTGGTGTTTGGGGAACGAGACATGATCAGAATACAAGATGCCATGCTTTTCCACAGGGGGTAAAAATACAGAGAGGGAAAACAGGGTTGAGGCATGTGTGTGAGACGGATCACTTCCCGGGAAAAAGTATAAGAATGTTTCCTTCAACCACGCTTACTACTAGATCCATCGGGGACTTTGAAATCCAGGCCAGTTTTTTGCGAAAGGGGAGTTTACGTTGCAAAGTGGCTGGGAACGCCTCAGGGATTTACTGGTAATTAAGGTTAAGGCCGGAGTCAACCGGAACGCTCATCTCAGAAACATAGCGTATTGATCGTCCGTCCGTCCCAAGAATTTGTGCGCTGTCTGTGCGTCGTTCGTTCTTGTGGGATTTGCGTAAAGCCCGGTTGACGTGAGAAAATAAATTCTCCCTCCTCGTTCCCCCTAGCTTTGATGGTTTGTAGAATGGCTTTGAGTCGCAGCTGATGTTCAGTTCACATTGGGTATTGATTTTGGATTTTTACGTTTTGTTTGGTAATCAGCCTTGGTGAATAGCCGATGTACAGAATTCTTCTCGAGGGATTAGAAAAAAGACGAGTTTTCCAGGATTGGGTCACAACAATAAAGTGCTGGAATGTAGTGTTGTCTAATCTAATACCGGGAAAGAAGTTCTGAATATTTTATAAGGCTTATACCTCAAAGAAAGTAATCTAAGATTACACATCAGCTTGATAATACCATTGCACGCAAAGACACACAGAAAGTCAGTGTGGACAAATTATGAGCCATTATCTGTACGACAATTATCATGTTTTCCATATTTATGAGTCAGTAATAAAAATTCTTGGCTTATAAAATGAACAAATCCTGGATTATTGGTAATGGATAAATGATGCATAAATTTAATATTATATGATTTTCGTCCGAGTTTTTCATCATTTTGATGTAGACTATTGTGCATCACTTGGTTTTGCCTTGTATAATCAGGTATAATACATGTATGAAATAAGTATGTCGAGTTTGAACAATCAAAATAATCTCTATGCATTTATATATATGTCCTATAATTGTTGATAAAATTTGCTCTAAATTTTAACGTTTTCCTCAATATTCACCAGAATTCGGACGGAGAAGAAAGGTGGCGCCTGGTGTCCCCAGCGACAGATTACGCAGTCCGTACACGAGTGGATCGAGATTGACCTCCGCAGGCTCAAGGTCATCACCCTCGTCGAGACACAGGGCCGCTTCGGCAACGGACAGGTGTGTATGCTGGAAATATATGTGACAATCAGAGAACACTGCAGTAATATTTATATATAAAGCTCAGTTTGAATTTTTGGAGAGCCTTAGAAGGTATCTTCCCTGGAGTGGAACATATACTGTATTGGTCCTAATAGTAGCACGGCGAGCCGAAGCAAGACCTCCTGCAGCAGCGCACACGAAAATGAATTCAAACTTGAAGTCAGATTTTAGAAGAACACTGAATAATATACATATAGCCTTCAATCCCTTTCATTATTATTAGGCATCCCGATTGAAAATCGGGAGGCCTTATGTTTTCTTTTTTTTAGGTTACCGGACCTATGGTCCGATAACCTATTGCCGTCACGTTGCGTCCGTCGTCCGTCCGTCGTCCGTCGTCCGTCCACAGCTGTATCTTTAAAGTTTACAGGCGGATTTTTCTGAAATTTTGCACAAAAATGCCTAAAAATATTTCAAGAGGGGTTTTTTTTTTAGTTTTTTGATTTTCGCATTTTTCTCAAAATGGCGGCCATTTTTGACGAAAAATGGCCAATTTTGGACTTTGGCGGCCATTTTCTCAAAAACTGTCTGATCAGTTTTTAGATTTTTGTTTCAAAAGATTCCCCTTATGTACCTTTATGATGTGTATAAGTTTTGTTGCCCTTGAATCGCCGGTCTCCGTGTGGCGGCCATTTTGAATTTTTGACGGGTCGGCGAAAAAAATTTTTTTTGCCCCAAATCGCATTACTATCCATTTTGGGCCATTTCTAGGCAAAAAAAAAATTTTCACCCTTTGAAAAAAATTTTGGACTTAGAAAATTTTCGGCACTTTTTTCCTTCATAATGGGAGCTGCCGGGACTGTACTCATAGAACGCTTAAAGATAGAGCTTAGATATTGGCACTTTCAAATGGGAAGTCGTATATGGCGACTTGTGTGGTGACCTTGAATTTGACCTTGGATGACCTTGAAAGGTCAAAACAGCCATTTTTGGGTCGAAAAATGCCCAAATTTGCAGCTTTTCTGTCTTTTCTCGAAAACTGTCTGATCAGTTTTGAGATTTTCATTTCAGAAGATTCCCCTTATGTACCTTTATGATGTGTATAAGTTTTGTTGCCCTTGAATCGCCGGTCTCCGTGTGGCGGCCATTTTGAATTTTTGACGGGTCGGCGAAAAAAATTTTTTTTGCCCCAAATCGCGTTACTATCCATTTCGGGCCATTTCTAGGCAAAAAAAATGTTTTCACCCTTTGAAAAAAATTTTGGACTTCGAAAATTTTCGGCACTTTTTGCCTTCATAATGGGAGCTGCCCGGACTGTACTCATAGAACGCTTAAAGATAGAGCTTAGATATTGGCACTTTCAAATGGGAAGTCATATATGGCGACTTGTGTGGTGACCTTGAATTTGACCTTGGATGACCTTGAAAGGTCAAAATAGCCATTTTTGGGTCGAAAAATGCCCAAATTTGCAGCTTTTCTGTCTTTTCTCGAAAACTGTCTGATCAGTTTTGAGATTTTCATTTCAGAAGATTCCCTCTATGTACCTTTATGATGTTTATAAGTTTTGTTGCCCTTGAATCACTGGTCTCCGTGTGGCAGCCATTTTGAATTTTTGACGCAAATTGCGTTACTATCCATTTTGGGCCATTTCTAGGCAAAGAAAATTTTTTCACCCTTTGAAAAAAATTTGGGACTTTGAAAATTTTCGGCACTTTTCTCCTTCATAATGGGAGCTGCCTAGACTGTACTCATAGAATGCTTGAAGATAGAGCTTAGAAATTAGCACTTTCAAATGGGAAGTCATATATGAAGACTTGTGTGGTGACCTTGAATTTGACCTTGGATGACCTTGAAATGTCAAAACAGCCATTTTTGAGTCGAAAAATGCCCAAATTTGCACCTTGTTTGTCTTTAATCGAAAACTGTCTGATCACTTTTGAGATTTTTATTTCAAAACATAGTAATTGGGGTTTTTGACATGATGTGTATAAATATGTATATAGTGTATAAAGTGCCTTGAATTGCTCAAAAGGCTAGAAATTTAGGCTGAATAGGCCCCAAATTTAATTTTTGGTCGTTTTCCTTCAAATTTATCTGATCAGTTTTGAGATTTTTGTTATAAAACATGCTAATTGGGGTCCCTGACATTGTGTATAAAGATGGAGTGCTTTGAATTGCTTAAAAGGCCCCTTGAGTGTGTAAATTGGCCTCTACAGCCAAAAAATGTTTGTAGGTATAGCTGGAATTGGAAGTCATATACATGTATACCACATATATATGTGGCTTTTTTGGGTGACGTTGAACTTGACGTCAGATGACATTGAGTGCTATATCTCAGTGTCACGTCCAACAAGAAATGTGTAAATTTCGTTTATAAGACAAAAGACTTGTAGATAGACCTTGTATTTGTATTTTGAACATACATGAATACAAGAATATATGCTGCACACTTAATGATGACATTGAAGTTCACGAAGATGATTTCCTGTTTCAACTAAAGTTGTCCGGTAACCTATCTTAGCCCTTGGGCTAATTTTTTTTTTTTTTTTTTTCTTCCGCCGTTTGGTTTCCGGATCATAACTCTTGAACGCCTTGATCTATCTTTCCGAAATTTTCACAGCTCATCCGAAATACTTTGCTCTGAACCCCTTTTGTTTTTCGTCGAGATCCGAAATCCAAGATGGCCGCCAGCGGCCAGTTTGGAAAAAAAATCGGGCGATTCCTGTCAATGTCATAATTTGATTCAGGCAATTTCCAGGGGAAAAAAATTTTTTGGGTGTATTCTTTTTGGGGGGGGGGACTTGGAATTTTTCCCTCGCCTGCCCCCATGCAGATGTAATACTGTAACTGAGCCATGCTACTGTATTCACTGACTGCAGCCTGCATGTCCAGCATGAGGCTAGGCTCTGCCTTCTCAGCCAGTGCAGTATATGAGAGCCCTGCTCAGTAATGCCTTACAAGATCAGCCACTCTGTCCAGCACACAATAGGCTCTGCCCCTCTCAGCCAAACCTGCTCAGTCATGCCTTACAAGATCAGCCAGTCTGTCCAGCACAGCAATAGGCTCCGCCCTCTCAGCCAGCCCTGTTCAGTCATGCCTGACAAGTGATACAGCTAGCATGTCCAACTTGACCCCAGGCTCATATCCATGCATAATCCCTCACTCCCCTCTCCAAAGCCTGGTTTACTAGTGTGTGTACATGGTAAAAGAATGAAGTTCCACCCCACAGAATACAATAGTTGGTTAATAAGCCAACACACATGACACAACATGCTTGGGGGATGATTTGCCATGTCTGCATTTACACTGAAAATATTAGCCAATCATCGGTTTGTCGAAAGGTCATCATCCTGACGAAGTTTGGGTCGTCCACCTGACGATGCTGAAAACAACAAGTTTTGGGTTGTCGAAACTTGGTCATCGTCAAAAGTTAGTCAATAGTTAGTTGAATAAATTAACTTTATCCATTATTCGTCAAATATTCAAGTTTGTCGCACATTTGTCAAAAGATCGTTGAAACATCATCAAGACTGACTACTCTATTTAGTTTCATTTTATTTTCATGATAATACAAGTGCACAACAATAGAAAGGCACATGCCTGTATACAAGCACACAAATTATTCCCTTTTTTCAAAACAATTCTGCAAAGCAGTGTGATCATGGTGATACATTGATAATGTTATTGGTCAATATATATGTCACTGATATCCAATTCAACCGGTCATATTTGATCAAATGCGAAATGACTCCTTTCATCACACAATCCAGTAAGTAGAAGGTGAATCCGCCAACGACTACAAGGAATATTTCCGATCCCATATCCACCAAAGTCTTCAGGGGCTCTATGACCACGAACTTCAACGACTCATTCTCATCCTTGAATAGACAAGACACATTGATGTAGTTAGATTTGCAAAGAAATCATTGGAAAATAAAAAAAATAGTCCAAGGGCTAAGATAGGTTTCCGCAAAATTTTGGTCTACCAGGTGCAAATTTGAGCATTTTTCTACCTAAAAATGGCTGTTTTGACATTTCAAGGTCATATTCAAGGTCACCACACAAGTCGCCATTTATGACTTCCCATTTGAAAGTAAAAATTTCTAAGCTCTATCTTCAGGCGTTCTAGGAGTACAGTTCTGGCAGCTCCCATTATGAAGGAAAAAAGTGCCGAAAATTTTACCAAGTCCAAAATTTCTTTCAAAGGGGAACAAAACTTATACACGTCACAGGAATACATATGAGGAGTGTTATGCATCAATATTAAAAGTTACTGAACAGATTTTGAGAAAATGGCCGCCAAAATTTAAAATTGGCCGGTTTTTTTTTTGACGAAAATGTCCGCTATTTTTTAAACATAGGCCCAAGGGACCTGTAGCTTACCGGCTAGCCAATAGGGGATCGGACCGATGGTCTGGTAACTTCAAGGTTACGAGTATATTCAGCATATCATTTCATATATGTCCACAATTGATTCATAAGCTGTAAAGTTGACAACAAGTGAGATATGCGCCATCTCGTGCTCTGACCTTGAAATGAGGTCGAAGGTCAAATTCAAGGTCATCAGAATATTCGGCATATATCAAACCTATATGGTCACGATAAATTTCTAAGGCGATAGTTATTTGATCCTTTGGTTTACGGATCCGCCGACCCTAACTTTTGCCTCAGTGGAAAATAAATATAATTACAACATAGGCTTTATTATATTACCGCCGACACTGTTTTCCGCGAGGTCGATTATTTTTCTGAGAAAATAAACAAAGCACACCGAAAGCTACTCCTGGCAGCATATTTCTTTTGCAACGTTATGACAGAATTGAGACTTGTGCATCATTCAGTTCACCATGTTCACACGAATGCCTGCAAATAACGTCATATCCGCCCAAATATGTTGGCATTAACGCAAGCATGGCGGAGGGTGGTTGTACAAACCTCTGTGGACTTTGATCCTGTTTACATTTGTCTCAACATCGTTGCCGGTAAATCAACAACAATAAAGTTTGTTGTGGAATATCATTGCAACAGCACAGCCTTAGGACAGCTGCTGTCACCCTATCTTTCGGAAACAGTTTTGAATTAACAGGGTCTAGGAAAAGTGATCATGGTGACCCCGTGGAACTTGACCTATTCACCGCTTGACGGGTACTCCGGGATTTGGGGACATCTTTCCTGGAAGCCACGCTGAAGAACTCCAAGGAATCCCAGACACAGGATCATGAGCAAGACTCCCTAAATTCTAAACAATTCCATATTTTCTTCTAGAAATGTGAGACACTCATTTTAAGAATATATCTGTTGTATATAGGGCGTGTAAGTGAGATTTGAAACGTCACGTTATTTTACGTGATTTGACCTTTCTGGTGACATTTGATTTTCCCGCCAAATTTTTGGGCCAATTCGTAAAATTCTACATATTCGAACTCCTGCAACTTACACGGAAATTATCGGAAAATTATCGCATGTTCGTACTTTGATCATGACCCCTTCCTACGATCGCTAACGATCTAAATATGCATTTTTCATAAGCATTTCATTCCATTTAAAAGGGATGAAAAACGTATGTTTTTATGTTCCAAGGTCATGACCTTGACGGGAGAAAAAAGCTCGTTCTCTTGAAACTACGTGACCAGTATCCAAACCGTCGGTGGTTTTTGTGACTATATATGATGTGGCATATGTTCTGTGCACTTTTTGTTATAACATCACAAAAATAATCTTGTTATATTGGAATATGGAGTCCAAAAACATGCTGTGAAACACAACATAGATCGGGGGCAAATTGACCATGAAAAAATATCCATTCATTATTATAAACAGTGGTATGTTGTAGTTCGGAGCAAGTGTAATTAAGAAAAAAATGAATTGTAACAATATTCTTAATAATATTTTTGTATGGTGCTTCCAAAGTCAAGCAAAATCAGCAAAAATGACCACGTGGCATTGTTTGTCACCACTACGTACCTAAATACGTCATTTTACGACATACATGAAACGAGACTTACAGGCCCTATTATGTTTGAATAATGTACAATAGAACGAAACAGTATGTTGTGTTAATTCTGGCAATTACGTGTATTCCAGTGAGATAAAAATCATAAAATATTTTTCAACTGTTGGCACATCGGTTCCATAATCTAGTTTTGTCAGTTTCGTGCCACCAAACATCACTATAAAGATGTATCTTCTGAGTCATTCTGTGTCTGATTTTTGGTTAATGCTTTGATCTCACCGGATTTATAGTTGTATAAATAGTACAGGTACACATAGTACAGATCCAGGTATGAGACAACTCTTTTTTCTCAATCCCATCTCCACCCTCAATTAGCCTGAGAGAGACAGTCTCTGATAAAATGCTTATCACATTAACATGATTAACGCTTTTGATTTGTCACTGATTGCAAAAATACTTTCTGGTTGTTTGCACAAAGTGAATTCACGGTCTTAAATCAGCAGTAAACATATTAATTCTTATTACTGTTACTATACAACTATATACACATATTGCTGCACCATTTCATATTTATAATTATATTTATATTTATTTTTCGATCGACCGACTCTGAAATTGTAAGAATATATTTTTTTTTATATTTCGCCCGACCGATGTCTCAAATTATGAAATTATTATTTTTTTTACATTTCGACCAACCGATCCAAATTTTTTTGGGAAAAATCCGTAAACCAAACAATTAAATAACTATGGCCTAAGCTGTAAAGTCGATAATATGCGAGATATTAGCCATTTTGTGCTCTGACCTAGAAAATGAGGTCAAAGGTCAAATTCAAGGTCACAAGAATATTCAGCATATATCACTTCCTATATGTCCACAATTGATTCCAAGTCTTTAATCTCAATAATAAGTGAGATATCAATAACATTGTGGACCATTATAATGCATAGGAGAATTTAACATGGGAAAGTCCTATTTGGGCCCCATAAAAAACATCAAAATGACCGCCACACACAGACCGCATCGGAAATTATACGCATTATAAGGAAACATGAGGGGAACATACTGAAATTAAAATCTCAAAACTTTTTGAGAAAATAATTTTTAAACTTGAAAACATGCAAAAACGGCCATTTTCGGCATGAAAATGGCCGCCAAAACTGCGTATTCGATTCAATCAAAAAAATGAAAAAAAAACGTCTGGCCAGAAAATTTCACACAAATTTATGGACAAATTCATCAGCCCGAAAAAGATAAAAAAATGTTAACATATGATGTGGCGGGCGACGAGGACGACGGACGAAAAACCACGACAATAGCTTAAATCGGCCCTCATGGGTCGGTAAGCTAAAAATCGCAAAAATCAAAAAACTAAAAAATACCGCCTACTTTAATTATTTTCAAGCATTTTTGTGCAAAATTTCAGAAAAATTTGTCCGTAAACGAAAAAGAAAAAAATGTGGACGACATCGACGGATACAATTAAGCCTTGCCAATAGGTTATCAGACCATAGGTCCGGTAACCTAAATATATTTCCCTCGTAAATATTTTTAGGTAGACCCTCTAGATCTGTTTTTGTTCAAATTTTCAGAAAGATTCCACTGTAAACTTTAAAGATGAAAAAGTAGACAGACGACGATGACGACTGACAACGAACGCAACGTCAGGTCTATATATAGGCTATCGGACCAAGGGTACGGTAACCTGAAAACAATGTGGACGTGGAACCGCACCATCTTTTAGAATTACCTGGTCATTCCCTAGTGCGATGAATTCCTCTGCCTTATCTCCGACCTGTACAATGAGCGCCAGAAATGATCCACGAAGCATGAGCTCTGAGACAATGTAGAATATCAGCAGTTATATACCAGGCCATAATGCCTATCCAAAATCGCAATCTAGCTCCATCTAACACATTTTAGCTCAATATTTACTCCATCACAATGCCCTATAATGTTGATATTTGCTAAAGTACTATTCTACTTGTACAGATTACCGACCAGTACAGTGATTTTCAACGATATAAAATCTATTCCTCAAACAAATTTACAAACCAGCCATTTGTCATTTTGTCGCACGTGTTGTCATGGTTGTAATCACTTGTGACATCACTTCCGACTAACCGAATATCAATTTCTGACGAAGGCATGACTAGGTTTTGACGAAACTATCCAGCCGCTGTGATTCGAAAACTAGTCACGTACTCGACGATAGCAAACTTGTCAGAAAAACAAGTTTTTGACTATATTTTGACAAACCGCTGATTGGGTAATATTTTCAGTGTATATTGTACAAACATGTATTGTTTGAATGTTTTGTTCTTCAACTCTATTTCACATGCAATGACCAAATCATCATTGATTTAGTTAGCTGGGAAATGTTTGGCTTTGGTTATAATGTGAATGCAAAAATTCCGCTGTATTTTACAAGTTTTGAAATCACAAAATTGGCCAAGATGACACAGCATTCTTTTAGTCACGTATCATTTTACATTTGACAGGAGCACCTGAAAAATATCACGAACATCCTGATTAAATATACTAGAATATTGGCTGGGT
This sequence comes from Terebella lapidaria, assembly GCA_949152475.1. Lineage (NCBI taxonomy): Eukaryota > Metazoa > Annelida > Polychaeta > Terebellida > Terebellidae > Terebella > Terebella lapidaria. The sequence continues at coordinate 26,480,772 of OX424566.1, read as the reverse complement.
AGTACTCTGAATATTGGCTGGGTAATTGTCCATTCATTTTGGGTGGCAAATGTCTGGTGGGCCAAGTTGTCAAGATGATAGAAAGCAGTTCTGGTAAGAAACTGTCTGATGAGCTCTCACTCTTACCCACATACAATGGCCTATGTATCCGTTTTTCTCAGTCCAGTATGACCATTTGAAATGATAAGAACAAATTGGGGGATGCCACAAAGCCTATAGGCTTTTATGTCTAGTTTAAATATACATGTGGATAACATCAGAAATACATAACGAGAGACAACATTTGGGGGGAAAAGAAGTGGGGGCGGGAGGGGGTTGGGGGCTCTACTATTAGGGCGCATGCCACTATTATGTGCTTGAAATATTTGAAATATCCAATGTTACATCTGAATGATATTAACCCCATGTAGAACTTGCATAAGTGAAAATCACATGTATACATGAATGATGGATGAGACCCTTTTGATACATGTATTCAACAGTTCAAACCACTGTCATGACCTTCGTCAGAAATATATAATCTCCTTATGTATTTCTGCTTTTGTGAAAGAGGTAAATGTGAGGATGTTTTTACCATGTATTTCTTCACATTGAGGAAGTAGTTATTCACTTAGACAGCGAAAGAAGAGGTAGATCATACACGTAGCTTGACCACAAATATTCTTTGTTATGTCTGCCATCAAAAACCGTTTTGACCGCAGTCTCCACACAGTGTAAACCATCACCATGTGGCCGCTGGTCTGCGGTAAACTGTTTACAACTGACCCCATAATGTCTGGACCTGGAGTCTCCACGAACATGGGGTCATGCATGTGCTTATAGGTGGATATCATAGACTGACTAAATTCAGAAGGTACCAAGAAATTTAAATTGGGGGGTGGTTCTGGTGTGATCATGACATGGTAATGTGATTCCATGATAACTTGATGGAGATTGATCTTTATACTGACAACAACTAATGGTTCTGTATATCACAGTATAGGATGAATTTTTTTGCAGCATATGGATTTAGATGAACTTGACTTTGTGTACAAGAATATCGAGATTATATACATTTTGTATGCTGATTATTATACTCTATATCTTATGAATTTCAGAATAAATCATAATAATCAAATGAATAAATCAAATAAATCAATAAATCAATAATAAATCAAATAAATCGTAGTAGATACAAATTTGAAGACATGTTTGACAAATTCTAATGTTGAAAAAAGTTGTGGTATCAGTATTTCACCTGCCCTTCAGCATGTTCAGATCTAATTTGTCTTGGACAAAGTCAGTTTATGAGTAAATTAAAAAAAAAGGTGGCACAACTCAAAGCAAATGAACCACACACACCATGGTGATACACATGTACAGCGATCATACCTAGACATTTCTTTAGGTACACCAATAGATTCCAAACTGGACAGGTAGAGATGACCTCCACTGGCCTCAACCTCCCGGGGGGGGGGGGGGGGGGGGGGGAAACTTCCTGGGTGGAAAAATAGCAATTAGTCCTTGTCCCACTGGTTTTGAAGGTTAGCTCTAGAGGATTGCATGGGGATGTGAAGGTCTCCCGGATAGAATTTAGACTTGGGAGCTGGGAAGATATGATGAGGGAGGTGGGGGCGGGTGAGTTGAGAAGTTGGAGCTAGTGTCCTGATGCATGGAGGGGTTATTGTTGACATTTTCTGAAGGCCGGCACTGGGGAGGCAACCTCCTTCACTTGTTTATTGTTAGTGGGTGTCAGTGTTTGACATCTGTTTGTCTTTGTTGATTGTAAACAAAGTGACGTCCCTTCACGTGGTAAATCTCTATAGGAATCGCCAGGCTCACGGAATGGCAGAAAGCACTTTCCTCCAGTGCAAGATAGTATTTGTCGGTGAGTTGCGGGACTCATGCAGAAGAAAAGTTCACTAAAGCCAAGGGAATCCTCAGCATGTTGAGAGCTAAAGTGTATATAGGGGGGTGGGGGTGGTTTTGCTCACCATCTAGACATGTTGTATCCCAGGGACTAGGAATGATCTATTGCCTGGCTCAGCTTGGGGCAGAAACCTGACTCCCTCCTGTATAATGAGGAGGGATTTACTACTATACTACAGTAATGGGGGTAGACCCAAAGTGATGACTGATTCAGGCACTTGCCGAGGCAATAACTTACTGGACATGAAGATACATGGGCAGAATCCTGTCTGGTACACATAGTTTCCGGATCTTTTGTGTCCGTGGGCGGTAGTTTTATGACCAGTACAGTTGCATAACAGTATTGCACAATTTTGTGTACTTGCCTGTCAAATAAATAGATAACTGCATAGTATATCGTAGCATAGCTTCATGAGTGAGACAGTTTGCTGATCATGACGATTATGAGTTGAATCTATCTAGATTAGAATAATCCATTAAACCACATTAAAATAAGTACTATTATGCTTGTACATATGTATATAAATTGCATGAACTTTCAAGCTCTGAACAACATGAACAAATCGTGTCTCATTTAGTGCAATATGTTGTAACAAAATTTAGTGCAATTTAGAATGCAACAGGACATGGCGTTTCCATAAATATTTGATGCTCTGCGCAGCCTGAAAACCCCACAGCAGTGCACAAGCTGTAAACACTTTTTATGATTACCATGAGCCTGCTGGGAAGATGGCATCTACGTGTCATCCATCTTTGGGAAGCTGTCACACGTCCACTAGGATTACAAGACGTTGCCGTGGTAACGTCAGGTGCCTGTCCCTGAAGACACCCTGGAAGTTCACCTGTCTCGACCTTGAGTTAGTGGGGCCTTAGCTAAGGGAAATATGAAATAGAAGATCGCATCACAGAGAAAAACAGCTTCCATGTGTATGTTTTATGTATTAAAACATGTACAAAACATGTTTAAAGTGGGTGTGCAGAGATCTATCTCAGCGAAAAGTTGGGTTTTTTTTTCAATGTAAATTAGATTATAAAGTAGAAGAAGAAAGAACTTTGGAGGAGTTTGTTAATGATTTGTTTAGTTTTTGAGTTGCAGGATCAGATCTGGTTTGGGACACTCATCTTGCACAGTGTCAAAATGTCAATGTGAAAAACAGGCAGTTCAACATGTTGCCTGTCTGGAAATGTGTGTGGAATTAAATTTATGCAGCTAAAGACCCGTGACCATGTGACAAATGCTGACAGACATCTCCTACTACAGCTGTTTTCTGTGGCCGAGAAAACAAATTTCCACCGATAAAAAAAACCTTGGGGAAGAGACAAGCCAAAATCTCACGGGGAAACTGGTGAGAATTGGAGAAACAAATTGTTCCAAGAAAATAAATTAATATCAGATGTTTTATGATTCATGGGAAGTTTTGCAAGCTGCTACTCTCTCTACCTATACCAAGTAGAAAAAAGAGACCAAATCAAATTGTGACAAGGAAGCAAGGGACATTAACTTTTTGGTACAAATTACCATATTTCCTGTGCCCAAAGGTGTAGAGTTGTGAGTCACCTTCTGGAGTCGGGCAGAAAAAAAATAACATGTTGATTGCATTGGACAGAAGTATCTTGGTCCAGAAGGTGCCATGTTGAGAGGGGAAGACTTTTGTCTTGTTGCTTCAGTAAATATGAAATATTCTCATGTGTTTTAGATATAAAGTTGATGAGGCAAAACCGAAATGAAAACACAGGAGTTTAACAACAGTACAAAAGCTGCATAAACCTGTCATTGTGTCATAAGTAATTATGTCAGGGCATAATTGAGACCAGGTTTAGTAAAATATTACACCCCTACATGTAGTATGGAAAAAATGGATGAAAAAATATCTGTTCTCGTAACCAAATCTCTATATATATGAGATTGGCCCCTTGTCAACCAGTTTGATGTTTCTGTGCTGCAGATGTTTCTCTGTATGGGGTCGGATATACCACAGCTAGTCCACTGAATGGGAGATAGTTTGCAAAACCAAACAATGATCATGATTTACTGTAACATACTGTACCATTATCCAGTCACACGTGTTGCCCTTGAGTGTATAATTCCCACTGGCTTGATTAAACTTTACCGTGCTTAAAACCAAACAAACAGATTTTAATCGGAACTGATCAAAAATCAATAAATGATATTGATCAGCTGTCATCACCTAGCGCTTACAGTGTGAATGATAAACTGGTTCCAGCCGATCGCATAATTGCTTAGCCAATGAGATAATTGCCAGTGAACGGTTTCCTACCCTCAAGCAGCTAAAAATTACAAGTTGAACGCAAGCAAACACATGTGCCATGACCATGAAAATATTGATGAGACGGAATAATCTCAGCGAGATTTTTGTGTGCGATTATTTGCACCAAATGTGACAACGAGTTCGGGGCTTCTGTTGTTGCTGTCAATGACTATTCACTGTTAAAGATGATGAATTTAAACAATTTGTAAATTTGTAGATTTTATAGTTCACACAGATTTCTAGATGAATAACATTCTTTCTCAGTCTATTTCTTGTGTGAATTATCTGAAATCTAGCTGTCTTCATAGTGATATTTTGATATTCTGGTGGAATGTAGGATACACATGTATGTAATAATGATAGTGTTGGAAAATGCTATGTACATTTATATGATTCTTTATGTGATGAACAATAATGATGACCCTGTACGGCTTCCCGTCTGACAGGGCCAGGAATACCCGGAGGCGTACAAGCTTGAGTACCAGAGACGGCTGGACGACAAGTGGATCAAGTTCATCAACCGTACCGGCGGAACGGTTTGTACTCGCAATCTCCTTTTGTATTTGTGTCTTAATGCATTGTGTCAGAAAACTTTCATGTATACATTTCTGACGGTGTGTACTTTCATCCTCCTAAGGCTCAAATGAAATTAATGTTTGTATCTCAATGTGTAATTTTCTTGGCATATGTGAATATAAAAGGTACCTTCGACGGATGTAAGTGTAGTCAAAATTTGTAATGAACTTCGAAGCAGACAAACTGTCAATATATTGGCATTCATACTCTTGATTGTTTTCCCTCCGAAATCTAGATCATTATCATGTAGAAATTTAAATATAGCATGTCAAGCCCATTTAAAGAAGTACTTTTGATGGTTTCAAGAGATTCTAGTTTGTCCAGGGAAGGCTTTCCCCTGGCTTCCTAACCATGCTAAATGCTTTTGGGATACCTCTTGTCCTTTATTATATGAAATCTCCAGTCATGGATTTGGCACCATACACCTTTAATTCCTGGGGTATGTTGGATGGGGAGGGGGTGGCATAGAGGGTGCCAGAGCAAGAGACTTCTCTGCAATTAGTAGTGTAGACAAATCAATGCCTTACATCTTGATTTAATGGCAGCTTGTTTGATGTACACTTCAGATAAAAGCAGAGGAGCTCTCGAAATCCGCGGCCAAATCCGATAGGCCACCGACCAGATTGTTCTTTCACATGCTGTATTGATTTCTTGGAAGATCAAGTCCAATTCAGCTTCACAACAGTCCAAATCTCAGCCCTGTATGCTACCAATTACTACCCTGGCAATTGGATACATTTCGGCAAAGGATTCCTCCACTCAAAACGTACATTATCGGTAGCCCAACTCCCATTCAAGAGGAGACAGACACCTTAATGTATTGTATCTGGATGACCACCATAGATCTTAGGTCAATTCATTCAGATCTGCTTTCTCACTTCCGTTCACCCTCCACTTAAACGACTTCTGTTTTTGTTGTCGATTGCAACAAAGTCGCCAGAAAGCCCCGCTCTCAAGTTTGGCCGATCTCAGACGTGATGAAACACGTATTCCTTGTCTGGCGTCGAGTATCTTGATTTGCGTACTTGAGGAGGACGCACCACCTCCCATCAAAGTAAACACAGAACCCATTTCCCCCTCTTGCCTTGCCGTACTGAAATTGCAACCTCTAGTAAACAATTGTCTTCAGGAACAGAACAATTTCCGGGGAGCCCAGTCATCACCCCTCAAGAGTTATGTGGCACCCATTCCCGGCTGAAATGATCGTCCATATTGCCAAGTCTCCCCGTTTAGTATTCGGGGTCAGGCGTTGAGATCAGGCGGGCAATATTTCACGAGGTAACGAGAGTATATCACTGGTCGTAGTGGTCACGTGAGGACGATTTCTTCTTCAAGTGGAAAGCGACCAGAAAAAAATAGCCAGACCTACGGACAATATGGGCAATGATTCTAAAGTTTATTGGCTTCCAGTTCATTGCTCTTCACTTCATTCAGCTGGCTGAGAGAATCTTCTGAAACTCCCTTGTTTATGTTGACTAAAATGGCCATGGATTTCAAAGGTGTTAACTTTTATATGCCCATCTCTAGCTCTGTATACCTAGGGATTTGTACAGCCTGATCTCAAGGCAGAATTGATGCGGTTATCAAAGGCATATACCCCGGTTTGGAATCTGCATTGAGTTGCGAAGAGAATCTATGAGCACGTTTGTTGATGGTTGGTGCGCCAAGGTTTTACAGTGCTCTGCTCTCTGAGTACAGTCCACCATGGAGTCTAACCTGGGTGGATCTATCGGGGTGAAGACAGTAGTCTGTCAAACAAATAGACCCTGGGGCGGCTCCCACAGCTCCACAGCTAGAGGCAGTCTGGAAATAGATGATTCCTTGTTCACAAGTGATTGATTTTGAAGATTTTCATTTTTGTATTCTATTCCACCTGTTTACATGTAACTTGATCGGAATATTACTTTATTTCTTGTCCAATTGCATTTCATAATATCAGTAAAAAATTACTTTAGCAGCAAAATTCCACGTTTTAAACAATGATAAATAGCATATTCAACATGCACATCCGTCATTCATAATATGTTTAAGATAATAAATGATAGCTCAAGTAGTAAAAAGCATAAAGCTATATGGCCAGACGGAGCGCTGCATTCTCAGTCATAATATCTGGAGATTTGCAATACACAGGTAACATCATTCAGTCTATATACTCAACCGTGAAATCAGTTTGGACAGACCTCCCTGCACTATCTCTGATATATCAACCTGCCTACAGGAGTACATACCTGAAAACAAGCACTGACCTGAGCTAACCTATTTTTCCGCAAGATTAACTTGTTTCGGATCGGAAGGCAGAAAAAGTGGAAATTTTGCCGATCTACCTTGATGCAGTCACAAAGTGCATGCAGAGACCGAATGTTTCTTTTTATTTTCTCTTGGGCTAGTTCCATATTCAGCAAACAGGCCTAATCGAGTTAATTCCCAGGTACCGACTGCCTACTTTGACTCGTGACGGCGTCCAAACCAAATAAAGATTCACCTTTTGTCTGGCTTGGACTGGAAAACGGCAAATAAAACCAATTTGGCCCTGCATAAATCAATTTCAGAATGTCATGGAGGTAACTGACTGCATTTGCAATGGGTATCATTCTCTTGCAGATCTATACATGTATCATGTATATTTGATAGTTTGTACTTTAGGCCATAGAATTTTCCAGGATTACATGCATGAACAAGCAATTAATCAAAGACCAAAAAAAAAATTGGCAGGGCAAACAAAAACTAGAATCGTGTTCGAAAAACCTGGACTAATCAGAAACTTCGGAAAAAAAGATAGCAAAAAAAAAGACTGGAAAAAAAAATAGCAAAGAAAGAAATAATTGGCACATAAGCAGTTTGAAGTTGGTCATTAACATTGACTCCATTGCCCCAGTGCCTCTGTTTGAACCTGGATTCTTCTGGATCGTCTCCTGGAATAACTCATCCGATCCAGACTGATTTGATTTGTTCGATCCTGATTAGGTGCATGCCCTCACTGCATTGTTTACCATGCTGCTGCAGTTACAAACCACTAGTAAAATTTCAGGGTGTAAACTGGAGAATTGCCTGTACAGTCATGTTGTAAGGTCGATGGAATGGGTATTCATTGTAACGAAACAGGTGTAAAGTAACACTGACAATAATAGGAACGTTCTCCTCTGCGTTCTCTTCTGCGGGTTTTTCCAGAGAACTTAAGACACAATAGCTTACAGTCGGTGTAGGGGGGTATGCCCGATAGCTTTTGTTTCTGCAGGGGTCCTGCATTTGTTATGCTGGGGATAAACAGCGGATAACTATGTTTTGGACGTAAACTGAAAACAGGTGGACTTGCTGGAAATTGCCCTTGCCATTCATGCCTTTTCCAGTTGGTTGAACAGATGACTGTTTGGTTTCACGCTAAGTTTGATTGATTATTTTTCCCGTCAGAGAAGGAACATCCAGGTTCCTTGTTTAGAATTTCCGGTTTGAATTTTAGACACCTGTACAGTTTATTTGATTGGGAAAAAAGTGCTTGTTGAAAGTTTTAAAATGATCCCGGTCTGTTCCCTGTTTTGGGGCCATTGAATCAGCACACAATTTTCTAACTGCCATGTCTGTTAGAGGCGTTGCCATGTAAACAATTACGACAAGTTTTGTAGAAAGGAATGGATTAGTGCCTGGAACTCATTGTAAATTACCGATTATAGAACCAGAGAACGTAATCCGAACTGGAGTGAACTTGATGTGAAGAAAATCTATGCCCTGGGCTACAGGAGGAATGAAATTCCCCATAAAATTGAAATTATATCATATTGTGTACAAGTACCAATGATTTTTAAAATGATATATTGTCAATTGAAATTAACAAGTTCTTACACACAAATGTAAAGAGAACAGTATTAAATCAGGATTGTGAGTGTTAGTACCAGTACCATGTGATTATAGCCCTGGTAAAAAAAACCCCTTCTACTCAATTTCATCTTGCACCCCAGTGGAATGCTTTCTGTAAATACTGGCCTTCAACAAAAGCCATTCCTGTTCTTCCGTCAGCTCAGCCTGATATCCCTTCCTCTAGCTGTTTGAACACGTTGAAGAATTTGACATTTTGATTCCTACACATTGCTGTTATCAGAGACCTCCCTTATCACTGATAAAACATCAGGCGGAATCCCATCATGCTTTGCTAGTTCCACCCAACATCACAAGGGAAGAGAGAGATTCCATTGATAAGGTTTCTTCTCAAGTTGACATGAGCATCAGAAACCCTACCAGATAGGCTGTGGCATATTCGATGATATATGTGTGCTCGATGCACATCGGAAGTGTGTTATTGCTTACATATTGCTGTTGTCGGTGATAGCACTGGATTCTACCCTACAAAATATCTCCTTCAAGTGTACCTGAATCTAGATATTCCAAAGTGAGGGAGTGAATCGATCTGTTTTTTCACTGTAATACGTGATTGATTCCTCGTCGTGCTGCTGATATAAATATGGAATATCGCGGTCGGAAGCCACCTCCTACGTGGAGACCACTTAGCAATTAGGCTTTCTGTAAGATTGACAACTTCCCGAAAACACTTCTGCCTTGTGCGGTGGTACCTACGAAAACAAAAACAGAAAATCTGACAGGACTCCAAAAGTCTCACCAGTTATTATCTTCTTGAACGCACGACATGAAAAAAGACATTTCTAGATATATAACATCGATATACACTGGTATGTTTACTATACATGAAGAACCACACTTAGAAAAGGTCAAGTGGATTAAGTTGTTTTCCCGAGCATCAGCTGAGAAGTAGAAACAGCCATGCCCGAATATCATCGCCATGGCGATTCCCACGAGGGATATATCATGATGTATTGGTGTCCATGGCCTGTCTACGTCGGTAGTGCAAGGTGGCGCGAAGGACAGATAACCGATTATCTCCTGTATGATAGGTTCGCTCCATAGAGCAGGGATATGTATCATTCTCTAGCTGGTATCGAATGTGGGGGTTCCAAGTCCGGGACTGACAGTTTGTCTGTTTCAAGTAATAATCATGAAAGGTCAAAACAATAAATTTTGAAAAACTGAGAAATGCAAACCAGTGCTGAGTTCGTAAATCATTATGTTTAAAATTTTCAATGGGGAAAAAGCATCAATATTTGTATAAATAATGGATTGTTTTGAAAAAAAAGGTTTACATGTTGATTACATGGAACTTACGTGGTGAATTAGGTGAAAATTACATAACTTGGCTGTGAATTATTTTCTTTTGAATAAAATGATTTGCAAATTTATGCAGTAGCAATGTCCTGTGATTCCATGAATCTTATACAATACGTTTTTGATATTGTTTCCAGGTATTCCAAGGGAACATCAACACATACACGACCGTGCTGAGAGAGGTCAACCCTCCGATCATCGCTCGCAAGATCCGCATTGTCCCGTACAGCACACATCCCCGCACGATCTGTATGCGAGTCGAAATCTACGGGTGTGACTGGAAAGGTACAGCAAAACTGTATTAGAAGGAAAAAAAAACAACGGCCTATATTTTAGTCAATCATGTCTATGAGATCTGTGAGCATTTACTCAACGAACAAGATTTTTAATGTTTGTATGCATGTGGAAATTAATTTTTTCATCATGGAACATGTTGTCAATGTCACCTAACTTTTTAGACCCAGATGGAATCAAACCTGAGAACGTCTGAAAATTGTAGATTTTTTCCTTCAAAATAAATGCCATGCATTGCTAAGTTTGACATGGGAGATTGACAGGCACGGAAGTTACACAGCGAGGAGATAAATTGAGTCTCCAAGCGAAAAATATTGAGACGCGACAATGCTAAGCTGTTTGAGATGATGGAAACGAAAAACATGAAACTAGTGAAGCCATTTCCCCGTCAATATTCTTGACGGCAGGGCGATCAAAATTACCTTAGAAGAAAGCCAGAGCTTTTCATAGAGATATTGATCCTGCAAGATTGGAAGTGGTTCAACGAATCAATTTCGGCGGTTGATTCTTGCTGTGACACTGGTTATATCTACCCACAAGGCGCCAAAGCTTATTTTATCAAGATCCGACTCCAGAAAGATGGAATATAATCGGCTGCAGTGACATTAAACATGGATCATTACGGGTTATTTCTCCAGGCTCTGATATCAATATCTTGATATATATCAGGCTCGGGTTTTTGAACAATGAACAGAATATTACATGGCAGATTTAGACCCCTGTGAGGTTTGACATTGAAACCAAAAATTGATTTTGTCATGTTTCTGATACATATGATGTACGTTATATATGTACTGGTAGTATATTGTGCATCAGGGTCAACCATGATGGACATGTTACAGTTTGTGTTTGCCGAAGGATTATGCTGGTATTAGATAGTGTATACTCAGGTGCTAGATGTAGCTTCGACGTCCGCATCCATATAGAGACAACATTCAAACCGCAAATAAACCCACAACAATAGACGGATTAAATTCAGTGGGAGACTGGTGCGAAGTTATTGTAGCATCTTGCTGTATACAGCTAACGTAGTGAGTATAATCCTTCCTAAAAGCAATTTGTGTCGCTAGCCTCGTGGCACTGGGAAGGTGGGGGGGAAATAGGTCCTATGATTTATAGGACGTGTCAGAACATTGTCGTTCTACGGTACATAAATAATGGCATTTTTGCATTATGATGATATAGTGGGGCTTTAACAGCAGGCAAATGCAAAGTCCGACAAGGTATTTGGACAGATTTATAGCGAGGAAGTGATGCATTCAGACTGCTGATTGTGCGTATAGCGACACTCTGGTCAGAACCCATAAGCAGCTTGCTATGGGAATTGCACCAGTTCGATCCATAACCCAGTCATGTCATATATATGCGATATCAGTCAATATAAACTTGACAAAACTGGATGCAATCATAATAAATCTAGTTGAATGTTTCATAACAATGTATATATCTTTGTATTTTATATTCGTATTGTCACAATGATCATGGAGATGAATCGATAATTCTTGACAACCTATTAAATTCTATTATAATATCATGAATATTTTGCACTCAGACCATGTCACCATGACAAACAATCGCACATAAAATCACATCCATGTCCAAATTGCAGTGCAATTGCAGTGCAATTCACAATGCCCATAGAATACATTTCAGGTACCTTAAGTTCCAGTCGTGATATTTCCACTCCTTGAACAAGACAAAACAATGCATATACACTACAATGACTATGCTGAATTCAAATTCAAATGTTATTTTTTTTCGTCAGATGGGATCATCAGCTACAGTATGCAACAGGGGGAACGCCGCGGGTCGGAGGTCGACCTCTATGACTTTATCTATGACGGTAAGGTGGAGGATGGATACCTGTCGGGCGGTCTCGGACAGCTCACCGATCGGGACAAGGGCGAAACCAACTTCCGTCTGGATCCGATGGGGACCGGCAAGCGAGGTTACCGGTGGATCGGCTGGAAAAACGACACCGAGAACCGCCCACCCGTAGAGATCATCTTCGAATTCGACGAAGTTCGGAACTTTTCCACGGCCCTGTTCTACAGCAATAACATGTTTGGAAAAGACGTTCGGGTTTTCCGGAAAGCAAACCTGTATTTCAGTGTCGGCGGAGAGTATTACCAGAGGAAACCCGTGGTGTACATGTACATGAGAGACATTGTCATGGAGTACGCGAGAAATGTGATCATACAGATTCCAAACCGCATCGCTCGCTTCATCAAAGTTGAACTGTACTTTGACGCTCGGTGGATGATGCTCAGTGAAGTCCAGTTCGAATCCAGTAAGTTCTGATTTTATGATTGTGATCAGCAGATTTCAGAATAAAAACAGCCTGTTTGATCATTATGTTTGAAGAACAGATAATCAGAGCAAGTAACCTGGAAACTTTGGAAATACAATCCTTGAGTATCCTAATATGATGTACTAACCTTCATGAATATTCATGTTTTTATCAGCGGTTGTCAAGGGCAACTACACGGAGGAGCTGCCCCCAGGTGAGGACGGGGAAGAGACACAGATTGGTCGGACTCGACTCGGTGAAAAAATCCCGGGACAAGACGACTCTGGTAATTTTGTGATTAAGGCTCATAAAATGATGACAATAACTATTTTGATTATAACTTTATAAGTTCTATTAATAGTTGTAGTTTTGGTCAGAAACCGATAATCACTGCTCTTGGTTGTGCTGATCACTAGATTAAGTACTTTCCTACACGTTTCACAGACACACAAAGTCGTACGACAGAGGATGGTTCAGACCCAGACATGGACTCGCAGTCAGACTCCGGCAAAGTGGACGACCAGCTTGTGGGGATTATCATCGGAGCGTTGCTTGCCGTCGTACTTCTCGTCAGTGCCGTCATCGTTTTCATCGTGATTGTCCGTCGTCGGAAACACAAGTACAACAACGGGAACCACTTGAAGACCGTTCAGACGCAACACGTGACCTTGAACTTGGACGACCTTCGAGCTCTGACAAATGGCAATGGTAAGGTCACATCCAATGGTAACGTATACAACAGCATAGCCACTTCGGAGCTGGACTTGGACCCTGCAACTTCTCAAGGTCAGAGTCAAGGTCGAGTTGAGGGTCATCCCAACCCCGTGGGAAACGGTGACACGTACAGAGAACCATTTGATGGGATTCAGACGCGGAGACTTCCTGAGTTACCGCCGTGCAAGACGCCGGGAGATACGACAGGGACGGGTAGGTGTTTGCAGTGTGCACGGCGTGTGTAGCCAGCCACCGTCTAAATTGTGACCATGTCAGGTGTAACTGCGACCTTCTGCTTGACCAGTCTGTTGTTTTGTCTGTGGTTTTGCTTTCTTTTGTTGATGGATTAGCTGTGTTCATAATCATGTGATGCAGTAAAAGTTTCTAGATGTTTCATTTGAATCCAAATAAACTCAGTCAATTTGACTATAGATTTATTTGGATAAAAAAGAATGTTCTGATCTGATCAAGGTCTCTTCACCTGACGAATGAATTGGTCACAATTTAGCACGGTGGTATTTAACTTGATCATGTTTATAGCATCTATAATTTCGCTCATTTCACATTTTGTAGCATGTGTTAAGTTCCCAGATTTAAACTAGACTTTTTGTGGTTTGGATTCTTTTAACTGTGTTTTATGGAAAGTATTACGAAGGATAGATCACATTTGGACAGGTAATCGACATGGACCCCGACCAAAATCAAATCGTCTTTTCTCCGCGAAAACAAAACAAAGCCATTAAAATGTCACCGATTGCTTTCAAACTCCAATCACTATATCTTCCCAACCAACCCCCCATCCCAACCCCCCCTCGCCCCCTCTCATCATTTGTTCCAGACACAATAACGTCACGGGACTACGCAGTGCCTGAAATCCCGGGGAAGCAACCGGTGACGAATGGGGTATCACCGCACCCGACCGCCCCGCCCCTGGGCTCGCTCCCGCCGAGTTACCGGGACAACACGCCGCCACCACCCCCTCTCCCGCCCCACCCTGACACGCTTTACGGCGGACCTGATGCCGAGTCGCTGCAGGGTTTCAGTGGAAACAGTCTCTACGCGGTTCCCAACAACCTTGACCTTCTCTGGAAGGATGAGCTCTCCGTCATTGAGTTCCCACGGAAACAACTCAAGTTTGTCGAGAAACTCGGAGAAGGACAGTTCGGGGAGGTGAGATTTGACAGAAAATTACATCTCTCCAACTAAACAAATTTGAAGTACAAAGAAGAAGGTTTTGAGTTGAGGAAGATAAATAGTACCTTCATTTTTGGAATCCTGATGATTATCCTGCTTAGCTATATTTTGCAAGGGTAAAATCATATAAACTACTTGTATAGTTTATAATAGTAAAATATTATACAATAATTATGTCTTTTATCATGTAAAGTGAAAGGCATCAGTTTGGAAATAGAGTACAATATTTGTTAGGCATGTGATGAACTCCATAGACTAGAGGGGTATGAAAAATTTCTTCAAATTATTTCGCCAGGTTGACCTCTGTGAAGCGCTTGGTATCATGGAGATTCTGGGTGATGACTTCCTGGTCAACAGGACGGGTTCCTCCCCTTCCATGCTTGTGGCGGTCAAGACTCTCCGGCGAAATGCCAATGACCAAGCAAGGTGAGGGCATTGGACATTGGCATTGGGCATCGGCTCATGAAAAAATCTATTTAAATTGACATATTCTAACTATGTTTATATGTACATAATGGACAACTGGATAGATGAATGTTAGCGTGATACATCATATTCAGAATATTCCAAATTGTGACTTTTCTAAAAGAAGTGTAAAGTTTTCTTGATTTATTTTGTGTTTGATAAATCATTAAATCCAAATTGATTTGTTTGCCTGCAGAGCTGATTTCCACAAGGAGGTGAAGATCATGTCGCGGTTAAAGGACCCGAACATCGTTCGCGTACTCGGGGTGTGTACACAGGAGGAGCCGCTGTGTATGATTGTTGAGTACATGAAGTACGGCGATCTGGCGCAATTCTTACAACAACACATCCCGCTCGAAAGCTCCATGGCTCGCAACAAAAACATGCGGGCGCTCAGGTATGTGGCTTCGAGTACTGTGGGAAATTTTGGATATTTGAAAGGTTGTATTTTTTTGCAGAGAATTTGCAGGGAAGTTGTGCTTGCATTGTCTGAAATTATGTGGACACGTTGCTATTTTGGGTGCATTATGATGAAAAGAAAATTTTTGGTCACATAATGATGAGAAAATATCCCACTAAAATTATTACCATTATCTCACCGTTTCTTCCCCAGCTATGGTTGCCTGATCTACATGGCCACCCAGATAGCCTCAGGCATGAAATACCTGGAAACCCTGAACATGGTTCATCGAGACCTAGCGACGAGGAACTGCCTCGTTGGCAACTACTACACTATAAAGATTTCTGACTTTGGCATGAGTCGAAGCTTGTACAGTCGGGATTACTACAGAATTGAGGGCAAGGCGGTTCTGCCTATTCGATGGATGGCCTGGGAAAGTCTTTTATTGGTACGTTGATATTTTCGGGTGTTTTAAAGTAATATTTTGACAGCTAGTACAATGAAATATTGATACTTTGTTCAACAGTAGTGGTTGGTTTTCAAAGTAGTGAAATTGTTCGAAGTATATTTCATAAATTTGTCAGGATTGATGTGACAAAACTATTTTTTTCTTCCATATTCCAGGGCAAGTTCTCTACGAAAAGCGATGTCTGGTCGTTCGCGTGTACCATTTGGGAAGTCCTAACATTCGCGCGCGATCAGCCGTACAGCGGACTAACGGACGAACAAGTAATAGAGAACTGCGGACACTACTACCGCAACGATCCGCGCGCTGTTTACCTTCCGCAACCAGTCAACTGCCCGAAGGAGATTTACGACCTGCTAGTGGAATGCTGGAACCGGGAAGAGTATGCGAGGCCAGCCTTCCGTGAGATTCACATGTTCCTAATGCGGAAGAACATGGGTTACGACCCCCGTGATGAGAGACATTCGACGCCCCCTAGAGTCATGGTGCCTGTCGTATAGCAGCAGTGCTGACACCTGGTGGGAACGGAGTGAACCGCGGAGACGATTTTTGTTTTGTTTTTGCCGCCCGCATTTTCCAAGGTAGTGATTGATGAACGGTGAGATACAGTTTAAGTTGGAACTTTTCTCAGTTCATCTGTTCATGTTTTGGATGGTGATTGGCATCAAACTTATTCTGGATTTCTCTCATTGCCATGAACTTGTGCCACGATATGGAACATTTCATGAATGTCTATAGGATTAAAAGTTTGGCGCAAGTTATGGGACTGGTTCACCCAGGCATGGAAGTGGACAAGTTGTCGTGGATTCATTGGGACTCTAAAGTGTATTTATCATTCTCCGCAACTCCTCAGTATCGTGCGATTGTGATCATAGATGGTAACCTTGGCAACACAAATCATATATAGCGGTGCTCACAAGTTATATCACTGAAATATGTATACAGAGATATGTGAACATACTCTAGATGTATAAGCTATTCCGAGACAATTGAATGTCTTCATTGCAATCATCATGATATCATTGCTTGTACACGATGTGTGAGGGGTGAATAGCCAAAAAGTGACGATGTATTATCGATAGAAGAAATCCCAGGTGTGTTTGCGAAGAGAGAAGAGTTGATATAAAAGCCCTTTCATTTATAAATACTGCCTGCCCTTCAGCATTGATCACACCTACTGCTATCTTAACAAGTGGCCAACTCTATTAAAGTATTCAGCCTTTTTGTAACTTGGACTTTGCTATATTTCGCACATGTATACAGATGTGGCAAGAACCAAATATTGTCTTGTGTACTTGGCGCCCTATCTCCCCAAACTTAGCCTGTTTGTATTGCCTATATAACGTTAATCGTCCGTACAGTGGGGTGAAATTTGGTATCGTGTTTTTGGCTATAAAATGGTGGTGTCATTTTTAAGAGCAATTTGTTTACTGGACAGTTGGTATATGCAAGGGTCATTCAATGTTTGAGAAAGTGTTCATAAATATTTTGTATTTTATTAATATTGTCGAAGTTCATAGTGTTGGAATTTGATGGTGTTGCACTCATGTTAAGACAAAAATGCACTATTAAAATGTAAAGTGAAGGCTGGAAATTGAGCTGATGCATGTATGAAATTTGCAAAAAAATATGGTCCGATTTTAATATTTGCTGTTGCCATAGAAAGTTGGTTGTTGTGGTGTTTTTACGGAAAAGCATTTTACAAACCTGCATTACAGATTACAAAAAGTGATGGCATAATTGTTGTTTACCAAGGTACTTTAGTGTGAGCCTGTTATGTGTCGGGGGTCGTGTGTTTATGTATTGTTATTTCCTGCATGTGCCGAGTTGCTCACCAGTTGTCATGGTTACAAGTAATAAAATACATTTCCTGTATGGGAAAGATGATTAAATTAGGTATGTATTACAAGTGTATATAAATTGTATTCATTGGCAACTAGTCAGATAAATTTTATATGCCAAAAATTCAAATCAGAAAATATGAAATATTTGTAGTTGAAATTAGAAGGTGCATTACGGTAATAGTGATGTTGTTAATTCTACAAAATCAAGTACACCAAAATAATGTTAACCAGCAATAACATATCCAATCTATAGTGCTTGAAACTCGCATTTTAGCAGATTTTACTCATTGCACCAATCATTGTTCACTCACATACTTGTTAAAATTTTAGGACAATTGATCAAGATTTGTACCATTATATTATTATACAGTTACCTGATAAATATTCCGCACTGCGGTCGTGTGATATTACATGTAGTAGCGATATATATAAACGTATACATGAGAATCACTATTATTCAATGGAAGACTAGATTTTAGGTGTACATAGCAACTGTTACCTTGGTTACCGTTGTGTACAGATATTGTGGCATGTATATTGTCTGTAAGTCAGTGAAGGTGTCCGTTATTTTTGTAATTCCGTCTGCCTTTCTGTCAGGACGTTGGGATCAACTTTATAGTGGTCATCATATGATCCCAGGCTGCTCGATGCATAGAAATACAATAAAGTATAAAAAAAAATAATAAAACGTGTTTCTCATTATCATAACCAAATACTGCATTGTACTGGGATTTATTTCGCTCCGCGTAAGGACCAAGTGAGAAACTGAAGTCAGATATCATGCTTTATTGGGGTCTGAAGTCCATGGTAACGATTTTATCATTGGATTATATGGAACTCTCCAAAACATCATTCCGTATTACCCGCCTGAAGCCCACGATACAGAAAATATCGTGGGGTTGTGTCACAGCTCTTCGAATACGGCGTGGTATTGTCGGGGAACTGACCAATCAGGATCTTGCATTTTCAGCAATCCGATGATAAGGATATTTTGCACTCGCCAAATTACATTGAATAAGACAGGGATGCACTGATGAGACATGTAATCTGAAATCTTGAACTACCTTGTTGATTAAGTTCAGGACATGACTTGCATAATGGCAAGTTGGAAGGGTCTTGAATGTAAGTGAATATATCTCCTAACATAATTTATAAACCGACACTCATGTTATGGTACTGAATAACACTGGTAATAATGATGAATAATGATAAAGCGCAAAATCGAGCAAAATTTGTCTAAAAAGTAATTCATAATGGTCCATCATAGTGTTCCAGTGTTGTTGCGACACCATAACGTAATCAAACATACTACCGAACCGCAAAAAATTCGTGTCCTTCGTGACATTACCGCAATCATAACGCATTCGTAAAACGCCCATAACAGTAGAAAATCTAGTTGACGAATCGATGGCAATTGGCCTACCAGAATGTTTGACCAAATCCGTAGTTTTGGTGGGTTTCTTTTGCAGTGAGCTTCTTATAATCGAAAATCGTGTAATGAATTACTCTGCTGACTAATAAACATACAAAATGAAATAATTTCGAAATATACCAGTCATGACATTTGCATATGTCATTTTAAAAATCTGACTTTATATATGATAAGTGTGTTGTGAAGTATTGTTTCAAACTGAACATGCAAACCAGAGAAGTGAATGTCCGTATTTGTGATGTCCACGTACATTAACCTTCATGTGGAAGAGTGGAGAATCATTGAATTATTTGGATATTTTTGGAGCTTATTAAATTCAATAAACACCAAATTTATACTATTAAATAAAATAATTCTCCACTGTTCCCCATGAAGGTAAAAGTAGTATGAATTTTGAGCATATAGAAGACGGAAAAATCTTTTATAGGGAGGTTTTATTTTGGGAATCTAGGACATTTTGGCCAGCGGACGTTTTTTTTTATGTTCTGCCTCCTAAATTACAATGTATCATCTTTTTGTTGACTTTTTACAATAGTTACCGTTATGATCATATCTTTGACATTTGATGTCTTTTCAATAACATAAACAATAAGAAATATCATATATTGCTTACATAAGCAATATCATATATCCAAGGCTTTGATTTCTCTCCAGCTGTTCAGTTGAATTGATCTGCTCATTGACGTGGCACCAACCAGTAAGCAGAATAGTTCAGTTACCAATGTGCATCACAGTTGCCTACACACAATCTATTTTATCAAAATTGAGTGGATCATATTCAATGTAAATAAATTCCAATCATGACATTATACTGCATTTCTGATATTTCTGATATTATATTAAAATGTAATAAGGTTCCTTCGATTGTGGTTTAAGGGTACAATTTCATTTTGCTTGAAAAGACATTTTACATGTATCTGAATGAGCCATAAGTCAACCATAAAATATTTGTATTTATCATATTAATATAATTTTAAACGTTAGTTAATGTTTGATGTACAACAAAAATACATTGTCAAAAGACAAAATTTAAAAACTGGCCAAAACGTCCTACCCTAAAGAAACTTTTGGCCCAAACATCCGTGGCTAAAACGTCCGCTGGCCAAAACGTCCGTGCACCTTATTTCTGCGGGGTCTAATCTTAAAGATGTAATTGACTCTGAATTATAAAATAATCAACAAAGACACGGAAATCTGAATGTTGGAGTCTGTATCATCACGATTAATAAAGTAACATGCGAAAATGCTCAAACCCTATCCATGTGTAAATATTTATTACAACTGCTATTTAAACATTTCAGAATTATGATTTATTATTTTGATTTCCCGCCAACGCGACCACAAAAATCCACCAACGTATTATTTCCATATATCTGCTCACCAGATGTTTCCGCCGTCGAAAGTGCTAAAAACCCGAAATCCCAATGCAATAACACAGAGGGTGGTAATTTGACGCAATAAACCTAGCTAATTGGTGCTAGACTACCCAACTGGCTTGTGTTGGTGTGTGTACTTTACAAACACACAACCGCCGCGAATTTATTGTCGCGTAAATAATATTTTTGACATCTTGGTTAGATCTAGCACTTGCACATATATACTGAACATGTACTAGCTTTTTGCAGTATGTATCGTATGGTAGGTATACATTGAAATTACACGCAAATGGATGAGTGTGTTTTGACAGTGGGTCTGTATTTAATATCATGGCAGTTTAAATACTTATGAATATCGCATCATCATATAATTGCCATGTCCGTATTTCTTCAATATGGCTAAAAGAAATTCACAGGGGAAACGAAGACATGCGTTTCTTAATAAATATGTATAATTGCATGCAGATACAACCAGTGATAATTAGAAAAAATCAAAATCTGGGAATAATTGATTAATAGCCTGATACATCAAGAATGTCCCATTGACTTTGCAACTTCCCAGATCTTGTGGTACACAAGAAACATACATCCGAGATCACACAAATTGCTAGGATATTAATCTGTCAAATCAATCGGTCCAGGACAAGATCCGATCAAAGACAGACAATTAGCTGTGTAGCCTACTTAAGCGGATCGGGATTTCGCGCCAAAAGAAACTGCGGCCACGTCTGGATACTGCTATAGACTGTGTCCCGTTGGATGACCCGAGAGTTTGTTTATCCTTGGACGCTTGTTTGTTTACATTTGGCGCTGATCGGGAATGAATTGTGTTTATTATGTCTGAGTTTGTTATGATCATTCCTCCAAGACACCGATTGTATTCCAAACAAACACAGACTGTGACCTGCACTTCATCTATTTTACTCCAAGCAAATTTTCTCAGGTTAAATGATCCCTATAATTGCACATTGAAACCAAAGTCATTAGATATTCACAGAATTAAACGCAAAATTGATAATCTATTGATATAGCTCGAAAAATAACTGCAAGTAGTTTTAAAACAAGCATCCTTTCAGAAACAGTTAAATTTCTCAGGCTCTGTAACAAGTTGTCCCATTCTTCTAGAAAGGTCAAATTTGTTTGGAGAGATTGTTAACCATCAGTAAAATTTAATGACCGGGAAAAAGTGACACTTCATGTAAACTCCGGTAATTTTATGGTGTTCCACATCTGGGAAAACAACCTGTTTACAGCCCTGTGGTCTACCATGAACAAGGGGACTTCTTCGTTGGTTTATTGCCTGAGGTGTCGATATTTCAGGATGGGTGGCATACTTTTTCATGTTGTATTTATCGCGATGTTTGGTGGAGATCAAAGGAACTTTCAGAAGGTTAATCACAAAAGGCAATCTGGATTACTGCTGTTGACAACATTAATATACATTTCAAACCTTATCGGGACCTGTAGACTCATGAGACTTTCAACTCAATTTTAACCGTTATATTTTTGTTAAAAAGAGACAGCTTGTATTAATAAGTATACTGTGTCAATATTTTGTAAATAATATTTATAATAAAACACATTTATTTGCTTTAGGATTTCTTCACTGTTAATTCGGCTTGATGATGTCAGTTCAATCTGTGAAATTAAAAAATAGGCCCACAACTATGATGGCTTCAGGTATGGTTATATACACTTGATGTATTCCGTTTGCTCGGTTCTGTTTCTCGAAATCACAAGCGGATAATTATCAAGTTTGAAACCATGTGTGAACCATACCATTGAAAGTATATGCAATATCATACGTTTAAAAAGACCTCATACGGTCCGGGTGAGGCGTCCCATATGGCTAGATAAATAGCAGGGGAACACAGCTGTCTTCCATACAGCCCAGCCCAAACGTCAATTAAAAGACAATGATGATTTTCGACCTTGAATCCCGAACAAATCTGTTTTCTAAGAAAAAAGGAGAAAGATTAGAGAATGGAGCACACGCTGGGATTCCCCAGTGGGGGAAATCCCATCCATCAAACTGCGGGACAG
Source organism: Terebella lapidaria (assembly GCA_949152475.1). Classification (NCBI taxonomy): domain Eukaryota; kingdom Metazoa; phylum Annelida; class Polychaeta; order Terebellida; family Terebellidae; genus Terebella; species Terebella lapidaria. The sequence continues at coordinate 26,458,331 of OX424566.1, read as the reverse complement.
TCGGTCACACCTACTTTTGGCGAAGAAGGCAACATAATTGATAATTTATGCATCATTTGACTTATTTATAGGAGTATTGGTTCAAACATAATTTAGAAATATAATACTAAACTCGTGTTTCGTGGAAATCAATTATTTCCTAGCTAATTGGGTATAAATGCTGTATCAGCAAGACACAATCAAAATGTCGAATGCATTTTTGGAAAAATTATATATGCCCATGTTCCAAGTAGTATCATGAACAGGTTCCAAATGATATCGGCTCCCATTTCATTTCATGAATTTTGTTTCGAAAATGATGTGTTAAAACAAACAAAACACTTTTTAAGGTGTCAATTCTACTTGTGCTCACTTTCCATTCATGTTATGATCTTAGCATGCAGCCTATTTCACTTGGATCGCCTTGCGAAATTTGAACCGTCTACATTTTACACGCTTCTATGCTATTCTAGCTGTTTGCCCTGTCGTGACATCTGCCAAAACAAAGATGACCTTTCAAGATATATTATGACATGCTGACCTTTTCTCGGACATGAAGCTGTATGGATCTACATGTGTCAGTGACTGTCAAAGATCCATATCTGGTGAGATACATTTACACGGATAAATACCTAAGTGTGTCATAGAGTGAACACTTGATAACTTGATATTGACCGCCCGTGTTGATGTGGGTGGAGAGTGAAAACATGTGATCTTTGGTCATAATCCATGGGAAGATTTATATCATAAGCATGGGGGCATATAGAATAAAATTGATCGAGGTGGTATCAGGCCTAGTTGGGGGGAGGGGTGGGGGGAATTTCGTGCCCTGAGGCGGACATCTGTAAATTCGCTTAATTCCAGACTGTCTGGATAGCGCAATATAGCCTAGCCTGTGAATGCCAGGGTTATTATTGTGGCGATTTTGCCCTAAGCACGCGGCAGGTGATTGTAAACATAAAAGCCATTGATGTGGCCTTTCTGTACTTGGCCTTGTTTTGACATGCTCCGTTCGAGCGTGCGTTGCCACGGCGACGTATTGTAATTTACGCTCCAGTAAACTATAACAATGGATCGATTTAACCTCGCGTGCGCCCTGCAGTTTCTGGTGTATTATATATACACTGGAAGCGACTCGTTCGAGGAGATTGTCCAAGATCGAGACTAGGACGCACACGAGGCTCGCCATGAGCTTTGTGTTCCCTGGGTCTGAGTAGTGGGCTCCTAGAGCCCTGGGGACGATTTCCGTGGGGAGGCCCGGGCTGGGAGAGACGAGTTGCTGACTCGGGGGCCTTCGGCCCTGTGGATCGCCAGCTCTCTCCCTTCCCGGGACATGTGACAGAGGCTCTGGCCAGCATGTCGGACTGTACGGGGTTCCGTCCCCGAGGCAGACCGCGGCTCGCCAGGCCCCGCCAGTTAACACCGTAGGGATGAACTAGTTTCTGAACGGTGTCCGTAGGCCTGGGAGTGTCGGGTGGGCTGTTACCTGGTTACCGTTAATGATGAAGTAGTTACCGTGTCCGCCGCGACCTCCGGTGAGCGGCCCTGCCGCGAGGATCCGGAATAGCGGATGCGCGTCCGCAAGGACTCGGATGAGAGAGGACTATCCTCGAGGATCCCGAAGAGCGGACGGTAGTCAATAACTTTACATTGGTGCCGTGACCAGGATCAGTCCGACAGTGTTCCATCGCAGCCTACCGTCACAGTGTTGTAGCCTCCTTAGTCCCTGGGGATCGCCCGCTCCTCAAGGACGTCTCAAAGAATGACCAAAGCGAAAGATAAGGCCAAAAATAAGGCCGATGAACCCAAGGGGAGGGATGAGGGTGGAAATGTCGCGGACCACACCCGGTCGCGCGACAGCCACCGTGAGACGTCTCCGGACGACTCCGGCGGCCGGAAGGAACGCGCGGAAACCTCCGTGGACAAGACCCCGTCCGCGGAGACGACTCCGGCGTCCCTGGCTCCGTCTTCGGACGTAGAGTCGGGCCCCGCGGGGCCGCAGCAGGAGTTGCCGTCAAGGCCGGACCTTGACGTGTTAGGCGCGGTGGGTGGAGCTGGCAACGGCTCTACGCCGCGCCCGCCCGTGCCCAGAACAGATCCGTGGCAAATGGCACCCTTCCCTAAGACGCCTTCGAGCGTCCGGAATCGAGCGCCAATGCATGCGGGTCCTTCTGGACGAGCGGACCAGTCATACCAGATGCCGCACCCGGCCGGGTGGACTCCCTCGCGAGCCTCCGGCATGGGTTCTGGTCGGTCCGCACCGGGCAGTGTGGTGGATCAGCTCACCGACGCACTTGGCGAGCTGGCCCCCCTCGGGCGCTATGATCGCGCCCGGTCGCCCCATCAGGGACGATCAGACCGGCGGAACCGCTCCCCTTCTCCGCTGTCACAAGGCAACTCGGGGCCTTTGACGGAGAGGGAGAGGTGGCTGATATCCGAGGCGCTTGTACTGTTCAAGCGGAATCAGCTGCATTCGAGCGTTGACCCGTCGGTCACCCTAAGTCCGGGGATGTCTGGGCCAGTAGCCCCTCCCCAAGTCCTGCCGAGTCCGCAGGCGCCAGTGGCCCCCGCAATGGGACCCGCGTCTGCCCCGCGGCTCGGAGGCACCACGTTGGCGACCGCGTCGACCGTTCCGACGGTTGGAGCGCAAGCCGCGTGGTCGACTTACCCTGGCACGTACAGTGTGTCGGACGGGCAGTGGCAACAGGCGGCTTCGGCCCCAAGCTTTGCCGCCCCTTCTGGAGCCTACCCAGTAGGTTCGATGGGAGCCCCGCCCGCACCTAGCCAGAGTGGGTTTTCAGCGGGAATGATCCCGGCGGCAAACGTGAGCTTCCCTGCTCCTATGTCCGCGGCGTCGATGTTTGCTCCGGCAGACTCCGCCGCAGGCGCGGGAAGCGCGCGGAACTTGCCGCAGTACACGGACGACCCCGGAGCCGGGACCGCACGTCGGGCGCGTAGCAAACGCGATGACGGGCCCGACCACTCTTCGTGGCGGAAACGGTTCAACGGGGATAACGCCGACTTGGAGGACTACTTGCTCCAGGTATGGCGTACCGCCGTGTACGAAGGATGGTCCCAGCCTGAAGCTGGACACGTCCTCGCGGGGAGCCTGGAAGGGAAAGCTCTCCGCGTGATGCCGTGTCTGCCGGTAGGAACAGTGACGTTCGGCGAGGTGGCTCGTCAACTTCGCCTGCTGTTCCCGCCGACGACCAATCGGCGGCAGTCTGAACGAGAGTTCAAGGCGCGTATCCGCCAGCCGACTGAGTCCGTGACAGACTATGCGTACAGCTTACGCATACTCGGCCGGAGAGCTTTTCCGGACATGGACTCCAGACGGTTTGAGACGATGCTGATCGATGAGTTCATCGATGGCCAGCCTTACCACCTAGCGTACGGGCTGGCCACCCATGAAAAGCGATCGATGGAGGAGGCGATAGACTCCGCGCTTGCGCTTGAGATGGCTGTCCGTCCTAGACAGTTGCCTCCAGCCTCGGCTCCGGCCTCGGCTGTACCCGCGCAGGTGGCGACTCCTCCTCCGGTCAAGGCATCGCAGGTAACCCCGTGGCAGGACCCGGTCGTCCGGGAACCCGCCAGGGAACCTACCCAGCAGTGGGTTAGTGCGCCGGCACCCTCTACAGGGGCGCCCGCACATGCGGCACCGGTCGCCGCGCCGCGCTCGCCTTCGGACGAGTGCGACATAGAGGAATACGACCTCGGCGCCGCGCAGATGATTGCGCACTGCGCCGGGCTCGAAGCTCCGCGGCTCGGAGGCACCACGTTGGCGACCGCGTCGACCGTTCCGACGGTTGGAGCGCAAGCCGCGTGGTCGACTTACCCTGGCACGTACAGTGTGTCGGACGGGCAGTGGCAACAGGCGGCTTCGGCCCCAAGCTTTGCCGCCCCTTCTGGAGCCTACCCAGTAGGTTCGATGGGAGCCCCGCCCGCACCTAGCCAGAGTGGGTTTTCAGCGGGAATGATCCCGGCGGCAAACGTGAGCTTCCCTGCTCCTATGTCCGCGGCGTCGATGTTTGCTCCGGCAGACTCCGCCGCAGGCGCGGGAAGCGCGCGGAACTTGCCGCAGTACACGGACGACCCCGGAGCCGGGACCGCACGTCGGGCGCGTAGCAAACGCGATGACGGGCCCGACCACTCTTCGTGGCGGAAACGGTTCAACGGGGATAACGCCGACTTGGAGGACTACTTGCTCCAGGTATGGCGTACCGCCGTGTACGAAGGATGGTCCCAGCCTGAAGCTGGACACGTCCTCGCGGGGAGCCTGGAAGGGAAAGCTCTCCGCGTGATGCCGTGTCTGCCGGTAGGAACAGTGACGTTCGGCGAGGTGGCTCGTCAACTTCGCCTGCTGTTCCCGCCGACGACCAATCGGCGGCAGTCTGAACGAGAGTTCAAGGCGCGTATCCGCCAGCCGACTGAGTCCGTGACAGACTATGCGTACAGCTTACGCATACTCGGCCGGAGAGCTTTTCCGGACATGGACTCCAGACGGTTTGAGACGATGCTGATCGATCAGTTCATCGATGGCCAGCCTTACCACCTAGCGTACGGGCTGGCCACCCATGAAAAGCGATCGATGGAGGAGGCGATAGACTCCGCGCTTGCGCTTGAGATGGCTGTCCGTCCTAGACAGTTGCCTCCAGCCTCGGCTCCGGCCTCGGCTGTACCCGCGCAGGTGGCGACTCCTCCTCCGGTCAAGGCATCGCAGGTAACCCCGTGGCAGGACCCGGTCGTCCGGGAACCCGCCAGGGAACCTACCCAGCAGTGGGTTAGTGCGCCGGCACCCTCTACAGGGGCGCCCGCACATGCGGCACCGGTCGCCGCGCCGCGCTCGCCTTCGGACGAGTGCGACATAGAGGAATACGACCTCGGCGCCGCGCAGATGATTGCGCACTGCGCCGGGCTCGAAGCTCCGGGAGCCGCAGAATGTTGCGCGTTCACCTCCGGACCAGCTCAGAACCGTCCCTGCTACTTCTGCGGAAAGCAGGGACACTTTTGGCTGAAGTGTCCGGAGTTGTTGGAACGCCTGCGGTCACGCGGATACCAGGGAGCTCTCCCTGGCCCGCAACGGAGGAATTCCTTCCGGTCTGGTCCTCCGGGACAGCAGAATCGGAACCCGCGGCAGGGAAACTAGATCCGGACGTGGTGGCGACCAACACTGCGTCCGGGGATAGTTGTTCGGTGGCAAACGATGCCGCCCCACCCGCTGATGAGCAGGACGGACCCCAAGTAGATATGACTTCTCCGGAAGTAGTCCTTGGAGACCAGTCTAGCTCCTCCGCGGCTGAGGCGGATGGCGAGGACTCCGTAGATGAGCCCAGCGCGTGCGAAAGGTATCGCCCGACCTGCGCGCTGGTGAGGGACCCCTGCTGGTACCTGCCCCTGTCCTTCGGACGGGAGCCGGTCCGGTTCCTCATAGACTCAGGCTCGGAGGTGACCCTCGTGGCCGCCGGAACGTTTAGGAAGGAGCCCGCACTCCGCAACCTCGAGTTGCGAGATCCCGGACCGTACAAGCTCTACGGAGCGGGAGACAACCGCATCCGTATCCATGGCATCATCGATCTGCCTATTACCCTTGGGGACAAGGTGTATCTGACAGAGGCGATCGTGGCGGATATCGGAGCGGCCGGGATAATTGGGATGAATTTCCTACGGGTCCACCGGGTGATTGCCAACTTTAGCGCTGGCGAGTTCCGGATGGGAGAGGACACGCACTTCCTCTTCCGCTCGGGCCCGATGCATTCATTCCAGATGCGGACATCGCGCACTGTAGTAGTGCCGCCGATGAGTGAGATGATCATCGAGACGAGGCCGCGGCGTCCCCGCATGCCCCTCGATGGTCTTCCGTGTATAGTGCAACCCGTGAGCAGTTTCGCCGCAGGAACTGGGCTCGTGCTGGGTGGGGCCCTGGTCATGTCCAACCCCCGCGCGATGCCCATCCTTGTGGTGAATCCTACGGATGCTCCGATTGTACTGAAGCGCGGATGCATAGCAGCTACTGCTATTCCCGCGGCTTCGAGTCGTGTCATCCCCGACGATCCAGTCTGCCGCGCTGCGTGCGCGGCGGCGGCCGCCGGAGATGACCCGTTCACCCTGCCGGACCATTTGGAATCTCGGGTTCCGAAGGACCGGTTGGATGAAGAGCAGCGCCAAGCACTCCGCAGACTGCTGCGGCAGTATGCGGATGTGTTCATGGGTCCTGATGGTGCGGTTGGCAAGACTGACGTCGCCAAGCACCGCATCGACCTCGTGGACGAGCGTCCTCTCAAGCAGCGTCTTCGTCGGGCAGCAATAGTGCACCAAGAGGTCATAGACCAGGAGGTGCAAAAGATGCTCGACTTGGACATCATCGAACCCAGTGACAGCCCTTGGGCCAGTCCGGTGGTTATGGTGAAGAAGAAGGACGGCTCGTGGAGGTTCTGCGTGGACTATCGGAAACTCAACGATGCCACGCGGAAGGACTCATATCCTCTCCCGCACATTGAGGATACCTTCAATGCCCTGGCCGGGTCGCACTATTTCTGTGCTCTGGATCTGGCCTCCGGGTATTGGCAGGTGGAGATGGAGGAGAGTGATCGGGCGAAGACTGCCTTCGTTACCAAGAACGGGCTCTACCAATTCAAGGTAATGCCGTTCGGGCTCTGTAACACACCAGCGACGTTCGAGCGCCTCATGGAGATGGTACTCAAAGGGTTCCTCTGGAAGCGATGTATGGTCTACATCGACGATGTCGTCGTGTATGGCCGGTCGTTCGAGGAAACCCTCACCAACCTCCAGATGGTGCTCCATCGCATCCGCGGAGCAGGGCTTAAATTGAAGCCAAGTAAGTGCGAGCTATTCGCGCAGGAAATCCTGTACTTGGGCTTCATGGTAACGGGCACCGGAGTGAGACCAGACCCCGCAAAGGTGGCGGCCGTGCAGAAATGGCCTCCGCCATGTAACGTGGCGGACGTGAGGTCCTTTTTGGGCTTCGCGAGCTACCACCGCAGGTTTATTCGCGGCTTTGCGGAGATCGCGCATCCCCTTACTATCCTCACGGAAAAGGGCGCCGATTTTGTTTGGTCCGCCGAGCAGGCTGACGCCTTCTCGGGACTCCGGCAGGCCTTGGTAGTGGCCCCGGTGCTGCGGCACCCTCGTCCGGACTGCGAGTTCATCCTGGACACTGACGCGAGTAACTTCGCACTCGGCGGTGTCCTCTCGCAGATCGTGGACGGGCAAGAGCGGGTAGTAGCTTATGCGAGTGTGGCCTTGAGCCGCTCTCAAATGAACTACTGTACCACTCATCGCGAGTTGCTCGCGGTGGTTACGATGACCAAGCGTTTCCGGCACTATTTGTTGGGACGCCATTTCCGCTTGCGGACTGATCATAGTTCGCTGAGATGGCTCCTCAACTATAGTGAGGCCGATGGCTTGGTGGCGCGGTGGCTAGTCAAACTCCAAGAGTATGACATGCAGATAGAGCATCGCGCTGGTAAGTTGCACGGCAACGCGGACGGCCTGTCCCGTTGTCATAAGTGCAAGAATCCGGGTTGTGCAGGGATGGCACCATTCCAGCAAGCCGCGGATTCGTCCTCAGACTCGGAATTGGACGTTCCGGGGAGACCGCAGGCCGCCGCCCCCTCTAACAACACGGCGGCCGGAGCGTCTAGGGCTCATCTCCGCGCGCGGACCCGCCGATATCGGCGAGGGCGTCCCGCATATGAAGCGGAGGTGCGGCTCAGCTCCAGCGAGTCTTCCTCGAGTCCGGCGGTGTACTCCTCGTGGGTACCCTCGTCCTCTGGAGAGTCTGAGTATGAGCGGTCCTTGCCCCCTGTGGTGATGGCCGCTGCGGCGCAGCCGGACGCGACGGATGAGGAGCCTAATTACTTGGGTGGCTACTCTCCGGCGCAGATAGCTGCGGCGCAGAGAGCTGACAGAGCTCTGGCACCGGTAATCACAGCCCTTGAGGCCGGCCAGAAGCCCTCGAAGGATGAGCGAAAGACCTACAGGGAGGAGACCTTGTCTCTAGTATCTCAGTGGGAACGACTCTCCTTGAGGGATGGCCTCTTATACCGGCGCTATGAGCCACCGACCCCACTGCCTCCAATATGGCAGTTGGTGCTTCCGGCGGAGCTGCGGAAAGAAGTACTCCACCAGTTGCATGACCTCCGGGTGACCGGTCACTTGGGAATCCGGAGGACCGTCCATAGGCTACAACAGCGCTTTCATTGGCCTGGTAGCGGCTTGGACGTGCAACGGTGGTGCGCAGCCTGCCCTCGGTGTCAAGCTCGCAAAGGAGTCCCGACTCCTGGCCGCCACCCCTTAACCACGGTTAAGGCGGGCGCGCCGTTTGATCGGATAGCTTTGGATATACTGGATACCCACCGGGTCACCCCGCGCGGTTTCCGGTACATCCTGGTGATATCCGACTATTTTACCAAGTATACCGACGCCTACCCACTGCGCCGCCAGACTGCGGACGAGGTAGCTCGGTTATTGGTGAATAGATGGGTAGTGTACCATGGGGTACCTAAACAGGTACATTCGGATGAGGGCACGCAATTTGAGAGCAACCTGTTCCGGAACCTAGCACAGATGCTAGGGAGTACCAAGGTGCGGACCACCCCCTACAGGCCCCAGTCTGATGGCCAGGTCGAACGCTTTAATCGATCGGTCCTCAACATGCTGGCGGCCTTTGTGAATGATCGTGCGAATGATTGGGATGACCACCTCCCGTATGTCTTAATGGCGTACAGGTCGTCGGTCCACTCTTCGACCGGAGTTACTCCGCACGCGATGTTGTACGGCCGGGAGCTAAATTTGCCCGTGGATATTATGTATCCAACTGCGGCAGAGACCGGCGCAGTACCCCAGTGCGGTCCGGAGTACGTGGAGTGGATTCGCCGCGCCCTGGCGAACGCCCATGATTTCGCGCGCGCGCGCCTGGACAAGTCTGCCCTCCGGCAGAAGCGAGGCTATGACGCCCATGCTAAGGGTAGACCAGCTTTTGCGGAAGGCGACAAGGTGCGCTACTATTATCCGCCGCTTAAGCAAGGCAATAAATTTGCTAAGCCGTGGATAGGCCCGTTTACCGTACTGAAACAGGTGACAGATGTGGACTACCGGATCCGGAGGGATTCCGATCCGGACAGGGTTCTGGTTGTCCATATCGATAATCTGAAGAAGTACGAGGGCCCGCTTGTCATGGATCCGCTAATTCAAGATGTGGAACCGGATGATGCTCCCGTATGGGATCCGTCCGGTCAGCATCCGCGGACTCCGGACGAGCGTGTGCGCCGTATGGTGGGCCTCCCGGACCTCTCTGACCCGTCAGATGATGGACTGGGTGGCTATCAGCCAGATGACGGCGATCCGCAGGTACCCCCACTCCCTCCAGTACCTGCGGATGACGGGCGGCCACGCCGGAAACCAGGTGCGCCAGCCCGGTATGGGTGGGAATAACCTTCCGCCCATGCGGATGCGTCTGCGGTACCCGTCTGTCATACTATGGATGGGTTTTAGGTCGTTCCGTGAGAGTCCGCACGACTTACCTCCGCGGGTGGCTACTTTGTGGCCATCTTCGGAGTTGAGGTCCGCGGAGACTTTCATGTCGTAACGCCGCCGCTCCGCATCCGCCCTCCTGTAGTTTCTAGCGCCAGGGACGTGCGGATGGCCTGTCCGCACCTTGTGGACGGCTGTCCGGCGTAATCCGTACAACGGTTACGCTGGCCGGACGAATTTACTGATTCGGCCGGACGCCCCTGGTCCCGGGACAACCTCTTATATGGCCAGACTGAGGTTGGGATTTACGTCCGCTACGGGAGAAGCGTCTTCCCACGGATTTGGGGAACTGGCTCTGGACGCGGGGATAGTGTCCGCAGATGAGGACTGATGTCCGCGGTTCGTCCGCGTGACTCGTCCGGCGTCCGCGGCACTTTAAGATGACGCACTCCGGTGTAGTTATCCCCCGTGAGCCATTACTATAATTACGGTTATAGTAATTAAGGTTTCTTACGGCAGGAAACCGACTATCCATTATGATAATGGAGCGGTTGTTAAGTCCGCGCGTGCGGACCAGCCGCGGCAGCGGGTCACGCTCGTTCTCGTCCGGATCGTACCTTACAATATGCGGTCCGGCCGGAATGACCGGGACCCCGGCCTCCTTCTAAGAAGGGGGTCGTATATTACATGCGCAACACTTGTGGTGGCTTCTAATTCCAATTTCATCTTCATTGGATAAGGGCAATACGCCGTACAATGGTAGACGTCCGGCCTGGACTCCGTCCGCGGGCAGCCCCGGACGTCCGCCGGCTATTGCTTTCACCATCTTTGGGCGCCTCTAGATTGGGCGCCGGTATGAAGGGTTCGCCCCCTAACCAGTGCGGTTATGGACCATGCCGGCTCCGCGTCTAAATCTATTGGCTCCGCGCTCCGGTAGTCGTTTGAGGAGGCTCTGGGCTGGACCGGGCACCGCTCCGCGGCCGGGCAGTACGTCGGGGATGCTAGTGGGCGCTTTGCAAACGCCCATAGGGCGCCCGATTGTCTGTCCGGACGTCATGGGTATGTCCGATCGTCCTGTAAGCGTGCCAGCGGCTATGGGGAGTGATTTTGTTTATTTTCCATCTCATTTATTATTTATGGGAGGATTATAAGCCACAAGTGTGTGCGTGTTTCCCGTGGAAATGCTATTCTTACTCATTTATCCCATATATGAGAAAGTTTAGTGATATATCTTTTCCCTGGTGCAATAGAGAGTAAGAAATCGGGAGATTTCTGCTTTCGCAAGAGGGGTGTAGGAGATTGTGTACATTGTATCGAAGGCTGTAAGCCGTGATCTATGAAAAGCATGCAGTACGTCGGGGATGCTAGTGGGCGCTTTGCAAACGCCCATAGGGCGCCCGATTGTCTGTCCGGACGTCATGGGTATGTCCGATCGCCCTGTAAGCGTGCCAGCGGCTATGGGGAGTGATTTTGTTTATTTTCCATCTCATTTATTATTTATGGGAGGATTATAAGCCACAAGTGTGTGCGTGTTTCCCGTGGAAATGCTATTCTTACTCATTTATCCCATATATGAGAAAGTTTAGTGATATATCTTTTCCCTGGTGCAATAGAGAGTAAGAAATCGGGAGATTTCTGCTTTCGCAAGAGGGGTGTAGGAGATTGTGTACATTGTATCGAAGGCTGTAAGCCGTGATCTATGAAAAGCATGCAAGCGGTGGTGGATTTATTTTCATTGCTGCTTGAGCGGTGTTAAATTTTTATTTATCGCTGCTGACAGGGTGACATAATCGTAACACCCACAAGTAGTTTGGCTTTTTGATACATTGTATACAATCTTTAACCTGCGAGGGTGATTAACTTCACGTCATTGATCGCCAGTGCGAAAGCTATTGCTAATGACTGCTGTTAATTACTGTAGTATTTTAGCGGGTTCCCCCGGGATGGCTTGTGTACACAAGCCACCCGTATACATGGCACGAAAGGAGTCACCGGGGGGAGATGCGTGTATGGGAATGCGGGAATGTAAAACGTCCTTTTGTCTGTCGATCGGGTAGATGCAGTGAATAGACGTTTCCACGGGAACGCGTCATACGATGCGTGTGCAGTATAACTGCCAACACTTGATGCCTATAATCGATGTAACTCGACACCTTCTCGTCATTCAAGCGCTCGACACTGGTGGAGACGGATCTGCGGATCTGACTCCCAGTGTTTAGAGTGATTAGAGCGCTTGATGTCAGAGTCAAGTGACGGCTGGGGAGGTGATGAAGGGAGGGAAGAGGGGTCTCTTGAGCGCGGTAATTCGTACTCGAGACCCCAGTCTAGGCCCGAGGAGGATGACCGCGAGGACATCCCTCGGGGAGCCTATGTGGGTTCTGAGGAATCCAGCTCCAGCTCCGGTTCTTACTCAGGAACCGAGTCTGAGAGCGAGGTCGCGGAGGACCGCCCCGCAGAGAGTGACTCGGCCACGGCAGGCGCCGAGCTACTCCTAGATCCGTCCACTTTTTCCCGTATGGAAGAGGTGATGGACTGCGGCGGTGCGGGACTTGCTAGTGTGGACATTGAGTTGCACCCGTCCTCGGAGATGCTTGCGTCTCTGGGCCCGGATGAGAGTACTCGTGCGGAAACCCGTCCGGATGGCCGTAGCCGTCCGGACACCGGTTCCGCCGAGAACTCCTCGGTGTCCGCACCTGCGGAGTCTGGTCCGCACGACCAGAAGGCCCCTGGGACTTGGGCGGAGCAGGTTGACGCGGCTGAGGAAGCCGCATCCCAAGCGCCGCCTCAGGAACAGGAGTCTGGCTCGAAGGAGGCCGAGAACCGAGATGACGGGTTTACATCGCCCGTCTCTAGGCGTACTCGCCGTCGAGCCCGGGAGATTGCTCAAAAGCAGTGGAGAGCCCAGCAAGAGCTGGAAGCCGCTGAGCGTGGGCAATCTGAGGCCGGATCCGACCCGGACCCGGCCTCCTCGCCTCCGAAGAAGAAGAAGAAGAAGCGGCCGCACCGGAAAAAGAAGTCCGGCGGCCCCTCGCCTCAAGCCGGATCGAAGTCCGGAGGACCTAAGCCACTGGCGCCTAAGCCGGGCGGCCAGAAAGGGTCCTCCGCCAAACCCGGAGTCGCCAAGACGCCTAATCCCTCGGGATCTGGTGCGGGCGGCGCCTCCGCGGGATCCGGCCCAGGCGCGGGAGGTTCCTGTAAGCGGGTGCCTATCCAGGCACCGAAAGGAACCTCCTCTTCCTCTTCCTCCGGTACTAAGAAACCTACCGGAGCTGCGGAGGTGGGGTCAAGTCCAGTGGACAGAGGGCGTCCCGTGCCGAAGGAGGGAGATCTTCGTTTAGAACTCCTCCGGAAGCGCGCGGAGCAAGACGGGGTCCACCTGTCTGACGCCGCACTGGAAGCGGGAGCGCGGGCCTTCGTTGCGCAGCAACAGAAGGCCGCGCCCCCACGCGGGAAGAGTGTGCCCCGACAAACCAGGTCGGAGAATCGTTCGGGGGCGGCCAAAAAGAAGAAACGGTCGTCCTCGGAGCAGCCCTCTATCCAGAGGCTGCGGGCCGAAATGGGCCCCGAACTCCCTGGAGTCCGTCAGGGACACATGTTCCTTCCGCGCTATGGCAGGGATCCGCAGGGACGCCGCACCGCGGCGGCCGGCGCGGCGGCCGACACGCCTTTCACACGGCCTCGTCCACTCACGGACGAGGAGCGTGTCGGGTTGCCGCCCGAGACAGAGGCGGGCGTGATATGCCAACTCTGTCCGGAATCCCTGGACGGGTATGAGGACCCGCACCGTGCGCTCAATCGGGATCGTAGGTACCCTACCTACGACCACTTGAGTCGACATATTGCGGGGTACCACTACCCCTGGATGCAAATGTTCGTTTGCAAGAGGTGCTACTCCGGCACCCCTCAGCAACGATATTTCGCCAGTTTAGAGGCCCTAAATGATCACCGCTCGGGTGCACACCGCGGTGAGGGACTTCATATCGTTGGAAATGAAGTGGGGCCTGTATTCAATTATGGATACATACCACCGAGGGTGGCGTCGTTCATGACTACGTCAGGGACGGCGAATCACCGATTCTTTCACTGGGGTCCATGGCGCTTTGCACAGCGCATCATGGACGATGCCTGGAAGGAGTCTGGCGTTGTGTCCGCGGGCTCGAGCTACACCGCTCGCCTGACGGCTACAATGGGCCAGACCCCGGCGGAGTTCCAGGCGGCAGAAGCCGCCCGGACAGCAGCAGAGGCTGTCCGTGAACCGCCGGTGATCCAGGCCGGTGAAGAACGGCACCGGGTGACCATGATCGTGTCGGAGATGCCGCAGATCGCGGCCAAGACACGAGTGGCTACTCCTAAGCCGCGCCCCCAGCCAAAGACTCAGGGGAAGAGCTCGTCCGCCGGAAAGACTCCGGCCGGGACGAAGCCCCTGCAGTCTCTGGGTGCGCTGACTCAGGAGGACTACCCGGGCTTGCTCGAGGTGACGGTACCCGCGGGTCCGTCTGAGGGACGGGTGGTGGCAGACACCTCCGCCTCCTCGAGTACCGCGTCGGCGGTCCCGCCAAGGACTCCACGCGTGACTCCCTCGGTTGCGAGCAGTAGCGGACGTGCGGTACCTCTCACGAGGTCGGCGTCCGCGTCCTCGTTGGTAGTTGAGGGGACGTCCGCAGGGTGGCAAAGTACCGCCTCCCTGGACTTGGACCCCCTCGACGCCACGGCGGACGTACACCGGAGGCTCGGTCCCACGACCGCCAGCGTCTACGAGACTTTCCGCGAGTCTGTAGGCCAGGCGGTCGGCCATCGTCGCGATGGTATGGACCGGATCCCCGGTGATCCGGCGTTGGTGAACCTGCCGGTGCCTCGAGCCATTCGTGACTTGGGGTCCGCAGGTGTAGCCGCGTTGGTCCGCGCTCGGGAGGAGCACCCCTGGGATCACCCCCAGCGTGGTCGACTCACCCGAGCGGCGGAGTACCTTGTGGCGGAGATGGACAGCTCTCTGGATCGGTTCAGCCGGTGCCGCGCCGAGGCCTCCCGTGTCGCATGCGATCTCGCATACGACCAGGGCCTCATGGAAGGCACCCGGCGGAGCCTAGAGAGCTACCGGACTTTGTCGGCCGTCATTGAGCGGCGCGCGTTCGACCAGGGTCGGACCGCCGCTCTTGCCGAGCAGTCCGGGGCGTCCGCCCCCGCCCCAGAGGTGGCCGCACGGATGGAGCACCTGGAGGCTGAGAATGAGCAGCTACGGCGTCGTCTTGACGAAGCCGAGGCCGCTCGGACTCGCCTAATCCAGGGCGTCGATGACCCCGAGTCGTCCGCCCTGAACCAGGCGGCTCTCCGGCGCGCGGATGCCGCTTTGGAGCTGGCCATCTACCCATACCTAGTCCAGGTGTGGGGAGAACGGACGGCCGGTCCACAGCGCACCCGCGATACGGTGGAGATGTTCCGCGCCATAGCAGATCTCGGCGCGACATCTCTACCGGCCTCCGTTGTGATGGCTCCGTCAGGACCCGGATTGCAGGGCTCACCACAAAAGCCCGTGCAAGCTCCACCGGGCCTGCCTCATCCGCCCGTGCAGCCGGCTTTCACTATGCCGGCTCCGCTGCGTCCGCGGCGTAGGGACCCGTCACCGCCGCCAGACCCCAAGACAGGCGGCACGGATGAGGAGCCGATGACAACGGAGGAAGGCTAGGGTGCTAGCCTCGTCGCTGCACGTGTGCGGCGGCGTGCCGGAGTCGCTCCCGCGGCTCCGCCCTGCCTCAGACCCGTTCTGCGGATCTGAGGAGCCGGCCGGCAGGGCGGTCGGCAACATTTTAGAGGTACTATCACTTTTGATCACTCGGTGTGTCGTTTTACAAAATTTCTAAATTTAAAGTCTAACCTTAAAGATATTCCAAAGACTCGACACACCGTCCTTTTATAATGGATGACCTTTCAAGGTCATCACACGGTTTTGGACCACCTCGGTCAAAATTTTAGCTTGTTCATGAGGATTTATTCAAAATTGCAAAGCGCGTTATAGTTTACTCCATAAGTCCGGGGGTAGTTCCCCATTCTTCCAAAAGGGACTCTTAAAGTCCTAGTGTTTGCGCCGTGACTTCCGGGCGTTGCCATCGTGCCTTCTTCCGGCCCCCGCCATGCGAAGCCTTCGTCGGGTTTCGAGCATTTTGGGCGCGGGCGGAACATGTTGGGGACCAACATTGTAAGAAGGGGGTAATGTGGCGATTTTGCCCTAAGCACGCGGCAGGTGATTGTAAACATAAAAGCCATTGATGTGGCCTTTCTGTACTTGGCCTTGTTTTGACATGCTCCGTTCGAGCGTGCATTGCCACGGCGACGTATTGTAATTTACGCTCCAGTAAACTATAACAATGGATCGATTTAACCTCGCGTGCGCCCTGCAGTTTCTGGTGTATTATATATACACTGGAAGCGACTCGTTCGAGGAGATTGTCCAAGATCGAGACTAGGACGCACACGAGGCTCGCCATGAGCTTTGTGTTCCCTGGGTCTGAGTAGTGGGCTCCTAGAGCCCTGGGGACGATTTCCGTGGGGAGGCCCGGGCTGGGAGAGACGAGTTGCTGACTCGGGGGCCTTCGGCCCTGTGGATCGCCAGCTCTCTCCCTTCCCGGGACATGTGACAGAGGCTCTGGCCAGCATGTCGGACTGTACGGGGTTCCGTCCCCGAGGCAGACCGCAGCTCGCCAGGCCCCGCCAGTTAACACCGTAGGGATGAACTAGTTTCTGAACGGTGTCCGTAGGCCTGGGAGTGTCGGGTGGGCTGTAAGACTCCGGCCGGGACGAAGCCCCTGCAGTCTCCGGGTGCGCTGACTCAGGAGGACTACCCGGGCTTGCTCGAGGTGACGGTACCCGCGGGTCCGTCTGAGGGACGGGTGGTGGCAGACACCTCCGCCTCCTCGAGTACCGCGTCGGCGGTCCCGCCAAGGACTCCACGCGTGACTCCCTCGGTTGCGAGCAGTAGCGGACGTGCGGTACCTCTCACGAGGTCGGCGTCCGCGTCCTCGTTGGTAGTTGAGGGGACGTCCGCAGGGTGGCAAAGTACCGCCTCCCTGGACTTGGACCCCCTCGACGCCACGGCGGACGTACACCGGAGGCTCGGTCCCACGACCGCCAGCGTCTACGAGACTTTCCGCGAGTCTGTAGGCCAGGCGGTCGGCCATCGTCGCGATGGTATGGACCGGATCCCCGGTGATCCGGCGTTGGTGAACCTGCCGGTGCCTCGAGCCATTCGTGACTTGGGGTCCGCAGGTGTAGCCGCGTTGGTCCGCGCTCGGGAGGAGCACCCCTGGGATCACCCCCAGCGTGGTCGACTCACCCGAGCGGCGGAGTACCTTGTGGCGGAGATGGACAGCTCTCTGGATCGGTTCAGCCGGTGCCGCGCCGAGGCCTCCCGTGTCGCATGCGATCTCGCATACGACCAGGGCCTCATGGAAGGCACCCGGCGGAGCCTAGAGAGCTACCGGACTTTGTCGGCCGTCATTGAGCGGCGCGCGTTCGACCAGGGTCGGACCGCCGCTCTTGCCGAGCAGTCCGGGGCGTCCGCCCCCGCCCCAGAGGTGGCCGCACGGATGGAGCACCTGGAGGCTGAGAATGAGCAGCTACGGCGTCGTCTTGACGAAGCCGAGGCCGCTCGGACTCGCCTAATCCAGGGCGTCGATGACCCCGAGTCGTCCGCCCTGAACCAGGCGGCTCTCCGGCGCGCGGATGCCGCTTTGGAGCTGGCCATCTACCCATACCTAGTCCAGGTGTGGGGAGAACGGACGGCCGGTCCACAGCGCACCCGCGATACGGTGGAGATGTTCCGCGCCATAGCAGATCTCGGCGCGACATCTCTACCGGCCTCCGTTGTGATGGCTCCGTCAGGACCCGGATTGCAGGGCTCACCACAAAAGCCCGTGCAAGCTCCACCGGGCCTGCCTCATCCGCCCGTGCAGCCGGCTTTCACTATGCCGGCTCCGCTGCGTCCGCGGCGTAGGGACCCGTCACCGCCGCCAGACCCCAAGACAGGCGGCACGGATGAGGAGCCGATGACAACGGAGGAAGGCTAGGGTGCTAGCCTCGTCGCTGCACGTGTGCGGCGGCGTGCCGGAGTCGCTCCCGCGGCTCCGCCCTGCCTCAGACCCGTTCTGCGGATCTGAGGAGCCGGCCGGCAGGGCGGTCGGCAACATTTTAGAGGTACTATCACTTTTGATCACTCGGTGTGTCGTTTTACAAAATTTCTAAATTTAAAGTCTAACCTTAAAGATATTCCAAAGACTCGACACACCGTCCTTTTATAATGGATGACCTTTCAAGGTCATCACACGGTTTTGGACCACCTCGGTCAAAATTTTAGCTTGTTCATGAGGATTTATTCAAAATTGCAAAGCGCGTTATAGTTTACTCCATAAGTCCGGGGGTAGTTCCCCATTCTTCCAAAAGGGACTCTTAAAGTCCTAGTGTTTGCGCCGTGACTTCCGGGCGTTGCCATCGTGCCTTCTTCCGGCCCCCGCCATGCGAAGCCTTCGTCGGGTTTCGAGCATTTTGGGCGCGGGCGGAACATGTTGGGGACCAACATTGTAAGAAGGGGGTAATGTGGCGATTTTGCCCTAAGCACGCAGCAGGTGATTGTAAACATAAAAGCCATTGATGTGGCCTTTCTGTACTTGGCCTTGTTTTGACATGCTCCGTTCGAGCGTGCATTGCCACGGCGACGTATTGTAATTTACGCTCCAGTAAACTATAACAATGGATCGATTTAACCTCGCGTGCGCCCTGCAGTTTCTGGTGTATTATATATACACTGGAAGCGACTCGTTCGAGGAGATTGTCCAAGATCGAGACTAGGACGCACACGAGGCTCGCCATGAGCTTTGTGTTCCCTGGGTCTGAGTAGTGGGCTCCTAGAGCCCTGGGGACGATTTCCGTGGGGAGGCCCGGGCTGGGAGAGACGAGTTGCTGACTCGGGGGCCTTCGGCCCTGTGGATCGCCAGCTCTCTCCCTTCCCGGGACATGTGACAGAGGCTCTGGCCAGCATGTCGGACTGTACGGGGTTCCGTCCCCGAGGCAGACCGCGGCTCGCCAGGCCCCGCCAGTTAACACCGTAGGGATGAACTAGTTTCTGAACGGTGTCCGTAGGCCTGGGAGTGTCGGGTGGGCTGTTACCTGGTTACCGTTAATGATGAAGTAGTTACCGTGTCCGCCGCGACCTCCGGTGAGCGGCCCTGCCGCGAGGATCCGGAATAGCGGATGCGCGTCCGCAAGGACTCGGATGAGAGAGGACTATCCTCGAGGATCCCGAAGAGCGGACGGTAGTCAATAACTTTACATTATAATTACAATGCGTCTGCATGGACAAATAATTATTAAACTTATTCGCCCTCGGGGCTCAGCTGAAAAACGGTGAGGGGAGTGTCATGAAGGCCGGTTTTGATTCAAGATGAGTGAGCGCCATCGGGCCCTGATTTGGAAAAAGTCGTTGGCTACGGGGGAGGGGTGGGGGGGGGGGGGGGGTTAGGGCTACTATACCGTATACGCCTAGATCATCGAATAGATTTCCTATTTCGAAATAGATCTATTCTAGTAGATTCTATTTTCGAGGTTAACTTTTCCTTAATTGGTAGATGTATGTGTCAGGACACATAAATAGTAGGTTTTTTTTAAAAATGAAGATCGAATAATAACATTTAGGCCTACATTGACTTTGGCCCATGGCTTTCCAGATCGTTGGGTCGCTTTGGAATTTCGTACTAAACTATATATGTTTCCATTGCATATCAAACTGAATTTATATCAAACTGAATTTATATTTGTTTATCAAATTTAAAACTATAATTTCAAGTTTGCATGTTTGTTTCAAGTTTGCATGGCTTTGAATGATGTAGGCCTACGCCAAAAGTCAAAACGCGCATTAGGGGCCTACTGTAATGGTAACGCTGGTATGATAAGCCTACTCATCACGTTCTATCTCCGCTTGTTAATCGGTTACCATGGTATCAGAGTTACTTCATGGTGTGTGTGATATCACGTAGTCTCCACTTGTATCTGTTGTCAAGGTAACGACGCAATAGAATCCACGCAAAGTTCCGTGGTTGGGTCTACCGCCAGTACCTGTGTGTGAAATTCAATTTGGTTTTACAAGATTGCAAAAAATTCTGAGCAATTCAGACCATAGTATTACGCGGAGACATGGAAAGGCACCATAGTCTGCTCACCAATATGAACACATGACATGTGGACACATGCACGATGGTTGTTGACGCCTGCGGATTGAATCACAAGGAAATAAGGTAGGCCTATATGCCTAGGCCTATGGGGAAAGAAGAGGTGCGATCTAGATAAAAGATTTCAAGTTCAACACAAAACCTCAAATTTGTTCATAATAGTCATATTCTCAGATCAATTAGAGATTTGATATTTTCCCATAAAATTAGATCTCTAGTTTATACCTTTTTTTACCAAATAGATTTTCAAATTTCTTCCTAAACTAACTAAATTGGCCATCCACTGTCCACTCTCATGTTTAAGTCTAACTCAAGTCAAAATGAATTTCCGATCAAAGCCAGTTGTTTTTATGTGTGACAGAAAACGCAAAATCCAATGTGTTGGTTTTCACACAGCTACTGGACATCTCTACAGTGAACGCTTTCGAGATATAACAATTGTGTGCCAAGTTTTGTGCCAAACATTTGTACTGATATTTTGGATCACGTTACATATTATAAACTGACCATACTATTCATATGGTCACACCTAGTAGGCCTACTCTAAGCATTTTTTTTTCTGATTAACCTGGTATCGCTAAATAATAAAAATTATTGATGACAGAAAATACTAAATACTCATAGATGTATCCGGTCGCCATAGCAACCTCGCAACGATGAATGAATGAATTTATTCAGAGGGTGAGCCCTCAGGATAACCAACGAAAGTGCACAGACTTATTTCCAGTGGGGTCCTGTTTTGTGTGGTGTATGTACTGCATTGCCAAAATTTCTTTAGCGGTCTGAAGCAGATCAGGGTACATCTATCAGCTTCCTCATCATCACCGCTGAGAATCCTGGTGCACCAAATCGTAATCCTCACCCAGCAATAAGTTTAATGTCCTCTCCGGGCCGGAGGAAAATTCAGGTGTTAAATTCGTCAGTGAGCGAGACCTGGAATCGAACCCGGAACCACTCGTTTGTGAGACGAATGCTATACCACTGAGCAAAGTTACACCACGGAAATTAGTTACCTTACTGATACCTGGCTTACTGGTTGCTATGGGGCTTTAATAGACACTCATGGTATGCAAGATTTTGTTTCAAGTTATCGATGTCTGGAAAGGCTCTGATACTTATTTTACCACTTTATCAAGTTTTGTGGTACCGAACCCAATGTTCAGGACGATTGGGCCCCCAGCAAGCCGGGTTTCTATGGGATATATCGCAAGTTACCTCGGCAACCGACTCAGTTAGTTGAACACTGATTGCTAGTATATATCATGCATGCCAAACCATAGACATAAAAGAGATGGACCAAATGGTACATGCCAAATAAAGCACATATTTTCATCACATATGGTTTTCATCATATATGGTTGGAACTAGAAATTTCATTCAGCTTAATTAACATGTTTTTACCATTGGGACATCATGAATATTTATCATAATAGTTAGATATAGGTAAAAACAGGTTTAGTTGGAATTGTTATCTTAAAGCAAATAAGAAATGCACTCGATTTAATTCTGAATTTTGAAGACACACATGAACCAAATATCCTCTCTCCAAAGCACCGAGCAATTCGGCATTGGAGTAGATGCCAACCTTTTTTTAGTTTGGGAATATAAAAAAATTCATATTGATCGAACGATCCTATACAAGTTATATTATGAGCGAAATCGTTTGAGATGTTGTGTTGAACTTGACTTTAACGTTAGATTTCTTTGGGTAACCAAGAGTGACCTTAAATTCGACCCTCAATGACCTTGAAAGGTCAACACAGCAATTTTGATGATTTTTTTAAATGAAAAATGTTATGGTTTAAATCTAATCATTTTCCCAGTAACCTTTCTCAGCCGTTGGGCTAATTTTTACCTTCATAATGGGAGCTGCCATAAATGTTAACAAAGAACGCTTGAAGAGCATTTTCAATTGGGCGATTTGTGTGGTGACCTTGGATTTGACCTTCAATGACATTAAAAGGTCAAAACGGTCATTCTTCACTCGAAAATTGCCTAATTCTGCATTTTGTTATCTTCCTTGATGTTGCATGTAAGGATGAAGAGCACTACATTGCTCAGAAGGCCCAATATGTAGGCCCGGCCGAAACGCCCATGACACGCTTGTATGCACAGATTGGCTTCTGAGGCCAAAACATTGGTATATAAGTTATGTTTGTATTATAAGCATAAAAATGTCAGATATAGAGCATCTTCCGATAAACTTGAACTTGACCTCATATTACCTCGAAGACTGAATTTCATGGGCCTGTCCAAAATGAGCAAAATGGCCTATACATATAAAATGCCTGCAGACATAGCAGTCATAGCTTATATTTATATTTTGAGCATATAGAAGTCCACCCTGGTGACCTTGAGTGCTTTGATGACCCTGATATGTGTAAATCAGTCTCTGGGGCTACAAATCTTGCCGAAAAAGCTTAGATTCGTATCATAAGTATGTAGGAAGTTTTATATTGCACATCCTTTGGGGAATATGAACTTGACCTATATATGACGCTGTTATAAACAAAAATGGTTGAGCTTATGTACTATATTATGAGCATATAGTAAATCACGTAATGGTGACTCTTGTGGTGAACCTGAACTTGTACTATATTATTAGCATATAGAAAATCATGTAATATTATTATGAGCATGTAGAAAATCATGTAATATTATTATGATCATATAGAAAATCATGTAGTATTATTATGAGCATATAGAGAAATCATGTAATATTATTATGAGCATATAGAAAATCATATAATGGTGACTCTTATGGTAAGCCTGAACTTGCCCCAGACGGCTTTGAAGTTCACTGGTGAATCTCAATGTCATACACCTGCAATGGTAAACTAAAATTGTCTGGTATCTATAGTTCTTGGGCTAATCTTCCTTTGGTCCTATAACCTAATGCCATGGCGTTGCATTCGTGGTCCGTCGTTGTCCATCATCGTCGTCCATATATCTTGAAAGTTTACGATCGAATCTTTCGGATATTTTCAACGAAAATATCTAAATATATTTCAAGACGGATGTATTGTTTATTTTTTTTTATTTTCGCAATTTTTTTTTCAAAATGACAACTGATTTTTTCTCAAAATCTGTTCAGTTCCTTTTTTTTAGCTTACCGGACGAAAGGTCCGATAAGCTATTGTCGTCAGGTGGCGCCCAGCGTCCGTCCGTCAGCGTCGGTGTCGGCGTTTGCGTCGGCGTTGTCAAACGCTGGGAAGGATCTGTTTGATGAATATTCTTGTAATTCATAAAATTTGTTCTGTGGGCCCATATCTCCGGACCATCTTTTTTTTTCGTCGATTGAATCGATTTTTCCAAAATGGCGGCCATTTTGTCGAAAAATGGCCAATTTTGGATTTTCGCGGCCATTTTCTCAAAAACTGTTTGATCGGATTTGAGATTTTTGTTTCAAAAGATCCCCCTGGTATACCTTTGTGCTGTGTATAAGTTTTGTTGCCCTTGAATCGTCGGTCTACGTGTGGGAGCCATTTTGATTTTTTCGACCAGTCCCAGATAGGACTTTCCCATGTTAGATTAGCCTATGCTTCATAATGGGGACAAATTTCTCCTAATATCTCACTTAATATTGGGATCAGACATTACGAATCAATTGTGCACATATAGGAAATTATATATGCCGATTATTCTCGTGACCTTGAATTTGCCCATTATCGACTTCACAGCTTAGGCATCAATTGAGGACATATAGGAAATTATATATGCCGAATATTCTTGTGAACTTGAATTTGACCTTTGACCTCAATAAACTGAAACCGATACAAAAGCAAAGAATATCTTTGACAGTACTAGTCAGTTCCATTCTAGTTCATATCATTGTATATTAGGCCCTAACACGATCGACTTACGTACAGCAAGTTTTAGGCGTGAATGATGTGCAATATTTCTTATGACTTTGCTTTCAGCTTACATTGGGTCCGGTAAGCGCAGAACCCTACGGCTCTATGTTTTCTTATTGATGCATAAACATCTACGAAATCCACTCTTTGATCTTTCAGATAATTACAGATACCGGTAGTAGATACTGGTAGAAATGCTTGGGTGTTGTTGTTCCAAAAAAAAAAAAAATCCAAAACAAACAAACAAAACATATTGTTATGTACAAGATTTCCTGATCAATATTTTACAATAACAAAAAAATCACAGTTATATTTGATTGCAAGAAATGAACATGCATGTAAAAGTATTTTTATGACCTTCAGGATTGGAAACACTGATTTCACCATGGACTCTATCACCGATGGCGGTCTTACTCAAGATCTAGAGTTTGGTAATACCAACTCATTTCAAAATGACACAACTATATTCAACGACAGATTATGATAAAACTCGTCTAAGAAAAGCAGAATGCTCAAGCCATGCAATACTTGTGTCTTGTCACTAACACAGCATTGTTCATGAAGGACAACTTGCCACTACAATAGAATACAGCAAGCGAGAAGTCGACCTGCAATATCGTGAAGATGCTGAGCAGGAATGTGACATGTCAGCTTCCAATAAAATGGTGGCAGAAGCGACTAAAGGATTAGTACCATCCGATCTCCAAGATTCACATTCGCTCATAGACTTCCCAGTGATGAAGAACATGGCATCTCTACTACCATTCAGTGGATTTACCAGCGTGGAGCGTTTGTCCAAAGTTGCGAAACTTAAGGGGGAATTGATCAAAAGTAGGAGCAGTATGCGACGTCTGGCTCATATCACCAACCAAGACGATCTTGAAAAAGAAGAGTTTCTTGAAGCTGTCATGGAGCATGTTGTTGACGAAAGACAACAAAGCAACGAACGAAAAATCTCGAAGGGAGACATCGAACAGGATGCTGTAGAAGAAATCAAAAGTTACGACAACGGCAGACCTTCTCATGACTCTCAATTTCATGGATCTTTAGAGATTAACGAAGATCAAGTCAAGGCTAGAGATGAGAGGGTTCCTGGGCATGTATACCGCACGCTACCACCTTGTCTTGAAATCCGCGACTCTGGATCAGGCAAAGGCGTCTGGTCCACATCTAACATCCCTAAAGGCGTTCGCTTCGGCCCATATGACAGAAACCTCGCAAGTTCAGATGAGCCATCTGGGTGAGTAATGATCTGAAATAATTGAAATATTTATTATTTCATTAATCCTCCTTGGGGTTTTCCATGCATCGTTGATCGTTTGATATTAAGTCAATTTATCATATAAATTATGTCTTAATTTGATTATACCAGTATACGGCAAAATTAGATTAGATTAGATGGCACCTAGGGAGGAAGAAAACTATTCGGGTACTGCAGATATTAGTACTTGTTTATGGTAGAGATGTTCAAAGTATATTGCTTGCAATATATATATTGCTTGCACCTATACCATACTCTAAACCAGTCAGCTTAGCAGATTTAGGACAGGCATTTTAGGACTCCCTAATCATGGCATCTGGCAGTGAATTGATTGTGATCTGTTCAATTGAATTTATATGAATACTGATATTTGAGAGTAAATATATGTCAATTGAGCCTCATATTCCAATCAGTACCAAGGTTCAATACCAATACATTTCATATTCTTATCCATGCGAAAATGTGAATTTCGATGCATACCTGCGAATTGTATCCATGGATAAACAATAAAATTGGTTTTGTATGGTTTATGTCTTTGCATTATGTGGTTGAAGATGCTTAAACCTTTATCGTTTATGCAATTTGGTTAAGATGCCCTTGTCATTCTGATATCCAGGTATTGCTCAGATACTGATGGGGATGACCGGGCATCACTCTGTGACCACCACACTGTTGGTGACCGAGCTACCTGGATAGGCTTCGTTAATTGGGCCTACGAAAAGAAGCAACAAAATATTGCAATATTTATCCGCCAAGACAACATATATTGTGAGGCCTTCAGTGAAATCCCTGCCAACACAGAGTTACTGGTGTGGCATGAACATCACTTCAGCACTGATCATATCCAGGATCAATATACAATAAACAAAACATCCAATCCCGAATCTCCGAAGTCAATAGGAAGCAGAGACTTTCTGCTGGATAATAAGCTGTCTTACTATCATTGTATAGATTGTAATGTTGTATATTCTGAAGAGAGCTCATTCCGAGAGCACAAAGAGCAATATCATAGAAAACACGACTATGGAAAGGTTGATGACGTGATGGTATCTCCTGATGAAGTTGATCAGCAAGCTGAGGGATTTTTTCGACAAGGGGATCTGGAAAGTCCCCATGTCCGATGCAGGGCTGAGCACGCGAGAACTACAACAATAGTTACTGTGCATGAAGATAGTGGAAGGGAGATACATTTGCTTGCAGAAACTTCTGGTGATCAGTTCACAAGCTTGAATGCTCAGATGCCAGCTGGATTAAATGGACAACCAAACGAAGACGACTCAGTTTTTCAAAGAGATAATGAATGCATGCCTGTGGAAGATATTTCACCAGGGTCAAATGATAAAGAGGTACCAGCATTCAGAACCGAGGAGAAAATCCAAAAGCGAAAAATGGAATGCCCATTTTGCGAGAAACAGTTCCTTGATATTTTTCTTTTCAAAAGACACTTGAGATTCCACATAGGAGTTGAACCGCATACATGCAAGGCTTGTGGAAACCGATGCAGTCCACAAGACCGTGATATGCAAGTCCACAAAGAAACGGACACATACGAGTGTGAGATTTGTGAGACATGTTTCAGTCACCATACTCACCTCCAGGCACATCTCAGCATCCACCATGAAGTAGAAGAAAGTCAGCACAGAAACTATTGCCGTTTCACGAACAACCTTTCCCAAAATTCAAACCATGCTAAACCAGTCACATCTGGGGGAAGTGATGGAAATGTCCCTCATGCAATCAGTAACTTAGACATAAGGAGCACAAATGACAAAGTCAGTTCCAAAAGTTTGATAGACGTGAATCAGGTTTGTCGGAGGAGATCAGGAAAAGAACAAGATCCACAGAGATACCCGAAGCGCAACATCAGTCGCAAGTGCTATGCTGAGGTTGAAGTTCCTGATGACGAGTACGTCTTTTGTGATGACTGCAAGAAAGAATACTGTGGAAATTGTCCCATACACGGCGGTATGATAGTTGTTGAGGATAGGCCCGTCGCTAACGATGGAAGTGATCCCAGACGTGCCTACAACTCCCTACCACCTGGTCTCGACATCCGAAAATCTCTAATTCCTGGAGCAGGCAAAGGCGTCTGGACAACAACTGACATCCCCAAAGGTGTTCGATTTGGACCATATGCTGGTGTCATTGTGCACAATAGGACTAGAGCTGAAGCAACAGGGTCAGTATTAAAATGACGTTATTCAGCTAAAATTGCATCGGGAAATCATTCATTATACAAGATGCAAGTAATTCAACCAGCCAAATGAACAAAATTTTCAAGCATACTGTATTAATCTCCAAAAATGTCAGTGGGAAATTGTACAATGAATTATTGGCTGGTGCGTTCACCTAATTAATGTGTAATTGCATTTTTCTTCCAGGTACAGTTGGGAAATCTACAAAGATGGCAAACCGTCACACTACGTTGATGCCAAGGATGAATCCAGAGCAAATTGGATGAGGTTTGTGAATTGCGCCTGTCATGAGGAGCAACAGAATCTCACTGCTTTCCAGTACCGAGGCGAAGTGTACTACAAAACTGACAAGCACATATCAGCAAACACGGAGATGCTCGTCTGGTATGGTGAAGAATATGGCTCTGAGCTTGGGCTAAAGGCTCTGTCAAGTGGTGCCAAAACATACCTTGGAGCACGTAAACAAACAGTAAGCAAGAGGACAAAACTACCGGTAGAAGACTATCATTGTACAGAATGTAACATTTCATTCACGGATGAGAAGCTATTCTTCAAGCACAGACAGATGAAGCATGGCGAAGTCTTACCCATAAAAATCTACTTGCAGATACAAAATGAAAAATTTCAGAGAAAAGAGGAACTATGCATGAGTATACCTGAATATCAAGAACGTGAGGGAAAAGTTTCACAAAGTGAAGTAGGTTACCGCTTTGGTGCAGAAGGTGCATCGACTACATCGACACTCGCAATCAGTCGGAGAGAATCACAATTATGTGCAGGTGGTCACCAAGATACACGCTTTTCAGGCAGTTCAAGACTCACAAACGACATCAAGGAAGATGTTCCAGTTAAGAACTTCAAGACAGACGAAAACAACATATCTGAAGATCCTCTTGTCCAATTTTCATGCATCAATGCTGTTGAAGATGATGATTTACCAGATCTAAATGGACAATCGGAAGTTCACAGAACATATGTGCCACTTGAATGTGTTGTATGTGGGAGAGTTTCGAATCATATTGATGCCCACAAGAGACACATGAAAATCCACACAAGAGAGAAGCCATACAAATGTACAACTTGTGGTAAAGGCTTCGTTCACTCTGGTACCCTTCACAGACACATGAAAATCCACACAGGAGAGAAGCCATACAAATGTACAACTTGTGATAAATGCTTCGTTCAATCTGGTCACCTCCACACACACATGAGAATCCACACAGGAGAGAAGCCGTACGAATGTACAACTTGTGGTAAATGCTTCGTTCTCTCTGGTGCCCTCCACAGACACACGAGAATTCATACAGGAGAGAAGCCGTACAGATGCACAACTTGTGGTAAATGTTTTAATCAATCCACTAGTCTCCACACACACACGAGAATCCACACAGGAGAGAAGCCGTACAAATGTGCAACTTGTGATAGATCCTTCATTCAGTCTAGTGACGTCCAGAAACATATGAGAATCCACACAGGAGAGAAACCGTTCAAATGTACAACTTGTGGTAAATGCTTCAGTTGGTCTAGTAACCTCCACACACACATGAGAATCCACACGGAAGAGAAGCCGTACAAATGTTCAACTTGTGGTAAATGTTTCAGTCGGTCTGATCCCCTCCAAACTCACATGAGAGTCCACACAGGAGAGAAGCCGTACAAATGTACAACTTGTGGTAAACAATTCATCAACTCTAGTGCCCTCCGCAAACACATGAGAGTCCACACAGGAGAGAAACCGTACAAATGTACAACTTGTGGTAAATGCTTCAGCCGGTCTTGTCACCTCCGAACTCACAGGAAAGCCCACACAGGAGAGAAGCCGTACAAATGTACAAATTATGGGGAATCTTCTCCTGACAGAGGACAGTTGTCAAAACACAAGAATTTTGTCACAAAATCTGCACCGCAGGATTGGACAAAATACAATCGTGATCTATCGAAGCGCAGGGAAGCACATACTGACGAGTCTTATAAATGCACAACTTGTGACACATCCTTCAGTCATGTATTTGAACTACATACTCACATGAGAACCCACATAGGGTTGGAGATATTCACATGTGTGACATGTGGTAAAAGTATAAGAAGGAAGGAAGATTATCTAGAACATCTGAGAAGTCATAGAAAGTGAGGCTGTATAATTCTTGTTTCTTGTTGTTGGCTAGTCAAAACATAGTGTGAAGTCGTTACATTGTTCTTGTTTGCTCCGTCAGGGGGGGGGGGGGGGGGGGCGTGCAACCATATAGCTCGAATGATTTGTACTTGTATCAAATGTTGTATAACCGTTATATGTTTCAGACATTCTGATGATAAAACGAGATTTGTTTTAAATTGCTGAGCCCGATCACTAGTATTCATGTGTGTTAATGTGTACAACAATTTTGCTTGTTCCTTGTTTGTCAAAGCAGTACTATACCACGGCACAAACTACTAATAATGAATTCAACTTCCTGCACTCGATAAATCATGAAACTTATTATTCATGTAATTGTACATTTATATTTATAGAGTTTTTTTCTGGAAAGTTTGCGTACTGCCAATAGTGAATGCTCGTTAGAATACCAATATTATAATAGTTAAAGATTTTGGATTATTGTTAATCAAGGCAGTTTCCTAAAAGTCAAAGAATAATTATGTCAATTGTTTGATTTTTTATCTCAGTAAATGTGGCTGATACCATCACTGATCGCTTTATTCCGGCAATTTTGTAGGTTGCTAGCATGGACTCATACGATACGAATATGAGAATAATTATCAGTGTTATTTAATTTTTGGTGTTGTTATTTCTATGAAATTAGGAGAGATAATTGTACAGAGAGTGTTATTTTTATTGCAGCACTCCGTCTTGGTCCGTAAATACGAGTATACATGATTGAATGTGTTATTGAATAGAATGTGCATTAATACATTCAGATTAGATTTATACGCATAAAACTAAAATGTAAATGAATCTAAATTCAATTGAGCTACAGTACCTTCCACTGGTACGTTAAAAAAATTACAATATTATTGTATAATATATTATATAATATATTAATTATTCATTATTATTAATACAATTGCTCATTAATAGTATAATTTCTCATGATTGCATATCAGAGATTTGTATTATTTATTACAATAAGTACTGGTACTAGTAAGCTAGTTAGAAATCAATATATGTGAATGCTAAGGAACTTGTTCGTCTTTCTTCGCTGTTTGCAATGTTTGTTTACATATTAATCATAATAAATTCGAACGTGTGTTCAATGTTGCTGTGGATACTGTATGCAAAACCTTACAAATTCACCGGCAAACCCCCTACATTGATCTTATAGTCAAACTCAATACAATTCTCAAAAGATATTTGGCCATATAGTCTGATTTTTCTAACTCGTTTACACTGTTTTTCGCTGATATTTTTGCGATGTTAATGGTATTGTCATATAATTTGGAATTCTTCATCTGAGAGTAACGGCAATTTTCTACCGAATTTCAGACTTATGTTGCAAAAATCGAAAAAATGTGCAATCCACCTAAATGTTAAAGTTTGCCCCATCATCGAGATTCTGGGTCATAATCCGATTTTGTACATTTTGTTGCTTTTGTAGCCCTGCAATTCCATTGTACGTTTTGGTCCAAAATTACAATAATACTTCAAGTCCTGATGGATGCAAACCAGACCAATCCTCGAATATTCTCAGACTCTCGAGATCCCGTTTTATGCTGAAATTTAACATTGGCGTAGATAACCAACTTCTTCAATTGAAGTTCTTCAACTGAAAATCGGTAGAAAATTGACGTTTGAATCCCATGTGAAGTATGCCGAGTTATAGAATGATATCATTCAGCATCGCAAAAATATTGTCAAATACCGGTGTAAACAATTTAGAAAAATCAGAGTTTAGTTGTTTTAGAATATTCCGATCGATTTGGAATTATTAGATTACCGGCCCATTTGTGCCGATAAACAATTGTGGTTTTTCGTTCGTTGTTCGTCCGTCGTCCGTCTGGGTCTTTAATTTGTTTTTGACGTGATGAATTTCCCCCATAAATTTGTCAGAACATACCTTGGGCCAAAATCTGAAGATGTGTTTCAAATTTTTTATTGAATCGTTTTTGCCGATTTGGCGGCCATTTTTGACGAAAAATCGCCAATTTTGGACTTTGGTGGCCATTTTCTAAAAAACTGTCTGATCAGTTTTGAGATTTTTGTTTCAAAATTCCTCTCATGTACCTCTATGACATGTATAAGTTTCGTTGCCCTTGAAACGAATCGCCGGTCTGCGTGTGGCGGCCATTTTGATTTTTTGACGGGTTGAAGAAAAAAAATTTTTTTAGTCCAAATCGAGTACTATGCGCTTTGAGCCATTTCCAGCAAAAAAAATTTGTTTTTTGGCCATAGAAAACAATTTTGGACTTGGGAAATTTCACCCAGTTTTTCCTTCATAATGGGAACTGTGCAGAGTAAACTCATAGAACACTTCAAGATAGAGCCTAAGTAGTGGCACATTTAAATGGGAAATCATATATTGCTGTTTGAGTGGTGACCTTGAATTTGACCTTCAATGACCTTGGAAGGAAATTTCACCCAATTTTTCCTTCATAATGGGAGCTGTGCAGAGTAAACTCATATAACACTTTAAAATAGAGCCTAAGTAGTGGCACATTTAAATGGGAAATCATATATTGCGGTTTGAGTGGTGAACTTGAATTTGACCTTCAATGACCTTGGAAGGTCATAACGACCTTTTTTGTCGCAAGATTTTTGTTTTTGGTGGCCATTTTCTCAAAATCTATTCAGACAATTTTTCTTCAAAATCATGCATGAGATTCTTCTTATGTACCTTTGTGATGTTTAAAAGTTTTGTTCCCGTGTAGCGGCCATTTCACTTTTTTGATGGGTCGACAAAAAATTTCTTTTTTGTCCCAAAACGAGTCACTATTCGTTTTGAGTGATTTCCAGCAAAACAATTTTTTTTGGCCACAGAAAAGTTTTTTGGCCTTGACAAAATTTCGCTCAATCTTTCCTTCATAATTTGAACTGTACGGAGTAAACTCCTAGAGCACTTAAAGATAGAGCCTAAGTATTGGCAAACTCAAATGGGAAATCATATGTTGCGATTTGAATGGTGACCTTTATTTTGACCTTCAATGCCTTCGACGATCCCCCCCTCCCCCAGTGATTATCTGTCATTAACGAAGAATACCTTTCAAAATGTAACTTGCTTCCGTATTATAGTCGATACAGAAATGTGTGTGTGGCAACATCTACGAACACGTTTTGACAATAGAGTTGAAGATCAGAATAACAATTAATATTTTGGAAAATCAATACTCAATTAGCATGATCTGCCGGTAAGCTACAGCACACTTGTTCATGTTTCTATTTGTTTTTTAAAAGAATATTTTTCACCAAATGCCAGCTTTCTATCTTGGATACTGATTTGGCAATCCACGCTTATGTGTGTCCCGGACGGGATCACGGAAATTTGAGGGTTTCATGATTTGTATTCCGATGAAGAATGCACTTGAGATTTTGTTGGTCGAAAATCACACACGGGCATAATCTGATAAAACACCATCGAACATTGATCACATGCAAAATTGTGTGCGGACATGTAAATTTCATGTTTGAAGTGAAATTTAATATTGGAGTATATCATCAACATTTCCAATTTTCAAGATAGAAATTTGAAATTTGGTGAAAAAAGATTTTTGACAAGACGATTCTATTCGAAGGTAATAGACTAGTATCGCCAACATTCATTTGAGGTTTTGTTTTAAACTTGACTTTAATATCCACATACTAAGTAATCGTCTCCCAAGAAGTTCCCAAGCAATCTCAAAGCAGGCAGCAAAGAACAACATGTTTTTGCACTTGTTTTGGAATGTTCCTAAAACTTACGGTATTGAAATCAATCTGCGCAAATTTATAACATTTCTGGTACAGTCGAGAACGATCTTGTTATTAATACATGAACTTGATAAATACCAGGCTGCTTTAATCCCGAATTTCCATGGTGACTCCACCTGGCCAAAACGCCGGGACTGTAAATGTAGGCTGAAGAGTACCACTGTGTTTGTTGCGGCACGTCACGCTATGTAACTGAATCTACTGGTATGTGCAGTAGAATCTATGTTTCAAAATGTTATATGGTAGTACATACTAGTAACAATTTGAACCAGTCCGAAATCCGTTTATTGTACTAGTACTCCCCTTCCAGAGATATGGACACTTGAGGTATATATAATTAACCAATATTGGTGTCCACTGAGAATGGTATGCTGAAATTTGCATTTAAATTATGTTTAAAAAATTAGCCGAAAGGCTAAGATAGGTTATCTGACAAGACCTGAATCAACATATTTTGAAACAAAAATAAAACTGATGAGATTTTTTAGAAAACATGCAAAACTGAATCTTGGGTCTTTTTGGGCTTTTGAGCTGAGATTTCGAGGTTTTTTTCCGAATGATTCAAGGCATTTCATTTTCATGATACTATCAAGGGCCCATTTAGCATGTTTCAAAACAATTATCCCAAATCTGATCAGATACTTTTCAAGAAAACTGCCGAATTTTGGGCCACTCATCTTTATACACAATGTCCATTTTCTAGTACACAACCCCGATTGGTATGTTTTGATATAAAAATTTCAACACTTTTGAAATAGCTTTTGAGAAATTAGCCAAGAGCTTTTCTTTTCAAATTTTTCAGAGAGCTGAAGGAGAATACCTGAGAAATGTACAGTGTTATACATAACGGTAACTCATTTCAGTGAAATTGCTGCTTTGACATCAATTTCAGTAAAGGTTATATTGAAGGTCATCAAAAGAACCACCTGACGTAACTGCCTATGCCCATAATACAAACCTTAGCTTCATCCACAAGCATTATGTCTGCATCAGTCAATTTACATTATTCACTCGAATATTACCTCGAAAACGTTCCCGTCTTCCCCCCACCCCTCAGACGCCAATATGTGCATATCACGCCATTTTTTTTTTGGCATTTCTGGACTATGTTTTTGGCCTTTTGAGAAATTTTAGAAATTCAATGTGCTCTATATTTTGATGCAATTCCAAATATTCCGATTGGCATTATCTAAATATCTCAAAACTGATTAGATAGTTTTTGAGAAAAGACAGCCAAAATGCAAACTTGAACGTTGTTTTGATCAAAAATTCACTATTGTGACATTTCAAGATCATCGAATGTCAAACTCAGAGTTACCACACAATTTGCCATTGACGACTTCCTATTTCAAAGTGGCAATATCTAAGTTTTATCTTCAAGCGTTCTAAAAGCTCAGTTGTGGCAGCTCCATTATGTAGTGAAAAACGGCTCAAGTCCACATTTCTTTTTTTTGTAAAGGTTTTGTTTTGCTTAGAAAATGGCCAAAAACAGATAATAATGCGATTTGCTACAAGAAAGAAAATCACCGACCCCCAAAAAACTCAAAATGGCATCCACGCCAGATCGGCGATTCAGGTGCAGCGATACTTCTTGCAGGGAAATCTTTTGAAATGAAAATATCAATTTTTTTTCAGAAAACATGCCGTCATTTTGAAAAAATGGGACAATCTAAAAAATATCTCCCTTTTGAAATATTTGTAGGCATTTTTGTGCAAAATTTCAGAAAAATTCGCCTGTAAACTTTAAAGATAACAATGGCCACTGGGCTCACAAGACGAGCTCTAAAATGTCTGCACACTATAAAGTTAGCCCAAGGGCGAAGAAAAGTTACCGGAGAAATTTATGATGATGAGTCACACAAATGGCTGTCAAAGTCCAGAATTTGGCCGTTTTTCGACAAAACAGGTCATTTTGACTTTTCAGTCATTGAAGGTCAAATATTATATGGCCGAAAAAAATTAATGTTTTGGTTTGCGTCCCCGCGCGCGTCGTCCAAAACCTCCCGCGTCAGATTTTTTTTGCCATAATTGTATTTTACAAGCAGCGAACCAGTGAACCGCTTCGTGAGAAACTTGTTTTATACAGACATAGGGAGTTGCATGCGTGGCAATATAGACACTCTTGTGAGTCGTGCTTCAGCGCCATAGCACCGATTTCGGAGTACCACTGGGACGCAGACCAAAACATTTTTTTTTGGCCTATAGGTCACTACTAAAACTGGAATATGCGATTTCCCATTCCAATCTGCCAATACTAGTATTTGAACTCTATCTTGATGTGTTCTGGGAGATTACTTCATATAGCTCCCATTTTGAAGGGAAAAGTGGATAAAATTCCAAAAATAAAAAAAATCACTAGAGTTGAAAGCAGACGTGCTAACTGACGAGAAATTATAATTTTGCACTGGGGATAAACACCTCACATGATGCCTCCCTATATTTTAACATGGGGGTACATTTAATATGGTGATTTTAAGTATATTACCGACTTGGTAAGGTCTTTGTGAAGTGGGTAGATTCCTCGTATCCAGTGTGGGTCAAGGCCCTAGCAGAGCTACGAAACCAACATAATGGCTAATCTCCGGACTCCTAAGAAACTGACCACAGTGCCCCAAAAATGTATCATATATTGTGATAAGTTGGTTAAAAATGTAAAAAAGTTACAATGTTCTCCATGTTTAGCTTTTGGTCATGTAAAGTGTTTTGATTCAGATGTCAAAAATTTGACAAATCATGTCACACACTGTACAAAATGTTTGTTGGGGTACTTGCTGTTTAACAATGTAAGTGATGAAGAGTTGCAATTAATATTATCCGGTTTATCTGAGAAAAAAAATCAAAATACATTCAGTCTGTAGTGAACTGCAATTTGAGACTATCAGTGAGTTATATTCTAATAAGTATAATTTTGATACTGATATAAATTTTGATGGAAATTTTTATAACCGGAACGTGCACTCACAATGCAAATATTTTCTAGATGAAGAGCTCAATATGTGTGTGAAAAACTCCCAGACATTATATGGCTTAGCTATTTTACATATGAATTGCAGAAGTTTGTTTGCACACTTCAATGATATTGTGGACCATTTGCGAAATATTGATATTAAGTTTGACATCATTGCACTGACCGAAACCTGGTTAGTCCAGGATAAACATGATTTATCAGATTACAATATAGATGGCTATTGCTTATACAGTTGTCCTCGAATATCGAAAGGAGGTGGTGGTGTTGCTGTATATGTGAATGATGATTTTGTGCATGATGTGGTTAATAAAGTGTCTGATGATTGTATGGAATCATTTTTCAGTGACATCAATGTCAATAACACAAGAAAGATTCGAATAGGTTGCATATATTTGTAACAAATACCAGTTGGTCAGAAAAACTAATGAACAAAACTTGCCTACCTTTTCTGACAGATTACTTCATGCAGATTGGCAAAATGTATGCAATATTAAAGATGTCAATGAATCCTCTGACAATTTTATGACAATTTGCACAGATTCTTTTAATAATACATGCCCACTAGTTAAAGTTAAACACAAAAGGGAACATGAAAAACCATGGTTAACAAAAGGCTTGTTGAATGCGTGTAAGAAAAAAAACCAATATGTACAAAACATTCATTAAACAAAGAACTAAAGAAGCTGAGTCAAAGTATAAGCTATATAAAAACAAACTAACATCAATTCTAAGGAATTCTGAAAAACATTTCTACAATAATAAATTGCTAAAATATAAGCATCGCATTAAACATACATGGAAAATTTTGAATGACATTACTAAAAGGAAAAAGGGTAATATTATAGCTTCGAATGAATTTATCTCTGGAGAAAAAATTTGTTCCGATTATCTTGGTTATGGTATATCCGAATCTCTATTTGTATCCTGTTACTGAATGTGAAATCTTGAAAATTGTTGGCAATTTTAGGAATAAACACTCATGTGGTTATGATGGATTCAACATGGCTGTTGTCAAGAGAATAATCCCAACATTCTGAAACCTTTATGTCATATTTGTAACCAATCATTCATATCAGGTGTTTTCACTGATAAGATGAAAATTGCAAAAATAATCGCTCTATTCAAAAGTGGTGATAAAAAAGTGTTCTAGAACTACAGACCTATGTCGTTACTCCCTCAATTCTCGAATATTTTGGAAAAATTGTTTTACAATAGACTTGTCTCATTTGTGAAAACCAATAATCTAATGTATAATGGTCATAATGGCTTCAGAGAAAATCACTCCACAACCCTAGCACTAATGGAATTGATTGAGCAAATAACATCCAACATAGACAAGAATTTGTCCACTTTTAAAGTTTTTATTGATTTGAAAAAGGCCTTCGATATTAATGATCATTCAATATTGGTAGAAAAATTGTATCACTATGGTGTTAGAGGAGTAGCTTCTCTATGGGTACAAAACTATTTGTTCAATAGATCACAATATGTTGTCCACAAGAATGTATCTTCATATTATAAAACAATTCTTTGTGGTGTTCCGCAAGGCTCAATTCTGGGACCTATACTATTTCTTTTATATATTAATGACCTTGCAAATATCTCAGATAGATTTAATTTATTTGCAGATGATACTAATTTGTTTTTACAGATAAATCTATTATTGATGTTATCAGTGTACTCAATGATGAGTTAAAACATCTGACTTGTTGGTTTAAGGTAAACAAGTTATCACTGAATGTAAGCAAGACCATTTTTATGATCTTTGGTAATACACAGAACAAAGCTGATTGTACAATTCTCATTGATGATGTTAAAATAGAAAGGGTGCATGTAACAAAATTTCTTGGTGTACTTGTTGATGAAAAATTGTTGTGGAATGATCAAATTAACTCTGTTAGCCGAAGTATCTCGAAAAATATATCAGTATTGTATAGAGTTAAACATATCCTGACTGGCAAGATCCTTTATACATTGTACTGTTCTCTTATTTTGCCCTACCTTAGCTATGCTTGTGAAATATGGGGTAATACATTTGAATCGAGATTTAAAAAAAACTTACTGTGTTGCAGAAAAGGGCCATGCGTATTGTTGGAAAAGTAGGGTATCATGATCACATTGATCCTTCAATCATGACATTTAAATGTCTTAAACTTAAAGATATAATAGATATGAAAACATTAATGGTTATTTTTCAAGCTAAAAATAATTGCCTCCCAACTAATGTTCAGAAGTTTCTTACTGTTACTCAGAATGTTCATGAATATATTACACGATCTAGTGCAAAGGGAAATTTTGATGTCAAATATTGCCGAACAAAATTAAGATCCATGAATATCAGTGTAAGAGGTGTAAAATTATGGAATGACCTGGATGACATCATACGAGACAGCAAGACTTTCTCAATGTTCAAAAAACGTATCAAAAATAGATTTTTATCAAACTACGATTGTTAATCTAAAAAGAGGTATATCAATGTTACACACCAAAGTATTCACATATTGTCAATGTTTTTTTTTCCCTTCAGTGTTGTTATAATTCTTGTTTTGGGGTCATGTATCAAATAAGCTCCAAGCTTCTAGCAGTTCCCGTTTCACCTTTCATGTTTGTGATTCTGTACCACTATTGTCTGTATGAATGTATTATTGATTGGTGAAATAAATTCAATTCAATATACATGATGTCTTCAGTGAAGTGTATTATCCAAGGGGTACATTTAATATGGTGATTTTAAGTATATACATGATGTCTTTAGTGAAGTGTAGTATCCATAAGGGTTGAAGATACACAAACACTGTTGTAAAAGATAAAAATTGTCCAATTTCACAGCATATTCTAGGTTAGGAGGGGCACTAAAAATATGGCACTTTGACTAAAGCATTGCTCTAGCAAAATCACTGGTGGATGGACTGCTATTCCAACAAATTTTGGCACAAATAGACCTGCTTCGTACTTTTTCAGAATTTATTCGAAAGAATATTAATAAAAAAATGATGTTAATAGTATTTCATCGTTGTTATTGACGATGTTAGAACGTGGGCTAATTCACAAATAATTCACTGGAAGTTATGACCGACCGTACTTCTGCTTTCTAGGCCTATGACGAAAGAAAAAAATTCTTCTTCTTTGCCGGAAATGGCCCCAAAAGAATACGGACTTGCAATTATTTCTTTTTGTCGACCTTTTGAAAAATAATAATAGCTGCCACGTCAAAGTCCAAAATTGACCTTTTTGTGGAAAATGGCCGCCACTTTGAAAAATAAAAGTGATAATAAAAATACTAGTACACCCTTTTAAAAATATTTTCATGCATTTTTGTGCAAAATTTGGTTAGTGGTTACGATAGAGAGATCGGACTGTAAATTTTAAAGATAAAATTGTGGACGGACGACGCAACCTAAAAATATCTTTAAAAAAAGTGTGGTATTACGAGTGATATGACAACTAGCTTGTATCGCTTGGATTTCCATGTCTACATTCAGCTCCTAGTCGGTGACTATGTGTTCCCCAATATTTATTTATGATCAAATCACGGTTGCAAAATATATTTATCACATTATCGAAACAGAACTGAGTTTATGAAACTGCATTAAGTTTGTATAAATGTATAATTTATTCAATACAGAGGAGTAACAATCATTCCAGACAATAGAGCACAAATCGACATGAGTTATCAAAATATGTTACATGTTACATTTTGTTATATGGTAATCGTGGTAACAAGATAAACAATAATTTAGTATCAGTGAATTTTCTACTGTAACCCACAATAGATAACTAAAGCTATATGTTTAGTTAACTCGGTATTACTACAATGATACTAGTATCGTTCTGTAAAGATGACTAATAGCAGTTTACGTCTACAACATTCAAGTTTACTGGACATATATAAACGGTCACAAAAATAAAGCATTCACATTCATAAAATCCTTATTGTGTATACTGTATATACTAGACAATGTTGTCGACAAACATGCTTGACTATGTATACCAGAACGGCACCAGCATTCTTGGTCGACATATGCAGAAAAAACACTGCATCAAAGGCTACATGGTGTTACTATCCAATATGTACACGAGTAATAAAATGGTTGCAAATATTACACCTCTCTGCAAAACACTTGTAGGTTCTGATCCGTACCATAGCATTTTGTGTTCTCTCGCAAACCACCCTCTCTGGTCTATGACTCATTGGTACTGTACAACCGACAATGAAAGGAACAATATTTCCGCGTATGGTCACCAAAGTGTGTCATCACATTAAATAATCAAGTGTGACCGTCCATGCATACAGTGTTAGCAGAAACCCATAAGTCTTATGGGTTTCTGGTGCTAGGCTATTGCCTGTATGCTCAATGTGGGTTATTGTTCGTTCTCTCGCAAAGTAGTGAAGACTCAGACAAGGCGTCCATTGTTAAGTTGTGGTTTCTCCTCGCGAGGGTCGTATCCCATGTTTTTGTGGGACAGAAACATGTGGATCTCCCGGAAGGTCGGTCTCATCGCCTCGTCTCGGTTCCAGCACTCCGACATCAGATCGAATATCTCCTTGGGGCAGTTTATTGGCTGAGGCAGCTCCACCTGGCGACCATTGCCATGGTAGTAGTGACTGTAGTTCTCCCAGATCCTGTCATCAGAGAGTTCGCTGAAGGGTCGGTCTCGAGCAAACGTCAGGATTTCCCACATCGTCACCGCGAACGACCACACGTCACTCTTACATGAGAACTTGCCCTGGAAGAAATCAAGAAATTTATTAGCTGGAGTCTGGAAACACATCTTGGTATACGTTCAAACATGATGCCAAGTGATGCTGAAAACTTTGGTGGAAGAACTTGTCACGATCACTCATTTCGGTCAAGTGAAACTCACCAGTAGAACACTCTCCCAAGCCATCCAGCGGATTGGCAGGATGACCTTCTCCATTCTGTAATAGTCTGGACTGTAAACGCTCCGGCTCATCCCAAAGTCCGAGATCTTGATGCTGTACAAGTCTCCGACTAGACAGTTGCGAGCTGCCAAGTCTCTGTGGACCACGTTCAGGGTTTCCAGGTATTTCATGCCTGAGGCTATCTGCGTGGCCATGTATATCAGGCAACCATAGCTGGAAATAGAAACGGCGATCTGTACCGATATCTATATTTGTGCAGTTATTTCTACTGATTAGTAGATTTCTTTGGTAGTGATGGAATTTCGTCAAAGCACACCTAGTATTCTGTATCCCAGTACCATTACATGTTGTTCATATCCATACCTCAGAACCTTGAGATTTCCGTCCTCGGCAGAGGTATCCAATGAGTGCTTCAAGAGGAACTGTTTCAGATCTCCGTACTTGGTGTACTCGAGTACCACGGCGAGAGGTTCACTCTCGGTGCACATTCCTAACACATGGACAAGGTTTGGGTCTCTGAGGCGTGACAGCATCGAAACTTCTTCGTGGAAATTTTCTCTGTAACGAACAGAATAGAACGTAAGGTATTACACGAGAAGAGTAGGTTTGCAATTAAATAGAATGCACATCAAAGAGATAAACATAAATAACAATCAGAGGTAACCACTAACCAATACTAGTAAGCGATTATGTTTCGGAGGTAAGACATTACCTTGTTTTAGAGTTTGTGGAGGGATTCAAGATCTTCACAGCAACGTGGATTTGTTTCATCGCCATCTTCTTGGAATTGGCTGTCTCAGAGGTCTTCTGGACATCGCACAGATGGATCTGCAACAATTGTCGTATATTCGTGCACTAATCAATTTCAACACCAACATTAATGGCAATTCCCTCAACTAGGTTCAAATTTGTTTGTTGTTTGATGTTTCATTTATGTACAAATGCGATAGAGTTACCGCTCACCTCCCCAAATCTCCCTTGTCCAAGTATCTGTACAAACTGCAGAGCATGCCTGGGGAATTCCAGGACATTCTCCTTATCTCGCCACACTCGTTCTGCATTGTATATGACATACAAGCTGTTCCCACATGGTCCCTGGATGTTAGTTTCCATGGGAACACGAGCTGGAGAACCATTACCCATGACGCTCGAATGTTCGCTGTGATAGACGGGTTCTGGCGG
This sequence comes from Terebella lapidaria, assembly GCA_949152475.1. NCBI lineage: Eukaryota > Metazoa > Annelida > Polychaeta > Terebellida > Terebellidae > Terebella > Terebella lapidaria. Next base: position 26,416,405 of record OX424566.1, on the reverse strand, counting down.
GAGGGACACGACCAGAGGTGAGGTTATCGACAAGTCTTGGCAGCCATCGTCATTGCCTGAGAGTGAAAGCAACCATGTTATGCAGTTGCTTTCAAATTAGAGGTATGATCTAATCAAATAATAGACATTGCCATTAGACTATCTGTGACCAAGAGTGAGTGTCAATATGACTTTACTGTGATCACTTCCTCACCATTCTCAACTTTCTTTGGACTTTGAAACCCCTTCGGTGGCTGAGGCCTGCACTTTTCCGCATTTTCAGGTGTTTTGACCAGGTCAGAGTTGGTCAATTTGAATAAAGTGCCACTTTTCTCCTTTCCCGCACAAGGTCTGGTGGCGAGGGCGTTGTATATGTTTCCATTGGCTAGCTTAGTTGATGCCATCCCATACGTCAAGTTATCGATGTTGGTACCAAAGACTTTTATGGACCCACTGGAGTAAGGTCTCCTGCGACGTCTGAGTAGGAATACAATCATCACGCCACCGATGAGCAGGGTGAGCGCACCTACTGCGCCGATGATGATTCCAATGTAGGCATCGTCCAAGTGACTGACATAGTGGTGGGTCTTGTCCATCAGGTCATAGGGTATTCGGTCCGAACTGGGATCTGGCGAATTAACACAGTAATAATAATTTTGAATGAGTCATCAATCTATAGTATTTATCGTTATCTCTTCCAAACATACGACGATGGTTCGAGCAAGTGCAAGTGAAATAATTTCTCACCGAAATACTCGAATCCAGGGTGGTACTCAGTTGGATATTCTTCTGGGGCCTTCTCTTTTGGGTTGCCAGAAGGCACTTCGTGTACGGGAACGGCAGGTCGTTGCTCCGGTGTCAACTCGCCAAGTGACGCCCGTGTGCTGGCTTGTGTCGTGAATGTCACAGTTGTAGCTGGTGGGTCCGTGGGAGGGAGCTCTGTAGCCACCTCGCCTTCTACTGACACTGTGGGAATGAAGACAAATGAAGATGAATTTGTATAAACGCCATTGTATTTGACTATTAGCCTACTGGCATTGTGGCAGAGATGTCCAATTTTAATATTCATGTATAAATTGAAATGTACATGTATTTGAATGATATGCTTATCGTTTGGCATTCCTTACCTGACTCAAATGACATCTCACTGATCATCAGCCATTTGGCATCAAAGTGTAGAACCACTTTGACATACTGTCCCAGCCGCTGATGTATCGGTATGGTGACGTTTCTAGCGTGAGGCATAACCGAGTCCCTGTAGTACTCGTATTGTATGGGATCTAAGGTGAAGTATTCCCCGCCAACACTGAAGTACACCTCGGCGAGTCTGAAGAGCCTGATACCCTTGTCAAACTGATTGTTACAGTGGAGCTTAATGGACACAAACTCTCGGACTTTGTCGAATCGGAAGAGGATCTCAACAGGTTGGGTGTCTGTTGATTCGTTCTTCCAGCCCACCCAGCCATATCCCTTGAAGCCAGTGCGGAGAGGGTCCAGCCTAAAGCTGGACTCGCCGAACGTGTAGTCCGTGAGCTGACCGAGGCCTCCCGATAGGTAGCCGTCCTCCTCTCTGCCGTCGTACGTCCGATCGAAGAAGTCGATCCCAGCCCCTCGGCTCTCCCCCTGAGGCATCGAGTAGGATACGACACCTGCCGAATCAAGGATCTTATTTTGTACATGCTATTTCAGGAGCAGACGCATTTTACAGCATATGTAACAATGAATCAATATTATTATAAAATTCGCCGCTTTTTGTATTTGTGTGTGCAGGTGCTGTCCATTTCAGTTTTCCCCCGCTTTTTAGATCGTTACAGAAAAATGTTTTCACGAAATTGTATTTGTGATTCTTGTACATAACATTGTACATCATTGTACGACATCGCAATAGCATGATACAGTCGACTGGATATGCTCGACATGTGAATCGTGTGCAAGTTCATATCAAGCACGAAATGTCCAGCTGTGTTTGATCATGGAACACAAAACTTGACTCCTGTGCTTGACATTCCACGAGGTCTTTGTCTGTGGCGTATTCGGGTCTGATACACACTGATACAAATCAGACTGTGGTTTCTCATGCCACAGGACTGATTGATAACCTTTCAACGGCAACATCTGCAAACAATGACTGTAAAACCTGGCTCCATATCGCCATTTAAGATTGGAACTGTTTATCAACTAACTAATGCTAAATCGGAAACCATTTGGGCGGCAAATAGTTTCTACATAGCATGGTACCAGAAATCCATGAGCGATGGAACCCAAATGGTGGCATACACCACTATAAGCACGTATTTAATCATAGCTGGAGACATTAAAGGAGCATTGTTTGATGTAATACAATTAATCATTTCTAGTGTGATTCATGATTCCCACCCGAGATTGCGACTACAAGCGCATTTAATGGACACGTGTATCTTTGGACAAATCTCATTTGGCGAATGAAATGAACAAAAAATCGTGCATGCCGGAATGTTTTACTGTAATTGAGACAAATGTTTAACAAACACAATTTATCGAGTAAATAAGCTCGCAAATTATATTACCTTGTCCCTCGCAGCCGTGGAACTCCACCCGCAAGCAAATCGTTCTCAGGTAGACGCTGTATGGAACGACTCGTACACGTCGGGCGATAATAGGGGGTCGTAGATGTCGGGTAACTGCCGTCGACGTGTCGTTGTTACCTTTGATTATCTGGAGTAGAATTTTTAAACATAATCTTTATATTCTGTCAGTCAAATCGTTAAATTTTGACAAATAGTACTTTTATATCCGAGTAGGAAAAGCATGCAAACTGAGCTATACTAGTAGTATACAATATACATGACACATGTGCTAAAATGTAATTGTGATAATGGCAATGACTGGAATCCCATGTAGTATCGAATAATCAACTATCAATATATATAACATTTCATTACCGCACGTCTGTTAACATGAGTTAACAATATTAACCTTATTATATGAACTGAAATATTATGATACCCACGGATTGGCGTCTGTGATTGCGGTATCTGACCCAAGAACTGCGGTCTTCTCTCTGGTAGTCAAGGATGTAGTGAGGCGCATACTCCAAACCCTGTACAAGCAAGAACGTGACATAGTCACTCACAATATAGTTAACAAGTCGTATCATTTGTGGGAAGTACTAGTATGTAATAATATTTGAATAATATATCGATGTGTATAAGAAAGATAATCAACACTATCATACCTTCATGTTGGAAGTTCGTAATATTGTATAACGACGTATATTTGACTTTAAGTAACACGATATCACATTGAATTACTGATTACTTGGCCGTATTCAAACACACGGGACCTATGTAAACAAAACACCTCCAGATTTTGTTTATATACAGAAATCTGTTACAATCCCGTCATACGTGACGCGAATACAAGGTGTCATATTTATTTGCCGAGGAATCAGTATAGTTGATGATGCTCGCTGGTATGAATAGGGCCATGTTTTTACTCACCTTAAGAACAAAACTCCATTGTACATAGAAATTGAATTGATGATACACATATGAATGAATTTGGCATTTTCCGTGTATATCTTTATGTGTCACTATTTTGCAGTTCGAAAATAAACTCTCTTTGTACATCTAGAACACAACTAGTCACACATCTATGCTTCTATATCAATCACCTTGACCTAATTTTATGCTCAGCTAAATCACTTTAGCGTATACTTACATGACCTTGTCCGTAGCGACCTTGAGTTTCCACCGTTGTGATGACCTTGACCTCTCCAAGGTCAACCTCTAGATACTCGTAGACGTCCTTGGAGATCTGGGCCTTGGGACACCAGGCGCCACCATTCCTCTCCGTGCGGATTCTGCAGTTATATAGGAATGAACGTTTGGCACCCATCTGAATAAATATCGGGGGGACTTACTCGCAATCACATTTATGGTTTCAAGGTAAAACGCAAAAAAAAATCAGCTTTGGACAGAGTCACTGAATGTTATCATTCCATTAAATAGAACGGGTTTGTTTACATCGTTTAGTAATGTTTACATCGTGTATATAGTGTTGTTTTCCAATTCTCACGATTCGATACATCTTTTCTGTCCTTGAATGTTTTCTTTGCCAGTATATTTCACAGAACTAGCCTGTCATTAGCTTGAATACTGTGCTGTGATATGATTATGTCGAAAGGTTTCGTTATTGCTAAAAATCATGCGCGGATCCAGGGTTTTGTGTTGGGGATGAGGCGAATTTTAATTTAAGACATGGAGAGGGGGACAGGCTTCGACCGGAGCGAGACGACGGATTTAAGGTTTATGTCCATTAGATCACTTCTAAAGTGCAATACTGACGCTTTTCTGTCTCTCTCGCCCAAGTTTGAGGGGCGGGGGGGGGGGGGTCCCTCGGATTCGCCACTGTAATTACACCATATTGCGCTCCGAGCCGCTTAGAATTTCACTTTTTGAGATGGGTGCATGCTATCTTTTTATCGGTTTGATACGCTTTTCTCTGTGAAGCTATGCTGATCAACACTTATCGTGGGGTTCATCGAAACTTTTTGAATTATCTCAGCCAAGTGGGAAACGGGAGATTATCTCGTTGTTTATACCCTGCACATTGTGACTGTGTTATTGTACCTGTTCACTCTTATAGCCTACAATTAACTTACCAGTCGACGTATATCAAACTAAACGAGCTCTCCATGTGAACATACACTGTGATCTCAGTCTGTTGTTGGTACACCGTACCTCGTGACTTGTAACGCAATTACAAAACGTTGTAATGTATCACAATTACCGTGAACTGAGAGGCCCCACACTTTTTTCGTCGAAGGCCGAACTAGCGGTGATCGCTTCATCTGGTATATCCTTGGATTGCATCCCCAACGGTTGCTGACAATCGCCTGAGAACATATAAATGGGTGTAGATCAGTTGTTATGCTACTAAGTATATTACTGTTTGTAAACAAGAGAAATATTATGTAATGATGTATTGTGATTGGAGTTGTCATGGTCATAGAAGTGTTATAATTGATCGCGTTTACTTTCATTCAGAAACACATAAGTGATAAGAGACTCATGTATTTCTCGTGCCTTTCAAATCGAATGAGGGCATGTGGTATAGCTCCCCACAGCATGAAACAGAATATCTGGTCGAAGAGTTGTGTCTTTTATTTATCTTCTTTCATCATGGGTACAAAACACAAAATGTTGGAAATCATAAAATCAAAGTCAACTTTGAAGTCGGGCAATAAATCCACAAACAGTGCATAGAACTTAACTCAACATTTATGTTTTGAAACGACTTCTTTTTGTCAACGTATAGGCCGTCTTGTTTGGTATCAGTAAAAATCTTATCGAGAGATCAGACATTGGACTTCATGAATAGAATCATTCAACTTTAGGACTTGCTATTTTCCACATTTTGTTTATCAAGTTCACATCATACGTCATTTTGACACCATAATGTCTGGTGCCTTTTATATACTGCGACTTTTTAGTATGTGGTGACACGAAATCTAACACCTAGGTCTACATAGATGTACAGCAAAGGGCGTTCACAAACGTGGATCTCAAGGTATCTAAATTACATGGATATCATTCATACCTTCCATAACTAACATATTGCACACACTATGCTCGAATAAAACCGGTCTGCTCCGAATACTAGTAGCCAATGTATAAACGATTCCCCGGAATTCTGAATACGTAACTATGTAGAAAGGTTTTTTAGAAAGTGTATAAGTTTTGTGCATGTTTGCATAGTTTTCGAGGCCAGTGAGAGTAATGCATGGAACACATATACATGTATAGGAGGCATGGCCGAAAACACTCTTCCATTCATATATTGCAATTCACTATCATTTGTCATCATATTTATACCCCAGATGATAGACGTGTGCCATCTGCGTACATGCCAACGAGTTTTAACCATCGTCCAAATATTTATGTTACTTTATACCTTCATCCGTCATCGAAGAAATGTGATTTATATGCTTTACTTGTCCATGTAAAAGCGGCATTTGTTTCATGATGTTTGTTTATATATTACACAAAAAGATTAACGATGTCGGATTTCCAGAGGGTTTATGTCGTAACCATGTAAGATGGAGCTTAAAACTCTCGAAGTCCCTTTGTTGTATTCAGTTATGACCCATTTATCTTTCGCAAGAATGTAACTCAAAATAGTTATTGCATTGTATCATGTAATACTATTCATATCAAGATATGTTGACTTATATCAGAAATACGTGCATTGTTATCAGAACATATATAAATGATCGATAGTATCTTGGATATACATCCATTTATATTAGGCCCTACTGACAAATCTGTATATTTATGGATATACTCGTGATACACAGGTGCATCATGGATTCTTGTCCAAAGGTATGAACATTACAACCACAGCACTGGACACCCATGTGTACGGAATGTCCGTGTGGACAATAAACTCCACGACACTTTGTACGGAAAGGTCAAGCCGGGGCCCGGGCGTTATTACCTGGTAAAGGAGAACGCCCCTCTGGAATATTTCTAAACTCACCGGGAACGGAAGTCAAGGGTCTGTTGATAGAAGCATGAAATGCGAATCACACGAGTCAATGGTTAACATAACATGCGTGTTTTCGCTGATATGACACTGGAAGAGGCGAATTTCCGTGTTCTTTTTTAGGGGTCGAAGAGACGACAAGGCGTTGTTTTTGAGAGGGCGCTAAAAGCAGCCCAACAATTTGCCAGGTGTCATCTGGTGTTGAGTGTTGACAGGGAGGCAGCCTAATGACCGGTATTTATTGCCCAACTACTTGTTCAAGACACGTAAACTTCACATTTTTCACGGTTTAACTTCAACACGTGCGCGAGCGAAGTGAGTGGAACTTAGAATACCGAGAGGAAGACACCAATTAAAGGATAACGCACGGGTTCTTTGTGCGAGTGCGCTCGAGTTTTGATCACATTATCGCGGAATTGAAGTGCGTTTGTATACTGAATTAAGTGCACAGCTGAAAAGGTGTGTTGTGGTTTAGAATTACACGCATTACACATGTCAATATCAACATAAACGCCTTTGAAATGTGAACTGGTCACGGATATCCCACATAGGTGAATACATTTGAGAGGCGGTATGTGTGAGGTTTGTCAATTAACTCGTCAAACACCGCCATTCAATGATTGAACAGCACGATGACAAAAATTCGAAAACTTTTGTACATCTGAAGGTAATGATCGCTCAAGTTTCGCAGGTAGACCATGACATTTTTTCCAGTAAAGTCTAAATCAATATTGACAACAGGAAACAAAGATTTTTGCGGATAGAATTTGACCGCAACAGTATAATCGAATTTCGCGTCGACTGAAAAAGTTCGACAAGTTGTCTCACTGGTGAATTGTTACTTGTTTGCCAAATTTCAAAGGAAGTAGACAGTATTCGATACAGTAAAAGGCAATATTGTGTTACTGTTTATTCGCATGCCAATTTGTTCGAAAAAGGTAAACATTATCAGACGGTTGCTGGCGATGTTTTTCTGTTATTTCAACTTTGAAATCATCCGAATGAACCCACTGAAACAGTTTAAAAACTCGCCCCAAGGATATATACCCCAACAACAGAGAAATATTATCAAGTTTCTACTTTCCCGCCGGCTGATAACCTATAATGTAAACACTTGGAGGTTTATGAAATGCCGATTGATAAGGCCCCGCTTCTTTTTTTACTGGGCGTTTCTTTATGTGAAAAATTAGCTGTATATTCCGCGAGTAATTCTCTTATCTCGGAGGAATTAAAGCTGTCAGGACGCCCATACATGCTGCTGCTTTATCCTTCTGGTCTGGATTATCTATATGTTTTATTCGTTTTGCAGTGTTGATTCATTATGCAATAAGGAAACTGTTCTACATGCTTTATTCCATGTTGAACCACCAGTAATTTGTACATCCATCTAAAACCACTATCAGAAAGATTACATTAAACCCTTTTCTGTTAGGTATATACAGTAGGTTTATATGAATAATGTAGATTCTGACAATTCCAGGTAATGACAAACTACGTAAATCTTGTTATCATGTTATTCACTCAATAGATTCTTAGAAAAAACACGTTTGGAATCTAGAACATTGGGAAAAACCGAGGCGCAGCTAGAAACCCAACACGCGGGGAAAAGAGGGAAAGTCCTTAGCTACACAGGGGGTCGAAGTTCGGGGGAAAATCGGATAGCCCATCGGAATGGGCCTATAACTAACAAGAGAGATAAGCGGCGTAACTTACGCGTGACGGATGCGTTATCGCTTGCGATCACCGCTGGACGTCCTCCGTCTGTCATCACCGCTAGCAACGCCACGAGCAGCAGGGCAGCAGTAACTATGGAAACCATTTTGGATGGAGAGTTCTGCGTGGTCAATCCACAGTTCCTCTATTTATCTTTAGATTGGAAACTCTTACATAACCAACATAGAAAACAAGAGGATCACTGTCTCCGTAAAGTTGTAATCCACAAAATTGTAGTGTCTATTAAAAGTCCAACAGAAGTCAAAATTCAAGTAATTATTTCATTCTCCACAAAAATCTGTCAATTTGGTGAAATCCATCGATTTAGGTCTCCATATGTAGAAGAGTAAAAATGCAGGTGTATCACTGTCTTTTTTCTTCTCTCACTTATATGTTCTGCGCATGACAGCACTTTGAAAGTTTGTCCTCCCCTCCGTTCTTCCTATTTGCATGCGATGCACTTTTTGTTACAAAAGTTCAACCCTATCGGATGCTAATTAACGCCATCCCGCGAATAATCTCACGTCAAATGACATACTACAAACACATGTAGATATCCTATCCTCGCGTCGAATCGCTGAGCAGAATGTATGTAGCGCCGACAGATAGATAGAGACCCCCATTCAATTCACTCTGATTCATCCGCCAAAGGCTCGAATCTGCCGCGCAGCCCGAGACGGCGCGGGTAGAAGGAGCCAATGCGGCCGAGAAAAATGAATCAATTGCCCAGTCAGTCCCCGGCGGCATTGCTCGGCGTTCATCGTACTTCGCGGCTTTACGTGGTTATCACGTTATCGAAGCGTAGGGGCTGCGTTTGCTGGAAAGCAGTTTCCGAGGTCGAAGTTTTAAGTTCAGTGGTCGTTATATTTCGTAGGGGGTGTTGATATATTTACTGACCGTAACTTAATCTCAAATTGCGAACGGTGTGGAATTTTTGTTGTTGCCTTTGTATCTTGACGTACGGCACCTTGCGTAAATTAATTGTGGACAACAACAAAGAAAGATGGAGTAAAACGGGACATAGCTACAGGGGAACTAATAAATTTATCAATTGGATAAGATTGTATTACACATAAGCCTTTTGTACTCGGCACATTCATTTGATTATAAACAAAAATTTGTTGAGTTGCTCCGATTTCTGGCTCGATAACACCATATGACCCGCTTTAGGTCTGTGATAACACCAAAAGGTTTTCACTTTTCAGACGTCCATTATTGTAACGTAGACCTGTTCATTACATCTGCGCGATAACCTTGTGGTTCAGTTAGCCTATACTGCCTAATACTATAACATGACTGTGTACATTAGTCGCTTCAGCATGGATGTATAACATGCACTTTTGGGCTGCCTTGGCTTCAAATTATTTCACACGAAATTGATATGGTCAGCATTTAAAAAAACTTCCTACCAACCACATGTAAGTCAGATCTATTCCCTTGAAATTAATATCACAGAAAAGAAAGAAAGAAATAGAAGAAAAACAAAGTTGCTCTTCAAATGAAGTTTTCTGCTCAAAATAAACACACAACAAAAGAAGCCATTTACTTTTTTTCTAGCTCTCTAACGGTTCATTATTTGTCCGCAATAAATTCGGCCTTGGCTGGAGAGAGTAAGTTCTTGACACATAAGACATGTTCTGCACATACGATGCTTCCTAAGCTTTGGTGGACGCACTCTGTCACATGTGAAGTATATATTCCCAGCACGAGGCATTGTCTGAGAGAGATTGGACACCTAGACTAGACAGGTACATTCTGTAATCGAAACCTGAAAAAGTCTAGCTTCCCCTTCCCTGCCTCTTTTCGAAGAGCGATTCTCTAGCGTCTCTAGAATCTTTATCTTCTATACGTATTTTTTTCGCGCCGCCCTCGTTACGAAAGCATCTCACCCTTTCAGCGACCCTCTCCTCAGCTTTCAGATCAAAAACACCGAGCAACTCCACATCAAAAGAAGCCTTGTCAAGGACCACACCAGACAAAAGACCCATCCATCGATCAGTTAAAAGTACACGTGAGGAGCTCAGGTCCCTATGTAAATGAAACGCTGCATATAAACCAGTATGTTTTGGATTATCTGATATGTATGTATTTTTGTTCATCTCGTGAAGACAGCGTGTGATGTATAGATCAGTCAATACATGGGCAATTTGTTTGTTTGCCCGCAGCATTGTAAAGTCGTGTACTACTTTTTTTTGTATCATTCGCTCGTATAGGCCTACACGTGCAACTTGTTTATGAACTTGGATAGATATACTAAAGATGCTAGTTTCTATGGTACAATAGTTAAACCTGTTTTAGATTTCTTTGTTTTGAATTTTAGATCTAATTATCACTGAATGTTAAGCGTGAGGAAATGGCGATAGATCAAGTCACAATAATGGCCATTTATCCACGTTAAAGGGATGTAGAGTTACAGTGAGTGAACGTGACCCTTTGTACTTCCTTTTGTACGCTGTGAAATATAGAAAAATGTTTCATGTTTTGCTGGATGCAGCTGTTCCTTTTTGTTATCAACACATATCAATAACCTTCTCTGGGCACCCGCTGACATCTCTACGGCTGCCGGCCTTGCGCACATGGGAAACTTTATCGGAAGGTCAACCAACCACGGCGCTCTAAGTACCTATAATTAGCGCTGATTGGTTAATTAAGTCACGATGCCATGGGTGATGATAGCGCTTATTCACTGCGGAGCGGCGGAAGCGATGGGAGGTCGTCTGTCTGTAGTCAAGGAAATATTCGCTGCGGGGCAAACGTCTGGGGCTCGGGGACGGTTCATTGGCGTTTCCATGTTGATGAGCGGGTGAACAAGGTTGAATGGGTGGTGTAACTGTAGATTTTGGGAAAGTCGAGGTCGAGAGAGAGTACACTCCAATTAACAACCCTAGCCCCCATCCCCCCTTCCAAAAACTAGTTTTATTGAACATCGGTATCACATCTGGCAAGCTTAGATCATGTAATTGACAAAGACCAGCACTGGAGTACACTGGTACTAATAGGCCTATCCAAATGGGATTAGTTTATAAAATTCATAAATCATTTGATATTATTACAAATCCCCAAATACTACAATTTTTTGAAACCTTCAGCCAGGAAGGATCTGCGCTCGCTCGCGAGTGTCCATACAATTTTCAGACTGCACCAGTCAATGCCTGTATCCGATTGTCTGGTGGTGATCATGATGTTACAGCCAGTCATTGTTCTATACCATATGAAGAATGACATAATATGCTCACTACTCAGTGGTTAGAAGATATTCGCATATTCTTGTTGCAAATGAATTATTTAATACGTTATTTACATACATTATTTATTACGATATTTACGATATTTAATAAATGAATGAAATACTAGTAATACGTTTCAGTTGCAGTCACTCGTAATGTTTGGAGTCATGTAGATCTAGGCCTACAGCTTGAGGTATGAATGAATCGTCAAAACAGTTAAAACTTCTATACATGTTTTCAACACTCGTTATGATACATGAGTATACGATAGGTTGTGCTCATGTGTTAAAACAGTGACACCCCATCTATAATACGATACCATGTAGTTGAAATGGTTTTTGCCTTTTGTTGGTAGCGCGCGAGTTGAATGGAAATTTTATTCTAAAATACATATGTTAAGTAGTAGATAGAGCACGAGCACCCGTGGGTATGGCTCATACACGAGGTTATTCTCGAGGCGTTAGCTATAATATAATACATGGTAACGTGTTTTAGTTGTGGTGTCACTATTTTAACACATGAGCGCAACCGGTTCACTCAAGCGTGTTCCTATATTCCACGGCAGACTGTGGTGTATGTTGATGAGGCCACATTCTGGCCTATTGTTGAAGGTGTTAACCGTGGTACAAATAGAGTTTAATCGAAAGTTGATCGAGAGTGTTTGTAAAGTCATGTAAAGATCACATTTTATTTGAAACTTGGCCTACTAAAGGCATTCAGTTGTATAGAATACATCTAATTTGCTACTTGATAGACAACTGATTTCTACCCGCGGTGCCCTTAAGACATGAAGCGAAAGAATTGAAGACCTAGTAGCATGCCGATGAAAGTGCATTTCATTCAGTCTATTATGAATAGTTTCCAATGAAGCTGAACGAATTTTACAAATACAATCAATGGGTTTCGAGATATTGAATCAAATAGGCACTCCTTCCGTAAATTGCCGAAGATTTTGATCACGATTTTAGTATGGGTCACGTGGTGGGTGACGTCAGTTGAGGCAGAACTGAAAGTACATGTAGCCTGCAAGATAAACTGCATGTCGCATATTCATTCTCTTTGTGCATGTTTGACAATTCAAATGAACGGGTGAGATTGCTGCATTAAGGCAATTATTGTCTTGATATTTAGAATCAGTACTATCTATTCACCCGTAACGGAGGTTTGTTCAACTGCAAGATGTCCAGTATTTGCTGCTTTTAGCGTGTTTTCTTTTGAATCTCATGCATTTTGGAGTCGTTTTTCACCTTTGAGCTGGTCGTCCAAATTACGTGTTTTACGTTTTTGGCCAGCCATCAAAGCACATTTTGCCTCAACTGACGTCACGATTATGGAAACTGCCGAAGCTATTTTTTCATCGGCAGAAGAGGGCGATTGTACTAATTACTGGCTCAATATACTCGATTACATGCTGTTATTAATTACCAATAAACGCGAACATCTATTTTATCACCAAATGTCCACAGCAGCTTTATTTGAACATGAATAAAACCATATAATGGTACCTTGCCACTATGACTTTAATGAATGAACAAAGTAGCGGAAGAGAAGAATTTCGACCTTCAAAGCCACAATAAAGAATATCGTTTATAATCCATTTTGAATGTTGTGTTTTATCTGAACAACATCTGATGGCAGAAACACTAGTGTTTTGCCGTTTTTTTAAAACTCTTCGGTGAATTAAAAAAACAAAACAAAAAACAATAACAACAAATGAGGTTGGCAAGCTTGAAGCTGTGGCTACGACTGCGGCTGTAGGTATGGCTGTGGCGGTTGTGGTGGCGGTTGTGGCTGTTGTGGCTGTGGCTGATACACACTTTCATGAGCGAGGTGCGCGTGTTCTCAATGCCTTGGTGTCTGGCATGTAAATGCTGCAGAATGTTCTCTCTCAGCGGTTTGCTGCACTTGTTGGACCTTGAGAATTACGCCATTATCGATTGTTAGTTCATCACGATATGTCCAGAACTCTCGTAAGCTCGGATGAGGATCCCTTATATTGTGATTTCTCCCGGGCGCTGTACATGGAGTCTCGTCTTTCAGTGTTTCCTTTCGAATGTGAGCTTGTTTGGTGGGAGATATGTGTAGAAAAATCTAAAAGTCTACGTCATTTATCTATCAACATGTGCATCCACGTCCATGTGCTCTTTACTGTTGCTCTGTAAGCAGGACAACAATCTGCTACCACAAGTTCATGGACCGGCTGATATTTGACAATGAAGTCATAGCTTTGAATCTTCGTTAGCGTTGGAATCTGGGAGGTGTCACATGTAAAGGTTTCTGAAGTATTGTTCCAAGTGGCTTGTGGTCAGAGAAGAACGTGATTCTACGACCATACAGGAAATGATGAAATCACAGAATAGCATGAACGATGGTCAGGCATTCTCTCTCGATGTTGCTGTAGTTTAGTCAGAGTCTTGGTTAGAGTTTTACTGACAAAAGCTACAGGTTTACTGTTCTGCACAAGTATTGTTCCAAGACCTCTTGTTGATGCACCTATTTCTAAGGTCAAATATTAAGTTGGGTAGTTATACTGTGGTGCATTAGTGTGTTACCAGAGACTTGATGTTTTTGTAAATTGTTTCGTGATCGCTGTCCCATTCAAATGAGACTTCTTCTTTGAGCATGTGTCTGAGGATTGCAGTGTGAGCTGATATGTGTGACGACGTGAGACGACAAATATGTAGATCTAACCATCTCTGGGAATTTGAGTAGCTCTTGCTTGTTTCTCATGCGTTGAGATTTCTTGGATATATTTGACCTTCGTAGAGTCTGGATGTACACCATCTGCTGTGTACACTCTGCCAAAGAATACAATCTCATCACTGTTGATTGTGCACCTTGCTGGGTTGAGGACGGATCCGAAGGCCTGTGCTACTTTGAGACCATTCAACAATCCCTTGTCATTCATTTCTTCCGTTTCTCCACATATTACAATGTCATCTACAGGTATTACAGGTTTGTAATCATGGAGCATCTCCTATCTCAGATTTCATCAGAGAGAAATACTACACCAGCCAGTCAACGCTCATCCTAGAAATCATCATTCTTGGCTACCAGATTATGGCAACATATGTTGGCCGCAAATTCTGTGGCAACTTTTGCGGTGGTGGCAAATCTTGCAGCATCATATGTAGTAGTGGCAAATCCTGCATTAAAATCTGTGTCAGTGCAAATTCTGCATCAACACTTGTGGTGTCGGCACATTCTGTGGCAATTTCTGCTTCTGAAATGCTGCTGTTATTGGTTGTGGCTGAGGCGGATGCTGAAGCTGTTGCTGTGGCTGTAGCTGAGGCATAAGCTGATGATTTATCTTTTCATGACTGATATAAATTGAAAAAAAAAGAAAATGTAATAAAAAAATATATGAAAATAAGTTTGGAAAGCAAATCATAATAATTTTTGAAACCTTTAGAAAAAAATCGCAAGAATGCTGGAAAATATTTTTAAATTAATAAATACTAACAAAAGAACAAAGAGAAAATAGAAAAAAATATAACTTTCAAAACACTTATGAGTGCGATAAGATATAGGGCCTAAAAGTGGCTCCCCTAGCGATTATATGGTTAACAATATGGCATGTCCTGGCGATCCTGATGGGTACCTTTTGACGCACTCTGGCGAGCATACGGGGGAGGTGCCTTATGACGCCCCTAGCGAGTATGTGATTAACGTTATGACGGCCCCTAGCAAATGTCGTATGGCCATATAACTATATAACTACTTCATATAACTATGGGAAAACCCTTCACTATTGGAGGTCACTGAGTGCAATTTGATTTAAACGGACGTCTAGACGTTTTTGGGGAGTGGGGTAATAAAAAAGTGTGTTTTTTTCTCAAATTAATTATTTTCATAATGAAAAAAATGGGTCAACTCTGGAAGCCGTGTAGCCTATTCACGGTGGGTAGGCAGACAGTACTCTTGCATGTATTCCGAACTCTAACTGATCGCTAAGAACTCTTGCATACGGCGGCAGGAGAAAGATGCGAATTGTGTGGAATCGGAGAAGATTTTTACATATATGTTATTTGCACGGAACATTAGACATATTATACAATTTTATTATCAACGGGGAATGATCATAAATATCTCCAGTACTGCATAATTGTGTAAACAGTTCCGCGAAAATGGGATCAAAAAGGGCCAAAATATATGCTTTATGGAATAGTTCACAAAATACACTCCAGTCATATGAACCAATCATATCTGGATGTGCAATTGGTTAATTGTTAACGATCGGCACATTGCAATTGCTGTGGTGGCGAAGAATAGCAATGCTATTTAATTAAATGCAAATCCGAACTCTTGCGTGATCTACCTCCCCACTCTTGCATGATTCCCCAAAAATCAAACGTGATATATTATATGCCATGCATGCTTTTTCCCCGAGTTTATGTGGCTGTCAATTTATTCTACAGATGTGACCCACATTTTTTATTTCTAAAAGTAGACATGTTCCTTATATATATACTGACCAAAAAAAGAAACGCAAATTGAAAATTGGGCTATACTTTTTTTCCTGCATCATTGTGAATGGTATTTCAAAATATCCGGGTCTTGTGACTGCCCATATAGTGCAAAGGAATAGTCGCGACACATTTACTCGCTCAGTTGGCAACAAATTACGACGCCACAAAAGTTACGTAGATGGTCGTCTTTGAGCATTTGCACTACTCAACCACTCCCAGTTATGGTATGATCTTTTAGTACTCAATGGGGTATATAAAAGGCCCGCAAAACTGTAGGCAAATTGTCGATGCAAACGCTACCAAACCTTATAAGTTTGGTGAAGCAATCTGCGCATAGGATGATCTGAGCAAAAATGTGTCATCACAGACCAAGCCTTCGATTTTATCGTCCATAGAGCCATTGTATGGTGTCTAAGAAGCAATACTGTAGCCAATGGAAATGCAACAAAATACCCAAAACTTGAAACACCTGATGGAACGACTCCGGGAGTTGAACGTCGTATGAAGCCGAGTACACCTTTATGACCACTTCCGATCAGCAATAAGGATGCCGGCCGGGAATTAGGACTGGAATTTATCCAGGATTAACGAAAAAACAGGTTGTAACAGTCTGCAAGAGGGTGACCTCCACACACGGAACCCCCACCGAGTTGTGATGTCAAGGGAGCCAAGGGAAAAGGCTTTTCGGCATTGAATGGGAACCTGATATGGTGGAAAATATCGAACTGGTCAAACATATGCATTTATGAACAGATCCAGATTTGCTATGTACACCGCCAATGGTAGAACACGAATATGACGTCGCACAGGTGACCGGAACGCTCACGCATGCGTACTGCGAGATAAGGTGGCCCGACGTTAGAAATAAGTGTTTCTTGTAGGACATGACCTTAGTTCGCTGAAGACAGCCACAACTGAACGAAATTTGTCGTCCTGGGATCCATAGCCACATCAATCTCACTTTTGCCAGATGTGGCTTTGTGTGCTCCGTGAAACTTAGCGGGTGTGATGATTCCTCAATATTGCGAATTATTGTCATGGTTCAGATGCTTTACTGCTCATGTATTACAAAATGCATGATATTACTATTTATTTTAATAAAATTATATAGTAATATTGAAAAGTTGCGTTTCTTTTTTTGGTCAGTATAGTATACTGACAAATTTTCGGAGACTTGTCATTACTTTAAAAAAAGGTTCTGACTGTGATCTATCATTAATTTTGTATCGTTTGAAATGAGCCCGAAAGACCAGGGCCGACGGACTCTACTTGGGTACCGGGATAGAGAAGCCACCAAACGGGAGGCGGGGCAATTTCTTTATTATTTTAGTATATTTATATTATTTTAGTAATTTTCATGAAGTCTTCACATGCGTTCTCCTACAATTTCTTCATCATAAGTGACCAGTGATTGTTTGTGTCTGTAAAGCTTAGATAATCTTTGTATCAAACCGAAAGGCAAAGATAAATAACCGTATTGCCGACTTTATATACGCTATAGACAAATATGATACGTTTCAGTTGTTCTTGTTTGAATCCTGATGATATGGATACTGATATGCCAGTAGGAATATGAAAAATAAAAATATCCAACACGAAATGACTAGAATGTTATAGCTTTTCCGCGTGTCCTGTGCTGTATGGTGTACATACATATAAAGTGTCATATTGCCAGATCACAATATCATATTTGTACATGTGCAAACCAAAAAACGTTCATACATTCAAAGGCTATGCTCAAATAATGGACAAATCAAAGATGGTTCAACCTGGGTAGATTGACAAACTTTTTCAATTTTTACGATCATAGAAGTCTGAAATCCAGTAGAAAATTGCCGTTGGACTACCTAGTATATGTTGTTGTGTAATTCCGTGCCACTTTCATATTGATTTTGATTTGTGGTGATTCCAGGTGAAAACTGTTTCCATTTTTTTCGACCATTGGTTGTGTGAAAATCCAAAAAGCCACCAATTATAACCAAAAATCGAAAAATCACCATATCTTTGGCCCTAATTGGCATAGAAGGATTGAATTGGGGTCGTTTTATATATTTCCAGGCACAGGGAAATAAAACAAATTTTTCTAAACCATTGTTTTTATTCTTTCGCCCACTGATTGTGTGAAAATCCAAGATGGCTGCCAAATATCACAAAAAAATCGAAAAATTACAATATCCCTGGCCCTAATTGGAATAGAAACATGGAATTGGGGTAGTTTTATATGCTTCTAGGCACAAGGAATCAAAACCAATTTTTTCGATTTTTTTCTCGCCCACTGGTCATGTGAAAATCCAAGATGGCCGCCAATTATCACCAAAAATCGAATAATCACTAATGACATATCTTTTGCCCTAATTGACATAAAAACATTAAGTTGGGGGTCCTTTTATATGTTTTCGGACACAAACAATCATTTGAAACCATTGTTTTAGTGATACACACACATATATGCATTAGACTGTTGAACAGAAGTTGCCCAGTTAGCTAGGTACGTACGTGGGCTGATTTCTCACCTGTCGAACTGGATCAGTGGGGGACCACCTGGTTATCTGGTCTCCTCCCACATTGATGACCACCGTTTCACCAGATCCAAGCCAACAAGAGATGTTGATAAGAGCATATGTGCATGATGATACACCATAACCGTCATCATCTTTCATGTTCAGACATGTATCAGTCGCCTCACACTTGTTTTCTCTGCAAGCCACGCCGAATAGTTCTCCTGGCATTGCTGGAACCACATTTAGCGAGTTATACAACTGCCTCTGGTGTTGTGCGCTTCTGGTGTTCCCTGGTATCTCATGCCATCCCACTGGCCACCCCACTACTACTAGATTCAACATTTATTGGCTCGGACACTGTGTCTTCTGATCAAACATTTGCCTGGTATTGCAGTCTCAGCAGATTGCTCAACGATCATATTCCAAGATGACACACTGATGCCATCACTAGGAGCTCCAAGAATCAGTAAAAAAGTGGAAACCCCTTACTAAATGTGGATGAGGTCCGTCGTATTCTTGGCCACATATGGTTTTGCTGCTCCCTCCTTAAAGACAAAGGTTTCATAGAAAATATCAAACTTCACTTGAGGGTATTTGATGGTAAATATACCCACAAGACAAAATATTTCCTCAACCCAGAAGATTGACCTACATGATGTGCAATGCAGAAATGTTGTTATTCGACATCGACTCTGTTTCTACAGCGGAAAGTGACGCCCGCAGCAGGATACATCAAAGGTTTACATCCAGAAACACCTAAATTTCTTAATGAAGGGGCATGCCAAACACCTGTGGTACAGAATATTGCCGGATATCCCAGATTAGGATGATGGTTATGCCGACAATTCACACACTTCAATACAAGTGCACATGCATGTCGGCCTTAGCAGGGGCAAACAGAGGCAGCCTCCACTACAAGCTGGAGGTTGAAGCTTGAGAGGAGCAAGAATCTGGTCATATGCTACAGAGAAAAGGGGTAGTTATTAAAAGACAGAGTTTCTTCCCATGGCTGGTACCACCCCAGCCCGAGTCGGATGGAGCACTCATGCTAATGTCCACTCACTTTGCCAGTCTGAGCCAGACTGAATCAGGCGAGTGGCTTGCTAACCAAAACGAGGTGGCTTCATGCACTCAGGAAATAATTGATAATTGGCAATATGTAAACATAGAGGTTTCATGCCAACCTATCGACGCAGGTTTTAGCAATACCAAAAAGCCTTTCTCAGTATTTGAGTAGAATCGCTATACTGTTCAGGTAAATAAGGTTTTGCACCCGATTTTGACTGGTTCCAATCCAGACATCACAATCTATGGAGATGTTATGCATAGATTTTCTTAGTTTCGAGTCATCCAGACGAGGTTATGAGTATGACATCGTCCTGACCACTTCACTACACCAAATATGTACAGGCCGTACCCACGAGAGAAGGGGCTTTCTTCTACTTTCGCCAAGACAGTATATAGTGGACTTAAAGAGTCCACTTTGGAACCCCACCTCATTTACACAGCGAACACGCCTCGAGGGTGATAATTAAGTTCTGTTCTCTATTGGGTATGTACGAGACCAGTGGGCATGCAAGCCAGCTAGGTACTGATTATTTTTTAATTCAGTGTAGTTGTTGATTCAGTTGAGCATACTTGTTTTGTTGACAAATAAATGAAGGTATTGATTGTTCCAAAAGGAACACAGAGACAAAACTTTCTTGTGATAGGACGAACTCTAATGAGGTATTGTTTACAGCATTATATATTCACGCGCCAAATAAGTGGTAACGTTTGTGACGTCGAGAAAGAAAGTAGTCTGAGCAGTCATCGGGAGAACTTTTGGGATTTTTCCAGTGAAATCCACGGTTTCGTCATCTTGAGACTCATCAGGCAGTGGCACAGGCACAATTGGACATTGAAAGAAACCCATTCACTATTAAGTGGGTGACTAGCTGTTAGCATTCAGAAGGGGTTGGAAGGCAGCTGAATTATTTGTGGTGAGAAAATAAGGGAGGTGCTCCTCTCCTTTGTTAGATTAGAACATTACATTTTGGTTTGGATGGACTTGATGGTGGTCAGAAAAAAATAATAAACAGTTGCCTTCTCTATGGGTTGTAGAGGAGAGGGTAAATAAGGAACACACCTTTCCGGATAACTTTTAAAAAAATATATTCTTTGGTAGGAAAGGAAAGACTACACCATGCAGCCCACCGGAAACACAATCTATGAAATGTCTAACAAGCATGCTGAAATAGGCTAGTCTTACAGGATGTACAAGCAATGGTCATGCTAATAACTGCACCAAACATGAGTCACGAGTCATCACAGTTGCCATTTGATGTGATGTTTGAGCTCATTTTGAATCTTAGAAAGAGTGGCTTAAGACACTACACATAAAATCTGAAGATGGTGCCCAAGGTGTATAAGGTTGCCGTTGCAGCCCGAGAGGAGGAGCCTGATTTGTCACCAGCAGTACTACGATTGGAAGACCAGATGAGTTGTTGCTGCAGTTCATGATAAGTAAAAAAACAAACAAACATGGGTCATAAACTGGAAAGCGAACTGATTCAGTCGCTATAATGATACTATTTTGTGTAATATTTCTCTGACGGCCCAGTGCTTGCATTTATCGAATAAACACTGGTTTTATTGGATTCCTTGTCCCAGAAAACATATAAAACGACACCAGAGTTATTTTTCTAGGTCAATTATTGCCGAAGATATGGTGATTTTCTTATTTTCAGAGACCGTTAACGCCATCTTGGATTTTCAGTCGAAAAAATGGTTGAAAAAAATGGAAACATTTTTTTTTCGTCTCACTGGGGTCTACTTTGATGGAAAATCACCCCAAATCAAAATCAATATGAAAATGGAGAGGGATCGGTATTTGCAACATAACCGCATATACTAACCAGGTGAAGTATGCAAAATTATAATTCGATACCATTCAGCATCGCGATTATATCGGCAAAAAAACAAAAGATGTAAATGAGTTGTAAACAATTTAGAAAAATTAGAGTAGACTATTCAGCACTGCTATCTGAATGAATGAAATAGGCATATCTGATGGTTATCTTATATGATACACTATTTATTAACACGTTCCTCCATCATGGGACACTGCTGCATGTAGATCTCCGTCTCGGTCCGCAAATGTTCAATCATGTCGAATCATGCAAGAGTGAAATGCTAGGTTTTTGCCGATCATGCAAGAGTGCGTAAATATGCATGAATAGAAAAAATGGTAATATTTGAAAAATATGGATAATATTTTGCTGCGAGAGTTGAAAGTACATTAGAACATGTTCGTATAACTGTGTAGATTGCCATGTACCTTGTGAATAAACGACCACGCAAGAAATACAACCCAATATTTCACTAGGGGGCTATTTCGTTTGATCGATATTTATTGTTGTGTGAGGCATTTCATACACAAGACGTTGTTTAAATTTACCGAAAATTCGTCCCTATTAACATGAGTTACTTGAATGTTCCGGGATATGGTTGGTTTCCCATAATACTGCCTAAATCTCGCATTATTGGGCGTGCATGTGGAGGTCCCCTCCTCCGCATCCATCATGAAATCAGGCAAGAGTTCTTAGTGCATCAGTTAGAGTTCGGAAATCTTGCAAGAGTACTGTCTGCCTACCCACCGTGCTATTGTACTAGATGATTCACAATATTGCACTCAGGAAATACAATAATTGATTTTTTCCGAACATTGGTGTGGAATCAGAAGTGCAAATCATGATGATCAAGTTACAACATAATGGATGGAATAGGGACATCAAGATTTATTAACGGTTTAGAGTAGCTCTTCAGGGGATAAAGCATCTTACATCGTGTAAAGTGGGGGACAATCGAATGTGTTCTTGATATCGTATTTCCGCGCATTTTATGCTGAAATGCGTTGAACATGTGCTTATTCTCATATAGTGTTTCATCAGCTTAAGGCTTCAAATGACAAATCTATGAGAAGTACATGTTTATTGTTACTCATTGTTGAATGTTGACACGTTAAAATGGCATTGTTGACATACTAATTTTTTTTGCAGTTAGTGTTTTAGGGCCAGAGAGTGTGACTCACTTTCATTCATTGCTCAATGAGTGCAAACGTCATAAGTTCGTATGATTTGCTTTGTCGTGTTGATAAGTAATCTATGGAAATTTTTAGGACAGAGAGTGTTTGGGAGAGTGTTGGGAGTGTTTTTGTTACGCCTGTCACACATACGATGGAAGATATCATCCCATGATTATAGTTGTGTGCATATATTTGTGTGGATATCACAGCGGGTGTCGCATGCAGGGCAGGAGATACTCACTTTTCCGGAGCACCTGATCTTACACTAATCTGGCTGGGTGTCTGTGATGTTCACATGGCTTTGACTTCGATACTTTAGTATCACTCGGATTTGACTACTCACACTGATTTTGTAAAATGCGTCCATGGATTCGGTCTTAGAATATGAATTCGTTTTGTCCACCAGAC
The DNA here is from genome assembly GCA_949152475.1 of Terebella lapidaria. Classification (NCBI taxonomy): domain Eukaryota; kingdom Metazoa; phylum Annelida; class Polychaeta; order Terebellida; family Terebellidae; genus Terebella; species Terebella lapidaria. Next base: position 26,393,517 of record OX424566.1, on the reverse strand, counting down.
GGCACTCCGAAGCACCCGCCTTTGTAATAACCGATTCTCTGGTCCCCTGAATCAGGGGACAGTGTCAATGCGCGGCAAAAAATAGTCCGTATTAATGCGCGTTCAGTAAACACGAGCACGTGCTTTCTTGTTTTGCACGGATCGACCACGCAGTCATGCCTCAGCCATGGATTTTTCAGCGGCACTAAAGATTGCCACGGACACCTCTACTGGAGTTATTTTATCACAATCTCTTCAAAAAATGTATAGACGTGGAATCAATACCCAGTATTAAGTATTCCGAGCAAACAAAACAGGGTCCGTTATCCAGTCTCATAGTCCGGGGACAGAAAGTCATATCAGGCATACGAAGTGAGAGAAAACAAAAATGACAGGGAAACTCATGAACCCCCGTAAATGGCCATTAGGAGGTGAAATCAGGTGTTCCGGAAAGAGTGAGCATTTCCTGCCCCACTAGTGGCACCCGTCATGAATTCCCCAAAATTAACATGAAAATAGATCTAGTTGCATGGCAGACATGGATTTGTTGTATTTATCAACCAGATCATGATGACATCCATAGAATTTCTTAAACGCAGCTATAAGTCTTGGTAAAACATATCCTTGTCGTAGCAGCTTAGAGACTAGCTGGGCACTTCGATAGACAAAGTCCTCATATTTGCAACTAGCTCTGGAATAGCGTATAAGTTGAGAAACAAACACACCATATGCCGGTGACATAGGAATGTTGCTGCTTAGAAAAGGGAAATTGACTATGGAAAAATTGAAATCATCACGTTTGTCATATAATCTAGTTGACAGGTTAGAATCATTATCAATCTCCAACCTCAGGTCTAGATAGTTGGAAAAATTAGCGGATTCTGTAGTATCCTTAATTTCAAGTTCCTTAGGATATATGACATCCAAATAATCACCAAACTTGGGATTATTTAGCGACAATACATCATCTATGTATCGGAAGGTGAAATTAAAATTACATGTTAGTTTCTTAGAACCTCCTCTTTGTAAATGTTGGATAAAATCTGATTCATATGAGTATAAAAACAGGTCTGCCAATAATAGTGCACAGTTTGTACCCATTATTTTACCCATTATAGTTTTCGACAATATATCCTGTCTGTAACAAAATATCACAAACATTCAAACTTGCTTCGATTCATAGAGGCATCCATGTTGGAACTATTTTCGGTATCCCAGAATGCAAAGGACGAATTGTGTGAAAGACGGGTGCTGGAGCGCCGCCTTTCGTGAAAATAAATATGAATTTGTCTGTTTGTCGGTATCCATTTCTACTTTTTTCAACGGTACCTTTTAATAGTTGAAAATATATGGTATATATATGTTTGAAATAATAAATCACATATATAATGACACCTACATATATATTTCCCTTTTTTTGCCTAGCCTCACGCCAGGTTATGAAATCGTATCTTTATTTCATATTCAGTTTTTATATTTCATCAAACAGAAATCACCGTGGACAACTTGTCATCACCAAATTCCATTACGTTGACTTTTCCATTCCCTTGTGGCCGGCAAACACCGTAATGGGATTTATTACTACATAATGCTGATTGACATAACGTCTTCTTGCCTGACAAGTTGGTGGCAACTGTTAAATTAGGCTGACTGGATTTACGTGCAACTCAGAACACCAGACATGTAGACCATATGGTCATCTTAGACGCATACATAGTTTTTTTTTCTTCACGGAATATTGTCAGAACATATTTGTCCTTACTTTTTATCCCACATGAATGAAAACTCTATACCCACAGCTCAGGGCTATACATCTCAATAGTTTCACATTATAAAAAAATCCCGTACATTTGTATGAATGTGTATAGTTCCTGAATAAATTCAATCAAAATTCAATCAATCAAGCACATCACAATATCAAAAACGACCTGGTTGACTGACAATGATCGAAAAGGCCTGTAGTCATATATAACAAATATAATATTTACTGGAGATTATTCATAGTACAACTGGTGAACTCGTCGATAATCTTATATTGTGAACATGAACTGAAACAACTAGCTCAATGACAATGATATCCCTCTCGTCTGTCCAACACAAGTATCTTGTGAAAATGTTTCTAATTACATTCTATCCGTGATAACAGTGTTATCCCACAATTTTGACCACGAAAAGAAGGCCATCGTCATGGCCAGGACAGAGAATTCTATATCAGTTACATGGCTAAAGACTGATATATATATATATTAGTTTATAAATATATTTATTATGTTTAATTATAATTTTAGCTGGAATATGTCATACCTATGTCTTTTATGGTGTATCCGTCATGAGGATTACAACATTCAAGAATCAGACCTTGGTGTCAGTGACTTATATTGCTGTAGCCCATACGTACAGTATTCTTGACGACATCAAGATGCGGAACATATCGCAGCAAATGGATTTAAGTTGTCATTGAATATGAATAATTCATGTCATGTCAATTTAGGGACACGCCAACAGTAGGGAATTAGGCAATGCATTTGTTCCTTTCCAACTGTATATTGTGTCCCACACGGTTCCCTATTCGAAACTCGATGCAAATATTTCACAAATACCTTCGAGTATCACACAACATCATCAAATAATTATATTTCAGATTGAGCTGCAGATTCCAATATTCCAATGAAGCTCCATTGCGAAATAGATAGAGCACGTATCATCGTTTGTGTTGTGTGTGAATGTACAATTACAGAACAATCAGACGTGTATTGCACTTGGAATTTGCACTACGGTGTATCGATTTTAATAAAAATCAGAATAGTGAACGAAGAACAGAAAGCATCGTTATAGACGACAAACAAGATTATTTTTGGTTTGTAATAAAAAGCACGATGCAAAGTGGAGGAACTGGAAGCTATTTCTTGCTATCGAATTTCTGCACACGATGTCCTGAGATAAATGCACTGAGCACGAGTCGATTATCAGAAGTAGTGTCCAATTAAGTTTGCAGGTGGTGAGTGGACAACATGGTGTGTGGATGCTTATGCCAGTTGCACGTACAGGTCTATTGACGTACAACGGTGTCATCGTTCCTAATCATTAGGGTTACCGACAAAAAAGGTTCGATGACATGACATCGTCTGACATTTGTATCTATTTGATGTGCCTGGTAAAATCTATCAACTTCTACTTGAATTGCTTTGAAAAGTTGATTCGCTCGACGTTGCAATACTAATTTTATTAATAGTACTTCCACTTCACGCTTCAAGGTATACCCAAAACAAAGCAACAAGGTATCAAATATATTGTGGTTTAACGTATATATAACTCGATAAACATAATCATCCAGGACAACTTGTCATTACCAAATTGCATTATATGGACTTTTCTAGTCCCTTGTGTCCAGCGGCTATCGTATTCGAAATTACTAACACATAATCCTGATTGGCATGATGTCTTAATGCTTGACAAGTTGATGGCAACTGGACAACTTAGTCTGATTGAAAAACCGTGTTACTCCAAACCACAACCTTTCATTCGTACGGTGATTAACCATTCCATTTTCACCCCCATCGTAATCAGGCTACAATTCCTATTTTAACTTTAAGAATGCTATTCAGTGAATTATTCCGGTGGGTCTGGCACTTTCAAAGTTTCCTTCCAATAAGCAAATTCCATTGTACACATTTTTATTGACAAATCGGATTTTCTTCATAGGTAGGGAGTCATTTTGCAGAGTTCACTTAATATTCACAAATGTTTTTGATGAATCACATCATACATGTGGAATACATCATACATGTATGATTCTGTCAAAAAAATGTAAGGCACGTGTATGCAATTTAATCGTATGATATTTTGAAGGAATAATAATTGCGTGATTCCACATGGCTTGTTTACGTAGATGAAAGGAAATATCTTGCGCGTAATGGAAGTGATCGTTAACATACGTCATCAAACGACCAATGTTTGTTGTCAGAAGGATGTATGATTATGGTTGATCGGGAACACATTATCAGCATTGACCACACGATGTGAGGTCCAGTGTGATCCAGCACTAAAGCTGACTATGTGCAAATATTGGTGTTAGGAAGGAATGAATCATTGCAGCCGCTTCTTGGTGCAATATTGTTTGATTCATTAAATTAAGAATCAGTCCTTTAAAAAAATTGAAGCATGAGGTAATTTGCACCACCACCAAATAAATACTACATACCAAGAGTAATTTACCATTGATCAGTTTTTGATTAGTAGATTAGATTATGCCTTCCAACATAATGATCACTGTGTACACTCGTCTATGATTGAACACAGGTAGATCCACAAGCAACACAACGGCAGGATTAAACTTTAAGTACACGAGTTCGAATCTCATTCGAAAGGGGGCCGAATAAGATTAGAACCAATATGTGAGGGTGCATTTTTAAAGCACCATTCAGCTGGGAATGTCTCAGCCGTGATTACCCAGGACGGAAAAAACCCAGTGTCGGCCCAGTGAGCAAACTCCGAGTCGCCACTCTATGGGCTCCTGGTTCAAGAGCCCCCACTCCTCTCCACTCGGCCACACAGGCGGTATGAGAGATGTCATGTGTTTAGTGAACATAATAATCTGGATTCTCTGGAGATATTTATTCTAGGAAGCATCACACTTCCACAATTTCTTCATTTTTCGTCATGTTCATTATTTTCATATCAAGAGGGTCAGCACCATCATAATTATAACAATGAGACAACGTGATAATTAGTGGTATTAACGTTAAAACGACGAGCTCTGACCGTGTACGTTATCACGCTCGTGTTTTTCATTCCATTACATAGAACTGCTAAATAACAATCCTGCGACGACACATCAATCAGTGTTTCGAGAACGAGCATTCTGCAATGATGATTCTGAACTATTTACAAGTAGAACGTAATTGTAATAAAACCCAATCAAAATAAGGAAAAGAATCAATAAAAGAATTCAATAAATCAATCAGATGCATATGTGCGCACATCATTTTAGCAGATTGGGTGGTTGATTCAAATCAGCAAATTTGGATGAACGTGTCATATGTTGGAATAATTGGTCTATGACCTTGACGCGTCTAAGATTGATCAGAAACAATTTTTATCAGGCCTACATTATGAATAAAGTACTGGTTTGTCTCCCCGTTTATCTGTATATACAAAGATATTGTTTTGTCTGATTCTTTTTCCAGACATTCTATGTTAGGCAACACGTGACGAACAAACTTAAGATGGAATCCCAAAAGAAGACATTAACGAAAATGCTAGAGCTTCCTGGGATGAATAATAACAGGGAAGTTGGGATCTCCAGATTTCTTGCCAACAAGGGTAGGTACGGGTCACATCGTCTGAAGTCGTTGAGTAGATTTAGGAACAAGTAAGCGTCAGGAAACGAGAGTGTCAAAAGTGGTCGCCGCATTAAATAAATGTGTTCTTGGCCAAAATTCTTCCTTTGAGATCGTCAGTTAGTGAATGAAGTTTGTGCTACGTAACACTTGGCCAGTTCGTGTGATGAGCGGCAGGTGGGAAAGGATGCATTGTGCTAAGCGGCACCGGAAGTTAAAGTAACTTTGTGTTTGATTAAGGTCGCCGCATGATGAAGAAATGATGTGCTATGAGAACAATAGTCTTAATAGTTTTAGCCTACTAGGAATTGGATGTGACATTTCAAATTGCCCTCATCTATTGCTTAATTCCCTAACATTATTTTATCAAAAGTATTTATCATGAACAAGAGCAAATATAATGTCATTCACTCCATCCAGAGGTCGATTCGTAGATGCAAGTGTCATAAGACCTGTCATTAGAATCGTTCGTGGTAAAAGTCTAGATCAGAGGCTTGACATTTGACTATCAAAGGAGACCATTCCTATTCATGGCATGTACTTCTCTCTGAAGCAAGACATGGGTCTGATAGCATAGTGCATCGTTCTTGTGTGTCCCTAAGTGGAAAATTCTTTTCGCGCAACCCCGAAAACACATCAGCAGTGTACCAAGTGATGTAAATTAGTCCAAAACAAACATTTTTCAGAATGTATGAATAGTTTTTTTTAGAATAATCTGAAACGGTGGTAGACGTTGCTAAAGCACGTTTTGTTCAGGCGTCCTAATTATAGCTCACTGTCAGGGTAAATTGCAGGAATCGACATTAGAGCTATAGCACACCATAGCCACCATATAATAAACGAGTCAACAACTGAGCATGACTCGAACCTACATTGGAGTTATGACTTGGCTGGTGCCATCAACCAGAAATCACCAGGGAGAAAGCCGTCATTACCAAATTGCATTACGTTCATGCTTCCAATCCCTTGTGGCCATCGACTATCGTATTTGAAACTAGCACATAATCTGGAGTGGCGTAACGTTTTATTGCATGACAAGATGAAAACTGGTCTGATTGACTTGCCGTGTTACCTCTGAATCTCTGGATACCAAATTTCACTTGTACATGCATTCCATAATTTATTCCCATCAGGGTTTCATTCATGGAACAGGCACTAATAAACTTCCGTATCTATAGGCAAAATATGATTTGTATCTTTTCATTCAATGACTTATCTCATTACATTTCTGCATAAAGTGTAAAATGTGTTTGGTGATTTGTACACATACCTGCGTTCATATTTTGCCCAGAAAGGAAACGCAAACACGTGCAATTGATTTGAATATAAGTGTAAGTATCAATCTATTACCACCAATATAGCCAAATTTTGATGATTCCAATAACAAACGTGAAATACATTTTGCAATGTACTGTATATTCTATTTTTTAGGAAATACTAGTATTACCTGTTATATCCCGGGATGTTGAGTTAGCCTAGATATGAAAAAACCCTGCCAAAACTAATAACCTTTGCATGTCATACTTGGTAAAGTGTTATGTAAGAACTTTTGTTATTATTAATTCCACATGGCTTGTCAGAATTGATCAAATGAATGTCTGCCACGTCATGAAGTTTATCATTGCCATGTGGGTCATCGGGATATGTTTACTATCAACCGAAGCGATCATTATGACTGAACGCATCAACATTGGCCACACGATGAACGATTCACCACAATCAAACACTGAACAGCACAAAATATTGGTGCTGGGCAAAAAGAATGAGAAATTGTATAAAACGTTGTTCGTTGCATCACTGCAGTCTGAATCAGCTATTCAGAAGGGATTGGAACCTCTTCAAGCCACGAAGAAATTTGTACCACCATCGGATCAATACAAACTAACACTAATTGAACAATTGATTTTGGTTTACATGTATTAGTCAGAATATTGTAACATAACGATCACTGTGTTAACCAGTATACCTACCAAGTGCATTCTTTCTGTGGGGCATAATGTTACGCTCCACAGCATCACAAAACACTCGAGTCGCAACTGTGTTTTGTTCTATGTGGTCCACATAACAAGTTTTAGTGTTTAATGAGCAAAATGTTCCGGTTTCTCCTATTTCATACCATTTTAGAAATCCATTCACAATGAACACCTGACCACTTCCACAGTAGCTCGTCATATTTCACCACGCTCGTTAGTTTCAAATCGAGGGATTCACCCGGGCGATCTACCTGACACAGGAATACACCATCACATAAGGTCAACATGATAAACGTTTTTAATTCTTTATGATCGAAGTGATTCAGCTTCCGGACAGGTAAGTTTACCCATGTGGCACTTCCGTAATTCATGGAAAAGGTCTTTCTTTAAAAATATCGCATTGACGCTTCATATTCATTACATTTGTGGGAACTGTCATATGATAATATGCTATGATTAACACTCGAGAGGGAAGGGAATTAGTACAATACTAACGCCCCCATTTGGGATTAGCCATTGCTGGGGCTATTCATACGTGTATAAGTGTCGTGACTAAATCCAAGTTACTGTTTCAAGGACGAATGCACCTTCGATGATGATGCTGAACCTCTGGTACGTTACTGGAAAACAAATAATCAGAATTTACCTGCAATAAATGCAACTAGTCGATCAGACGTACGTCCATAGAAAATATGATGTTTCAATTCAGCAAGTTGTGATTAATCTATATAGGACTAATCGAGATCATGTAGGGATTGGTCCGTGACCTTGAGACGTCCGATATTCTTCTCCGAGAATGTCCAGAAGCCATCTTTTTTTAGGACTTCTTCGTGCATTCAATTAGATCTATATGTCGATGTGTCTGTCTATATGTCGATGTGACTTCTTTGTGAATTCTATTATATGTCGATGTGTCTGTTTGTTTGATTTTATGTCAGTATGTCACATTATTATTTCGTTCGAGCGTCTGTGTTGGAAAAGGTCAGTGGGAAATTCTAGTACTCTCGCTACTTTTAGCAATTTAAGTGAACTTTAAGTGAACTTTTCGCTCGAAGGAAAAATGATGAAACACTACAGCTTCCGGAGTTTGATAATATTCTATGCCGCAGTGGACAGCGACCACATACCAGTATTTGAAAAGACTAACACATACTCCTGCCTATCAAAATGTCTTATCTCCTGAATGTCTTATCTCCTGACGAGTTGATGACAATTTTTAAACCAGCCTGATTGAATTGTCGTGTTTCTGTAAATCGAAACATTTCGCTCGTACAGTCACATTCTATAAGATATTGCCAATTATAATTGGACGGGTTTCTCATCGTCCACGTTTTTGCACATATTTTCACTTCTCGATGATACCGTGAGTATAAAATTCATATAGTTTATATTTTTGCCTCATTAAATAGAAGCCATGTGTTTTAAATTTAAATAATTTTTTTGATGATGTACGTATTTTTACGCTCATTAAGATGGCTCTATTTGTTGGATATATCACATTCCCGTGTTATTGCATAATATTTCATCGTTTTCCTTATCCTGAGATCAAAATGTGTTTCCCACTATTCTGGGTGACACACAACAAGTAGGATTAAATAAAATGAGATGATTGCTTGGTTTCTGGATATAATATACTCAGGAGATAGGTATCGAGAATTGTCAACCGTTTTTAAGTTTTGCCCTTTACATGTATTATAGTACTAAATGTGTTATTTACATAAATAAAAAAGATAACTAATTGCAAAGATATAGGCAAATGTATAGGCCATAATAAGTCAAAACTCGACTATGATCTAGGTCTGTCCATGAAAGTATAATTGAGGTCAAATTGAAGTCAGTTGGTGACTTTGGGTCATTCTTTGCTTTTGAAGATATAGAGGACGGATATTATGTATTTGTGGTTTTGTGATGGACATTGATAGTTTTCAATGGTAAACACTAGGCAGTGCTTTTGTACTCCAATAGCTCAGAGGGCCGATCGAGAATTGGTACCATAACTGCTGTCACGGGTGTAGAGTAGCTGGTATTAGGGACATGCGACAAATCGCGTTAGTAGGCACGTTTATTTAAACGGCACGTATACGTATAACTCAACGTTTAGGCCGTATAGGAAGGGAGTAATTATTATTTCATGTTGTAAATGAGAGTTCACCGTATAGTCGGAAATGTATAATAGGTGTGCCTCCCGCGCTCACTTAGCATCCTGTTCTGGCCTGTTCTGTCAAAAATGGTTTCCCGGGCCTTTTCAAAATGGCTTCCAACCACCCATGTCAACACCACGTAGATAAATTAAGGTATTAAATACAAATCACATGGCATTCTGGTAAAACAACTACCGGTATTATCGATGAAGGCTTACATCTTTCACATAAACAAGTTTGACAGAATGAAGAGCATATGTTGACAGAATATACAACGGCGTAATATCAGTATCATGCATACACAGAAACTTTCCCATGTTGCTGAGAGATATAGATTTGCGAACATTTCTAGCAGAATGCCGAAGATGAATCACCCATAACACTATCTAAGTGAGGATGGGTCAACCATGCAGTGAATGTTGTCATGTCTAAATTATCTATGGTCTTGGTCTAAAAGAATATTATTATAAACATATCTACAGTGGAAATATCGTTCATGTGCGGAGAGACCATTACTACGTACTACAAGGCACAGTATCGCAGGTCATCTGTGAGGAAAATGTGTGGTATGGACGAGATAAATTGCAGGATGTAAGTCACAAAACGGAGTGAGAATATGTGCTCTACAGCATTTTTCTTTGTTGATCACGTGGACACTGACAAACACCAAACATCAGCTGATGAACCCATTTGTTGAGCAATTATTGCCCATACATGCTGAGCTCTGGCGGCAATGGGCGCTTGGCTCCATTGAACGTAAAATGCTCAATTTTCGTTCATTGTGGGAAAAAAGCATACAGTAGCTTAAGGTTAAGGTTTTAAAGGTTTTAATAATCACTGTGGCATAATGTATAATTTCATTGACGCTAATAATATGTTCGTGTTATTGCATAATATTTCATCGTTTTCCTTATCCTGAGATCAAAATGTGTTTCCCACTATTCTGGGTGACACACAACAAGTAGGATTAAATAAAATGAGATGATTGCTTGGTTTCTGGATATAATATACTCAGGAGATAGGTATCGAGAATTGTCAACCGTTTTTAAGTTTTGCCCTTTACATGTATTATAGTACTAAATGTGTTATTTACATAAATAAAAAAGATAACTAATTGCAAAGATATAGGCAAATGTATAGGCCATAATAAGTCAAAACTCGACTATGATCTAGGTCTGTCCATGAAAGTATAATTGAGGTCAAATTGAAGTCAGTTGGTGACTTTGGGTCATTCTTTGCTTTTGAAGATATAGAGGACGGATATTATGTATTTGTGGTTTTGTGATGGACATTGATAGTTTTCAATGGTAAACACTAGGCAGTGCTTTTGTACTCCAATAGCTCAGAGGGCCGATCGAGAATTGGTACCATAACTGCTGTCACGGGTGTAGAGTAGCTGGTATTAGGGACATGCGACAAATCGCGTTAGTAGGCACGTTTATTTAAACGGCACGTATACGTATAACTCAACGTTTAGGCCGTATAGGAAGGGAGTAATTATTATTTCATGTTGTAAATGAGAGTTCACCGTATAGTCGGAAATGTATAATAGGTGTGCCTCCCGCGCTCACTTAGCATCCTGTTCTGGCCTGTTCTGTCAAAAATGGTTTCCCGGGCCTTTTCAAAATGGCTTCCAACCACCCATGTCAACACCACGTAGATAAATTAAGGTACTAAATACAAATCACATGGCATTCTGGTAAAACAACTACCGGTATTATCGATGAAGGCTTACATCTTTCACATAAACAAGTTTGACAGAATGAAGAGCATATGTTGACAGAATATACAACGGCGTAATATCAGTATCATGCATACACAGAAACTTTCCCATGTTGCTGAGAGATATAGATTTGCGAACATTTCTAGCAGAATGCCGAAGATGAATCACCCATAACACTATCTAAGTGAGGATGGGTCAACCATGCAGTGAATGTTGTCATGTCTAAATTATCTATGGTCTTGGTCTAAAAGAATATTATTATAAACATATCTACAGTGGAAATATCGTTCATGTGCGGAGAGACCATTACTACGTACTACAAGGCACAGTATCGCAGGTCATCTGTGAGGAAAATGTGTGGTATGGACGAGATAAATTGCAGGATGTAAGTCACAAAACGGAGTGAGAATATGTGCTCTACAGCATTTTTCTTTGTTGATCACGTGGACACTGACAAACACCAAACATCAGCTGATGAACCCATTTGTTGAGCAATTATTGCCCATACATGCTGAGCTCTGGCGGCAATGGGCGCTTGGCTCCATTGAACGTAAAATGCTCAATTTTCGTTCATTGTGGGAAAAAAGCATACAGTAGCTTAAGGTTAAGGTTTTAAAGGTTTTAATAATCACTGTGGCATAATGTATAATTTCATTGACGCTAATAATATGTTGGTGGCTGATTTTTTGTCTGCTCAAGATATTGATTATACCTACTTTAATGATACACTCTGTGTTTATACCTGGATCGATCACATACTTTGTTTCAATCATGATCAAACATTGGAATCTTGTAGTATTGTCCCATTATCCTCTCTCAATTATAGTGATCATTTACCTGTACAGGCCAAATGTGTGATGGAAGTATGTTGTGAAATTGTATCATGCAATAGTGGAAAACGTCAACAGTATGAGTATAGCTACACCCCAGCAAACTGGTTGAATGATAACCGTAATGATATATATCGAACAGTTCTAGAATCTAAACTCAATCAGCTATCAGTACCTGATCTGTCAATAATGGTAGACCAAAAGGAAATGACTTGTGCACTAGAAACTTATGTGAATAATGTAAACACTGCAATCCATGCTGCTGCTAGAGAGGCAGGTTGTGTCACTCCTAGAAAGTTTACTCCTAAACCTTATTGGTGTCCACAGTTGAGTTATATTAGAGATAAGAAAAGATTTTGGTGGTCCTTATGGGTAGAAAATGGGAAGCCAAGAAGTGGCGCAGTATTTGACAGTTGGAAAGGTGTGAAAAAATTATTTCGTAAAGTATCTAGGCAATGTGCAAATGATACACTGGCACTCAGCTGGGCACATTCTAATAACCTATATCGAACAAAAAATATGCGTGGTTTTTGGAACTGTTTGAAAAAAGCCCGCAAGGACAAATCTGTCAAGTCAAATATGGTTCCCACAGATTTCACTGATTTCTTTAAATCTACTATGTAGTTATCAGGTGCATTGTCTAAGGAACAAGAAGTTATCGCCCGAAAGGTTGATCAATGGTATTCTGAGGAACATGTCTTTGATCCGGAGATAGTTGGCTTTACTCCTGAGCTAGTTGATGAATATATTAAATCCTTGAACACTGGTTGTTCTCCCGGTATGGATGGTATCACCTCGGAACATTTACAGTATGGTAACACTGAATCACTACGGAACTGTTTGTCGGATCTTTATAATATTCTGCTTAAGTATTCTTATATCCCTAATATATTCTGTTGTGGTGTGATCGTTCCCATTCTTAAGAAGTCTTCGTTAAATCCAAATGTTGCTTCTAACTATCGACCCATCACTCTGAGTTCAGTTCACAGTAAGCTAGTTGAGATGCGGTTACTTCCACAAAATGAGGTTGCGGATAGTCAGTTCGGTTTCAGGCCAAAGCGTGGCACTGCCTTCGGATGTACCTTACTGAACGACATAATGAGATATTTTGACCACAAACGGAGTCCACTATATTTGTGTAGTCTGGATGCAGAAAAGTGTTTTGATAGCATTTGGCACCCTGCCTTCTTTTATAAACTTAAAAATAAAGTCCCAGATATATATTGGAGGTTCCTTCTCACATGGTATAGTAGTCTAAGAGCTGTGGTTCGCTGGAAGGGTCAGTATAGTCATTCATTCTCTGTTACTCGTGGCACAAGGCAAGGCAGTATTTTATCACCACAGCTGTTTAATATTTTTATAGATGAATTACTTGAAGAATTGCAGCATACAAACTTTGGTGTGTCTATAGGAGGTGATAACTATACATCTTTTGCCTATGCCGATGACATTACGGTATTCAGTGCTACAGTCCCCGATCTTCAGGTTTCAATTGATAGATGTGTAGATTATGCAAGAAAGTGGCGTTTTAACTTTGGCATCAAAAAAACTAAATGTATGGTAGTTGGAAATAATTTATTCAAGGAGGAACCACATTGGAACCTTGGATGTCATGTTATAGATAATGTTTCATCTGTGGATATTCTAGGTGTAACATTTAATAGTAATTGTAAATTTAACTCTCATGTTAGTAATCGCATTCAAAAATGTTACAGAGCCTTTCATTCCTTGCGAGACTGTGGATTTTCCTACCCAGGTCTAGACTGTGATGTGAAGTCATACATGTGGAAATCATTGTGCCTACCGGTATTAACATATGGATCTGAGTCTATTCATGTTGGTGTAAACGAAATTAAGAAAATGGAAACATGTCAGGGTAATATTATTAAACAAAGCCTAGGCCTAAGTAAGTCAGCCAGATCAACTAGCTTATTACATGCCTTGGGTATAAAGAAAATTACAGATGTCATATCACATAATGTGTTATCATTGTGGAATAGATTGTTTAGTGTAAAGTCACCAACTAGAACTCTCTGCTCATATTTTTATTCCTTATACCTACAAGGTGTTGTCATTCCTGGCACTTTACTGAGTAAAGTTGTTCTGTCTGGGCACTCGCCTTCAGAGTGTGCTCTCCGTAGAACCAAATATATCCCACATCATGATGTAAACATTGGATTAGTGGACTCACTACGTACTGTCCTTCTCAGTGAAAATTTTATGAAACCCTACTCGGAAGAATACCACCTTGCAAAACTTTTAACCAAGTCATATTGATGTGAATGTTGTACTAAAGTGCCTAATTTTTAGGGGTCTACCGTCTCCTTAGACTGCCTGCATGTATACACTATCCTGATGAATGTGTGTTTTGTATGAATGGTTTTATTGTATTTTTATGTACTTCCCCAATCATGGGGGTTGAATGAAATAAATAATAATAAAAAAAAAAATAAATAAGTGTATGAACATGACATACTACGTTTCCAAACAAGGGAGAGCAGGAGAAACCACCAATAGCCTCGGAAATGTTATGGGAATCCTCATCGTTGAAATTGAGAAACACTGGTACACACCCATTTTATCAGGAAATCGCCTGATTTTTCCCTGAGTTTGTATTATTTTCCTGCAGGGAATGTTTCTCACAGCCTTTTCCTTGATTCCTCTGACCTGTGGGTACCCTGGCATTTACAACATGACATAATAAGTACCCCCTTCATATACGGCCTAAACGTGGAGTTATACGTATACGTGCCGTTTAAATAAACGTGCCTACTAACGCGATTTGTCGCATGTCCATATTTACAAACATTGTGTAGAATACTTTCACGGGTTATTATTGTAGCCTTGTGCTAAATCTGAGTCGACGTGGTTTCTCCATGTTTTATTGAGTAAACAACTCGGCGAGGGGTGGTGTCTCTATTACTTACACAATCACTCCTATAAGTCGATTTCCCATTCCGAACAGGTCCTTGAAGTGTCTGAGAACCTTGGAGCGTCTGAGAATGATCAGAAACGATTGGTTATCATGTCTACATTATGAATAATGTATTGTTGTCTCCATTTATCTGCTTTAATGTACCACTGAATCTTTTTTCCAGACATTCCATGTTGGGCATCACGTGATGAATACACTTGAGATAGACTCCCAAAAGAAGACATTAACGAAAATGCTGCAGCTTCCTGAGATGAGTAATAAGAGGTAAGTTTGGTCTCTAGATTCCTTGCCAACAAAGGGGTACGGGTAACATCGACTGAAGTTGTTGAATAGAGTTAGGAACAAATAAGGGTCAGAAATCGAGAGTGGCAAATGTGGTCACCGCATTAAACAAGTGTGTTCTTGGCCAAAATGCTTCATTTCAGTTCGTTAGTCAGTTGATGAAGTTTGTGCTTAATGTCTCTTTGTCAGTTTGTGCGCTGGGCCGCAGGTGGGAAAGGGTGCATTGTGCTAAGCGGCCCGGAAAGTTGAGTAACTTTTATTTGATTAAAGCCGCCGCTCATGCGGCAACCAATGAAGAAATGGTATGCTCTGAGAACAGGGTCTTAAAAGTTTTAGCCTACTAGGAATTGGATGTGATATTTCAAATTGACCTCATATATTGCTGAATTCCCTAACTTTATTTTATCAAAAGTATTTGTCATGAACAAGAGCAAATATATTGTCATTCACTCCATCCAGAGGCCGATTCGTTTAAGCAAGTGTCATAAGACCTGTCATTAGAATCATTCGTGGTGAATGTCTAGATTAGAAGCTTGACATTTGACTATCAAAGGAGCCCATTCCTAATCATGTCATGTACTTCTGTCTGAAGCAAGACTTGGGTCTGATAGCATCTAGGGCCTCGTTTTTGTGTGTCCCTAAGTGAAAAATTTGTTTCGCGCAACCTCGAAAACACATCAGCAGTGTACCAAGTGATGCAAATTACTCCGAAATAAACATCCTTCAGAATGTATGAATAGTTCTTTAGATTAATCTGAAAGGTGTTAGACGTTGCTAAAGCACGTTTTGTTCAGGCGTGCTAGTTATAGCTCACTGTCAGGGTAAATTGCAGGAATCGACATTAGAGCTATAGCACACCTAGGCCACCATAATACCATCAGAAAAGTCAACAAAAAATCATGAATCGAACCTACATTCGAGTTATGACTTGGCTGGTGCCATCAACCAGAAATCACCAGGGAGAAAGCCGTCATTACCATATTGCATTACGTTCATGCTTCCAATCCCTTGTGGCCATCGACTATCGTATTTGAAACTAGCACATAATCTGGAGTGGCGTAACGTTTTATTGCATGACAAGATGAAAATTGGTCTGATTGACTTGCCGTGTTACCATTGAATCTCTGGATACCAAATTTCACTTGTACATGCATTCCATAATTTATTCCAATCAGGGTTTCATTAATGGAACGAGGCACTAATAAACTTCCTTATATATAGGCAAAATATGATTTGTATCTTTTCATTCAATGACTTATCTCATTACATTTCTGCATATGAATGCAAGGCACATGTAAGTACATGTAAGTGTTTGGTGATTTGTACACATACCTGCGTTCATATTTCGGCCAGAAAGGAAACGCAAACACGTGCAATTGATTTGAATATAAGTGTGAGTATCAATCTATTACCACCAATATAGCCAAATTTTGATGATTCCAATAACAAACGTAAAATACATTTTGTAATGTACTGTATATTATATATTTGAGGAAATAATACCTGTTATATCCCGAATGTTGAGTAAGCCTAGATATGAAAAAAAAACGCTGCCAAAACTAATAACCTTTGCATGTCATACATGGTAAAGTGTTAGGTAAGAACTATTGTTAGGAAGAGCAGGGCTCTTCCTCTATGATGTTGGTTTTTTTTTATTTTTGAATTTTTTCTTTTGTTTACATTCTTGAAAGTGCCACTTGGAACCACAACAGGCTATTCAACTGTGGCTAATTGGGAGGGCCCGGGGCCCGTTGGGAGGAAAATGACGCCCGTGTACCTAATCATGGTTAATGTAATAAGTTATTAGCGATAATAATCCCAGGAGACGTGTGTTCCGACCGTTTTTTTTTTTTGTATGTCACCGTTTCATACCCATCACCACTCCCGTTTTGATCTTCACTGGAACAGTGCTTTCTTGCAATCATATGCACTCAAAGTTTTGGATATACATTCCGCACAATATATAGATACAGTATGGTATTGCAACAATGAAAGACAAGTTGATACGGCAACATAATAATTATGTGTTAGTGGTGGTATTCCATATTCCAGTGGGCAAATTCAATTCTCGTGTGGCCCCGATAAGCAGTCACGGCAGTCGGCCCACCAGCCAGAGAGTCACTGAATTGTCCAATCGGGAAGCTGTCTTGGCGGACACACCCACATGTTTATGAAATACACGTGGATATAATGATATGCAAATGATCACGTGAGCGAGTCCCGCCAATTAGCGTACTGCCCCAAAAAATTGCTGCAGGGTCAAGGTCAAAATGCCAGCCGCCAAGAGATCGTCCAACCATAGAACTCCCAACTGAGTGCGGTATTTGTGGAAATACTTGTTACGACCCAAATAAATGGTCTTTTCTATGACTCTTTCCTACTTCACTGGTAATACTTCATAAAAATATCACCACCGAAAGCTTGTTTATGGGGGAATTTAATTAAAAATGCCATTGAAGTGAAGCGAGATTTCAACGAGATTTGACTAAAAGGAACAGTCGGAAACAAACAAACAAAACTTGGCAGATTTGCGGAGCTTTTACACGGGAAAAAACTTAGTTTCCTCCTAAAATAAGCAGAAACAAATGGATACTAGATCTAGCACTTTTATCATGTTTATGATAGTTTCATATTGCCGACGAGAATTGTCAGTGCTGATTTTGATAGCAGTCACACGAGCGGCGATTCGGGGTGGGGGGTGTGCCTGGGCTACTTCAGTACTATTTGGCAGCTGACACTACACACTGCACACTGACACAACATGTACGCTGATCTTCAAACCAACATTTGGGCAAGGAGAAACATGATCGCCTTGATGAAAAAAGCTTTCATACATGTCATGAATTATTGGAAATGCAGACAAGTTACTGAAATGTCTCTGCAGTACAAATCAAAACACTGAAAAAAAATCCATAAAGAAATTTGAATCTAAGACTAAAGCTCAAAAAACATTGTGCCTCCTAAATCAGAAAAACATAATCAGAACCTTGAAAATCTTACACATTGGTCCCAAAAATAGTCGGGTGATTTTTAAACGTGTTCAACAAGGTAAAGCTTCTGACTTGTAGAGATTTCATGGCTGTAACGGAATAAGTAACATTAGTTTTATTGATTAAGTCTTATTGGCCACAATAAAAATAATTATTACAAGAAACATTTATTATTGGGTTCAACAATGTAAAGGTTCTGGGGCCCAGACGAGTCGACAGGTACCCAAATTCGGGGCGGGTCATACAATTACCTGGATCGGAATTTTGTTACTCGTATTTGAGAACAAATAAAGATATAGTTTTGAATATTCGTGATAAACACTAGTAAAATCACAAGAATGACAAGGAAATCATCAGAAAAAAAACGATAGTTTTATGAGGTCATGACATTGTGATCTTTCTCAAACTTGAAAATACTGGTAATTACTGACGAAACAAATAATATGTGTCAAAGATCAATGTCTGGCGTTTACGTGTTACAAATTGCTTCAGTGAGTATCATTCAAATTTTGCTATATATTTGGACGGGTCGGGTCAGACGACACAGGTACCCGGTTCGGAAATTTCCGACTCACTCGGGCCCTAAAAAGTTCTATCCAGTCATGACTAACCGAATAGGTTATCATTAGTTTTACTAGTTAAGTCTATTATTGACCACAATAAAAATAGTTACATGACAAGAAAATAGTTACATGACAAATTTATTGGCCCAACAAGGTATAGATTCTGCCCAGTAGAGTTACAATATGGCCACAACATATATGTACCAAATCAAATACAATATTCAAGGGTTTTTAAATAGTTCTGTGCAAACGTTTTCGAAGCTCTTCCTTTGAGGCCAGTGGCCCTTGTTATGATTAATTCCACATGGCTTGTCAGAATTGATCAAATGACTGTCTGCCACGTCATGAAGTTCATCATTGCCATGTGGGTCAACGGGATATGTCTACCATCAAACATTATGACTGAACGCATCAACATTGGCCACACGATGAGCGATTCACCACTATCAAACACTGAACAGCACAAAATATTGGTGCTGGGCAAAAAGAATGAGAAAGTGTATAAAACGTTGTTCGTTGCATCACTGGCAGTCTGAATCAGCTATTCAGAAGAGATTGGAACCTCTTCAAGCCACGAAGAAATTTGTACCACCATCAAATCAATACAAACTAACACTAATTGAACAATTGATTCTGGTTTATATGTATTAGTCAGAATATTGTAAGATAACGATCACTGTGTTAAGTGTTAACCAGTATACCTACCAAGTTTATTCTTTCTGTGGGGCATAATGTTTCATTCCACAGTATTACAAAACACTCGGCTCGCGATTGTGTTGTATTTCATGTCATCCACATAACAAGTTTTAGTGTTTAATGAGCAAAATGTTCCAGTTTCTCCGATTTCATACCATTTTAGAAATCCATTCACAATAAACACTTGACCACTTCCACAGTGGCTCGTCATATTTCACCACGCTCGTTAGTTTCAAATCGAGGGATACACCGGGGGAACTATCTGACACAGGAATACACCATCAGATAAGGCCAATACGATTAACGTTTTTAATTCTTTATGATCGAAGTAAATCAGCTTCTGGACAGGTAAGTTTACCCATGTGGTACTTCCGTAATTCATGGAAAAGGTATTTCTTTAAAAAATATCCCATTGACGTTTCATATTCATTACGTTTATGGGGACTGTCATCTGATAATATGCTATGATTAACACTCGATGGGGAGGAAATTAGTATAATAACGCTGGGGCTATTATACATGTATGACTAGATCCAAGTTACTGTTTCGAGACTAGTGCCGTGACTAGATCCAAGTTACTGTTTCGAGGACGAATCCACCTTCGACGATGAAGCTGAATATCTGGTACATTACTGGAAAACAAACAATGTAATTTTATCTGCAATAAATGCAACTAATCAACCAGACGCATGTTCATCGAAACTATGATGGTTCAATTCAGCAAGTTGTGATAAATCTATACAGGACTGGTCGAGGTCATGTAGGGATTGGTCCATGACCTTCAGACATCCGGTATTCTTTTCCGAGATTGTCCAGAAGCCATCCATTATGAGGACTTGTTCGTGAATTCAATTAGATCTATATGTCGATGTGTCTGTCTGTTTGATTTTATGTCACAGTATGTCACAATATAATTTCGTTCGATTTTTGTTTGAGCGTTTGTGTTGGAAAAGGTCATACGGAAATTCTAGTACTCATGCTACCTGTAGCAATTTAAGTGAATTTCATTTTGCTCAAAAGAAAATGATGAAACACTACAGCTTCCGGAGTTCGATAATATTCTATGCCCCTGTGGACAGCGACCACATATGTGTATTTAAAAGGACTAACACATAATCCTGCCTATCAAAATGCCTTATCTCCTGACGAGTTGGTGACAACTTTTTAAATCAACCTGATTGAATTGTCGTGTTTCTGTAGATCTAAACATTTCGCTCGTATAGTGCATCCACATTCTATAAGGTATTGTCATTTTCAATTGGACGGGTTTCTCATCGTCCACGTTTTTGCACATATTCTCACTTCTCGATGATACGTGTATAACCGTGAGTAGAAAATTCATATAGTTTATATTTTTGCCTGATTAAATAAAAGCCATGTGTTTTAAATTTAAATAATTTATAATTAGCTTTGAGCAAGTATTACATGTTGTTGCCAGATGGCTTGTTGAAGCTGATTAGTAGCAATATCGGGCGCATTATGAAAATGATTGTATAAATATATATGTTTGCTATATACAGAAGCGATGGTTATGCTTGATTGCAAATACTAGTAGATCATCAGCATTAATCCCCAGGATCCGGGAAGCAGCATTAAACCGCCCCAAAATATAGGTGCTTAGGTAACGGGTATGTATCTGCAACATGCTATCTTGTTTAATTTGTAATAGCCCTTCATAAAACCTTCTTGAAAAAAAGGGTGCTTCGACAAATAAAAACATACCAAATGTAATTTGCCTATTGATGTTGGTATACATACAAGACAAGATATTTCGAAGTAATTCGTCTCAGGGCAAGTGTCAGACGAAATGAGCACGGCTTTGAGAACAATGTGAATGTCGAGTGTTTTTCTTGGTATCCCATTATCTCGGAAAAATAGAAAAACAACCCCACAATGCCGTTGAGCAGCACTCGACATGTTTGTACTGTGTTTTTGTGTCATCCACACAGCAAGAAGTCATATGTCTAATGAGCAAAATAGCCTGGATTTTCTGCATTTTTTTTATTTGAAAAAAAAAAAATGATGACAATAAACACCTCACCACTTCAACGATGGTTCATCGTATTTCGCCATGCTCGTTATCTCCAGGTCAACAGAATCTACCTGACGCCATCTTCTTATGGTACAAAATTTGCGCCACCAGGCTACGGCAAGATGATAGTAGTATTATCCTTGTCATTTATATCATTGAAAGACACAGCTACGTGTAAGTTTATCTGTGTGATATTCCGGTAAATATTTTTAAGAACATTCCATTTAATTGCATTACTGAGTACTGTCAGATGCCAGCATCGGCACTCAGTCTCCACCCCAGGTAGCGGGAGGGGGGGGGGGGGGGAGGGGGGTGGGGAAAGAGATTTAGTAGACTGATTTCCCATTTGGGTTGATTAGCAAATTGCTGGAGCTAAATATATGCCGTCAGCCTCGTGATCGCACACGTTTGCTTTCGATGATGTCACTCCTTTTATGTAACTCCATAGAAGTTACTCTGGAATATATCTCTCAGACATTTTGAATAGTTCTTTAGAATAATTTGAAATGATTGTACACATTGCTGAATGATTTTTCTTCAGACATCCTAACTATCGCTCACAGCCATGGCAATGGTGCCAATATTAGCCACATCTGTATTCGCCTAAGGTTCTTTCTTGCTCAGTGCACAGGTATATTGTAGACATTCTCATTTTAATGAGCTGGCTAATGTTGTTCCCCTTGGAATAGTCGATTTTTCACAAAATGTTGAATGTTCACAAAAGTTTTGGAATGAATGTATCCACCTGTTATAGTAGATACAGTGAAACTTAGCATACAATAGCATGCAATTAACCCTCTTTGGCCTCAACTGGAATATGCCTTCCACGGGGTTCAACATTGTAGTGCTGATGGCTGTTAATTCAAACTCCACAAAGACTTCAGGCCATAACGTACATAACGTATTCATAGAATCATGTACATATATATGCCTACTTGATTTATTTTGTTAAAACCTTACAATAGTATGCATTCCAAAAGTAGTTGTGTGGAACACTATTTTTTTGTGTGTGAAAAAAATCACTGTTCTCCTCTGCACCAAATGAGAAATGCACAAATAGAATCCAAGTATCATCGGATTCGAGCACCCCACAAATCTCGCAGAGATGTTGCAATAATGACCCTACCATATTCCCTTTTGTGAGGGAATGTGACAGACGGAGTTAGCACCGATGACAGCAGACAGTAGGTGGTTCTTAAGTATTCTCTTTGCTGTGTATTGTAGCGATTTCTCGCTCAGGATTCTTTTGATATCTATTCAGTTAAGAACTCCCAGTTTAATATCTGTATCTTCAGAAAGCACTCTGGAGCATATGAGAGACCAAACACAAGACTTTTTAAAGTTCAACAACAATTTATTTAAAGTATCAATAAAGAGGGTAAACATTGAACAACTGCAGGCTTCTCATTTCTGACATACATTCACCCAGATACTCACACAGTGTCAATAACTGTTAAATAAATATAGACAGTGACCACCGGTGGACAACTCAGTATAATAAATTAGATAACAGACTAATATTCTACTATCACCGCCATCTCAGTGATCAGTTCAGTCAGCATACATGAAATTACATGTATAATGGTTTTGTACAACCTCAAATGGGCATGTCTTGGAATTATTTCGAAAACTCGTATCGGTAGATTCCACAGAGACTCAGAAATAATACTAAGTGTAACCGAAGATTGTACCAGGAATTTCCCTTGTCGTGCACGACCACCTGGAACCAGGGTCTGGTGTCCTCACCAGCCCTAAATCACTAAATAAATAAAACCAGGCGCTGCTCCACCGAGAGCACTGAGCCCCGAAATATCTCACTACACCATATAATCCAATTAGCTCAGCTGTAAACGGGCTGACTAATATATGATGTTATAAACTACTCTGCTGAACATCTCGAGTACTCTGGATAAATATATATCAATCATAACTTGGCCTAATTATTATGATATAGTCAATGCGTTCGGTCTACAAGTTATGGCTCGGCTATAATTGCTGAATGCCCTGTACCGATAGAGTACGTAACCGAACACTGTACCGAAAGAGGAACCGAACACGGTACCGAGTTATTCGGCTACAGACAGACCGCGGTCCCGCTAAATACTTGACAACGGACAACAATCAATACCGAAGGCGTACCGAATGGCTGTACCGTATGTTTCGGTACTTCTTCCATAAAAGGGCAAAAGCCGGCTCGGTAACTACCGAACAACCGAAACCGGATACTGAAAGTTCACCGCATATACCCGAGATGTCAGCACAATATTTCATGCACATATTTGCCCAGCGGCAGCCGTTTACACCCAACTGCACGGTAGATAGTCTCTGTGGATCACCGAAAGAATATTCGGAACAATTCCAATACAGATACAACTCACCAAAAGTCTCGACTTGTTTAGTTCGATCTGTCTCTACCGAAAGTTCTGACAACAAGTGCCGAAACAGCGTTCGACGATCGCTTAAATAGCTTCCGTGACCTTGACCTTGTGTACGATACCGAAAACACCGAAAAACTTGGATCACGCTTCGAACATACTTTTACACTGTTTAAGTGGATTAATGCTTCAGGAAAACATCACAGAGTATGTAATATTAGATATAGAAAACATCGTATATGCTTGAAACATAATATGAGCTGTAACACTTTACGAGTCATGGAAAACAGTGTTCGAT
Organism: Terebella lapidaria; assembly: GCA_949152475.1. Taxonomy (NCBI): domain Eukaryota; kingdom Metazoa; phylum Annelida; class Polychaeta; order Terebellida; family Terebellidae; genus Terebella; species Terebella lapidaria. Next base: position 26,369,361 of record OX424566.1, on the reverse strand, counting down.
GTGAACCGAAACAAGAATAGTATTTTACAAAATCGCCACAGTATGATCGCTCCAGCGACTCTGCTCATGTCATTATACAACACTCGACGGCCCAAGTACCGTACGCTGCTCCTTAATGCTACTCGTCCACTGAAAACATACCATTTAATCCGTCTCGCACCTTTTTAATCCTTATTGAATATAGAGGAAGGCGCAGGATATGATACTTGGGCCCACTCGACATGCATTTTTTATGATGTATGTATTTTTACGCTCATTAAGAGAGCTCTAGTTGTTGGATATATCATAATATTCCCGTGTAATTGCATAATATTTCATCGTTTTCATTATCCTGAGATCAAAATGTGTTTCCCACTATTCCGGGTGACACATAACAAGTAGGATTGAATAAAATGATATATTTGCTTAGTTTCTGGATGTAATGTGCTCATGAGTTAGCAGGTATTGAGAATTGTAGTAACGAAAATGCTGCGCACTGAAATTTGTCAACGATCGTTTTTAAATTTTCCCTTCAAAATAGTAGAACATATTAGGTATAGCCAAAACGCGACTATGATGTAGGTCTGTCCATGAAGGTATAATAGTTATCACGTGCATATGTATCAGGGTATATGGCTATGTATGCGACATTTGTGATGTTGTTTCAACAAAAATATTTTGTAGTAATATATGCATACAATTTGATGGAAAACCGCCTCAACCATGTCTTCAACCATGTCTTCAACCTTCATGTCTCTCTCGCAGTGGACGCAGTAGGCCGTCACAGTTGCAACGCCATGTTATAATGTGAGGAAAATTAGATTCACTGGCATCATTGTACAAGTACGAACTCAGATGATCATATTGTTAAAGTGGGTGCGTTTCGAAATGTATTTTATCACACAGTCTAGCTGTGCCTCCTCACCCAACATAGTATATCATATAGTCAATTACGGTTCGCAGAACGCTGAGCGATGATTGTATTGTTAGTGAAATTGGGTCGTGTTTTGTTTGTGTTTTTTTCCATTGCAAGTGGCAATACATGTGCACACATACGCTTGGGTATTATTGATATAATCGAGTTCTGGTGGAAATTGCGACCCGTCTAACAAATAGGATATTATTTAGAGAACTCAATTTAGTCATCCTAGCTTTACCATTTGCACAACGAATTCTCATCTGCAAACACCAGTTGTTTCGACAGTAGGCCTATTAGGCACAGATTAATGTATTATATGCGTATGCATCAGATATGAAAGCTCCGATGGCGATAATGACACTGTATAGTGTGTACAGCACTATCCAAACTCCGGTAAGTTTCTATTGATAGTTGCGGGATATTTTATTTTTGTAGTGATACCGATCAGGTTTATGGTGCGAATGGTTTTCACACTCCATGTAGTGAAGTGATCTTCCAGCCCCACATTGGGTGAGTAAAACCTAATGTCACGTTCCAGATATGGAGCCAGTTTAGGCCTTGATCAGATTTTCGATCCCATCATTAGCGCATGGGAACAAGAACTGTGCCCTTATAAAATTGTGAGAGCAGGTAGCGCAGTCAGTTTGGGCGCTTGTCTCGTGACCAGCAGGTAGCTTGTTCGAGCCATGGCGCAGTTGTGTTGACTGTCTAACACCCTTGGGCAAGGTATTTATCACAATGTGTCTCGGTTCAATCAGTCGTATAAATGAGTACCCGATTGGCAGTGTTTGCAAATGTATGTGTGACTTAGTCACCTTGCGCCAGTGGCTGCACCTGATAGGTGATTTACATAGAAAACGTTACATGAAAAATCACAATTATTATTATTATTATTATTATTGTATATTTATGATAGTAGATAAGCAAATATGTGTGTTCATGTGTAAGTACCAGACAGAAGCAATGCATGTACAACATAATATTTTTTCCGTCTAGTAATGTAGATTACTTGCCATAAAAAGAGGTTAGAGAAATTCTGAGTTATGAATATTTCCAAGTTTTAGTGACAGAAATCTTTGTGCTTGTGTATATAACTAACATATTTTGATATAATATCATTCAACAGAAATCAGTCGGAAAGGAAGCAATATTGGTAGCCAGCATTATTTAATGTGGCCCAACTTAATGTGGCCCAACCACATCTCTCATATCTGGGAACTTTGAACCAATCACATTTCACTGTTCGCCACCACTTTTCAAACAGGTACTTCCGAATTCACAAAGACGGGAAGCAGCACTGATAAACGAGTTGTTAGATGGATACCAGAAACTGGCTCGTCCTTCCGGAAGAGACTGGATGCCAACAAATGTGAAATTGGGACTGAGTCTACAAGATGTTGTTGGTATTACCGATTCTCTCCACCAAGACGGTTTCGTCACTCTTCAAGTGTGGCTGATACTGGTAAATAAAATGCAGACGTTAGTTATACTCAAGATTAGGTAGAGGTGCAATCATAGAATTAAAGTCCCGAAACGAAAAGAGTATTTTCCTTGAATAAGGAATCTCATCATTACAAAGATGAATCATCATTACAAAGATGAATAGCCTGTAATTACAGGAGTGGAACGACCCTGCCTTAACATGGGACATTGAGGAGTATGGAGTGGACTCTGTTCGACTGTTTGCTGCCAATATTTGGACCCCCGACATAAGACTATACAACAGGTGATGAACCATTGCCAACTTGATGAATCATTTCCAACTTTTGAATAATATAATATTGGAATAACTTATGCAGTAAATGCACTGTGATGCACTGTGTATTTATGTTCATAACGATAATATATTGACGTGAACACCACAAACGTTGAGCAGTTTCACTGCACTAACATTCCAAAGCTATGTGGCTAATTGTGAAATATTCAATTAGCAAACGCATTACAAGATGCTGTATAACAAGAAAACATGAAGTTATGAAAATGATGTTATCTTTACTTGGAATAAAGTGCAGTTGAAAACCGCCATCAATTCGGAGACGGAGACTGCAAAATTGATTCAAATAAACGAAGTGTGGCATGGTTTTTCGATTCGTGTACAAGATATCTAGAATGACACACGTGACTGCTTCATCATTGGTGATCTTAATTCCACTTGGACAGTCAGCGATACACGCCACGTCACCGATTGTCTGGATACATATATGGAATACGTGGATCGTATATATATAAAGACTATTCACTACCGCAATTCTATTCTGTATGGGGTTCCAGACAGTATCATCAACTCCAGTGTCATAAGAACTCAGCAGAGGTCCCGATAATCACTTTCGCGAAACGCTATGAATACAGTACAACCCGCTTCATTGACCTACAGTGGTTTCGATCGACATTTTTTCTGTTGTTATTGTATAACCATGTGGTTAATAGAAATAATAATTAATATATATTCTCTTTCAGCGTGGAACAGCACTTCACTATCGACTGGAATATACCATTCACTGTGTATTTTGATGGAATTGTTTCCGGTATTTCACCACAACATCTCACAGTTCCCTACGAGTTCTCAGGGAATATTTTCTCGTGTTATTTGAAATTCGGGAGTTGGACGTATGACGTCATGAACCTGAATGTGGCTATATTTCCGGAGATTGACTTGTCCACATTCAACCCCACAACTTGGCGAGTCACAGATACAAACTACACTCGGAATGTGTACAGATACCAGTGTTGCGATAAATCGTACACTGATGTTGTCTACAAAATAGAGATACGTAAAAGAAATGTATACATACTATATTCGGGGCTCCCCGGATAGAGTTTGTACGGCCGGAGGACGAGTAATTAGTTGAAAAGTGTTAGGGGTATATCATTCGAGCCTACAGAGAGTATTTGAGCCTAGAAAACACTCATTTGGTCCCATTCAACACCACACTGAGTGTTACATGGTCACGTTTGTCTCAATTATGTCTGTTCTGAGGATAACATTCGGCCACTAAGAATAGCCACTCTCTGTATGCGAGTGTCATACGGTTCTCGAGGTCAAATGTGAGTGCTGATTTTCATTTGTAGGCCTACATTAGCCCAACGACGAATCCCAGAAATATACGATGCAACCAACCATTGTTCAATGTATCCACGAAGCGAGGTACTGTTTGTGGATAGATCATCTTGGGAGGAAATAGTCGCAAAGATTGAGAGTAATTTACTGTTTTAATACTTTTGTTCAAAACTTTAGGAGGATTTGATCGTAAATTCGAAGATGAAAATAAGTATGACAGAAGGACAGATGACAGACACGCCGCAGTACCGATAGGTTATTGGACAACAGGAACAGTAAGGCCGTGTTGTTTTTTTCCTTTGTTTCCCGTCAGCGGGCGGGTGAAAATAGCAATTATTTTGAGAAAAAAAACACAAACCAAAAACACTTTTTGTCTTTTTTCCCCTCAAAAATGATGTTTTTCTAGCCCCCAAAACACAGAACTTCGTGAAGGATAGTAAATGAATTCCATTTTGCTGTTTCCCTCTATGTTATTATCAATAAAGTATTTAATAGCTAAGCAAAAGGTCAAATGCCATTTATTTTACATTTTTGGCATGAGTTACTTTGTGAAGAAAGATGGTATCGTGATGATAAACGTCTGTGTTTTTTTTTTCTGTTTGTTTTTTTTTCCTGGCTGGCGGGTACTTTACGAAAAAAAAGTTGACGGGAAAGAAAGAAAAAACACAACATGGCCTAACCTAGAACCAATTTTACAGAGCTACACTGAGAAATTTGAGAAATATTCACATGCCTCACCTGCAGCATAGTTGTGGTTTATTGTTGTATGACAACACATCAAACATCACCACCATAACAATCATATCAACTCAGACAAAGATATATTTGTCTGAGTTCATAGCATAACAAACATTTGATAAAGTACAATATACAAACATTAATAAAGCACATTCAATGAAGTACATTATTATATGCCTACGAAAATGCTACAATGGATTACACACAGTGCAAGCGGTCCGATATACTGCTGTATTTCTTCTACCTGTTGTACGCTTGGTTCAATGATATACCGGCGTGAATTGTAGACAGATCAGCTATCTAGTGGAGATAAAGTTAACGGTCAGGTCGATTTAGACGCTCATCGCAAAATAATAACAATAATGTTGATAGTTTCAAAGCGTATTCCAGGCGTCGAGAGTGGTTGAGACGAAGACGTAAAAGCCAAATTGGTTCGTGCATCTTATTAAGATGGCTCGAATGCCCAGTGTTGTCGAGGTTTATACTGTGAACGGTCCTGCCATCCTAAGGTTTCGTCCATTTTCCGAACCATCAGGCAAGGTGGATATGATAGAGTCCATCCCAACTAATTACATTGTGAATCTGGCTCTTTTAGCCAGTGCATCTAAAAGAGCTCAGTATAATACCAATGCTAGACCACTTGGTCGGCTTCCATCGGCACATGTGATTTTACGCTTCAGGATGTGCTGAATAAATTAGTCTCACACTTATGGACAATCAACTGCATTACTATTAAGCATTCCGTACTGAATTTAGTCAGACGCATGTTCATTTCAATATATTTCTTATATTATGTACGTTGATATGTATATTGTGAGAGTTATAGTATATTCCAATCACCAAAAGAAACCGTCATGCGCTCCTGATCACATGATGGGACTAATAACCCTTCACAATGTTCATCGAATGGGCATATATAATATATGTTGACACGAGAAACAAATGTCTTCACAAGAGACAGACATCACTCAGATCCTGGTATAGACTTTGAGAAGGAAGTTGAGACGCCATGAAGGGTGATGGGAATGGATTGAGTGGTTAGGTTGCTATTAACGACCAGGTTAAATTGGCGTGATATATCATAAAATTGGTAGATACACGGAAAATTATCAGGTGGTGTCTCTGTGCATCTGTTACTGGCGCCTAGATATCGGTTATGAAGAATAGGGAATGATGGGCGAAGTGTATTTGAGAATCGATTGCTTACGGTGTGAATGTATGTGTCAAGGATATACTGCAACTATACACTGATTTTTTACACCAGATTTTGACAATAATTTTGCGATGTTGAATGGCATCGGTTTATAACTTGGCATACTTCACTTGGAAGTCAAACGGACAGAATCAGAATAATAATTATACTTCTTCTAGATTCCTAGTTGACTGGTATGTGCTATTAGCGACTGTATAACACCTTGTTACACTGGACGTTTTGAACCTCAACATTATCAGCTTGAACAAACATCAACTTATAGCCCAAGAATGTTATGATCAATGCTTATTAGCAGTTCGAATGAATATGTCAAATGTGTGAAGTTGTGTACTATGTAACACAGCCTGTGATTTCGATGACTGAGAGCACCTGCTCTGTCATGTATTATTCCGCGATATGCTTCTGGGCGAGTGAATCAGACCATTATTTTTCAATCAAGGTCGAAGAGAACAATCGTGTCAATATTACACTAGCCTCTACGTAATGGTAATAGGATGATACATTCATCACTAAAGTTTTCACATTGTATATTGCTTTGAGAATCATCACACAATCAGCATCGATACGTTATTTTAATTTGAGAATTGTGCTCATGGCTATTCCCGAAGTAACAACATTACCAAGCTCTTTATAAATGGTAATGTTTTTACAATCCCCCATCAATGAGCAAGGAAGATCCTCAGGCGGGTGAAGATCCGGCTAATATCGGAACCACCGCCTTGCCAGTGGCGATATAATTAGAATGTGTGAGCAAAATGCCTTTCAGCAATTTCTACCATAATTTAAACTTATTGTAAAGCACTATCCATACGGTGCCCAAAGGCCACCGTGCTCACATCGATAACTACACTATACCAATAATTGTATGTACTACATACCACTTATTTTCTTTGAGTGAAGTGCCCGACCATTCCACACATCGAAATTACATGATTAGCGGAAGGGAATTCGTCAAATTTTCGATATAATCACAGAATTTCGGGATATTGATTATTTTTTAGATTTATTGAGTTATTTTTTAGATCAGTCAAGCGTCTCTAGCTCATTGCTTTCGGGGAATACCCAATATCCCTGAGGCTGGCTGAAGGCAAAAAATATCTGCTTTCATGCAAAAGTCACCAAATACCACTGAGTCCGTTGTTACTTCCGTCTGAAAGTGAGGCAACAGCAAGAAAAAAAAACATTCTGAAACAAACGTGCCCTAAAAGAAAAAAACGCCCCGTCGTAAACTGAAACGTAAAACGTGCCAGGGTTGTGACATATGATGGATGAGATAGGCCTACACTGTATGTTGAAACATCGCACTGACTTTATAATAGGCTACATTCAATCCATGTTCACGTACATATCCAAGAGCATATAATTTCATCCTGCCTCTATATCCAACAACTCCGAACGATGCCAACACTGCTTACAGGTCTGGAAAAATGTCAACTTCATTATTTTTTATCCATCCCCGAAAGTCCATTTGAGTTGCCATGTAAGTATCAATCTATTAAAACCTAGAAATGAAAATATAGAAATGAAGCCCGACCAAATAGTTCATCCAAGAACACACTGGCGTCATCAGGGGCAGACAGTGTGTGAATGTAGTTGTTTCTACTGTACACCTGATGGAATTAGTATATAACTGCCCAACAACCTGTGAAAATTTTGAAATCCGAAACAAACCCCATAGTCAGGGGGCTTAGTCAAATAATTGTTCAAATTGGGCTACAAGCACCATTTTTGGATCAGAGGTAGATATGACCATCACCTTTTGATATTTTGAGGGAGCCAAGCTGGGCTCCCTCTGTGTCGGCCATTTTGGATAAATCAAAGATGGCCGCCACCCGGAGATGATTTTCGCCCCATAACTGCACTAATATTTGTGATAGAGACATGATTTTTGGTTCTAGACCATGGTTTTCTTGGGCGTGGAATCGATTGGCATCCTCAAATTCCAGATTTGATCAGTACTTCATCGATAATGCAATATGGTCACCAGTCACAGACTTCGAAATGACTAGAAATTCCAATGTTGGCTGTAACTTATAAGGTTGGCCGTGTATAATTGTGATAGAAGCATAACTTCTGTTTTCAGACCTTGTGCAGCTGCTGTGTCTAGGCCATGCAATGAAATGGTGTCAATAAAATCCATATTAAAAAAAATCAAGATGGCCACCAGGTGCAGGATTAAAATCCACCATCTTTGTAGGAACTTCAAACTAGCACTTGATACATACAAAAAAAAACAGTGAGTGCACTACTTTTCTATACAGCCGTGACATTTAGTCAACATGAAACACACTTTGTGTTTTTGCATAAATCATGCTACTGTCATAACTACAGTTTCAGACCAAGTGAAAAAAGAATGCAACACCTTTCATCTTTCCAAACTTACTGGTTTTCATCGTTGTTTGGACAGCCACATTTACTCTTGCACAGCATTGTACAAAAAAGGCCTGTCCTGAAATACTTGCAGTTGCCCCCTGCATCTTTTTGTGCAACCACAGTGCAGTAGTAACGCACAGGCCTTACTGGTGTCAGGAAACATGGCCCACAGAGGGAGCCATCTCTGGTTCTTTGCACCCTGTCCCCACCCCCACTGATGAAAGGCAGGGACCATCTGGTGACAGATGGCTGACTGATTTCAGATGAAGCTCGATTGAGCAAGGATCTTTAAACATGTTGAAAGAGAGCTGCCTGGGTAGGAGGAATGTTATCAAGGGAGTGGCAAGGAATAGCCAAAATGTGGTTTGAGTTGAACTTTCTTCCTACCATCAGAAGTGAAAGGCCTCATATTCTCACCGTTTACGGAAACAACTCCCACAATATTGTGGAACCGTTGGAACTGGCAGTATAGAATGAAATAACAATAATAGAACTCCCAGCCCACACGTCACATTGGCTGTAACCGTGTGATCGCAGTGTTCAGACCACTGTATGCACACTACAGCCAGATCGCTCATATTCTGATGGCTGAGTATCCTGGGGTTATAATTTTCAAATCAAACTGCACTGGACTGTTTGCCAAAGCATGGAGTAAGGCCATGATTGAAGCCAATATCAGGGCCGGGTTCAGAGCTTGTGGGATATTCCTATTCAACCCTGCAGCTCTTCCAGGGGAGGCAGTTCAGCCGGATATGCTGTGCGACTCAACCATTTCAAGTGTCCAAGGACAACACCAGTCCAACGTCAACTGCAACAGCGTTCATGTCAAATTCCAGCAATGTGATCCTCATTACAGACATGGCCACCATGCAGGACCAGTTACCATCCGAAGTGGCCTTGGTGGTCAACGAGCCATCAATGTCTGCTGAGGTGCACTTGGCTTGCACCTAACTGGCCCATCTTACGGGCAGATGCGACATATAAAAGACAAATTGAACGACACTGATGAAAGGTTCATGGCAATCGATTTGCATCCAGCGCCGCAAGCTGTAAATCCAGCACTGTCTGCCAGGGAACCCACACTGCCTAATGTGGATCTTGTGCTGCCAGCTGTGGAAACTTTGCCACCATCAGTTGATCCAGCACTACCTGCTGGGGTTCTCGTTCTGTCAGCTGCAGATCCTGTGCAGCCAGCTGTTGATCCCATGCCGACAGCTGTGGATTCCGTGCTACAAGCTGTGTATTCAGTGCCGTGAGCCGTGGATCCAGCACTGCCTACTGAAGAAAATGCACAACCAGCCATGCCACGTGTTGGAGGTTTTGTTCAACCTGCTGTGGATCTAGCTTTTGCACTACCTGCTTCAAGCGGATCAAATATGAGGATCACTTCATTGTGTACTGATGTCGACAGTGATATTCTACAATATCGCACTTGTTCGAGAAATGTACGCATCAAAAAATCGAAAACCCAAAAGTACTCCTTGCTCACATCCAGTGAAGTGATGGAAATGAAGAAGGTGAAACAAAGGGAGAAGGAAGAAAATGAAAGACAGAAACAGGAACGTATGCGACAAAAAATACCCAAGAAGGAGCAGAAATGTTCCACAAAAAGGAAGCAAACGAAGCAAAATGAAGTAGCACCAAAAAGTCAAAAGTATCCAGAATCCAGATCCAGTTCAATGAAGAGGAAGAGGTGTTTGGTATTTATTGTAATGAGCAGTACATCCAACCACCATTCGACGATTGGATTCAGTGTTCTTCGTGCCTCAAATGTTGCCACGAGGCTTGCTCCAACAGCATCCCTAGAAATCGCATCTGCGACATGTGTAGGAAGTGACATGGTCATGATGCCACTTGTGGAATACAATCTTGCTGAAAATTCATATGTTCACGGCACTACATGAGGTATACAATCGGTGCTGTAGAATCACAGTATTGAATGCAAATTTACGTATGGGCTATACGAATGGAAAATATGTATCTGTCTGTAACCAAGCGTGGAATCCACTCTACCAGATGAGCTAAAGGGATATCCCACTAGCCTATCCAGTATGAGTACAATTTCACACATATCAGAGAGAACACAAGTCTATGACAGTCAAAATATCGAGTTCAAAATAAATTTTAGCATTCGAGCATGTAATAGTCGAATAACTCATAGACGTAGGTAAATTAGAAGACACTGTTTACACTCTCGACACAACAACAACTACAACAGAATGTACAATACCATTACAAAAAATGCACACCAACAATAATATACAACAATGAGTCGATAGACCTGGGTACATTAAAAAATGATGTTTGAAGTCTCGTCACAACAAGAACAATATGCAATAACATTATACAACAATTTTTACAACAACAATATATGAGTTGATCACAGCTAGGGGTATTTTGGTAAGATTATTGCACTGCTGGCAGTATTGCATGCTGATAATTTGCAATTTGAAAGATACAGAAGTATTCAACTATGACGCTACTAGTACTGACTTTGACTGCTTTGAATGGTGGATTAACTATAACCTTACGTTTTATATATAATATACATACAACCTGGAAATATCCAATAATTGTTCATATAATGACCCATAATCCTTTATGTGGGAAAAAACAACAACCAAAATGTATGTTAGGAAATCACTAGCCGCGTAAAGGTGAAATTATACTTATACATGACCAGAAATTGAGGCCGGAATATGGTGAACTTGACATATATCATCAAACCCGGGGTTGATGTGATAATGTTGCCCAATCAGAGTAATTCTTGTGGCCAAATTCGAGTCGACACCACGATGGACATAAATGTAACCATATGACATGCATGTAGTAATTAGAATCCCCATAGAAACGTCATGAACCTATTTGTGGCCGTAATTAGATGAAATTACCCTGAATGTCATTGAAAAATTATAATTCCTTAGTTTGTTGAGAGTGTTTATATTATGGGTAAGCAACAGCCTTGATAAGTTCCTGTAGTCAGGGGGATTAGCCGTCATAAAAAGGGTGTAATATATTCATATTGTAGCAGTATTGTTACAGCAAAATCAAACGGATTGGTTTCAGACAAACCATATTCAAACTAGACGTGAAGGCCTAGAGGCCTTGGGGCATTTCGATACACAACACAATCACAGGTGAACTGTTAATTACTGACAACTCTGTGAATACATCCATTTCAATCCAAGACGACGGTTTCTGAGATATGGATGAAAATAAACGAGATATGGCAGAAAATGAAATATGCCGACTCAGCAGAATAAAAAAATTTGGCCCAGGCACATTTTCACCCAACATACCCCTAAGATATCTTTGTCAAGTACCACGAGTCCAAAAATAACATAGATTTCATTCAACGATGTATCGTTTCCGAGATATGGCCAAAAATGAAAAAGCAAAAAAGATTGGCCCAGGATCAAGTTGACCCAACATACCCCTAAGACATATTTGCCTAGTGTCACGAGTCCGTAAATAACGTCCGTTTCGCTGTACGACGCACCGTTTCCGAGATATCGACGAAAACGAAAAATGCTGACTCGGCAGAAAATTTCAAGGTCAAGGTCAAAGGTCATCCCTAATACCCTTTAGACATGTTTGTCTAGGTCGACGAGTCCGAGATTACGTCCGTTTCGCTCTACGACGCACCGTTTCCGAGATATCGAAGAAAACGAAAAATGCCGACTCGGCAAAAAAATTTCGGGTCAAGGTCAAAGGTCATCCATAATACCCATAAGACATGTTTGTCTAGGTCGACGAGTCCGAAAATAACGTCCGTTTCGCTCTGCGACGCACCGTTTCCGAGATATCGAAGAAAACGAAAAATGCCGACTTGGCAAAAAAATTTCGGGTCAAGGTCAAAGGTCATCCATAATACCCATAAGACATGTTTGTCTAGGTCGACGAGTCCGAAAATAACGTCCGTTTCGCTCTACGACGCACCATTTCCGAAATATCGACGAAAACGAAAAATGCTGACTCGGCAGAAAATTTCAGGGTCAAGGTCAAAGGTCATCCCTAATACCCTTTAGACATGCTTGTCTAGGTCGACGAGTCCGAAAATTACGTCCGTTTCGCTCTACGACGCACCGTTTCCGACATATGAAGAAAACGAAAAATGCCGACTCGGCAAAAAAATTCCGGGTCAAGGTCAAAGTTCATCCATAATACCCCTAAGACATGTTTGTCTAGGTCGACGAGTCCAAAAATAACGTCCGTTTCGCTCTACGACGCACCGTTTCCGAGATTTCGAAGAAAACGAAAAAGGCCGACTTGGCAAAAAAAATTCGGGTCAAGGTCAAAGGTCATCCATAATACCCACAAGACATGTTTGTCTAGGTCGACGAGTCCGAAAATAACGTCCGTTTCGCTCTACGACGCACCGTTTCCTAGATATCGAAGAAAACGAAAAATGCCGACTTGGCAAAAAAATTTCGGGTCAAGGTCAAAGGTCATCCCTAATACCCTTTAGACATTTTCGTGTAGGTCGGCGAGTCCGAAAATGACGTCCGTTTTGCTCTACGACGCACCGTTTCCGAGATATCGATGAAAACGAAAAATGCTGACTCGGCAGAAAAATTCAAGGTCAAGGTCATCCCTAATACCCATAAGACGTGTTTGTCTATGTCGACGAGTCCAAAAATAACGTCCGTTTCGCTCTACGACGCACCATTTCCAAGATATCGAAGAAAACGAAAAATGCCGACTCGGCAAAAAAATTTCGGGTCAAGGTCAAAGGTCATCCATAATATCCACAAGACATGTTTGTCTAAGTCAACAAGTCCGAAAATAACGTCTGTTTCGCTCTACGACGCACCGTTTCTGAGATATCGACGAAAACGAAAAATGCTGACTCGGCAGAAAATTTCAGGGTCAAGGTCAAAGATCATGCATAATACCCATAAGAGATTCTTGTCTAGGTCGACGAGTCCGAAAATAACGTCCGTTTCCGAGATATCGAAGAAAACGAAAAATGCCGACTCGGCAAAAAAATTTCAGGTCAAGGTCAAAGGTCATCCCTAATACCCATAAGACATGTTTGTCTAGGTCGACGAGTCTGAAAATAACGTCCGTTTCGCTCTACGACGCACCGTTTCCGAGATATCGAAGAAAACGAAAAATGCCGGCTCGGCAAAAAAATTTCGGGTCAAGGTCAAAGGGCATCCATAATACCCTTTAGACATGTTTGTCTACGGTGACGAGTCCGAAAATAACGTCCGTTTCGCTCTACGACGCACCGTTTCCGAGATATCGACGAAAACGAAAAATCCCGACTCAGCGAAAAAAATTTGGGTCAAGGTCAAAGTTCATCCATAATACCCCTAAGACATGTTAGTCTAGGTTGAGTGTCCGAAAATAATGTCCGTTTCGCCCTACGACGCACCGTTTCTGAGATATCGAAGAAAAAGAAAAATGCCGACTCGGCAAAAAAAATTTGGGTCAAGGTCAAAGGTCATCCCTAATACCCATAAGACATGTTTGTCTAGGTCGACGAGTCCGAAAATAACGTCCGTTTTGCTCTACGACGCACCGTTTCCGAGATATCGATGAAAACGAAAAATGCTGACTCGGCAGAAAAATTCAAGGTCAAGGTCAAAGGTCATCCCTAATACCCATAAGACGTGTTTGTCTATGTCGACGAGTCCGAAAATAACGTCCGTTTCGCTCTACGACGCACCATTTCCGAGATATCGAAGAAAACGAAAAATGCCGACTCGGCAAAAAAATTTCGGGTCAAGGTCAAAGGTCATCCATAATATCCACAAGACATGTTTGTCTAAGTCAACAAGTCCGAAAATAACGTCTGTTTCGCTCTACGACGCACCGTTTCCGAGATATCGACGAAAACGAAAAATGCTGACTCGGCAGAAAATTTCAGGGTCAAGGTCAAAGATCATGCATAATACCCATAAGAAATTCTTGTCTAGGTCGACGAGTCCGAAAATAACGTCCGTTTCCGAGATATCGAAGAAAACGAAAAATGCCGACTCGGCAAAAAAATTTCAGGTCAAGGTCAAAGGTCATCCCTAATACCCATAAGACATGTTTGTCTAGGTCGACGAGTCCGAAAATAACGTCCGTTTCGCTCTACGACGCACCGTTTCCGAGATATCGAAGAAAACGAAAAATGCCAACTCGGCAAAAAAATTTCGGGTCAAGGTCAAAGGGCATCCATAATACCCTTTAGACATGTTTGTCTACGGTGACGAGTCCGAAAATAACGTCCGTTTCGCTCTACGACGCACCGTTTCCGAGATATCGACGAAAACGAAAAATCCCGACTCAGCGAAAAAAATTTGGGTCAAGGTCAAAGTTCATCCATAATACCCCTAAGACATGTTAGTCTAGGTTGAGTGTCCGAAAATAATGTCCGTTTCGCCCTACGACGCACCGTTTCTGAGATATCGAAGAAAAAGAAAAATGCCGACTCGGCAAAAAAAATTTGGGTCAAGGTCAAAGTTCATCCATAATACCCTTTAGACATGTTTTTCTGGGTCGACAAGTCCGAAAATAACGTCCGTTTCGCTCTACGATGCACCGTTTTCGAGATATCGAAAAAAAAACGAAAAATGCCGACTCGGAAAAAAATTTCGGGTCAAGGTCAAAGTTCATCCATAATACCCCTTAGACATGTTTGTCTAGGGTGACGAGTCCGAAAATAACGTCCGTTTCGCTCTACGACGCACCGTTTCCGAGATATGCAATGAGCCTCAAGGATGACTCATCAAAGTTGTTTTTGGACCCTGGGTCAAAGGTCGCTTGAGGGATTGACCCCGTAATCGATAGGGCTCCTCTGCGACACTATATCAACATATATGTCAAGTTTCAGAATGGTAGCACAAGTACTTTTCGAGTTATCATCCGGAAACCATTTGACACGAAATTCTTCCTCACGGACTAACCGGACCTCGGAGCCGGCTCCAAAACAATAGGGTTCATCTATGTAATATATGTGATAACTGGTGAAAATTTCTCGAAGATTCGTCAAGGCGTTCTTGAGTTATCGTCCGGAAACCGAAAAGTGAAAAAAAAAAAAAAAAAAAAAAGAAAAAAAAAAAAAATTCTGACAAAACCATAAGGGCATTTCGTGCCGAAATGCCCTAATGAACCTTTACTGAATTCATAATCTGGCACAAATAAAATACTCCTGTCTTCAGTGATCAATCATATCAATGTGATGAGAAACGGCCCATGCATGTAGCGCAGGTTACTCTTTCTTTTAAATTTAATGAAAATTAAAAATGTGCCAGACGGATTAAGTATGGTATACATTCAGTTGATGAGTAGTAGGCCTATTAGTAGAGTAAGGTGCGCTACATGGGCCCGAGAAACGCATCACTCAATCACATTACTATGTCATATAATCATTAAAACAACACCAGCAATGGATCTATCATGCTGAAAAACCTCCATAAAGTGGTGTCATACATTATTCTCCCACCTGTGGTTCTCAAGTTATGGCAATTTGTTATTCCGGAAGGCGGCCATCTTGGATTTACTCAAAATGGCCGACATAGAGGGAGCCCAGCTTGGCTCCCTCGGAAAATTGGCAGATGATGGTCATATCTAACTGCAGTCCAAAAATGGTGCTTGTAGCCCAATTTGAACAATTCGGGGGTTTGGGGAGACTAAGCCCCCTGACTACCATGGAATAGATGTATGACAAGTACATGAGTACCTGATCACAAGCTAATAGGATACTGAGTTGATGGTATACACACATATACATACACATACTGGTAAATAGTATTGTGTACCAGTATTTTGGTAATGTGTAGCATAACACAGTGAAGCTAAAGTATAGGACATGACGATATATTTAACGAAAGTTAGACAAACGGATAGACCCACACATCACAATGTACTAATAAATGACGTTTTGTCGTTTCCAGAGAAAAATATGGAACTTGTGACCAACCCTTACATGATCTCGATTAGTCCAGTATAGATTCATCACAACTGACTGAATTGAATCTTCGTAGTGTGTACCCCTTTTCGACTGACTTATTGATTGCATTTTTATAGATAGGAATTTCCATTATGTTGTTCACATTCACGTACAAGCATCATCGAAAGTGATTCGTCCTCGAAATATCAAGTTTTGTCTATTCATGAGACTGTAGAATAATTAGTCCCAGAGAAGGTTGATCCCAAATAACGAACATAGTCTACGACCCCTCGCCCCCTCCAACCTGTCTGGAATTTTCTCTCTTGTTTCCTTCTCTTTTGGTTGTTTTTGGTAGTACTAGAATCCTATGGCTTGTAGTCATAACAAACGTGATAACTTATATAAAGGAGGACTTCCTATCAAATTCAAACGCAATTTGGTAAAATAAGTTTCACGCACATGGAGTATTCATTCAGTTGTCTTCAAAATCGAAGAGATCATATTTTTAAAACTACTATCGAATGTAAAATCGAAAATAAAATAAACTGGCGGCCACGCCCTCCAACTGGGGAGAATTAATGAGTAGCAAACGATGACGTCATTGTTTTGATGATGCCTCGGGCAACGGAGCACTTCCAGCATCTTTGGTTCCAGTCAAATGAGCCGCCTGTCGAGACATCTATCAAAACAATGACGTCACAGAAATTTACGTCATGTATGACGTTTCTGTCAGCCATACACTGCCGAGTGGAAAAAACCTTACAGACTTACAGTCTTCTCCATTCAAATGCATTGAGATATATTTGCTATATGGGAGTTTTAACCGCAAAATCATTGGTCGAAGCCAATAAGCATTGATAGGAAGTCCTCCTTTAAAGAGCAGGAGCTCGTTATTTCGAAACGGATGAAAAGGATCAATACTTTGTTTCATTCTTATATGATGGTGCTATTCTATACCCTAAAAAGATAGCATAAGGTGTGTTCTCGTGATCCTAAACTGATGAGCATGACAAAAAATGAAGAAATTGTGGAAGTGTGATTGTTCAGAAAATCCGAGATATTTTGTCATTAAACACAGGGCGTCTCTCATACGTGCCGAATGAAAAGGGGTGGTGGTTCTTGAACCAGTGAAGCTCACAGCGTCACAAGTCCGCGGTATGTGCCACGTGTCGGTTATTTGCAAGTGGGAGTTTCATCCCGGTTAATTGACCTTACGACTGTCATAGTTGAACACATTTTCTATGAAGCGTACACCTCAGACAAATATTGCGAAACAATAGTAATCCTCTCGGACAAAAATTCAACCCATACACAGTCGTAAGGTCAATTATGACTAGGTTCTCCTCTACTGAATGGTGCTTTCCAAATTCGAAATTATACCACTGGACTCGAGAATGTAAACTGCGAGCCCCTGGTTTCCAACAATACAGGCGAGTAGTGGGTGCCCAAGTTGTGAAACTAAATACGAACTATTTCCATCAGCTCGTCAGGCAATAAACCAGTACATGCCAATCCGAATTGTACGTTATTGACGTCAACGTAATGCGATTTGGTAATGCACACTTGTCCCACATGATTTCTGACTGAAGGCACCAACCAAGTTACTAGTAAAACTCAAATATAAAGTGGGGTCCTTTAGTCTTAGTCCACCCTGAAAATATCACAAAACCTATCATTGAGGTATAAATTATTTCATAATTTTTATGTTATTTGTAGTTTCAGTCACTTCCATGTATGTGAGCATAAATGACATCAGGTATTCAGAAAGTCTGGTTGTGCAACATAAGAATATTTGATTGAATTTTGGGACAAAAACACGTTTTAATGTTTTTAAATGTGCTTGGAACAAATGATGGATTGCGAATAATAACAGGATCAGGGTGCAATGTAGTTGGTGATTGTGTGTTGATAAACATCAGTTTCATTGTAATATGTTATCTTAATGTGTTTCACAAATTTAAAAAAATTGGTTACATTTAAATAAATATGTTACATTTCTATATTTATTTATTTATTTATTTATTTTTTTGGGGGGGGGGGGGGATTTGTTGATTTTACCGAAATAAACCTCTTGGTGTCATTTTGTCACCAATGCTGGATGTTGGACACTGATTCTGCCATCCAATTCGACCATCCAGTTAAAGTATCTCGTCTATTTTACCACAAAAATTAATGGTTAAAGTAATGCTCATGCTGTAAGGATTTTAATCTTTGCTGGTTTTCAAGAGAGAGAGAAAGAGAGAGGGGTTGAGGGTGGAGGGGGGGGGGGGGCGGTCGTGGGGGCGATAGATCTATAATGCAACAAATGTCATCACGTGTATGGATTTCTTAGTCACAACAAATGAATATTGCAATATGCGCACGTCGTTTTCTTCTACACACATGTATATATTCGTTGTTTGAAATATCTTTTGGTGGCTTTTCGTAGGGCGTAAATATGTCGAGTTGGGCCGAGTTGTATACAACTAGTTTTATCGTAAACCACACCGTCAACTTCACTGATAAGCGGTGTCCAAATAGTTGTATACGGTGGCTCCTCTGAACCGGGCTTTAGAATATATTGCATTTAAGTAGTTCAAGACTATTCACAGTGAGTGAAAGTGAAAATACAAAGCTTGTGTTCTTCGATAATTTTTTTTTTTCATGAACCAGCGTTCCGCCATATATCAACTTGATTTTTGGTGTGATGACGCGCAATTTAGTTTTTTACAGGTACCACCCGATGAAGAAGGAAGTTCATACAGAGGACATTTCGTGTCTTCACAACCATGTCTTATGCAACGCCTCATATTCAAGTTGTTCGGTCTGGAAAACGAAAACTAAAACTGTGAAATTAGATACTAAAACTCACATGATTCATTTGACATTTTCATTCAACTTACAGCACGGTATATATAAACAAAACATTCGAACTTGATATGAACTTCCTTCTTTCGAGATCTGATGTTGAAAGCAAATGAAATCAGACTTCCCATTTCTCAGGCACTAGCCAATGAGCTTCCACGTCCTTGTTCGTTCGTGCAGCCGCTGCTGTATATATTGAGGGTTTCCACCACACACAGGCCTTCTTCTTTAAGGTGTGCACCGCAGAGATCCGACGGAGAAGAAAAAAATAGAAGTAAGAAAACGATAACGAAACGATGAGAGGACTGGCGGTGTTGTGTTTATGTGCCGCTGCATTGGTGTCCATACCAGAGGCTTTGGGTAAGTCTACAAAACTGGAAACCTGGTACAAGATGAGAGCAGCTCTGCAATTCAGGGCAACAAGACTCATACATGTCACAAATATTTTACATTTGAGATTTGGTTGCTTTCTGCACAATGAACATGTTCCACACAAAAACGTGACAAACGTGTGTTTTTCGCGTAACAGAGATCCGTCGTCACGTGACCTTCCAGTGGTGTAATTCCACCCAATCACAGAAGCCCAGCGCGATGCCCTTTGTAACATATGTACCCATATGGAATTGGACGCATCAGTTGCGGACAATTATAATTTGAGGAAACGTTCGCCAAAGTCCAAACATGGTTATTTTGACCATCGACGGTCAAAGTCAAGATCACCATTGAAATCGTCATATTTATTATTTTTTTCAGTTTTCGTAGCTACGGTTGAACGTGTGAATATCTAATTTGAAATACTCCAGGCATAATGATACAGACAACTCCAGTATAACAGACATAAGGAACAATATTTGAAAGGCAAAACTATTTTCAAGACTAGATATGGTTGAAAACAATTGGTTTTCGGACCAATGGGTTCTCTAACTGAACTTAGCTAGAGGGCTTAAGGCCCAAGGAAGGCTACCGGAAAATGTGTTGAGCTACAAGAAAGTGTTGAGCTACAAAACTATTTAGTTTTTGAAAAACTAAATTTCCGTCTGGAAATTATAAAGTTCAGAATCAAGGTCACCAGTGTAATCGTCATACTTGACTCCCATTTGAATGTACCAATATTTAAGCTCATAGCCAAACAAATGGAGTTTTGGCCTTTTCCGGCTATTTGGACCTGCATTTTATGTATAGGATAATCGGTGAAGTGGGGCGACTTCATTGAATTTAGAAGAAATAGTAAGCTGCGCTACATGGGCCGGCGAGTCTATTGTTTTCCAGAGACGCGACACTGAACCGATTATCCGACTTAGTTCTCGGTTCCCCTCAATTCAACTAAATCTCCGCCTGCATATGCACCTGCGAGTAGTAATCTGCGTGTACAACTATACCATGAAACTTCATGAGAATATTACATCATGAGAATAGAAGTACGTGTCCACTTGCTGTTCTCGTAATTTTCAACGATATACAACACGGTATCTATCAAAGTTTGCTAACTGATGTCTGCATCTACATGTAATGAATGGTTTGCATGATAATGATGAATATATATATCAATCCCGGATTATGAATGAATTATGGGCCCAAGTATCATACACTGCGCCTTAATACTACTCGTCCACTAAATGAATGCCATTTAATCCGTCTGTCACCTTTTTAATCCTTTTGAATATAGAAGAAGGCACAGTGTATGATACTTGGGCCGAATTATGAATACAAATAGGGTTTTAGATTCACGACCATGCAAACTGCTTGTGCTACCACCTTTTAGTGTCTACAGTAACACCACATTTATTGTTCACCTTCTCATCTACATTATAGTGAATGATTACGTCTGTGTTCTTTTGTTTTACTGACCCCTTCTATGTGAGAAATGCCTTGTTTACTGAACCATGGCGGGCCCTCTTAAAAGAGGCACCGCTCCGGGAGGTGCCTATTTGAAGAGGGCCCGCCATGGTCCAGTGAACAAATCCCTGCAGAGGCAAAGTATACTATGTAGATGCTGGCATGTTGCCAATTAAAAACGCAACGACAATTGTACAGTAAAATGGATAACAATTATTCACTCAAGTACAAATGCAACAGTATAAAATACAAATACATGACTTGGATTTGCATGATATACATGTGTCACAAACTGTAAAATTTTGTGTCCATAGGTTCAGACGATATCCATCGTATATTTTGATATGAACAGCCTCGTGTGAAAATATCCAATGAATATGGTATCCTCGATATTTCGATATTCCAGTGATATTCCACACATCCCAATACGTGTCGAAAGCCTTCGGATACCTGCAGATCTAATCTCCCTCTTATACATTCCCTGCAAATATAATAAAATACATAGGTATACAAAACCAAAGGAAAACTTATCTAGCATAATGGTGTATATTTAGCGTATATATTCACAATTTTGAACAGGGCATACCAGTTGTTTCAGGCATAAATGGCGTAACTAAGAAAACACCTTTACTCGAGCATAAAAGCCCAGTCACACGACATAAAGGCCAGAGTCGTACGATTTTATGGTCGCACGATCAGGGTCAAATTTGCTGAGTTACGACTGATCACCAGTGATCGCCATTGCAGTCGCAAGTAGCGACTGTTCATACGACTGGTGGTACGCTTGGTGGCACGATCACTGAAAGAATGGAAAATATTGATCGCAAGCAGTCGTACGACCACGTGGCAGCGACCACCGACCTGTCGTGCCTTCAGTCGTAGCGACCACCGACCTGTCGTACCTTCAGTCGTAGCGATCACCGACCTGTCGTACAACCAGTCGTTGCAATCAATGACCAGTCGTACGATAAATTGCGACCTTACGCACGACCGTCCGTCTGATTAGATAGAAGGGCACAAAACTTGAGCAGAAACCATATTTTGCAGTTTTATAGTTTAGAAAAATCCTGAAAAATTTTGTTGTGTTGGGTAAAATATTTTTCACTGCACGTTTTATCCTCCTTTCGGGTAGCTTCAAACGGGTGTTACCACCAATCGTAAGGTCGTACTACCAGTCGGCACAAGTCGTGATTAATCGCACCACTGATCATGAATTTGTACGACTGATTGCACCACTAGTCACCAGGTTGTACGACTAGTAGCACGACCATTTTGGTTTGTCAATAACGTGCGACAATGTCCGATTGGTGGTGCCATCTTTCCCGACTGGTGGCACGATTGTGCAAGACCAACGTGCGACCAGAGATCGTAGGTTGGAAGTTTTGAACATGTCCATCGATCTTGCTGCGACTAGTTTCTTGTTTGCGACCATTCATGACCTTGCACGTACCAGTCGTACGTTCGTGTCACGATTTGTCCACGATTACAAAAAATTTAGGTCGCAGCGAGGTCATATCTTGGTCGTATCGTCAGTGTGACTGGGCCTTAAGAAATCGTGAATGTTTGGTTTGTCCTTATAATTGTAGCATTATAATATATTTTCGGTGTGCATTTATAGCTATTTATACCCTGATTTTTCTAACCCGTTTACACCGTTTTTGCTGGTATTTTTTTTTGCGATGGCACATAGTATCCTAATATAACTTCGCATAGATCTTTACCTGAGACTTTCTGCCCAATTCCAGACTTCTAATAGAGAAAATGAAAAAGTTGGCAATTTACCCCAATACTAATTTTGACCCCATCATTCTTGGTGTAAACGACTTAGAAAAATAAGGGTTTGCAATCGTATATGTTTTCTTGGATTAGGCTGCAATGTATTTTGTAACATATAGATCGTCCTCTTTCCAATGAAATGAATAAACCATGAAATTGATATCATTTTTCATACGGGCCTAAAGCGTATCCGTTGATGCAGAAAGGAACAGAACATTAATTTTGTTGAAATAAAATCAGTTTATACTCGCCTGTTTACTGGTATTTGCTGATATATCCTCACGACACAATTCACGTCTTCAAGAAGATGGCGTCCTGCTCTTATATAGCAAATATTCCAGTTATGGGCCACGATAATCACATCACCGTGCACAGTAGCCGCTTGTATATCCCATTTGACTATCCGAATGTTACATTCCCACATCACGGAGTGTTACCGTGGAGCTTACTGTGACAAAAGCGGGCGCGTCTGTTGTCGTATTTCCTATGGAGCAGAATTGGGGCCAAAATTAATGACATGTCATATTTTGCTATATTCAATTTTTATCTCGAGATTATAGAAAGCTAAACTATCAATTGTAGACATGTGAACTTCAGATTGTAGAAAGCAAAAACAACAATAGGTACATTATTTGTTTAAAACTCTAATATTTAAACTTTTTCGTCAAAATCAACAAACCATATGTGTGAAGAAAGGAAAATAAAATTTATATTTTAATAGTCTATGATTCAGTAAAATACAATAAAAAACAACACTTTATATAAGTGGTTTTCTCCTTACGTAGTTCTATAGTTTATATGTTTCTGATTCACGTTCTGTCATTCATCCATTGACAATTCGGCATTCAGAAATCTATCTTCTGCATTTTGACATTTTGAAGTTCGTGTTGGAAAGTCTACAAATGACTCTCGCATGTGGAACAGAGGGCGCGTGAAGCGATATGAGTTTTGTTAATGTGAAACCGAATACTCCCTCACGCCATGCCACCCACACACCCGTGTAAGACGGTTCACTCGCGGGGGGGGGACTTGAACGCCTATCGGTATGCATCATGCTGATGATAGTGTTTGTGAATGGGAATAACTAGGCATATATTTCCTACATCCAAAACATTATATTTAAAAATTATTATATCATTGTAAGTTATGCAAGTTACGTGTGTGTTTCTTCCTATTTTGTCATGTCCATTCATGTCATGTCCATTCCTTTATTCATTTCATTTTTGCAATACTATTTGAAAAAAAGCTTTGGAGACATCTAATTTTATTGTATATCAACAACAACAACAACCGCAAGTACACGACAAGTTGTTTTTGTTAGTTTCGCGGAAGTATATTTATTCTGGATTCTATGCAAATAATGGTGATAAGATGGCATATAAATATGGTCACTCATTGGGATTGGTTTATTTTTTTCAAAATCATAATTTAGGGAAAAATATCATGTGCAAGAACATACTAAAAGTTTTGTGATGAGTTAGAATCACCAAAAATTGTGTGTTTACCACAACAAAGACAATATTTATGACAAAGAACCCTTGCGATGGACCGTGTAAAGATGTTTATTCCACAGTTAGACTCAACAAGACGAGCAATAATATCAGTACATTATAAAAATAGAATATATTTTCAAAATTCAGTTACACTTCAATATTATCAATTAACAAGCTAACTCCTACACAAATAAATCATACAAGGGAGGTTCCAGACAACTGAGGCCAGCAGAACTGAAGTACAGTAAATAGCTGAACACGAATGAAATTATATTCATCCTACAAATACTAGTACATGTATAAATGCCTTGTCCACATATTCGTAAAAAATTGTTTATCAGAAAATGATAAATTACTGTGCTTATGTTATTAAATGAACCAAACTAGATATAATTTCACAGACCATGCAGGACTGACACACATACATGTCTAAGCACGCTGCTAACACAGCTTGGAAATTCAGGAAGTCCAAAATAGCAATTTAAGTGTGCTTCTGCACTGAATACATTGTCTGTAATAGATATATTGTTTGAATCAGGTATATCACATATTAGTCTGTTATGAATGTGATCAATGTGTATACAAGTTCTTGGAAAATTTCAACTTAAAAACTTTGTGGAACCATCATTGAGCATCAAATCCTATACTACATATGGAATGCTTCTGAACATGAACAAAACATACTTCATCATACCAAGTACATACCGGGTATGCATTTACATTTTTACTACCAAACTCATTATTTATCACACTATCAGCTCAAAGTTCAAGATGTTGAAGACAACATCTTGAGTGTCACCCCCTTTCAGTCAGCCTTCGATCAGGAGCCATGCCTCCTTCAGTTCACCTGTGATCTTGAGTCTTGATGCTGATTTCAGTCAGTCGATTATCTTGACTTCAGGCCATAACATCAGTCATCACCTAACAAAAATTTGAAAGAAACATGTTGAATTCCAATACACATGTATGCAACTATCAGGTCATAACTTGATCATTTTATTATATTTATATAACAAAAATGCAGAATATCTTGGATGATAAACTTTAACAATTTGTAATTCACCTGTCAAAAATCATCAATTGCAGAGTTAAACCGTTCAATGGCGCCCCCACTTGCATCTGAAATATGGAAGAAATATCCAGTAGAAATGTATATTTATAGGCTATTACTATGTGGCGATTTCACCCAAAGATCACGGCCAAAGGAGATTTTTGTAAACACTACTCTTGTTTTGGCCGCTTCGTATTCGAAGCACGTGCGCTACATAGCAACGCCCTCTAATCCTCTCGCTCCATTGTACTGTAACAATGGCCTTACGTCATCACTCGTGTCTCGTTTATTTAAGAGTTATGAATACTCTGAAGCCGTCTTGTTCAGTGGAGTTGTCTCAGTGCTGGCAAGGCGAGAGGACGACGGAGGGCTCGGGCATGAGCTCTATGTCCGTACTCACCGGCTAAGGCCCGCGGGGGCCCTTGGGACGATTCCCATAGGGGGCCCAGGAGGGAGACCGTGATGATTCGGGGCCCTGTGATCACCGGTCTCTCGCCCTGGGATGGTGTGACACAGGCTCTGGCAGACCGTCGGGCTGTCCAGGGTTCCAACCCTGTGGCAGTGCCGTCGGCGAGGCCGGCCAGCAACATGCCCACGTGTGCGAGTTCTGTGGTGCCGCTCCCATGGCATCTGAGGCTCTGCATACGGCAACATTACCACAATAATGTATATGTTGTATGATGATGATGTTGATAATGATTTTTTATGATGTGATGTAGATCTATGATCGGCCGGATTCGTCTGGACGGACTGTTACCTGGTTGTAGTTCTAGTAATTACGACGCCCGCCGAGTGCACCCTGTGTGCTGTGGGCGTCAAACGTTACAACTAGTACATGGATAAACGAATAGTAGTATTTTATTTTCAAAATCTACAGAATGGATCTGTACATAATGGGCACAAGATCACGGTGGCTAGGCGTTATGCGTTATTCAGGGAGTACCGCGTAAAATCGTGAGTATTACGCGTTATTCGTGAGGAAATTGCACAGGAAACGACATAGGTCCCCATTTCAAATGAGGTGACTTCGTGAAAATGTTCATTTACTTCCTAAAATTTCGTATCCACGGAACATCCCAATGAGCAAACATCACGTATGATACTATGAATTACTTGCATACATCGTTATATCTACGAAAATGGACACACAGTTCGTGACATCACCCGCACGCTTGCGACTTGTTAGTGAAATATCATCGGCTGTCAATTGAAACCAACAAATGCATGTTGGTAAATCATGGAATGCTCGCAGAAATCTTTCTTTGTTGTTACATCATGCAACCAGTTGTTTTTATCGAGTATTTTATGAAATGAGAAGCTTTTTATGGTTTACGCGTATCAGCCTGAGGGCAAAAATCTAAACACGCGTTACCACATGAGGAAACATGTGAGCGTTGTCGGGGATGGTCGAGGTGGCAATGCATACACAAATATTTTTAAGTATGATTTGAGGCTGTACATGTTCCAATGATGATACTTCTCACTTATCGTTATCCTCCATATGTTCCTCCCAATTTTCATAAATCTGAAATTGACAATACTGAGAGCTTTTCGTGTCTTTTACACAAAATCTCACCAAGTGAAAACATTATCCCTTGAACTTGAATTTATCCCATCAATTGAGCAGTAAAAACTGGAGAAAAATTCACATTAAAAAAAGAAATATCCCAACCTCAACAAAATATTTACTCATTCACATATGCGTAATGCCCTCACACAAATCGCGTAAAGTATAGCAAATAAACAAATGACACATTCAACCTAGATTCGTGGCGCTTTCGACCATTCTGAAACATTTTCAAGACAGGCACACGTGAAGCCCATAATATCAATATTATAGAACTCTCATTCTATTCACTTCACAATAATGCCGATATGTAACATTTTTCAACCCCAAAACCAAGGAGAGCGGCTGTCGAAGCAACATTGTCAGATATTGTACAGCCGAAGGTATCGCTACACTGGCTCATTTATTTAATTTAAAGTCAAAGTAGCAATGTATCATTATAATGTTTTATTCCTCTTCAGATAAAGACATTGTGGATAGTGGGGCAGCTTAGGGCCATTTTTAGTTCGAATCGTTCAGATTGTGATACAAGCATGAAATTTCACACAAACGTTCACCATACGCCACTTTTCAAAATTGAATGTTTAGCCACTCTGAAAAAACAACATGGCCGCCATTTTCCAAGATGGCCGCCATAGTGTCTGTACCAGGGCTTTTCATTCAACGAAAATCATCAGCGCACATCACAGTCCGCACAATAATTCTTGACATGTATTTTTTTGGATAATCAAACAATATCCAATTTAAAACCAACGGTTGGCCCCCTAGTGGACGTTTTGTCACTAGGCAGAAGATTTCTTTTTTCCAAAAACGGCATAAAAATGCAAATCAGGAACCGCCATTAATGAAATATCTATTTTTGGCAATATCTCGATAACTGAACACCCAATCATAATGGTTGAAGTGTCTATACCTATGTTTTTATGGTCAAGGAACACGACTATGCCATCCAAAAATGCCAATTATGCATATTCATTCATCAATATGCAAGTTAGAAGCCACTTACATCATCGAAAATTCTATATTTATATGATAAACTTCATGAATATACAACTGATTGTTATGATAAACACGTATACCCATATCTTTCTTGTTCAAATCGAGAATGCCCGCTTGTTTCAGTCACATATCGAGTAATCGAGAGAATTGCGCACGCGCGTGAGGCAATTGACACTGGCTAGTTTAAAATAGTAGATTTCCTGGGGCAGGCGAGCACTGATAACTAGTCAGTGTGAAAAGTTTATTGTCTGGTGATTGTACAAGCACGTCAAGTAATTGCGCGCTGGATGGTGGTGGGGGAGGGAGGGGGGCTGGAGGCCTCCTGGCTCGATATCGTTACGATAAAAAATTTCCCGTGGTTCAGAAGCCACGAAGTAGTTTTGATATCAAAACCGCGAAATTTGCGTCACGCCAAATATTCATGATTTACAGTATTTGTTTTTAGCAATATCACGTCGAGAACCGAGCATCCAATCTTGATGATTGAAGTGTCTATATATACCCTGCTTTTTAACGTGTTTACACCCTTTTTGTTGGTGATAGTTGTGCGATCCTGATTGGCATCGTATTATAACTTGGCATACTTCACCTGGCAGTCAAATTGACCAAATTTCACATTTCTATCCCAAAAATTAAAAAAGCTGACAATCTACACCGATGTTAAATTAGTGCTGATACGAAACCATTTGGGATCGCGGTAAAAACGTGTTAGAAAAGTCAATATGGCGATGTCTTTAAAAGTTATTCATACAAATTTATTCATTAATATATAAAGTAAAAGAAATCATTCGTCAATTGTTTTTAGTGTGTAAAAAAAAATGATGAAACACTACTTTCATTCAAATAGTAACTCAGCCATCCAGTCAACCATTTATAATTATATATGTGGCGATTTTGCCCAAAGATCGCGGCAGGAGTCTTTGCAAAACACTAACCAGTTTTACGGCCTATTTTTAGATCACTCCAGTTCGGAGCGTGCGTTGCCCAGCAACGCACTGTACTCAATCGAGCCCAGTAAACTATAACAATGGTTTGACCTAGTTTCTCCTCCCGCCCCTCGGTTCGATATATACGCGAGGGTTGGCTTGGTCTGTGAGATTGTCCCAGAGCAAGCCGAGAGGCAGGACGAGAGGCTCGCCATGAGCTTTACGTCCCTGTGTCTTGGGTAAGGCCCTCGCGGGCCCTGGGGACGATTTCCATTGGGGGCCCAGGTGGGGGAGACCGTTGCTGACTCGGGGGCTCACGCCCTGTGGATCACCGGTTTCTTACCACCTGGGGTGGTGTGACACAGGCTCTGGCAGACCGTCGGGCTGGCTCAGAGTTCCATCTCTGTGACAGTGCCTTCGGCGAGGCCGGCCAGCAACATGCCCACGTGTACGGGTTCCGTGGTGCCGCTCCCATGGCATCTCGGGCTCTATATACGGCTACATTACCATACCTATGTAATATGCATGTTGTAGTTAAGGAGTTGGTGAGATGCATGTGTTATGTCGTAGTGTATGACGGCCGGACTCGTTCCGGGCTGACTGTACCTGGTTGTAGTGTTCCGTAGAGTAGTGCCGGACGCCCTGTAGCGGGCGCCCGCTGAACTTTACATATACAACTATTTACATGCAATATACAGCTTCTTATGACAAGTGAAAATAAAGGAACCAACTATTTATATACAGTATTATGCAGGTAACTTTGTATACAATATGCAACATAATATTGTGACCAAAATGCTAAAAATAAATGGAATTTAACCAATAAGTTACAATAATTCAGAGATGGTGTGTCATAGGGCTAAACGAACGTAATTTTTCGGACTCGTCACACTAGACTAGCATGTCTAAGGGATATGTTTGACCTCGGCCCCAGATTGTTCCGCTGAGTATTTATTTTTCATTTCCGTCGATATGTCACAAACCGTGTGTCATGCAGCGAAACGGACTTCTGGCCTTGGACGAAAATGTCTTTGGGGTGAACTTGGCCCTCGGCCAAATTTTTTTGTGCTGAGTCAGCAATTTTCATTTTCAGCCATATCTCGGGAACAGTGCATCGTAGAGTGAAACGGACATTATTTTCATACTCGTCACTCTAGACGAGCATGTTTTAAGTGTATGTTGGGTGAACTTGGCTCTGGGCCATTTTTTTGCTGAGTCAGCAATTTTCATTGTCAGCAATATCTCGGAAACGGTGCATCTTATAGCGAAACAGCCATTCTTTTCGGACTCGTCATCCTAGACAAACATATCTTAGGGGTATGTTGGGTGAAATTGGCCCTGGGCTTTTTTTTTCCTGAGTCAGCATGTTTAATTTTTGTTGATATCTTGGAAATGGTACATCATGAAGTGAAACGGACATTATTTTTCTCCTCCTTGACTCCTTGCCCTTAACAAACATGTCTTAGGGGTATGCTGAGTCAATTTGGCTCCGGATCAAACATTTTCCGTGCTGAGGCAGCAATCTTATGCATCAATCTTATTGTGATATGGTGCAAATGATGCGTCACAATTTTTCACATGACATGCTTTTCGGACTCGTCGCCCTGGACAAAAAGTTTTCCGCTGAATCGCCATCTTCGCCAATATCTCGGAAGATGTGCGCCGTAGAATGACTCGACTCATAAGCATTGACAAACAATTCATGTTGAGGGTGGAGATACGTGTATAAATGTGAGTCGAAATGCTCCAAATTTATATGCAATATACACATTATGTGACTAAGGTATTAAATGAGGTGAGGTGGACGGAACTACAGTAAATAGTTATAATTGTATCTCCCGAACGAAGATCAGCGGATACTATGGATTTGCTAGCGTTGCGCCGCGTCCGTTGCTGCATTTGCCGCAAACTTTATTATGAGCACTCATCATTCGCATTTCTCACCTGATTTTGATAATTTTTTGTATGAACAAATGATATGGTGAAGCTGCGAAACTCATCGATTTTGGTTGCCATAGCGATCAAAATGGCCAACCAGCGACAAATTTTATGATGAAATCAGGCCCTTTGACATACATAGCTTGTGAGCACTCTTGGGGTGGCATTTTCACTGGAGATGCTGTTTTCTTGAACAGACGTGCTGAGCAACAAAACCTATTGTTTTTCGGAAATATTGAATACATTTTCAATAGACTTAATAAGTTAACTTATTACAACAATGTGGGATATCCAGTTCGTGGTGTGTGATCAATCCATTTGAATGTAATTTGAAAACAAATCACACTGAATGTGGTTTACTATCATTGAAAAATTCAACATAATTTTCACTGGTTAATATCAAAGGCCTATTATTGACCACAATAAAAATACTTAAGGTGAGTAAACATTTATCACCGGTATAAGACTGAACACGGCAAACGTTTTGGCCTGTAGAAAGTTCATCTCTGTAATGATAATATTAACTTGTTAATATTGCTAAATCATTATAACAATTATAAAATATTCATTATCAGCAAATCCAAATTATTGAATTTACTCATACTATTTAGGATTAAGCAAAGTTTCATATTCCAATCTTGTGTGAAGTATTCGTTAAGAAATAATATTTAGTTGATTACTATTTTGACGGTAATGATATTTTTTCTGAATTACATGTAACAGATTTTGGGCAGCAGTGATGATAGGGCATCAGAAAACACACGGTCGTGGGTGTGCAAGGACTGTACAATATTCAACTTCTTGTGACTGTAGTTTTACGAGTGGAGTGAATGGAAATGGTATAAGATTTGAGCCCC
The DNA here is from genome assembly GCA_949152475.1 of Terebella lapidaria. Taxonomy (NCBI): domain Eukaryota; kingdom Metazoa; phylum Annelida; class Polychaeta; order Terebellida; family Terebellidae; genus Terebella; species Terebella lapidaria. Next base: position 26,337,909 of record OX424566.1, on the reverse strand, counting down.
AATGTGTATGTGTATGTCCACACATATAATGTAACATACATGTCTACTACCGGTAATACCATACTGGTACCACACTAGTTTGTTAGGCTGATGTGTGTTGGAATTCATGACTCGCCACAAGTACAGTTGCATATTGTAGTGCAATCATGTTCAAGCAATCATGTTGGCACTTGCACTGGCTCCCACACGGATTTTTGCAGCCACATTTGGTGAGTTCCTGGCAGATTGAGGCAATTGCTGGAAGTATTGTACGCAGAGCACTCCAGTCGCACATATACAACGTTACATAACTTAAAGTGGTACACACATTTTCTTCTACTGTTTCGTTTTCTGTAGCTAAACCGCACCTTTAAATGGCATAGTCATCTTCTTTGACCATAAAAACATGGTACAGACACTTCAATCATTGTGACTGGATGCTATAGTTTTCAAGATATTGACAAAAAACATATTTCAGTGATGGTGGCTCCTTGTTTGCATAATAATGAATAAATTTAAATAAATTACAGCTTTGGATGGCGTAATCATCTTCTCTGACCATCAAAACATAGGTGTAAACACTTCAATCTTTGTGTTTGGACGCTTAGTTCTCAAGATACATGTATCAATAAAAACAAATATTTCAGTCGGACAGCTCCTAATTTACATATTAATGAGAAAAAAATCACATAAATTGCATCAAATGAATGGCTTAGTCATCTTCTTTTACCATAAAAACATAAGTATAGACATTTCAATCCTTGTGCTTGGACGCTTAGTTCTCAAAATATCAACAAAAACAAATATTTCAGTATTGGCGGCTGCTAATTTGCATATTAATACATGAATTTACATAAATTGCACCTTTGAAAGGCATAGTCGTCTTCTTTGACCATAAAAACATAGGTATAGACCCTCCATTCATCGAGATTGGATGCTTAGTTCTCAAGATATCAACAAAAACAAATATTTCAGTAATGGCGGCTCCTAATTTGCATATTTATGAATAAATTTACATAAATTGCACCTTTAAATGGCATAGTCATCTTCTTTGACCATAAAAACATAGGTATGGACCCTTCATCCATTGAGATTGGATGCTTAGTTCTCAAGATATCAACAAAAACAAATATTTCAGTAATGGCGGTTCCTAATTTGCATATTTATGAATAAATTTACATAAATTGCACCTTTAAATGGCATAGTCATCTTCTTTGACCATAAAAACATAGGTATGGACCCTTCATCCATTGAGATTGGATGCTTAGTTCTCAAGATATCAACGAAAACAAATATTTCAGTAATGGCGGTTCCTAATTTGCATACTTATGAATAAATTTACATAAATTGCACCTTTAAATGGCATAGTCATCTTCTTTGACCATAAAAACATAGGTATAGACCCTTCATTCCTTGAGCTTGGATGCTTAGTTCTCAAGATATCAACAAAAACAAATATTTCAGTAATGGTGGCTCCTAATTTGCATATTAATGACTAAATTTAGATAAATGGCACCTTTGAATGATATAATCATCTTCTTTGACCATGAAAACATAGGTATAGACACCTCATTCAATGAGATTGGATGCTTAATTCTCAAGATATCAACAAAAACAAATATTTCAGTAATGGCGGCTCCTTATTTGCATATTTACAGCGTTTTCGGAAGAATCCAGAGTGGCGCCCATCGGAGGTACATTTGAAAAAATTTAGTAATGATAAAAACGTTTTAAAAATATTCTGATATACCATAAATGCAAACTTATGTAGTTTTTATTGTGTGAAAAGTCTTGACCTAGACAAAATGGCGGCCATCTTGGAAAATGGCGGCCATTTTGTTTTTTCGGAGTGGCTAAACGTTCAATTTTGAAAAGTGACCTAATGTCAACGTGTGTGTTAAATTTCATGCTTGTATCACAATTTGAACGATTATGTTGCTAAGCCGCTGGACTAGATATTTAGTGATAAAAATGATGTTAGCGGTAATTGGTAGTTAATAACAGCGTTATGTTAATAACATAATGTAATCGAGTATATTGAGCGAGGATTACAGTCGCCTTCTCATGCCGATGAAAAAATAGCTTCGGCAGTTTCCGTAATCGTGACGTCAGTTGAGGCAAAATGTGCTTTGATGGCTGGCCAAAAACGTAAAATACGTAATTTGGGCGGCCAGCTCAAAGATGGAAAACCACTCCAGAATGCATGAGATTCAGAAGAAAACACAATAAATCCAGCAAATTCTGGACATCCTGCAGTTCAACAAACCTCCGTTCCGGGTGAATAAATAGTACTGATTCTAAATATCAAGACAAGAAATGCGGTATTCCCGCCATCTCACCCGTGCACTTGAATAGACAAACATACACCACGGGAATGAATAATGCGACATGCAGTTTACCTTGCTGGCTACATGTACTTTCAGTTCTGCCTCAACTGACGTCACAAACCACGTGACCCATACTAAAATCGGGATCAAAATCTTCGGCAATTTACGGAGGGAAGGCCTATTTGATTCAATTTCTCGAAACCTATTGATTGCATTTGTAAAATTCGTTCGAATTCACTGAGAACTATTCACAATAAACTAAATGAGAAGCACTTTCGTCGGCATGCTACTAGGTCTTTAAACTCTCAACAACAATCATGAATAATGTTCCGTGCAAAACCAAATCCGACATTTCAAAACGGTAAAATTAGAGAAATTGTATGTATTTCCTGCTAGAAGTCAACCAGAGGCTGCCATTTCCTCACGAATAACGCGTAATACTCATGTTTTTACGCGGCACTCCCTGAATAGCGCGTAACGCCTAGCCACCGTGAAGACGGGCGTTTGCTTCGTTTTCGTCTTCGCCGATTACAAGCCTATGAGCCCTAATTATCGCCCAGACACCACATTTCGGAGATTAAATTCAACAAAATAAATTGATTGTGTACTTCGAAAACTTGAAAAGGATAACTCACCGTTACTTTTCTCTTCATTAAAAATCTTTTGGCGGAGTAAAAACGGCTGGTAGATGGGTACAACATGAAAGTTTTGTCGAAGTCGGCTGTGCAGACACCAGCCAGGAGTCTTTGCGCCGGCAGGGAGGCCGCATCAGGGGGGCATTTAGTTTCACACTCCTCTAACATACTTCGCGACATACTTCATGACATACTTCGTGACATACTTCAAGACTTCCAAATACGAACTTTCAAACATGAACTTTCAAACACGAAATTTTGAAATACAAAAGATAGATTTGTGAATGCGGAATTAGCAATGGGTAAATGACAAAACTTGAATTATATACATGTAAGGTGTTGAAATACGGAAGAAGAAAACAAGTTATATAAAGTTTTCTTTGCATTTTACTGAATTGAACAATGAAATATAAATTTTATTTTCCTTTCTTCACACATATGGGTAGTTCATTTTTGAAATGTTTAAACATTAAAGTTTAAATGATACAGTTTTAAACAGAGAATGTGCCTATTGTTGTATGTGTTTTCTACAATCTGAAGTTTACATGTCTTTAATTGATAGTTTAGCAATATATGATCTCAAGGTAAAATTGAATATAGAAAAATATAACATGTCATTAATTTTGGCCCCAATTCTGCTCCATAATTTCCATTCATAATATTTCATTTGAGCAATATTCATGATCGAGTTACCAGGGAGGAAAAAACATCTCAAACGCACTCAGCGAAACAACCAGAAAATCATTCAATCCGAAGCGCTTGAACTGTAGCCCTAACAATAGAACGCCGTCGTTCAACTGGGACACGCATTTGAACTAGTATATCTGAGTTGAGTCTAAGGCAGCGCTTTACAGTTTTCACCTGCTGTTGATCGGGATTCTCGGTTCCACTCCACCGCATTTGAGAATTGTTCTGCGAATCGGACACAAATAATGTACGCTGCTCAGTACTACTCGTCCAGTGAAAACATAACATATAATCCGTCTCGCACCATTTTAATCCTATTGAATAGAGAATTAGTTTAATATTTGACCCCCAAAATGTAGTGTGTTACTGTATACAGTGTGCTGAGTGGAGGGTTGAGGGTGGGGGCATAGGTTGTTGGAGGGGGTGGTGCATTCACTATGTAGGAGAATATCTGCGGTTTCGGTCTTTGCCTTCAAGAGGGCCCGCGCGCTTCGCGCGCTGGGCCCTCTTGAAGGCAAAGACCTCAACCTTAGGCCTTCTCCTTTACGTAATGCCCTCGACCAATGTTCCATGGCATCAAACAAATTAGTTTTCGGCAATGATGACAACGACTCGCTAGTACGTAAACAAACGCGTTTTGTTTGAGCAGATGCAGTTTGTACACTGGCGGTTGTTGTTTTTACACGCAGTAGATTATATTGCAGTAGATTATTGGAAAGTATAATCTACTGCAATATTCTACTGGGAACCGTCTCCCAGTAGATTCTGAAGAATAATCTACTGTAAAGAACAATAGAACCGTGGACTAAGTCTTTCGAGCAATGGGGTACCTACGCCAATTGCAAATTTATTGAAGTCTTTCAGTAAAGACCCACGTTGCATTTAATGCCCTCTTCTTGGAAAACCGTCCATGCATAACAAAGTCAGTATTGTTGTCAAAGTTTAGTCGCCTTACTGGTCAGCACCGACCATGCCCTATGAATATCGATTAATTTTAGTCATGCATGATTAAACTGTGAAAATGGACCTTTTCATAGACTTTCCCGTCCAAATTTCCCGAATGCTGTCACTTTCCGACCAATCACAAGTGCTCGCATTCAAGTCATTTAACGGTCGTGAACAAAATCTTAGCGGAAATAAAGCCGATTTCCACATCAAAATATGAAATATTTTCATAAGTAAAGTTATCATATTGGCCGTTTGCGTTTATTTTATCAATCTGAAACGAAAATAGTACGCACTTCGTGAGGCGGGTTTAAACCGTCATTTGACATAATGCTAGAACCACGTGCGGGTATAAGCCAGGAATAGAAGGGATGCCTCACACATTGAGGATTCCGTTTTAAGTGACGTCATTTCGCCAGATGTATGGTTGCCTAGGGGGACAACGCGAAGCGATATTGATCCACGTGCTGGTTTATTTTGCACGTGTCTGGTTTTGGGAACAGCAAAAATCCCGATGGTATTTCCCGGGATTTGGAGTAGAGAAAGGTTTTGCTGAATGTATGCTATGTCGGCAATTGCGATCTGAAAACGAGCTAAATTGACAGGGGTCCTGTTCAACGTCATTTTATGAAACATTGGTACTATCATGCTCTATAGTGACCTGGATTTTATTGAAGTACTATGATTATACTATCACACCCTGTCAACCGTTAAACCCTAATTTTTTTAATTTTTTTAATTGGTCATATCAACCCGTGCGGATGGCGCGTGCAATCTCGAGGAGAAACTGGTCAACAGGCTATCCTCCGTGGAACCCAATTACCGTTATGCGGCATCTCGAACGGTAATAGTCAACTTGAAATATGTTTGCGAGTGAAGTTATATATCGTAAATTACGAAGGAGCTAGTTCATCACGTTAAAAATGTCCAATATTTCTACATGGCATGAGACAGTGCATGAGAAGAGGTACCTCTGGCAATGATCGAAGTTGGGTCGTACCACAGATTCATTCACACTGTAACAAAACCACGCAACTGCCGCGCTGAAACGTTCGTTAGGAACGGTCACGTGATCTACAAAGTCCACTTGCGAAGACACCGTTCGCGGAAGCACGATTGTGGAAGCATCATCAGCGGAAGCATCGTTCGCGGAATAACCGTTCGCGGAAGCACGATTGCGAAGCATCATCAGCGGAAGCATCAGTCGCGGAAGCACCGTTCGCGGAAGAGGAGCCTTCGCGGAAGAACCGTTCGCGGAAGAGGAGCCTTCGCGGAAGAACCGTTCGCGGACGCAGTCTTCACCACGTGGAGAAGAGTGCGGAAGATACTTTCGCGGACGAAGATGCGCACGCAGCCACCCTGGCTATATAAGGGAGAGCGGACGGCCGCTCTGGGAGCACTGCAACAGCGACATCGACCGTGGGGAGATCGTCACCGCCACAGCCAAGGGACTCGACGAACTCCGTGCGGACGACTCCTTCTTCAGGGCCTTAGAGTCAACCGGGATTAGACCGACTACCTGGAGAAACCATTCGACTAAACGGGACGGGAAACTTCAACGGGAAGGGACAGAGAGACGCCGCCGGCTAAGAACTCTTTTTAGTTGTGCCCTCGTGCACTATTTATTTTTGAAATGTGATCATACAGTGCTCCATGTCTGAACTTCATATTTGTACGTCACGTGGGTGACCAGCCATACAATTGTAAGTTGATTTGATGTATATAAATCTTCAATTTATTTACATCTGAGTTGCTTCTTGCCTAAGTGAAGCCGGTAAGCTACGGAGTGATGATACACCAGCGTTGGGGAACGCCAGATTAGTGACGGCTCTCGAATCACAACGAGCGGGAGTTACATAAAGTCTATACGATCAGAGAAACCAGGTTTTTTGGGCCACACCGAAAACAAGTCATTACCAAACGTCACAACTTGGTGCCGTGACCAGGATCCCCGAGGGTCTACTGCCAGGGAACGAACCTCAGCATCCCTCATGTCCGGCGAAAACGACGAAACTGCCCCAGGGAAGACAGGAGGTGAAGAGGAAGACTCTTCGCGGACGGCCTCACTTGCGGACGAGGAAGACAGCGGTTCGCAGAAGTCGACCTTTCCGGAAGAGGGAGACGACCGTTCGCGGAAGACGTTCGCGGAAGACGACCGTTCGCGGAAGACGTTCGCGGACGACAACCGTTCGCGGAAGACGACCTCGGCGGAAGAGGCCGACGACCGTTCGCGGAAGACAACGTTCGCGGAAGACGACCGTTCGCGGAAGAGCAGCTTCACAGCCAGGGGCAGACGGGACGTTTCGACGAGTGAGGAGCAACCAGGGAGGTCGAGACCTTCCATGGGCCAGTCGACGAGTCAACAGAGACCCCGGAGCCAGACACCCGACAACCGTTTTCTTTTCAGACACGACTCTGGGTGGCAGCACGATCGAGACAGGGAGAGGTCAACCTGCCTTGAGAGCGTTAGGAGGGGCCCCGAGTTCCGACGAGTGCTGGGACCGGAGTACGTCAATCTGGACGAGGAGGGATCGGCTACAGCAACCGGAGCAGAGTCCAAGTGTGGCACCTCCTGAGAATGCAGCATTGAGACGGCTTTGGGACCAGTCCCAGCAGCAGTCTGGTGCAACAGGGCAGCGGTCTGGTGTGACGAGTCGACAAACGGGAGTGACTGGAGGACGGGTTACTTGGGCTCCGACCCAAGAGAGCAGCTCGAGAGGGAGAGGACTTTTCGCGGAAGAGAACATTCGCGGACGAGAGGCATTCTTCGGCGACAGGGACGCTTGCAGCCGGGGATCCTTCGTGGATGAACGGGCTCGTGGGCGAGGGGAAGTCTTTGGTGACGAGGACGCTTGTGACCGGGGAGGGCCCTTCGCGGACGACCACGTTCGCGGACGAGGACGACTCGCGGAAGAGAGTGTTCGCGGGAGAGAGGAGTGTTCACCCAGACGGCGGCTCGACGAAAGGAGTGATCCAGGCGACCAATCTTCCTTTCCAGTTTTTCAGAATAGACGGGGAAGACCATTCGCGGATGAGCCGGTTCGCGGAAGACTCGCGGAAGATGGCGTTCGCGGACGTACATCTTTTGTGGAGGGACGTCTCCGAGACATCTTGGCGGACGAGCCCGTTCGCGGAAGACTCGCGGAAGACGGCGTTCGCGGAAGAGGCCTGTTCGCGGAAGAACTTCTTCGGGAGCTGTTGGCGGAGGAGTCCGTTCGCGGAAGGTTCGCGGAAGACAGTGTTCGCGGAGGGTTCGCGGAAGACAGCGTTCGCGGAAGAGAGAGGTCTTCACCCAGTCGACAACCGAGACAGCCAGCCTCCTGGAGAAATCCAGCTTCTATTTCAGTCACCCAAGAAGGCCGGAGACAGCACCCTTTCTCATCATCGGGCGATGAGGAGCCTTCATCTGATGGAGGGACCGACAGCAGCCATGGTTACCCAGCACGGGGGAGGAGACCACCGAGGCGGGGACCGCAGCTGCACCGACGAAGCCCTAGGCCGAGACGGAGGCAGGAGGACTCGTCGTCCGAGGACAGCATAGCCTGGAATCAGAGCGGCAGAAGGAACCGGAAGATGCTGACCCCTGACAAGTTCGATGGGACTTCCATAGAGTGGCCGGTGTACCGGGCCCACTTTGACGTCATCGCAATGGTCAACGGATGGAGCAAGCGGGAACAGGGCGTCTACTTAGCCGGGAGCTTGACAGGAGAGGCGCGACGAATGCTGACCAGCCTGAGTCCTGCAGACCGGAGGGACATCGACGTTCTGACCGACAAGCTGACCCTACGATTCGACCCTGACTGTCAAGAGGAGTCCTACAAGGCGACCTTGGGACAGAGAACCCGCAGGAAGGCAGAGACACCCCAGCAGTACGGCTATGAGTTGCAGCGACTGGCCGGCCGTGGTTATCCGGATCTGAACTCCGCAGCTCAGGAGGCTATCGCCTTAGACCACTTCTGGAAGGGCCATCCAGATGGGGACATGAAGGTGATGGCGCTCATGAGGAAGATGAAGACCATGGAGGAGGCCATAGCGTTCGTGACCCAGTACGAATGTGTCAAACCCAAGCCTGGGAAGCCGGTGATGTCCATAGAGTCGGAGGACTCCGAGCCAGCTCTAGGACGGGTCCTACAGCTATTAAAGAACCAGCAGGGAGGCGAGATTACCACCAGTGGGCAGCAGAGCAACCAGCCGAACGTAGCGGGTCTACCCAGACTTCCCTACTTCAAGGGGCTCTTTGAGAGCCAAGACAGGAAGCTGGATCGACTAATCGAGCTGTGTGAGCAGGTGCTATCCATCAAGCCGAGGGCCGCCACTGCTGAGAACAAGGGACCAAGCGCTAGGCCAGGACCAGATGACTGTTGGTACTGTGGGAAGCCGGGTCATCGGAAGTACCAGTGTCCAGATCGGCCGCCACCTCGGACCAAGGAGGAGCGCTTGAGTCGACTAATCGAGGAGATTGGTGAGCGGAACAGTTTGACAGACGAGGAGTCGGAAAACCAGTAGGGCTCATACCAGCCCCCAACCGTATGGGCCATTGGCAGGTGTGTGCACGGCTTCACAGGCGATAAGCTCGACGAAGACGTGAAGAACACATTGCCAGGGGGGAATTTTTAGTTTCACAGATTTTTAATAGGTTTTTCCGGTGTGCATCCGAAGTAACTGGATGGGCGCAGGAGGAGCTCGAGGATCGAATTCTCGACTATTTGGAGGGCAAGCCTGTCAACACAGACGGGAGTGCCAATGTACAGCAAACTGATGGAGCCGCGGAGCGTCTAATGACCCGCGGAGACGTCAACGAAACGCAAACCGATGGAGCCGTGGAGCGTCTAATGCCCCGCGGAGACGTCAACGAAATGCAGACCGATGGAGCCGTGGAGCGTCTGGGGACCCACGGAGACATCAACGAGGTTTCTGCTAGCAGCAAGGAGAACCAACAGGTTACAACCTTGAGGCTGGAGGCTGCGAAACAGCAGGGACCCCCCCATGCAACTGAACCACAAGCAGCCGTGAAAGAGGAGACGGAGGGCCGGTGGAGCGGAATGACCAAGGGGCCAGCGCAGCAGCTATTGCTGGTGGACGACTCATTACTTATCCGGAGCGGCGGTTCCGAGGGGAGTGATTCCCTTAAGACTGACAGAGAGGACCAGGGTGGTGCATCACTGTGGTTGGACGACTCAGTACTTATCCAGGGCGGCGTCCCTGAGGAGAGTGGCAGCTCTCTTAAGATTGACAGAAATGGCCAGGTGGTGTCGCTGTCAGCCGGTGCCCGAGGCACATTGGCGTGGTATGCGGCGTGCCACGTTATGGGGAAGGCAACTCGTATGTTGGTGGACACGGGTGCCTCTTCCACCGTTCTGGACGAGTGTCTCTTCGACCAAATGGATGACGAACATAAAGCAATGATAAGGCAGACGAGAATAAGGTTACGGGCAGCAACCGGAGACTACTTACAGGTTCAAGGAGAGATGACAGTTCAACTTCTACTGGGCACACGACTCGTGTCGGCAGACGTACTGGTAGCCAAACTAGGGATCCCGGGAGTGTTGGGGCTTGATGTACTTCAACAGATTGGGGGACAGCTGGATCTGCGTAAGGGCGAGTGGCAGGTGGGCGACACTACCGTAGTGATGAGCTCGGGCCACGAGGACGCCGTCTACACACTGGTGACGGAGGAGACGGTCGTCTTGCCACCCTTTTCAGAGATGATGGTGGACCTCAAGCTGACAGGAAGTGAGGGAGGAGTTCCGAAGGCCGGCCTCGTGCAGTCCGCAAGAGAGCCGTTGGAGGACGACCCCCTCGTAGTGGGACGAGCCCTGGTACGACCCCGAGGACGCCTGGTACCGGTGGTACTTCTGAACGCCGGCGCTGGAGCTTGCACTGTGCTGATGGGGACCATCCTAGCCGAGCTTCACGGAATAGAGGCCGTGATCGACCTAGGATTTCGTCCCGATGGAGGGAAAACAACCCAGAATGAACCTAAAAGGGAACAGTGGTACCGGGAGGAGAGCGGGAGGGAGCATGAGCCCCTTACACCAAACTCCACCAAGTGGCGGAACCGGACGCCTGAGCAGCCCGAAACCAGAGTGCGCGCCATGCACGCAGAATCGTCGACGAAGACACCAGAGTGCCCGGAGCATTTAGAACCGCTCCTGGAGGGAATGCATCCGGACTTGACGGAAAAGGAGGTGGAGGTCGTCAGCGATCTCCTTCGACGCCACCAGCAGGTCTTTATGGGACCAGATAAGAGGTTGGGCCGGACGTCCCTGGCGAAACACGTCATCGACACGGGAGTTCACCCCCCGATCAAGCAGCCTCTGAGGAGAGCCCCATACTACCAACAAGAGCTGATCGAGGACGAGGTCGACAAGATGTTGAAAGCTGACGTTGTGGAGCCAAGCGACAGTCCATGGTCGTCTCCCATCGTGCTAGTGAAAAAGAAGGATGGTGCACTGAAATTTTGCGTCGACTACCGCCGTCTAAATGATGTCACCCGGAAGGATGCGTACCCCCTGCCTCGAGTCGACGAGAGTTTTGATACCTTGTCAGGAGGACGATATTTTTCGACGCTAGACTTGGCTAGTGGTTACTGGCAGGTCGAGATGGACGACAGGGACAAGGAGAAGACGGCGTTCACTACCCGTAGTGGACTCTATCAATTTAAAGTGATGCCGTTTGGATTGGCGACGGCCCCGGCTACTTTTGAACGTCTAATGGAGCTGGCACTGCGGGGACTCCAATGGAAGCGTTGTCTAATTTATTTGGACGATGTCGTCTGTCTTGGAAAGACTTTCCAAGAAGCTGTGGACAACCTCGAGGACGTGTTCCGGAGACTGCAGGCTGCCGGGCTGAAGCTGAAACCCGCCAAGTGTGAGCTGTTTCGACAACAGGTCAACTTCCTGGGCCATGTCGTGTCCGACCGAGGCATCCAGTGCGACCCTGCCAAGGTCGAAGCTGTAACGAAAATGGTTCCTCCGACCACCTTGACAGAACTAAGGAGCTTCCTTGGGTTCGTGGGGTACTACCGCAGATTCATCCCTGACTTTGCCACCCGAGCGGGACCCCTCAACCACCTGTTAAAGAAGGAAGTCAACTACCATTGGAGCAAGGCTCATCAGCAGGCGTTCGAGGCGCTGCGTCAACCCCTGACCGAGCACCCCCTGCTGGTGTACCCTGACATGGACCAAGAATTTATTTTAGATACCCAAGTGCAGGATCCCAAGTGCAGGACGGACGAGAGCGGGTGATCGCCTATGCTTCCAGAACCCTGAGGGACACCCAGCGGAATTACTGCACCACCAAGCGGGAGCTCCTGGCCGTCGTCAGTATGATACACCATTTCAGACATTTCTTGTGGGGGAGAGCGTTCTTACTACGAACCGACCACGCCTCTCTCAAGTGGCTACTGAACTTTCGGGATGCGGAAGGAATGATCGCTAGATGGGCAGCTCGCATCGCCAGCTACGCCTTCAGGTGTGAGGTCCGACCGGGAGTACAACACGGGAATGCAGACGGGATGTCCAGATGCCGACAGTGCCGGAGACCGGATTGTCCCGCCCCTCGCCACACCACAAGACCCGAAGGAGAAGAGGAGGCCTGTCCGACTCAGGAGGAGTGTCCCCTACCCCTGGAGGACCTCTCTGACGAGGATCTGCTTCCACCGATCAGCGGAGAAGGATGGAGCCCCGGAGGACCTCAAGTTAACATCTTGCGGGAGGTCCCTGTGGAGCCCTGGACAGAGGACTACTATTGCGGAGATGGAGTCGGGATATTCCAGATCTGGGAGGTGCGCTGCCAGGAGGACCCGAGGATGACTACCCAGCCGACCGAAGGGTGCCTGCCTGACCGGAGCCCCCCACAGACGGAGGAAGGAGCCAGGAGCGTCTGCAGAACCCTGCATCAGCTCCGTCCCTCTGCCTGGGTTTGGTTTCTCCTGATGATGCTCCTCGCACTGCATGGTTTGGGACCGGAGGTTGTGGCCGGAGCAGCGATCGGCGCGACGGCCGACGTGTGGATGCGCTGCCGAGAGGAGCCCTTCCTGGACCCATGCCCCAACCCTGTGGTCCGAGATCCAGACAAACAAATGCTAGCTGTCACGCGGGCTATGGCTACGAGAGGACGCCGGAATCCGATGGAGGGAGCCCTGGAGGCCCAGGTCCTGAATGGTTATTCCCAGGAGGACCTAGTGACCCTTCAACGAGCTGACCCTGAAGTTGGAGGCATCCTCGGGTGGAAGAATATTTTCACTGAGAGACCTGCATGGCCCGAAGTCAGAACAAAAAGTCAGCAAATGAAGACTCTGTGGCAACAGTGGGACCAGCTGGAGCTACGTGATGGGCTTCTGTACCGGCGGTACCAAGCGGCTTGCCAGAACGCACCAATCCATCAACTGGTCGTTCCACAGGTCCTGAGACGCGCCGTCATGAAGGAGGTCCACACCGGCAAGCTGATGAGCTACCAGGGAGTCACCAAAACAGTCCACCGACTAAAAGCGAGAATGTACTGGCCGGGTATGACGAAGGATGTGGAGCGTTGGTGCCGGGAGTGCCTGAAGTGTAGTGGGAGAAAGCCGCGACCGGGGCCCAAGTACCACCCCATGGGAAATCTACCGGTAGGCGATCGGCTAGAAAGGGTGGCCATGGACATTTTGGAGCCTGGAACAATCACCAATTCTGGGAACCGGTATATACTGGTCGTGGGTGATTATTTCACCAAGTGGACTGAGGCCTACGCTCTACCCAACCATGAGGCTCAGACGGTGGCGGACGTCTTTGTGACTGAGTTCGTGTGCCGCCTGGGAATGCCAGCCAAGATACATACCGACCAGGGACGAGAGTTCGAGAGTAAGCTTTTCCTTGAGATGATCAAGATCCTAGGAGGGGAGAAGACTCGGACGACCCCTTATCACGCCAAATCAGACGGGATGGTCGAGCGATTCAACCGGACCCTGCTGAACCTTCTGGCCGTGGTCGTGGACGAGAACCATGACGACTGGGACGACCATCTGCCCTACGTGATGGCGACTTATAGAACATCAGTACACGAAAGCGCCGGGTGTACACCATTTCGAATGATGATGGGACGGGAGGCAACCACCCCATTGGACCTGAGGTACCGGACGAAACCGGACAATTTGGGAGGACCAGTCCCCGAGTGTGCGTCCGAATACGTCGAATGGGTGAAGGAAGCCACCATACAAGCTCATGAGACTGCCCGAGAGTGCCTGAAGACGGCTACGGTGCGACAAAAGCGCCATCATGACGTAAAATCAGCCGCTCGACATTTTCCGGTGGGCACCTGGGTGATGTATTGGTACCCTCCAAAGGCTAGACCAAAACTAGGACTAGGGTGGACGGGACCTTATCTCGTTGTGAAGTCTCATCTCGGATGGATGGTGTCCATACAAGATCGACCCGGTGGCAAGATTAAAGATGTCCACATTGACAATATAAAAAGGTGCTGGTTTACCCCTGAAACCGACGCCTGGATACCCAATCCGGACGATGTGACCCCAGTCCGGACCCCCAGTGATGACGAGGGACGAGTGGAAAACAGCGGGAATGCAGTCCAAACGATGTAAACGACGACGGGAGCGTTCGCGGAAGCGGCGTTCGCGGAAGTACCGTTCGCGGAAGCACGTTCGCGGAAGCAGCGTTCGCGGAAGAACCGTTCGCGGAAGCAAGCGAAAAACGTTATTTCGTTCCACGACAATGCTTTTTCCCCCAGATCCCTGGTCCGCGCCTTTTCTATATAAGCAGGCCGGCCTACGATTCCGTCATCACTTCAACCATGAACACACCAACTCTGCAGATCATTGAGATACCCGCATTTGCAGACGAAGATTTCGGGGACGTTCCAGATTTCGACTTGGCTGACTTTCTGCCCCTTGAAGTCGACAAGATGAGCGACCCACCTACCAAGATAGACAAGCCTGACCGGAAGCGGGAGCGCTCGAGGAGCCGGGAGCGTCGTGAGGAGCCCCGAGGAGGTCGACGGTCCCCTGCCCGGAAGTTGTCTACCGAGAGAGGGCGACGCTGGTGCAGCCCCTGCCGGATCCACGTGACGGCATCCAACTTTAGCCGACACGTGGCGACCAAACACACGCAGAAGGAGGGGCGGCACCTCTGCAAGATGTGCAGCCAGCGATTCGCCCGCCGAGCCGACAGAGACCGGCATGAGACGTCGCATGCCAGCGGCAACACCCTCAAGCCAGGACGGAGGAGGACGACGACCGACACGCCCGTGTCCGACCCCCGAGATGGTCCGGCTACTGTGTCTGCCCCTGAGCTGAAGACTGTCAGCTTTGCGGCCAGCGGGACGACCAGCTCTACGCCATCAAGCCCCCGGGAGGACGCCCCCAGGTCAGAGGACGCCCCAGACCCCGAGGACGACCCCCCGAATAGCGAAGAGGAACCGGAGTCTCAGCAGGAGCGGAGAGAGGCGGAATCCCCGGAGGCCCCCACCCCCGAGGACGACGGACCCCCCGTTCCCAGAGACTCGGCCCCTACCTACAAGCCCCTAGACCTGAGTTGGTACCTCAAGCCCGTTCCGGAGGAGGAGGACCAACTGCGACCGTATGTGGAGGGCCTGGGCAGAGCGGTCACTGCCGGAGAGAAGGCCCTGGAGGACCTGGCGTCCACGATAGCCATGGGACGACGCCACCTCACCCAAGCGGAGGCTCGGCTCCAAGCCAAGGAGGAGCGGAGACAGCTCGAGGCCGAGGTGCTGCAGCTGCGAGGGGAGGCCTCTCAACGAGAGAAGAGCCACCGGAAGGAGCTGCGAGCCCACGTCCGAGAGACCAAGCTGCTCCGGGAACAGCTCCGAGCATACACAGACACTCGGGACAGGCTGGCGGAGACGTCCGAAAGCGAGGTGGATCGCCAGTGAAGTGGAGGGAGAGAGCCCTGTAAACAACAGACAGGCAGGAAAAGACGAAGAAGGAGGAAGAAGAGAAAAGAAGAGAGAGAAAGGATCAACGGGGACGTTGATCTCCAGAAAGGGTGGAGTTGTAACAAAACCACGCAACTGCCGCGCTGAAACGTTCGTTAGGAACGGTCACGTGATCTACAAAGTCCACTTGCGAAGACACCGTTCGCGGAAGAACCGTTCGCGGAAGCACGATTGCGGAAGCATCATCAGCGGAAGCATCGTTCGCGGAAGAACCGTTCGCGGAAGCACGATTGCGAAGCATCATCAGCGGAAGCATCAGTCGCGGAAGCACCGTTCGCGGAAGAGGAGCCTTCGCGGAAGAACCGTTCGCGGAAGAGGAGCCTTCGCGGAAGAACCGTTCGCGGACGAAGTCTTCACCTCGTGGAGAAGAGTGCGGAAGATACGTTCGCGGACGAAGATGCGCGCGCAGCCACCCTGGCTATATAAGGGAGAGCGGACGGCCGCTCTGGGAGCACTGCAACAGCGACATCGACCGTGGGGAGATCGTCACCGCCACAGCCAAGGGACTCGACGAACTCCGTGCGGACGACTCCTTCTTCAGGGCCTTAGAGTCAACCGGGATTAGACCGACTACCTGGAGAAACCATTCGACTAAACGGGACGGGAAACTTCAACGGGAAGGGACAGAGAGACGCCGCCGGCTAAGAACTCTTTTTAGTTGTGCCCTCGTGCACTATTTATTTTTGAAATGTGATCATACAGTGCTCCATGTCTGAACTTCATATTTGTACGTCACGTGGGTGACCAGCCATACAATTGTAAGTTGATTTGATGTATATAAATCTTCAATTTATTTACATCTGAGTTGCTTCTTGCCTAAGTGAAGCCGGTAAGCTACGGAGTGATGATACACCAGCGTTGGGGAACGCCAGATTAGTGACGGCTCTCGAATCACAACGAGCGGGAGTTACATAAAGTCTATACGATCAGAGAAACCAGGTTTTTTGGGCCACACCGAAAACAAGTCATTACCAAACGTCACAACACTATCATTACATAAGATCTTTATCGAACATGAAATTTACCTACTTTAGCATAGATAGGCTATTCAAGATTTTACAGTTAATGAATCAAGTGAATGTACAATGGAATGAAAATATTCACAAATTAATAATATAGTCTCTTTATTTATTTTTGCGAATTTGCTAGACAAAATAAGTAAATTTACGCCAACAGTGTACATAATTTTCCTGCCGTGTTTTCACGTCATTATTCACGAAAATGCACGAAGTACACGAAAATCAGAAAAATAAATAGGCTAGTATCAGGATAAAATGTTAAGTCTGCTGTGTAACGATGATTTGTAGCCTATTTCCCACACTTGAATGAATGAGAAAGGCTTATTCGAGGTTACGGAGCATTGTATTGAATGTTTTAATATCAGTATCATAAAAAAATTGATACGCAATAGATGCCAAAACACCTGCCACGCTATTTTGAATGAATACTTGTAATATATGTCCACGTGCTACTAGTATAATGCACGCTTATATTCTTTACGGTGGTAGGGGTTCAAAGGGTGGTCATAAGCCACGGAGTTTCAACGTGGTTTCAGGTTGCCATGACACGCACGTGCGAGCGAGCAGTCTTCAGTGATTAGTTTGAATTGACGGAATAACCCGACGATTGCCGAATATTCATGGTCTCCGAGAGGCCTCTGTGAAAAGGTCCATTGGAATGCCTTTATATGGCAACGTGGGTCTATTTACAGGAACAAGCAAACAATTTGTACCTTTCGATAATGTACCCCATTCAAGGCAATCCGGGCACTTTGAATTTAAACACGCAGGTCGCCTGAGTTATCCTTCAAGTTCATATTTGACCTCCTATATTGTATGTTACGACTTAGAGGCTCTATCTCTAAGTCCTGATGGTCAAATGTTCTCTGATAGTCAGTTTGTACTTTAGTATCAATATACTTTAGCATCACTCGGATTTGAACAATCACACTGACTTTGTCCATGGATTCGGTCTTGGGAATATGAACTTGTCTGTTTGTCGGTATCTATTTCTAATTGTATAATATATCTTGATTTAAGGCCCAGGATGACCTTTGGGGCAAAATTTTTGCTTCCAACGATATCCAAAATTTGATAGTTTGTTGCTATCGATCTTAGTGACCAAAATTTTAAATTAGAAAAAAATTGACCATTTGGTTCATGGGAAATATATTTTGGAATGACATGGTGAAATATACCCAGATTGTTGAACATTTTCTAGAATCTTTTTCAACGACGTGTTCAACCCACAGCTGGATCTTGAAAATAAATGTGGATATGTTGCTAGAGTCTTGTAAGCCTTGTATTTCTTTCCTATTTGAATAATAAAATATGTTATTAGCTTGCATCAAATATATTAAGAAGATATCAGTTCCAACTGTCATCGTAATGCCTCCCACAGGCTTGAACTTTCGAGTAATATGTACTCATCACTGCAAAAATGATTTATTTTTGTATAAAAAATGATCGGTTCCAGAACTCTGATAATTACTAAAGCTTACACTGCTGGAGGAAATAGCAAAGATTCTCATATATTCTCTGATCCATTTATTCGTAATAGCCTCGAAAACAGCATGACCCTCAGTTTTTTAGGCGTTAATTATTGGATTTGACACCACATATTTCCGTATAAAAACTGTTCTCAGTCGGACATTCTGCAATTAATCCCCTCAAAAATCGGCCAATTACATGGAATATCTACGGTGCCCGTGATAGGACATGATGAAAATAAAACCTACTTCGTTAGCACGAAGTACTAAGTCGTTCGCACGAAGTACTAAGTCGTTTGCACGAAGTACTACTTCGTTTGCACGAAGTACTAAGTCGTTCGCACGAAGTACTACTTCGTTTGCACGAAGTACTACTTCATTCGCACGAAGTACTACTTCGTTTGCACGAAGTACTAAGTCGTTCTCACGAAGTACTACTTCATTCGCACGAAGTACTACTTCGTTTGCACGAAGTACTAAGTCGTTCTCACGAAGTAATACTTCGTTTGCACGAAGTACTACTTCATTCGCACGAAGTACTACTTCGTTTGCACGAAGTACTACTTCGTTTGCACGAAGTACTACTTCGTTTGCACGAAGTACTAAGTTGTTTGCACGAAGTACTAAGTCGTTTGCACGAAGTACTAAGTCGTTCGCATGAAATAATAAGCCATTCACATATCCATACATGGTATTCGAACATTGTGATAAGCCTATGAAGTGATTGATCCTGGTGTTACCAAGTAACCCTTTGATTACCATAGTCAATTTTCAGGGTCCTCCCTATGTCCTAATCTGGATACCGCTATTTACATTTATTAATCAACTCATAGAATAATGAATAGTACATCGATACAAATAAATTTACCTCAAATAATAGCAGAAGATTGTATTCAGTAATATCTATTTGATCAAGGTTTTTTTTTAGTTTAAAATGACCACATTTTTGCTAGGGGAAGTATGGATGATTTAGAGCGCCATGTGGTGCTCATGGAGATATATGCACCAAATTTGGAGCACCATGTGGAGCGCCATGTAGCGCTTGTTATTTAATGCGGTAAGATGATGTGGAGGGGTTTGTCAACTATGTAACATTAGTACAGTAGTACTTCGTTCAAACGAAGTAGTACTTCGTTCAAACGAAGTAGTACTTCGTGCAAACGACTTAGTACTTCGTGCAAACGACTTAGTACTTCGTGCAAACGAATTAGTACTTCGTTCAAACGAAGTAGTAATTCGTGCAAACGAAGTAGTACTTCGTTCAAACGAAGTAGTACTTCGTTCAAACGAAGTAGTACTTCGTTCAAACGAAGTAGTACTTCGTACAAACGACTTAGTACTTCGTGCAAACGACTCAGTACTTCGTGCGAACGAAGTAGTACTTCGTGCGAACGAAGTAGTACTTCGTGCGAACAAAGTAGTATTTTTTTCATCATGTCCTATCAGGGGCACCGTAAATATCATATATAAATTGAAACAATGTTTATTTGGTGTTGATCGAATGGTTTCTGACAGAATCCGTTTGAATAAACCCCTGTAGTTTGTGCGCTCTTCAACCATTGGTTTCAATACCACGCTATTCCGTGTACAATGTTGTGACAGAGTTTTTTCAAGTGGCTATTCTTATTCGTTTATTTATAACCAGTGCACTAATAAACGGCATGACAAATGATGACATGATATATAATTGAGAACAATTCAATACATAGGCCACAAACGGTTGTTTGCACAATTTACTCACTAGGGGCGCCACCCATTCGTCATCATTGGCCTTAACCATATATTTAGTCAATATACTAATAATATCAATGCAAAAAGTTTCAAAATATTCCATCAAGCAGTCTCCGAGGAGGTGATGCCTGGAAATTTGAAAGTCTACAATGGGGTGTTTTTTTCGTCACTTTTGTATCTTGCTCTTGATGGATTCTTCATCATTTTGTTCAAAATTTCAAAAATATATGAGAGTAACTATAAACTGTAAACTTTAAAGATAAGATTCTATTCCATTCATCAATCAGAGGCATTTTTATAAGATAAAGAAATTTGCCGAAAAAAATGAAGAAAAATTCAAAATTCTAAAAAAAGTCAGTTTGTGGGGCATATCCCATAGTATAAACATAGTACACAATTCCTTTAACATGTTCAAGTGGTCTCGGAGGAGAAGACGTTTGAATATTGCGATGTTCAAAATGGGGCGTTTTTTTTTTTTTTATAAAAATAGCCTCCATTTTGAAAATAATGCGAAATTCCCAGAAAACCAAGAAAATCTTCTCGCAGTATTTTTCAGTGATTCAGTTCGAAATTCAAAATGATTCAAAAAGATTCTGTAAACTCTGAAGATAAAAATGTGGACTACGGACGCAACGCCATGCCAATAAGTTATCAGGCCAAAGGTCACACTCGATACCCCTACAACCGTAACGCAGCTACGGTTATAGTTCAAGATGGCGGAGGCTGGTTCATTGTTTTCGGTTCACGGAATTTTTGGAGCTGTTTCGGGTGAGTAAATGTGATTTGGCCACTATATTTGTACCTGGTATTGATCACAGTGACAAGTACCACCCAATCCACTTGGTCCCAATTCTTCATTTGGCCTGAGTCCGTTAAATCATGTCAAATGTTGGGGTATAAAATTTAAATGATGTATGACCGTATCGTGTTCATGCTACAACCGTAACGTGCAGTGGCTCCCAAAAATGTACAACCGTAACGTGGTTAAATTGAGAACATTGCAGATCTTTACATTGCCATATTGTATTCGTAATCATCATTCCAGATGTTTTAGTTGGCGTACTGCTGCATCAGCTATCGCGAGCAGCGAACCTTCTATCCCGTCCACACTATTCCCTGAAAATAATAATTGGTTTTATCTACCGTCACATGTGTATTAGAACACATAATGGTTTCTATTTATCCCAAAAATTATTCAATCTATATTACTAAAAAATATTGAATTTTAATGTCGATGAATAACATGGTTTTATCACCTCGCAACTTGGCAAATACTTATTTTTAGGTGACTAACATGATCTGAAATTTATATAATCGTTAATTCACTTCCAAAACAGTCAATATCCTAATAAACTTGTTGTCTACTTAAATATATTAACAAAAATTTCTATAAGGAACTCAACTGAGTGACATGGGAACAAGAATTCAGATCATAACAAAATTTTATTTATGGCTTGCATGGTGCTTGTGCGACAATCTGAATATTAGGTTGGAAACATTACACATTATACATTACATCAACCATTGGCAAAAACTAATGTTATAATGTAATAAAGTTATCGTGTATATAAATATCTGATATACTTGTTACTTTTCGGGACAACTTTTTATGAAATATTAAAGACGTTCAACCTCTGAACACCTATGACTGTATTATACTTATGATGGTCCCCTCATCATCTTCATAGTTTACATCTCATGGTGTTGCCATCTTGTCTGGAGATGAATAGAATGTAAAATATGCCGCTGGCATGATTACTGATTCGTGTTTTCTTGTTGAATTACCTTCTGCATCTCGCCAAAAGCACCGATCACTCAGGAATTACTCGGCTGACGTTGACTGACGTTACGGTTGTACCATAGTGACGTTACGGTTGTATGCTGCAACATGCTTGGTCACGTTACGGTTGTACTGGGTAATTTATTTCGAGACGAATTACAAGTCAACGAATGATTTATAATGCCTAAAATGCATATTGCTGGTTCAGTACAGGTAAAAGCAAAAAATAATGGCCGTTGACACGATGCAACCGACCTTATAAACAGTACAAATCACACAGAAACTCATTGAAGGTATTTACCTGCAGCCATATTGAACTACAACCGTAACGCGCGTTACGGTTGTAGGGGTATCGAGTGTGAAAGGTCTGGGAACCTAAAAGACGAGTGATACGCGGGGTTTCAAGTGACGTGCGCCCCTAACCAGAACCATAACCTTTTTTGCCTAACTAGTATATTTCTTTCGTTCGGTCAGAAATGTATGACGAAATCCATAACTTTATCCCAATATCACTTTAACATTGGGATAGACTGTTAACTATTTTTTTTTTCAATTTCCGCGATAAAAGTCTAAAATTTGGTAGAAAATTGCTGTTGGACTCCCAAGTGAAGTATGCCAAGTTATGATACGATACCATTTGGCATCGCAAAAATATTAACGAAAACAGAAATCAAGGAATATATTCATGAAATACTGTCAATGGTCGCAATGGGTGTAAATCGTACCTCTGTATTGTGGTTTGAATCATACCTAAGCAACAGTTGGTAATCATACCTAAGCAACAAATGATACTTACTCAGACTCTATGCCTTTATCATGTGGAGTCCCGCAGGGATCTATTTTAGGTCCGTTACTTTTTCTATTGTCCTGAAGAACAGGCCCCATGAGCTGAACCTGTGATGAAATGTGTGTTGCAGTAAAAAGTTTGAAGATTGGTGGACCCAAAAACACTATCGAGTGGGTACTTGCTTGTTACAAACGACATACCAACTGAATCTATGGATACTGGGGGACAGAACACCAAAAATAGTGGACATTTTAACCGATTATTTCCATATTAAATTTCACCCAAACATACAGGGTTAGGGATTCCCAAAAATGTCTATGTTACAGCCAATGTAGGCTGGTTTAAAAATGTAATCAATCGCTACAATGTACGAGTGTTGTTTTATGGAAACAGGTCAATGGGGTACCGGCAACAATGGCAAATTGGTTGGAGTCGTTCAGTAAAGACCCGACTTGCATTTCACGCCCTCATGTGGGGAAACCATTCATGCATAGCATAGTCAGGGATTTGGTCATCCTACTGGTCAACGCTGATCAGCTCCTATGAATATTGATTGATTTTAGCCATGTCTGATTAACTCTTGGACATTGGAATATCCGTATAAGGCAAGTCGGGTCTAACTACAGAAAGACACAACTATTATGTGACTCTCGATAATGTACCCCATTTGATATTTATACATATTTTTTTAAATACCAACCCTATCATGACTGAGAGCAATATACAAAGATGGCGCTTGGAGCCCGGTTGCTTGGAGCGTTGATGGCCAACAGTTACCGAACGATTCCAGTAGAAAAAGCGGTGATAGAGTCTTCATCGAATGGTAGTTTCCATCAGTGTATCCATGTTCTTGTATATCATATTTCAGGAACTGTAAATCTCGTTTATAGAGCTACGCATGATTGGTTTCTCCAATGTATATTGGTTTCTTTTGCCTGCTTTCCCGCCTTCGTCTTACCATAATAAAATCCCATTTAAATTGTTAAATGTCATTGAAAGCAAACTGTCATGTCTTTGGAAGCAATATAGATATACGATAAATTCTGGTTGATCAATGCTTCGTTCTCACTTTGTTTCAAGTCTGGCAAATGTGAAGTACATAGGACTGGAGTTACTACAGCAAACGTTGGCGTCTTTCAATTATGAAAGGACTTTGTGCAGCTTACACAGTACTAAAACCAATATCGCAATGAAGCTCAAATTGCGAGAAATTTGCGCAGTGGCAACAAATGTTTAAAGTATTTGGTTGGGCTTTGTTTCCATTGCAAAATGTTGCATTTTACGTTTGTTATTGAAATCATCAAAATTTAGCTGTATTGGGGATAGATTGATACTTACATTCATACCACAGAGCCGGTGTCACTGCTGGTGGACGTTATTTCTGTCCTCGAGGATACCATCAACTCAGTAGCCTTTTGGCTTGTGATTAGGTACTTGTGTACTTGTCATATATCTATTCCATGGGGTTTGTTTCGGATTTCTAAGTTATTTTCATAGGTTGTTGGGCAGTTGTATACGAATTCCATTAGGTGTACAGTAGAAACAGCTACAATACCACACTGTCTGCCCCTGATGACGCCATTGTGTCTTTTGATTAAGTATTTGGTTGGGCTTTGTTTCTATTGCAAAATGTTGCATTTTACGTTTGTTATTGAAATCATCAAAAGTTAGCTGTATTGGTGGTAATAGATTCTTGGGTTTGCCCTTGACTGAAATAGTGACATTTTTGGAAGGATATACAGTGATTTTGTTGAGGTATGACAACAATGTAAGTATAAATCTATTACCACCAATACAGTATACAAGATATTGCTCGGATGTTGTAGTACATCGTCTGTAGATCATTGTGGATATATTTTTGAGTGCCCATCGAGGAAATGCTGTCCACAATTGTGGAATCCCCAGGTCAGTTATTGGAGACGTTCATTTTCACATTTTGTGTGCGTATTTGAAAAGAAAACTCACTGTGTTGATTATTCGCAAAGAATAAAATATAGATTCCATCAATTATATCTTTCTATAGGTATATTTGTTGGTTGAGTAGGGAGACATTTCCATTCATTGGAATATTTTTTGATACACAACATATTCATAGTGGAGCCTTATCTGAAATGACATGTCTGCCGCTGCAAACTGTAAGTGTACGAAGATGATTCAGCATTAATTGTAACGGGTAACAATGTAAGCTCAATAGAGCAAACACTATCTTCGGAACTCCAATCTGTGAAGGAATGGCTTATCGATAACAAACTGTCCATCCATCTGGGTGCAACAGAATCTAATGTGTTTGGTTCAGCCAGAAAGCTACAAGCACGAGCACCCGTGGGTGCTGAGGTATTGGGTATTAGGCTTGCGTTCATTCGAAGGAAAGTTTGCTCGATATATGGTAGGATGTGGATTGGGAAGGTACTTTTCACATTGTCAACTACTTAATTAGTCCCAAGATATAGTTGTATGATTTCATTATTCAGAATATATTATTTTTCATGCATTCATTATGATAACTTTATCTAGGCCAGCATTCCTAATCTAAGACGTGCAATTATATTTCCTATGCTGAACAGTGGTGTAACTGACCAAAATCGGAAGTTTCAGCTGAGAGAAACCAATGTATTGGCTGTATTCTAATGATTTCCTCCGCGAATCAAAATGCTATGGGTCTGAGTCGAACCTGAATATGGTCAGCATCAAACCTGAACTTGTGCCGGCAAGGGTCGGAGTAAAACCTGACCATCGTCTGGCCCTTCAAACGTGAAAATAAATCCAATAATCGAAAACTGCTTGATCGAGTGTGTGTGATATAGAGTAGCTACGTATACATTTACCCAATAATATACTCCTGATACATTCAGGGCTGTGTAGAATTGTTTTAAAGGCTTTAGTAGTCATATTTATAATCTTCACACATTCGAAAAACAACTTTACGAATACATGTATTAAATTTTTGGCCAAATGAAAACGGTGCTGAGTTTTATGAACACCTTGCTATTTTTTTATGAGCGTACTGGATCAGGGACTACTATTCATCAGTGTTCATACGAACTATACGGTTCACATCGGTATTCGTCCTGCATGGACATCGTAATTTCAATTTAATCTCCAACAAATATGAGGACCCCAACGGAAATAAGTTCCATTCGGAGCTTTCTTGGATTATCCTCGGCAACTTTGTATCCAATACATATACATAATTTTCTTCCATCCGATATGACCTGGGTTTTTTGCCATGTTTGTGTTTTTCTGCATATTTCCATTACAATGCATGTACCTTGTTTTTGGTTGCCACAAGAATCAAATAATGAAATAAAATACCGAGCCATTGGACACCAATCGTCCTTGCATGACCGCAGGGTGTGGCGGCTGTGGCACTGAGGATTCGACCGATGATCCCTGTACAGAGACTCACGTGGTTACATATCGCTCGAGCTACACAGAAAGCTATCATTGTGGCAACTGGTGGCGCAAGCGTAAGAAGACTTGCTATAGGTTCGTGGACGCGATGATCATATTGCAATTCAATAAAAAAAATAGGCTTGTAAGGTCGGTCAAAGTGTACATGGAATGTAATCATCACAAAATAATGAAATGATTCGATAACTTGTACATAATACATAATATAGTTCAATATTATATGTTTCTTCTTGAGAAAAAACCCAAACATTTACATGATAGTTGCAACATGTGATTTTCAATACACCATTGCCTACATTACAGGAGGGCGTACCGTCAAAGGACCCGCACATCTCTCAAGTACACGTGTTGTACGGGCTACGAATTTCAACAAAGTTGGTTTCGTCGGGTCTGCAGGAGAACCGCGTGTGGAGTCAGTCAGTACGAGAACGCCGGCGAGCAAATCACGCAAATTGTCGGGGGTATAACGGCAAGGCCCAACGAATTCCCTTGGCAGGTCGGTCCTTCTGTTAATGGATACATTGATTTTGGGCCAAATAGAAAACGGTGCTGAATTTTATGAACACCTTGCTATTTTTTGATGGGCGTACTCGATCAGGGACTACTAGGTCATTAAAGAAACCATTCGGTTTATATTATTCTGGAAAGCTTCAAATTTGGTCAGCTTGTTTCAATGGGCACCAAGATGACTGCTTCGGGGGCTATTTTCCAGTTTGATACCACTCTTAGTTGTTTTTTTTGGGAAACAGGGATCTTCCTGGAAGAGAAGTAGAAAAGGTCATTTCAAATGAAATACACGCATATTTTGTTTCCAGTTTTTGTGCTCATTTAGTTTTGACTCAGTTTTGACTCAGTCCATTTTATATGGACTTTAAGGCTACCGCATTTGATGCAGAAAGTAAAAGAATGTTATCCCTTTTGAACCTTCAATTAATGTTATTAAATGAGAAAATGTTTCAAATTACATATGCTATAGTATTCTGTTTGAAATTGGGGCATCACTCATTCACACAGCCATAAACAGTTATGATTGTCTGCTTAGCGTCCTTGTAATCGGTGATAATAAACATTTGGATGACCATTATGGTTGAGAATAATATCTAATCATTGAAACAATATTGGAATCATATTATTGGAAAATCATGGATACTGGTATCACACTTGATTCCAGCCTTGTCTGCTCATTAACGAATAAATGCTGAACGCGGATGGTGGCCGTATTTGATTGATCGAGTATAACGGCTCCAAGAGACAGCTATCTTGGTACCCATCGAAAAAAGAAATGTCATGTTAAGGGTCCTTACACTATATTATTTGGTATATGTATACCAAATATATGTGTATTTGGATATTGTATTTGGAGATGTGTTGTGTTGTTTTCTTTCAGGTTTCCGACATAATTTGGCTTAATTAACATTACTGCATTATGCGGTTGAGTTGATAAAAGGTACATGAGAAAATCATTTATTGTTTGTGTAAAGGTGTTGCTGCTCAAAAATGGAGCATTCCAATGCGGTGCCGTTGTTTTGGATAGGAATTTCGTCCTAACCGCGGCGCATTGTGTCAGTGGAGTGTGAGTACCATTGGGTTAATTGTTAGTTCACCGGTCCACATGGGCCGATAAGCTATTGTCGTGGTTTTTCGTCCGTCGTCCGTCCGTCATCCTCCGGCATATAACTTTCTTATGGCTTGACGAGTTTTTCAGGAAATTTAGCAAAACCTAACTTGCGGATTTTTGCGGCCATTTTCGACGAAAAATGGTCAAGTGTGGAAATTAGTGGCCATTGTCTGATGAGAGTTTTGGGATTTTTGTTTCAAAAGATTCTCCTCATGTACCTCTGTGACGTGTATAAGTTTGGTTGCCCTTGAATCTTTGGTCTGCGTGTGGCGGCCATTTTGTTTTTGACGGGTCCGCGAAAGAAATTGGCCCAACTCGCATTAGGTCTAATATCTATTTTGGGCTATTTCTAGGGAGGGGGTGGGAGGGATCTCGCCTTTCGAAAAAAAATTGACCTGGAAAATTTTCGCCCCTTTTTTTCATAATGGGAGCTTCCACAACTGTACTCATAGGAGGCATGAAAATACAGCTTATATATTGGCACCTTCCAAAGGAAAGTAATATATTATGGCGATGACCTTGAAAGGTCAAACCAGTCATTTTTGTGTCCAAAAATGGCCAAGTTCGCCTCTACAGACGGAGTGCTTGTTGATAGAGCTCATGCTTGCATTGTGAGCATATAGGAAGCTGTATATGGTACAATTATCGATGACGTTGAGCTTGACCTTCAGTATTATAACTCATTAGTACACGGTTCTATTGTCCTATGCAATCGACTATTTTTCAGAATCCACTACCAGTAGTAGATTATTTGCGTTCAGTAGATTATTGGAGTATATTATTCAAATAATGTACTCCAATAATCTACTCCTGTGTAGAAATAACGAGCCACAACAAACCGATGTATGAACGCTACATATTTATTCAGGTAAATTACAGGACGAGATGCATCACAAATTGCAAAAACAAAGAGCAATGTTGGAACATTTCTCAATTCTCGACGTACAGATGATCAGTGCAGCCATGAGATGCTGATTAATAATATCCATGGGTTGTTTATGGCTTTTCACTTCGTGATATAATCCATTTGCAGATATCCAGTGAAAATGTTATCCTCGATATTTTGATATTCCTTGGATCCGTAGATCCAAAATTGTGAATATTTCTGCCAGAAATCTCCAGATCATATTCGCGAACATTTCACACATTTCCTGAAAATATACAGAATGTACAAGCCTATGAAACATTAAGTGCTTAGTTCGTCATTTTGAATATAACGTAATATTAATGGTGCCTATTTGGCGGCATATTTACATTGTCGAATAAATAGCGCAAAGTAAAAAAATACACCTACTCACCAGTATGATGGATCGTATATATCGAGGCTAGGGATGGACCTTTTCGGCTAGGATGTACAATAACGTGGGCAATTTTATCACCAACTAATTTCCCATACTTAGGATCCAGAATGACAATTGGTTATGACAGAAAAGTGTTCTTTATTACACACCAGATGTTCTTTTTATCTGTATTTATCATTTTGTGCCACTGATCAACTCATCATTGTCATTGATTATCATGGAGAAACAGGATTGCCCACTTAATTGTACATGTGCTCCACCTTTTCAACCAGTCTTGAATCCACGCAAAATTCTGCCATAGATAAATCGTATATCTTGAAACGAATTAAAGGATGCAGAATATTCATATCCATTTTATATGGACTTTAAGGCTACCGCATTTGATGCAGAAAGTAAAAGAATGTTATCCCTTTTGAACCTTCAATTAAATCAGTTTAGTAAATGACTCACCTGTTTGCCGATATGTGCTCGCATCATTTTTTTAGGTTCTTCCAATGAATGCCGTTTTGAATGCCGTTTTAAATAAATGAATGCCGTTTTAAATACTCAAGTAGCATTTCCTGGTACTCCATAGGCTCCCGCTTTGAAATCCAATTGTACTATCCAAATGCTTCATTCCGACATCACGGAGCTTTTCCAGTGAGCTTTCTGTGGCAAAAAAGAGCGCGTGTGTTGTCGTGTTTCCTTTTATACTGCTTCATTCGAGTATTCGAGTAATACTCACAACCATATGAAAAGAGGCGAAAACGACTAAACGCGCATTGCGAATCAACTAAAAAACTATTCAATCGGAACCGTGTAAACTGTAGTCATAACAATGCTGCATGATAAAACCGAATATTGTGAAAATCCCGACATGGTCGGTTTTCTCATGTGATAAAAGTGACCATGTCGCTTTTTTCACGTGAAATATCCGACCATGTCGCTTTTTTCACGGTTGGTGTTTCCGGTGTGAAAAAAGCAACATGCCCGTGAAATACCCGACATTAACTGCGGAGCTATTGAACATGCATGTCCATATTTTCGTCCAATTCATGGACGTCCACTCAATATTTAATCAGGATTTAGCTCTGAAATCGGGTGGGGGTGGGGGATCTGGCAGAACAGCACAACAAAGAATTTTGTGGTGCAATATTTGACCATCGAGCGATATTTTGGGTGCGTTATGTGCTGCGTTCCATTCAAGTCGTGCAAATGGTGACGGTGGTGCAGTACGAGTTCGAAGCATGTCATTGGCAAAACACACAAATCGCCATCAAGTATCTGTCTGTTTACATTTCCTTATGCAACAATAACGTTCATGAAACGTATTAAGAAGTCTTTGATGTGGATATCGCAAGCAGATTGGAATGAAATATTCTCCACCAATCACAACAGGCGTGAAAAATGCGACATGGGCGATAATAAGCATTTGACTGTGAGAAAAGCGACATTCGTGATGTTCGGGTTTCTCACATGTCGCGTTTGTAATGCTACAATAACAGGAAGCTCTGTCGTATTTAGCTAACCATGCAAATATCAGAGTGGAATGTAAGTATCAATCTATTACCACCAATACAGCCGTGATGTTGGTTCCACTTGACTGCATAAATGAGAACAAAATTCCCCCAAATCTTGGGACAAATATTGCGCACCATCGGAGGCATGATGTCAAATAGCTTGGTCAAGGAATTCAGTCATCCGAGACGGCCGTATATTTGTTTGCATGTAGGTGTGTGTGTGTGTGTGTGTGGGGGGGGGGGGGGTGAGGTTGTTCACTGGAGACCGTGTACTAAGTGGGATAATCGGTTCAGTATTTCGAAGAGGCGCTCCACTTCACCGATTATCCCTTACATAACATGCTGGCCCAAGTATCGTACCCTGCTCCTTAATACTACTCGTCCACTGAAAACATACCATTTATTCCGTCTCGCACCTTTTTAATCCCTATTGAATATAGAGGAAGGCGCAGGATATGATACTTGGGCCACATGCGGCATCTAAGCCTGCCGGTAAGCTACATCAGAATTGGTGCTATGTATTTTTAAAGTGGCATAATCCGTTTTTGAAATTCGTTATACATGTAAATCATATAGCATGATATAACACCGATACAACCTCCAAAATATACCATCATGATTCTGCAGTGGTGTTTGAACATACCGAAAAAACGCAAGATGTGAACCAATAGTTTACATCTGCGCTAACATAAACAAAGTATGATATTGTCGTCATTTGCAACACAAACAAACCACATTGGTCATTGGTTTCACCATTAGAATATGCCATACATGGACGATACATGGACGGTGCATGTTTTTATATATTTTCCTATATTTTTGTTATTTTTGCATCACTGCATGAGAACCGTTCCGTGCGACATTAATTTGAAAATCGGATTTTCAATGGCAAGTTAAGACAAAATCATTGGAAATTTTGTACTGCACAGCTGTTTTGGAGGTAGCTATTGATCACTTCGAAACAGAAAACCATCCACCGATTACACCACTTTAAATGAACCCTGAAATTTATGCGAACAACACTTACAGAAACTACTATGGTTAAAATAATAATAAAGTCAATTTCCGGACTACAAGGGATAATTTCGGAATAATTTCGAACCCTGAGATGTGGTCTTCTACGAGTGTCTGTTTGACGCATGGTCAGCTATTGTTTTGCTCACTCTATATTTGTGACGAATGGAGTTCGTCAGGTCGCTATCAGACCTTTTTATGATGTGTAGTACGATGTACAGAACAGAGTCCGGTTTTCAATTTATCCAATTACTTTAGGATGAATAGTCCGATGACGCTCACGGCCACATTCACTCGAATTCAAAATGTAATGTCCGCAAATGATAACAGGTATTCTGATCCAATAAGTCTAAGCCTTCAATAATTTTCAACAATCCTAGTGCACGTCTTACTCTGCCAAAAATCTAATCTTCAAGTCACTAAAGCGCGCGACATATCGGTGCGTCTGGTACTTTTCCTGCAACGGAAGGAAAATGTGTAACGGAAGTCGTGTATACGATTGGTACAGGAGGACCTCCTGATCCTCTCTGTCACCGCCGTCCTTTGATTATTAAATAAATTTCGTGTTAAACTACAATTTCATTAAAAAAAATCCAGTGCTCCTTTTCAGCTCCACGCCTTCCCAAACCCCACCACTAGCCATAATAATAAAATTATCATTAAACAGCGCCACGAGCTCAATTGAGATCGTTGCGGGAGAACACAGACGTTTTGGCAGCGACTCGACCGAACAGCGACGAGGAGTTTCCAGGGTGATGAACCCGGGATACAGGAGGTGAATAATACATCTTGTTTGTCTTCCACATCATGAAAACATGTTCGAGAGATTATATGAACAGTTCATCGACAAGACAATAAGCAACATTTGGCCGACGCGCCTGTCAGTGCCAGGCGAGCGGTTATGATAGACCTCGATATAAATCTACAAAACTGAACGTTTCCACGGTTATATATCGACAGGAACCCATAAGAGAGATCTCTTATGTGTTTCTGATATCGAGTATCAGTTTTGTCTAAGACTTACATAGCGTTGGCAGTACTTTATTCACCAATGTCCTGGCGTATGAATCTCTGTAGGACGGGCTTGGTGAATGACATAGCCCTGCTTCGCCTCGGCTCTCCCTTGACCCCGGGGGAGGACGTACGGGAGGTGTGTCTGCCCGACTCTGGTGAAACTTTCGTGGGGGAGTCGGTCGTCATCAGCGGATGGGGTCGGACAGGTGAATTTGTATCACTTTGTCTATTGTTTCACCCTGCTAATTTTTCTAGAATGTGAGCGAGGGATATGTCAGAACAGTGACAATTGATTACTTTCGGAAATCGATGAGTGTGGTAAATACCGTAATTGCACATTATGGAAGATGCACAAAGCCCGAGGAAGTGTTGCTTCTAACATTCTGACCTTCTCGCCTCTGACAGACAATGACGGGACCCTCCCGAACACACTCCAGTACACAAGGGTGCGGGTGACGACCACAGCGACTTGTGACGCGGTGTACGGCAGGAATTCTAACCGTCACATCATCTGTGGCACTGACGGCCGCGGCGACAGAGACAGGAGCTCTTGCCACGTCAGTGCACTTTTGTCATCCTCATACTAGTATACATGGGCGGGAACAAATATTTTATCTTTTAAAATTTATAATTTTTATTTTAGTGAAATATTTAATAATTTATCAATAATTCTCACATAGCATTTCGAAATGTGCCAACAGATTTGCTAAGGAACATGTAAAAATGATAGTTTTGTAAAAAAAAAAAATAGTTTCAAAGTTTGTAATTTCATCCCATTTGTGCGAAGCACATACAAACTGGATCATACTGCAGACAGCGTGTACAGTTTCTACTGATGGAATTTGTTCACATCTACAATCATTTATGAATGAGTGCTACAAAAAAATCGACGGTGCAAGTTGAGGAAAGTTTGCTTCTGCCATAATCATTTTGCTTCCAGAAAGTGTAATAAAATGGGTTACCTCTGATAGCTTTACTTTTTCGAGTCCAGGCCATATGCGAGTCTAGGCCTCCAAGCCTATTTATGTAGCGGCATGTACTGTTGTATTGTGAAAAGGAATAGCTATCAGAGGTAACAAATTGTATTACACTTTTTGGAAGCAAAATGATTTTGTCAGTAGTCAACTTTCCTCAACTTGCACCGTCGGGTTAACGACTGTAGATGCAAACAAATTCCATCAGTAGAAACAACTAAACTTCACACGCTCTCTGCAGTATAAACCCAGTTTGTCTCATCACACGAGACAATTTTCTTACTTTTGTCAACTATACAGTACTGGCAAATTCAGGACATTACGTACTACAGTATCAAGATATATACGCCATATATAACCAATCATATTACACATCTTTGTACCTTTGCAAAATTTCCGACAGGGTGACTCTGGTGGCCCGATGGTGATCAAGAAAAATGGCCGGTTCCTTCTGATTGGTGTGACGTCATTCGGACACAGAGACGGTTGCGCGACTGGCAAACCATTTGGCTACACTGACGTCAGTGCCTACATTGACTGGATTGATAGAAACATGTAAACAAGTACCAGATAAGTCCCTGAATGGGTCGGGTACTTGATCGAGGCGTTGTGAGGGAAAGAAAGTGAGGGAAGGTGGAGAAATATTTTGTACGAATGTATTTAGCATTTCCATTTATGATTTGTGATGTATTATCATATCTACATTTATTTTCGTTCGATGGATTGATGAGTACTGCTGCTGATTATCACGTCGATATACCTTTATGAGTAATCAAATATGTGTATATATTTGTATTTGTGTATTTTAACGCTCTAAACTCTAAGTTTTAAATTTTGCAGTGAAAGCCCCACGTGGGTTACTGTTTCGTATGCACGAAATGTATACTGTGTTCCTGATGTAATCGTGTCAACCGTTCATTGCATGATTAGTAAAGTTATTGTTTTTGTCCTTCCGGGGGAAGTGTATGTTAGGTTCATAAGATGGGAATGAACACCTAAGTGTAAACACACAATCAAATATTCCAAAACACCATACTAAGTATATGAAAGCACAAGGGTATGAAAAAATAGTTGTGTTTGTGAGAAACGCATAGTATAGTTCAACACTTTCTGTATGTGACCAGTGTTATTGAGTGTTATTACTGTTGCAACATCTTGGTTTACCCTCGCCTTCAAAGCAATAGCGAATTTTCCATTTCTGCAATTTGACTAACCAAACCAATCTAATGTTAATGCTATTTTTTTTTATAATCGTATCATTGTGATGGTATATATCTGAACATATGTGAATATAAATTTAATAAGCTGTATATCTTTATGTTCTTCAGCATATTCTATTCCATTCCAAAATCAACAGGAACACATTCCAACAAGTTCGACGATAAAGGTGACCAATATCGATTGGAAAACCTTTTTATAATTGCATTTCGACAGCAACTAAAGACAACAAATTAGAAACAAGATATCTGACGAGAAGGGAGCACATAGTCGTGAGTGAACCCTAACCTAAAATACATAACATGAAATAAAGTAGTTCTTTAAAAGAAAAAAAAACTTGTATATTAATGGTGCAACTGCCAATCGAATTATCAGGCTCACTAAAGGAAAATTCTCTAATTGTCAACTGAAAGATCAAATTAATCTGCCAGGTGTTCTGAGAAGAAAATTACAATTTATCCTGCCACCACAATATCCTTGGCAAAGAAGATGTTATATGTCACCCAAATAGGTGAGGTTAAGGATGTGTCTAGTAGGGAAAAACTACCAAAAATGACAATGTGCAATCGGAAACAGAGGTTTCGGAATGAATATCCTTTTCATATGGAATTATGGGTAATTATAACCCCCAAATACCTGCAGAATGGGCAGTTTTTTTTTGCCGTTTTCACTAAAATCAATTTGAAATCGCGACACACGTTTTTCTGAACTGTATTTCACTTATATCGGTAACTTGTGTGTATGCTTTGTTATAATAAATTATTATTATGCTACAGTCTGTGTTATATTTTGTCAAAGCTGTGAAAATTAGTCAATTTTGTCGGTAAGGCCTAAGGAATAAATTTTCTGTTTCTCGTCCTCCTATTTTTTTCAAAATTGGATACGGAGGGACTTTTTATTTTTTATATTTTATTTCACAAAAAATACCGTCCTCAGCTCATGAGAAAATTGGATAGGGAGGCATTTTTATTTTTTTATTTTTGGCGGGACAACATTTCACACGTATGAAAATAATCATAAACAAACACTCGTGTGCAAGGGCATTGAAGCCCAAATAAAGCAAGCTTTTAGAATCGATTTAATGATTCCATTTCTAGAGGCTTGATTTATTCAAGCACATCCAAGCCCAAATAAATCGGGCATTTACAACGGAAAACGTGTGTACTAGTAACACATGATTTTAATGAGTGCATTTCCATATTATTGATTTATTTGGGCTAGAAATCCTTCTGCCTGGCACCACTTGTGTATCATCATCCTAGCAGTCAGCACAGACATGATGATTCTGTGTACTAGTACTGTCATTACCAAAACCGTCAGTTTATAACATGTTATTTCAAAGATGATTAATTGTGGAAACACGTTCTATCAGTTAGTACATCTATTGAAGTATACATGAGGAAATATAGTAAAACAATTCGTGATCACAATTGAATATGTAGTATTACATACATGAAACCACATGGAATAACTCTTTTTATGAACACTGGTGTCGTCTTTGTAACATTTGGCGGTCTTAACTTCTTAACAAGAAGTTAAGTTAAATATATACCTACGTTGCATGGTGTGATTCAGTGTTTCGATCATTCACTATGATCAGAATAGGGGCGGGAACACATTGCATTGCAAATAAAAAAACTCCGGGAGGCTGCTTTTTAACACAGGCGGGCGGGGACGAGAAACAGAAAATTAATTTTATTAGGCCTAAAATTCACAGGTGGGATTGAAACATGATTGAAATGATCTCCAATGCTATACTTTCAGAATTAAGGTTAATTTCGTTTGATATGTTAGCAAAAGAAATTAGTGAAGCCCTATTATGTGTACAGTCCTAAAACCCGTTTTGCTCTCTGTCCGACTATTATGTACTATTCGCTGGGAATCCGTTGATATATTGATCGAATCTTCAGGTCAAATCTTCAATATGACCTGGATTGTGTGAATGAGCTTTAAAAGAGATGTTGCTAAATGCTCAGGATGTCGGAGAGAACAGACTTCTCTATTTTTTTTTTCAACAAAAATGTGCCCAAGTTCATCAGAACATCCTAATTTATATTGGTTTTTTTTCTTTCTTTATTATATCAACATTATTCTATGGGGCAAATGTTCTGCATCGAAACAAATAATATTTAGAAGAAAATATGTAAGCCATTTCGAATGGTATGACGACAGGCGTAATACTTTGTTTGATGTTTTTTTTATAAACTTTGTTTATACAGTTTGGGAAGTCAGTATCAAGAATTCAGATCATAGGCGACAATAACTGTCATTGAGAAATTTCAGAGCAATGCAAAGTTTGTGTTATTGCATTTCACAAAACCCACAATATCATGAACACATCATGTTCCAGAAACTGAACAAAACATCTCTATATCTTTGCATTCAATTCTATTTGTTGTCACCCCAAATAGAGGAAAAACATGTCGATATTAGGATAATGAGCACGCTGATTTATAAAGCAATAACACGGGAATTTAACCATGTTCTATCCAACAAATAAAGCCCTTTTAATGAGCGTAAAAATACAGTTGAAATGTCGAGTGTTGTATGATGACATGACCGGAGTCGTTGGAGTGATCATCTGCAGTAAGGGAAGAATACCTAAGAACTACCTGATGTGTCCTGTCATTGGTGTTAATCTCGTCTGTCACATATTCCCAGAGAAGGACATATTGTACCAGTCACTATAGCATCACAAAACCGGGCTGTGTAAGATATTTCCAATCTGCGATTTAAAACTGCGCTCGAGGCAGTTCCCGGAGAAACAATATCAGCTAGATCATGTCTTTGTTCAGATAATAAAATACATGCTAAGAATAGAAATGGCCTCCTTGAGACCCGAATGTCAAGTTTTTAATGCGAAACGATTCTAGACTCGAAATTCGAGAAACGATTCTATCGCACTCTCGCAAACGAATCTTCATTTATATATAAACCCCAACAATATTACAATTTATGCTGGGTGTGTAACTCCATGCTAGGGGATTACTGTTGAAATATCGCACCAAATTCATAGTAGGCTACAAAGCCCAGTCAGCCGATGTCCATGCACCTAACCAAGAGCATATTATTTAATCATGTCTCTACATGAATATTTAACTGCTCCAGAGGTATGGAAAGTTATCAACTTAATGATAAAGTTCCATTCCAGAGGTCCACTCGAGTTACCACAAACGTGTGTACTAGTATGATTAATGAATATTAAACAAACGGACACATCAACACATAATTCACGGAGTAATCTTGATAATACATGACTGTCGAGATATGCTGTATATATGTATAGACGTGGAATCAATACCCAGTATCAAGTATTCCGAGCAAACAAAACAGGGTCCGTTATCCAATCTCATAGTCCGGGGACAGAAAGTCATATCAGGCATACGAATTCACGTATTTTGAAAAAAAAAAAATACTATGATTATCCTCAGCAATGGCTGTTCAACCCCAAATATGGGTCTTAATCTACTGACTAACTAACTATGGGTCTACTAACTATGTAATGTAGAACTATGATATAGTACATCGTTTTACGTGAAAGTGTTGAGCCCATGTTCGTCTAATCGTCTTTGTAATTGCGTGCGTATTTCTGTACAGATGCGTGCTATCAACTTAAGAAATTTCCATATTTAGTTGAATATGACGACAATGAGTCAAATTTCAGACATTTGTTTTTTTTGTGTTATGAACTTGATAATGCGACAGGTTTAGCGATAACAATGATGTATTATGTGAAAACCTTTTCTGGACTTTTATTCCAAACATTAAGACAACCCTACGTATAAGCTTGATAATAGAATCGACTCCAGACGTGTTGTAATGGATGTTCACATGTGGAAGTTGTGCGAAAATTTATGTTTGGTCGAGCTTCGTTGCGATTCCAAAAATTATCACGTTAATTATCATGAAGGATGTGTTACATGGTTGTACCGTTATATAATTTATACCTACTAATCATGAGGTGGCCTTGACTGTGGCACATGTTGCTGACCTAGAATGTTTTGTGTAAATTTGTGATGATATCACTCTTGACTATCACTATAAATATCATATTAGTGAAGGTTTAAACAGTTGATATCACTCTTGACTATCACTATAAATATCATATTAGTGAAGGTTTAAACAGTTGACAAGAATGTAGAAGCATGAACAGTTACTATGTTGACGTTCATAAACAGGCTCAATAAATTTGTGGCTGAGACCCGAAAATAGCCTACCCGAAACCAATTTTTGGTAATGCCATGCAGCCACTGCGAATCCAATGCAGTTATAACAAAACCCCTTGACACCGTGATGGCAGTTCATTACAACAACTGCCGCTATCCCAATAAACCCTCGGACAGAAGGCCAATGGGGATATTGAGATATAATGAGAATTGTTGGCCAAAACCAGACATGTGCGACTTTTCAATTGTCTGGCAGGAATGGTTCTTTTTTGTATTAAGCATGAGTCGTTATTGGGAAAACGATATTGACGTTATATTATGCAGCAACTATTTGTAACTGAATAGGGGAATTTATGCTTTCCTTTCGTTAAATTATACGATCTGTAAATATCAACAAATGAAAATATTGTAACCGAAAGTGTCAAAGCAACTGTCCCAGAGCCTCTATCGATAATTGGGGGTTGCCTACTATCAGCAATATAACAATAATGACTATCACCAACCTAAAACTAAACATTTGAGGAATAGTGTACTGGTGCAATGGATACACCAGGTATCCGATAACGGTTCACATGATCATACATGTAACACATGCATACATGTGTTCGGGGATCAGACCATGTTGTTGGGCTCTTTGTTTGTTTGTTTCCCGTCAACTTCTTGTTCGAAAAGTATCAGCCAGCCAGAAAAAAAACACAGGGGAAAAACAAGTACGTTTATTATCACAAAGACAACGAACTGATGCCAACAATGTAAAATAAATGGTATTAGACCTTTTGCTAAGCTGTTAAGTACTTTGTGATAAATAACACAGGGGAATACATGAAAATGCAAACTATTCCCATCCTTCTCTATGTTCGGTGGCTTTTTCGGGGAAAAAATAGTTTTTGGGAGAAAAACGACCAAATTTTTGTGTTGTTTTCTCAAAATAATTGCTATTTTCACCCGCCCGCTGACGTGAAACAAAGACAAAAAAAACTACATGGCCTCATCCATAATTCGAAGCATGAGACACATTGACAAACATCATGAAAAATATACTGGATTGCTTCTTGTTTAGATGCCACAACAGTACAATCCATAATTGTTAGATTTTCCTCTCATTTTGTCTTGTGTGTATCTGCTACAGCATTCTACAATGTTCCAATTGACTGGGAATGAAGTGCGAATGTGGAGGAACTGAATTGTAAATATCTAAACTTTCTTAATATATCCGAGTCGAATATTTCGTGTTCGCCATTAAACTGTAAAGCGACATCATGAAATACCATTGATATAAAATTGGAGTTTATGGCAGCATGGGAGATTATGTTCTGACTGGGTGATCCTGAAGTGTTAGCGATGTCACTGATTTACTGGGTGTGAATCCTTCCTGGGGTTCCGTCTGTGGTGAGTAAATCCCATGGGCATTACTGATGGAAATTACAGAAATAGATCTTACTGAATCGTGGATTGTTGTTGACAATTAATTGTAGAGTTTTCTTTATATAGCTAGAGTTGAAACAAACAATCGTGCACGCTGGTATGATGGAGGCTACAATACATGTATACATATAATACTACGAGCTAGTGAGCATTGTACACATCGGCTTAATTCAATTAAATTTTTTTTTATTATAATCAGATAGTGGTCATTATCATGGGGCGTTCACAGCAGTTGGAAGTAATCCAGTTCTGTTTATGACGATCAAACAAAACTTCGCATACTGCCGATACCTCTATTATCTCAACTGACTGTAATATTGAGAAGTCAGCATAGCGAATAACTGAGCTAGACATGTGTCCATTAGGTCTAGTAAAACGAATTATTGGTACTTCTATCGTTTCAATGAAAATTCAGATTAAATAACTTGTATTTTTAAAGGGCGTTGAATGGACCTTTCAACACTTAATATACGTCACATTGTGCACAGTATTGAACAACATTCTTGTAATGAGGGATGTCATATTCTGGACAATCCACAAAATCCACTTAACACGTCTTCTGTTTGACTAATCAATATCTTGGCGCCAGTCTGGGTGATATTAGCCACTCTCTTCCGATCAAATAAGGAACATTCTTTCGACGCACTCGGCCGTTTTGTGGAGTCTGCGAGTTGGTTGTTCACATTCTAGCAAGGAATAAGACTTCTCCGAATATCTCAAATAACTGGCACAGGTATCATTTAACAATCGAGAAGATTGTTAGAACACACGTTTTATATATTATAAAATTTGAATAATAAAAAGGCATCATAACTTTCTTTCACAGCCGTGTTTTGTCCGGCTTAGGATTTTTTTTTCAGCTTAACCTGTCCATGAACAGAGACGCTATCAGGAGTAAACCTTCAAACAATTATAACTCTTTCCAACGTTTGAACACATACAAAACAACAAATAGACAATCAGCGATTGCAAACCCTCGTCCATCAGATTTATTCATTAGAGTGTAAGCTTTATAGTTTCAATTGACGACCCTTGATTTTCAAAATTAGGTGATGATAAGGAATGTTGGTCCTACAACCAGTAAACACATATAAAGTGGAAAAACTTGGAAACCGCTTCATATATTTAGTCAATATTAATTCAGCTGATTGACCGCATTTTAACCTTGGGTGATAATAGGGCATTTTGGCATATGGTCAAACCAGCCTTATCTAGCATTCTTCTAATGTCATCTTGGTTGTGCCATTCACCTGCCCAAATCTCCCATAGTAACGTCCTGTAGAATATGTAGTATTTGGTGCAAGAGACGTTAATAGTTAAGCCAGCAAGTAATTGCAACACTTGAAAATACGTTGACGGCAGATGAACGGATAAGCGTACCGTAAGTATGAGTTCCCATCGTCAGAATTAGAAACAAGTGCATATGAAACAAGTGCGTACATATATTACAGGTGAGTCTAATTTATAACAGAGAAGTATCCACCTAGACTGATGTCAATAGGGGAGGAATAACTGGTAAAAACGTGTGAACATCAAGACGAAAATCCAATATTTCTTCTGCACGTGTTCGTACTTGTCCATGAACATGTGAGGTGAGACAAAAACTATATCGCAAACGAATTTCACATGACAAACAAACCAGAGCGCATCGTCCATAAAATAGTTTTCTACGTCCCTCAACATCAAGTATCCTAAGGCCTCTCCCATTTTCCGAGCCATCAAGCAACTATGCCTGGCTTCGTACACATAATTGCGGTGAATGCACCACGGCAGAACCCTTCAAGGTATCACACACATCACTGCGACCGACCATAATGACGGGTATGTCCACATTGGCAGTCCACTTGGTTGGCTTCTCTGTGTGAGCGAATGTGGGCCTCGTCCATGTCTGTCTCAGAAAGTGAAGAGAAAAATACTTGGGCAATGAAGATATTCACGATGGTAACGACTTGTCTCATCATATCGATAAGTTATTATATCACATACAAGTCTTTTGAAGCATACCTAATTTGTATATCAGGTTTATTCTC
Organism: Terebella lapidaria; assembly: GCA_949152475.1. Lineage (NCBI taxonomy): Eukaryota > Metazoa > Annelida > Polychaeta > Terebellida > Terebellidae > Terebella > Terebella lapidaria. Next base: position 26,295,930 of record OX424566.1, on the reverse strand, counting down.
TGCATCAGTATATTAGTCCATGAGCCCAGGCCCCAGGGGGTCCACTGTGCACCCCGAAGACTCTCTGCGAGGGGTGCATTTTGGCCAGGGGACCCTTGAACTTCATAATCCACTTGTTAACACTCGTTATCCTGGAATGACCTATCCAATGTGGCGGCTTTTCAAAAAGACCACCATCGAAACCGAGAGATTTCTTTGAACACAAATTTGTAATTCTTTCGCCCCTAGTTGTGCTAGAGACACGAATTTGGTACCTTAACATATGTTTTAGAGGTCAAGGAATGCAAAAAAAATATTTCCAACTACTTCAACGTATCCCTTTAGCATGAAATCCAAGATGGCGGCCATCAGAATCGCATATTTTGTCATATTTTTTAAAACTTTAATATGTTGAAGAACTGTGTGATTATACTTGATAATTATGGCCCTAATACATGCTATTGGTACTAGGTAACATCAGTGGCAAAAATAACAATGTCTCAGATACCCTAATTGCCGACAATCACGTTGAATTTGGGAATAAACACAATCGCGGCGAAACCGGTCGTTGTGCTTGTTCATATAATAAAAGACATAGTAAGAATAGAAATGATGTCCTTGAGACTCGAATGTCAAGTTCCTAATGCAAAACGATTCTAGACTCGAAATTCGAGAAACGATCCTATCGCAATTTCGCAAACGAATCTTCATTTATATATAAACCCCAACAATATTACAATTTATGCTGGGGGAGTAACTTCATGCTTGGGGAGTACTAACCAGATACTGCATTGTACTGGGATTTATTTTGCGCGGGTCCTTTCACGGAGCACGATTTTACGAGTGCTCCGAGGAAGGAGCAAGTGAGAAATAAATACCAGTACCATGTAGTATCTGGTTTATTATATGTCTACAATAACTTTTTCCAGCACAAAAGAGACAATGAGTGACATCATAGCAACGAGTTATATCAAATGCAATAAAAACAGCAATGTAATATGGATATTTATTGCACACGCCAATTTACATTGAATAAGACAGGAACGCACTGATGAGACATATAATAATGTTGAAATATCACACCAAATTCATAGTAGGCTACAACGCCCAGTCAACCCATGTCCATGCACCTATTCAAGAGCATATTATTTCATCATGTCTCTACGTGAATATTCAACTGCTCCAGAGGTCTGGAAAGTTCTCAACTTAATGATGAAGGTCCATTCCAGAGGTCCACTCGAGTTACCACAAACGTGTGTACTAGTAAATAGTACACAGTAGTAGTACTAGTAAACGTGTGACAACCTGTCGTAAATTTGCAGCCTTTATCCCTGGTACAAATTACCATGGTCGTCCTAATATAGCACTTCTCCCATGATGGTAATTACGGGCTGAGATACACCCATTCCATCTCCAAGGTTAAGTAGAGGACAACTACTGGGTGTTATTATAGTGATGGTGAGTTGTCGAGAGTATGGGTCATTACAGATACTTGCATGCACCAGATAAATAAAAGTGTAACGAAATCCAGTCATCGCAGACCAGTTGTAGCAGACATACTCCGCGTGAAAGAAATTGCCGGAAAATCACAATCCTCGATATATGTCTGTAAATTTGAATGCTACATTTTATAAGTTTCATTTCACTCCAGCATCCTGCATTCATCTGGTCCTTTTGAGAATATGAAAATATGTTTATATCGCCTTGACGAGCAATTGATGCTGAAAAATTGGCTAAAGGGTGTGTTACATGGTTGTACCGTTATATACATTTGTACCCAGTAGTATCATTATTAAGATTATACAAACCATCGATAATTAGGTGGCCCTGACTGTGGCACATGTTGCTGACCTGGAATGTTTTATATAAATTCAGTATGATATCACTCTTCACTGTCATTAAATATCATATTAGTGAAGGTTTAGACACTTGACAAGAATGCATAAGCATGAACAGTTACTATGTTGACGTTCAGAAACAGGCTCGTTAAATTGATGGCTGAGACCCGAAAATAGCCTAGAGAACCGAATTTTCGTTAATACCATGCAGCCATTCAGAATCCATAGCAGTTATAATAAATCTCTTGGCACCGTGATGGCAGTTCATTACAACAACTGCCGCAATCTCAATAAACCCCCGGACTGAAGGCCGATCGGGATATTGTGATATAATGAGAATTGTTGGGCAAAACCAGACATGTGCGACTTTCCAATTGTCTGGCACGAATAGGTGTTTTTGTATCGAGCATGTCTGAGTCGTTCTTCGGCAAAGCATATTGACGTTATATTTTGCTACACCTATTTGTAACTAAATAGGGGAATTTGTGCTCTTCTTTCTTTAAGTTATACGATCTACAAATATGGAAAAATGAATATATTTTAACCGAAGCTGTCAATGCAACTGTCACAGAGCCTCCATCGCTAATTGTGGTGCCTATTACCAGTAATATAACAATGATGACAATCGCCAACCTAAAACTAAACATTTTTGGAATAGTGTACTGGTGCAATGGATACATTAGGTATCCGATAACGGTTCACACGATCATACATGCAACACATGCATACATGTGTTCGGGGATCAGGCCATGTTGTGTTTTTTCTTTGTTTCCCGTCAACTCTTTTTTCGAAAGGTATCAGTCAGCCAGGAAAGAAAACAAACACGGGGAAAAACAAATACGTTTATTATCACAATAACATCTCTATTTACAAAGTAACTGATGCCAACAATGTAAAATGAATAGTATTTGACCTTTTGCTAAGCTATTAAATACTTTTTAATAAATAACACAGGGAAATACGGCAAAATGGAAACCATACATTATCCTTCTCGATGTTCGGTGGGTTTTTGGAGCAAAAAAATTAGTTTTCGGCAGAAAAGCAACCAAACCTTTTATGTTGTTTTCTCAAAATAATTGCTATTATCAAACGCCCGCTGACGGGAAACAAAGAAAAAAAAACTATATGATCTCACCCATAAATTGAAGCATGACAAACATCATGAAAAAAATGCTGGATTGCGTCTTGTTCCACAAAAATACAATCCATAATTTTCCTCACATTATGTTCTGTAGGTATCTGCTACAGTAATTCACAATGTTCCAATAATTAGACTGGGAAAGAAGTTCGAATGTGGAGGATCTGCATTGTAAATATCTGAACTTTCTTAATCTATCCGAGTCTGAATATTCCGTGTTCGCCATTAAACTGTATTTTGGGCTTACAAGGATATCATACACTGTCTTTATGCCACATCGTTGAAACAATGTCATATCTTCCATATATAATGATTACTCCTACGCAACATCATGGAATGCAATTGATAAAAAATATTGGAGTTTATGGCAGCATGGGAGATTATGTTCTGACTGGGTGATCCTGCAGTGTTAGCGGTGTCACTGATTTACTGGGTGTGAATCCTTCCTGGGGTTCCATCTGTGGTGACTAAATCCTCTGGGTATTACTAATGGAAATTACAGAAATATATCTTACTGAATCGTGGATTGTTGTTGACAGTTAATTGTAGAGTTTTCTCTATATAGCTAGATTTGAAACAAACAATCATGTACGCTGGTTTGATGGAGCCTACAATACATGTATACATATAATACTACGAGCTAGTGAGCATTGTACACATCGGCTTAATTCAATTAATGTTTTTTTTTTATTATAATCAGATAGTGGTCATTATCATGGGGCGTTTCACAGCAGTTGGAAGTAATCCTAGTTCTGTATATGACGATTGAACAAAACTCTGCATACTGCCGATTCCTTTAATACCTCAACTGACTGTAATATTGAGAAGTCAGCATAGCAAATTATTGGTACTTCTATCGTTTCAATGAAAATACAGGTTAAATAACTTGTATTTTGAAAGGGCGTTGAATGGACCTTTCAACACGTAATTTTCATAACTATATACGTCACATTGTGCACAGTATTGAACAACATTCTTGTAATGAAGGATGTCATATTCTGGAAAATCGACAGCATCCACTTAACACGTCTTCTGTTTGACTAATCAATGTCTTGGCGCCAGTCTGACTGATATTAGCCACTCTCTTCCGCTCCAACCTGCTATCTTCTTATTTAGCATTCACGATTTCAGGTGAGGTGCTTACGATGGTAACTAATAGTTCGGAAGACACCCAATAGGATGGCTACATTTCCTCAACCAGCGTCAACTTCCTACACCTACATGGACATTCTATCGACGCGCTGGGCCGTCTTTGTGTAGTATGCGAGTTGAATGCCACACATTTTAGCAAGGACGAAGATTTCTCCGAATATCTTAAATAACTAGTACATGTATCATTCAACAATCAAGAAAATAATTCTCTCAAAATGGACACACCTTTCATATGATAAACGGTATGTCCTTGGAAAGAAGGAAAACATTAAAACGTTCTTCAAAAGCTTTGTTGTGTCCAGCTTAAGATTATTATTTCCATCAATAATATAAATGTGTATTATCATTATCACGAGTGACACACTAACATATACTCCAAACAAAATTGATGTCAGTGTTAACTACTGTCAGAAGCCTTTGAATGCAATTTGTGTCCACGAACAGATACGCTATTAGCAGGAAACCTTCAAACAATTCTAACTCTTTCCAACATTTGATCACATACAAAAGAAGGTCTTGATGACCCTTGATTCTCAAAATTAGGTGATAATAGGAAATGTTGGTCCTACAACCAGTAAACACATAAAATGATTCAACTTCGACACTGCTCCATATATTTACTCAATATAGTTTCAGCTCCATCGTTTCAGCTGATTACAGGGCATTTTGGCATATGGTCATACCAGCCTCATCTATCATTCTTTTGATGTCATATGTGTTGTGCCATTTACCTGTCCAAACCTCCCGTGCAGACTTCCTGGAGAATATGAAATAGTTGGTGCAAGAGATTGTTACACTTGAAAATACGTTGACCGCATATGAGAGGATAAGCACAGGAATGGTTTCCTTTCATCAGAACTAGAAACAAGTGCATATGAAACAAGTGCGTACTTATATTACAGGTTGGTCTGATTAAAACAGAGAAGTATCCACCTAGACTGGTGTCAATAGGGGAGGAATAACTGGTAAAAAAAAGTGTGAACAACATGAATAAAATCCAATATTTTTTCTGCATGTGTTCGTGAGTGTCAATGAACATGTGAAGTGAGACAAAAACAATCGGAAACGAATTTCACTTCACGAACAAACTAAAGCGTCCATGAAAGAGTTTTCTATGTCACTCAACATCAAGCATTCTAAGGCCTCTCCCATTTTCCGAGCCATCAAGCAACTATGCCTGGCTTCGTACACATAATGGTGGTGAATGCACCACGACAGAACCCTTCAAGGTATCACACACATCACTGCGACCGACCATAATGGCAGGTATGTTCACAATGACATACCACTTGGTTGGCTTCTCTGACTGTGTGAGCGAATGAAGGTATGGTCTATGTCTGTTTCAGAAAGAGAAGAGAAAAAGCCTTGGACAGTGAAGAGATTCACGATGAAAACGACTAGATGTGATCCATCATTTCGATAAATTATTATATCACATGTCTTTTGAAGCAGACCTAATTTGTATATCAGGTTAATTTTCCACATCAGTACATGTATTTACTTCAGGTCGCCTAATTATGTGCTCCCATGGATACATGCAGATGTCTTCCGCACTACGCTATGCCTGAGGATTTCAACGGATTTTTGTCAAGTGCTCAACAGCACTTTTCGACGAACATAATACCTACCACACATCCCTAATTAGACTGACCACATCATTCCCATACCACAATTACCAATGCGTTGCGTGCACATTACAAAATCGATTAAGACAGTTTTCACCATTCATTGTAATTTGTGTCTTGTCATGAATAATCAGGCTGACAGTCTTTCCAGCTTACAATTCAAAACGTCAGGTGACATGGTAAAATTGCTGTTTTTATCTGTGGCACTTATTACCATCGTCATCCTAACATAGCACTCCTTCCATGACGGTGATTACTGCCCGAGATACACCTATTCCATCTCCAAGGTTTAAGTGGAGGACAATTACTGGATGTTTTCATAGTGGTATTGGGTTTTCACGAGAGGAGGGGGGTCGTTACATAGACGACTCAAGGTAAATAAGTGTTGCAGATTTACCCCTTTGTAGACTTGTTACTACAAACAACAGCAACAAAAAAACACATTGTGAAATGCAGAAAATAAACTTACAACTCATGACCTTTGATGTTATAAAAGATTTCACTGAACTTGAATATGGGCTACAATATAATGTTGTATCCTTTTGGACGTATTTAGAGGACCTTGTCCCAAACTGACCTGGTACCAGTGATGGATCATAGACAAAGAAACAGTCAAATTCTGGCCCGAAATATTATATAATGCTATATTCATGAATTCCACGTTGCTCATATTGAAGACCTGGAATGTACATAATGTTTGCTGTGATTTCATATTTGTTTAGCACAAGTTAACAGGAATGATATTAGTGAATATCCCAGGTGCTTGACATAAATGAAAACGCGTGACCTGCATTGGCGTCCATTAGCAGACACATTGGTCTGATGGCCGGGATTCCCAAATAACCCAATTCTCGTTAATAGACGTGGAATCAATACCCAGTATCAAGTATTCCGAGCAAACAAAACAGGGTCCGTTATCCAATCTCATAGTCCGGGGACAGAAAGTCATATCAGGCATACGAAGTGAGAGAAAACAAAAATGACAGGGAAACTCATGAACCCCCGTAAATGGCCATCAGGAGGTGAAATCAGGTGTTCCGGAAAGAGTGAGCATTTCCTGCCCCACTAGTGGCACCCGTCATGAATTCCCCAAAATTAACATGAAAATAGATCTAGTTGCATGGCAGACATGGATTTGCTGTATTTATCAACCAGATCATGATGACGTCCATAGAATTTCTTAAACGCAGCGATAAGTCTTGGTAAAACATATCCTTGTCGTAGCAGTTTAGAGACTAGCTGGGCACTTCGATAGACAAAGTCCTCATATTTGCAACTAGCTCTGGAATAGCGTATAAGTTGAGAAACAAACACACCATATGCCGGTGACATAGGAATGTTGCTGCTTAGAAAAGGGAAATTGACTATGGAAAAATTGAAATCATCACGTTTGTCATATAATCTAGTTGACAGGTTAGAATCATTATCAATCTCCAACCTCAGGTCTAGATAGTTGGAAAAATTAGCGGATTCTGTAGTATCCTTAATTTCAAGTTCCTTAGGATATATGACATCCAAATAATCACCAAACTTGGTGAATATCAGCCACTCCAAATCAGTAGCAGTTACGATAAACCCTGATGGCAGTTCATTATAGAAAATGCCCCAACCCCAATAAAACCCCAGACTAAAGGCCAATAGGGATATTGAATATAATGAGTATTGTTGGGCAAAACCAGATATGTGCGATTTTTTTGCAAGAGTTGTCTAGCAAGAGTGGCCGAGTAGTGTCAAGCATGTCTGAGTAGTTCAAGACGAAAGGCTTTCGACGCTAAATATTCCTACACTATTTTGAATTGAGTAGAACACTAAACAAATATGTTTCCCTTTCTGTAATTCTTATCGCCTACATTTTTATAGAGATTACAAATTCAGAGGTTTTTTTTCGGTATCTGACAATAATTTACATAGTTCTCCAGATGGATCAAGAAGAATTTCCAGTCTCAGTCGCAAAAGATGCCAGAAAGACATGTGAATGTATTTGTGTGACTACATTTGCTAGTCATTTACCAATAACGTGTACACATCAATATCTGCATACATATGGACACAATACAATTTCTACTACAAAAACACGATTTGGGTAGAATGCGATTTCATTCTTGAAATTATGCAAGCAGTGAAACAGAATACAACAACTATATAAGCAGTTTGATAACATGTAGGATCGTACCAGCTCATTCTGCAGATTCCAGTTCATTCGAACCCAACATATCAAATAATTATAGGACAATATGTACATGAAGAACACTTTATGTTGATGACAGAACACTGCCAGGGATAGAAAACGGTATGTTACAGTCCTTGCCATGGTTTGCTAAAATATTTCACAGAAATACTTGTCATCAGTTTGAATTTTATGACGAATGTAATTGATTCTCAATGCTGACAAACCGAGGTATAGATGTATTCAAGTATATATTATTGATGAACATATTCAACTGATTATCGAATAGTTTCAAAGTAAAATCGTTGAACCATAAAATATTGGAACTGTATACGGTGATTGAATGTATATGAGACGTCAGTATATTAAAACAACAAAAAAAAACAATGCTTCTATTACTTTATTTGAATGAAAATATTTACCATTCGTTCCAGAAAAAAATCAATGGGCATAGAGTGAATTATGCACGTTTAAATGTGTATTTCATATATATTTATTCCCATATGCACAGTAGTGAACAACATAATTGTAACCGGGGGTATGATATTCTGGACTATTGACAGCATCCACTTAACACGTCTTCTGTTTGACTAATCAATGTCTTGGCGCCAGTCTGGGTGGCATTAACCACTGACTTCCGCTCCAACCTGCTATCTTCTTATTTAGCATTCACGAATTCAGGTGTGGTGCATCAACTTACGCTGGCCACTAATGGGGAGGAAGACACTCAATACGATGGCTACATTTCCTGTACCAGCTTCAACTTCCTCTGCCGTTCTGATTGCGAGTACTTATCGATGCACAGTGCCGTCTTTGTGGAGCCTAAGAGTTGGATGTCCACTTCATATTAAGGAAGATGTCTTCTCCAAGAGTCTCAAGTGACTGGTAGAAGCATTATCCATCAATAAGACATTTTTGTCCCAGAACACTCACTCCGCAGCATGAAATGTTTATCATGGTGCACAACGGCTGCATCATAACGTTTCATGACATAAGCGTTTGCAGATACAGTATGTTACAATTAGAATCGCAGATGCTTGTTTCGCTTTTTGGAGAATCGAGATAAAATAAACAAATAATCTTTTTATGTTGTGTTAATCAAATTGAATAATAATAGTATCGATTTTAGCGGGGATTCTGTAAGTATGACGTGTTTGTGTGTGTGCGTATGTGTACAGTTGTTGTTGTTGGTTTTTTGGGGGGAAGGGAGGGGGGGGGGTGGCACATGCTTCCATGCAGCACAAGAATGTTACACTAGCCCATGCTATAACCCACACAAGATGGATACTGACATTGACAGAAATCAATCTTAAAGATTGTTTTTCAATTTACCAATCGAATGAAATGAATGTGAATTAGTGGTACAGTTACTATAGTCAAGACTAACTAAAACCAAATCGATTTATAACAAATCAATCTTCCAGCTTTTCAATTTAAGTAATTCGAAACCATGAAACGGGTGTGTTTACAATTAGCATATATGTAAAAGTATTGGTATATAATGTCCACATATCCACTGTTGGCTCCAGGACCATAGCAAATGTTGAACCAGTGGCCAATTTTTCCTCATACAGTGTCCCCATATATCGAATGGTGGAAGGTGGATTTTTAACTGACGTGATATTTGTTTGGTTCTCTCGGTTTATGTAACAACAGCAAATATAGTGTGTGTATCAACTATTGTCAATCACCAACAATACGACCAGATTTAGTGAATTATATTTCCTTGATGATTCTACTCTCAAGGTAGTCCGCTCCAAACAGTGAGGAGAGGGGGTCAAAGAGTTTTTCAAAATAAATGACTGTATTAACAAAACCTAGAGCTTCAAAATGACATATTTTATAGAGTTACTGATCAGCATCCTAAAACTGAAAAGAAAATAGGGGGTCACCGTATCCGTTCTCTTACAAAACAAGATGCAAGATGTGAATATGGGCAAAAAAATGTGTGAAAATACCATAAATTAAGTCATTTTAGTAAAAGTTTGTAATTTCTGATCGAATATGTCGAAGAAACCAGCACGGTGACCCCCTATTTTCTTTTCAGTATTGGAATGCTTATTATGGAAGCGTATTGCTATCAAGTGTGTAAAAATTTGTATCTCGTACGTAGGACTTATTAAGTCATACGTACGACTTATTAAGTCATACGTACGACTTATTAACTCGTACGTACGACTTACTAACTCGTACGTACGACTTACTAACTCGTACGTACGACTTACTAACTCGTACGTACGACTTATTAACTCGTACGTACGACTTATTAACTCGTACGTACGACTTATTAAGTCATACGTACGACTTATTAACTCGTACGTACGAGTTAATAAGTCGTACATACGAGATATAAGTCATACATACGAGATACATTTTTTTACACACTTGATAACAGTACGTTTCACTACGGAAGCGTATTGTTATCAAGTGCGTAAAATTCCTTATCTCGTACGTATGAGTTATATCTCATACATACGACTTATTAAGTCGTATGTACGACTTATTAACTCGTATGAACGACTTAATAACTCATACGTATGACTTAGTATCTCATAAGTACGACTTACTAACTCGTACGTATGAGTTAATAAGTCGTACGTACGGGTTAATAAGTCATACGTAGGAGTTAATAACTCGTACGTACGAGATACTAATTCGTACGTACGGGTTAATAAGTCGTATGTACGAGTTATTAAGTCGTACGTACGGGTTATTAAGTCGTACGTACGACTTACATTCGAGATAATATTTTTTACACCCTTAATAGCAATACGCTTCCGTAGCTTATCAGTTAATCAGTTACTCTATAAAACATGTTATTTTGAAGAGATAATATTCAAGATATAACTTTTAAATTTTGACTTTTCATTACCTCTATGTTTGTAGCGGACTACGCTAAAGGTAGCTCGTTGCATTTGGTAGCCACAAACAGATTGGATAATTATCATAAACAATGTTTAGAATCATGAGGAACTCTCGCCTTTCACCATACTGAACCAAACACTACAATAACAATGTATGAAGAATGCTGATAGCATACTTCGGTGGCAAACCCTGATTGACTAGTGGACAGTTTCAAGCCCTTAACAAACATTCACAAGTGTTATGTGACTTCCTCAATAGGGTGTTAGTGTTTTCGAGGGCTTCCCATGTGTCACAATGATGTTTGTCGAACGCTCGCTGTCACTGCCCCTTTGATCGCACTGGCCACTTGATTAGACACTGTAAGCTATGATCAAAGCAGTGGGTGAAGGTGACTCGAACCTGGGTGTTAACATCCTGATACACACCATGAGTACGAAACGTAATGAATATTCATAACCAGATGTTTAATTTATGGCATCGATCGTAACAACATTTCCTCTTCAAGCACACAGTGTTTGACAATAGCCGGACATTCATTCCGTTCCCATGTATTTCAATCATTGTAATTATTATTATTAAAATTTATATATCTCCAATTATACACATTATGCAATCAAATGCGCTGTACATTTCAGGGAACAAGACTAGTTGATTGATGACTATCAAACATTGCAATCATATTGCTGGTACTTCAAATCTATGTGGAATTTTAAAAGTGATATAGAAAAATCACGTAACACTAATTATGAAAATGAATGCAGTTCAATGTTTCCCGGATTCAGTTTTTTGTGAATCTGATTTCTTTGCAAACGAAATTACCTTGACTGGTGATGTTTCCATTAGTCGACACTTCATGAACTGCAAATATTTCAGATGGAGGTCCGTTGTAACGGTAGCGATGCTTCAGAGGTAATGTTTTCCCATACGTCTATCATCGACTTCCTTCAGACTTCCGTAGTGATGACTTATCGAGGTACTTGGATCATTGGAACATCAACAAGATCATCACTCTCACCACCTTGATAAAGGTTTGGGAGGGGAGAAATTTCCCCGCGAGCTAATGAACCGTTATAGCTCCCAGTCTCTGTAGCCCACACACGAACACGGCGATCAATAGTGGATCACTGCTAATACAAATTTAATGTAATGTAGTTGAATCGAATGTAGTTAAAGTATGGTTTAAATATGGATTTTTATGTGTTAAAATCATTGTTTTGAAGTTAACCCGTCATGTATGATGGAAGGAGCCAAACGTTCATTTCAAATACCAATATTTCTGAATTGTATGGGGGTATAAAGATGCTAATGAGATAAATTGTGATATTACATGAAATTATAGGGTTAAAACATGATAACTATCCAATCATATTCTCTCCTGTCGTCACCAATATGTCTGGAGAACAGTTCAATAAAAATGTGACGTTTATGGTTAGGTTTTACCATAATTTTCTATTGTTGTGCAACTTCTCCAATGAAATTGTTTCCATGCGGTGATACATGTATAATCAATATCAGTAACATTGATACTACACAAGATAATATCAATAACTAAAACTACGAATACCAATATTAAGGCAACTAGCTTTCCAATGCATTTAAAACTAAAAAATTCGAAAGAAAATTGAATGAACATTACCCCATTGTGAACTTTACCTGGGGTCTGATTCAATAATAGCGTTTGACTTTCATTGTAGTGTCAGCAAAAACAACACGTGTTTTACTTCCTACTCTTGACTCTAGTCATTATGCTAGTTGACACAACCATCAGCGCAAAATCAACAAGCTACAGGCGAACATCAATGAGCGGCGACGATGAAGCTATGAACTACAACCATCACACAATGTCCACGCCCTTAGTGAGAGGTCAATCCTAATTCGCCAGCGGCTGGGAACAGATGAGAACACGTTATCACCTTTGTGCGAACATTTCCGCGTTTGTTTCGCGTCACCTTTGATCTCGAATGCTTTAGAAAAGTCGCCTATTACACCGCAAGGTGTCGCCTTTCTGCCTTCTATCTACAGAACAGTCAAGGAAGTGATATGCCCTAGAGTGTTTTTGTCACTTTGATGCGACCACAAACGAGCCTAAAGGTTAAGACTTTTGTGGCATTCATGGTAATTACATGCTTGGTAAACGAGAACTAATTACCTCTGTTGTAAATAGCACGGTGTTAGGTTGTCCATATACACAATTTATGAAAATGTTGCTCTATTTTAAATCGCTGTTGTCACGAAATGGGATTAATTTTAATTTGGTAACAACTTCAACCATAAACGAAATGAGTGGGAAAATCGACATATTGTGACGCAAAATTAAAAACGGTCAATATGTACATAAACACATAGCTAATGATCCCAAGAATATATCTCGGATGATTTGCATCTTGTTCCTTGTCAAATATAATACCATAGAATAGCTTTGATAGGCATTCGTACAGATAAAAATGAGCACTGGAAAAGTGTCAGTGTGACTGGATTATGATATTGGACGAGGCCATATTATTCTATATTCCCAGCTACTAGTACTCTTCTTCTGTCGCACTGAGCTATGTTGGCCTCGCACAAACTGCATGTATTCTGGTTTACGATAATGAGCTATTATCGTATATCGATGGTCATGACCTACGGTTAAATCGTCAATCGCTAAAGGCCAATTTGTTTTATCCCCGACCCCAATTATCCCCAAGTAGATTTATCAATATTATGCACAATCCTGGTCGTCTGAGGCTATGCATTCTTTCTTGCAGATATCGATCATACACTGATGGATTTGTCAAGTGAGTCTGCCTTCATATAATTATTTGTTTCTTTCATATTTCCACATCATACACAAATGTCAAAAATATTTATCATCTAATAGAACCAATTTGTGTTCCCTCAACAGTTACGTATTTATTCGCGTATCTTTCATGTTCATAATGCGGTTAATTTTTCTTCCATTTTAAACTTCCAAAAACATACAAATAGTGCAATATTTGTGTGGTGTACAATGTACTTTCATAAACATAGCTGAAAACACAGACTAATTAATCATTATGCCGTGTCCATAAAGTAACCCATCGCCCTCAATTTGTCAACACGTATATGATGGATATGCCCCACTTGGCAAGTAGCTGAACAATTTGTACCGATTCGTGCCAAGATGAGAATTATATATCGCTATAGCTGGAGAAGTCCTTTACATATATCATCGATAATTGTCGATTTTGACATGACATCCCACAGTATTTTAGTTATTTTGGTGACCTGTTTCCTCGACGTTTACAAGCTGTGTACATTTCATGGGAAGTACAGGTGCGTGTATACAAACAAGGGACATGTAAGTGGATACATTATAAGTTTGAATATTAAGTATATTTAGTTCGGTTATGCTTACTTGTTCATTCCGACATGGTAACCTGATATAGATGGATCTTGATAGAATTGTCTGGGTGCAAGAGACAGTTTTCAAGTTGATATTCATGCAAAAATTTAACTTTGGATACTTTACTAATATGGTCATACAAAAATTACCATATGATGCCCGGTTCACACAAACTCCTTATCCGATATAGATATCGAAAATAGGTACATACTTTTATCCGACGAAGTGTAGTTTAGTAGTATGCCAACTATATCTACTGGTACTGCTACTTCGATGCTGTACTTCGGTAATATCCACTTCTGACCCATTGCAGATATCACCATGTAACTGAGTATTATCATACCTTGTATCGTCAGAGATATGAGAAAGTGGTGGCAAATCAGTGAAGTCAGTGGTCTATCTGGAATTCCTGTCTGCTAACAGCGATCAATTCCCCGTCGACGGAGAAGACACGTGAAGTATGTGATTCTCGGCGATCATCCATTCCCTCTCCCACATCTCCCGAATGTTTTTGTTTGTTTTCATGCATTCGGCAATCAATCGAGACACGACAACAATGTCTATCACCTGGGATGAGAAAAATGGCCCCGAACACCTCCTTCACTTGGGATGAAATTGACCATCTCTATTTCAAGGACACCTGGATATATCCCGCACAGAAAACAGTAACGCCCAAGCAGTGAACAACGAAGTATATATATTTCTTCTATCAGAAACATTTCGTCTATCAAGTAGATGACATTGATTTCTAGCTGCCATTCAGAACCATGTACATGTATTCGATATATTTCGGACATATGTATATCTTTTGTACAGATAATACGATCGCTGTTGTGGGAGAGGACTGGCACAATACATGTAGAAAGAAAAGAAAAGAAAACACATACATGTATTAGACTTACATATAAACGTACACGTATATCCGTCTTCTTTGCGACATTATAAATAAATTCACACATGTAAAAGTGTGCATTCACACACAATACAGCTGAATTATTGGTTGATATTTGGCCAGAGGATGTTCGCTCAGAAGATGTGCCTTGATCACAGAAACAACAGTGTGAAATTTTCAAAAGTGTGAGTTCAACAGCAAGATTACACCGAAATATCGGGAGAGTAAGTTTACTATTCTTGTATTTTCCCTATGGTCAATTTCTCATCAATTAGTATATTTTAGTACATTTTTACTAATGCGGAAGGTATACAAACTGTTGTACTTTCAAAGCCACTGATGATACACAACATATGTTTGAGAAAGCTTGTGAAGTTTGGGAAGTCAGCGTCAAGAAACCAGATCGAGACGAAGAAGATGAGATTCGAACTGAAAATCACAATAACTCACAATAAATTTATATTGATGATCTGTTTTAATATAGCGAATTCCCACATTTATTCTATGCTTCCAATTAAATGGTATCAAATCCCTGATAGCATTGAAAATCGAAAAAAAATCCAAAGGGCGAAGATTTATAAAATCCAATTGTCCAGTTTGTTTTGAAAGCAGATTCTCTTTAATAAAAGTTACAAATGTAGGTACAAAAATGAACATTCATACCATATCATTCTTTTTATCTACAAGAAATGAAAATCGTCACATACAAGGATAATTTCGACTTACACGCATATTTGAAATTACTACAACTTACACAGAAACCGTAAATCTACCTATAATTCTCATACATAGCTATATAGCACAATGAGTTTAGTTCTTATATCACAAAGTTTCGGGACGGGAACTAGTCCGGAAACTACTTGTTTTCAACAATTGCCAACAACGTACATTATGCAACTGAGTGATTGTCAGTATTCTGATACAATTTACATTACAAAACATCAGATAACATGAATCATTGCATTTTGTTTCAATGAATAAAATAAAACAAAACAACGTTATGACCGCTCCATGTCCTTATATTTATATATTTCATCGACACGGAATCACGAAAAATTACTGACCATATACCCCGAAATATCTTCAAAATCGTGGGGCTTGATTCGATGAAATTTGATTACAGATAATCACTTATCTTTCCGTACCTTTGTCCAGATTACCCGTAGTTTATACAATACATATACTATACATATGAACAGAACGCTATCAAATATGTGGTGGAATATATGGTGCATTCGGCAAGTGCAGTAGGATTCCGAATTGCCAGTCACTGAAATAAGATATAGTGCATTGGGTTGATGTCGAGATGCTAGAGTTTGATATTTTGATCGTGAAAAAATTTGTGGCTTGAAATATGAAACTCACTGCAAACAATCGGGAGGAAATTTGAAAACTTCAATGAGTTACTAAGGCAAACGGCACGCAAATAATGATATTAGTATCTACATCTTACCATCAATAGGACAAGATGTGCAATTTGAATTTGCTCACAACGTATGAATGATACTGTACGTTTGACAAAACCTCAAACGAGTCTAGGTCACTTACCCGTGACTAACTTCTGCAATATGATGAGTGGTGAATTGTGGTCTTGGACGTTCAACTGGCACTCGATGTACGCATCTTCATTGATAAAGTGGTCCCAAGCATGGAATCTGTATCGCATGTCCACTGCATTCCATCTCAGAACATAATAGTCTCTTTTGTCGTTGAAATACATAGAGCAAGATATGTTGTACGGTATGTCGTGCAGCGAGTGTAGTCGGTATATATACCCGACGTGAGCGAGTACGGTCTGTTCTGGCTGTCGTACAACATTGTATAGCTCGTTTCCCATGAGGTCACCAGTTTCATCAGAGCGGCTGATAATATTTATTCCGTGTTGGTCTTTAAGGGATGATCCCAGTGCTGAAATAAATTGGATAGGACAAACAGGTGGAATTCACCCTCAAATTACGGATATGTGATGGAATACTGGTTTTTGTTCACCACTACACAGTAGTTCAGTACAAAAGCTAATCCTATGCCTACAAACCCCATATTAGTAGAAATAGTAATTACCTCTTTCATGGTGTGGCATTTACTCATCATTATTATAATAATGACAGTAATAATGATTAATAAAACAGAATCCAAAGTTTATTGTATAAGCTCAGAAAGTACACGTACAATGTCAGAAGATATGTATTACCGATCACATGGACATTAAAGCTGTGCCTATCGGTAACTCCATTTGTTACCGCCAATATGTATCTCCCTTGATGTGTCAGTTTCACCTCCGGTATCATGATGAATAGGAGGCCTTTTTCTTCTGTGCAGAATACTCCAATGTCGGTTCTGTTGCGACAACCTATGTTGAATACCTGAATGCCCTGCTCGTCTATCAACGTAAAATCGACAATCAGCTGCTCATCTGTGTTATGTTCGAATGTCCAGTACAAGCGCAACGTTGTACCAGACAACGCCATGACATCATGGGGCGGAGTAATGTCGAAATCTTCTGGGGAAGAAAACGTCATTGTCATTAAGAAACCATTGATTTATATCGAGGCTGCACGTGCTACACCAAGTTATCCATAATGTATAATTCTTTTGTTCACACCAGAGCCATATTTTCAATCCGGCCCTCTCAGAGAGGGCCGTATAATAATACGGTCCTGGCCCTGGCCCTTGTGTGGAACCTGCCCGTAACGACTGCGAGTGTACAAACAGTGTATGCCAAAAATTACACAGGTTTGTCCACTGGACTCGTTTTCATCATTGCCGAAATTTAATCCGGATGACGTCAGAGACTATACTTGTACTTGTACTTGGGGTAAGGGGGCGCCATAACTCGATGATATGCCCCCTAGACAGAAACCCGTGATCGGGGACTATATGTAAATGGTGTCGATACTATGATACATGACATGAGCTACTGTTTCATGTATACCCGCTCACATATGAGGAACTGAATTCATTCACGTGTGAGCACGTTTAGTTGTACATAATTAATTTATAGTAGGATCGAATCGAGTACGTTGATTGTCCATGCTATATGCAGAAGAGTAACTGACCTGCGATAATAGGAAGAATCACATATCCCAAAACAAACCATATTCGTATAACATCCATGTCTTTTAAATGTATTTCCTATTGTGCTGAATTCTACTTGTTTTTAAAAATGAATGCAAGGATGCACTCTTATACCTGTACGGCTTATTGACTTTTTGGAAAAAAACACCGGTATATCTTTTGGGAATACCACTCAAATCTCAAGGACCATAAAATGCGTCCATGCACATCATATACGATGGCCTATTCCGTCATTATTCTGTTTTATCTTTTCTTTAAGCAATTTTATTTTTTCGGTGCATCATACAAAAATTCACCTATTTGAAGATAATAAACATTGTAATCGTACGTGCCATATGCAAACAGAATATGACAATGGTAATATGGGTACTGGTTCATCAGTATAAAATGTAATTATTTTGGTGACTACGCCAAAGCACCACCGTCCAATAACCATCTAGTGTGGTTAAAACATGATAACATGGCTTTGTGCGTGCCTTTGTATGCCTGCCATGCAATAGAAAACATCACAAGCCAGACATGTCACAGGCCGTTTGTTTTTAGTCTGGGCCGAATGGTTTGATGTTTGATTTGAATGTCTTGGCGAAAACAAGTGGGTCACTTCACCGTATCTTAGCTGCAAACACTACATGTATATACAAATACATGTATGTTTAGAAGCATGAGCTATGAAGGTTAGACCAGGCATGTGATGTTGTGACGTTGGGCGGGGTGGTTGAAGGGCTGGTGGGTCCATCAACCTAAGAGGGTACTTATATCTAGGGTTTTGTTTTCGTCTGATTATACAACACAATTTTATGCTTATCAACATATCACCCTATTTCCAAGTACCACATAAAGCTGATAAATATGTAAATTTGAATGCATCAGCATCAAATGCAGCAATGAATGCATCGGCAATGATCAAACGACATATTTTGTCATTGATGTGGCTCACTGATAATTTGTTCTCAAGAAAAAAAAGTTGTCTTGTTGATGTGACATTCCAGGTGACAAAATTATAATGGCTCTGGAGAGTCAAATGCACTGTTCATCAGATGATGCAAATTTCAAGTAGCGTCAGTTCTGTGTGCACAAGTTGTTCTCGCACATACTGCATTGCATGTATTCTGGTTATTGTCACGATAATAAGCTATTATCGTAAGTCAAACCTGTATATACCTGCCATTATTGAGACTGCGAAAATCTGGAGCTTATAAACATGTGCAGGTCATATCTGTAAGGTTCATCACTAACCTAACATATGTACTTTAAAAATGTAGGTAAAATTATAATGATTTTATTACTCATAACAACGTACCAGATAATTGCAACATAAATGTGTATTGACACATACATGTACTGGTATGTATATCGATAATACTCATACATCATTACATGCTGTATACTGTACATGACACAAGCACATGTAGAAAATGTCACTGAGACACAATGTCCTGAATGTGTGTTTGTTTCTTTTCCTTGATCAGTCTGATCTTGTCTGTTCTTTTTTGCAAGTCCAAAACACTCCGAAGCAAACAGTTTGAGTTTCTCTAACAGTGCACTTGCGCCAACAACAGTGGGTCCCTTGGGCTGTTCAACTTCATCCTCCTCGTCATTGTCACTGTCATCGTCTCGTTGTGTGTCAACGAGAATGTCAGCTGCATGTTTGCTGAAATCTTGACGAGGTGCACAGGTAGCAATGTTTTTATCCAATGATCCCAGGTCATTGTAATTCTCGTCGAACAATTCCTTTGACAGGCGAAGCATGGAAAGGGGAATGTCGTCCCCGTCATCAGATGTCGTGGCCTCATCAGTGTCTGCTGGTGCTGTATCAAAAAGTTGTGGAGAAAGTCCAGCGTGGGCGATGCACTTCTCGATTGTGGACACCTGCACTTGCTTCCAAGCGTCCACAACCCACAACAGGGCATCAGGCACGGTGAATTTTGTCTCTGGTCCCAAGATGGTGCTGTGTTTCTCCAGCTGGTTGAGGATGAACTGCAGCTGTGAATTACGGAATTTTAATTTGAGAGACTGTATGATGCCTTGATCCATGGGCTGAATAACGGATGTTGTGTTGGCAGGCAGGAACGCGAGTTTCACATTGCTCAGTCTGACGTGTGGATGTGACGGGACAGCAGCAGAACTTTGCACTTCTGGTTGCACATTTGTCGGTCAAACTTTCGTAGCCACTCCTCTAAGAATGTTGAAGTCATGATTATGACAGCTGTTTGCTTTGTGATCCACACCTAGCATTTTGACAGGATTTTGACGATGATCAAGGGCGTGTACTTTTCACCAGTCATGGATGCGCACAGTGCAAGAGTCAAGAGTTCGTTTGATTGTTTCCTGCCAGCACAGTCTTTTCCTTATCATAATATTGGAGGATGCCGTATTATTCTATGTTCCCAGCTTGTCGTCTTCTGTCACACAGAGCTGTGTTGGCCTCGCAAAAACTGCATGTATTCTGGTTTACAATAATAAGCTATTATCGTATATCGTTGGTCATGACCTCAGGTTAAATCGTCAATCGCTGAAGGCCAATTTGTTTCATCACCGACCCCAATTATCCCAATGTAGATTTATCAATATTATGCACAACCCTGGTCGCTCGAGACCATGCATTTTTTCTTGTAGATATCAATCAGACACTGATGGATTTGTCATGTGAATGTGCCCTCATATAACTAAAGTGTATGTTTGTTTCTTTTGTCTTTTTTCTCATACACAACAGGTTATTTTGGTGACCTGTTTCCTTGATGTTTACAAGCTGTGTATAATACATAAGAAGTACAGGTGCGCGTATATAAACATGGGACAACTAAGTTGATACAGTATTTGTCTGAATATCAAGTACATATAGTTCAGTTACCCTACGTGTTCATTTCGACAGGGTATCCTGATATAAATGGATCCTGGTAGAATTGTCTGGGTGAGACAGACAGACATACAGGTATCAAGTTGATATTCTTGCATAATGTTTGGAATTCGGCCTACATTACTAATATTTTCATACAAAAATTACCAAAGGATGATCCGTTCACGCAAACTCGCTATAGATATCGAATATAGATACATACTTTTATCAGACAAAGTGGAGTTTAGTAGTATATCAACTATATCTACTGTTACTGTTACTTCAATAGCTGTACGTATAGAAGTACCAGTGCGAAATTGCTGATATAAGTTCGGTAATCTCCACCTCTGACCCATTGCCTATATCACCATATAACTGTATTCTCATACTTTGGATCGCCAAAAATATGACAAAGTGGTGGCAAATCACTGAAATCAGTGGTCTATCTGGAATTCCTGTCTGCTAACAGCGATCAATTCCCCGTCCGGGGAGAAGACACGTGACGTATGTTGATTCTCGGGGATCCTCCATTCCCTCCTCCACATCTCCCGAATGTTTGTGTTTGTTTTCAGGCATTCAGCAATCAATCGAGACACGACAACAATGTCTATCACCTGGATTGAGAAAAATGGCTCAGAACACCTCCTCTCCTTGGGGGAAGTTGATCATCACTATTACAAGGAAGAAGCTTTATCTGTACGGAAAAAGCTGCAACACCTATGCAGTGAATAACGATATTCTGGATCTTCCAGACACATTTGGCATTTCATTTATTAACCAGATGATGTTGATTTCTAACAGTGTCATATCAATCGATTCAGAATGATGTGTTCGATATATGAGAGGGACACGAAGTTTAATACAGGTATAATTCTTTAGTATAGATAGACCTACCTATTATGACGTCGACTTGCGTTTGTCTGGTCGGTGATGAATGATTCATATGTAATGAAACAAAGTATTCATGCATTTCTGCTTCAGGACGTTATGATGGAAAGTGAGTTTATACACTATATATTTATACATATAGTTGTGGTTATGAGAAGTATTCTGTTGAGTTGTTATAAGTCAACGAATGTATATTATATGGTCAAGAACCCGATTCTCACACGTATTCAGTGTAATAAGTAAAGTCTTGTTCTCTTTAGAAATCGAGACATTGGCTATTGCCATGAATGACCAGTTATATTGAACGCAAACGTGTTTCGAACTACTACTATTATACACAATCAATCCCAGTTAAGAGATGATATGAGGTGAATAAGATGGCGATGTCTAGATTACCTCCAATTTTGTTCAACACCTTCACAGAACCTGAAATGGAAACGGTGCGAATGCACTGTTTGGTAGTGTGCCAAACATGGGACACCTCTGATACCCCACCAATATCAGAGGTACTACATACTAAACTAGCATATTACAATCCCATACATATGATGACAATTGTATGTGATTATATGTGATATGTTTGCAATATATTGATTTGGAAATGTAAATGTACAAACAAGGAACATACAAACCATATCAGAATATTTATTCACAAGAGCTGAGATTCGGTAGCAATGTTAGACTTGATATCAAAGGATATAATATGCACACACAGATATTGACACAACTGCACCACGGTGTAATGTTGCGCTTTTACACCGAATTCCCGAATCCGTCCTGGCATAAACTAGCTAGAACTAAAATATTTTCACGAAAAATGCACCAACGTACATTGTGCAAATTGCGATAACCATGCTCATGTTATGCTCCGATAATAAACATACAAACAACATAATACAAAAATCTTGACGTTCCGAGTTTTACCGAGCGAATAAACACAAATATTCAACGGAAATGAGCATTACTGATTTGAAATAAAATCGTGAACACACGCCCGTGCTACATGGAGTATACATGTATGTTGAAATACAAATTCGGCTCTTAAAGTGATATTGGCAGCAAGTTATGGATTTTTCCATATCTTTCTGATCGAACGAAGAAAACATAACAGTTATTTATCTGCACTTGTATGCCCAAACAGACGCCTCTTTCTAATAGATTTCGTTGCGAGTTTCTGGTGGAGATATTTTGAGTTTGTTTACATTACCGCCATTCTCGGTGCTTTGTATACCGTGACGCAATGCGATTCCAGCTTACTCGTGTATGTTCGAGCCAATCGAGCGTGAACTAGGTTAAGTCAGAGGTAACTCTGAGTGGCGCACAAAACAAAAAAAAGCGGCTGCTAGTACTGTCAAATGCTTGATTTATCCATTTGATCAAGCAAAGTTCGTTTTGCAACCTATTATTCTGAGACCACAGGCATATATGTAATTGATTTGGAAAAAATAGTTTTCCTGCCAACATCACTTTAAAGCGTGATATTTCTACGTTTGAACGTGGAATTTGCAAGTTGAAACGTGATTCATTTTTGTGTTTGAATGGCTATTTGTTCTAAATCGAACAAAGCCCATAAAGATAAATCCCTAAGCACTGTTCAATGAGAATGACTACATGTAGTAGGCCCTACTATTGTAGGCCTTACAATCCATGGGCTGGTGTAGCAAGTATATTATGATAAAACTAGACGTCAAAGCCTAAAGATCCCTAGGAAGCATTTTGGTGTTAAGCTTAACTTATGATATTTATAACTTGTTTGCTACGCGCTCTACGGCACACCGTTTTTTCAAGATATCGACTAGATTGAAAAAATGTCGACTCAGCAAAAAAATTTGAGGTCGAGGTCAAGATTAATCCATAATACCCTTTGAACATGTTTGTATAGGCCAACGAGTAAAAAATAACGTCTATTTCGCTCACAATGTGCCGTTTCCAAATATCGACTAAACAAAGAACGCCGACTCGACCAAAAATTTTCAGGTCAAGGGCGAAGTTCATAAATGATACCCCTCAGATATCTTTGTCTAGGGCGACGAGTCTGTAAATCACGTTCGATTCGCTCTACGACGCACCGTTTCGGAGAAATCGCCGAAAATGAGAAAAAATTTTGGATCAAGGTCAAAGTACATCGATAATACCTCTAAGACATAATTGCCAAGGGCGACGAGTCCAAAAATAACATCCGTTTCACCCTACGATGCACCGTTTTCGAGATATTGTCGAAAACGAAAAATGCTGATTCAGCAAAAAAATTGAGGTCAAGATGAAAGTTCATCCATAATACACCTCAGACATGTTTGTCTAGGACGACGAGTCTGAAAATAATGTCCGTTTCGCTCCGAAAATGAAAAATGCTGATTCGGCAAACGGATTTCAGGTCAAGGTGAAACTTCATCCATAATACCCCTTAGACAAGTTTGTCTAGGGCTATGAGTCCAAAAATAATGTAATCGCTCTACTACACACCATATCTGAGATATCACCAAAACCGAAAAAATGCCGACTCGGCAAGAAAATTCAGGTCAAGGTCAAAGTTCATTCATGATACCGATTAGACTCGTTTGTCTAGTGCCGTTTGTCTACTGAAAACAAAAAATGTCGACTTGGCGAAAAAAATTCAGGTCAAGGTCAAAGTTCATCCATAATACCCCTCAGGCATGTTTGTCCAGGGCGATGAGTTCACAAATAACGTTCGTTTCGCTCTACGACGCACCGTTTCCGAGATATGCAAGAAACCTCAAGGATGACTTGGCAAAAACTCTTCCGACCTCTAGGTCGAAGGTCGTTTGACGGATTGATCTCAAAATCAATAGGGTTCTTTCCTGTATATATATGAACCTTCATGCAACTTTCTGCAGCCGATGCGTATACTTTTTAGTTATCGTGGGGAAACGAAGTCCAAAAATTGACATGGATTTCATCCTCACGAACCGCGGATCCGACCAATAAACAATAGGGGTTCTTCCACATAATATGTCGAAGATACGTCGAGGCAAACTAAAGTTATTGGTCGGAAACCAAAACGGCGGGGAAGAAATTTCTGCTGAAACCGTATGGAACACACGGGCGATATCGCACGACTGTGGGTTATCGAAGATTATACAACTAAGATTGTGGGTTTTTATTGTGAAGATATGAAAACGAAACAAAGTTGTAAATTTGATCAAACGAGTTTTCGTATCTGTTTCGAAAACTCGCGTATTACATAAAATACAAATAGAATGCTCACGAGCAGAGCGCCAAGGAATATATGATGAACTATATGGTGCTTTAGGCAAGTGCATGAATTGTCGGTCACTGCAACGAGAAATACATGTAGAGTGATAAGGTAATTAGAGTTGGATATTTTTGTTAGAATTTGAGGGCTTGAATACTGAAACTCATAGGGAATAACCGGAAGGAAATATGGACAGAGACTCTTTCAATAAAATCTATTAGGGAATGAAAAAATGCACCGATAAAATTCGAATTTTATTTCGTTAACTATGGCTCTATTGCATGTAAATTGACTCGAGATATAAATGTATTCACTCGAGATATACACGAAATTAAATAAAGCTCAAATGATGCACACTTACACGTCACTAACTTCTGCAATATGATGAGTGGCAAATCGTGGTCTTGGATGTTCAATTGGCATTCGATGTACACATCTTCATTGACGAAGTGGTCCCAAGCATGGAATCTGTATCGCATGTCTACTGCATTCCATCTCAGAACATGATAGTCTCTTTTGTCTTTGAAATAGAGCAAGATATGTTATACAGTATGTCGTGCAGCGAGTGTAGTCGGTATATATACCCGACGTGAGCGAGTACGGTCTGTTGTGACTGACGTACGACATTGTATGACTCGTTTTTCATAAAGTCACCAGTTTCATCAGAGTGGCTGATAATATCGTTTCCGTGTTGGTCTTTTAGCGATGTTTCCAGCGCTGGAATAAAACAGTTTGACACGGAAAACCTAGTCGCATTTATCCACAAGTTACGGAGTTGTGATGGAATATGAGCTTCTCCTCAGTAAACTGTAGTCTAATACATGAATGCTAGTAATAGTTTTACTCACCCCATATTAGTAGAAATAATAATTAACCCTTTCATGATGTTGCATTTACCCATCATAATTATAATAATGATAATATTAATAAAATTAAATACACAGTTTCTCACAAAACCTCAGAAAAAACATGTACATTGTCAGAAGATATACATTACAAATCACGTGAACTTTGAAGCTGTGTATAGCGGTAACTCCATTCGTCACCGCCATTGTGTATCTTCCTTGATGTGTCAGTTTCACCTCCGGTATCATGATCAATAGGCGCCCTTTTTCTTCTATGCAGAACACTCCATAGTCGGTGCTGTTGCGACAACCTATATTGAATACCTGAATGTCCTGCTCGTTTATCAACGTAAAATCGACAGTCAGCTGCTTATCTGTGTTGTGCTCGAAGCTCCAGTACAGGTGCAGCGGCGTTCCAGCAACGCCATGACGTCATCGGGCGGGGTAATGTCAAAACCTTTCGAAATAACATACAATGTTTGAGCAAGGCTACATACTGTATATTTATGCAACACTTGCAACGTATGATCCGTGACGTGGATGTCTGTTTCGTTTGCATCGAACATCGCTTCGCACGTATTTTTATGTAGGCCTACCGGTGTACATGTATACCGGGTCTTTCAAGAACAGAAATTGGGACAACACTGACCTGCGACAAGACGAAGAAACGCGTATTCCAAAAGGATCCAGAGCTGTATATAATCCATGTCTTGTAGATGCACAATATATGTAATATATATATTATTACGATGTGAGTCTACTTCGTATCATGTTGAACTCCGGCTCTTGTACAGAAGCGTTTTCCGTTAAAACTGAGTGCAAGGATGTTCTCGTATATATCTGTACGACTTATTGTCTTTTTTTCTGGGAACACCATTCAAATCCCAAGGGACATTCAATGCGTCCAAGCCTGTCAAGGACGGTGGCATAATACTGTCATGTCATGTACTGTCTTTTGTCTCATTAATCAATGGAGTTATTGCCTTCGGTGCATTATGCAGAAATCACCTATTTGAAAAATACCAAATATTTTAATCGAACCAGAAGCAGAATATTACAATGTTAATATATATTATGGGTACTGTACCATCGCTGGTTTACAAGTTATTAACTAACGCCAGTGCGCCACTGTCCAATCGCCATTGAACCGTACGTCAATAACCACCCAGGGTGGTTGAAGCATGATAGCTTGGCTTTGTGCATGTCTCTGTATGTCTGCCATGCGGCAGGGAGCATCACAAGCCAGACATGTTATTGATCGTTTGTTTTTCGTCTGGGCCATAGGGTTGGTGTTTGGGTCGCATGACAGTTTGTGGGTGACAATAAATGGGTCACTCCATCGTACCTTTAGTTTCAAACTACCCGTTTATACATTTATCTTTTATAGGAGCACCAGCTATAAGGAGTAGACTAGACAGGTGATGGGGGGGGGGGGGGAGGTTGAGGAGCTGGTGAATACATCAACCAATTTAGGGATTTACTTGACCTGATTGCACAAGGCAACAGTGTGCTAATTAACATATCTACCTATTTGTATGCCACAAATTCACATTGGAAAGTAAAATGCCGAAAATTATAACATACATGGTCAATCTCTGCTTATACACAGTAGTTTGATGAGGATAGACTTTGTCAGACAACCAATGCCTTGTAAGCATTCTAGCATTGATATACATTCAACCGGGCATTCGATTTGATCGAAAGCCCTAGGGCTTTTCGATCCCATCGAAAGCCCTCCTGGATTTGTTTACGCCGTTCCGTTTACCTCCCTCCTAAATCCAGAATATTTTGTAAACCATACTGAAAACAGAATATTTCAAATATTTTTTCAATGTAAGTAGATCTATATAGTCTAGACTGGGCAGAATGATTGAGAATCATTAAAAATATAATTTATTTTAAAAAATTAAGGGTTTTATACAGTTTTGCAGTGAACAAGTAAGCAAAATCACTGTGACACACATGACACAACAGTCACTATGTACTTTTCCATGCTGAGATTTTGGCTAGACATGTGTTTTTAACCTTGTGTTATATATTTGCAAGGAGTCCGTACTGTACACTGTCACAAAACATTGGTGATTCCCGTGCCGATTGTCAACGGGCCAAGTCAAGGTATGGAGCAAGCAGGCTGATCACTTGTCATGCTGCCAGCGCTGATGATCTTGTCCTGAAATGTCTGAATTGCGGATGAAGATTTATAACTGGACTTCCTGAGACAGGATTACTTGGATGTGCCGTAGATGTCTACAACAACAATTGTTGGGACTCCCAAGACGACGAGGAAGTCGTAGCTCGGGTCCATGTTGCAAGCAGATCCGCCTGGAGATCCGCGCGCTGACCTAGAAAGAGAAAATCGGTCCATAAATATCATGGCGACGTAGGTGTACGATTCGACATGCATGCGGAAATGTATATAATTTGCGGCGCCAGTACGAACAAAATAATCTCTGTTTCATATACACTAATCGAAGAATAAAATCTACATAATGTCTTCTCAAGAATACTAACCTCATATGTGTTTATCATCTGTAGAAGCCCAGTTTTTAAAACTTTTTAGCCGTCTTCGAAGTTCGAGCATCATACCGGCCATCGCCATCGGCCAGTGTTGACGCGGACCCGACATCTTTCCAAACGCCGCGGAACGGTGTGCAACACGCATGCAACAAATGTCACGCAAAATATACATGATCCCTCCGATTTCCAGTGGAACTAAAACACTTTGAACCTGTCCATACACTCTATTTCCTCTTGGTGTATACAGAACCGCATGACAGCTCGTATTTTTGCTGAATTTCGACTGTAAATATCCACATGATGAAAAGCGATCCCTCATTGCCAGGCGGCAGGGGGAGTCAAATGGAACAGCTGCATCTTGACGGTCGATCAATAATTCTACGTTATTACGTTTTCTGGCCAGCGGTCCGGCTCTGGGGCGGTCATGCTGATCGTAGCGGAGAATTCAACGATTTTTTGGTTCTTCTATGGGTATTTCTGCCCAAAATCGGTTGTATTTTCTTCTTCTCTTTGTTTTGTCAGGCATAAAATCAAGAAGGAGTGGTTTATGTTATAATAGGGATTAATCCTGCGTTCTCGGGCATTGCAGTCCTACAAACAATCTCGGGTAAAATGACTATGTCAAAAGCCCTCCGTCGCTTCGCTCCGTCGGGCTATTGACGTTGTCATTTTCCCCTCGATTGTTTGTAGGACTGCAATGCCCTCGAAAGCAGGCTCAATCCCTAAATTATGTAATGTTTAGAATTGAAACAGAATATCGAATGCATCAGCAATCATTGATTTAGGGATTGAGCCTGCTTTCGAGGGCATTGCAGTCCTACAAACAATCGAGGGGAAAATGACAACGTCAATAGCCCGACGGAGCGAAGCGACGGAGGGCTTTTGACATAGTCATTTTACCCGAGATTGTTTGTAGGACTGCAATGCCCGAGAACGCAGGATTAATCCCTATTATAACATAAACCACTCCTTCTTGATTTTATGCCTGACAAAACAAAGAGAAGAAGAAAATACAACCGATTTTGGGCAGAAATACCCATAGAAGAACCAAAAAATCGTTGAATTCTCCGCTACGATCAGCATGACCGCCCCAGAGCCGGACCGCTGGCCAGAAAACGTAATAACGTAGAATTATTGATCGACCGTCAAGATGCAGCTGTTCCATTTGACTCCCCCTGCCGCCTGGCAATGAGGGATCGCTTTTCATCATGTGGATATTTACAGTCGAAATTCAGCAAAAATACGAGCTGTCATGCGGTTCTGTATACACCAAGAGGAAATAGAGTGTATGGACAGGTTCAAAGTGTTTTAGTTCCACTGGAAATCGGAGGGATCATGTATATTTTGCGTGACATTTGTTGCATGCGTGTTGCACACCGTTCCGCGGCGTTTGGAAAGATGTCGGGTCCGCGTCAACACTGGCCGATGGCGATGGCCGGTATGATGCTCGAACTTCGAAGACGGCTAAAAAGTTTTAAAAACTGGGCTTCTACAGATGATAAACACATATGAGGTTAGTATTCTTGAGAAGACATTATGTAGATTTTATTCTTCGATTAGTGTATATGAAACAGAGATTATTTTGTTCGTACTGGCGCCGCAAATTATATACATTTCCGCATGCATGTCGAATCGTACACCTACGTCGCCATGATATTTATGGACCGATTTTCTCTTTCTAGGTCAGCGCGCGGATCTCCAGGCGGATCTGCTTGCAACATGGACCCGAGCTACGACTTCCTCGTCGTCTTGGGAGTCCCAACAATTGTTGTTGTAGACATCTACGGCACATCCAAGTAATCCTGTCTCAGGAAGTCCAGTTATAAATCTTCATCCGCAATTCAGACATTTCAGGACAAGATCATCAGCGCTGGCAGCATGACAAGTGATCAGCCTGCTTGCTCCATACCTTGACTTGGCCCGTTGACAATCGGCACGGGAATCACCAATGTTTTGTGACAGTGTACAGTACGGACTCCTTGCAAATATATAACACAAGGTTAAAAACACATGTCTAGCCAAAATCTCAGCATGGAAAAGTACATAGTGACTGTTGTGTCATGTGTGTCACAGTGATTTTGCTTACTTGTTCACTGCAAAACTGTATAAAACCCTTAATTTTTTAAAATAAATTATATTTTTAATGATTCTCAATCATTCTGCCCAGTCTAGACTATATAGATCTACTTACATTGAAAAAATATTTGAAATATTCTGTTTTCAGTATGGTTTACAAAATATTCTGGATTTAGGAGGGAGGTAAACGGAACGGCGTAAACAAATCCAGGAGGGCTTTCGATGGGATCGAAAAGCCCTAGGGCTTTCGATCAAATCGAATGCCCGGTTGAATGTATATCAATGCTAGAATGCTTACAAGGCATTGGTTGTCTGACAAAGTCTATCCTCATCAAACTACTGTGTATAAGCAGAGATTGACCATGTATGTTATAATTCACGATATTTTTCACGTTGACGTGAATTGTTCTCAACAAGGAAAAACACAATGCTTGTAACACTCCAGGTGAGAAATCTCAAATGGCCCGGAGAGTCAAATTGAACTCTCATCAGCTGCTTAGAGGCGGTATGGGGGTATGGGTGGGGTGAAGGGGGGGGGGGATCGTCACGTATTGTCTGGATCGTCACGTATTGTTTTTTAAAACAGTCAACCATTTTTTGAGATTGCTATACCTTAATTTGTATGCATGTCGTAATATCTAATGACGGCATTCAGGTGGAGCTAAATCCTTCCGCCTATTTTGGTTTATATCACTTTTCGTGTCAGATCCTCATTTAATTCGATGTCCTTTGCAGATATAATTCAGTTGGAATAGGCTACTAAACTGGTGTTTGAATATTCCTTCTTTTAAAATTCGTTTTTTTACCTCTTTTGCCTTTATTCCAGTCAATTTACTTCGACCAAACTATTTAACTGATGCATGTATATATATATATATATGATGCAAACGGCACAAACCTGGGTTCCGGAACGCTATTTGTTTCTTTCAAAACACAAAATTTCGATTTAAGGGACGATTTTAACTGCTGTACAGCGCTGACATATTGCTTTGTTCGGTACACAATTCAAGTGGACAAGATATGTGCGCTGCAGTATGTATGACAAATTACATGCTAGGAGGGTCCCATTTCTTATCACCGTTCCCTACGCAAATCATCAGGGGCCTATTTCACAAAGAATCTAAATCAAATTTAGCCGACTAAAATAGGATTTAGCCTACTATCTACCATGCTAAATACCGAACTTAGTCAGCTAAAGTAGATTTAGATTCTTTGTGAAATAGGCCCCAGAATAGAATCTTCCGTCGGCCAAAATAAACAATGTTTGTTGATATGCAGACGAAAAGATTTCAGGGGGAATTTATCATTGTAATTTTGTTGCTTACTTTCTCATTGTCAAGAGCAGAAATCTGAAAAATTACCGTTTGACGCCAAAGTGAGTTATACCAAGCTATAGCACAATACCATTTAGCATAGCACAAATATTGGCAAAAAACGGTGTAACAATCTCAGAGTAGATATATATTGAATGGTTGAGAACAGATGTTTCCAATGTATATCTGATGGACTCAGGATACAAGACAATTCGAAATTCCAAAAATATTTTTATAATTATATTTACAACTAGGGTATAAGTATCCAATCAATCGGAGTCGACTTCCACTAACAGTGATTCTGGCGCAATAATAGAAATATAGTTATTTATTGACATCAATTTATTGTCGATTGGATGACGGATTTGACAGTGTAATTTTGGTATGATATTGACTTTTCTAGGCAGCCTAATGTTTGCGCGGCTGTTTGTCAGTTATAGGTCTAGTCCCTAAACATTTGGACACGTTTTGCCTGCTATGTTAACGTCAACAATTAGGCAGTCAATGGTATGTGCTTGCTGGTGATAAGACGAAAACGACACTTGTCATATTTCATTTATTAATATGCGTGCATTCGATAGAAAAAAACTAAAGCGATCATTTTTGAAAAGTTCGATGAATTCGCTAGCAATACACATAATTATTTCAGGTATTAAGGTGGGCGGAAGAGTACCTACTTATATAAAACAAGAGAATTTGTGACGAACATAGATATACAGGTAAATAAAATGAATACATTATTCAAAAGCACTATGAAATCATCACATCTGAGAAACACACACCTAACAGCCAGTGATGACTATATCGTAAAAAACAAACAATACTGAACACAAAAACTTGATACTCGATAAGTCCTATTCAATTTTACACATCAGTCTATACAGGCCAGCTAATATTACAAAAAAAACAATACTAACTTATACTCGAGGTGATCTATGAATATTCAATTCATCAAGAATACAAAACTAATTATCATTCGCATTGAATTATTGGATAAACACGTCAGATAATGAAAACATTGACTTCGGTGAAATATTTCTTATCATTTAAAAGCACCATGAGATCATGACATCTGAGAAACTCTAGAACAAATGTAGTGATTGTGATGCCGGTCTCCATTCATATAAACACCATACTAATAGGGTACAAATAAACGAATGTTCACTAGTCCAAAACGACTAATGCATTAGAGTGTGGCCAGAATGAATATTCAGAGTAGTAATTATTTTAATTAATGTCACAATACCTTGAAGTCATGTCACTGGTTGTGATCGTATTAGGGTGCCACTCAATGAATGTCTATACAAATGTACTTGAAATAACTGCGTCGATCAACAGCATATTTATGACAAACAACATGAACAAGTGTGCATGGTGCTATTGGTGATCATAAATATACATAGTGGTGATATTGTTTAGATTGTAATATAGGTATATCGGTGGCAAGGCACAGGTATTTTTGCATTTTAGGCCTCAACATGAACATGAATACAACAATAATAATTCAGCATTGTAAAATACGAATGCTGTTCTATTTAGGTGGTAATACAGGTATATCGGTGGTAAGGCATGAGAAAATTTTGCATTTTAGGCCTACGATATAAACATGAATACAACAATAACAGTTCGGCAATGTAAAATACTTATGCTGTCCAGTTCTTGTTTACCATGTTTTGTAATGTCTATGACCACATTCTAATGCAGGCCATTCATTTCTCTGTCTGTGGCAATAATACACTCGTGACCATTCTGCTTATTCAGAGGCATCTCTGCTTCATCTTGATTGCCATTCATTTCTCTGGTTGTGAAAATAACACCGTACCCATGGCCATTTTGTTTATCTAGGGGCATCTCCGTTCCATCCCGAGTGTTGTTTTCTTTTCTGACTTTCCAAAATGTTTTTATGGAAACTACGATTACAACCAAATGCGCAATCAGTTCTAGACTTTCAAGCCCACAAATAACAGCGCTGATGTCGTAGCATTGATTCAAGAGTTCCAACTAGGTCTCTGTGAGTTTGGATCGACGTTCTAAAGAAGATAAAATATAAATACAGTTTACTATGCCATTGAAATAAATGAACATGCTAGTTATTGTTATGTATTCGTTATGAATATTGCCACTGCTAGGTATTGTTATGTATTAAATAATCCTGAACGTTGGAGGGAAATTGACATTCGTAAATTATATAATACCACTATGATAATCATGAAGTACCTTTTTATTTAGTTTTATCCCTTTGGATGTTTATTCTGATTTCTAGCGCTATACAAAGGCTTTATCAGTATTATTTCTATATAAGTATATTGTGATAATGTCCAACCAGTGGAAATACAAGCTAGTAACATAAGCTCACCTCTGACAACGAGTGCTGTTCTCACGAGCAGTGGTTGAAGCTCCATGGCAAATTTTACTTCACATTCCAGATACAGCGGCTGGTTTATAAGCCTCCTTGCTGCATAGAGACTATGGTAGACCGTGCCTAAATCATTCCCTGCAGTCACGTGGGAAGTGTTGTTTTCCATTGGAACCGTAGAGCATGATACATTCAGTGGATGGTTACCAGAGGCGCTCAGTTTGAAAGCGTATTCTTGCCCCGTGTGGAGCACCACATCGGTATAGGTGATAGTGTAGCACTCGTACTCATTACTCTCCAGATTTCTGTCCAGGGTCTGCTCAATGAGGAAACCGCTTTCGTCTAGTACATCCAGGTGTATACCTACGAAACATATCATATGTCCACATGAAAATATTTCGATTTATTCAATATATGGTCATTGGGTTTGTTCGAGCACTTTGTCCATCTTCCCTTAACATTCAGTGATTGTTTGCATCAAAATGAAAAGTCTGTTTGAGAATAAACACCAGTGCTCAGTTTCAACTCGGTGCACATACACATCCGTATAATTTGTCAATGACGATGGAAGCTTCACTTTTCGTAACTGCTATATTTTGTATGTTGTATCGAATATTGATGGTTTGAGATCTTCTAGACACTATACTGCTATTATCTGTCTCAATTCAAATGTAACCCAAGCAAATAAACTCACCCACTGCATGGAGATTGAAATACTTCTGGCCTTCGAAGCCATGAACGATTGTCAGGCCATATCGTCCTTCATCTTCCAGCGAGACATTCTTCATCTCTATATCCACTACCCCTGTACTGTTCAGACAAATTATGCCCCGATCTGATTTCTCCCCACACTTTAAAATATAGTCCAAATCCCCGTTGACGCAGTGCTTGGCAAACACAACCTTCACATGTTCTCCATCATTTTGTGGGAACTTCCACACTAGATTCAGGGACGATCCCACTAGAACAACAACGCCGTCTGGTGGAGATTCTTCGAATCCTGCAATAAAGATTCAATAACATACTATGTTATGTGGTGTTGTTACTCAATCCCGATTATCGCCCACTGAGCATAACTCATTCATTTACCTGCTTTCACATTGTCCACGCAAAAATGGACTAGTAATATAGCAAAAATGGCCCATGTCATTTTTAATTTATCCATTCACTATGTAAATGCCGATTAGTATCAATGAACACACTTTTTTCCTGTGATATTGCAACGTGACTTGCACATATCAGAATATTTCACGTTACCTCCGCAGTGAATGGATGTGTGTCATGCCATTGGATGCTGTCTTGTAAACAATGAAATCAGCATGCTGGATCAGTGCCAGGTAGCTAGTAACATAGCAAAAATGGCCCGTGTCATTTTTAATTTATTCATTCACTATGTGTATGTCGATAAGTATCAATGAACACACTTTTATCTTGTGATATTGTAACATGACTTGCACAAATCAGAATAGTTCACGTTACCTCCGCAGTGAAAGGGTGTGTGTTATGCCATTGGATGCTGTTTTGTAAACATTGAAATAAGCATGCTGTAGCGCATGCTGGATCAATGCCAAGTAACCCAGATTATGAAGTCCATACTGGTGACAAAATCGATTCGCTTATTCCCCAGTAGCAAGGCCTGTATTGAAGTCGTGTGCAACATCAATACAACTGGTATCAAATGATTTGGAGGTCATTATAAGTATAACAACTACATGTTGTACGTATGGAATGATGGCTGGAACATTTTGGGATACTTTTCTAAACCCACGTGATTTTTTTTTTGGACGAGTCTATTTAGTTACCTAAACAATACTTGTGTGAATGGTCAAGGGCGACTACATGATAGATTTCATGTTGTTTATTCCAGTGTGTCCCTATACCTGACACTAATTTTTTTCACCCTGTAGTAGGAGGTGTTTTCGAAGATTTTGACATTCGTATCATCGACCAACTGTTACGGATATGTTATGGTCAGTATAATGATCTGGTTGAATGTTATGATAATTTTCGGACGAGTCTGTATGTCGTACGAAATGAGGCCATTTCTCGCACATATATGGCTTCTTTGTATGGCTCGTGAAATGGTATTAAAGTTATTTGTTTTACCTATCAAATCATAGTCTTTGCAGATGTTGGATAAAATATATTTTAAAATATAATAGTTGGTGTTTCAGAGAGAGCATTGGTAGAACATGATGCCGAAACTGTTTTTGTATCTTTGTGTGGATTTTCGTGTGATTTTGAAAATCCAGTAATACTGTGAAGTTTAGTATCTCCACACGAAGTAGCGATAC
Organism: Terebella lapidaria; assembly: GCA_949152475.1. NCBI lineage: Eukaryota > Metazoa > Annelida > Polychaeta > Terebellida > Terebellidae > Terebella > Terebella lapidaria. Next base: position 26,259,496 of record OX424566.1, on the reverse strand, counting down.
CTAAAAATGCAATGCCGACATGCAATTAGAAAATAACTAGATTGATTCTCTTGGAAATACTCAGTTCGTTGAACAGAATTGTGGATAGAGTATGCTCCACAAACTGAGAACAACGTTTAGTATGCACTGCTCTATCAACAGGAACGATGAAAATTTGTTCTTGAAGTTTAAAAGTTTTATGTGATATTTTCTAATGATGATGATAATAACTATTCATCATATAATATATTTTCGACAATATAGAAGACGTACAGTTGCAAATAGATGTACAGGTTGAAGAGAAAACATTATCCCGAATGATCTTCAGTAATCGATATGTAGTAATCGTTATCATTGTTTTTGTCTATAACGAAAGCAAGCGTTCAGAACATCAAAACAAGTTACGTGGAGTCGAAAACACATATCGATAGATTACATAGACTTTGTAGTGACTATATGGAGATGCAATCGATATGTGCCATATATAGGGGAATGTGGACATCCACGTTCCATTGGTATTATGGATACTGAATAAGTGGCAGGGGCGGGTATAGGTTTTTGGGAGGGGGGGGGGGGGAAAACCTTTTATCGACAGAGCGGCGAGCGAAGCGACCCCATGTCGGCCAGGGGCCTGGGACCCACTGAAGGGCCTAGACGCTGAAGGTTTATGCATCCCCAATGGTGTGTTCTAGGTCTCTCCTTGGACCAATTTCATGGGCTTGGAGAGTTTGATCGACAGAGCGGCGAGCCCATATCGGCCGGGCGTCAAGGGCCCCAGACGCTGAAGGTTTATGCATCCCCAATGGTGTGTTTTGGGGCTCTCTCTGGACCAATTCCATGGCCTTGGAGAGTTTATGAATGCCTGATCTGGGGTGTATCGAGGGTTCTGAAGGAGGGCCAATATATGAAATGTTGCGAAGCGAAATGGTGAAGGCCGAGGGTCTGAGGCTCGCTTAAGGGCCCCAGAAGCTAAAAGATATGCATGCCTAGTAGTGTTTTTTTTCTAAGTTTCTGTTAGTCCATTCTCCATGCCCCTAAGAGTTTTTGCATGGCTAGTTCGGAGCAGATCTGGCATTTGAGGGAAAGCCCATTTGTGAAATGTTACTAAGCCAGGTGAAGCAAGCCCCTGTCAGCCGGGGGTCTGGGACCCGTTCAAGGGCCCCAGACGCTGAAGGTTTATGCATCCCCAATGATGTGTTCGAGGGTTCTCCTTGGTCCATTATGCATGGCCTTGGAGAGTTTATGAATACCTGATCCCGGGTGAATCCAGGGTTCTGAAGTAAGGCCAAGATATGAAATGTCGTGAAGCGAGGTGGTGAAGACCGAGCGTCTGAGGCTCGCATAAGGGCCCCAGAAGTTATAAGGATATGCATGCCCAGTGGTGTTTTGTTCTAGGTTTCCTTTGGTCCATTCTCCATGCCCCTAAGAGTTTTTGTATGGCTAATTCGCAGCAGATCTGACATTTTAGGGAAGGCCCAGTTGTGAAATGTTACTGACCCAGGTGGGTCAAGCCCCTGTTGGCCTGGAATCTGGGGCCCGCTCAAGGGCGGGTGTTTTATTGGTTTCCTTTGGTCCATTTCCCACCCCCATAAAGAGTGTTTGCATGGCTGATTCAGGCAAATCTAGGATTCTGAGGGAAAGCCTAGTTCTGAAATGTTGCTAAGCAAGTTGAAGCAAGCCCGCTAAAGGGCCCCAGAAGTTGGCGGTATTCCCGTGCCTGACACAGCATCCCAGGGCTCTCCTGGGTCTAAATATCAAGCATTACTTAACACCCATAAATGCATGATCACTGTAGTTGAAACAGAATATGACATAAAATATTACTTGGTTTTGGACTCCATCGAAGGATTAGGTGCTTTTGGCCATTCAATGTTCTCTAAACATTTATAGAAGATAAAGGGCATGAAGAGCTTCCACGCAGAACAGGTGGGTTGGCTATAGAGTGAATACACTGCTCGCGACATGGGGCCTCAGAAGTTAAAGCTACTTCCCGGTGTAACACTTCCTCCCCTCTCTTTTCCGCCTTTCCTCCCTTTTTTCCTCTCTTTTTCCTTCTTCTTTTTTTGGGGGGATGGGGGGGGCAAGCCTGTCCCCCCCCTTAAACCCGCCCCGAAAGGTAAGCAGTGTGAGTTTGCATGCTAAATACAACGATATAGGAGCAAATGCATTTTGCAGCTGACTAAAGCGGATATGAAATTGAAACCAAGGAGCGAAGGCTTTTCTTGCCAATCTACATAACAACATAACCTTCGGTTGAAATGAACCATTAGCTCTGACTCACTTCGAGCGAATTATCATTAAAAAAGCATGACAATTATGCATCGGAATGAATTAGGCACACGGGTATTTCATTGACTTTTGAAACACCAACAAATGTGTTACATGCAGGGTGAAACAGCATCGGCACCAATATGATACTGATATTTTGATTGCATTTACAAGAATGCATACATTAAATTTGAGCAGAACCACTGCGAATATATCTCTCAGTTCTGGTTATTACATTTCGAGCTCCTCGGTCTTCAGTTTCTATTGTCTCCCAATACCTGTCGTGACAGACAATCAGTATAGTTTATAGATACTTCAATTACTATATACATCATAAAGGTAAATGCTTGTTTGTTTGCACCACTGTTATAAATATAAAATGTTCTTGCGTACTGTAATATACTAGTACAAAGCCTTTTGTATGTTTGGATTATTCAAGTCGAACTCGATACACTGGTACAGACTGGAGGCTGAGCAAATAATAAGTATTTGTGACATTCTGATGAACAGTGCTAAGTATACGAGTGAACACGAATGAAACCACACCTCGTTATCATTTTTTATTAAATGAAAAAAACTGGACATTTGCTGTGCAGAAATCGAAACGAACAGAGCACTGACAAACTCACATGCATCAGTCAATTATCCATCGAAAATGTGGATATGCAATACAAATCTATATTTGTTTCAACATCATCTAACACTGCAATGACAATGGTTCGATATATAACAAGATGGCGTATACAAGCAACTAAATACCGTTACATAACGGTACAACAAAATAAACATCGTATGGATAATAGGTGGGGGAATGACGAGATAACACTTCAAAAAGGTGCAAATACATTTTAGCATTGCGAAAAAATTGACGAGACTTCTGTCACGACAACACTATTTGCTTGAACATAATTTAAGAAAAGGAATGTTTAAATGAATAAATAATATACAAAACCACATTTACATATATGTGTCCCAAGTATTTGTAATACTGCAGTATCACTCTGTTTCACTGCTTGTTTTTATTTGTACAACCTCACATCATCTATATGTTTCGATACTGCAAGGACAATAATGTTCAATAATATACAAATATATGCACCGGATTGTGATATGTGAACACAAGGGGGAAATTTGAAACTGAACACTTCACGTTGGTACGAGAGAGATCCACATGTGTGAGAAAAGCTGGGATAAACCAGCATATTGTTGGTAACCTGATATTATTGCTCACCGAAATAATAACATAATAAACCACATAGCAACACGAATACACACACAATAGTCACTCACACCAGAGCAACATTCTATGACATAAAAACCTTATCCTGTATATCACTATATGATCCATTCTTTCTTGGCACCAATTGGTCAATAATACCTGATTCACAAATAATATGGCACATTGAATATAACATATAATGAATATAGCATATTTATGTAATAAATATACTGGTCATAAAACTGGATATAAACCTAATATCATCACGAGGTAAATATAATGATCAACATAATTAGGTAAATATCATCATTAATGGTAAATATTATTAGTTACCATGGACGTCAGACCCCAATACGGCGTGATATCTGCCTGAAGTCACCATATACCACGAGGCCGCAGGCAGATATCATATACTTTACTTTTGATATATACATATCATTACAAGAACTTTAAATTACACGGACAACAATATAATCGCACGCAGACTCTACTCGATGGTAGAAATGACACGGATAACTGGCATGCATATTGTTTGAGATAAGGGTTTATGATGTCTCTTCTAAACGAGTCATGAATAATATTACTCTACCACATGTATAAAAAGTACTAGAAATTGATTGATGAAATTTAAGCCTTGTTCAGTCTTATTGATGTGAGTTAGGTGTGTCCATTTTGTTCAATCAGAACCACTTCTTTGTCAGCCTTAGTGTATCTGCGCTTCCATCGTCTCAGTTCGCGGAATAGCAGTATGGCATTCACCAAAACAGACACCAGCACAAGTAAGATCACACTTAGTGATCCATAATTAAAATCAAGAATGTTATTGACTTGTTCAAGGACACTTGGTATCATTCCGTTGTGATCTGAAAATATGCAACAGAAAAATAAAGCACTATTTACATGTAGTGCACAAATTGAATAGTCATGACGTGCATGGTTTGTACTGACATTGCTCACCTTCAATTATAATTATTCTTCTTACAAGCAGAGGTTGCAGCTCCATGTCAACTTCTACCCTACATTCCACATATAGCTGCTGGTTGACGAGTCTCCTAGCAGCGTACACCCGGTGGTAGACAGTGCCCAGTTCTTTCCCAACACTGGCGTGATTGTTCTCGATTGGACCTGTTGAACAGGACACATTCAATGGATATTTATCAGAAGCAGTCATCTTGAACGTGTATTCCTGTCCCGTGTTGAGCATCACGTCAGGATAGTTGATGGTGTTGTACACACTAGTGTCCACATTGCTGTCCGGAGGATGGTCGATGAGGTCTCCGCTTTCGTCTCGTACTTCCATGTGAATACCTGTAAACCAAGATGATTTGTTCACATAATATATTATGTTACATTCAGTTTGGCCATTAGGTTTGTTATCGAGCAAGGTTTGTACTACATCCTTCACTGGTGAATCAGTATGTGTATGCACCAGAATGAAAATTCAATACGAAATTGAATATCCGTGCTAACTCCACGGAATATTGTGACATCTTGAGGAATATTATGAATGAAATATTATGTTGCGTGATACGTATCGTAATTTTAATAATGTATGTTTTGTATATGGCATTAGTGTTTCCAGATCGTGTTATGTTTATGTAGGAACCAATAAACACACATAATGTATATATACATAAAGTTTTTCATGCTAATTACCAAGAAACTTACCCACGACATGCAGATTGAAATGTGTTTGGCCTTGGAAGCCAAGAGCGATCGTCAAGCCATATCGCCCTTCATGCTTGAATGTGACATTTTTCATCAATATATCCACGCGGCCTGTGCTGTTCTGGCAGTATATCTCTAACTTTGGCATATTCTCACACTCGACAATGTAGTCGAAATCATTGTCGCCCTGTTTAGTAAAGGCGATGGTCACATTTTGACCATTCTTTTGTGGATACCTCCACGATAAATCCACACGAGCCCCAACTACACCAATGACGTTGTCTGGTGGGGATTCTTCGAACCCTGCAAACAAATATAGTTACATTGGCATGAAATCAACGCTAGTGGTTTTTTCGACATGCTCTTATAGTACGTGTGGTTTTTGCACCCAACCCCTATTATCGCCCAATATGCATGACCCATACATTCATTTACCTGCTTTCACCTGGTCCACGTATAAGTTGAAAAAGATTGTTACAAAAATGAACCTTTCCAGTATGTAGTGATGCATGTTTTTAATTTAATGCTCAAAATTATGAACGAACGCTTAAAAAATCCTGACGGGCCTCGTTGAGAACACTTCCGTTTTGCGGTGTTAAAACGTGGCTTCCATATATGGGCCAATATCGCCGCAGTAAATGAATTCATGCCTCACAATTGGTTGCGGCTTTGTAAACAATGACACAAGCATGCTGGACCAGTGCCGATGGATCTACATACTGTCAAATAAATTGATTTTTTTTCGGTAGCGACTAGCGAGGGGTAATAGGGCTGGCGCAATTCTTATAATAGTAAATAGAGGGTCTGGTTCGAATACACCATGCAAGAACTATACACAGTCGGGATTATTTAGGCTGGGGATTTTGAGGCCATGGATATTTTATCAGAAATGTTGTCTTGCATTATAAGTCTGGATACGAGTCGAGGTCATTACAAAAGATCCAGTTTTGTAGACTTGGGAAGTGCATAAAATCCACAATATTGTGGTATTTAATACATGTATTTGCATGCAATAAGTATATTGTGTATTCGTTGTCACAGTTTCGACTACAATGTCCAGGTTCGAAATCGAGTAGCTTATCTGAAGCCCCCTTCTAATCGAAAAAAAATATATATTTCGACTTCCACAACACATCATCAAAATTGCACCTGTAAGTGACCTATTCCAATATACGAATTGTTACTTTCGCCGTTGGGAATACTTCACAATCATTTAATCTGACCTATGTAATCATATTCCACCCACAGGCATCGGTAGATTCATTGGTATATAATACTATATATGTTCATGCAATTACCTTTGTCAGTGCATGCAATATCCAATGTTGGATTTTTGTTTTGCTCTTTGCTGCTGATGTTTGAATGTCTCACATTATCTGTCATGAGAGATAGATAGCATGACTGTAAATATTTCATTCACTACATGCATAAAAGAGGTGAAAAATGAGTCCGTTTGCACTATTCTTGTACATATGAAATGTTCTCTTGTTTTGTGAACTTCCAACAGATATGAGTATCAAGTCGTTTGTATGTTGTACTTTCGAATTTTCAAGGCGAGTGTCTATTCCATTAAATACAGGCTGAAAGTTGGGAGAATAAATATCATTTTATCGCTTCAATCCTCAGCCTACACTCGGCAAAAGGCATATTATTCAGCTGAAACGACATATCGTTTTCTTGATACTTCTTTTATTTTACAACAAAAGCAAGCAAAGCAGTGAAAAATTCAGTGTGTTCGTCAATATACAACTACATCTGCTTCATCATTATCCCAGGGCACTGGCAATATATCGATATAACATTATTTGTGGGATTTACAAATGCAGGTGCCGTGAACAAGCACCGACACATTGTAGCATAATAATAATGTGTGCCAATATACAAAACTTTAACAAAAGAGAAAGTGTAAATTGTACTATATTAGGTGGGATAGTGACCAACAAAACGGTGCCTACATTATTTTCCTATTAAGATAAAAGTAAACTCGGCACAGTCCTGCGTTTACAAGATTAGGCCATATTAACACACCCATAATACCAGTGAATGATTAACATTTAACAGAGACCTATTTATCGCGAATTTAATTGTGACGACTGAAACTATTTAAATCATGACTGAAATCATTAAATCCGCGACCAAACGTTTTCGCTGCAGCGAAAACATTCTCGCCGCGAATTAAATACTTTTAGCTGTGGCAAAAACATTAACGTCGCGACCAAAATCATTTTCGCTGCAGCGAAATTGTTCTTGCCGCGATTTAAATATTTATAGCCGCGACAAAAACATTCTCGCTACAGCGAAAATGATTATCGCCGCGGCGAGAATGGCCATACTTGTTAGAACGCTTTTCTTTCATCACCTCAAAGAGAACAAATTATTTATTATTGCAATTATCGCTGCGGCGAATATTCACACTTACCGCCGTGCGAATATCACTGCGGCGGTAAGTATTCTCGTTGCAGCAGACATGTATTGGTCGCGGCAACAACGATTTTCGCTGCAGCGAAAATGTTTTGGTCGCGGCAACAATGGTTTTCGCTGCGACCAAAATGTTTTAGTTCCGACAACAACTATTTTCGCTGCGACGAGAATGTTTTGGTAGGGGCAACAACGATTTTCGCTGCAGCGAATACGTTTCGGTCGCGATTTTAATCATTTCTGTCGTCAGAATTAAAGTCGCGACGAAAACTCTTCAGGACAAACACATTATGGCATGAACCAGCCACTGTACCTATTGAAGACCTATCGATAATGTGCTACTTGGATGTAATAAGAATACCGTACAGTAATATCAAATAGCTCCACAACTATATATATTTGAACCATGCAGTGACATTTTTAGCATTCACCCTTTTTCAAGATTAACCTCCTAATCATCTTCATATCATTGAGATTGATATCATACACGTTCCACATAATTCATGATCACATACTCCTATTGTGCCATTGTTACAGTAACTTGACTCATCTGCACAATAATATAACAAAGCATACATTTCACACCGAATTGAAACTATTCCTCTGGAACTTGCAATAGATCGATATACATTGTAACATGATATGTGGGATTTACAAATGCAGGAGCCGTAACCAAGTACCGACATATTGTAGCGTAATTTATGATGTATAACAATATACAAAACTTTAACAAATGAGAAAGTGTAAATTGTACTATATTAGGTGGGGTAGTGACCAACAAAACGGTGCCTACATATTTTCCTATTAAAATAAAAGTAAACTCGGCACAGTCCTCCGTTTACAAGATTAAGCCATATTAACACAACCATAATACCAGTGTTTAACAGAGACCTACTGAAGCATCGCTAATGTGCTACTCGGATGTAATAAGTATACTGTATATTAATATCAAATAGCTCCACAACTATCCCTCCCACAATAGTGCAACATCTATATATATTTGAATCATGCAGTGACATTTTCAGCATTCACCCTTTTTCAAGGTTAACCCCTTAATCATTCATATATCATTGAGATTGGCGTCATACTCATTCCACATAATTCATGATAACATACTCGTAATGTGCCGCTGTTACAGTAGCTTGACTGATCTGCACAATAATATAACAAAACATACATTCCACACCGAATTGAAGCTATTCTATACTTCATTCCAAGTAGTTACGACTTCTTCACGGCCACACACCGAGACTCACTTTCATCATATTCCAACATCATGATTCATACATATCTGAGGTGGTTCATTCTGTTGAGGTATGTTCTGCTGGCCCTTCTTCTGGTTTGTCTTTGACAGATGGCAACCTTGGTCGCGGAACCATTTGTGCTGAAATCCATGCCAGGGCCCGTGTGCTCTCAGGTGTTTTAAGATGTGCAAACTCGTTAATGTTCGTAGTCAAGGCTGTCATCGCAGTGAGTAATTGTTCTGCGGTCGTTCCCCAGTTTACGTCCAGTGTTCCGTCCAGCTTCTCTTTCAAGGTTTCCATCGCGGTGAGTACGTCTTGTGCGTTTGTTTTTAAATTGACGTCCTCGTTCCTCGCAACAAGGGTGTAATGTTTGTTTCGAACTCTCCAGCATACGAATAGACAAGCACCCAAGGTAAGTACAGACATGACAATTTGAACACCTCCGGAGCCGTAGATAAACCCGGGGAGGCGCTGGTGAGAAACGGGAATCATACTGTCAGCATCCCGCTCATGCTCTGGATCTGTAGCAAAGGATGTGTAGTACTAGGGTCAGTTCTGCAGTATCCATCGAAATATACCACAAATATATAACAATGTTGGATTCCGGCATGCAAGTCTTAAAAGCCATATGAGTTGGTTGCACATATTGAAAAAATACCTACCTTTTGCCTTGGAGTCGTCTACGTCTATGCAGAAAAATATAGAATAATATAGAATATGAAATATGAATGCAGGGTTCACCACTTCAGAATTTGAATATTAATATATGTCGTAGGGAAGTGTGTTATAATACAGCCAAAAAAAATACCACTGCGATTTCTCACTCACCTTTGAGTGTCAAAATCTTTACTTGGAGGTTCAACGGTTTGACATCTTCAATGACCTCTAAGTCACATTCCCAGCGGAGATTTTGATTGATAAATCTCGGCGAGGAATAGTGATGGTAGAAATATTCTCCGTCTGTGTTTCGTTGGGTTGTGACCGAAGTCGGCTGGTGCTTTATGACCTCCCAACATGAGATGTTAGCTCCTTTCTGTGTTGAGATCTTGAATGCATACTCTTGACCAGTATGAAGCGGAATTTCCGGGTATGCTACCCGGTTGTATTCGTACATGTTGAGACCAGTTTCTGCTGACTTGTTGCCAATTACATTTCCGTTCTCAGCATGTACGGCCAATTTCAAACCTGTGGATTGAAGTGAATAAACAAATAATATATACGTGTGTTATTCAGTACCCTACATTGAAAAATTTATAGCGGGTACATACCCACAACATGTAGATTGAAGTATTTCTGGTCGCTATAACCATTTCTAATTATTGCGAAGTTAAAGCGCCCTTCGTGTTGGTGTGACACACGATCAATCACAATGGTAACTTTGCCTCTACTCCTATCACAAAATATCCCCATAATTGACATATTGTTGCATGGAATGTTTTGGTATTCAAGGGCACCAAAACTGTCTTTCTTCGTGAAAGAGACTGTCATATTTTCAAGGCCATGATGAGGGAACTGCCATACTAGTTCATTACGGTGCCCAAGTACTCCTATGATGTCACTTGGTGGAGACTCTTGGAAGGCTGCAAAAATGATAAAATAGGCCTATCTAATTATACTCAGGTAAGAATAGAAAAAATATTTTAATATATATTAAACCACAAATTTCACGTGAGTAAATAGTCATGAAATATGCATTACCAGTCACGTGGACATTGAAGCTGTGTATAGTTTTCACCCCATTCGCCACCCCCATTGTGTATCTTCCTCCATGAGTCGAGTTCACTTCAGGGATCAGGATAGAGATGTGTCCATCTTCTTGGTAGCAGAACGAGCCGATATCCGTTTGGTTGGAACAACCCATATTGAATTCCAACTCATGTTTGTCAATGAACGTGAAGTCGATCCTCAACTGTTCATCTGTATTTTGTTCGTAAGTCCAATAGAGGTGCAGATTTGTACCAGATAACACCATGACGTCATCGGGTGGTTTCTTGTCAAAACCTGTCGGATAGAGACCATGGCACGTTCAATTTATTACATGTACACACTACCGTGTTCATTTCTACTGAGTCGACTGTATTTTGATTACCTCGAATACATTTAGGCAAGACTTGCCAATGCGCGAAACAAAATCAGGTTCATGCGTGGTTTTATGTATCAGACATATTGGCCACTGGTACTTGAGTAATCAAATGACAATAGTATTGAGTTGGTCACTTATCAAATGATGATATAATACCAGTGTTGAGTTGTTTACTTATTGTACACCTATTTCATCAGTACTCAGTTTCTTGTGAACGCCCATTATCGCCCACGGTATAACATACCTGACTGCACAGGAATGACAAGAATGTTCATCCCAACTAGGGCAATGAATAAAAATTTATCCATGCTTATGTGATTTTCCATTCTGTCGCAAAATCAAAATTTTCAGTGTGGTAGATATCAGAAGATTCCTTCGTGTTGAAACGTCGAGACAGCGTACGACTTCCTGGTGCGGCATGAACGAGTGAGTGTGATACAGTATTGCGTCGCACGGGAGTGGTATCGATAATGCATGCATGAGTGGCCTGTGTCGTTCGTGCTGGAGCAGTGCCAATTGACCCAGTTTCACGGTCGAGACATCGTGGCGCCCCGGTCCGCCCGGCGGCTGAAACCCTTGTACGGTACGTCACAATCGCTCGGATTCTCTATCGATTTGAAAAGTGCGCGCGGTTTAGGGTAGACCCGCATGATACTGGTAGACCCGCATGATTTTATCTGTTTGCGTACGGTCACACTTACCAATTTTTGTTCTGGCCCATGGTATTATCAAACCAGAAAAACAAAATCAAAGCAAGAAACAGCAACAAAAACATGATTTGATTACGTCTATTATAATATACTGGCGGAAATATCCATGCATACATGTAGCAACATAGGGTTATTTTGATAAAAAAAAAAGTCTCCAGTGTGTTCGAATACTTTTGTGGTTGATGTTCACTAGTCCCTATTCCACAATTGTCGCGTTTTGAGTTATGTCAACGTGAGACCAACGTTGGCTGGCTGTCATACTGAAATTCGATAATAATAGTCGTGAATGATCATGGTGAATTCACAAAGTGTCGTTGAAACCTGTTACCTTGCATGATACCATGTAAAAACCAAGTTGAATATTGAAAAAAACATAGTATAGCTTTCATTGAATGTGACAACGGAGGCCTAGGATATCACGTGTGTTGCACGAATATGCTCCGTGTGTTTTACCGGTATGTGTGTTCATCTCATTTGAGAAAAAGTTAAGCGATATATTGTATAAAAAAATAGAACACTGACACCAGCTGTTATTTTTTCTCTCATATAGAATCGAGTAATATATATTTATATACATATATTAGTTGAGCGAAAAATGCAATAGAACAGATTAGAATTGTATTTCATAATCATGACATTGAATACAATAAGAATACAATAATATATATATGGGTTATTGATTGAGGAAACCGTTCAGTTCTATGTCATCAGAATTTGTGAAGATGCGGTACAATTTCACCAATGTTGTGCAATTAAGATAATTTACAACTTGAAAGAAACATAATACTGGTGCATTGAAGTAAGTCCAATACTATTCAATTTGTATATAGTATAGCGAGCCACAAACCTAACATGGGCATATCTACGCATAAACTCCACAATATGCTACAAGTAAATAAGTCTATCCGTTCATACAGTGTTCCAAATACTGATACCCGTCTCCGAGACATCTCCTTGGCACCAAAAGGTCATCCAACGTATTGACAGATGCATGACAAGACAATTGTAAATTTCTCTCCTATCATCTTTCAAATGAGAAGACGAATTCAAGGTGGATCGGATCTTTTGCAGCAACCGCCGAACATGAATCCAATTGCCAACTATTTGCTTTTGTACTTATGGGGTATGTGTAACATGGTAAATATGCTTATATCGTGGACATTAGACATTACTCCGGTCTGTCATAGAAGTATTGTATACAGTGTAAACGTATACCGGAAAACCAGACCCTGTTGTGGATAATTATTGTGGGCCAGTACGAATGTATATATACATATATCAACCTATTTCTGCGAACACAACCAGATTTTGATGAGGAAAATGCCAAATAACAAACCTAAAGTACAACGGAGTTTTTTGTCAAAGCAGCTGCCTTCGAAACCAGTCAATATTTTTTGAAAACTATATTTCACATTAAACGTGCTTGATTAACTGAATGGAACATACTCATATCAAATATAATGAAAATAACCAGTCCTCAGGGAAATTTTGCTCATTTGAACAGGCGGTTCTCGCTTAAACACAGGAACTGTATCCATCACACGCAGATGTAAACAAAGCATAGACGTGCGAGATAGACTGACAATTCCACGCACATCATGGTATATCAATGATTATTTTCTCACAACTACACTATATATGCACATACAAACTGGAAAATGTACTCGATGTGGACTTTTAAGCGCGATTTGAGCATTTTTTGAATGAATGAATGAATGAATGAAGTTTATTTAACATCGCATGCAATCAATTATGTACAAATTTGTATATAATATAAGCTCACGAGCTTCTGTGCGATGCTTAGATAAAAACAAGTTTCACACATATTGTGAGATACAACATACATATAATGAACAATTTGCATAAAACAGACAGTTGATGATGGTTATTAAAAATACATAGATCTTTTGTGATACATCCATTCTTTCAATCCAGATATTCATATTTCTCTTGAATTGTGACAAAGATGTAGTATTTTTATCCGAAAAATCTGACATATTCCAAAGTTTGCTTGCAATATATTTAAGTGAGTGATAACCGTATCTCTTAGTGTTATATTTTGGCAGATTATAGGTACTTTGATCACGAAGATTGTATGGGGATACATTTTCCTCCAGTGAAGTACGCCAATAAGAGGGGGACAAAAAATTGCGAATTTTAAAAATTTCAATAGACAATAGCATTATACACCTTTTATAGACATCTAACAAATTATCCTTGAGTAGTAGATCCTCGTATGAGGAATTATGATCTTGATAAACTAGTCTGAGTGCTCTTTTGTTCAACTTATCTAGCCGCTCTAGATTGGATTTGCTGGAAAACATCCATACATTCGAACAATAGTTAAGATTAGAGACAATAAAAGCATTGTATATCGATTTCCTACTTTTGACATCTAGAATATTATTAATCCTTGACAGGGCATTTATTTGTTTAGCTGTTTTTGAACAGATATTGTCAGTATGGATGTTGAAGTTTAGATCCTGAACCAGTTCCACACCTAGAATATTCATTGTTTCATTTCCCGTCAGTGTACAGTTTCCGACAGACATGTCATATTCCGATGATATAATATCTTTTCCAAGAAACATAACTTGGAATTTTTCGGGATTGGCCACCATACGGTTTTTCGTGAACCATTCAATAGCGATAGCGAGGCATCCCGTTTGAGTAAATATTTAACAGAGTCTATATCATGACTAATAACTGACAAAGTGTTATCATCCGCATAATTATATATAGTGCATTTCAAGTCAGAGTACAATAAATCGTTGAAGAAAATATTAAAGAGTAATGGCCCGAGAATAGAGCCCTGTGGTACACCTTTATTGGTAGTGACCCACTCGCTAGTTACGTTTTCGATTTTGTCCCTCTGAGATCGGTCAGATAAATATGATTTCAGTAATTCACAAGAATTTAGATGGACCCCATATTCATGTAGTTTGGCAAGTAGAATTTCATGCGGCATACAGTCAAATGCCTTGGATAAATCGATAGCGATAGATCCCACATATAATTTATTGTCAAGGGCAGTGCGCCAGTTTTCGACCATCAGAGACAATACGTCTTTACACCCGTGTTTTTTTCTAAATCCTGATAATAATGGATGAAAAATGGCGTCTGTGAATACTGCAAATTGTTCGTTTACAACACGCTCAAATATTTTCGATAGAACTGGAAGTAAATTAATAGAGCGATAGTTGTTTTTATCCAATTTATTTTTCTTTTTGTATACGGGAGTAATATTGGCCCGTTTGAGAGGCTTGGCGGAAAAGGGGCATCGCGCAAGTACTTCGCGCCGCGCGTACTACGTATCATTTGAATAGGCCTACGTGAATAGTATTCTTCGCCGAGTACTAGATTCTAGATTTAGGCCTTGCCTGATTTTATGTCCACTATATGTTGCTTCGGGTTTAATTGAAAATGCAGCACAGATGTGGACCTGGCTGAATCAATGAGTTCATACAATTGAACACTTCATCAATCTCTATCTATGATAATATGCGAAATCGGCTCCGAGCTTCCGAAATTTGTGTTGACGGCTTTTGTACAAAAGTAACTGGTAACCATTCATCCCATCTCCTCGTGCAGCCGGTGGCAGCAGCAGGTCAACGCGTACACGGCACTTCGTACATACGGTTGACATCGCGAGGCTTCAAATATTCGGCGAAGGCATATAGAAGTAGGCCTAGAAATGGAATCAAGTTTCCTTATCCCGCTATCTGGACAGGGATGTGAAGGGGATTCGAAAGTATGAAATTAAAATTTTCATGTGTACCCTGTCATAAACGAGGGGCTTAACTACCCCCCCCCCCCCCTTCAACCCACCCACATTGTGGTACAGTTGTGCTTAATTCAATCACTGTGTTTAGCCGCCAGAGAGAAAACAGTGTGATAATGATTTTAATTGATATAGATCTATCACCATTACCAAGTAATGCATTTCACAATGTGTGAATTACGTAGGGCCACACTGAATATACATAAAATACGCACATATATATACTCATTGAGAAATATTTTTTGTATTCAACAGAATTTGAACAGAAATTAGTTTTGAGACAAATAAAATGATTGAAAATTTGAAGGACTTAATCAGTATTCCCGTTCATAAGATGTCTTGATTAGTTTGACACATTCTCAGTACTGATATGCAACTAAATAAATATCTATATATTGCTGCGTTACAACTTTCAGAAGGAGTTTCCTCTTCTTCTCTTTCTCTTTCTTGGCATTTCTAAATATTGTGTTGATGTGATTAGTATTTTCTTGTGAAAAATAAATAAATTCAATTTATAATTTCGGTGTTCGACGGAGTTAAAAACTAAATGTACTCCTAACAGATAAATGATATAATAGTCGTCGTCTTTCAATGGAATGCCCTGGTAGATATGGGAGTGGGGGGGGGGGGGGGCGTGACTTTGACTTTCTTCTCTCGCACAAAATATACGCAGAGCCTGATACATGTTTGTTTTGAATTTCTGAATTGGTTTAATAAGTTGTTGAACAGATGTGCACTTACTCCATCTGGTGTACAGTAGAAACAAATATAATTACACACTGACTGCTCCTGATGACGCCAGTGTGGCTTCAGATATGAATGTTTGGTCGGGCTTTGTTTCTATTCTGAAGGTGTTTGATGTAAGGTTTTTATTGGTATCATCCAAATCTGGCTATAAGCGGTAGTAGGTTGATAGATACATTACACTTAATAATGATGGCATCTACTCGACCCACTCAGGGGGCTAATAGTATCAACCTATCACGAACAACCCAACCAGATTTTGATGATGACAATAAAAAACTTTATTAAAAACTCTTAGTTAATTCATACAAACGACAAGCTTTTATTATCAACGGAAAGGTATGTATGTTTTTGATATGAATAATTATGGAGGTCACCATGCTGAGCATAGTATTGCTCAGATCATTACAACTTGTCCTCCTCTGTTGCTAATGCGCATGTAGACCTACAAGTATATCGCAGAGGCACACAAAACCAATATACACAATACCAGGGACAACTTTCACGCCAATAACATATTTTACTGTTGTCATTGCGTGTGCGTGCAATGTTGCAATGTATTGCTTGATCGTTTCTCCAGCGATATTGCAATAAATAAATAAAAATAAATAAATGAATTTTTAAATACACTCAACTTGACCTGATTATCAATCTGCATGATTTCCAATTCGTAATTCATTATAAACCTACATAGGCCCTAAGTATGATCTCAGAACTCATTTTTAACACACGAAAAAAGACATCGCACTGATCATGGTTGCTAAGGGCGTAACTCACAGCCTAAAACTGTAATAAAAGTCCTCATAACTTTGGAACAAATTATGATAATGGGGTTCCTGTTTGCCACCAGGATCGCCACCATGTAATTCGGGTATAGATGAACCATAGAAACAGTCTACTGTGCCAAATACATACAAAAACGTAATAATGTCACATTAAATTTTTGTCATGTTTGTTTTTGTATAATGCAGACAATGGACATGACGTTTTTTGTACTTCTTGGGCATAATAGACTGTTGTAAAGCCCCAAAAGCACATGGCATCTGCAGGTACCCCATTACACGTCGTAAAAACCACAATGATCAATTATCTTCATTTATTTATCTCGTACACACTAATTAAAATCAGTATCCCGGTGTGACGTCATGAATACTAATTATAATAGCTAATGAGGCAAAATATCACAGTGAAAATATGGCCTATATTGCCCACAAAAAGTTTCATATTTCGATTGAGACTGCTGAGTTTAAACTATACACTGGACTAATAATACTGTCATGCATGTAATTATTGATAACAGGACTAGAGACACAAGGTGCGATTGAGAGGTATGTGGCAAGGCCTATGCTTCTTTGGCTTAAAACCGGTTTAAACAAAGCTCGCTTTTGTGGCCATACATCTGGAAAGAGTCACACTGGATGGGGGCAACGTGCTTACAGCGATCCGTCTCATGGTTGCGTTCTCCACAGTATTGGCAGCAGCGAGTCGTTCGACGCGAGTGGTGCGGATCCTCAGCCGATGTGGATCTGACTCTGGGGGCACGCCCTTCGCTGTCACGGACGTCCTCCAGGATGTGACCCATGACGTTGCTGCCATTGCCGTCTGGTCCTCGTCCCCAGTACGGGTCAGGGGTGTCCTCGATGATGACACATTCGGGTTTGATGGATACACTTCGTTTGTTTATTTACAAAACCGGTACAAAATGGCCACTAAAACGGATGAAAAGACAACTCGGACGGACTGTTATCGTCAAAATCATTGAGCACACCTTTTCTTATATTGCATTTAGATATGTTTAACGAAAAATTGGTTTTGAAAAAAAAATATTGCATACATTTAAAGGCAGCAGCTTTAAACAATGTTAAAAGCAACTGCCTTCGAAACCAGTAAATATTTTTTGAAAACTATATTTCACGTTAAACATGCTAAGTCAACTGAATGAGACATACTCACATCAAATGTAACGACTATAATCAGTCCTGTGGGGGAATTTTACTCATTTAAACAGGCGGTTCACGCGTAAATACAGGAACTGTATCAATCACATGCAGGTGTAAACAAAGCACAGAAGTGCAAGATGGACTGACAATGATTATTTTCTCATAACTACACTACATATCCAGGTACGAACTGGAAAATCTACTCGATATGGACTTTCAAGGGTGACGTGGACAAATTTGGGCATTTGTTTACATTCGGGTGTGATGGATTTACTTTGTTTATATACAAAACTGGTACAAAATGTGTATTGAAATGGATCAAAAGACAACTCGGACAATTGTAATCATTGAGTACACCTTTTGATTTCTTGCATTAGACGTGTTGCACAAAAATTGAGTTTTGAAAAAAAAAATGCATATGTTCGAAAGCAGTAGCTTCAATATTTCCCTTATATCATGTAAATGACTATTTCATGCGAAAATCACACATGTTTAAGTTTTGATATTCCAGACACTTAACATTAGCAAATTACAAACACACACATTCCTACGGATGTTAATTCAGGAGGGTCCTTTCAGAGTGCACAGTGCAATAGATGTGTTAGGTGTCCGTGGCGTTCAGTCATTAAGATAATGCTTTATGCTTTATAAACAAAGGCAAACGGCCCAAATGCGTAAAAACATACAATATATCATGGTGTTGAACCATACACAAGACATATAATATACAGCGTGCATGAACAGGAAAGGCAGTTATCACGAGTAATTTCAGTGTTATATATAAACTTCTAATACATTAATCTTTCTTAGGTTTAGAATGGACTGCAGGTAACAAACCAAACACTGTAGTGAACCGTTCTCTCAGTCATTTATAATGTAAACACAAATATAACAACATCAGCAAGTTTACGCAACCCTTCTGCCCGAAACTTCCTTAAAAGTAGATTTGTCAAGTAGTTACCCATGGATGATGAATCGAGACATTGTTCTATAAGTGATATCACAGGAATTGTACAAATAGATATCACTTTTATACACTCGTCAGCAAACAACGTGTCGTATCTTCAGCGTTATAGAGAAACTGCTGTTGGTATGCACGTTTTGTTGTTTGACCATAATAGATACATATAATTATACGACTTGACGTTCTGCGAGAGGAATACAATAAGCGCTTGGTCCACCCGAGCGCAAGCGATCAGTGACTCAGTAAAGGTAACTAAGTCACTGGCAAGTTGCGCTCGGGTGGACCAAACGCTTATTGTATTCCTTAATGGCTGTAGATCGCGATAGTAAATTCCGGTGCCAAATGGATGTTTGCACATTCATGATTTAGTTACTTTTATATTTACATTATAAGTGAATGGAGAACTGGCGCATTCCAAATGCGCGATTTTTACATGCAATTCTTCCTTAACCAGCATTATGTAAATGCATATATATTAGGTAGGTGAAACTCATGAACCACACAAAGAATCGGTGTCATTAGCTCCATTCCTTGCATCCAGTATACATTCCAACAATTATTATATTTTGTCAAGAAGTTTTACCCCAAAAACCAGCGAAGCTAAAGTATAAACGCGAAAAATTGGACTAATACAAGGAGCTACCTAATGTATTGTACTGTTCCGAACAAATTTATTGCACAAAATCACATTGGTCATGTTGGCGCTAGACCCACTCTGGCTACTCCGCGGAAACTCTCTGAGCGGAAATGGTCGTAAGGGCGTGTTAGCATCAAAGGGACTTGACCCCGACAAGTTTGCTTTGAGTAGGAGCGACACGGAAAAGTAAAGGAAATGGGTAGTACTTCAAGGTAGTTATGGGAGGTAATTCAGCCACTCCAAATAGGGCGGGGTGACCAAATACATTTGTAGACGCGTGGCTGCTTTTCTGCTGCTTCCAAGATGCAGGTATGCTTCCATGGCATACGGGAGAAGTATTGTTGTAATTGCCGATCCAAATGTATAATAATGGTTATAAACTTGCCAAATGACGATGCCGTCATAACCGTGGCATTTGTTCTTGGCAGCAATCGCCCAATTTACCAATGAAAACTATGGACACTGCATGTTTAGTTCGCTCGGAATACTTAATACTGGGTATTGATTCTATGTCTATAAACGTAATGACTATATTATATAACCTTGATTAGGGGAAAAACGACTCAAATTCCGATTTTTTTCTCACCAATCAGCGTTTTCATTTATACATGTATAGAAGCTCTGGAGGATACCTTTTACTGTGACCAAAACAACAACAACAACAACAAACCCGACTATTGTTTATGTAGGGACATAACAACCTTGTAAGATCACTCGTTTATTTGCGTTGAAATATCTCGAGTATAGTTAGAATCTATGCGTTGTACATGGATTGTCATGCGCATCACGTTTTCAATCTACTATTATTTGCCTGTGATATCCTCTATACCTACAAAGAACGGTACTTACAAAATTCTGTCAATATTTGGAGTGTGTCCGTTTTTCAGATGTAGAATTCTGATCTTCAATCTGTGCAAAATCGCTACATGTACTAAGTAGTAATGAATACACAACATAAATATGTATATATCTTGGATACAGGACTTGGATTTACAAATAAGACAGGAGCTTACTTTTTTTATTTTTTTCAAATCCACAACTCCATGCCAATACACGGCACTTTCAAAAAAACATAATAGTAATCTCTTTTTTGACCTTTGAAATAGACAAAATTCGAAGTATGATATATGGTTACATGACTAATGTCAAAAAGATCTCATGAATAACAACATGAAGGCGTGCGTTATGATGCCACACATGCTATTGATGGGATATTGTCGGTGGCGAATCAAACGCGCAGCGCGGAATCTGCAAATCTACATGTATCTGGTGTATTTCCACCACCTTTAAGTTTGACTCACTGGACAACTTTCGATACCAGATGATCGGACTAAATTCATTCTAATTTCAGTCTAAGTCAACTGCAGTGAACCAAAGCTATAGCCCAGATCGAGATATCGTTTACATCTACTTAAGGTTTCCAGACGATTGCAATGAATACTGTACAGGGTGACAGAGTGAAAATACTAAGGCTAATCTATTTGCTGCGTACGATATTGAAAGCTAATAGAATACCCGCATGTGTACGAAGCAAATGGCACAAGAAATACGCAAAAAAAAGTAATTTCTGCCAATTAAGGTGAAATGTTGGTAACAGCAATGAAAACCACACGTATCTGATATGAGCATTCCACATCAATATGTATTTGATACTCACAGGTGATGAAAATTATAGCCAAGTGTCATTATTCCTAGGCAAAAACATGTACCAAACAGGCCTACCCCTCCTCTAAATTTACCCGTTCTCGATACCGTCATATGAAAACGGCGTTCTTATTGTTTCCTAATGGGATAAAAGACAATCACATGCCGAGTTTGTGGCAAAGAGATATTAATTCTGTCATTTGCCACCCACATATTGTCAATTAGTCATACAAATCGGTCTACACACACCTAATTGTTTTGCTGTATGCAGCAAAGGTTAACTGTACGGAGCAAACCAATGTATATAAATTTGACTGTTGATAATTTGGAGTATTTTATAGAATATGATGAGGACGACATTGAGCGTTGGTAAACAAAGAGAGGAGTTATATTAGGAAAAATAAAATATACCATTCTGAGGTCACACCCGTCGAAGTTATTGACAGTGTGCTAGCTATCCTAGATCATGTACATATCGGTAGCTGCACACTCACCTTAATGATAAATCATGCCATATATTTCTTCCATTTTCTCTAACATATCATGAGGAAATGACACAAGTTTAATAGCAACATTCGGTTATTCATACGTTATTCATACATGCTTTTCCATAAAACTACTAACAGCCTGCTAACAGCTGCAATAGATCACGTGTGTTTGTTAGTAGATATCATGCACCACTCACCCCAATACACCACGTACTCTACCCAGAAATGCCGACGACTGCAAACACACGAGACGAAACTATTCTTCAAATGAAATCACAGAGAATATCCATAACTCGACAGTGAAATCTATTTATAATTGCGTTTATGATCACTAAGCCGACATTGGTTTGCTGCGTACAGTTAACATTTGCTGCGTACAGCAAAACAAATATGTGCATGTAGATCGATTTGTATGACTAATTGACAATGTTTGAGTTGTAAATGACGGAATGGATACCTCTTTGTCACAACCGGGCTTACAGTTATTTTTTGTCCCGTTAAGAAACAATGGAAGGGCCGTTTTCTTAAGGCAGTAGCGAAATTGGGTGAATTTAGGTTGCTTGGTACATGTTTGTTTTTGGAAAAATTATACTTGGCTATAACTTTTTTCACCTATGACTACCTAATACGTATTTATGTGGAATGCACATATTGAGAACGTGTGGCTTTTATTGTTATTACCTGCATTTCACCATACTTGGCAGAACTTATACTTTTTGGCCCATTTCTTTTGCTATTTGCTTCGTACACATACGGGTATTATATCAGCTTTCAAAATCGTACGCAGCAAATAGATTACCCTTGGTGGAAAACAGACCATTGTGAGACCATGATTTCTCAACTATGGATGACTCAATTATGTCCGAGAATCCACCAGTAGTGGACTACATATGCATGTCACCTACTTGTTCCCTTTACAACCAAGTAGTGTGATTCGAAGAAGTCGTGAATGAAGAGATTTGACATTTAGCTGAAGAGAAATAAAACTTACCAGTGGATAATCATTCATTTCAGTTGAATGCCGCGAAGCGAGCGACTGGGAAATAACGAAGCGTGCACATCATGTTGATATAACGTAACCCTCGATGCTCTATGATGTGTGATTAGTGTCCAATGTAGTTGCAAATCGTTGTTCTCTATGATAGGTATTTCATTGCGAGCTGGTAGGATAAAGCAGAATCCCACGTTAGGAAATTATATTGTGATGAAAGCATATGGAAGTTTATTTGTTGCGGCAGATTGTCGTGCAATTATTTTGTTGTCGTTTATATACCTAACAAAATTCAAAATTGTAGGTCGTGTGATATGCGACTCTGCAACATAAATGAATTGACATGATCAGGCTAATTCTACATATCACTGCAAATTTATTCGAATAAAATGTAACAAGGGTATTCAGTCGTCATTAGTAGTCACTGTCCGAGCATCATTGGGGTCTTTGGCTAATATTTGAAGATTCTGAAGTTTCAAATGTGCTTAAACCAGGAAACCTAATGCACTTTGCCCAAGAGGATTGAATGCAGCGGCAGCGCGGAACACCTGGGGGAAACTTACTGCATTACTGTGTAAATGTAATTTGACTGGAGCAAATTAAGCGAACAAAGTGGCATCTTGATTAAAACGTGTGCCCTTGCCAGTTTCTCTGCATACACTGCTTGTGTGAAGATGA
Source organism: Terebella lapidaria (assembly GCA_949152475.1). NCBI lineage: Eukaryota > Metazoa > Annelida > Polychaeta > Terebellida > Terebellidae > Terebella > Terebella lapidaria. Next base: position 26,236,040 of record OX424566.1, on the reverse strand, counting down.
CCATGTGTTGTTAATGTTAACAATTCTACGAATATGAATAGTGTCGCCAGGTATGGTTAGAAGAACAACAATGTCTAACGTTTCCATGACGTATATGTACTTTCAGCAGACAAGTATGTGTTAGAGGCCCATATCGATAGCAGCATAACCGCTACATAAATATATGTCACTGAGTTATTTCACTTGCAACAAACTGGTGTGATTCGATGAAGTCATCAATAAAGCGACTTGACATTTTGCCCCAACGGAGCAACACTGACTGGATAATCGTTCATTTTGGTTGAATGCCGCGAAGTGAGCATGAACGACTGTGGAATGGCGAAGCGCTCCCATTCTGTATGAACATAACGTCACATCTTGCTAGTCTAGGTAACGTCACATTTGGAGGTCTATAAAGAGTGATTAGTGTCACCTGTAGTCGCAACCCATTGCTCCCTTTAATAGACATGTCAGGACTAGCAGGGTAAAGCAAGATTTATATCCCGTGAAATTCACGTGAGGAAATATCATTGGGGTGGAAATCATACTGGCGTTTATTTGCTTTGGTATACGGTCCTGCACGTATTTCGGGTAGACGGCACATACGTACACATCATCTGCCTAACAGGGACCAAGTCTTTATGTGGCTTGTGTAACATTGGACGCTACAACAAACATTATGTGACACCATCATGATAATACAACATATCACTGCCAATTCCTACGACTAAATGTAACACTGGATGCATCTGCATACATTCTCATACGTTCATTATTAGCCTACTGCCCAAGCAGGTTTGAGGGCAGACACACAAGTCAGACCACAAAGCGTCAAAACGGAGACACATTTTCATGGACACTCAGAAAGACATATCACCAAACTATATTCTTGGGGGTTTCATTATACTTTAGGTTGAAATTGATAAACTAATAAGTGTTACATAGATAACTTGTTTTTCTTTCGACACATCATATCGCCAATATATTGCCTTTATACATTTCCTGTGTTTGACTTTTATTGGACATAGCTACTGTAACAAGTTGCATTGCTATTGTATATATTTCTCCATTAGCTGATATACGTCAGCTTTCTAACTCGTTAGGCTGGTGACATATTCAATGAAGATGCTTTTGACGTTTTAAGACGGATTCTCCACCGACTCGAGCTGTCTTCGAGGATGTCATCGCTGGCGTTAGTCACGTGTTTGGCTTGATATGTTACAAGGTGATCCATATGGTGTTCCAAAAGGGCCATCGCTTTGTCGCTTTGGCGGGTATAGGTCGATAGGCCGACATGCCGATAAGTCGATACGATAACCCGACAAACCGATAACCCGACAAAGCGACTATCCGACAAAGCAATAGGATAATTCGACAGGTCGAGAATGCGATATCTCAATGCGAGCGTGCGACAACCCGATACGAAAAGCCGACAAGGCAAGGATGTCTTCTATCGGGATATCGATTTTTCGCATCGGCTTTTCGACTTATCGCCTGACCCAATTTATATCGCGCATCAATCTCATCGAACGACATCGGTGTAATATGGAAAATAGAGTCCATGCTAACAAGATTAATAACTATTTCCACTGAGGGTTAGGCTTAACTAATACAGAAATCAGGGGCGTAGCCAAAGATTATTGAAGTGTACCCAAAATCTTCAACAGCACGGTCTGGGGGGTTGGGGGGCGCCGCAAGCCCCCAAGAAATTTTTAATTTCAACACTTTCTGGAAGCTATTGTAGGCTATATTAGGGACCGCAATTAACAATTTTTTTCAATATTCTGGCTACAATTGTTGAGAATTATTTCAAAATTTAAATTTAATTTTTTAGCACTTTCTGGAAGCCATTCGAAGATATATTAGGCAGCACATTCAACAATTTTTATTCAATATTTTAACTTAAAATGTTAGAAATTATTTATACTTTAAAAAGTGAAAATTATATAGTATTTTCGCAATTTAACGTTTTCTCCCGATATTTTACAAGTATACACATGTAGAAGCGATTCGCAGTCCGTTCAAGTAAAACTATTTCCAACATTCGTTTGCTGCACTTTCAATAATGCATAAACTGGAGGTATCATGTCATATGAATGCTGGTGGAATATTGTGCTAAAAACTGGCATTCGTTTCCTTCAAGTAGATAAAGAAGATATATGCAGCAAAAGGTACTCTTACAATTTTACAAAGTTCGATTTCGGATTTATTACTGGTAAATTATCAAATGAAAGAGGTCGTTTGAGTCTGTATATTGAAACCAATCAAGGCTTTCGTCAAGGGAATTTTCAGGTTTGGCCAATTGGTTCAACACCATTAAAAACAAGTATGGACGACAAATGGGGCGGCCTAGGTTTTTGCCTTAGAGAGTACCTATATAGGAGACTTTATATATATAAAACAAAACACCAATGGGCTCAGTCTGAGCATATGTCTAGTCTGGTTAAATTAGTATAGTAATATTGCGTGTAGGTTACTCAGCTCTAAAGTATGTAGTACTGTAGGCCTACGAAACGATCATGGTCAGACCGGCACTGCCGAGGAGGGTCGGGGGGAGGAGGCTATAGTAGGTAGTAAGTGGTGTAACTTGTGTTTTAGGTAACATTTGAGTCGCTTGTAAAACTGATGATTCATTACCATTCGGAAAACATTTCCGAAATATTTTGTTCCGTTTCTTGATCACACTGCACTCTCCACTCTCACTGACACCAAGGTCCTTATTCAATATTGAATTCCTTAGCATTCGGTTTGGCATTCGATGTCATTTATACATGAACAGGGAACATATAAACAATAATATAGCAAGTTGCGTGATTGTATTGGATTCGTTATTTTTGTGGTGTTTTTTTTTTTTTATGTCAGCATGAATCAATGTGTACGCAACTGCGTACGTGCGTACGCCAAGCTACGCGCCTGGAAATCATACGTCGCTTGTGGGAGCAGAACGTCTTCGGATTTCAACACACTGATTTGTGGATTTCAACACACTGCTTTGTGGAATGAGTGTTTTTGCGCAAGCGTGATATAAATTAGTTCTAGCGATAAGTCGAGAAGCCGACGCGAAAACTCGATATCCCGATAGAAGACAACCTCGACTTGTCGGCATTTCGTATCGGGTTGTCGCACGCTCTTATCGAGATATCGCATTCTCGACCCGTCGGATTATCGTATCGCTTTGTCGGATAATCGCTTTGTCGACTTATCGTGTTGTCGGGTTATCGTATCGACTTATCGGCTTGTCGACATGTCGACCTATACCCGCCAAGGCGACAAAGCGATGGCCCTTTTGGAACACCATAGATCCAACTTACTTTCCATTTCTGCCTCTTGTTTGGTAGATGGTAGATCCTCGACGTTATCACTTCCTATGGTGCTTAATTCATGATAAGTGTCGACTGTAGACTGAAGAAGTGGCGTTTCGTATATCGAAATGAAATATTACTCAAAGAACATGATACATATGAGCCTACGTTGGTTCCAAGTTTGGTTGCATGCTTGAAAATCAATGAGTTGCCAGTTTCTCTCCATACACTTGCCTGTGTGTGGATGACCATGTGTTGTCAATGTGAGTACGGTCAACGAATGTGATCTACAACGTGGAGTATCAATATAATTTCACTGTCCCTTACATAGATGATGCACTGTCACTGAATAATCCCAAGTTTGGTGATTATTTGGATGCTATATATCCTAACGAACTTGAAATTAAAAATACTACAGACTCTTCTAATTTTCCAACTATTTAGATCTAAGGTTGGAGATTGATGAAGGGTTTTCCACCGTCACATTCCCTTTTGTCTGACAGCTCCTACGCTATTTCAGAGCTAGTTGCAGATATGAGGACTTGGTTCACCGAAATTCCCAGCTAGTCTCTAAACTGCTGCGAGAAGGATATGTTTTACCAAGAATAATGGCTGCTTCAAAGAAATTCTATGGACGTCATCACAATCTGATTGAAAAGTACACACAATCTGTCACCAGTGAGTATGCTGCAATACCTGTTTGCATGTTATTGTTTTGGAATTCATGACGGGTGCTACATGTGGGTCAGGAAATGCTCACTCTTTCCGGAACACCTGATTTCACCCCTTTATGGCCATATATGGGGGTTCATGAAGTTCCATAAAATTTTCTCGATTTCGCCTGACACCGGACTTTGAGATTGGATAATGGACTCGGTTTTGTTTGCTCGGATACTTTATACTTGGGTATTGTTTCCATGTTTACTGCTATATATATATATATATATATATATATATATATATATATGTCACCGATGTATTTCACTTGCGACAAACTGGTGTTATTCGTTGACGACGCCAATGAGGTAAATGACATTTTGTGAAGTCCCCACATTTTGATAAGTAAAATTATTGATAATAATCAGAGTAATTAATGTGAATATTATTACCACATGGAGGTTTCATATTTACAGCAAATATGTTGATTGTGTGTCGTGATTTGTGTTTCATAATTATTTTTGTATATTGCTAAGTTTTGACCATCAGGTATTGTTGTCACAGTCGTTATCGGGGTGCATGTGTTATTGCATAATTTAGATGTTGTTGTTAGAACAAAGATGCTGTGTTTCGACCAATTGGTTACCTTTGTTAGAAGTTCAATAATTCCGTCACCGGGCTTTGACCCCGATATAGCTACAGTAATGAACTTGTCTTTTATCCACGTGTCTCAGGTTTTACGCAAGCATGTTTCGTCATCTTGTTTTGGTATTGCTGATTCATTTTATTGCAATCTAAACATCACCGGGTTAGACAAAGTTCTCCAGGTCTGTAGCTGGCCAGACATTGTAGGCTACTGTATTGACTATCAGAAGGATTCTGTTTACTACGCAGTTTCCAAATGATGTCATGTTTTTATTGTTCTTTGTCTTGTGGGATATATAAACCCCACGCATTTTGTCGAGAGGATTCGGATTTCACACTAGGTACACGAAATATTGGAAGTTATTAACGGACACGTAGGGCTTGTGCCCTCCGTGCCGGCACGTGTTGTGTCGGTACGGGAATGTGACGATGCCTGATCTGGATATGACGCACATGTACCTATTTGGGGTATAGATTAGTTTTAATGGATTTGTGTAACCGAATGATTTGGAATATCATTGATCAATTTGGGATTAATAAAACTGTTGATTGCACCGGGACTTCATGAGTTGCCATCCACCAGAATTGATAATTGAGCTGAGAACTTGGAATGCGTTTAAAGAGGACTAATTTGTGAAGCTAGCCCAGCGCACACCACCCAACATGAAGGGGGCTAGACTTTACAATTTCACCCAAACGGAGCAACACTGACAAATAGATAATCATTCATTTTAGTTGAATGCAGAAGTGCACGACTGGGAGATGGCGAGGCTAGCTCATCCGTTAATATAAAGTCGCATTTCTCTAGTCTCAGTGACGTGACCTGTGGTGTTTTATAAAGTGTGATTAGGGTCAGCTCTAGTTGCAAATCATTGTTTCGCATAATATACATGTCAGGAAGAACTGGTTGGGTAAAGACGGGTTATATACCCCAGTGAATTTTACGTGAGGCAGTAATATTGGGGTGGAAATCAAACTGACAGATTTACTCTTGTATATGGACCTGCATTTATTTTGGTTGACGGCACATACGAGCACGTTGTCTACACAACGAAGATCAATTCTTTATGTAATTTGAATGAAACTCGACCCTGCATCAAATATGAAGTGACATGACATGATTGTGATGTTTACATTAATAAATGGTAGAATATTTAGCTTGAAAACAAAGGTCTTTATTCTGGCGCGCCGCCACATGTAAACATGACCTTCTCCTTGCATGTTGCGAACATATATCAAATACCGGCTGCGAATACTTCGGACTACGAAAACATCACAATGATCATAGTAATTTCACATATCAACGCAAAGTTACACGACTAGATGTAAGAGCAGCATTGGAGTATTCTGATCCTATTTGAAGTTCGGTAAGCTGATAGAGAAACGAAATGCGCTTAAACCACAAAACTTTATGTACTTTGTACCCAAGAGGATGCAATGCACTGGAAGCCTAAAACACCTGGGAAAACTTGGGTTTCTTTGCATTACTGTGTAAATCTAATTTGACTGCAGGAAATCAAGGTCGCAAAGTGTCATACTGATTAAGAGGCGCATTGGTCTATTTCTCTACATACGCGTATACTGCCTAAGTGAAAGTGGCCATATGTTGCCAATGTTAGTAATTAATGATGCATGTGTGTCTTAACGTCCAGTATGGTCGTATTTATGGTTACTATGAGCCAACCTGATGGACATTCTCGGAAAAATTAAACTTTATTATATTATCATACATTGGTATTTAGCAAATATTAAGGGTGCAGATACCTTTAGTTACACAACACAAAACTGGCTTCCATGGTACAGACAAAAAATTAGCATGTGACTCTGTAACGCCATTTATTTGTATGCTACCTCCTTGATATTTAATGAAAACAGGAAAAAATGGTTAAGTGTCGGTTAACGGTGATGTATGTTTATTGTGGATACGTTGTGTATAATGCAATGCAAAACATGTACATACAGGTACCCGTCATTGTGTACAAGCGCATGGTGTCCTCACATGACACATCTGTCAACTTCTAGCTACGAGAGTTTTTTTTCCATTTACATGGCATCCCCGTAACCGTGCATGAAGTAATAAAATTATCGAAAATAACCCCAACTTACAGAGCCCCTGAAATGACATTCCAAAAAATATTTATTAAAAAAGTGCACATGAAATGCCTACGAGTTATTCATTCGTGTCCACAAAATATCAATCCGTACCCATGAAATAATAATTCGTGCCCACAAAATGACAATTTCTTGTGCATGAATTGTTTTATCGTGGGCAAAGATTTTTTTACTAATCCGTTCCTACGAACTGACAATTTGTGCGTATGAAATACCAATTTGTAAGTTCATGGGAACGGATTACTATTTTGTCCCCAGGAATCAAAATATATTTATATATTTGGAATGTCACCTCAGGTGTTCCGTACCAACTCGTTCGTGTAATATGTCTCAGATATTTCATATAAAACGTATCACAATGAATAAACTCAGCATGTTTGTACCATCTACTGGATGATTTAAACACACGATACATCCGTTTCAGGGAAAAAGTATCAAGTCAAGGACGAAAAATTCTAATGTATGAATCAACCTGTAACCACCAACGCCACAAGATTTTGATGATACTAAAAAAAAACCTATAACAAAACGCTTTGGAATAGAATCAAAGCCGGACCGAAAATTTTAATCCAAAAACACACTGGCGTCATCAGTGGCAGACAGTGTGTCAAATGTTTTTGCTCCTAAACTGTGATATATTTAATGCACAGCTGCCCAACAACAAATTAAGCAGTCAGGTCCTAGCAGTGCGAACGACAGTAGCGACGTTTTGTGTGGAATGGTTATTTAGGTACATATGGACAAATTGGTGGTGTTGACGTCGATGTTTGGCGTTAGTAAACGCATCACATTTCCTTAGTATCAGAAATACAAAACGGGGGAGAATATATATCGCAGTTCCTATGTCTTCAATATTGTTTATTACGCCCTTAGTGATGGTAAGTGAGATCTCAGAGACCTGTCAGCAGTTTATTTCAGGATCACTTTCCAAGCTTGTTGTTTTCTTTCGGACCCCATATCATCATGTTCCTGTTGGATGTTTACCTTTTCCGTTTTTTTTCGCCTGGTATGTAACATACTTTGAGTATGTACACTGTTACTGTTCGTATTTCTCTGTTAGCTTTATATGTGCTATATATGGACCAGCTTCCCCGTCCGCCTCGACAAGCTGGTGACATATTCAATGAAGAGGCTTTTGACGTTTTCAGACGGTTTCTCCAGATTCTAGACGTCTCTCGGGACGTCATCTCTGGCGTAAGTCACGTGCTCGGCGTGAGAAGTTACAAGGTGATCCAACTTACTTTCCATTTCTCCCTCTTCTTTGGCAGATCCTCATCGTTGTCACTTCTATGGTGCATAATTCATGATTAGTGTCGACTGTAGACGGACGAAGTGGCGTTCTATGTATATAAAAGAAATATGAACGAAGGAACGTCATACATATAGGCCGGTTGCAATCTTTTATACGAAATGAATATATATATGATAATAATTCATTTGGAATGGAGATGTACAAATGGTACTATGATATTGCAACCACTACGGTGGCTCCAATATGACATAATAAATATTTTTTTCTAGAATAATAAAAATTTTGTTGGGGGCCTTTTGAACAAAATATTAAATAATCTAATTGACGGGGAAAACATTTCTCCCGCGAGGTAAACTATTTTCCCTGCAGGGGAAATGTTTCCCTCGCGAGAAAAACATTTCTCCCGTGAGTTAAAATATTTTCCCTGGAGGGGAAATATTTCCCTTGAGGAAAACATTTCCCCCGCGAGTTAAACTATTTTCCCTGCAGGGGAAATGTTTCCCTCGCGAGGGAAACATTCCCCCGCGAGGTAAACTATTCTCCCTGCAGGGGAAATGTTTCCCTCGCGAGGGAAACATTTCCCCCGCTTCATAGCGAGTCAAACTTTTTCCTTGCGAGGGGAACATTCTCCTCACAGGGAAAACATTTCCCTCACGGGGGAAATAGTTTTTCTCGTGGGGCAAACGTTTTCCTCGCAAGGGAAACATTTCCCTCACGGGGGAAATAGTTTTTCTCGCGGGTTAAACGTTTTCCTCGCAAGGGAAACATTTCCCTCACGGGGGAAATAGTTTTTCTCACGGGTAAAACGTTTTCCTCGTGAGGGAAACATTTTCCTCGCAGGGAAAATAGTTTACCTCGTGGGGAATACATTTTCCTCGCAAGGAAAACATTCCCCTCACGGGGGCAATAGTTTTTCTCGTGGGGTAAACGTTTCCCCCGCCAATTAGATTATTTTAAACCTTCTCGGTAAAGTCCTTAGAAAATTTTTATTATCGTAAATAAAAAAAATTATTATGTCATATTGGAGCCACCGTACAACCACTGACATTTTCAAACGGATTCTTCGGATATAACCCAAACGTTATGTATTCATAGTGGCGGAAAGTAGTGAAAGTCTTTGAGTTTTAAAAGCAAGGGAGTCAAATCAACTTCTGATGTGTGACTTCCTTGATTCACCCTGTATTACATCGTTGTTATTCCTCCACGTATCATCAAATGTGTTCACTCGGATACAGCGACCACGGGGATCAATACCCGTGTGGATGAATCACAGTGTGTATACTCCATGGCAGCGTGGGGTATGATAACTTGATAAACATGATAAAGTTATACCCACGTCAACAATTCAGTTGTTGCGAGCATTGTTTTGCTTCTATTTGTATTGCAGAATATACCGTGATCAACACAATCAAATGTCCGTTCATATCCCAGATATTGTACGGATAATTCCGTAAGTGACTAGAACGTAAATGATTTGCATAGATTGTGAAGACTTTCAACATTCCATGATCTATATATGTTGCACTTATAAGGTGGTCCGCTACCTTCGGATCCGGTCAGAGGAGTTGAAATTAGAAATTCATTTGATGATTTTCAGACTTTTAAAGAATCATCAATGTGACATAGTGCATTCGAAAACAGAAATCTGGGATCACATATTCTCTTTAGCGTGGAATTATGGGTAATTTTACTCCAAAAATACCACCAAAAGGGGCCATTTGTACTAAAATCAATATTTGAATAGATATATCTCGTGAAATCTTGTGAATAGATATATCTGCCATTCTGTTTATTTATCAACGAACCGCTGTGTGTGTTTTTGGAACAAAAAATATGGGGGTCAGATTCAACGTCCGCCAGCAGTGACACCGACTCAGTGGTATGAATGTAAGTATCAATCTATTACCACCAATAGTCAGATTTTGGTGATGACAAAAACGTAAAATAGAACATTTTGGAATAGAAACAAAGCCCGACCAAATAGTTTATCCAAAGACACACTGGCGTCATCAGGGGCAGACAGTGTGTTAAATGTAGTTGTTTCTACTGTTTTCACACTAAAGAGAATAATTGATCCCAATTTTCTGTTTTCGATTGTACAATGTCAGATTGATGATTCTTTAAAAGTCTGAAAATCATCATATTTTCAAGTTTTAGCCCTTCTGTTTGAATCGAAAGGGAGCGAACATCCGTCGGGTTCAAACACAGCTGCTATGTGCCAGAACGTGGTTTTCTAGTTGATAAGAATTCCATTCAAAAGGAAACTTTTGACATTGGGGGTCGTGTGGAGTTTTTCATAGCTCGGAAGTAATTCAATTTCACTAGAGTAATTTATCAATTTCGTGGACCATGTCGTGCTGGATACTGTGAATTTAATTATTCAGATAATGTTGATATGTAAATATATCTTCACTTCATCTTTTGAATGTGTGTATCAACATATTAGCACCTTTACAATAAGATTTTGATGATAAAGTGCTCAAAACTAAAAATTTTAGATTAGAAGCAAACGACGAAATATTTCATCCAAATACTCAGGAATGTCATCAGTTGCAGACGTGTACCACTGCCCAGGGACAATTTAGATTCAATTGATTCTGCATTTTGTCGTTTTACATGCTGTGCTGCCTGCCACCGGGAAACCTGCACAACCATGTGTCATATATGCTTGATATGTTGTTCTGTCGAAATATGCATGTCGTACGTGTGCAGAGGTAGAGCAGTAATAGTGTTTCCATAAATACATTTTGGAAAAGTTCGGAGTTTATTTTACAGAAAGCTTACATTCACAATACTGAATACATAACAATTGGTGACGAGAGTAAAAAGGATATAAATGTTCAAAGAACTGTTATAACTTGCTACAGGTGAGAGACGAGTCGGAGTTACACTGTTCGAAGCGATTGTTCACATACATTGACTGTTTATCGCTCACATACGCTTGAACTTTATAAAAACCGACTAATTGTGACAATGGCTACATACGGACGAATTGAACAATTTAGTGGTAAATCGGAAGAGTGGGACTTATATGTCGAACGATTAGAGCAATATCTGGAAGCAAATGATTTGAATGTGATACAGTTGAATCAAGATCAGTCCAATGCAGCAGACGTCAATGCCAGAAGTAGCAAACGAAGAGCTATTCTACTGAGTGTGACAGGATCACCTACGTATGCCCTCCTACGTAGCTTGATTTCACCGGACAGACCTGGTGAAAAAACATACGACGAGATTATACAAGCACTGCGGAAACACTACACACCTACGCCATCAGTTACAGTACAGAGATACAAGTTTCATACATTTAAAAAAAACAGCAGATCAAACTATCGCTGATTATGTGTCACAGTTACGGAAGTTGGCAGAAACTTGTCAGTTTGGAGATTCCCTGAATGACATGCTGAGGGATCGACTTGTTTGTGGAGTGTCAGATGACAGAATACAAAGGAGACTGCTTATCGAGAAGGACCTCACTTTTGATAAAGCCTACAACATTGCAGTGGCACAGGAATTGGCCAATACAAACGTTACACTACTACAACCCACGGTGGGAGAACCTACAACAATCAATAAAGTAAAAGCTGTACCACAAAGACAAACATACAGAACAACTCCTCACAAGCCTACATCAGCAAACACCAGCAGCACTGGTTACAAGACTATTGTTTGTTACAAATGTGGAATGAAAAACCACAAAGCCAACAAATGTTACAAAAGTGATCTCAAGTGTGACAAATGTAAACGACACGTTCATGTAGCTTCAGTTTGCTTCAGAAGCAGACAACAAGCTGTTGCACATACGGTGGATTCAACTGATCAGGAACCACATGAAGCTGAGGACACACTCTACAAGATTTCAAATTCAAGTGAACTGACACCACTCACTGTGAATGTTAAAGTCAATGACAAACCTGTGAATTTCCAATTAGACACAGGAGCGAGTGTTTCTGTGATGAACTTGAGTGATTACAGAAAAACACTTGGTGAGCCACAGCTACAAAGTTCAGGGATTTCTTTACGAACTTACAATGGAGACGCCATTCCAGTTGTTGGAGAACAGACCGTTACAGCGGAAGTGGATGGACAAATTGGTGAAGTACAGCTCATCATTGTCGACGGTAGTGGACCACCACTGCTAGGACGTTCATGGCTACAGAAATTCAAATTGCCTTGGAATAGGATCTTCAAGGTGAATCAAGTACAGCATTCACAAAATAATTCTAAAGATATTCAAGAATTGCTGAATGATTTTGAATCAGTGTTCAGAAAAGAAGGAGGCTTGTTGAAAAATTTCGAAGCTCATTTGGAAGTAAACAAGGATACAAAACCAATTTTCTGCAAAAATAGGCCCCTTCCATTTTCAATGAGAAGCAAAGTACAGGATGAGTTGAACAGATTAGAATCTACAGGGGTAATAGAAAGAGTCAAACAGTCAAACTGGGCTACACCAGTAGTGCCGGTGCTGAAACCTTCAGGCAAATTACGTCTTTGTGGGAACTATAAACTCACAATCAACAAAAGCTTAGTACAGGATCACTATCCTTTGCCGTTAGTGGATGAAATCTTTGCGAACCTCACAGGAGGTCAACAGTTCACAAAGTTGGATCTATCTTCAGCATACCATCAAATTGCTCTGGATGAGGAGTCTAGCAAACTCACTACAATCAATATACATTGCGGACTTTACAAATACAAACGTCTACCATTTGGAATTAGCTCGGCAGTAGCTATATTTCAGAAAGCAATTGAGAATATCATGAAAGGATTACCAGGAGTATCCGTTTACATGGATGATATTCTTGTCACGGGATCCAGCAAGGAGGAACATCTAATGAACCTCCATGCAGTTTTGACTAAACTGCAGGAAAATGGCCTACGTTTGAGTAAGGAAAATGTCATTTCCTCATGCCAAGAGTAGACTACCTGGGATATGCAATATCAGCCCAAGGTTTACACCCTACATCTGCTAAAATAGCAGCAATCAAAAATGCACCAAACCCTACGAACATCTCAGAGTTGAGATCATTTACAGGACTAGTAAATTTTTATGCACGCTTCCAACCAAACCTAGCTGAAATGTTGTTTGTCACCTTTGTACAAACTGTTGAAGAAAGGTGCGAGATGGCAGTGGAATACTTCACATGAGAAGGCTTTTACACGGATCAAAAAGCAGATTACAGAGGATATCATACTAGCACACTACAATGCAAAAGCTGATCTGGTTCTAACTTGTGATGCATCTCCAACAGGAGTTGGAGCCGTTCTTGAACAACCAGATGAAAATGGGTGTTTGAGACTAGTAGCATTTGCTTCAAGAACGTTATCACCGCCAGAGAAAAACTACGCCCAAATACAAAGGGAAGCCCTGGGAATCATCTTTGGTGTACAAAAATTTCGTCAATACTTACTTGGTCGACATTTCACACTTCGTACAGACCACCACCCTCTAGTTACACTCTCTGGAGAAAACCATGGCATACCAGAGCTGGCATCATCTCGTATCAAGAGATGGGCTATCATTCTGTCTGCATATGACTACAACGTTCAATACATACCTTCAAGAGAAAATGTTCTCGCTGACTACCTATCCAGATCTCCAATTCGTGATGAAAATGATGAGGAAGCCATCCAGTCTCGGGTTGAAGAAGTACTTTTGGCTACCCAAAATACACTAAATGAAATTCCACTTACTCATCGAGTAATTGCTACAGAGACTCAGAAGGATGCATGTCTGTCTAAGGTACTGCAACTTACCTTGGAAGGATGGCAGGGAATACTGTACGAGGACGATTTGAAACCTTACTTCATGAAGAGAACGGAGTTGTCAGTTGAGCAGAATTGCTTACTGTGGGGAAATCGAGTAATTGTACCTCAATCACTGCAATCTCTGTTACTGCTTGATTTGCACTCTGAGCACATTGGCACTGTACGAATGAAGGCTATAGCCAGACAGCTTTTCTGGTGGCCTAGGATAAATGACCACATAGAAAACATCACAAAATCTTGCAATGAATGCCAGCAAAACGCTCCACTACCCGCTCAAGCATCTACAGCCTCATGGAACTGGCCATCCGGACCATGGAAAAGACTTCATTTGGACCATGCCGGTCCCTTCATGGGTAACATGTTTTTGATTGTAGTGGACTCATATTCGAAGTATTCAAAGGTACTGGACATTGTACCTATGAAAGTAGCCACAAGTACCAGTACAATATCGGCTTTGCGGAAAATGTTTGCAACTTTTGGAATAGCTGAACATCTAGTTTCGGATAATGGATCACAGTTTACAAGCAGCGAGTTCAAGACCTTCTTGACTAGGAACAACATCAAGCACACATGTACAGCTCCGGGTCATCCAGCTACGAATGGACAGGCCGAACGTTACGTTGGCTTTGCCAAGAAACAACTGAAGAAACTCGAGAACGATCCTGGTACTTTGAATGACAAGATCTGTCGCATCCTGCTTGCGTACCGTTCAACACCGCATCCGGCTACAGGAGAAAGTCCATCTCAACTTTTGATGCATAGGCAGTTACGAACACGGTTCTCTTTCCTTCGGCCATCATTGCAGGAATGGAAGACTTACTAGACATTTGACAACAATGCCAAATGTGTTCCAAAATTTAGCACAGGGGACTTAGTGTTTGCCTTGAACTTGAGGAGTGGACCTCGGTGGTTACCAGCTGTCATTGTGGAAGTTCTTCAACGATCATACAAGGTTCGGATTGAAGCAACGGGACAGTTAGCTAAAAGACACCAGAACCAAGTACGCCATCGCTACAAGGAGTTTCAAACTCAGCATAGACAGGACGAAACTCACATTGATGTGGATGTTCCATCAGAACCAGAGCAAGCAGTGAACTTACCTATTCCGCAACCGGTCAGACCAGCAGAACCGGCAGTACAGGCAGAACGGGAAGTACTAGTGCCAGCAGAAGAGAGAGAGAGCAAGCAGTACCAGAGCCGAGGAGAAATCCTCCACGTAATCGACAACCTCCGTTGAAATATCGTGACTTTACTAATTGATCCATTCTATTTCAGTTTGGACAATTCTAAATATTGTGTAATGTGTTGTGATTTTTTCTAGGGGGAGGTATTGTCATATATGCTTGATATGTTGTTCTGTCGAAATATGCATGTCGTACGTGTGCAGAGGTAGAGCAGTAATAGTGTTTCCATAAATACATTTTGGAAAAGTTCGGAGTTTATTTTACAGAAAGCTTACATTTACAATACTGAATACATAACACCATGTCCCTGATCAAGCTACACACGCCACACTACACCAACCATACCATAATGTATGCTCACTGATCTTCAGAAGTACCAAGACACAAAAGACATCCATTCCGATTGTCCATTACCGAGGTCATCTACAGAATTTCACCCAGTTCATCTTTGGCCTGGCATATTTCGAAGGTATATATGTGCTGTTCGTGGTGTCAACTACATGCCGTTCTTAATCATTAATGGGGACCATATAGCTTGGATAATGCAAAATATATAGTTTTGGGGTAATTTTTTTTTTTTTTGGGAATGATGATTAAATTCGTTATATCGAGTAGGCCATCATCATAATTTATTTAAATGATGTTTTGTTTCGTGCATGTGTACTCAATTATGCATTCGATCATTGAGTAATTACAAAAACATGGTTAAACTATCTACATGCATGTATTTTCATTTGTGTATTCTCAAAGGTAACTGTGCAATTGTCCGAGTAAAAGTGAGCAAGAATATCTTAATGATGTTATTTCCTTATCGTCTTCTTTGTTCTCTCCTCCTCCTTTGGAAAAGATGATTTGATCTCGTTAGCTGTTCCTTATTAGTGCACTTCAGGATATGAAGTTCGCATCACATGTTGTTATAGATGCATGTCTGGAGCTATGTGACGAAGCATATACATGTGTAGTAAGTGCAGATATGTTAATTTTGTGGCATTTCATTTATGGTCAGGATATATGACGTGCATGGTTATTTGAACAGTGAATGTTCAGTGCACATCTATAATGAGAGCTCGAGACAAATGACCAAGACGAGCTATGACATAAGGAATTCCATGTCTGTCTTGAGGTATTTTGCATCATGAGATAGCAATTTTATCTGTAGATTTATATCCGATCAGACAAATTCCTTTCTTGCAGTGAGCTTCTCTAAGTTGGCAAAAATAAAGGAATTTTGGTTTTGAGCTTGAATTCCTTACATTCAATCTACTTGGCGCTCTCTGTAGGCTGGTTAATAATTGGCTCAATGATGAAGTATAGAATTCAAAACTTCTGAAATTCTAATAAATATATAATAGTTTTACTATAATATATATTTTAAACAAAATATGATCAACTTATGACCATAAAATATATTGGTTGATTTCACTGAATTTCTCGATTTGGCCATTTTGACCCGTTTATACATCTAGAAGGGAATATGTATAAAGTAGAATGGGAGAATATTATACATGCCTTGCAGACATGAAAAGCTTTCAGTTAAACTTCCAATTGGGGGCAAATGCAAAATCATACGCTTACTTCCTGTTTCTGGTCTTGAGTTTGACAATGTATGACCATGGTTGGGATGTACATGGAAGCTGATGTATCTTATTCTTATGTCCCTTGGCTAACTCCTATCTGTAACCTGCATGTATACACTGGTCTATCTTCATATACATCAGTGAATGGCAAATAAACCACAGTGCTTCTCGTTCTGACGGACAGATCCACCGAGGATCCCACCGGATGATTCAATGTATTACGTGGAACGCATGTGTGATATTAAGAATGTATGTATCAATGTAAGTATCAATCTATTACCACCAATACAATCAGACCCTGATGATGCCAACAAGAAACGTAAAATACAACGTTTTGCAATAGAAACAAAGCCCGACCAAACAGCCCACCCAAAGACACACCGGCGTCATCAGGGGCAGACAGCGCGCCAAATGCAGCCGTTTCTACTGTACACCTGGTGGAATCAGCACACAACTGCCCAACAACCTATGAAAACAATTTAGAAATCCGAAACTAACCCCATGGAATAGATACATGACAAGTACAAAAGTACCCAATCACAAGCCAGAAGGCTACTGAGTTGATGGTATCCTCGGGGACAGATTTAACGTCCGCCAGCAGTGACACCGACTCAGTGACTCAGTGGTATGAATGTAAGTATCAATCTATTACCACCAATACAATCAGATTTTGATGATGCCAACAAGAAACGTAAGATACAACGTTTTGCAATAGAAACAAAGCCCGACCAAATAGTTTATCCAAAGACACACTGGCGTCATCAGGGGCAGACAGTGTGTTAAATGTAGTTGTTTCTACTGTACACCTGGTGGAAATAGTATACAACTGCCCAACGACCTATGAAAACAACTTAGAAATCCGAAACTAACCCCATGGAATAGATACATGACAAGTACAAAAGTACCCAATCACAAGCCAGAAGGCTACTGAGTTGATTAGTCTACCAAAATTAGGTCCAAAAAGCCCATAAGGTAGACATTTGGGTGTCAAAGCTGAATTTTTGCACAGTGAGTCTGGAGACCCTATAGATAACCCACAAAAAAGTCCCCATCATTCCCATGGGGGGTTTTCCCAAAAATCCAAGATGGCCGCCATTTATACGCGAAATAGCTTAAAATTGACCTAGCGAGTTACATACTGCACCTACGCGTTGGTGATTTTAGTGTCTACGCCCATGTTTTCTGACCCAAGGAATCTGATGGTGATATTGCTGAGTCTCTGTGACGGTCGGTCGTTTCAAATTCCAATATGACTGCCACGAAAACCCGAGAAATTCGTGAAATCACGTTTTCAGCTATATTTCAGCTGCTATGACTAATAGTGGCAAAATATTGGTGTCTACCCCCACGTTTTCTTACCTAAGGAATCCAATGGTGATAATGCTGGGTCTGTGGGACTGTTAATTGCCTCGGAATTCAAAATGGCTGCCATCAATACCGGTGAAATTAGCAAAATTACGTTTTCTTGCAATATTTCAGCTAATGATCTGGCATACGTTTTGGTATCTAACCCCGTGTGTTCTGATCAGAGGATACTCTAAAGATATTGCTGAGTCTCTGTCACTCAGAATTCAATATGGCTGTCATCAAAACCTGTGAAATTCGCAAAATTTCGATTATGTAAGCTTTTCTGGCAGAGCGATGCAAGATTTTGGTGTTTACCCCATGTTTTCTGACCAATGGAGTCCAATGGTAATGTTGGAACGGTGATAATAGTCTCTGGGACGCGTTGTAGTATTAAAGTTCCAGTGCAATCGGAACCTCAAATCCAGGTTTCTGGCTAGATGAGCACGAATAGATATATCAACAAACATATAAATTCATATCCGAAGACCAACGACACAATCCATCCAATCAAAATACATGTAAGCAGAAACCCATAAGATCTCTTATGGGTTTCTGATGTAATTTGTAAAATCCAGATGATACTATCAGTTACAAAGTCGTAGCCACCTAAACATTACATATACCCAAACAATTGAGTGTGAGATCAAGTGCTCCGGAATAGTGAGTATTTCCTGCCCGCCAGTGGCATTTGCTTCCACACCTGTAAATTCAGATGCAAATATATCCACAAAATCACAATGATGGGCAAATATATACCATCATACATGTACATGTATGTGAGATTTTTTTAACTAACCTTCAACTATGCCTACCATAAAATATTTTAAAGTCTAATCATTATACAATCATGTTTGAGCAGTTTGGAAGTCGAAACCTGTGCTCCGGCTATGAGTTCCTGGTAAGATGTATTCATCTGGCAAAGCTGGAAAACTCAGACACACATGTTTAGACGCCGTAGACTGGTAAAGTTGCGATATTATTGCTCAAGGCATGGATATTGATGAGAGGAAACCCAGATTCGTCATGTTTGTCATACAACCTTGTACACACTTTACCTATTGTGGAAGAAGTTGACATTGAAGAATCAATAATTAGTGTGCTTTTCAATCCGTCTGGATATGTCTGATGTAGGTATTCACCAAATCTAGGGGTATTCCGTGATATGACACCAGCAATATATCTGAAGGTGAAATTTAACGAACTGCATGTACCTATTCGTTTATATTAACAATATAATCCATCAAGATTATGCCAGCATGTATGACAAACATATACAACGTTTTTGGTGTCCACATGCTGGTTTCGTGACCCAAAGAATTCGAGGAAGGCAACAGTGGACCCATATATGAGTACAACGTATACGGTAACTTCGATATGGCTACCATGTACAATGTAGTGAATGTATCCTTAAACAAGAGCATATGTCATGATGTATCATACTCATATATAATAACTACTTGTACACCGTGGTTCTTTACAATATGAATAATCAACATGTGTATAAAACAACATCAAACATTTAGTTTGCTTCATTTACCAAGGGCATGGCAGTATATGAGCAGTTAATTTAAAGTTCATTTCATGTGCAAGTATAGTATTTGGTCAGTCTGTCACATCTGTGATGTCTTCATCTGGCACAGCTGTACATCTTAAACCCACCATGTCCACACATTCTAAGCCAGCAAGTTGCTTGAAAATCATAATAGATAAATTTGAGCAATCCCTTTGGAACAACAGCACGATCCGGACATTTGGGAGATTTCAAGCCCGTAGTTCCCTTCTGAAATCAATGCGCTCAAACTATTTGCCATATCAAAACTGAACTTACAGGAACATGTGGGTTGTTGGAGGGATCTCAGCGGAGCCACTTGTTTACGGTATCATTGTGGGTGAGAGTTGTGGATGTGGATGAGCTGAGATCCATTGTGGAGGAGTTCTTGTCGTGCAATGATCTGCTTTAGAAGTACATGCAAGCATGCACCATCAAGAATTTTGACATGCTTTGCCTCTCATAAATAAGTAATAATCTACTCTCCCTGTTTGCGAATATGACAAGGGATCATCAAAACTCTTTGCTGTGCTGAGCAGACACCATTCACACAGCTGTGGTTGTCATTCGAAACGAAGCCTCTTTGTAAATAAAAAAACATTGCATCGTGACCAGAATTTATTCATCAAAATTGTGGACTTATTCCAAACTACTACCGAACAGATGATTGCTACTTTCAGTCATGAAAAACTGAGTTGTCTCTCTTGAGCAAATGGCTCTGCTAAGAGCAAGTCCATCCACATTCCTGCAAATTCAATTCGGCACTGTGATTGTCATTATGTCACATCAATAAATTGTAGTGAGCCAATGTCTGTGTTGGTTCTAAACTTCCATTTATGAGTTTACAGAGATTATGTGGCATTTTTAACTTGTTAGTTGAATATGGGTCCACTGGTGCTCGTATTTCTTCCACTGGGTAAAACATGAATATAGACACCAAAATCTTTTATCTGCCACAGAAGCTGATATATAGTCGAAACGGGGTTTGTGAAAAACAATTCACAGATTTTGATGGCAGCCATATTCGTTTCTGTGGCAACCAACAGTTACAGATTTTGATGGCAGCCATATTCATTTCTGTGGCGACCAACAGTTACAGAGACATGGCATTATCACCACTGTATTCCTTGGGTCAGAAAATATGGGGGTAGACACCGAAATGTTGCCTCAATCTGCCATAGAAGCTGGAATATAGCTGGAAACATGATTTTTCGAATTCTCCGGGGTTTTGTTGTGGCCATTTTGGATTTTGAAACAACCAGCAGTCACATAGACTCAACATTATCACAATTTGACTCCTTAGGTCAGGAAACGGGGTGGTAGACACCAAAAGTTTGCTTCTATCTGCCATAGCAGCTGAAATATAGCTGGAAACGTGATTTTACGAATTTACCGGGGTTTATGGCAGCCATTTTGGATTTTGAAACAACCAACAGTCATATAGACTCAGTATTATCACCATTGGATTCCTTAGGTCAGAAAGCATGGGGGTAGACACCAAAATTTTGCTTCTATCTGTCATAGCCGGTGAAATATAGCTGAAAACGTGATTTTACGAATTTCCCGGGTTTTCGTAGCAGCCATATTGGATTTTGAAACATCCAACCGTCACAGAGACTCAGCAATATCATCATCAGATTCCTTGGGTCAGAAAACATAGGGTTAGACACTAAAATCACCAACGTAGGTGCAGTAGGTAACTCGCTAGGTCAATTTTGAGCTATTTCGCGTATAAATGGCGGCCATCTTGGATTTTGGGGAAAACCCCCCATGGGATTAATGGGGACTTTTTTGTGGGTTATCTATATGGTCTCCAGAGGCAAAAATTCAGCTTTGACACCCAAATGTCTACCCCAAACCCTAAATACAGTAGACTAGATGGTATCCTCGGGGACAGACTTAACGTCCGCCAGCAGCGACACCGACCCAGTGGCATGAATGTAAGTATCAATCTATTACCACCAATACAATCAGACCCTGATGATGCCAACAAGAAACGTAAAATACAACGTTTTGCAATAGAAACAAAGCCCGACCAAACAGCCCACCCAAAGACACACCGGCGTCATCAATGGCAGACAGCGCGACCTATTACCGCTATTTACCGACCTATCAACCTATTACCGCTATTTTGAAGGAACTTTTGTGAATAATACTTCCAAATACTTTCAGGGTCAAGGCATAGATGTTTGAAGACAACCACGAGTCATTGCGTCAAATGTCATCTTCTGACAGAGGCGTGCCTGATGAGGCAGCTAGAGAGAAAATGAATCTCTCGGGACATCTCAACAAGAACATATACGAGATTTCTCTTTGGATAGATGTGTGCAAGTGGCAGCGAGAACAGGGAAATAAAGTTATTGTCTCCAGACCACATCAGTTGTGAAAGGTTACATTATTTATGCATGATGTGCCTGGCAATACTTCAGGGATGTCCAGTTGAACGAGACGTCGATGCAGGTCCACCTGGTCTGGGGAAGACAAAGGTGTGCATTTGAACTATAGTGTTCTGTTATATACGTTCAATAATGTATATACCGTGACATTATTTCAATGAAGAACAAATGAAACGAGAGGCCATAGGCCACACACTTGCCGGACTAAGTACGCAATTATGACGTCATTTGTCGTCAATTCTATACTGCTAACTTACTGTGAATGGAGTTTTTAAATATGCATGATATAATCGTGTTTATACATGTTATATTATAACCGAACAAGATCATAATATCCACAAATGATGAGTTTCCTTTGAAATTTTACCAATTTGTTGGCACAAAAACGTCAATTACGTCGAAACGGATATAGCGATTGAGCTGAAAATTTGTAGAAACCATCACAGGACGACTCCACATCGTTTGCATATGTTAGATCTGCAGTAAATGGTATAACTTTGAACATCTGACACTCAAAAGGCCTAAATGTTGGTCTGGAATCACGTTTGACGTCATTATGACGTCAATTGACGTCCGATTCCAAAAATAACAACATATTTGGAAAGTACTCTCGAAGACCTTTCAAACGAGCTACTACTCGATATTTTTGCAAGAGGTCAAGGTCAAGGTCATTTTTGAGGTCAACTTCGACCTCAGGCGCTTGCAAAGGCTATTGCTCATACGCCTTAGGTGTAAATGCAAAAGTTGTTAGGCTAAGTGAGTGCAATACTGTGGATTTACTTTCGTGTCTCTATCTTGCTTAGTTCCTGAGATATAGTGACCTACATGGTTTTCACTTGCGGGTCAATATTGACCTTGACTTTCGACCTACGACCTTGAAATTTCGTGTATCAAAAGAAGTCATCCTTGCTTATTAACAGGTTTATCATTGGATTTTTACGCACATTATTGACGCTTTTATCAGCATGGACAGCTTGAAAAATGCAATTTGGCTTATAATGGGACCGATTTCGTTGCCATAGAAACGTCAATTACGTCATAACGGATTGACCGATCGCGCAAAAAATTGATATTTACCATAAGGGGAAGGTCCCACATCGTTTCAAAGCATCAGATCGAAAATCGGAGGAGGTGACCTCCAAGGTCAAATATTCGACCTCGGGCGAACTTCTCGAGGTCAAGGTCAAATGTCAAGGTCAAGGTCAAGAAAGATAGAACTCGAGTTTATCTACAATATGAGCTTGGTTTGAAGTCTCTAGGACCATTAGAACCGAAGTTATGGCCACTTATGTGTTTTCGACGTTTTGCTTGACCTTGACCTTGACCTTTGACCTAGACACACCAAAATAGGGCGTTTTCTGGCCGGTATTCTACAAATTCTGCACAAGTATTTTGGAAGCTTTTAATCGAGAACTGTGGACGCTAGAGTGCGAACAAACACACAAACGAGAGGCCATAGGCCACACACTTGCCGGAATAATTACGCAATTATGACGTCATTTGTCGTCAACTCTATACTGCAAACTTAGTGTGAATGGAGTTTTTGAATATGCATTATAATATCGTTTTCATATATGTCATATTATACCCAGACAAGATCATAATATCTTGAAATGATGATTTCCTTTGAAATTTTACTGATTTGTTGCCACAAAAACGTCAATTACGTCCAAACGGATATACCGATTGAGCTAAAAATTCGAGCTGTGTCAAGCGTAATTTACATAAAATGCATGCTGATCGATATTTCCTGAGACGTTCACATTGGGTAATAATACCCGTGTTGCCCGTGTTATAAATAACACGAATCGAAGGACAACAATGTCTAATGTTTCGATGACAGACACACGATAACACTTTTATTTGTCGAAAACATGCATTATTTCCATTTTGTTTGTGCATGCATTGGCTGCGAACGTGCATTTGCAACTATAGTGTCGCTTAGCATCTAAAATATTAGAGTATCTTACATTGATTTATCATATTTGTCAGCAAGCGTGTGGAATAATAATGTAGTTGTCAGTCAATAAATTAGGCACGCGTGTGAGTGACACACCTGTAGAATATGAGAAAGTGGTATTGTCTTGTCCCGAGTCGTATACAGAGCTGAAATCGATTAAGAAATGTTCCAATGACAGAAAAACACTAGAACTTCCTATTACTATGAAATCTTGACAATCATTATTGGGGCCAAAACGAATGGTTGTCGATTACATTTCAATGGATATGATTGCTATAATTTTGATGGCTTTTTCGGTACTAATAATTTTCGGTACTAATACTAATACCACTAATACTTTGTGGTCAGAGTATATTCATGAGCGGAATAAAGTAATAGAGTCATACATGAATGTATACATCAAGCAATACATCAAAGTCCTAACGAGGCCGCAGAAAACATGAAAGACGGACATTGGAACAGCGGACAGTGACAGCTGAAACAGGCGCCTAAAATGTAATTTCGCGCATGTTAAAATTGTCGCTACGCGAACAACATCTTGTACAATGGAAAGGTCATCGAGTGCATTCCCACCATGAAATAAAGTTATGGAAAGGTGTGGACGGTAGTCGTTTAGAAAGTTGACGGCTCAATTAAATACCAACGCTCATCAAAATGTCGTTTTCTAGCCAATGGGCGTGCTCTACTCCTGATGTGGTCAAGATGGACGCTGTGTCCGGGCTGGTAGGTGGTCCGCATAGGTTTTTGTTTTTTGCATTCGCTTTGATAATGACTCGTCATTGAATTGTTCCGAAAGACTATATATGAAAAAAAACTTCGAGGAAAAACGAAGGAATGCTTCTGTAGACAATACATTTCATGGTAGGTTACTTTTTACAACATTACACGAAACTTATTATTTAGCATACACAGTGCAAATGATGATGTAAAAACTATAAATACTTATCATGTCATGCACCATCAAGAATTTTGACATGCTTTGCCTCTCATAAATAAGTAATAATCTACTCTCCCTGTTTGCGAATATGACAAGGGATCATCAAAACTCTTTGCTGTGCTGAGCAGACACCATTCACACAGCTGTGGTTGTCATTCGAAACGAAGCCTCTTTGTAAATAAAAAAACATTGCATCGTGACCAGAATTTATTCATCAAAATTGTGGACTTATTCCAAACTACTACCGAACAGATGATTGCTACTTTCAGTCATGAAAAACTGAGTTGTCTCTCTTGAGCAAATGGCTCTGCTAAGAGCAAGTCCATCCACATTCCTGCAAATTCAATTCGGCACTGTGATTGTCATTATGTCACATCAATAAATTGTAGTGAGCCAATGTCTGTGTTGGTTCTAAACTTCCATTTATGAGTTTACAGAGATTATGTGGCATTTTTAACTTGTTAGTTGAATATGGGTCCACTGGTGCTCGTATTTCTTCCACTGGGTAAAACATGAATATAGACACCAAAATCTTTTATCTGCCACAGAAGCTGATATATAGTCGAAACGGGGTTTGTGAAAAACAATTCACAGATTTTGATGGCAGCCATATTCGTTTCTGTGGCAACCAACAGTTACAGATTTTGATGGCAGCCATATTCATTTCTGTGGCGACCAACAGTTACAGAGACATGGCATTATCACCACTGTATTCCTTGGGTCAGAAAATATGGGGGTAGACACCGAAATGTTGCCTCAATCTGCCATAGAAGCTGGAATATAGCTGGAAACATGATTTTTCGAATTCTCCGGGGTTTTGTTGTGGCCATTTTGGATTTTGAAACAACCAGCAGTCACATAGACTCAACATTATCACAATTTGACTCCTTAGGTCAGGAAACGGGGTGGTAGACACCAAAATTTTGCTTCTATCTGCCATAGCAGCTGAAATATAGCTGGAAACGTGATTTTACGAATTTACCGGGGTTTATGGCAGCCATTTTGGATTTTGAAACAACCAACAGTCATATAGACTCAGTATTATCACCATTGGATTCCTTAGGTCAGAAAGCATGGGGGTAGACACCAAAATTTTGCTTCTATCTGTCATAGCCGGTGAAATATAGCTGAAAACGTGATTTTACGAATTTCCCGGGTTTTCGTAGCAGCCATATTGGATTTTGAAACATCCAACCGTCACAGAGACTCAGCAATATCATCATCAGATTCCTTGGGTCAGAAAACATAGGGTTAGACACTAAAATCACCAACGTAGGTGCAGTAGGTAACTCGCTAGGTCAATTTTGAGCTATTTCGCGTATAAATGGCGGCCATCTTGGATTTTGGGGAAAACCCCCCATGGGATTAATGGGGACTTTTTTGTGGGTTATCTATATGGTCTCCAGAGGCAAAAATTCAGCTTTGACACCCAAATGTCTACCCCAAACCCTAAATACAGTAGACTAGATGGTATCCTCGGGGACAGACTTAACGTCCGCCAGCAGCGACACCGACCCAGTGGCATGAATGTAAGTATCAATCTATTACCACCAATACAATCAGACCCTGATGATGCCAACAAGAAACGTAAAATACAACGTTTTGCAATAGAAACAAAGCCCGACCAAACAGCCCACCCAAAGACACACCGGCGTCATCAATGGCAGACAGCGCGACCTATTACCGCTATTTACCGACCTATCAACCTATTACCGCTATTTTAAAGGAACTCTTGTGAATAATACTTCCAAATACTTTCAGGGTCAAGGCATAGATGTTTGAAGACAACCACGAGTCATTGCGTCAAATGTCATCTTCTGACAGAGGCGTGCCTGATGAGGCAGCTAGAGAGAAAATGAATCTCTCGGGACATCTCAACAAGAACATATACGAGATTTCTCTTTGGATAGATGTGTGCAAGTGGCAGCGAGAACAGGGAAATAAAGTTATTGTCTCCAGACCACATCAGTTGTGAAAGGTTACATTATTTATGCATGATGTGCCTGGCAATACTTCAGGGATGTCCAGTTGAACGAGACGTCGATGCAGGTCCACCTGGTCTGGGGAAGACAAAGGTGTGCATTTGAACTATAGTGTTCTGTTATATACGTTCAATAATGTATATACCGTGACATTATTTCAATGAAGAACAAATGAAACGAGAGGCCATAGGCCACACACTTGCCGGACTAAGTACGCAATTATGACGTCATTTGTCGTCAATTCTATACTGCTAACTTACTGTGAATGGAGTTTTTAAATATGCATGATATAATCGTGTTTATACATGTTATATTATAACCGAACAAGATCATAATATCCACAAATGATGAGTTTCCTTTGAAATTTTACCAATTTGTTGGCACAAAAACGTCAATTACGTCGAAACGGATATAGCGATTGAGCTGAAAATTTGTAGAAACCATCACAGGACGACTCCACATCGTTTGCATATGTTAGATCTGCAGTAAATGGTATAACTTTGAACATCTGACACTCAAAAGGCCTAAATGTTGGTCTGGAATCACGTTTGACGTCATTATGACGTCAATTGACGTCCGATTCCAAAAATAACAACATATTTGGAAAGTACTCTCGAAGACCTTTCAAACGAGCTACTACTCGATATTTTTGCAAGAGGTCAAGGTCAAGGTCATTTTTGAGGTCAACTTCGACCTCAGGCGCTTGCAAAGGCTATTGCTCATACGCCTTAGGTGTAATGCAAAAGTTGTTAGGCTAAGTGAGTGCAATACTGTGGATTTACTTTCGTGTCTCTATCTTGCTTAGTTCCTGAGATATAGTGACCTACATGGTTTTCACTTGCGGGTCAATATTGACCTTGACTTTCGACCTACGACCTTGAAATTTCGTGTATCGAAAGAAGTCATCCTTGCTTATTAACAGGTTTATCATTGGATTTTTACGCACATTATTGACGCTTTTATCAGCATGGACAGCTTGAAAAATGCAATTTGGCTTATAATGGGACCGATTTCGTTGCCATAGAAACGTCAATTACGTCATAACGGATTGACCGATCGCGCTAAAAATTGATATTGACCATAAGGGGAAGGTCCCACATCGTTTCAAAGCATCAGATCGAAAATCGGAGGAGGTGACCTCCAAGGTCAAATATTCGACCTCGGGCGAACTTCTCGAGGTCAAGGTCAAATGTCAAGGTCAAGGTCAAGAAAGATAGAACTCGAGTTTATCTACAATATGAGCTTGGTTTGAAGTCTCTAGGACCATTAGAACCGAAGTTATGGCCACTTATGTGTTTTCGACGTTTTGCTTGACCTTGACCTTGACCTTTGACCTAGACACACCAAAATAGGGCGTTTTCTGGCCGGTATTCTACAGATTCTGCACAAGTATTTTGGAAGCTTTTAATCGAGAACTGTGGACGCTAGAGTGCGAACAAACACACAAACGAGAGGCCATAGGCCACACACTTGCCGGAATAATTACGCAATTATGACGTCATTTGTCGTCAACTCTATACTGCAAACTTAGTGTGAATGGAGTTTTTGAATATGCATTATAAAATCGTTTTCATATATGTCATATTATACCCAGACAAGATCATAATATCTTGAAATGATGATTTCCTTTGAAATTTTACTGATTTGTTGCCACAAAAACGTCAATTACGTCCAAACGGATATACCGATTGAGCTAAAAATTCGAGCTGTGTCAAGCGTAATTTACATAAAATGCATGCTGATCGATATTTCCTGAGACGTTCACATTGGGTAATAAAACCCGTGTTGCCCGTGTTATAAATAACACGAATCGAAGGACAACAATGTCTAATGTTTCGATGACAGACACACGATAACACTTTTATTTGTCGAAAACATGCATTATTTCCATTTTGTTTGTGCATGCATTGGCTGCGAACGTGCATTTGCAACTATAGTGTCGCTTAGCATCTAAAATATTAGAGTATCTTACATTGATTTATCATATTTGTCAGCAAGCGCGTGGAATAATAATGTAGTTGTCAGTCAATAAATTAGGCACGCGTGTGAGTGACACACCTGTAGAATATGAGAAAGTGGTATTGTCTTGTCCCGAGTCGTATACAGAGCTGAAATCGATTAAGAAATGTTCCAATGACAGAAAAACACTAGAACTTCCTATTACTATGAAATCTTGACAATCATTATTGGGGCCAAAACGAATGGTTGTCGATTACATTTCAATGGATATGATTGCTATAATTTTGATGGCTTTTTCGGTACTAATAATTTTCGGTACTAATACTAATACCACTAATACTTTGTGGTCAGAGTATATTCATGAGCGGAATAAAGTAATAGAGTCATACATGAATGTATGAAGACTATCAAGAATTGAATATTTGGTTCACTAAAGTATATTGATGTATATCAATTATTCAAGCCATCCCCTGACAGACACGAGGTATTAAACAGAATTAAGAAATATTTTGAAATACATTCCCCAACCATAAACAAAAATTTCGCTCCCACAAGTGGACGACGACAATATATCACCTGACAAACTCATTAATTGGCGTGATACATCAACGCCATGAAACCGTCCACAAGCAATACATCAAAGTCCTAACGAGGCCGCAGAAAACATGAAAGACGGACATTGGAACAGCGGACAGTGACAGCTGAAACAGGCGCCTAAAATGTAATTTCGCGCATGTTAAAATTGTCGCTACGCGAACAACATCTTGTACAATGGAAAGGTCATCGAGTGCATTCCCACCATGAAATAAAGTTATGGAAAGGTGTGGACGGTAGTCGTTTAGAAAGTTGACGGCTCAATTAAATACCAACGCTCATCAAAATGTCGTTTTCTAGCCAATGGGCGTGCTCTACTCCTGATGTGGTCAAGATGGACGCTGTGTCCGGGCTGGTAGGTGGTCCGCATAGGTTTTTGTTTTTTGCATTCGCTTTGATAATGACTCGTCATTGAATTGTTCCGAAAGACTATATATGAAAAAAAACTTCGAGGAAAAACGAAGGAATGCTTCTGTAGACAATACATTTCATGGTAGGTTACTTTTTACAACATTACACGAAACTTATTATTTAGCATACACAGTGCAAATGATGATGTAAAAACTATAAATACTTATCATGTCATGACTATTAAGTGGTGGACTTTCATACAAATGAATACACACTCATCATTAATCACTCATTCTAGGAAAAGGCGCTGTCCGCGAGGAATATGTGTACATGGTCGATTAGCACACGGCATATATTGCTACATATACATGTATTTAGAAGTGTAATTGTTTACTTACTGGCGCGCACCTAGACTAAACATCAATATACTAATTGAACTAGTTGTTTCAGGACTGGCCTTGTTTTGTTTTGAGAAATTCTGGTAAATAAACTCTGGTTACACTCGCATATAACAAGCAACATTCCAATACACATGCAAACACAACAGCATTAGTATTCATTCAACATCCAAATTCAGCAACAACTTGATAATCTTCAGGTGTGTGTTTTACTTCATGTAATTCCCATATTATTTTGGACAGTTTAGATGAACGTGCAAAATTGTTTAATGATATATCAACGAA
This sequence comes from Terebella lapidaria, assembly GCA_949152475.1. Classification (NCBI taxonomy): domain Eukaryota; kingdom Metazoa; phylum Annelida; class Polychaeta; order Terebellida; family Terebellidae; genus Terebella; species Terebella lapidaria. The sequence goes on along the minus strand of OX424566.1, from coordinate 26,205,805 downwards.
CAGAACATTTATTGTACTCTAGTTGTTCTCACACGACATAAAGCACGCACAATGTAATACTGTTTTCACACGCAACACAAAAGCGAATCTCTCTTCCTGAAATGCTGGAAAATGTTGAAAGCATGCCCGCCGGCGATCTACCCGCTATCACTTTGCCTCTGACAGCGGGGTATCATCGGCCAATCCACCTTGACTTAATTAGTCAATCAACGTTAATTACAAGGGCTTTCCGCGCCTGGGTGGGTGGCCTAACGATATATTTCCCTTCCTACGTTACCATGGTAGCGCAGTAGTGCCTCAGGTGCCAATATTGGCAGTACTTTCGAGTGATAAGCGGAGAAGTCACCTGCTGTTTAAGTATGTGCTAAGAACAGTGGATCCATGAAACTTGGAGAGGCTATGCGCTTCAAACTGTCAGTTCTGTAATTTAGTCTTGATTGAAAGAAGATGATATGTGAAGAGATTTATAGTTTTCTATTCGGGATATCACAATTCAAATTGATTATGATTGTCGAAGTGAATTCTTAGAATATTGGTATCTTCACCAATAGTGAATGAATGAATGTGAGGGGATCATCCTGCTCGAAGAAACACGGAAGATTCTGTTGACACATGCTTTTCAATATTATATGAATCTTTTATATATTAAGTGTATTATGCGTGAACATAGCATTCAAAGTGTGTTTTGGAAGCCAGATCGGCACGTCCGAAATAGATCAAAGGCAAGGATTTTTGTTCTGTCAAGATGGTTTCCAGATCTACCGGTATATTTTATCTATTGATACCGCGATAATGTCGTAACCAATATGGCCTGTTGATATCCACTTCAGTGGCTTTGAATCCTGTCAAGATTACACAGCCCACTTCGAAATTCCTCCCTTTTTCTCAGATAGAGAAATCTCTGTTTCACCCTGTCAATTATAAAACGCATTATCTGCATCGGATACGGATGAAAGACTGGGTTCGGCAAAAAACGTGGCAACCATTCCGCTCAAACGTCTAGACTGAACGCCATCTAATAGATTGCCCCCTTGTATGTAGCGCTTACGGGTGGATTAATGCACCGTGTAATTGCCCATACCAGTGATCCATCACGTATCTAGTCTCAGTCTGCTCTCAGAAGAGAAAACGATATATTTCTTCGCCCCTTTCAACACTGCCTACGCCCGATTTCCCCGTCGCGACTCTTCTTGTAGGTGGCAGCACCTGACGGTTGCCAAAGCGCACTGTCCCACACTGCACGCGCGCGGTCCCCAAAGGAAGAAACCCTAGAATTCTACCGCGCCGCGACGTGTGACAGGCACTTTGCACGTGAAAGCTCTCCAACACATCTCGAGACGGTTGTGTCCTTGGCTCCAGTGGGAAGGGATCGACGACTTGGCGTGGTGTTTCCTTATCTCGTAGACGGGCTCACACAGCAGATTGTCCACTGGCTGTTGAGTGGACTCCTGTAGGGGCTAGCCGCTTGCGGTCACAGAAACGCATGGAGATAGAGAGAGAGGGAGAGAGAGGGAGATGCACAGCGCGGAATTGCACGGTAGATGCCAGAGAAAGCAAAGTGGATGGTTCGCATGAGGCGACGACACAGGTGCGTGCACTGAGCTGCCCATGGGAACGGACAAACGGAGGAAGGAAACAGAGGGAAAGAGTAAGGGGATTGTACGACACCCCCCCCCCCCCCCGCCAACGTGCATCACTCGCTCGAGGACATCCCCGGCGGAGACAGCGTAATGCTTCCCAGAGAGTGACCAGTCGGTCTCCTAGCGCGCGTCTCCGTAGACGCCAAACCGTTGTCACGATAAAACCATCGTCGAACGAGGTGTTGGAATTCCTTGACGCGTGGATAATGGAGTGGAATTTAATATTTTAAAAAAGAAAATGTGGAATGCAACGTAATTCTCGGATAGTTTTGTGTGTGTCAAATGGATATTGCAGAATGGTTCACATTAACACTTCCAGTTATTAATGGATTGTGCGCCCTCAGGTAAATGTCATTCGAGTACTTCTTCATAAACTCTTTTAATCCTTTTACTCTGTTTTATAGCATACAATAAATGAATTACCAAGAACCGCTGCCAATTTCTGATAAATACCTAAATATTTATCCATTACTGAACACCGTGAATGTATACCAATAAAATACACAGAGCATGAGGAATGATCCAGTTCTTGTATAAATTATGCGCATACCAAGGCCATAACTGGCGTTATCTGCATCTCTTGCACCTGCGCATCATGTGGTATTTTGCGCAACCGTACTGATTTTTTTCTTCCATTAGAAGAAAATTCCTCTCTCTCTCTCTCTTTCATGATGCGAGGCTAATTGGAGCATCAATCCTTTTCGAGTATGAAGATAATAATCTTGTCGACAGCTTTGATGCTTCTTTCCTTCCCATTCTTTTTTTTATATTTTTCATCCATTGCGAAATCTTGATTCGCACAGTTTTGTCAGCCTGGCAAATTATAGGAAATGCATTTATGCCCAGAATCAGAAGAAACCCATCTCTGGTTGGTTCCTGCTGGAATTTAACCAAATAACCATTAGCAAAAATACAAACGAAGCACACCTGGAAGGTATGTAGTTAGACCATGGATAAGCCTACGTATCTTATGTCAGCAGAAATACATAACAAGAGCATATATTGAGTATTTCGTTAGGTATTTCTGATGTCAGTTATCAATGTTATAAGATACACGCGATTCTTGCCTTACAGTACCAAAATTTACCGAGTGCGAACACACGAAAACGACAGTACATTTTGTTGGCGAGTACGTATTGCAAGACAAGACAGATCTCTCGCCCCGCAATACAGGTCTCTGTCCAGTACAGCTTGTTGATTTATTGGATGTTGCGTCCTTCCACTCCCCTCACAAGACTTGCAGGTTTGCCATTGATGTAGGATTTGGGCTCACATCCGCTCTAATCCCTCAAAGGCCACCCCTTCCATCAACCGCCTTCCTCAGGGACGACTCCAGCAAGATGTAAGCTCGCTATCAAAAGCCGAGGACTCCTTTAAAAAGACACCGCTAGACCGACAGCTTAAGATGGATGTCCAGACGTCAATTGTGCATACAACATGGACAATATGCTAGCTTGCAGCGCTCTCCAGGTGAAAATGTCATGCCCTGTATGTACTGCAAATACTACATACTATATTGAAATGGCATACCCGTATTTATAACTAAACAACCGTTGTAAATGCGTACTCGATATCACATGTTAATTGAACATAAATAGGAGTAGTCTGGCTGTTACGAAAGGGAGCAGTACTTATAACCATTACTCTGAGTACATGCATTTTAATTAGCAAAATATCAATTCATCCAAATTCGATACATGTACATAATATGAGTATTCTCAGTATTAGAAAACTAGCGCTCTGCCCAGACTACATGTACATATCTCTGTTTATATGTAATGTAGCTCCCATAAGCTTCGACTGACATTTATGTTCAGACACACAATACGCTTGAGGTTTCACGCCTACAGATATCCCCTGCACTGTATATCATATCAGTACCTTATCCCTTGGGATTTCCGTGAATATATGCATCCGATTTCACTGTTATGGAAGGCCATTCCACTGCAGACTTTAGCTTGGTAAGCGATAAAACAATGCTATCGTATGGACTTTTACAGACAGTGATTTGTGTTTTGAGATTTATCAACGGGTGTAGCAGCCATTGTTTATGTTTATCGTGATTAAATCTCTTGAGATATACGGGGTGTTCCAAAGTGGTGATAACGAGAGGACCGCTATTGGCAGGCGCGTCTGGCTAACGTCATTGTTTGAGCGAGAGCTCTCAAACAAAAACACGGAGAATGTTTTTCTGCAAAAGGTACAAGGTGTAATTAATTCTAGAACGTGTTACAGATTGTTGCCAAGTCGTGTCACCGGGACAAGCCATAAATTTTGGAGGCCCTGTTAACACCAGTGTGGTCGCAGAGAGAGGGCAAAATGAAATAAATAAAAGCAGAGATATGAAATGAAAATAACCAAACTACCATATCTAAACAGCCTGTTCAATTTTCCAACTAGCTTTTACTTGGAACCTTTGTTTTACATCCAGTAAATTGTTCCCGAGCGTTTTTCCTTGTCTGTATTTTCTGCGTCTTTTCATCTGCATGTACTTTCAAATTCGGACAGGGACAGCCGGCAAGTGTCAAGATACGAAGCGATAACCGCCTGATACGACCCTCCGTGATCACCACGCAAGCGAGGGCCCTCGGTCCCCTTCACCAGCGGTAGCCCGGGCCCACAGACCGCTACCGTCAAGACCCACTGTCCAAGGGAGCCCACAGCCCTCTGATTGGTCCATTGCCTCCGCCCGGGTCCCCGCGCTTGCAGTGCAAGTTGCAGGCCCGCGCCAGCGAAGTGAGCATACTGAGGAGCCCCTCCACACAAAGTAGAGGCAGGCGGCCCCCACTGAGGCAAGTGGACTATACCGCGGTCAAGTAGGGCCTCCGCGGGACCGAAAGTGTGTGTGGGCCCCGCCGTCAGTCGAATAGATCACGGAAACTTTCATCGAAGGTAGTTAGAAAGTTCACACGCGCAAAGAACGAGAGCGGTCGTCAGATTTACAGACAAAAACGGATACCACAAACTGAAGAACAATTCGACAAACTACTATGAGAGCAGGATACGTACGCAGCCATTTATGGATTATTGATTTTCTATCTACGCCGCTCACTTGTCAATTGCGTAGAGACCAGTGTTTAATTGGTGCTCTAAATTGAAAACGTTTCTCACTTGGTTTCGGATTTCCTCTTCTGCGGACAACCTCTCAACCGCAGCGATAGACAGGACGGAAGTTTGCTTGAACTCGGAATACGTACGCAACTACCAGCAATAGTGGTAATTCTAGGATCCGCTTTATAACACACGTGCCACAATAGACATGCCACTCACTCATCAGGGTTATACTACTCTCTGGAATGTCGCTTTTACCCTGAATGACGGATGTGAGCGGACAGTGAGGTCAGTCTGATCACCCACTGAGTGGGTCACAATCATTCCTCGAATCGTGATGGTCAATAAAGAGGGATGAATTTACCTTGAAATTCAGGAGGAAATGCATATCATCATTTCGTCTAGGATTTCTCGGACATACCACTTTACAGATTGCTACTGTACTTCGAAGTCACACCTTTGGACTTGATAATTGATTGAGTTTACCGAACAGTCATAAGAAGTCGGATTATACGTCCCCATGTTACACGGATAACACGAAAACTCTCAAAATGGATAAATTGGCTAAAGGATTACAGGTGTATTCCCGGACTGTTCCTATGGTAATCTGTTTGATATTGATTCATATCACCATGGTTACAGCGGTCAATGAAGAGGATACAGAGCCGGATATCACAGAAAACATTGATTTACCTCTTTGTAAGTATAGAACAAACTACTTCATTTCTACATTTTCAAAACTAGTCTTAACCATTTCATTTTCATGCATCTTTCACATTCATCATTATCAGAAATACATACATGTAAGGGAGACTGTCATTAACTTATGTCATGTATTCGCCATTGCTGTAGCAGGTTCTGAAGCAATTTTTAAATTTACAACGAAGGTGTATACTTGTGGATCAGTAATTGAAACCATTGATGTATTTTAAAATAACTAAATTACTAATATCGCAACTACACGTACATGTTTGGGAAGGTTTATGAGGGATCAGCTATCAAAAGCAAGAACAGGATATGGTGGGCATGTTCACGTAATATATGCATGTTCATGTTGTCAAGTAATTGGATTTAGGCCTCAATCATGTTTACAATAATATAGTCATCATATCCCATTGATGTCGGAATCATCTTCACAAGAGAATCACCAGTGTGTAAATTGTCAATTGAGTTCTCTTCACGGGGGGTCGGAGTCCCATGCTGCTAGATTATGATGTGAGAAACTTACACGTATAGAATCTAGCACAAATACCAAACTCTTCCAATGAGCTATAAAATTCACGGAATTGGGGGTATTATGTAACCAAACAAGGTACTTTCCGCTCGCAGTTTGGTGATTTACAATAGATAAAATGACGGGTGTTTACCAATAAACGAGTGACAATTCATCATGCTCCCATGACCGGAGCACCAATTGTATGGACAAGCTTTTCGCTAAACTCGTTGGACTCGCATCCCTACTGATGTTGGTCAACACACGAGGCATTAGAGTTTTATCCCCTTACACGGCGATATTGAATAACAGGATAATGCCTTTATTGAGGTAGTGATCACCACCCTTTGAGACACTGTTAGCGAACGTTTACAATTCGTGTTTGTGTCAACAGCGCAAGTGGATTGTTTCGCGCCGCCACGAGAAGAAGGACTCCGATAAAAATGATTTTCTCTCTCCCCTTTTGCTGGTTTACGCATTATGACTGTCAATATTTCTTTATTCACCGTCACAAGCACCGAGCATTGGCCTCCTCTGATATGAACATCGAAATCCAACACGGCGACACCGCATCGTTTCTCCATAATATCTTTGTTTTCTTGAGTCAATATTGACTGAAATGTCAAAAAATGTCAACGCGCAAATTGAACTACTCGTGCGAAATCCAATTGAAAAACATCGGTATTTTTCTTGGACTTGTTGACCAATTATAACTGAGGGGGTAGCCACTTCAGCGACCATATCTGAGAACCACTGCACACTTATTATTTGGTCGGCAGAAAAATAACAGTCCATCTCATATTTCACTACCACTTAAAATCTACTCATTTCAATGTCCTACTATTTGCAATCATATTTGTTCTGGTTCATGTATATAGCTAACGACTACATTCTCACCGCCATTCAAACCGGCCACGGTTGTTGGAAATAAGCTTTCAAGTGCTGCAATTACAACATTGGAATCGATTTTCAAATGAAGAAAGATGCCAAAAGTGGCAAATTATCAGGTGGGTTTGTTTGCTTGGGCTCTCCAAAGTCGTAACAAATATCGACCACGGATATAAGTGGAAATTGTCCGGCCTGTTTGTCTACTTGGGGGTCACCATTTCTCTTTGGTGAAATCCACATTTAAATGGACTCAATATCTTGAAGAAATTCGATGTTTTTCCTCACCTGCCTATACATGTAATACTACCCGATACAGGTGTGCGGTTATCATTCCTACCATGCAATACCTACATGTATTTGTATTGAAAGAGGGTATACCGTCGATTATTTTGAACCAAAAATATTCGGCACGTCTGCATGATATTTGATCGAAAATGGGAAAAAAACGACTTTCTTTCGGCTTTGTGTCCGATTCTAAAATTATACATCCAAATGTGTTAGAAATATCTCACTCCATTACGTTTCTCCTTCAATGTTTAGTTTAAAAGCACTTGTGCTAGTCGGGCAGCTTTTGGGCCCTCTACTGTGCAAATAGTTCCGAGATGCTAGTGAAACTTGTCGCGTCGTGAGCTTTCGAGCAAACACGATATGTATCGTGTTACGACTGCGATTCTGCGAGAGCTTTTGTCCGATCTATTATCGTATTTCTTCAAGTGGGGCCAATCTATTATCGTATTTCCACGAGTATGTACGTGTGGGTTTGCGTAGCAACGATATGATATATTCAGAGTCAGCGTGGTGTGTGTGTACAACCCTGATCATAGGCTCTAAGTATACAGCAGTCTGTGACTTTGATTTAATAATATATTTGAGCATGTGATGGATGACTTCTAGAAGTAAAAAAAAAACGTCTCTTGAACATGACAGAAGTTGATTTTTCAACAACAGGGACGGAGAGTCGGAGAAGAACGTCGATCTCTGATTGTAAGATTTCACGTTTCTAACGCTGGAAATGAAATTGTGTCCTTTTGACATCGTAATAACCCGCAAACTTGATTCCATGACCGTAGGCACATTTCAATAACAGTTTTGAAAACCTTTGATCAACGTCTTGAATAGACTTATTAGTTTCTTTTCATTGCATGTCGTTTTATCTTCAAGGTATGTTTGGTCCAATAACATGGCTGACAATGACTTTCTTTGTGCTGAAGTAAGGAATAAGATTGGAATATTTACAAATTGGATTGACAAAATGTCATACTTCAGGAAGAGGCTTTTGGGGGAAAAGAAAGGCTTTTCTTGAGCATGCTACATGTATATTGCCCTTTGCCTCATATATAGCATGCATATGAAATATGATACAATAATAAGAGAACACACGAACATACATGGACATACATGTACATATTATACCCTGTTTTTCATGATATGTGGGGGACATTACGCGTATGTACAATCGCGTACAAATAAAGGAAATCGAATGATTTATACACGTATAACTTGTTTTAATTCGTGGGAAAGTCATGTGAATGGGTTATATTTCTCACATAGAAATAGAAAATGAATGGAATCTTTATGTGTTACATTCAAATGTATATTCATATATGTATTATTCATATTCCAGCGCACAAATTATATGTTATCTGATATGCGACTCTAGTTCGCGAAGTGCGTACATTTGGATATTTGCATACCACGAAAACCTCCTATAGGGAATGATATCACTTAACTCACAGGAGGGCAAGAAAAACAGCCAATCTACATACTATTACTGGAAATACGTTTTTCTGATATCTAACACACCCGCCCTTTATAAAACAATACACACAGAAAAAAAAACTATGCAACAAAAACAGGTGCAGCACAGGTTTTTGTTTGATGGGCATGAATTTATCTAAACTTGTTCACATGTAGATGTACCAGACGTCGGTATAAGATGTCATTTGCTTTACGTCTACGATTTGTTCATCCCTTATCCGGCTTGTGTAAAGTGGGCATCTTTTAGGGACCCAGACAAACGATTCCATTCCCGATATTAGCCCGGTCCATATGGAACGATGAAACAGTGTTTTATTGTAGTCTGGACCCCGCCTGGTGATGATGGGACGGTGGTTTTTGTTCGGCAGTAGACGACAATTGTCCCTGTCCCATGGTGGACATGATGCGGCTATTTACAAGCGGCCATCACGGGGTACACCCTGCAATATTTACCAAGTGAAGGTAACGCGAGTAGTAGCTAAAAGGCTGTAGAATTGAAGATACACATTGACTCCCCGCGGTAAATAAAGTAAGAACAAAGTTCACAGTCAGGTCACCATGGGAACGTGACAGATGACGCTGGGATCATTCATTGTCTCGTTCAAAGTTTGTTCGGGTGTCTTCCGGCTATTTTTGCGGTGAGAAGATTTTGGATTTTTATTCTTCTAAATATACAGGTCGGATTTCCTGTGTAAACAATCGGACAGGTGTGTGATATTTTTGCAGATACTTTCTGTGCTTTCAGGGAAATCCATTGCAAACAATGTTAATTTCTAAACTTTAAAGTGAACTTCCATGGCATTGGTCACACTCACACAGTGATATGAATAACAGTCCAACGAACACATAGTTTTACTGAGGGAGATACGTCTATATATATTAGATGTTTTATTGTTAAGCTTAGATATCGGATGCTATCGTGTAGAACATTTGCACGTAGTCTACGTATCCACATGTGGAAATATACACTCTATACCGTTTTTCACGTACGTCAAATATGTTATCAAGATTCAGATAGGGAATTTTATGTCCAACATATACATGTGACTTTAGTTTCATAGACGTCCTATTTTTTATTTTTATGGCATGCAATATACTCACGTTCTTGCCAAAAGTTATGCCCTGTATCACAGCTATCATATCTGCAGCAGTAATGAAATAAATCAGACTTCAGCTCAAACGACAGTGTTTCTTTTGTTGTCCCCAATCCTGTCACGCATAAAAGACTGAATTATGTAGTGCCTTTGTTTCGATATGAAATGTTTATCTTTTAACTATCCAGATGACTGTTTTCCACGATATGTTCATGATAACTGGCTCCAGTGACTTTTTTCCCATAGTTTTGGGCTGACTTTTTCCGCTTGATTATAATCTTGTTTTGCCCTTTGTTCTGCCGTGGAGAATGGTACTAAGGGCACAATTATTGGAACTGTATCAATGTTCCAATCTCGCTGCTGTGACCAGATAAATGCATTGATATGGAGTTAGTCATTAATTCCAGCTTCACTTTGACTACCGCTGAAGGCAGATCGTTAATGACCCGACCTACTTCATGTTGATAGAATCCAAAAGAGATGAAAACAATTCAATTATTCAATTATAATGAACATTGTTAGCGTCTGTATGTAAAGTTTATTTATGGCATAATCATATCGTATCACATCAAATGCACAAAGACACAATATTAAGTTGACTTGTTTTCTTCGGCACGTGGATTTTCGTGGTGCACCATTGGAATACATATGTCCAACATGATAAATTAATTGACATAAAATATTTGTATCGTTTCCATGCACATTCACTCAAACGACTCCAGGGGACATACATTATTCCATAACATTTCCATAAAGTATACATTTTATTTCTTCCCATATTCGCCTCTCGCCAATATATATTACTAAAACATGTCAAGTGCCGCTTGATGGTATAACGCACTTTTCCACTCACTCATAATGATAGTAATTTCGCCGTTCGGATTCCCACCGGTGCAACGCCTTTCAGCGGAGCAGTATACCTGGGACGTGTTTTCCTTGCTAATGGCGGCAATGTTGTTCCAAAGCATTCAACTTTTATAAACGGTTTCCTTGGCTGCTTCTGCTAGGCGCTGACGCGACGATGAATTAAGGGTTGATCCGGTTTGAGTGATCGATCCGTCTAGCTTGTTGACCGCAAAGATTTGTCGCTGTTTTTCCCATGGCAGTTGACGGTAAAGACGTTGATTCTGCCCTTGCCCTGTTTCGCTGTCCCCGTTCCAAGTTTCCCCTCTGAAAAATTACATCGCGGGTCCATTATACTTTTGTGACATTCTATGTCATTTCAATGGGGATATTCATTAGATATCCACCGTTGAACACTTTATGAGGCTTTGTGTGGGCGTTTTTACAATGTAAGTCTGGGGGTCTGGAAAAAATGGTCTATTAAGGCAATTTATTGGAGAGACGACATGTTAACATTTAACATTATCTATTGAAATTTAAATAGATACAAGTCCTTTTGTAGCCTACATACATGTACAAAAAAAAAATGTTGGATACGACTATATTTTCTAGCTGTCGTTATACATGTGTCTACGTGCATGTCTTATTCTTCTGTAGATGTATATATTCTGATATGAATGCACTGCACAACGTGAAACAGACGTGCATGCAAAGACACACAACACCGAAATAATTATAACCGCTCGACCTAACTGATGAAGAACAACACGATCTACGACATAAAATTTCAAGTATAGCTTACATGGACAACACGACACATAATCCAAAGCAGTTGACTGTGCGTGATGCTAGGCGTCCTGTTTTCACTCTAGGGACTATTCTTATGTCGCATATGTGACGGGTAATATTTCAGCGCTGGGATATATTATATACATATATAAAAGCCAGGTGGATAAAAGAAGTTATTTCTTGGCAAATGCGAATATATATATACGTGTACATGTACACATACTAGATGCTGCTTTGTAAATCTATTATAACTAGGAATAAAACACAAAAATGAGACAATACGCGAAGACGGACAAAAACAAAAATACCACCTCTGGGGATAAAATGTGCATATGCAAAGTTTTATTATTATCATGATTATAGCTCGTAGATTACGTAGATTTGCAATGTCGCTAAAGTAAAAGGATAAAGCATTTTTCAAATTTTATATTCAAGTGTTCTATTACCACGTGATCTAGTCACGCGCGTGTTCACGTTACCTCCAATCTAGGTCAGTAATTAATTCCGAATGTGCGGCGAAAAGAATGTTTCTTGTGAATAAAACATTGCTCACTTCCTTACATGTAATTCATTTCATCCTTCATTTCACATTTTTCAGACGTTAAACATTTTACATTTTTCTTTCAAAGATTGAGAATATAACTACATGTACATGTATTTGGGAAGTGAATGAACTAATATGAATTTTGTTCCTCCCCCACCCCCGCCATATTTCCAACTTTGACCCCATACGCCACCTTCGCTGTGGTGCTACCACATTGTGACGTCACGAACGTGTACGGATGAATATATGGACCATCTCCTCCTACTAATAGACCACCGTAAGTACATGTACGAGGCTTATCTTAATTAGTATCATACATGGCTGAAAGAAACGCTGCTCGTTTGTTAGTAACTCAAAACAGGACACAGGACAAATATAGCTTTTTGACGTTTGCCTTATTGACCACGGTGACGATGTATCTGACGTGACCTGATAAGTGTCCTAGTATGGTTTTAGATGAGTGTCCACGGGGGCAATCTATTGTTGGAGCTGGTATCCAAGTGACAAGACAGTGGTAGATAAGAGGGCTAGCGATCAGTATCAAGATGACATATTATTGTTGCGAAGGGCTCAGGTCACAATCTCCAGTTGATAAATCGGGGCCTACTTTGTTTGTTTTTTTTGATAATAAAGTGCCATAATAAGTTGTCCTCAATTCGCAATAGGCGAGACGTGTATTGTTTATGATTGATATAAATGTGTCTAGTCATCATATGACGCCAAGTTTATCATACTAAGTTATACACATGTAGCATGTTCCTCTCAGTAGTGTACCAAATGAAGGCATTCTTTATATATGTTTCAACATGTTCAAAGATACACCAACGTATACAGTAGTAGAGGTCAACTCCACAAATAATCATTATGGCTCACTTGAGTATTTAATGTTATCATCAATATTGTTCAAACCCTTATCATTTTGTCATTGGAAAAAATTATCATAGAATGACAAACAAAAAGACGAATAGAACATATGAAGAGATTATTCACCAAATGTGCATGTAGTAAGAACTCAACACAGCCAATTAAGCGAGTCACACCTGACATGTACGAACGTTCCCTTTATCCCCGTGACGTGTAGCGGAGTGTCGGAGCCCGCTCGGTATGCAGACCCGGGAGATCCCTGATGAGTCTATCACAGCCAGCTCCTCTTACGACGAGAAGAGTGTCGGGCCGCTCAACTCAAGGTAATGTATTGGGTTATCACAGTCTTGGGTTGACGATAAAATGACAACTAGCAACTGAATCCCATAAGAGAGAGAAACATGCAACTATAATCTCCACTGAAATAGGCTGTTTTCAAACCAAGCTAACTCTGGCACAAAACATCACATCAAAACATTTCTTATAGGTACTTGAAGCTAAAAGCTTTGTCTAGAGTGAGAGCCCTCTTATGGGTTTCTGCTAGCAGTATAATATGTGTTGGTAATTATGTGATAATATGAGCATTCAGCCTGACAAAAATGTAGGTGTACCAAAACAAACTTGGGAAGATCATGTCAGGAATACAAGCCCACTTCACTTCATGACGGTCTATGTTCTATGACATACAAGTATGTTAAAAGTATCTTCTGACAAGAGCTACATGTATGTTACCACCTCCAGAATCCGGACAGAGAGGAATGGCGGCGCTTGGTGTCCCCAACCGCAGATCTCCAAGGACATTTACGAGTACCTACAGGTTGACCTTGGCGAGGTCAAGGTCATTACTCTAGTCGAGACTCAAGGTCGCTTTGGAAATGGTCAGGTATGTAGTGGTTTAAATAGGAGAATCACCTGAGATATTTCTTTTTATTCTAAATTTGTCGGTTTAGGTTGCAAACTGAGAATATACTAATCTTTGAAGACATTTATCAATATTTTTTCAGTATTTAGTAAAGGGGATTCAATATAAAAAAAATCAAAACTATAATGATTCTGTATGTTTTGAATACGGACAGGGAATGGAGTACGCGCCTCATTATCTGCTGGACTACCAGAGGGAGGCGGGAGGTCAGTGGGTCCGCTACCACAACCATCAGAGACAACAGGTGCGTGTAGAGACACGGGCCATTACATAGACACATTGCGTCGTGATATCAAAGGGAACTATTTCTGGCATTCGTGCGTTATTTCTCGCGAATAGGTGACAACTGAATATTACATCATGTCTTTTTTCTGGGAAATGATTTACTGTACCTACACAACAACAATAATTGTTTCTGGACAGAAGGACGACATTTGCCAAACGGTTGATATATATGTTTTGGGAAATATGTATGATAATGGATTGAAGCACGGAAACCGGTTGTCTGTGTACACGGAAAAGGGTCTATACTTGGAAACTGGGGGCACTGGGATGACAGGTGACACGAGCAAACATGGAATATTGTGTGAAAAATGACTGGCTGTTTTTTGTTTTTTTAAATGACTGTAATAGGAATCCCCATTCATGTAATGTTGTTGCACAGGGTATAAAATGTGTCGTCGGTAAATAAGCCATGATGCAACAGCGACAACGTGGGTATTGTTCTTTGGCGGGTTATTGATTATATTGTTGTTTATGTGGCGCCAGTCTGATAGATGTAAATAGGATCGCTATTGTATACGGGAGAGTCACGTGACATATATAAACAACGAAGATCCATGTATATCCGGATTAGTTGACTCGTCGACGGGCTATCAGGTTCACCTGTACAACTCCTGCACTCTCACGGTTTACATTTCACATGGTAATGGTGGTTCATCTCTGTGTAGTCGATGATATACATATCACATATCAGAAACCGAATATGGTTGTTTCAGTTAATTGAAAGGCCTTGACATTAAGATCAGGTCATCTACCCTTGTAACATTGTACATGTGATGTGCATTTATAGTCACGTCGGTCTATCTGTCGTATATTACTTGCGATTCTGTTATGTACATGTACATGTATACTCTCGTGCACATTCATGCAATTTCGCATACATCAGTGAACAATGAATTGATAAAAATAAAACCACTATATATTTCCAATTACAAATAAACTGTATTTAATTTAGTGCAATTACGAAATCCGTTTCAGACAATTAAGGGCAATGCCAACACGTTCATGGCGGAGACGCGAGAACTCAGACCCCCTATTATCGCACAGAGAGTACGTTTTGTCCCGTACAGCATCCATCCTCGTACCATCTGTATGAGAGTCGAGATGCATGGGTGCTCTGGACAAGGTGTGTAGAATTTGAATTAAGTCTAATATCAACAGTTTCTTACTGATGGTCTACATGATGTAGCTCAACGGACATGCATATAACTCTAGTGCACACTGAAATATTAACTCGCACCGATATTGGATTGATTTCGATTTTTGCATACGTTTATCGAACCTGCTCTACGTTACAGGGATCCTGTCCTATTCGATGCCTCAGGGGGAGAGCCGAGGGGCTGGGATCGACTTCTTCGATCGGACGTATGACGGCAGAGAGGAGGACGGCTACCTATCGGGAGGCCTCGGTCAGCTCACGGACTACACGTTCGGCGAGTCCAGCTTCAGGCTGGATCCCCTCCGCACGGGCTTCAAGGGATATGGCTGGGTGGGCTGGAAGAACGAATCAACAGACACCAAGCCAGTATCCATTGAGTTCAACTTCGACCAAATTCGGGAGTTCACAGCAGTGAAGATTCACTGCAACAACCAGTTTGACAAGAGCATCCGAGTTTTCCGCCTGGCCGAGGTCTACTTCAGCATTGGCGGGGAGTATTACACGTCAGCGCCTGTCAAGTTTGAGTACTACAGGGATATGCTGATGCCTCAAGCCAGAAACGTCACCATACCCATACCGCACCACAGGGCACAATATGTGAAGTTAGTGCTTCACTTTGACGCCAGGTGGCTCATGATCAGCGAGGTGTCCTTCGAATCAAGTGAGAATTGGAAACATCGCATATTTCAGTTACCAGTTATCACCAAGACAATCAATGCCGAGAACACTAACAGTATTGACACCCAATGTTGAAAACACTCTCTTTTCTAATTCCAGTTTTGCTTTAGATTAGCAATACACATATGTTTGTTCTTCTTCCAAACAGTACCCTTCCAAGGTGACGTCACGATGGAGTCCCCTCCGGTGACCGAGGCTCTACCAGCTGCGGACGAAGTGCCAGAAACAAACGACTCGGGAGAGAAGGGTAGCGAGGTACCACTCGTACCCTTGATGGAGGCGCCACCAGCCATTGACGGAGAGGAGGATTCTGCCGATGATGAATCCACCAGAGAGGGCTTTGACCAGACATCTCTAGGTTAGGAAATATGGTTGCGAAATGAAATCGTTGTTCTTGTGCAGTGGCCATTTAAAAGCTGTAAAATAGTATACGTGTACTGCGTAATATTGGTACTCTTCAATGTTTTGATGCTGTTTGAGTACTAACGATCAAAATATTTCTTGGATTTCAGATCCGCAGTCCGACCTCACCAAGAATGACGATGACGTCAAGAACGAAGCTCCAGAAGGCGGCAACCAAATCGACGACACTTATATAGGAATCATCATAGGCACATTGGCTGCGATGCTGCTTCTCATCACCGGGCTCGTTCTGCTCTTCATGTGCAAGAGGCGACGGAAGAAGTTCTCAAATGGGTCCATCAAGGTCTTTGGCACAGACATCAATGATCTGACCTATGGATTGACCTCGGCAAAGCTTGCCAATGGGAACATGTACAATGCGGTGTCAACGACTGAGAATGGGAACGAGAAAGATGCGGAGTTGTATCGTTTGACGCTGACCAATAGTGACCTGATGGGTACTAAGGAGAGAGCAGCGCAGACGCCTGTGTCGCAATCGTCGAAGTCCTTGGAGATGGCTGATAATGGTGAGTTGACCGTAATTTAGTTTAGGTACAATATCAGGATTTCGTTTTGCAATTGAGTGTACAACATCACATTATCTTGACATGTTGTTTGATCCCATACAGAAGCCAACATCAGTAGAGACTATGCCAGTCCAGACATCTCCAAGATGTCTTCTCTCGTGGTCAGTCTCCCCGCCCAGCCCGTGTACCAGTCGGATTCCGGGTGTCCTCCCTCCTCGCCTCCCACCCCTCCACCGCCTCCGCCGCCTCGCTCAGCTAACGTCGTCAACATCCAAGGCTGGAGTGGCAACAGTATGTATTCGGTGCCAAACCCCGAAGTCATCTGGCAAGAGGATCTCAACTTGGTGGAGTTCCCGAGGCAGAGGCTGACGTTCGCTGAGAAACTTGGCGAAGGCCATTTCGGAGAAGTGAGTGGAGCGTTGACAGTTGATACGATAATGCGAATATTTAATGTATGAATATTGCTGCTAGCTCCTGTCGCTAATGAAGTATTTATTCCTCCGGATAAGGGACCAAATATTTTGCTTGCTTTTTGCTAGGTTCACTTGTGTGATGTTTTTGGAGAGCGCTCTGAATCAAACTCTCTTCGCGTGGCTGTGAAGATGCTCAGACCGGATGCTACCTCACAGGCCCGGTAAACATCATGTTTCAGTTCTGTTAGTACCTGGACATCAAAATCTGTTAACAATTGTGTTAATACATGGGGCCCGCTTCTTCGGATTGCACATTCCAGTGGTAGCATCACTCAGAGATCATACGTAGCAAACATCACCTGACATTTTGTGCTTCCGTTTCGATTTCCAGATTGGACTTTCATCACGAAGTGAAGATCTTGTCCCGCCTGAAAGACCCGAACTTGGTACACGTTCTTGGAGTGTGTACAGAGGGAGAACCTCTTGCCGTGGTACTCGAGTACACCAAGTACGGTGACCTGAAGAAGTTCCTTCTATCTCACGTGCCAGACACAACGCTCAACGTTCATAAGCAACCACACAATGTCTTGAGGTACGGTCAGCTTTGTGGCGTGTATCATATGGATGTAATCTCGTTTGCCTGGATGCACTATGTCTGGAATAGACAATATAGTGCTGTGTTTAGTGCTGTGTTTGAAAAAGCACGTGTTTGAATATAGTGCATTTATTATGTTCCCAGCTATGGTTGCCTGATCTACATGGCCACTCAGATAGCTTCAGGTATGAAATACCTGGAAACCCTGAACATGGTTCATCGAGACTTGGCAGCTCGCAACTGTCTTGTCGGAGACTTGTACAGCATCAAGATCTCGGACTTTGGGATGAGCCGGAGCGTTTACAGTCCAGACTACTACAGAATGGAAAAGGCTATCCTGCCAATCCGCTGGATGGCTTGGGAGAGTGTTCTACTGGTGAGTTTCATTTGACCGAAGAGCCCTTTCTTTCCACAAATAAAACATACAAGCCACGAGTTACAGGAAAAAAAAAAACAATTTAAAAATTTTTGCTTTCGTATCTGTTCCAGGGCAAGTTCTCATGTAAGAGTGACGTGTGGTCTTTCGCGGTGACGATGTGGGAAATCCTTACGTTTGCTCGACACCGACCCTTCAGCGAGCTCTCTGATGACAGGATCTGGGAGAACTACAGTCACTACTATCATGGCAATGGTCGCCAGGTGGAGCTTCCACAGCCGACGAACTGCCCCAAGGAGATATTCGATCTGATGTCGGAGTGCTGGAACCGAGACGAGGCGATGAGACCGACCTTTCGAGAGATCCATATGTTTCTGTCGCGTAAGAACATGGGATACGACCCTCGCGAGGAGAAACCACAACTTACATGTAGTGATGGGCATCTTGTTTGAATCTCTTCTGAGATGTGGTAAGGAATCTACAGCGCGGGTCATGATGGCGATATATGGAAGGATCAAATTTGTCAAATCTGAATAATTCTTGAACGTAGAAGTGCTTCTCAGCACGGGAAATCTCTGGTTGAATGGGGATCAATGCATTTCTCTTCGAACTCGTGTTTGGGACTCTGGGACAGATGCTAGAAGGAGTTGAAGAACTTCAGATAGACATAGTGCAGGATGCTGACTCGAAGATATTTCCGATGGAGTCGCACTTACAATTGGTTTTCGCAACAAATGACCCTGAACCTTATCTAGTTCGTTTGGAATGGATAACACAGTCACGTGATAGTCACATGGAGGGAAGAATTGGTACCTCCAGAAGAGGAGAAACAGTTCTGATTGGTTGGAATTTACATGTTGTGGTGTGGCGGATACTACGGCTCGTTTGTGGTATATCTATTGAATCAGTATTATTCATGTGTGCATAGCCATCCATACAAAAGTAAACACATACAAGTAGGTGCTTACAGTAATAGTCTCTAGTGTGTACATGTGAAGTGTGCATGGTGTTGTTTCGTACCCGCGGGGCTATTGTTAACTAATATATCTGATATATATCGTGTTGACCCTACATATTGGACATTTGTGATTATGTATGCTACAGGACCTGGTGTGAGTATGCATGTAGCGTTCGTATAGTGATGCTTTGTATCAGTAATACATTTGGTGGACGTGATGTCCATAGCTTGAGGAGTAAAAAAAAAGCCGGCAGAAATATATTATGCTCATTCTACAAAATGCCAAATATCGTGATGTTGATGTTCGACTGTGTTTTCATATAATGTAACTGTTATGTACTCAGCATGTTTATGATGTATAATAAATGGTGAAATGTTCGCCTTCGTCAGCATTATTTCATTGACATACTACAAAATACGAAAAAATGCACCATAAATATAGTGGTGATCTTCCTAAAATACAGTATTGAATCCAGCACTTCTATGATCAGTCTAGTGACAACCATGACCTTTCAAAGCGTCCTCCGTGTCTCACATATGGTACATATAGGAAGCTAGAGCGGAAGGTCTTGGAGACAACCTGGTCCCATTAGATGTCGCGTGTGGCTGAGTGTCTTCCTTTGATTAGCTTAATTTCCTTGAATCTAGTGGGCACCTGCTTTCAGCAGCAAGGCCGCTACCAAGTATCTGTCCATATAGTACATGCCCAGTACCATTTACAAGCCAATTAACTATTAACCGGTAATTACAAGGCGTCTCCGCCATTTCCCACGGTTGAGAGATGGAATTGCCCCAACGATGCTACTTCGCCCTGCAATCTATTGACAACCAAATACATTACCATTAAGGATAGATTGTAGCAATACATCATTCGTGTAATGAGTTTGCGAACATGGTGTTCTCCGTGGTAACGCTACTTTAAAAGCAACAAAAACGGACACGCTTCCTACCTTTGAAAACGTAACAACTACATTTATATTCTCCACTGTCACATACAGAAATACAGGTATTGCTCTGGTAGGGGTCACCTAGTACATGTGCTACCCATGTATTGGTCACTAAGGTAGCAATTACCAGCCCAAGTTGCAGTCACCATGACGTATAAAGCACCATCTGTGTCACATAAAGAGGCCGTTGATTGTCAAGTAAAGGGGAAGATGGAGGCCGGGTCATGCGTCAAGACAGGCTGACGACCATGAAATTGTAATTGGGTGTTCACAGCCTCACTGAACGTCTAGGGTGCAACTATATTATACTGGTGTAGCATTACAGTGGTTAAACAAGACAAACTGAAGACGTACTGAGATAAGGAAGAGAATGATGCAATAAGAAGTCAATGAAAGTTGTACTGTTCAACCACCTAAATTAGCTTATTCTAATGAAATTACGGTGGAAGGTAATTCCAGTTATTTATCATGGTATGAAACTTCGAATACTGCTGGTGTGTTCAGTAAATTGTGTCCAATGTGCTTCAAACACCGAGGTGGGTTTACAGATATCTGTTCTCTGTCTGTATATTGTCAGATGTAAGTGTTCCCACACTAAGACACTGACCAAGTTGTAGTGGTACAAATTGTGGTGGTCCTAAACAGTCCACAATGGAATCTAATCTCGTGTAAATATTTAATAAACTGTTTTAATTTAACAGCTGTTCTGCCCATCTCGGTCTAATTATCCAGTAAAACGACTATAAACATAGAGCGAAAAAGAACGCGTATCTTCTACAGTGCTACGAGAAAAGCAGGCAAACTGAGGAGGAACAAATGTTGCCAGATTGCCCCAGACTGTTGTTTAATACTATCGTATGGGCTGTTGTACACACAATTATATCACTGGATTTCTATGACAATATCAGGCTTCCTGGTGGTACTTATCTAAACAAAAATGTGAACATGAAACTTATATTAGAGATGCTTGGATAACAACAATTTGCATTCACCTAACAAAAATCTCCAGGATATATTTTCACGTTTAGGATATGAATTGCCATTTGGGGCAGGTGTATTCTGAGTTAATTTACAGTGTTTGTTTACACAGTCCAAACGTCAAAATTTAAGCTCAAATTATGGCAAAATCATGGACAAGGTTTTTTGACACAAACACAGAGACATGATCGATTCAAGTGACAAACAGTATCACTGATTCTTTTACTATATCTCACTTGAAGAAACATAAGAGAAATTCACCAGAATAAATTGGTTCTCTGCAAAATCCACAACCACTGCGAAATACACAACCAGCTCGTTACGAGGATGTGAAAGATTTCTTGAGGGGATTTCGCTGGATAGTGTAGTTCTTGTATTCCTCATTACCTCCACAAGTACAGCAACGAACATGGACTATAAGCGTGTGATAATAGTAGCCCTGAAACAGAAGAGGCAATATAATTGAAATGGGGTATGGTACATTGGCATTTCATCTGTATGATGATACTGAAGGAGTTTGCTTCTGGTAATTATCACAATATTGTCAGGGAGAGAGTTTATTCCTTTTGACGAGTCAGTGACACAGTGAAAGTCATATTGAGTGAACTGTTGATATCAGAGGCCACTGGACGTATTGAACTTAAACAGAGACATACATGTATAGAGGTGATTGCACGGTTAGCACAAGCTGTCCACTTGAGATTAATGAGTGTGAAACTGAGCGTCCAAGTAGATATGTTTCGAAGATACCTCCAGCAGAATGTTTATAATTAGTAGGAATAGTTCGAGACCAGATGCTGACATTCAGTAAATGTAAAGTGATTTGTAAGTTGAATTTGTGCTAAAATGCGAATAATTTCCAGTGAGTTGTTTGTAAGCATTTCAAAAATTTGACTGAAGGATTGCTGATATCAGAAGCTTGTAATGCAGATTGAATATGTGCTTTGATCACCAATTGCTTCATTTCTACAAGACGCTCGCATTTACATGTGAAATCGGTCAGAATGAAACGCTAGACTAACTGTATGGTGGTTAGCTATACTTGTAAGCAGGAAATGCCAATCATATGAGTGAGTTAAAACGTTGGTGGTCCCATACATGCATGATGTAACGTGTGTGCTTTTCAATCGTGAAATGATCCAGATCTACCAAACAAAGAAGTAGCAACTGATGAACTGATGCTTGTTTATAGCTGTGTTTCCCCCAGAGTGATTG
Source organism: Terebella lapidaria (assembly GCA_949152475.1). Lineage (NCBI taxonomy): Eukaryota > Metazoa > Annelida > Polychaeta > Terebellida > Terebellidae > Terebella > Terebella lapidaria. The sequence continues at coordinate 26,183,669 of OX424566.1, read as the reverse complement.
ATGATAAAAAGTATAGTTTTGCAATATAGGCAATTCCTATATGCACTGATTTAATGCAGTGTAAAGGCACATTTCTTGCAATATGACCTGGAAAAATACGGGAAGGATATCGGATGGTCAGCAAACAAAGGTGCTCCCAGTCGCTCTGCTTGTTTGGAATTGGCCTGATCGGCCGGAGGAAAAACGATTAATTCCCGCTGATCCGCCATCAAACATACGCCATACGCAAATAAATATATCGCGCTGCAGCCGCACCCCGGCTGCGGATTGATAATGGGTGACTGATGGAGTTTGTGCACGCAAAAACAGACAAATGTCGGGGGTTTTAAGGACAGGCATGGAAAGGACAACATTGTGATAAGTTGGAATGATTTGGGTGTAAAGTTGCGAGTGGATTGTTTGTTCTCGCTTGTTTATTGTGGACCCATTTCTACTTTTCGCAAAACAAAATTGTTTTGATTCATTTGTCTAGAATATATCCCAATAGAGAAATATGCACTAATTATAATGTTTTTGTTCAATGTACAGTAAGTTGCTCCAGTATTTGTTAGGTTAAAATATATGTTCAAACGGTTCGTCATTGGCAGAATTATTTGCATAGGAATAACAGACCGCCGTTCGCTGTTTATAAAACACACACATTCAACAAGACGAGAACCACACGAGATGCCAATTACAAACCATTATTACGCAAGCCGCTATCGTATACTTCATGAGCCCAAGAATGTCTGCATGTGGTCCATATGGTGGTAAACAATTAAATGCGTGTATAAGGTTGATTGGGCCATCTAAATATTTGCGCATCCTGTAGTAATTATTGCCCTATGGACTACAAGTAAAAGGTGGGAAATGTAGTTCTGCCGAAGTGACGCTAATGCACATCACAGAAACACGTCGTCAGTATTTTCATCTGTTTATTTTCATCGTGTCCATGTGTCATATACGAGCATGTTTGAGCGTGATTAACTGAAACCAAGTAAACGAAACAACATATACGACTTATACTGATGTCTAATGACATTAAAACCACAATATTTGTATGACCGTGTAAATGAACAACTAATCAAACTAACGACATAATTTTAACCATGTTTACCATTAGATAACAAGTTACCGATATGAATGCACATGTAACAATAAATTGGATAACCAAACTTGCTGAATACATGAAATACAGTGCTTCATGTGCTATAGATAACTTGGAAAATACTATCATGTTTTGTTACAAGAATCCTTACAATAAGCAGAATAATAGACCCAAAGGCCTATTACCCAGTAACATATAAGAGTACATACCGTACTAATACAATCCGGCAGGTTCATATGATGAAACGCATTTAGATAGCAAAGTAGAGGCACAAATCCACAGTTGACAATAAATGTGCCATTAAACAACTTTGTACACACATCCTACTGCCGCTGGCTAGCCCAAAAATCAATAGTCATGGACGGTTGAACACAACTCTGACCAGCTCACAGCTGAGTACAGTGACCAGAATTAAGCACCAGTCACTTCAGATCAAATGACAGAATAGCAAACAATCCAAATTCATAATGACACAAATACCAATTATTAGCAAACTATAAATTTGACCTTACATACCAGCCCCCAATTGCTCCTCAGGGACAATTTCGAACCCTACACAACATGACAAATTTACCTAAGTACTATGTCCATACATATGGCATCAGTAGTAACACACACAATTTACACGTCAGCTTCCAGAAGGAGGCACAGTTTGTCCACAGGTCGATGCAGGACATTGCTCTGAGTTTTCACCCTGGCACTTCGCACGAGGCCCTTTCTGTCAGGAATGACTGAGACGACTCTACCGAGAGCCCAACAACTCCTTGGACTGGAGTCCACCAGCAGCACAACATCATTGACTTGCACGTTTCTTCTGCGTTTGGTCCACTTTTGGCGTTCCTGTAGAGTATGCAGGTAATTTCTTGACCACCGCTTCCAAAACAACTCCGTCAGGTACTGGATCTGACGCCAGCGCCTTCGAACATACAGATCATCTTTGTTGAAAGTTCCCAGAGGCATACTTCGAACATTCTGCTGGAGCAAGAGGCGGTTTGGAGTCAGGACGTCTTCGTCATTCAGTTCGGTTGAAACTTTCATCAGTGGCCTGTTGTTCAGTATCGACTCTATTTCACAGAACAAGGTTTGCAGTGCCTCATCGTCTAAACGCACATTCTGTTGATACATCAAGGAATACAGTATTTTCCGTGCTGACCTTATGAGTCTTTCCCAGACTCCCCCAAAATGTGAAGCCGCAGGTGGGTTGAACTGCCAGGATATCCCCTTTAGAAGCATCTCGTTGTGAATCTGAGCCTGATTCCATTGGTCTATTTCTTCTCTGAGCTCCCTCTCAGCAGCAACAAAGTTAGTACCATTGTCAGAGATGATCGTTTTCACCTGGCCCCTTCTCGCAACAAATCGTTTAATCGCGTTGATGCAAGAATCCGTATCAAGTGTGTACGCCATTTCAATGTGGACCGCTCTGACCGTGAGGCAAGTGAAGATGACCCCGTATCTTTTGACAGTGACTCGGCCTCGCTTCACCTCAAACGGGCCGAAAAAATCTACCCCAACATGCGTAAATGGTGGTTCATCTGGTTGGAGACGCTCTTTGGGAAGATCAGCCATCTTCTGTTCTCCAGCACGGGCCTGGTAGCGTCTACAGATCACACACTTCGAACAAATCAACTTGATTGATCGACTGACTTGAGGGATCCAGAAGTTTTGGCGAAGTTCTGAAAGCATTGCATTTTTCCCCATGTGTCCAACCCTTTTGTGTATGTCTTGCAGAATCAAGTCTGAAACTGGCGACTGCTTTGGCAAGAGAATGGGGTGTTTTGCATCGTACCTGAGGGAGGCCTTCCTGAGCCGCCCACCAACCCGCAAGATTCCATTATCCAGGAAAGGGTCTAACTTCACAATACTGCTATTCTTCTTTGCATCTTTGTCACTGCCGTCTTGAAGCCAATCGATATCTAGCGAGAAGTGCAGCTTCTGTACATACCGGATGATCATCTGCTCAGCCTTATCCAGTCGTTCCAAACTCAAAGGAGAATTGTCACTACCTTTACTGGCGTCTTGCTTGTCTTTACTTGCGTCTGAACTTGGCTTGGCTTGCTCTGTTTTCCATCTTACTTTGACTCTCAAACGATCCATCACCAGCATAATCCAAGAAACAGCTCTCTTGAGTCTTGTCCAATCAGAATAGTATGCCAACAATCGGTCTATACCTTGAACTCCAACTTGCTTCATGGCCAAATTCGAGCATGGCTCAGATTTTACTTCAGCGTCATCTGCAGGGAGTAGACTACTCAACTGTTGTGCTTCTGAGAAGTCAGCACCAGTCTGTCGCAGGAATTCTGGACCTGCAAACCATCTTGTTGACGCCAATAACTGCGATGGCGACATTCCTCTAGAAGCTTCATCCGCTGGGTTGTCAGAAGACTTCACATAGCGCCACTGGCTGACCTGCGACCCTTCCCGAATTACCTCCACTCTATTAGCTACAAAAGTCTTGAAACGAGCACGCTCACTGGAAATGTAGCGAATGACCGCCATGCTGTCTGTCCAGAAAAACGTGGAGTTGAAGTTGTAGTTAAGTTCCCTTTGAACTTTCAGGTTCATTCGCACTGCCAGAACAGCTGCCGTCAGTTCAAGACGAGGCATGGTGATTTTCTTCATGGGAAGAACTCGCGACTTGGCTGTGACGAATGCTGTGGAAATCTGACCATGCTTGTAGACGGTGCGCATGTACATAACAACCCCATACCCCACTTCCGATGCGTCTGAGAACACATGCATCTGGCGACAGATGACAACTCCTGAGCTGGGCTGTTCGAGGTGCCTGTTCAAACTTAATAGATGCAACTTGGAAATCTGGTCAACCCACTGCTGCCACTGTTGGAGAATGGCCCCATCAACCATGTCGTCCCATTTAATGTTCTGGCGACACATTTCCTGCAGAATGATTCTGGCTCGCAGAATAACTGGGGCAGCAAGACCCAGCGGGTCGTACACTGAGCTCATAATAGACAAGATGTTCCGTCTCGTAGGTGGAGCTTCTCGCAAAGAGATACTGAAACCAAGCATATCTGCTTCTGCTGACCAACATACACCCAGCACTCGTTCTACTGGTAACTGGTCTTTGTCAAGGTCAAGGTTTCTCAGATCTTTGGCCTGTTCTTCGACTGGAATTCTGTCCAGGACCGCTCGGGCATTGCTCATCCATTTGGTGAGGTGAAATCCGCCCCTCTGACAAACTGCAAACACGTCGTGAAAGAGCGCAATGGCTTCATCCTCAGAATCAACCGACTGCAGATAATCGTCCACGTAGAAACCTTGTTGAATAGCATCGCTCTTTAGGTGAAACAGAGAGGCATGGTCTTCAATGGCTTGACGAAGGGCAAGGTTAGCACAAGTTGGGGACGACACAGCCCCAAACAGGTGCACTGTCATCCGATATGTCTTCAACCCGAGACCGATATCACCACCAGGCCACCAGAGGAATCTCAGACAATCGCGTTGCTCTTTGGGCACCTTCACTTGGTAGTACATCGACTCTATGTCAGCCAGTAACGCGACCTTCTTCTCCCGAAACCGTAACAGAACACCAATCAGGTCATTGGTCAGGTTAGGTCCTTGAAGAAGAGACTTGTTCAGTGAAACTCCCTGGAATGTAGCCGCACAATCAAAAACTACTCGAATTTTCCCTGGCTTCTTGGGATGGTACACCCCATGATGTGGGATGTACCACACTTGACCATCGTTACGTTGGACCTCATCATCTGGCACCGGTTCCGCATAACCCTTCTCGATCACTGCAGACATGAAGGTTGTGTAGTCGGCACTGTACTTCTCATCCCTCTGCATCTTCCTCTCAAGGCTCGCAATGCGATGCAGAGCTAGAATTCTGTTGTCAGGAAATTGCACCTTTCTGCGAAATGGCAGACAGATCTGGTAATGACCATCGACAAACTGCATGGATTCACTGACCATGGACATGAACTTCCTGTCTTCTTGAGAATGCTCTGGTCTCTCATCAAATTGCCTTTCTGGGAAATCAGCGTTTATGGCCTTCTGCATCATTCTGTTCATCTGTTCCAACTCCTGGTAGTCTTCGATAACAGAAGCTTCAATTCTGTTCACAGTCAGATCTGGCTCGGAAATATTACGGATCACATTCCATGCGATCCAACCAACACAAGATTTGAGATTTGACTGCATGGGGAGAACCACGTGGACCCGTCACGACTTGCAAAGGTGCGTACACATCTGGAACATTGTTACCAATGAGCAATCCTATGTCCGCATCTATCTGTGGCAAGTTTATGTCACGGAAATGAGACCACATTGCAAGATCGTCATTGGTAGGGATGTGAACTTTGGACACGGGCATCTTGTCCTTGGTGAAGATTTCTGGCATTTCTACGCAGTTATGCAATTCAAGGTCACATACCTCAACACCACGAATAGCATGAGTGACCATATCATGAGGCACACCCATTGTGTTGATGGTCATTTTCTTCACCCTTCCATGAGCACCCAACTGACGCATCAACTTTTCAGTACAGAAACTGACATTACTCCCTGGATCAAGGAAAGCGTAAGTTGGGACAGAAGTCAAACCATTCTTTAGCCGTACTCGCACTGGGATGATCGCCATGGTACAATAGGCACCAGCCCCCTTAGGCCTCGAAGTGTTGTCAGCAGCAGTACTCACCACCTTTTCGTCACTGGCTGAGTGGCTTGTCGTTTGTTCTTCCACACCAGATGTCTCAGTAGGGAGAAACCCTCTACTGTCACTATGAAGAACGCTCGGATGACGACCATTGCACTGCTCACAAAAGGCCTTGTTTCGACAAGTACGTTTCTGATGACCTAGTTTTAGGCACCCGAAACATAGGCCTTTACCTTTTACGAAATCAGACTTTTCTTTGAAATCAAGGTTTGCAAGTGTTGAACACTTCACCATGGGATGACCTTCCTCACAATACAAACATGGTTGAGTGAAGGCATTACGTTTGATCTGGGGAGCACTAGCCTGAGACTTGCCACCAGACTGCTTGACGCCTTGTACAGTGTTACTACTCAGCTGCTGTGACTCGCTACCAGCGAAACTACCTTTAGGACGCTGCCCACTATTTCTTTTCACAGGACCCTTAGAGCCAGAGCTCACGACAGACGACATGGCTTCCCGACCCCACAGCGGGTCCACAGCCTTCTTTGCCTCTCGTCTCAGGAGTTCAACAAGCTTGTACAGCGTAACATCACACTTTTGTTCCCGGCACTCATGAACAACATTTCTCCATTTGTTTTGGATATAGAATGGAAGTTTGCATACAACCTTCCTCAAGTTATCAGGAAACTCCAAAACCTTAACACCTTCAGTGCCTTGAACAGCATACATGCATTCTGTGATAAAAACACTGAACTCATCCAAGCCCTTGACATTTTCTGGCTTGATAGTTGACCAACTCAACGCCTTTTTAACATAGGCATTGACAATAACATTGGGGTCACCATACCGTTCAGTAAGCTCATTCATAGCTGTTTGATAACCTAAGTGGACATCAAGATGACTGAAACTAGACACAATCTTATTAGCCTCACCATAAGTATATTGGTCTAGATAATTCATACACTCATCATCATTGTCACAATTCACCACGATTCTAGACTGAAATTGACGCATAAATTTCTTAAAGTCCAGTGGATCTCCCCCAAACTTCTTGATATCAGAACTGGGTTTTCTGAGATGCCGCACCACAGACAGTATGGCATTCGGTGACTCAGGCTTGTGTCCGACGTCTTCTGGCTGATGAACCTGGACTTCGTGTGGCGTCGTTGGTTCGTAACTGGATGCCCCTGGATTGAGAGAGTGCTGCGTCGTTGGCTTGTAGCTGGATGCTTTTGGGTTGAAAGTGTGCTGCTGCGGAGGTAAGATTGGCTCTTGTGGCTCCCTATACGGCGTCATCAAGCGAGGCGGTTGGAGCATGATGGCAGGCTGCATGTTGAACCTCGGAATGGGAACTTCCTGAAGTGGCGGTTGTAGACCAGTGTTGCCTTGGGGTTCCTGAGCGGTGAACAGCTGTGCATCATGAACCACCGGGTTGTAGGCAGTACTCTGAAGTTCATCTGCTGCTGGAGGCCAACCAGATGGCATCGACACAGCTCCAACTGCTGTTTCTGGATTCAGCTGCGCAGCAACTGGAGGTTGAGAAACCGGACCAGTGGTGGACTGTAGCACTTGCAGCACTCTATGACGAAGAGGAAGCTTTCCCGTTTGACTCTCTGAGGCCTCGAAACGATCAAGGACCTCCGCTCTAGCAGCTGCTTCAGCTATCTTGGATTCGATGTGGAACTGCTCTTCCTGCATCTGTAGCTGCATCTTCGCTTGATCGATGGACTGCTTACGTTCCAGAGCCGCAGCTCTTGCTGACAACCCAGCGATCTTCTGAGCCTCCTTGATTTTTGCTGACAATAAGGAAGCAGCAGTCACCTTTGATGAAGCTGTTGTGCTGGATTTCACAGGCGTGGAAGTGGAAGTGCTCTTGCATGTCCCAGTTCGATGATGGCGAGACGACCTCAGGTTCTGGAGTCCTGCTTCTGTATAGGCAGTTGAACGCGCAGAAAACCACGATTCCACAGATTTCTTGAACTGCAAGAATGTTCGCTCCTTGGGTATGAACCAAGCTTGACGTTCAGCATGACGTCTGTCTTCAGGCAGGAGCACCACAAAGTCATCAAAAGATTCAATAAACTGTTCATAGAAAGCCAGCCACTCTGAAAATTGACCTTGTACGCTTCTCTGGTCAGCATCATCTGTCATAGCAGCCTTCAGGGATTCCGTCTGGTTGGTAAGCCGCTTGTATGCATGCTCACGAAGTTTTCCTTTTATTTCCAGTTGAAATGCCAGCCCCTTTTCGGTCAATTTCGTATGGCGCACTGGACGAGAGGGCTTATCGTCTGGAATAGCCTCAGTCACTGCTTCAGTTTCTTGTGCTCTATCATTGCTTGTTTCATCTCCTTGACTATTCATGATGTCACTCTATGTAGTACGTTAATGATGTAGTTCTGCCGAAGTGACGCTAATGCACATCACAGAAACACGTCGTCAGTATTTTCATCTGTTTATTTTCATCGTGTCCATGTGTCATATACGAGCATGTTTGAGCGTGATTAACTGAAACCAAGTAAACGAAACAACATATACGACTTATACTGATGTCTAATGACATTAAAACCACAATATTTGTATGACCGTGTAAATGAACAACTAATCAAACTAACGACATAATTTTAACCATGTTTACCATTAGATAACAAGTTACCGATATGAATGCACATGTAACAATAAATTGGATAACCAAACTTGCTGAATACATGAAATACAGTGCTTCATGTGCTATAGATAACTTGGAAAATACTATCATGTTTTGTTACAAGAATCCTTACAATAAGCAGAATAATAGACCCAAAGGCCTATTACCCAGTAACATATAAGAGTACATACCGTACTAATACAATCCGGCAGGTTCATATGATGAAACGCATTTAGATAGCAAAGTAGAGACACAAATCCACAGTTGACAATAAATGTGCCATTAAACAACTTTGTACACACATCCTACTGCCGCTGGCTAGCCCAAAAATCAATAGTCATGGACGGTTGAACACAACTCTGACCAGCTCACAGCTGAGTACAATGACCAGAATTAAGCACCAGTCACATCAGATCAAATGACAGAATAGCAAACAATCCAAATTCATAATGACACAAATACCAATTATTAGCAAACTATAAATTTGACCTTACAGGAAATTTGATCCACAGTGGAAGCGTTTTCGTTGTGAAAGGTATATACCCCCAGTGGAACAACAGGATATGTATAGTAATTCATGTGTGTAGCCTGTATGATGATGTGTTCAAAACTACTTATGATTTCAATGAAATCCAAAGAATAAAAAACTTAATTTCTAAAATTATACCAAAAAAATGAAAGGATCTTTAACATTCTTAAGAACCATCAGTTTTTGAGTTAATTACTTGAATGACATGTTCTGTCTACAAAATATAAAATAAATAATTCATCAAAAATATTATGTGAGCCAAAGTTTGAAGATTAGATCAGTCCATTGTGTCCCCAATGATGTATTCTGTCATGCAGTTTGAGGAACATAATGTGTCCCAACCTCAGTAGTAATTTCAGTTCCGGTAATGAGCATTTTGTGTTAACAGTGTTAACAGTTGATGTGGTGAAATGCCCATTAAGCTGTGAACAAATTAGGGGAAGTGTGCAACCCGGACCAATTGAAACCGGCCTTGATTCTATCAAACATCTGTCCGTATGAATCTAAGTGATTAGTATTCCGGAGATCTTGATGTTGACAACACATGCTACTGGGTTTGCTTCCAAATTCCTATGGTCAAACTGATCTTGCTCCACAAATTTGAAGATCTTGCCCATTCAGTATGAATTCCTTATCAAGTTTTGCTGATAACTCTTTTGACTACTGTATTCTGTGGATAAGAAGTGTCAAGATTTGTGGCAGAAATGTTTTTCAGTTCGCCTGGAAATCGCTAAGAGATTGATCTAGCAACGGATTCAGTTTTCAAGCTGGACATTAAAGATTTCAATTTCATATGGCATGAGAATTTGGGCTCCGACACAGAATAGAATGAATTGAAATTTCAATTCAAATGAAAGAAAGGCGCAAAACAAAGAATGCGTGAGGGAATAGTGTGGAGCCAATAGTCCCAGGGTACAACTATGTTTGGATGAGGGCAGACATTGCATTATTTCGAATGAACTTGACACAAATAGGCGCTCTCTCCAAATTACTTCATGCAAAATTCAATAAGCCTGGGCATCACTTGCTGTCAAAGTGGCCAACAAATTTGCGGTAATTCTCTTTGGAAATGGCCCCTGGATTAATTGAAAGCTTAAGAAAAGAAGCAGAAAATGAAATTAGCAGCCCATACGCAAAATGAACACATATAAATGTTTCTCTTTCATGAAGTTCAGTTAGATTCCAATATATTAAGTTGTTTTTGTATACATCAGTAAAGGATGATGGTTACCAATTCTGTTCATAGTGAGTCAACAACTCAACAACAAATCTCTGGTTATCTCCCCTTTTCAAAATTCATATTGATAAAAATGTGCGTATTGCCATCGATATCGGTATATTAGTTATATGGCCATGTCACAACTGAAAGTCCGGAGCATGAGTGTTCTACTTTAGTATGACTTGTGTAGTATGTAAAATAACAATGAAGGCACAACACACTACAATTTTTGTTCTGTTTATATACCTTGTCTGCGAATATGCATCTCGCGGAGGAACTAGCATAACGGCACATCCTCTAGTTTCACTTTATCGTCAGTGACAATCGTTCGTACTCTTACACCAAAATATACCAATTAGTTCGCTGGCTGTCACCGTGGGGATTGCTCGCGTACGTCAGGTTAAGGCAACTTTGAAATTAATCAGGACCTAATTCACTATGGGGCAGCGGGGGTTTAGAACATCTGCGGGAAAACATCTAATCCCCTCTCTCCAGCAACCCATTGGCTGAGGGGCTCGGGGACAAATTAGCTTGGAGGGGGGGGGGGGGGGGGGAGACACTGTGGGCTCAAACAAACATCTGGTCACTTTTCCCTGTCGTAATTAATCTACCCTGTCTGCCAAGCTTCATCCTGATGTTTTTGTCCGTATCCGTTCTTTATTACGTAGAACGAATACTCTCATGCTCTCTCACAGCTTGGAAGCCAAGACGTCGCTTGTCATGGCTTCAACTCCAATTTGATGAACGACATTAGCCTGCTCTAGTAACTCCTCAGAAAAATATTAGAACTGCAAAACTGTCAATCCCATTACGAGAAAATAGGAACTCGTAGTCAAATGTCTGCCAGGATTACCCTGCTTTAGAGACTGAATGCCCAGGGGTATCCTATGTGGAAAAGCGGCATGTCTCTGGCATAACCAAAATGCAAATCCCGAGTGCGTCTGTCCACGAATTCGCGTTTGTCAACAAATCTGTACTTGAGACAAAAACTCACCCTGTTGTCATATCTCATCAGGAAGATGCCGGTGTAAATGGAATATATGTTCCATGTATTTTAGGTCCACTTTGATATATATTCCTAGGGGAAAGAGTTTGCCTGGACATGAGTGCCGGGAGAATATGTCCCAGGACATGTTTTCCCAGGGAGTTACGTCCATCGGAAATATATTACTGAGAATATTGTCCCACGGACAACATTTCCTAGGAATATTTTGTCTGTGGGACCTATTTTACGTAGGACGTAAATTTCTTTTACACCGGTCATTGTCTAATATATATTGTCGTACGGGCGTTTCACGAGTGATGTTTGTGTATTTTACGTGATTGCAAAGTATACTTCTGACATGACTACAGTTTATTTGCAAACCAAGTCAAATGCTCGTCACCGTTGAGAACACTTTCCTTCTCCATCTGAAATTGTCAGTGTGCTTCCAGTTTTTAAAAAGTTAATAATTAGCATGCTGCACTAATGATTGTTCTGAATGATGCCATCAACCTAAGTACATAGGCACCAACACCACGATGTACTAATTGCACGTTCATTTTTCATTCAATCATTTGTGACGTCTGGAAAAGGAAGGAGGTCAGACCCAGACCTGCTGCATGTGAAATTGTCAGTGTTTCCAGTTTTTAAAAAAAAGTTGATAATTAGCATGCTGCACTAATGATAGTTCTACATGATGCTATCAACCTAACTACATACGTACCAACACCACGCTGTAATAATTGCATTGTTATTTTTTTAAATTAAATCATTTGTGACGTCTGGAAAAGGAAGGAGGCCAGACACCCCCTAGAGCAGTATGTATGCCTCCCTGGACAAATTTTCCTGTAGTATTTGGTATGGGCTTGGTATAAACATATTTATTGAATGAAAACAATACATCGACCAGCAGGGTCGCCCCTATTTTAAGGTCTCTGCTTGTAACATATATACACGGTGCTATATAACAGAATAACAAAATAACGCAGCAGTATGTACATATATACATGATTAGGGCAGCATTAAATGGTATTTAATATATGAAGGCATTCTAAGTGAAGGTGACAGCACATATCAGCAATATTAATAAAGAAGCCATACAAATTCACATATTTTAACATTTCAAAATTTCAATATTTAATATCAATGCATAATATTATTCAGACACCTTTGATATTGTGAGAAAAATGTGAGCTAATCATAAACATCTACTGATATTATCATTATTATTGCCGTCTTTATCGAATAACTAATATTTTTAATAGGCATGAAAATAACCAAGTGAGAGCAACAATGGACTCATGAAATTATATCTCGCAAATTGGCACAGCACGTAATCACTCCTTATAGGCTTATGTGTAGCCAGTCAAAAGATACGTTTGGTGTCCTTGATGAAATATTGTACGCAACGCGTAATGAAACAATTGACGTTGTCAATAAATACACACAATAAAGCTTGTATGGGCTTGATATGCACAAGTAGCATTGGTATATACATATTCACAACACTATGTGCTCATGCTCATTAACGAGACATCGCATAGATGATGTGTGTGCATAAAGAATATGAAACAAGATGTTTTGTTCCACACTGTAAACATCATATGAATGTATAACGTTGAGACATTACACATGTGACCTTTCAGTCTCACCAATGTACACATGCATGGAAGTTTTGTAGAATTGAATGTGGTTACCGGTTAAGGAGAATACAGTATGGGCACCTGTGATTTTAGCCGTCTTCAGTTGATCTCCTTGTAAAGTTTCGATATCCCATTTTGCGAAAAAGTCATTGTTAGTTCATATACTGAAACCAGTGCATACAAAGTGCTATCAAGTTTAAGTGCTATCAGGTGCTATACCATTGTATCGCACGTTGTGACATGACTAACTATATAATGATATTATTTATATCTGGGCCAGGGATAAATGGACGTCCTGCAGGTGGACGTACTTGACTTTATTGTGTGTATCGAGTGAGCTATAATATAGCGATAACAGAATACTGACCGATCTGGTCACAATTGGGGTATGAAGTGATGTTTGCACACATGCACGTCCATAGCCACCTAGAATGAAATTGTGATATACACGTACATCTTATCTTGTAGGCGACTGGAAATCGAAATCAACCCAAGCTTTACTGAAAGCTATCTGACAAACTATGTCTTGTTTATATGAATGTAAAAGATGGGGGCAATGGTATAAAAGTAGGAAATGTATACAGCTTGGCACTAAATCCATTACGGTAACACTAGATAAAAGCACTCGGGACACTATCGGGATTAAAAAGGACCCATTTAGGAAGTACGGGTGTAGTTCCGTTACGGTAGATGAAGCTATAAAAAATTGACTCAATTCTGTAGTATGTGTATGTTTGCAATTTGTCCCTGAAATCAAAATGTGTCACCATTGACATTACATTTTCAATATTGTTTTGTCCCATTAACACCGAAGCTATATACGTATCTCAGTATAAAAAATAGGAAGTTTTCCAATAAATGCACTGTATAAAGTAAGCTTGGTTCAATTACATATCATGAGCGACTTTGTAATTTTTAGTGCGTACATGTAGTTCCCAACTAGCTAATTCATTTCATTCCTTTATTTGTACAGCCACATTTTTGTAGAGGGAACTTGTAAGGTGTAACTACTCGAATTATTATAATGTTCTACAATTACTCCAGTCAGGTTTGAATTGGTTGAACAACCATTGAGTGTAAGTGGCCACTGTGAAGGTAAAACGATATCATATGCTTCATAATGATTACTCTTTGGTAAAACCCCACTGATGCTCAGATAGTCATATATAAATCATGCGAACTACCTACGCTGTCCTCCCCTTCTTTATATGGTTTATTCAGGCTAGAGGAGTTACTGAGTATATAAAGCACCATTGCTTTTTTCTCTCATGTGAAGTTTGTCTTTTTACCTCGACAACAGCACAAATTGCCTTATGTTTTACATGGAAGTATACATTAACTACCCTTTCTGTACTGACAGAATCCGACTACAATGCATCTGATTATCACAGAGAAAACATATACATGTACTTTTGAAAAAAAAACATAAGGAAAAGTGGGGATGTGTGTGGATTCTGACGTGATGTAATTTGACATTTATGACGTGACATTTTGAACGGTGTACTGTGCAAAATCATGAGTTGTACCAAGGATCTTCTAGACGATTCTTGGTTGTACTTCGGTCCTTTTAAGTTCCGTGCAGTGGGTTTTTTCTCAATCCAGTCACGCCTATACGGTAGATTGTGCATGTTACAGACATCTAATGTTTTCTGATTATTTTGGGTAACCACATCGTCAGGAGTGTCGTGACTAGTTGACGATTAGTTTAGTACCAATATTGCACATTTCATGAGAAATTAATTCCCTTACAACCCATTCTTGCCAAGATATAGAGGAATTCTCACAGGATATTGGTCAAATAGTAACCTGAAACTCGCATAATTGGCGGCAGTGAGTCGGTGCCTGTGGATCGATCCAGTATATGCTAGATGTGCAGTAAACAAGTTGACAGCTCACTCTCTGTGGACGAATGGTTTGGAGTGTGACACATTTTTGGTCACTCCGTTCCATGGGGAAAATTTAGACACGTGTTCTGTTTAGTTGGCCTGTGTAAGGTAAGAACCTTTACAACAGCTTAGTGTATGGGATATTGTATGAGGGTAAATGTAATATTCGTCATATTCTGAGAAACGAAAAAGTCACCCTTTTTCGTTTCACCATTTTGATTCTCTCTCTTTATAAATTTGTAGATATCTCCATTAATTTCTAGGTTTTTACCTATAGATATGTTCCAACCAATTACTGAGATCCGATTGTAATACGTTCATTTAGGTCCTCATACCTGAGAGACTAGAACAATACCGATCTTCATCACAATCAGGTTCATGTACATGCAGGCAAAACCGTTTGCCGCTTTTGGGTTTTCCCCAATAACATTACATCTTAGGTATATAAAAGATGCACCATCACGTAACTTTGTCTTGATGGGCAGGATAATATTTACTAAATGCAGACGGTGTTTCATGAAGACAGTACCATCCGTGATACAAGTGAAGGAGTGAATCAATGGCGCTTATTCTTCGTCATGAGTTGACATTTACTTTGGGGTGGGAGGTGGGGGGGGGGGTTAGGTAAATGTGAAACTTGTGACGAATGATGAGCTGTCGCTGCATCCAGACACGCATAATCCATAAAGTAATCGGTTTATACTGACGGTAACAGTACCGCAGTGACAATGCATGGGCGGCTGTGGACTACAATGGGAAAGTACAGGTGGCTGTTGACTGTAAGAGGATAGTGCGTGTAACAATAAACCGACAAATGGGTGTTGCCCACATGTCTCTCTATTAACGGGAGAAAAAAAGTTAGATTGATACACGTGGCGTCATTTTCCCGAGTGGACACATTCATCGCAGACCGGATTTTTTGGTATTTTGTTTTTTTTCTGGGGACTTCATTTCTTCACATTCCTATGAAATCCTAAAATGTTATGACTTGAGGGAGTACTTTGTTTCTTTTGCTTTCCTGGTGTGGGGGAAATCGTTGGCCCATCTACCATGCGAGTTTGTCACCATAGCGACGATACTCAAGCCTCCATGTCATGTCTCCCCGGAGACAATGATGCGTAAATAATAACAGACGGCTCCTGAATTCTCTCACTCATGCGCGCACGAAAGTCTGTGAAAGAAGTCGCCATTGATCGTTTAATTTATTCCGTACACGAAGCAAAAAGAATTGACCTCGACAGTGCCATTGGCCCTGAGTCACCTAGCTTTGACTTGTTTAATTTATGTCCACGCCCCGTAATTGCCCCCTCCCCATTCAGTAACGCCTCCATGTCTCCACACGCTTTAACTAGCACATCCTCTGAACAATTACAGCACTGCAATTTCGAATAACGTTCTTCAAAGTATCACACCACGCTTCAAAGATAGCCTTTTTAATACGAGAGCAGGAGACTCCCCGTAAAATATAATCTATTCATATAATTCAGAAAAAAACGTGAATCAAACACTTTTAGACTGAAACAAGGACAAAATATCCGGATGTATTCATGTAACAGTAGATTTGTAGTTTATCACCTAAAATGTCGACTCATGTGGAAATATCATAAATGAATAACAGTTTGTATTTTGTGTTAACACTTATCCCAATTCAGCACCAATGACATTTGACAATGACACACAAACAGAAATGAAATGAATCCCCTGAAACAATTAACAGTGGAATCATTTTGTTGACCATTTTTCTACGACTGAACATAAATTTCTCAAACTTAGTATACGGAGCACTCATGCCTGTTGAGTTCCGATTCATTTATATCACCTTTCCCAAAGAAATATCACAAAAATTCGAGGTCCCCCACCGAAAATTTTTTAACATAATCCATAACAAAATTTACATAGCTCGACAAGAAACAAATCACTTTATTTGCTTGCCTTACTGAAATGAGAGAAAAAAAGATGTTTTCAAAAGAGGAAGGTCCATTCAGGCTGCCTGGTTCTCGCAATTTAAATCGACCGGACACATGACTTGTCAAGGTAAGCCCGGGTGGAATCCTAATTACAGGATCAAGTCAGCGGCTCCGTCAAATTAGGCAGAATGGCTCACCACATGTTACCATTTCACAGGATGGATGACTCGCCACGCATCTCAATACTATGCGAGGGTCATCTGCTGTGCGTTTTGCTCGGTCATCTGGAAAGAGTCACATCGGTGTCCGTAATTACCCTGTCTTGCCACTCTATTGCTTCTGCAAGTACCCGCGTGCTGAGTCTTACACCTTTCCCTGTTGTAATTGTGTGACTATTGGTCACACTCGTTATTTCGTGACAGGCATCTCCCTGTACGGTCTGTTTTTCGAGGCATGATTTGAGATTGTGCGTCAGGATAGTGAGCATTGTTGACTAATTCCTCCAACAGACATGTAAGCACAAAGGTCACCTTACCTGGCCAGTGATAATGTGCAGAACAAGGCCAGCGGCTGTGATGATACTTATTGTGAACTCCGGCCGCCTTCCCGACACCTCCATGAAATATTTAATATTACACTGTCAGTTTATCGCAAGTCATCACAATTTAAATATAAAAGTAAATAACCAGTCTATTCCTAATCAGCTATAACAATGCAATAGTTCTACCGATGATAATCAATCTTTCCACCGATGATAGTCAATCGCCCTTGACGGACAGTCCTCTTTTTTTTACCATCAGTATTGCATTAAACAAAATAAATAAATACATCCGTTCATCGTCCCTTATCAATGGTATAGTTTTCATAAATCAACTACATATTATGAATTGGGTGCCAGGCTTCATGATGATGATCCCTGATGGAAGTTAAAACAATAGAACAATAGGTGGAAAGTAAGGTCACAGAGAACCAGAATTTCACTTTTGTGATATGTGTCTAGCGCCCATGGCGCCAAAGAAGGATAATGCAGCGTAACCTGAGTAATTGGTTTTGTGCAAGATTGATGGGGTATGGACTTGGTGAAAAACTTTGAAGAATCGCCTGTAACACAAGAACATGATTAGAGCTTAGAAGATGGATGGCACATCATAGTGTGTACGAAAGGTGTCAGTTTTCCATGAGCAGTGTTCACAAATTTATTGGGTAACATACAGAAGGAACAGAATGAGTGCAACCTTGAAATTCCAAAAGAAATTTAGATAAACGTCAAATACAAAAAAAAAAAACTTGGGTTCAACCTAGTAATTGTTGGGTGGTTGTAACCCAAACATAGTTTTCAATGTACTAGTGATACAACTATTGCACGGGGATTGTTTTGGAGGTTTGAACTGTTTTAGTAAATTGCTAGACAGTCGAATACTGATTCCGTCAAGTATATGACAGAAACACCTACATTCTGCACAATGCCCCTGATGACGATAGTGTTCTCTTGCCTATAACTACTTTATGGGGTTTATTTTTATTCCAAACATGTTGTATTTTAGTTCTGTTTTTGACTTATCAAAATCTGTTACTATTGGTGGTAGTAGGTTGATGCATGAATTAAAGCACATCATTGTATATAAAGTATAATATTTAAAAATCACTAAACCAATGAGAACGATATCTAATAAAAAGGCAATGGAGATAGGATTACATTACTGGTTACCTGACAGCCGAACCTGCATAATATGCCATTTCTTGCAAAACCAAACATGCATAACATATTGCAAAATTCGACCTTCCCCATTCACAAAATTTTGCGTGTTTGAATATATCGTCCTATCTTTATACCAGCAATTATTTTAAATTCATCTTCAGTCATATGAAAAATTCTATTAGCACGAAATTTCCATATCATCGTGCTGATATTGACGTCAAACATAACACAGTGAAGATTACCACTGCTCCACTATCGTTGATGTTAATAACGTGTTTGAGTATTTGTGTTTGAAGATGGCCATTCGGGCTCATTTTGCGCTAAGTGATATTCTAAACAGTAATGTTCGACGTAAAATGCACTCAAAAAGATTGTGTTTGTCATGCAAACAATTTTATGTTGCTAAGTGTCCTGTAAATGTTTATATTGCTAAAATGATGCAAATATAGCTCATTAGGATAGCAATATCTAATAAATGATAGAGAACCTAATGGGGATGAATTTCGTCAAATGTTTGACAGTCGCCATTTCAAACAGGAGCAGGCCTGTATGGAGGCAGCCTGCATTTGAATCCAGTGTCACTGAATGAGACCATTTACACTTATCCGCATTTCACTGAATGGTAATCATTATCAAACAACATTTCACCAGCCATCATAATTGTCTCTTTGATCGTTAAATTGCGATGGCTGTCGTTGGATGAATTGCCGTACATGCGTGAGTGAGAATCCACCACAGCACAGGCATAGTAATGCCGAAATCATATCCAAACAGCTCATGCTATTTCACTTGCCCCGTGTAAATGGCTGTTCCTCTCTTGGTGATTATGTGCGGCAATTTCACTTCCGACAGCCGCAAGTGATCACTTGACCATCCATGAGACATGGCGATTTGGAGGAAATATTACACATTACTGATTATTGCAAATTTTAGCAATATTCCCCAACTAACCATATTGGTGGATGTAATGGAAAGGTCATTTAGAGCTAACATTCATTCCTCATACAGTGCCTCTTGAAAAGTGGCTGGAATGGTCACTGTTTTTGTTTTTCGAAATATGACAAAAAGACGTCGGACGAATCGTCTTGGAACGAAATTTCACGGAACTAATCGTAACGTTGAATGT
The DNA here is from genome assembly GCA_949152475.1 of Terebella lapidaria. NCBI lineage: Eukaryota > Metazoa > Annelida > Polychaeta > Terebellida > Terebellidae > Terebella > Terebella lapidaria. The sequence goes on along the minus strand of OX424566.1, from coordinate 26,164,332 downwards.
ATATGATCCATCTATGGAACTGTTTAATTTAAAATAATCACAATCAAGAGGTACCCTATTGTGCAGTAGGAACCGCTACTCGATCAACGGCTGAGCTGAGCTGTAGAGAACCTCGGAATTGTGATTATTTATAATATATCTGATGGCTATAATCTATGATAAAGAAGTCAGCAAAGGAAAACTACAGATGCAAATTTTTTTATTATTCTTGATCCTGCCATGGATTGCTTATTGTTTTCAATTTCCATGGTTTAATTTCTTAACTACAGACCGATCAGAAATATCCGAGATTTCCACCAAAATTCCGTGCTCCTCTGTCAGAGAGAGAGAGAGAGTGACAGACATTTACCTTGTTTGTCGAGGGCTGATAAGCGCAAGCTTGACAAACATCTGATCACTTTGTTCTTACCTAATTACGTCACCATCATTTATTTCAGCAATTATGGTCGTGTCCATTGCCGAGCAATATTGCCTTCAGGGAATGCACCCTCAGGATTTGACATAGCTTAGAGAAATGCACAGTCCAATTTATCAAATAACATCGAGTGTTATTTGGAGAGACAGATTGTGTTGTGATTTGGTGAAGTCACCAGATGGTTGTTGGTCAATCACCAATCACCACCACGCAACATGTACTGAGAAAAAAGTAATTCCTCGAGCAAATGTGGTCCGGGATTAGTCTGGCTCATGGGGTATTCCCCCACGGAAACCTGCAGAGATGAGTCGCCAATGGGGACCGTGCCTCCAGGGGAAGATATAAAAAAATTCTGGTTTGTCCCGTATGCTCATATACACGCTTAAGATGAAAATTTGATGTGCCAGTAGACCAGCTCCCCCGGGTTTCTACGAACGACAGGGATTTGTCATTTACTGTAATGTTGTCAGCGAATCTCATCAGAGCAAACGCATGTGCACATTGTGAAGTCAGAGATTCGTGCACATCCAGCTGTGATGCTGACCTGTCTGGTGGTTCACTGATGATACGGAATGGTGTCTTTGTATACTCACGTATGTATTGGACAATAATTCACATCTTTTTATGGTAAATAAAGTTGTTGGCAAAACAAAGTCATGTGTAGAGTAGGATCATGATAGAGTCCAATGATACGACTGGAATATCAAAGGATTGGTGTTGCATAGTACAGGGTTGACATTCAATATGGAATATATATTTTTATTTTTCTTATTTTCATCAATATTTTATTTATTCTTTATTTATTTAAGTTTTTATTTGCAAGCAATTTGTCTTGCCTGGCGTTCATAAGCATATAACCTCACACTTAGTGCATTCTTTATCTTGTATTTTCAATCTGGTAAACACCGTGATCCAGAACAAACAACCCAACGCCAAATTGTGCCAACAATAGATTTATAATTTATATTTTCAAATTTAATATCTCAACAACACACAACAGCAGTAGATGAAACTTTACAATATTAAGCGTCATTATGCCGTCTAGCAACAACAATGTTCAGTATCGCGTGTGACCTCCCCTGGTTGCTTGTAGCGCCATCACACGGCGGGGCATATCCTCAGACAGGGTCCTCAAGGATGTTCAGGTGTATATTGGCCCATGCGTCCATCACAGCCTGTCGCAATTCATCCAGGTTGTTGATCCGACGGTTTACTTCAGCTCATAGATTCTCTATGGGATTCATATCTCATGAACACGCTGGCCATGGCAAGTGCTCAACCCTCTGATCCTGAAGGAAAGTGGCCACTGTACGAGCCCTGTGTGCAGGAGCATTGTCATCCTGGTACACAAAATTGTCATGGAAGGCCCCTCGAGCGAATGGCAACATTGTTTGGTCTAGGATGCGTATGTACTGGTGTTGATCCAGATTGCCGACCGGGATCACAACGTCACTTTTTCCACCTGCGTGGAAAGCTCCCCATATGGTTATCCCACCGCCTCCAGCCTGCACCCTGGGTAGTGTGCAGGCTTCATGGTAAAGTTCTTCAACTCGTCTGCGAACGTCCATCATGGCGGTACACCTCAAATCTTGCCTCGTCACTATATATTCCAATGATGTGGTCTCAAATGGCGTTGATCCCTGGCCCACTGCAGAAGTCGCTCGTGATGTCGTTGACTCAGCAGGAGTTTCCTTAGTGGTCTCCTGGCGGGATACCCAGCTCGAACCAATGAGCTGTTCACTAGTGTTCTGGATATGCGTACACATATGGCGTTCTGCCAGTCACTGTACTCTCAAGGCCTTGACTGGCATGCTACGGCTACCAGTACACAGGTGAATCAACAAACGGTCCTGCACCCTGTGTAGTATTCAGGCTTCATGGTAAATTTCTTCAACTCTACGAACTCAGATGCATCCATCATGGCGGTACACCTCAAATCTTGCCTCGTCACTAAATATGACATGATTCCAGTGATGTGGTCCCAAATGGCGGTGATCTCTAGCTCACTGCAGACGTCGCTCGTGATGTCTTTGACTCATCAGGGGTTTCCTTAGTGGTCTCCTGGCACGATACCCAGCTCGAACCAATCAGCTGTTCACAAGTGTTCTGGATACGCGTACACCTATGGCGTTGTGCCACTGTACTCTCAAAGCTCTAGCTGGCATGGTACGGCCACCAATACACAGACCAATCAACATAGCCCTGTTTTCTTGTTGCCTTTATAGGACATACTGAGCGAGATCTAGGAGTAGGCACACCTGCCTCGCTATTCCGCTTCAGGATCTTGCTGACCTCCCCCTGTGTGATGTTGTTTTGCCTCGCTATCTCAGTCTGTTTTAGCCCATTACGTCGCAGGGCAACCACTCCATGACAACTGCCGCACATATTGACGCACCATTTCTTCAGGAATCTGTGTTTGAAGTTTCGTAGCTCCAAGTCAAGGAGATCCTGGGATATGCACATAAATTTGAACAGCCCACATAATTTATACCAGAACAAAAATCACCCCATATCGCAGTGATCAGTTATTTCGTACCCCATGTGCACTCCCGTGGTGTTAATTGGCACGATAATCGCCTGATCGGCAGGTGACATACTTGGCTGAACATCAGATCATGTAACAACTTCATGGTGCTTATCAATTTGAATCTATGACACAATATTTCATCAGTTTACCCACCCAACCGATACATTCTGTATATATATTGTCAACCATGTATATACACACCTTTGATCACCTTTGGTAGTTTGCAAGATGAAAAAAAATTCATTATTGCAGATGACTATGTTACCATGACAGGGAAGGATCTAAACCTACAATATGTAGTCATCACATATTCACAGACAAGAATGATTGTATGACAAAAACAATAATATGCATGTTTCAATGTTTTTCCTTGCAATGTGTAAGTTCAGAAAGTTAATGACACGTCGTCAAGTGAGGGTTGCCCTGTAATGACGATGTAATTCCCAGCATGCACAGCTCCAATCATCACCTCCATCTATGAACAATACAAACATTTATTGTGGTTTGTAGCAAACACCACAACTGTAAAATAATGCCTTTGTGAACTGCGTACCTGTTATACGGTCACGTCAAGTCAAAATGTGCATTTTGGATACTTCGAAAACAACTTTGCATACAACAATACAAACATTTATTGTGGTTTGTAACAAACACCACAACTATAAAATAGTGACTCTGTGAACTGTATATATGTTATACGTTCAAGTAAAAATGTGCATTTTGGATACTTCGAAACAACTGTGGGTGTCATTCATAATACATCCTCAGTCACTTTAGATATTCTTCAGTGTTCTCCTTTGATTGCGTTAATCAGTGTTTCATGCATCTCGCATACATAGGAAACGAGACAGCCTCGTGACAGTAGATTTACTCCTTCGCTTCAAACACTGTGTTGGGTTTACAGATATCATTTTACCTGTGTATTGTGTGTTGTAAAAGTTTTCCCACACTAATATACTGACCATATTGTAGTAAATTGTAGTAAAATGTTTGCTTTGATTTCCTTGAATGTGGTTCGAAGGCCATTACGAAATGTATACAAGCCAATTAACCGTGAACCATTAACTAAAAGTCATCTCTTCCCTTTCCCATGGCCAGGGAATGCAATTGTCCCAACAAGGCTACCTCGCCCTGCGATCTATTGACAACCAAATACATTACCATTAAGCGATAGATTGTGGCAATGCTTCATTCGCGTAATGAGTTTGCAAACATGGTGTTCCCGTCGTAACGCTACGTTAGAAGCAACAAAAGCGACATGCTTCCTACTTTTCAAAACGTAACAACTACATTTATTTTCTCCACTATTACATACAAACATACAGGTATTGCCCTGGCAAAGGGTAACCTAGTACTTATGCTACCCATGTATTGGTCAATCAGTTAGCAATTACCAGCCCGAGTTGCAGTCACCATGACGTCTAAAGCACCATCTGTGTCACATGAAGAGGCCGTTGATTGTCAAGTGAAAGGGAAGATGGAGACAGGGTCATGGATCAGGACATGCTGACGACCATGATATTGTAATTGGGTGTTCACAGCCTCAATGAATGTCTAAGGTGCAACTATACCAGTATACTGCTATATTGGTCCAACAAAACGAACTGAAGACGCACGTAAATATATAACTACAGCTTTTAAATAAGGAAGAAAATGATACAATATCAAAGCAAACAAGTATCTATTGTGCAAAAATCTACATTAGCCTATTCAAGTGAAATTATGGTAAATTACGGTTACTAGTCATCGATCTGGTATGAAACACCGAATAATGCCTGTGTATCCAAAATAATGTCTCATTTGCTTCAAACACTGTGCTGGGTTTACAGATATCAGTTTCACCTGTGTATTGTCAGGTGTAAAAATTTTCCCATACTAAGATACTTACTGACCAAGTTGTACTGGTACAAATTGTGGTGGTCCTAAGCAGTCCACAGTGGAATCCATTCTCGTGTAAACATTTAATAAAACGTTTTAATTTACCAGCTGTTCAACCGATCTCAGTCTAGTTATCTAGTTTAACGACAATAAACATACTAGCAAAAGAAACATATCTTATACAGTGCTACGTGAAAACCAGGCAAATAGAGTAGGAACAAATGCTGCCAGATTGCCTGTTGTTTAATACTATCGTATGGACTGCTGAGCACACAATTATATCACTGGATTTCTATGACAATAACAGGTTTCTTGATGTTGTCTCTGAAAATGTGAAAATGATACTTACATTAGAAATGTTTGGATAACAATTTGCATGTGAACCAGACTTCATTCAGACTTTCATGCATCCTGTTTCTTATCACCACGTTTGCCCCAACTGAGAATAATAACACCTAACAAAAATCTCCAGGAAATGTTTTTAAATGTCTAGGATATGAATTGCACTTTGGAGCAGTTATATTCTAAGCTAATTTACAGTGTTCGTTTATGCAGTCCAAATGTCAAAATTCATGTTCAAATTATATCAGTCATGGACAATGTTTGGCAACACGAACACCCAGACATAATCGATTCAAGTGACAAACAATATCACGGATGCTTGTGCCATGTCTCCCTCAGAGAATAATAAAACCAATTTACCAAGAAAATAAATTGGCTTTGCATAATCCACATCTCGTCACGACGAGAGATTTCTCGGGGGTTTTATCACAGAGTTATATTCCTCCTTAGATTCACTTGTGGTAATAATAGCCCTGAAACAGAATATAAAAAGTTTGCAACAAAATTGTATGAGTTGTAGTATTGTACATTGACATGTCGTATATGTAGGATGGTACTGAGGGTGTTGTTTTGATGGTCTGGAAGAGCATTTTCATTCCTTTTCACACGTCAGTGACAGGATGGGCGTCATATTTAGGGAACTGCTGATCTCGGAGGCCACTGGACATACTGAACGTAAGGAGCGACGTATAGGGGTGATTGTACGGACGGCACAAGCTGTCCCCATTGAGATCAATGAGTGTGAACTAAGCGTCCAAGTAAATATGTCTTGAAGATACCTCCAGCAGAGTGTTTGTAATTATTTGGAATTAGTTCGAGACCAGATGGTGACTTCCGGTAAATTTGAAGTGATTCGTGAGTTGAATTTGTGCTAGAATGCGACGAACATTTCCAGTGAATTATTTGTAAACACTCTAAGGGTTCGACTGGAGGCATGCTGATATCAGAGGTTTGTAATGCAGTGACTATCCACTTTGATCACCAATTGTTTTATTTATGCAAAGCGCTTGCATTTACATGCGAAATCAGTTCGTTAAGTGCAAAGTGAAACACTAGTGTTTGTCATACATGTAAGCCGGAAGTATCAATGAATCGAGTATACAATGTATTCAAATCGTTCAATCGTGAAATGATCCAGATCTACTAAACTCAGGAGTAGCGATTCATGAATGGATGCTTGTTCATAACTGTGTGGCGCTTCCCATGAAATTTGATGAAATATATGTTAATTTTGTTTTGCAATAGGTGCAACACTTATGCACTGGTTTAATTCATATGCACATTTTTTTTGCAATATGACCTCGAAAAACACGGTAAAGATATTGGATGGTCAACAAACAAATGTACTGCCAGTCGCTCTGCTTGTTTGGAATTGGCCTGATCGGCCGAAGGGAAAACAATTAATTCCTGCTGATCCGCCATCAAAGACACGCCATGCGCAAATAAATATATCGGGCTGCGGCCGCACCCCGGCTGCGGATTGATAATAGGTGACTGATGGACAAACAACAAATCACTTTTCTTTACGTTTAATCCAGATTGCTTGCGACATAAACAGACATATGTCAGAGGGTTTAAGGACAAGCATGGAATAGACAACATTGTGATAACTCGGAATGATCTGTGTGTAAAAATACATGTGAATTGTTTGCTTTCGCTTGTTTATTGTTGACCCATTTATACTTTCACAGTTTTCTCATTTGTCTAAAATATGTCCTAATATGCACTAGCTATAATATTGTTTTCAACGTGCAGTAAGTTGCTCTAGAATTCTGTTCTTGTTAGGTAAAATATATTATGTTCAATCGGTTCCTCATTGGCAGAATTATTTGCATAGAATAACAGACCGCCGTTCTCTATTCATGAAACATACACATTCAACAAGACGGGAACCACACGAGGTGCCAATTACAAACCATTATTACGCAAGCGGGTATCCTATACTTCATGAGCCCGAGAATGTCCGCATGTGGTCCATATGGTGGTAAAAAATTAAGCGTGTGTATAAGTTTGATTGGAGCATCTAAATATTTGCGCATCCTATAGTAATAAGGGCCCTATGGACTACATGAAAACGATGGGAAATTCAATCCACCCTGGAAGCATGATGTTAGTGAAAGGTCTATAGCCCCAGTGGAAAACATGATACGTATAACAACTGTGTGCTGTGTGTTGGTTATGATTTCAATTAAAAACTAAGGAATGAAAACACTAAATTTCTAAATATGAATACCTAGAAATGAAATGGTCTTCATTTATTCGTAGCATTTTATATCCAGATAGAAGCGAGTTAAACATTAAAATGAATGATTCACAAAAGATATGTGATCCAAAGTTTGAAGATTAGATCAACCCATTGTTTCCTCAATGATGTATTCTGTCATGCAGTTTGAACAACATAATGTGTCCCAACCCCAGCAGTAATTTTAATTCCAGTAATGAGCATTTTCTGGTAACAGAGGACGGTTGATGAGGTGAAATGCACACTTGGTTGTGGACAAATTAGGGCAAGTGTGCAACCCGAACCAATTGAAATCGACCTCAATTCTATCAAACAACTGTCCAAAAGAATGTAAGTGATTAGTATTCGGGAGATCTCCATGTTGACAGACACATGCCTTGGTGTTTTCAAATTCCTATGATGAAACTGATCTTGCCCCACAAATGACCCGTTCTGTATGGAAGCCTAATAACGTTTTGCTGATAACTCTATTGAATGAGATTCTATCAATAGATTTGTGGCAGACATGGTTTTCAATCTGAAAATCACTGGAAGATTGACCTCGGAACGAAAAATACGGATTGATGAGGGCGAAGTCTGGATGTAAATAGTCCCAGGCTACAACTATGACAGGATCAGGACAGGTTCTGCATTATGCTGAATGCATGTGACACAAATTAGTGCTCTCCCCAAATTACCTCATGCAAAATTCAATAGGCCTCGGCCCGTCACTTGCTGTCAAAGTGGCCTATAAATTGGTGACGATTCCTCGTGGAAATGGCCCCTGGAGATGCTGACTCCTTAAAAAAAGAGGTAGAAAACGAAGCTGACGGCTTATATGCAACATGAACATAATAAGTTGGCTGTATATAAGGCTATATTCCACTATAAGTTGCTTTCTGCTAGCATCGGAAAACGATGACGATAACCAAATAAGCTGATATAAGCAACTGCCGAAAGCATGTCGAGAGCATGTTCTAGTATGGGCTGTGTAATGTTTAGAGTAACAATTAAGGCACGATGCAATTGACACTTTTTTATGCTTTGTCCACAAATGTGCATCTCCCGGCGGAATTAGCATAACACCATACCAAAGAGTGACCATACCCATTCACCAGCCCACGTTCTCTCCAAGTTTCACCAAATCGTCAGTAACATTCATTCGGTTTCTACACCAAATTTATCAATTAAGTCGATGGATGTCATGTGGGGATTGCTCATGCACATTCTACGCGCAAGGAGCATACAGGTGGAGCCAGCTGTGAAATTGACCAGAACTACATAACGTTGGTGTTTGATTGTTGACTGCTCTCTCTCCACCCGCCCGTTGGCTTAGGGGCTCGCATAGAAACTAGCTTGTCTGTCTGGGGATGTGGAGAGCCATCGCCAGCTCAAACAAACATCTCGTCACTTTTCCCTTACGTAATTAGTCTACCCTCTCTACCACCTTCCATTCCATTCCAATTTTTTTATCCCTCTCCGTTCCTCAGTACGAGCAAGGAGTACTTCCATTTTCCCAGTGCCCACAAGCCAGCAACAGCCTCTGTGTCTCTTGTAATGGCTTCAACTGTCAAATTGACGAACAACATTAGCCTTCTCTAGTAACACATCGTAAAAAAATAATTACTCCTAGAACTGCAAATACGACAAAAACGGGACTACAAAAGGTTACTCATAGTCAAATGTTCACCAGGGATATACTTCTCTAGAGGTCAAGGTACAGGGGTACCCTAGAGAGAAATGTACCAGGTCCCTGGCATAACAGGAAGCGCAAATCCAGCTTCGGATTGCATTAGTCCACAAATTTGTATCTATCTACGAATCTGTAATAGAGACAAAAAATCACCCTGTCCTTACTGCATGTGTCATGAGGAAAATCTTGTCGCCAGAGTCAGTGAATAAAATAAGTAGTCGTAAGGTTGTTCTACAAGTGTTGTATGTATGCACAGGACTGCAAATTATGCTTTTGGCATCGCTATTTTTATTCTACATGTATAACAATGACAAGGCAGTTAAACAGTACTATTTGCATGTAGAAGCCCACCAATTAACCATTTCGTGTGTGAAATACAGGTCAAATGCTCATCACATAAGAATGCTTTTCCACGTGGCATTGATAGGATGTTCTCAGTTCCATCAGTTAAGAACCAACACGCTGCACGTTAATGACAGTGTTACATTATGCCTAACTACAGCGCACGTGCACCGACACCACCCTGTAATAATTGCACGTTTGATTTTTGTCGATCATTTTTTACCTCAAGAGAAGGAGAGGATACAGACACACCTGAAGCATTATGTCTGCCTAGCAGAATATACTTTTGTGTGCCATTAAGTTGAGAGTACCAGTTACCAGAAATATTGGCATATAATTATATTCCCAATACTGTTCCTCGTGTGTTCGTTTTTTTTTTTTATTAAACATCATATTTTTTTATGAGTAGCATGGTATCAGGTCCTATATACAACTCATGTGTGTATTGAGTATATCAAACAAATGTTTTATTCTTCCATATTGTGAACATCGTGTTTTCCCACAAAGTATAATGTGCTAGTAGGGCCGATTTATATCACGCGAGTTACTATGTATTACTATGTAGACATTACATTAAACATGACCTTGTATTCTCTTCAATGCAACAACTGAAGTTCGGAAATATGTGTACTACATGGTTCGCAATAATATATGGATACCAGTAATTAAAGCCTTCTTTAGACGCCCACAAGTGTTTAAATAAACTGTTATTGCAAAAAGGGCAATGCCGGTCAATGTAGTATCACATGGCCGTATGAAGTTTTATGCCCATTGTCGTATTCCCACACACTGTGATATCAGGTTTAGTCAGAGTGACGAGTGTATAATAATGTAGACTTTACAAACTAAACATGACCTTGTATTCTTTTCGATGCAACAACTGAAGTTCGGAAATATGCGTACCACATGGGTCGCAATAAAATATGGACATTTGTAATTAAAGCCTTCTTTAGACGCCCAGGAGTCCTTCAATATACTGTCACTGCAAAAAGGGCAGTACCAGTCAATGTAGTATCACATGGCCGTATGGAGTTTTTATGCTCACACTCTGTGATATCAGGTTAAGTCAGAGTGATAACATTATTTGACACTGTAATCACATAATGCTATTATTCGTATTTTTGCAGGGATATATGGATTGCTACAGGTGGACGTACTTGACTTCAGTGTGTATCCAGTGAGTTAATAGATAGCAAAAGGCCGCCGGACGTGATTACAATATGCTATGAAGATACGTCCATAGCAGAAGGCTTTGTGTGTGAAAACAGAACTTTGAGGTGCATGTACATGTTAAAGATCGAAACCAATAATAAAGATTGAATGCAGTCGTGTTTTCGGGAATGATATCTGAAAAATCTCACATACGGAAACGTGCTGTTCATATAAAGGTGAAATATGCGAATTATAATCGTGGCAGTTCAATTATTAAACTTGAGAGACATTTGTAAAATACATTTAGGTTAACAACCAGCGTCAATGGTATATAGGTTTCGCATGTCTAAATGGCTCAAAAAACATTCAAGAACCCGTATTGGTGTAGTAGTGGAAGCAATGTATACAAATCAACCCGAATAAGGGATGACTAAGCAATTCACTTAGAATTGGCGCAGGTAAATGTTCGAAATTTGTCAATGAAATCTAAATGAGTCACCATTGCAACAATTATGGTTTCATCCAAGTGATTCCAAAGCAATATCTGCATCACAGTATTTTTGCAATATAGAAAGTCATGTTATATCAGAAACCAATAGGATGGGTTATGGTTTTCTGGTAATGTACATTATATAAGCACGATATGAAGTGGCCATGGTTCAATTACATATCAAAAGCAATATCGCCAATTCAAAATTCAAACTCGCCAATTCATTTCATTCCTATTTCCTTGCTTAACAACATTGTTGTAGACGAGACTTTGAATGTGTAACTACCGCAACTAACTGTGTTCTACACTTACTTTAGTCAGGTTTTGAATTGTTTGAAATGAACCTGATTTTTTAGTTAATATCGTAATGGTAAATTGCTACCCCACACTTCATGATGATTAGTCTTCAGCAGAACAGTAACTGATGCTCTTGTAATATGAAACTAGTCAAATATCAATCACAAAAACTACGTTCACTCTCTGTTTGTTTTTTCGCTATGTTTTGTTCAGGTTCAGTCAGTTTTTGTGTGCAAAGACAAAATTGTTCTCTTCGCTCATGTGAAAAGTTTTCTGAATGATATGCTGCCAGTGTATTTGTTATGAGGGCAATTAGGACACATTTTCCGAAGTATTATGTGAAAGTTCTATACATCAACTACCCTTGGCGTTCTGGTAGCATACAATTCAAAATATATCGTATCGTGATAGCCGTTAACAGCTTTCTTTTTCTAAGCAAACACACTTGAGTCCGCATTAGCAGAAATAATGAACCATATTATAATAGCATCTCAATAACAATGATGCCTTGTTTTATGTGGCTATGTTTTATGGCTTCCAAATAATGCAGCCTCATTGATGCTTGTGTGTCAATGATTTGTGATAAGACTGTTTGAAAATAAAAGTTGACATATACAATTTCATCGACCAGTATAGTAGACATGAATATCATCACATTTTATAGCCCTGCAATACGTTATTTTGTACTGTGTGTCAGTGCTACAAACTTGAACTCATTCTGTCTGGGTGAGCTTCGAGATCCCGCATCGACCATTCAAATTAAGAAGCCCCAAAAAAACATTATAATTGAAATGGCATTGCCATATGCATTATAATTTAGTGATTTGCAAGATGAACAAATTCATAATCGAGTTTCAGTCACCATGACGTCTAAAGCACCATCTGTGTTCCATGAAGAGGCCGTTGATTGTCAAGTGAAGAGGAAGATGGAGACAGGGTCATGGGTCAAGACAGGCTGACGACCATGAAATTGTAATTGGGTGTTCACAGCCTCACTGAACGTTTAGGGTGAAACTATATTAGTTTAATGGTGTAGCCTCATAGTGCTCTGAAGACGTATTGAGGTATATTACTACATGTTTTCAATAAGGTAGAGAAAGTTCCACTGATAATTTACGGTGACAAGAAAAATTCTAGTCATGTAGTTGGTATGAAACACCGAATAATGCCTGCGTCTCATTCACTTCAAACACTGTGCTGAGTTTACAGATATCAGTTTCACTTGTGTATTGTCTATTGTAAAAATTTTCCCACACTGAGATACTGACCAAATTGTAGTGGTAAAAATTGTGGTTTTCCTAAACAGTCCACAATGGAATCTAATCTCGTGTAAATATTTAATAAACTGCTTTAATTTAACAGCTGTTCTGACCAGCTCGGTCTATTTATCCAGTAAAAGGACTATGAACATACGAGCGAAAAAGAAAGCATATCTTCTACAGTGCTAGGTGAAAACCAGGCAAACAGAGGAGGAACAAATGTTGCCAGATTGCCTCCGTTGTTTAATACTATCGTATGGACTGTTGAGCACACAATTATATTACTGGATTTCTATGACAATAACAGGCTTCCTTGTGTCGTCTCTAGAATGTGAAAATGATACTTACATCAGAGAAGCTTGCATAACAATTTTGCAAGTGAACCAGACGTCATTCAGATTTTCATGCATCCTGTTTCTTATCACCACGTTTGCCCCCACTGAAAATAATAACACCTAACAAAAATCTCCAGGAAATGTTTTTAAATGTCTAGAATATGAATTGCAATTTGGAGCAGTTATATTCTAAGCTAATTTACAGTGTTCGTTTATGCAGTCCAAATGTCAAAATTCATGTTCAAATTATATCAGTCATGGACAAAGTTTGGCAACACGAACACCCAGATATAATCGATTCAAGTGACAAACAACATCACGGATGCCTGTGCTATGTCTCACTTAGAGAAAAATAAATCAAATTTACCAAGAAAATAAATTGGCTTTGCATAATCCACAGCTCCTCACGACGATGTGGAAGATTTTCTCGGGGGGGGGGGGGGGGGGTTTCAAAGGGTTATATTCCTCCTTAGATTCACAGGTACAAGACAGGGTTCCCACTACGAATATGGAATACAAGCTTGTGGTAATAATAACCCTGAAACAGAATATAAGATGCAACAAAATAAATTGAGTTGGAGTATTGTTCATTGACATGTCTTATATGTAGGATGGTACTGAGGGTGTTGTTTTGATGGTCTGGAAGAGCATTTTCATTCCTTTTCACACGTCAGTGACAGGGTGGGCGTCATATTGAGGGAACTGCTGATACCGAAGGCCACTAGACATATTGAACTTAAGGAGTGACGTATAGGGGTGATTGTACGGACGGCACAAGCTGTCCCCATTGAGATTAATGAGTGTGAACTAAGCGTCCAATTAGATATGTCTTAACGATACCTCCAGCAGAGTGTTTGTAATTATTTGGAATTAGTTCGAGACCAGATGCTGACTTCCGGTCAATTTGAAGTGATTTGCGAGTTGAATTGTGCTAGAATGCGACGAAGATTTCCAGTGAATTATTTGTAAACACTCTAAGGGTTCGACTGAAGGAATGCTGATATCAGAGGTTTGTATGCAGTGACTATCGGCTTTGATCACCAATTGTTTTATTTATGCAAAGCGCTTGCATTTACATGCGAAATCAGTTCGTTAAGTGCAAAGTGAAACACTAGTGTTTGTCATACATGTAAGCCGGAAGTATCATTGAATCGAGTATACAATGTATTCAATTGGTTCAATCGTGAAATGATCCAGATCTACTAAACTCAGAAATAGCGATTCATGAATGGGTGCTTGTTCATAACTGTGTGGCTCTTCCCATGAAATTTGATGAAGTGTATGTTAATTTTGTTTTGCAATAGGCGCAACTCTAATGCACTGATTCAATTCCTATGCACATTCTTTTGCAATATGACCTCGAAAAACACGGTAAAGATATTGGATGGTCAGCAAACAAAGGTACTCCCAGTCGCTCTGTTTGTTTGGAATTGGCCTGATCGGCGGAAGGAAAAACGATTAATTCCTGCTGGTCCATCATCAAACATACGCCATACGCAAATAAATATATCACGCTGCGGTCGCACCCCGGCTGCGGATTGATAATAGGTGACTGATGGACAAACAACAAATCACTTTTCTTTACGTTCAATCCAGATTTTTTGCGACATAAACAGACAAATGTCAAGGGTTTTAAGGACAGGCATGGAATGGACAACATTGTGATAACTCGGAATGATCTGGGTGTAAAAATACATGTGAATTGTTTGCTTTCGCTTGTTTATTGTTGACCCATTTATACTTTCACAGTTTTCTCATTTGTCTAAAATATATCCTAATATGCACTAACTATAATATTGTTTTCAATGTGCAGTCAGTTGCTCTAGAAATCTGTACTTCTTAGGTAAAAATATATTATGGTCAATCACTTCCTCATTGGCAGAATTATTTGCATAGGAATAACAGACCGCCGTTCTCTGTTCATAAAACATACACATTCAACAAGGCGGAAACCACACGAGATGCCAATTACAACCGGTTATTACGCAAGCCAGTATCCTATATTTCATGAGCCCAAGAATGTCCGCATGTGGTCCATATGGCGGTAAACAATTAAGCGTGTGTATAAGTTTGATTGGAGCATCTAAATATTTGCGCATCCTATAGTAATTAGTGCCCTGTGGACTACAAGAAAACGGTGAGAAATTTAATCCACCCTGGAAGCATTATGTTAGTGAAAGGTCTATAGCCCCAGTGGAATAACATAATATGTTTAACAACTTTGTATTGCCTGTATGGTAATATTGTCAAAGTTGGTTATGATTTCAATGAAATCCAAGGAATAAAAACACTTAATTTCTCAATGTGAATACCTGAAAATGAAATGTTTTTTATTTATTCGTAGCATTTTATATCAAGATAGGAGCGAGTTAAACATTAGAATAAATAATTCACAAACGATTTGTGATCCAAAGTTTGAAGATTAGATCAGCCTATTGTTTCTTCAAGGGTGTATTCTGTCATACAGTTTGAACAACATAATGTGTCCCAACCCCAGCAGTAATTTTAATTCTAGTAATGAGCATTTTCTGGTAACAGAGGACGGTTGATGTGGTGAAATGCACATTAAGCTGTGAAGAAATTAGGGCAAGTGTGCAACCTGGAACAATTGAATCCGGCCTCGATTCTATCAAACATCTGTCCACAAGAATCTAAGTGATTAGTATTCGGGAGATCTCTATGTTGACAAACACATGCTATGGTGTTTTCAAAGGGGCTATCTCCCGCAAATTCCTATGGCATCTTGCCCCACAAATGGCCCATTCTGTATGGAATCCTAATTACGTTTTGCTGATAACTCTATTGAATGAGACTCTGTTAATAGATTTGTGGCAGACACGGTTTTCAGTCTGGAAATCTGACTCACTGGAAAATTGACTTCGAAACGAAAACCCAGGAATGCATGAGAGTGAAGTCTGGAAGTAAATAGTCCCCGGCTACAAATATGGCAGGATCAGGACAGGTTCTGCATTATGCCGGATGCATGTGACACAAATTAGTGTTCTCCCCAAATTACCTCATGCAAAATTCAATAAGCCTCGGCCCGTCATTTGCTGCCAAAGTGGCCTATAAATTGGTGACGATTCCCCCTTGGTGGCGATTCCTCCTGGTCATGCTGACTCCTTAAAAGAGGTAGAAAACGAAGCTGACGGCTTATATCAACATGAACATAATAAGTTGGCTGTATGTACGGCTAGATTCCCTATAAGTTGCTTTCATCTAGCATCGGAAAATGATGGCGATAACCATCACTGCTGATATAAGCAACTGTCAAAATATTCAGTTCTTACCCAGTTTCAAAATTCATATTGAAATCGCCACCAATATCTACATCGACAGATCATATTTACAAGATCGTAGTTAATAACAATTTCAAAATTGAAACCAAGTCGAGAGCATGTTCTAGTATGGGTTGTGTAATGTGTAGAGTAACAATTAAGGCACAACGCATTTGACCCTTTTCTCCCCGACGAAATTAGCATAACACCATACCAAAGAGTGACCATACCCATTCACCAGCCCACGTTCTCTCCAAGTTTCACCGAATCGTCAGTGACAATCATTCGGTTTCCACACCAAATGTACCAATTAAGTCGCTGGATGTCATGGTGGGGGTTGTTCATGCACGTTCTACGCGCACGGAACATGGACATGTGAAGTCAGTTGTGAAATCAACCAGAACGACATTCACGTTGGTGTTTGATTATATCTTTTGCGGAAAAGCTTACCTCTCTCTCCACCCGCCCATTGTTTTAGGGGCTCGAATAAAAATCAGCTTGTGTGTCTGGGGATGTGTAGAGCCACCGCGAGCTCAATCAAACATCTGGTCACTTTTCCCTTACGTAATTAGTCTACCCTCTCTGCCACCCTCCATTCTGTTTATTTTTAGGTTACCGGACCTATGGTCCGATAACCTATTGGCATGGCGTTGCGTCCGTCGTCCGTCGTCGTCCGTCGGCGTCCGTCGTCGTCCGTCGTCGTCGTCCACATTTTTATCTTTTTTGTTTACAGGCGAATATTTCTGAAATTTTGCACAAAAATACTTAAAAATAATTCAAGAAGGAGGTATTTTTTAGTTTTTTGATTTTCGCATTTTTTTCAAAATGGCGGCCGTTTTCGACGAAAAATGCCTGATTTTGGACTTTGGCGGCCATTTTCTCAAAATCTGTTCAGTAACTTTTTTTCTTTTTGATAAATAACACTCCTCATATGTACTCCTATGATGTCTATAAATTTCGTTTCGCTTGAATCGCTCGAAGTGGGCCATTTTGGCCCAAACTCGGCTCAAATGGGACTTTCCCATGTTAAATTCTCCTATGCTTTATAATGGGACACATTATGCCTAATATCTCACTTGATATTGAGATTAGAGACTAGGAGTCAATTGTGGACCTATAGGAAATGATATATGCTGAATATTCTCGTGACCTTGAATTTGACCTCTGACCTCACTTTCAAGGTCAGAGCACAAAATGGCTTATATCTCGCTTATTATCGACTCTACAGCTTAGGAATCAATTGTGGACATATAGGAAATGATATATTCTGAATATTCTCGTGACCTTGAATTTGACCTCTGACCTCAGTTTCAAGGTCAGAGCACAAAATGGCTTATATCTCGCTTATTATCGACTCTACAGCTTAGGAATCAATTGTGGACATATAGGAAATGATATATGCTGAATATTCTGATGACCTTGAATTTGACCTTCGACCTCATTTTCAAGGTCACAGGACAAAATGGCTAATACCTTGCTTGTTATCGACTTTACAGCTTAGCAATCAATTATGAACATATAGGAAATGATATATGCAGATTATTGTCATGACCTTGAATTTGACCTTTGACCTCATTTTCAAGGTCACAGGACAAAATGGCTAATATCTCACTTATTATCGATTTTACAGCTTAGGAATCAATTGTGGACATATAGGAAATGATATATGCTGAATATTCTGATGACCTTGAATTTGACCTTCGACCTCATTTTCAAGGTCACAGGACAAAATGGCTAATATCTCACTTATTATCGATTTTACAGCTTAGGAATCAATTGTGGACATATAGGAAATGATATATGCTGAATATTCTCGTGACCTTGAATTTGACCTCTGACCTCATTTCTAAGGTCCAAGGACAAACTGGCTCATATCTTGCTCCTCTATTGACTGTATGGCTTGGGAATCAATTGTGGACATGATATACATGATATAGAAAATGATATACACTGAATATTTTGATGACCTTGAATTTGACCTTTGCCCCTTCATTTTCAAGGCTACAGCATAAAATTGCTAATCTCTCTCTGATTATTGAACTTACAGCTTAGCAATCAACTGTGGACATGATATATGATATATACCGGACCTATGGTCCGATAACCTATTGGCATGGCGTTGCGTCCGTCGTCCGTCGTCGTCCGTCGGCGTCCGTCGTCGTCCGTCGTCGTCGTCCACATTTTTATCTTTTTTGTTTACAGGCGAATATTTCTGAAATTTTGCACAAAAATACTTAAAAATAATTCAAGAAGGAGGTATTTTTTAGTTTTTTGATTTTCGCATTTTTTTCAAAATGGCGGCCGTTTTCGACGAAAAATGCCTGATTTTGGACTTTGGCGGCCATTTTCTCAAAATCTGTTCAGTAACTTTTTTTCTTTTTGATAAATAACACTCCTCATATGTACTCCTATGATGTCTATAAATTTCGTTTCGCTTGAATCGCTCGAAGTGGGCCATTTTGGCCCAAACTCGGCTCAAATGGGACTTTCCCATGTTAAATTCTCCTATGCTTTATAATGGGACACATTATGCCTAATATCTCACTTGATATTGAGATTAGAGACTAGGAGTCAATTGTGGACCTATAGGAAATGATATATGCTGAATATTCTCGTGACCTTGAATTTGACCTCTGACCTCACTTTCAAGGTCAGAGCACAAAATGGCTTATATCTCGCTTATTATCGACTCTACAGCTTAGGAATCAATTGTGGACATATAGGAAATGATATATTCTGAATATTCTCGTGACCTTGAATTTGACCTCTGACCTCAGTTTCAAGGTCAGAGCACAAAATGGCTTATATCTCGCTTATTATCGACTCTACAGCTTAGGAATCAATTGTGGACATATAGGAAATGATATATGCTGAATATTCTGATGACCTTGAATTTGACCTTCGACCTCATTTTCAAGGTCACAGGACAAAATGGCTAATACCTTGCTTGTTATCGACTTTACAGCTTAGCAATCAATTATGAACATATAGGAAATGATATATGCAGATTATTGTCATGACCTTGAATTTGACCTTTGACCTCATTTTCAAGGTCACAGGACAAAATGGCTAATATCTCACTTATTATCGATTTTACAGCTTAGGAATCAATTGTGGACATATAGGAAATGATATATGCTGAATATTCTGATGACCTTGAATTTGACCTTCGACCTCATTTTCAAGGTCACAGGACAAAATGGCTAATATCTCACTTATTATCGATTTTACAGCTTAGGAATCAATTGTGGACATATAGGAAATGATATATGCTGAATATTCTCGTGACCTTGAATTTGACCTCTGACCTCATTTCTAAGGTCCAAGGACAAACTGGCTCATATCTTGCTCCTCTATTGACTGTATGGCTTGGGAATCAATTGTGGACATGATATACATGATATAGAAAATGATATACACTGAATATTTTGATGACCTTGAATTTGACCTTTGCCCCTTCATTTTCAAGGCTACAGCATAAAATTGCTAATCTCTCTCTGATTATTGAACTTACAGCTTAGCAATCAACTGTGGACATGATATATGGTTAATGTTATATATGCTGAATATTCTCTTGACCTTGAATTCAACCAGTGACCTGGCTAATACCTAAAATATTAAACATTGTCCGGTAACCTATCTTTGGCCCTTGGCCTAATTTTTTATTTTTTGTCCCTCTCCGGTCCTCATTAGGAGCAAGGAGTACTTCCATTTTCCCAGTGCCCACCAGCGAGCAACAGCATCTATGTCTCTTGTAATGGATTCAGCTGTCAAATTGACGAACAACATGGGCTTGCTCTAGTAACGCATCGTAAAAAAGTAGTTACTCCTAGAACTGCAAATAAGACAACTACGGAACTAGAAAATGTTACTCATAGTCGGATGTCCACCAGGGATATACTTCTCTAGAGGCCAAGGTACAGAAGTACCCTAGAGGGAAATGTACCAAGTCCCCGGCATAACTGTGAATAAATGTCCTGCAAATGTTTATATTGCTAAAAGGATGCAAAGATAGCTCATTAGGATAAATGAGAGAGGATATAATGGATGTATTGTGTCAAATGTTTCACAAGTTTGCAAATCCGAAACCAACAGTGATTCACCCAGTACACATGACACATTATCAATATTTGGTCGAAATAAAAAGATAAAGATCTTTGTTTTCCAACATCGCACATATCTGGAAATTCATTTCTCATTAAGTGGTTATAACTTGAGACATCGACACTACTGGTAAATGTCAACAGGAGTGGTCTATCGAGTTGGAGATGACACATGGATGTTAATCTAAGTCGTTATAGGATTTCGGGTACAGCAGCAAATTCGTGCATAGCGATTATAATTGTGGGACCAGGTTGAAAGGGAAACGAGGTTACATCTGATTTGCACAATGATGACACATATAATAAGATCCAATGTCTTGATCCTGGTGAACAATTTATTCAAGGCGAGAGCAGCTCTGTAGTCACGTTTAGTAGTCAGAGTACTTAGATTCATAATCATGCAATCAGATATCATCGCAAAACAGATAACATTCATAAGATTGCTGCTGGTTTCGTCGACTAATGAGTGTGTATGTGTTAACTGTTTGTTGTCATTCGAACCAAATTGAAACTGCCAGTGTTACATCAAGTATAATTATTCGGATGTTATTCATTAGATACCTTTCCAAAATCGACATTGTTGTGATAAAGTTCACATTTCTAAATAAGCAGAACAACAAACTTTTGTGTTGAACGAGCTGACCAATTCTTCTTCCAGTGGTAATTTTGGTATGTATTGCGTTTGTGCAAACATCGACTGTTCTTCTTATTTGATTGTATTTTACATATACCTAGATATCTAGTGTCCAACCATGCGATTGATGTTAGTCAATCACACTGTTTAAAGCTGTAAGTATGCTACATAAAGAGAAACTGGACAATCCCTTCGAGCTTTTGAGATATCCCCTGAACTTTTCGTGCTGACTGGTGACGTAAGTAGGTGCCTTTGGCCTAGGCCGACCAGGGGGATTTTCGGCCGTATAAAATGAGGGGGCGATTAGCCTACAGTGTGGAATAATCAATAGACCAAGAGGCATACATATCGTCCTCAATGTCCGTATGTAATGCATTTTTTATGTGTATATCTTCATATTTCAGCGTTTGTAGCATTGTGGTTGAATGTAGGGTGTAAAAAGATGTGTGACATCTCTGACCGAATATTTTGTAATAATAAAACATTGATATCGTCACCCTTGATAGTCTGTCCAATTGTACATGTACATGCTATGTCACATGTATACACCTATTGGCATGTACTCTAGGTTGGTAATATAGCATACAATGACTGAGCGACTGAGCACTGCTCAACAACATATGAGTGCAAAATTTGCCAGGTCACACGGCCTGTTGTATGTTGTGTACAAATATGTATGGTAACTATACTGTAGATGCGCCTACATTACCGGGAGATATCTACGCACGTGAATTACTGGGAACCATACAAATTCGTCACACCAATAGAGAATATGTGCATTACGGCTCTAGAAGGGGGGAAATATGTAGCCCTAATCATATGAGGAATTGTGTGCCCGTATGGATATTATGCAATTATACTTTGCAGTTTAGGTGTTCTCTGTCACCTGTGTTGTGGGGAACATGTCAGATGATCATCGGCACATACTGCAGGAATGGCTTTATACCACTTCGCCGTTACAGCCGATTGCCTCTGGCCTCTGTCATGGGCGACCTGACTCGCGCCAGTGCATATACCCGCCCACATGCAGATCAAAACAAACAACGCGTGGTTCTGTGGTGTTACTTTCGGTTTATCCATAACGGCAGAAACCCAATATCTCATATGGGTTTCTGATAACGGGAGATCGTGAGATCGTGGGAGATCGTGGGCGTTATCAAACTATCTATTCATAGCATATTCACAGCTTTAAGATGAAAATTTGATATGTCGGTAGACCAGCTCTCCTGGGATTCTACGAATGACAGGGATTTGTCATTTGCTGTGATGTTGTCAGCAAGTATCATCAGAGCAGAAGCATGTGCTCATTGTGAAGTCAGATATTCGTGCACATTTAGCTGTGAAGCTAACCTGTCTGGTGTTTCACTGGTAACACCAAATGGTGTCTCTGTTCACTCACGTATGTCTTGGACAATAATTCACATGTTTTGGTGAAAAATAAAGTTGTTGGTAAAAACAAATTCATGTGTACAGTAAGATCATGATAGAGTCTATTCCATTTAGAGATTTATCTCGTTAGATGTAGATGATTTGACATGTGCTTCTACATTCAAAGGATTGGTGTTGCACAGTACATACACACCTTTGATCACAACTCTTGAACACAAAGTAACTGATTTTATATATATATATTTAACTCACCACTAACCTAATTTACTCTGAAGTTAACTCACCACATATATGTATTTATTATAATGAAATGGTGCAGTTTCTTCTTGCAATTTACAAAATGCATACAATTTGGGAAATATTGCAAAATATACTACATAAGTGCAATGTACTGGCTTATTTTGTCACCGCATATTGTTGTTCAGATTTGTTCCGGAGTTCGTCCTCAGCAACATCTCACTACTTCACGTGTCATTTATACACGCAAGCAGATGGACGAACGTTACAGCTGATGAGTCTAGTGCCACGGAATCACGGTCTCTGTAAGTTTGAATGCATATCAAGCTAGATCTTATCGTGAAATTAGTATCGTTCTGTGTTATGACACAGAGCCAGATTTTTCGATGACAGCCGTTAACAGCTTTCTGTTTTCTCAGCAAACACACTTGAGGCTGCATTAGCAGAAATAATGAACCATAATATATTAGCATCTCGACAACAATGATGTCATTTGGGTTTTTATGTGGCTGTGTTTTAATCACTTCCAAATTATGCAGCTCATTGAGGCTTGTGAATCAAGGATTTATGATAAGACTGTTTCAATTTTTTTTTTGACATAATACAACTTCATCGACCAGTATATTAGACATGAATATCACCACATTTTATAGCCCTGCAAAACGTAATTTTGTACTGCCAGTGCTACAAACTTGAACTCATTCTATCTTGGTGAGCTTCGAGATCCCACATCGACCATTCAAATTAAGAAGCCCCCCAAAAAACATTATAATTGAAATGGTATTGTCATATACATTATAATTTAGTAATTTGCAAGATGAACAAAATTCATAATTGAAGTTGACTATTTTACCATGACAGGGAATAATATATACCTACAATATGTAGTCATCACATATTCAGAAGCAAGAATGCTTGTTTGACAAAATCAACAATATGCATGTTTTACATGTTTTTCCTTACATTGTGTGAGTTCAGAAATTAATGACCGTCGTCAAGTGAGGGTTGCCCTGTAATGACGATGTAATTCCCAGCATGCTCTGCTTCATTCATCATCTCCATTTATGAACAATACAAACATATTTTTGTGGTTTGTAACATTCCACAACTATAAAGTAATGACTCTGTGAATGTGTACCTGTTATACGTTCAAGTAAATATGTGCATTTTGAATACTTCGAAACAACTGTGGATGTAATTCATAATACATCCTCAGTCACTTCAGATATGCCTCAGTGTTCTCCTTGGTTTGCTTTAATCAGTGTTTCATACATCTCGCATACATAGGACGCGGTACAACCTGATCACATTAGATATGACTGGGTGTTCTCTTTTGCTTGCTTTAATCAGTGTTTCATACATCTCGCATACATAGGACACGAGACAAATTGGTCCCATTAGATATGACACAGTGTCTTCCTTTGTTTGCTTTAATTTCCTTGAATGTGGTTTGAAGGCCACTACGAAATGTATACAAGCCAATTAACCATGAACCATTAACAAGAAGTCATCTCTACCATTTCCCATGGCCAGGGAATACCATTGTCCCAACAAGGCTACTTCGCCCTGCAATCTTTTGACAACCAAATACATTACCATTAAGCGATAGATTGTGGCAGTGCACCATTCACGTAATGAGTTTGCAAACATGGTGTTCCCGTCGTAACGCTACGTTAGAAGCAACAAAAGGGACATGCTTTTCAAAGCGTAACAACTACATTTATATTATCCACTATTACTTACACACATACAGGTATTGCCCTGGCAAAGGGTCACTTAGTACATATGCTACCCATGTATTGGTCACTAAGGTAGCATTTACCAGCCCGAGTGGCAGTCACCATGACGTCTAAAGCACCATCTGTGTCCCATAAAGAGGCCGTTGATTGTCCAGTGAAGAGGACGATGGAGACAGGGTCATGGGTCGGGACATGCTGACGACCATGAAATTGTAATTGGGTGTTCACAGCCTCGTTGAACGTTTAGGGTGCAACTATATTAGTATAATGGTGTAGCCTTATAATGCTTTCAAATAAGGTAGATAAAGTTCCACTAATAATTTACGGTAACAAGAAAAATACTAGTCATATAGTTGGTATGAAACACCGAATTAATGCCTGCGTATCCAAAATAATGTCTCATTCGCTTCAAACACTGTGTTGGGTTTACAGATATCAGTTTTACCTGTGTACTGTCTATTGTAAAAAAATTCCCACACTAAGATACCGACCAATTTTTTACTGGTACAAATTGTGGTGGTCCTTAACAGTCCACAATGGAATCTAATCTTGTGTAAATATTCAACAAACTGCTGTTCTGCCCATCTCAGCCTAATTATCCAGTAAAACAACTATAAACGTACGAGCGAAAAAGAAAGCATATCTTCCACAGTGCTACGTGAAAACCAGGCAAACAGAGGAGGAACAAATGTTGCCAGATTGCCTCTGTTGTTTAATACTATCGTATGGCCTGTTGAGCACACAATTATATTACTGTATTTCTATGACAATAACAGGCTTCTTGATGTTGTCTCTAAAAATGTGAAAATGATACTTACATTAGAAATGTTTATTAAACAATTTGCATGTGAACCAGACGTCATTCAGACTTCCATGATTCCTGCTTCTTATCAACACATCTACCCCCACTGAAAATTAAAACACCCAATGAAAATCTCCAGGAAATGTCCAGGGTATGAATTGTAATCTGGAACGGTTATGTTCTAAACTAATTTACACTGTTCGTTTATGCAGTCCAAATGTCAAAATTCATGTTCAAATTATATCAGTCATGGACAATGTTTGGCAACACGAACACCCAGATATCGATTCAAGTGACAAACAATATCACGGATGCCTGTGCTATGTCTCACTTAGAGAAAAATAAAACCAATTTACCAAGAAAATAAATTGGCTTTGCATAATCCACTGCTCGTCACGACGATGTGGAAGATTTCTCGGGGGTTTTCACAGGGTTATATTTCTCCTTAGATTCACAGGTACAAGACAGGGTTCCCGCTACGAATATGGAATATAAGCTTGTGGTAATAATAACCCTGAAACAGAATATAAGATGCAACAAAATTGAGTTGGAGTATTGTAAATTGACATGTCTTATATGTAGGATGGTACTGAGGATGTTGTTGCGATGGTATTGAAGAGCATTTTCATTCCATTTCACACACGTCAGTGACAGGATGGGCGTCATATTTAGGGATCTGCTGATCTCGGAGGCCACTGGACATATTGAACGTAAGGAGCGACGTAAAGGGGGGATTGTACGGATGACACAAGCTGTCCCCATTGAAATTAATGAGTGTGAACTAAGCGTCCAAGTAGATATGTCTTGAAAATACCTCCAGCAGAGTGTTTGTAATTATTTGGAATTAGTTCGAGACCAGATGCTGACTTCCGGTAAATTTGAAGTGATTTGTGAGTTGAAATTGTGCTAGAATACGACGAACATTTCTAGTGAATTATTTGTAAACACTCTACGGGTTCGACTGGAGGAATGCTGATATCAGAGGTTTGTAATGCAGTGACTATCGGCTTTGATCACCAATTGTTTATTTATGCAAAGCGCTTGCATTCACATGCGAAATCAGTTCGTTAAGTGCAAAGTGAAACACTAGTGTTTGTCATACATGTGAGCCGGAAGTATCAATGAATCGAGTATACAATGTATTCAAATGGTTCAATCGTGAAATGATCCAGATCTACTCAACTCCTAAGTAGCGATTCATGAATGGATGCTTGTTCATAACTGTGTGGCGCTTCCCATGAAATTTGATAAAATATATGTTAATTTTGTTTTGCAATAGGTGCAACTCTTATGCACTGATTCAATTCCTATGCACATTTTTTTTGCAATATGACCTCGAAAAACACGGTAAAGATATTGGATGGTCAGCAAACAAAGGTACTCCCAGTCGCTCTGCTTGTTTGGAATTGGCCTGATCG
Organism: Terebella lapidaria; assembly: GCA_949152475.1. Taxonomy (NCBI): domain Eukaryota; kingdom Metazoa; phylum Annelida; class Polychaeta; order Terebellida; family Terebellidae; genus Terebella; species Terebella lapidaria. The sequence goes on along the minus strand of OX424566.1, from coordinate 26,137,781 downwards.
GCCGAAGGAAAAACGATTCATTCCTGCTGATCCGCCATCAAAGACACGCCATGCGCAAATAAATATATCACGCTGCGGCCGCACCCCGGCTGCGTATTGATAATAGTTGACTGATGGACAAATAACGAATCACTTTTCTTTACGTTTAATCCAGATTGCTTGGACATAAACAGACAAATGTCAGGGGTTTTAAGGACAGGCATGGAATAGACAACATTTTAATAACTCGGAATGATCTGGGTGTAACAATACATGTGAATTTCGCTTGTTCATTGTTGACCCATTTATACTTTCGCAGTTTTCTCATTTGTCTAAAATATATCCTAATACACTAGCTATAATATTTTTTCAATGTGTAGTAAGCTGCTCTAGAACTCTGTACTTGTTAGGTAAAAATATATTATGTTCAATCGGTTCCTCATTGGCAGAATTATTTGCATAGAAATAACAGACCGCCGTTCTCTGTTCATAAAACATACACATTCAACAAGGCGGAAACCACACGAGATGCCAATTACAACCGGCTATTACGCAAGCCAGTATCCTATATTTCATGAGCCCAAGAAGGTCCGCATGTGGTCCATATGGCGGTAAACAATTAAATATGTGTATATGGTTGATTGGAGCATCTAAATATTTGCACATCCTGTAGTAATTAGTGCCCTATGGACTACATGAAAACGATGGGAAATTCAATCCACCCTGGAAGCATGATGTTAGTGAAAGGTCTATAGCCCCAGTGGAAAAACATGATCCGTATAACGACTGTGTGTTGCCTGTATGGTGATATTGTCAAAGTTGGTTATGATTTCAATTAACCCAACCCCAGCAGTAATTTTATTTTGAGTAATGAGGATTTTGTGGTAACAGAGGACGGTGGATGTGGTGAAATGCACACTTGGCTGTGGACAAATTAGGGCAAGTGTGCAACCCGGACCAATTGAAATCGGCCTCAATTCTATCAAACATATGTCCATACGAATCTAAGTGATTAGTATTCGGGAGACCTCATGTTGACAGACACATGCTATGGTGTTTTCAAATTCCTATGATGAAACTGATCTTGCCTCACAAATGGCCCATTCTGTATGGAAGCCTAATAACGTTTTGCTGATAACTCTATTGAATAAAATTCTATCAATAGATTTGTGGCAGACACGGTTTTCAGTCTGAAAATCACCGAAAGATTGACCTCGGAACGAAAAATAAGGAATGCATGAGGGCGAAGTCTGGAAGTAAATAGTCCCAGGCTACAACTCTGCCAGGATCAGAACAGGTTCTGCATTATGCCGAATGCTTGTGACACAAATTAGTGTTCTCCCCAAATTACCTCATGCAAATTTCAATAAGCCTCGGCCCGTCATTTGCTGTCAAAATGACCTATAAATTGGTGACGATTCCTCCTGGTCATGCTGACTCCTTAAAAGAGGTGGAAAACGAAGCTGACGGCTTATATCAACATGAACATAATAAGTTGGCTATATGTACGGTTAGATTCCACTATAAGTTGCTTTCTGCTAGCATCGTAAAACGATGACGATAACGAACGCTGCTGATATAAGCAACTGTCGAAATATTCAGTTCTTACCCAGTTTCAATATTTATATTGAAATTGCCAGCAATATCTACATCGACAGATCATATTTTCAAGATCTTAGCTATTAACAATTCCACAACTGAAACCAAGTCGAGAGCATGTTGTAGTATGGGCTGTGTAATGTGTAGAGTAACAACTAAGGCGCAACGCATTTGACACTTTTTGTTTTGTTTCAATGCTACGTCCACGAATGTGCATCTCCCGGCGAAATTAGCATAACACCATCCCAAAGAGTGACCATACCCATTCACCAGCCCACGTTCTCTCCAAGTTTCACCAAATCGTCAGTGACAATCATTCGGTTTTTACACCAAAATGTACCTATTAGGTCTCTGGCTGTCATGGTGGGAATTGCTCATGCAAATTCTATGGGCAAGGAACATGGACATGTGGAGCCAGTTGTGAAATCAACCAGAATGACATTCACGTTGGTGTTAAATGTAACTTCTTCTCTCTCTCCACCCGCGCATTGGTTTAGGGGCTCGCATTGAAACTAGCTTGTCTGTCTGGGGATGTGGAGAGTCATCGCGAGCTCAAACAAACATCTGATCACTTTTCCCTTACGTAATTAGTCTACCCTCTCTGTCACCTTCCATTTTCCCAGTGCCCACAAGCCAACAACAGCCTCTATGTCTCTTGTAAAGGCTTCAACTGTCAAATTGCTGCTCTAGTAACACATCGTCAAATATAGTTACTCCTAGAACTGCAAATACGACAACTACGAAACTATAAAAAAGGTTAATCATAGTCAAATGTCCACCAGGGATATACTATACTAGAGGTCAAGGTACAGGGGTACCCTAGAGGGAAATGTACCAGGTCCCTGGCATAACAGGAAGCGCAAATCCAGCTTCGGATTGCATTAGTCCACAAATTTGTATCTGTCTACGAATCTGTAATTGTGACAAAAATCCACCCTAACCGCAGTGCATGTGTCATCAGGAACATGTTGTCGCCAGAGTCAGTGAATAAAATATATAGCCGTAAGCCATTAGGTTGTTTTGCAAGTGTTGTATGTATATTGTAATAATAATATATTATTATTGTACAGGACTGCAAATTATGCTTTTGGCGTCACTATTTTAATACTATAACAATGACGAGGCAGTTACACAATACTATTTTGCATGTAGAAGCCCACCAGTTAACCATTTTCGTGTGTGAAATACAGGTCAAATGCTCATCACACAAGAACGCAGACACTTTTGCACGTGACATTGACAGTATGTTCTCAGTTGTAACAGTTAATAACCAACACGCTGCACGTTAATGACAGTGTTACATGATGCCTAACTACAGCGCACTTGCACCGACACCACGCTGTAATAATTGCACGTCTGATTTTTTGTCGATCTTTTTTTACCTCAAGAAAAGAAGAGGATACAGACACACCTGGAGCAGTATGTCTGTAAGTTTCTGTATTAAATAAACGAGACTTTGTAAAGATGGTATGTGTGAATTCACAATATAGAACACATATTTGATTATTAAACATCATATTTTTTCTCTATAGCGTGGTAACAGGTCCTATTTACAACTCATGTGTGTATAAAGTATATAAAACAAATGTTTCATTCTTCCATATTGTGAATATCATATGATCCCACAAAGTATAATGTGCTAGCCGATTTATAACATACAAGTGTATTACGATGTAGACATAACAGACTAACAGGACCTTGTATTCTTTTCAGTGCAACAAGTGAAGTTCGGAAATATGTGTACCACATCGGTCGCAATCAAATCTGGACACCTGTAATTAAAGCCTTCTTTAGACGCCCACAAGTGATTAAATAAGTCAATATAGTATCACATGGCCGTAAAGTTTTATGCCCATTGCCGTATTCCCACACTATGTGATATCAGGTTTAGTCAGAGTGATAACATTATTTCACACCGTAACCACAAAATGCGATTATTCTTGTTTTTGACAGGGATACATGGATTCATACAGGTGGACGTACTTGACTTCAGTGTGTATCCATTGAGTCAATAGATAACAAAAGGCCGCCCGACGTGATTACAATATGTTATGAGGGACGTCCAAAGAAGTATGCTTTGTGTGTGGAAACATAATTTTTAGGTGCACGTGCATGTTACAGGTTATCCAAGATCATAAGCAATTGTGTTTTCGTGAAAGATATCTGAAAAATATTACGTATGAAAACGAATTGTCCATATGAAGGTGAAATGTGCGAATTATAAACGTGGTGGGTCAAACTCGAGAGACACAAGTAAAAGACATCTAGGTTAACAACCAGTGCCAATGGTACAAAGGTATCACTTGTCCAAATGGCTTGAACAGAACCCATTCAAGAGCTCGTACTAGTGTAGTAGTGGAAGCAAGGTATATAAATAAACCTGAATAAGGAATTACTAAGTCATTTACTTATTACTACAATCATGGTTTCATCTGAGTGACTCCAAAGCGATATCTGCATCTTAGTATTTTTTGCAATATAGAAAGTCATGTAATATCAGAAACCCATGCGATGGGTTAAGGGTTTCTAGTAATATACATTATATAAGCACTATATGAAGTGGCCATGGTTCAATTACATTTCATGAGTGATATTGTCATTTTGTTTTGCGTACAATTAGTTCCAAACTCGCCAATTCATTTCATCTTCATCTCCCTGCATAGCCATACTATTATATATGGGATTTGGAAGGTGTTACTACTGGAACTATAGCCATGTTCTACACCTACTTTAGCCAGGTTTTAAATTGGTTTAAGAAACCTTTTTGCGTTAATACCATAACGGTAAACTGATACCACATACTTCATGATAATTACTCATCAGCAGAAAAGCAGCTGATGCTCAGGTTATATGAAACTAGTGAAATATTAACTACTTTCCCTGTTTGTTCGTTGTTTTTCGCTATGGTCTATTTACGTTCAATAAGTTTTTGGGTGAAACACACAATTGTTCTGTACGCTCATAAGAAGAAGTTTGTTTATTATATGCTGCCAGCATATTAATTATGAGGACAATTAGGACACACTTACCAAACTATAACATGAAAGTATACATCAACTACCCTTTTCGTAATGGCTGAATCCGATTCGAATATATTACACGTATAATGTCATAGACACATCATACGCATGTACCATAATCATGCGTTTGAAAAAAAACATGAGATTGTGTAATCGGGTGTATGGATTTTTGACATGGTTTATTTCAACTTTTGGAAGCGATAGTTTGAACAATGTCAGTTACGTATATGTAAGGTGCAAAATCATGTGTTGTACTCTGGCCTTCTCCAGTTTCATGCACTAGGCAGGAAATTGTCTGCATTCTAGTCACGCTTATAGTACCTAATACGTTAGATTGTACATATTGCAGACATCTAATGGTTTCTGATCATAATGTGTTACCAAAAGTCAGGAGTGTCGTGACTTTTTAAATGTTAGAAATATAATAATCAATTTAGCTAGTTGTTTATGGAAGAAAACCCCATCTGTTACAGTCCATTCCTGCACAGATATTGATTTCTGTAGAAGTACTCTGGCAGAACATTGGTCGAATTGTAAAATGAAACTCGTAAAACTGGCAGCGTTCGGTGTCTCAAGTTCGATCCAGATATGCATATGTGGTAAACGCACAGGAACCGAGTTGGGAGCTCAACTCTCTGTGGACGAATGGTGTGCAATGTTGCAGGTTGTTAGTCTCTTTTTTGCTGGTGGGATACAGAGAGTGTCTTTTAATTGGCCTGCGTGAAGTCAGAATCCTTACAAAAACTTAGTACATCTAATATGATGACAAATGTAGTGTTCGTCCCTTTATTAGAAACTCAGAAGTCATCTTTCTCGCCTTACCATTTTGTCTTCTTTTCTTAAAAGTTTATAGATACTTTCATTGTTGTTTACGTTTTTGTCTCCAGATAATGTTCCCACCAATTACTGAGATATAATTGTCATGCGTACCTTTAAGTCAATAGGCCTATACCTGAAAGACTAGAACATTACTGTCATCACAATGAGCTTCTTGTACAGGCGCGTGGCATATTCGTTTGCAGTGTTTTAAAAAGATGTTCTTCAATAAAAAAAACATTTTAACTCTAGATATTAAGGATGCACCATCACGCGATTCTGTTTTGTTTATATGAAGGGTTGGATAGTGTTTCCTAACTGTATAGATAATGTGTCAAGAAGACAGTACCACACCCTATATATATACATGTGTGACGTTTGGTAATGACTTGTTTTCGGTGTGGCCCAAAAAACCTGGTTTCTCTGATCGTATAGACTTTATCGACACACTAAAGCAAAAATGGCCTAAGTAAAAAAAGGCGATTTTTCAGGAGAAACAAAAAACTGTCTTTGCATGTAGTTTTTAATCCCACCAGCAAAAACTTCCGCTATCATCTTTCTTGGCATGACCTTCAAGAACACATCTGATCCTATAATCATTATCTTCAAATATTTAGGAATAAAGTGACTTAGGCCACTTTCGGACTAAATCAACTGACTTAGGCCATTTTGTCTTTCGTGACTTAGGCCATTTTGTGCAACTGCGTGTTACTTAGGCCATATGCGTTTTGCTGTTTACAAGTGAATAATTGGTGCAATATGAATTGAAAGTACACAAACTGAGAACGAATTATCTGGTAACAGGTTTATTAAACATCGGTGAATACCAACAATTATTATTTTTAGGTTACCGAACCTATGGTCTAATAACTTATTGCCGTCGTGTTGCGTCCGTCGTCCGTCTAGCCGTCCGTGCGTCCATCCGTTCACAATTTTTATCTCTAAAATGTATGGTCCCATCTTTCGGAAAATTCAAAATAATTCAAGAAGGAGGCATTTTTTCTCATTAATTTTCTGTTTTTCATTCTTTCTCAAATGGCGGGCGTTTTCGTCCAAAAAACGCTCAATTTTGAACTATGGCGGCTATTTTCCTAAAAAGTGTTCAATCAGTTAATGATTTTTGCTTTGAAAGATTCCTCTTATGTACCTTTGTGACGTGTATAAGTTTTGTTGTCCTTGAATTACTGGTCTCCGGCTTATTACTATTACTATCATATTACTATCGATTTTGGGCCATTTACAGGGGAAAATATTTTTTACCCTTTAAAACAGTTTTTGAAAAAAAATTTTGGTATTTTTTTCCTTCACAATGGGAGCTGCTACCACTGTGCTCTTAGACGCTTGGAGAGATAATAGATATTGACACTTTCAAATAGGAAGTCGTGTATAGCGTTTTGTGAGGTGACCTTGAGTTTGACCTTCGATGACCTTGAAAGGTCGAAACACCCATTTTGGGGGTCCAAAAATGCCCAAATTTGATCTGCAATTCGACCTCTGATGATCTTGAAAGGTCAAAACACCCATTTTGGGGTCCAAAAATGCCAAAGTTTGCCTCTTCATAAGAAATTTTGTAGATAGAGCTTAAGTTTGCATTATGAGCATATAGGAAGTCGTATAGGGAACAACTAATGATGACCTTGAGCTTGATTTCGGATGACCTTGAGTGCTAAATGTCTGACGTGAAATGTATAAATTGGCATCTGAGGCTTGAACACTTGCACATACAGGTTGGGATAGTGTGTAAGCTTATAAGAAGCCATGTATATATAGCACATCTTTTGGCGACTTTGAACTTGAGCTTAAACGACCTTGAATGCCAAACTCAAAATTTTGCCTGACCTGACAGGTGTAAACTGGCCTCTACAGACAAAATACTTGTTGATCGAGCTTATATGTTTGTAGTATGATCATATATAAAGTCATATGCATCATACCTAATGGTGACATTGATGTTCACACAGATGACCTTGGTTGGTCAAGGTCGTATGTCACCTGTAATGCTTAAAACTAAAATCGTCTGGTAAATCTAACCCTTAGGTTAATTTTGACTCATTTATTTAAGGAATATGACAAAATCTCATTGTCAAATACACAATCGTGGAACACCTCTAATTATATATCATGTATATATCATGTACATCATGATATAGTGCATTGATACTTATGTATAGTAAATTATATAGTCAACTGTTGCCTGAACCAGTTGCCACTGTGTGTTTGTCATATTTCTGTATATTGCACTTCATTATATGACACTTATCTTATAAGGGTGTTTCACAACATGGTGACCATTATACCGTGGTGTTACATGAAAAATAGCAACGCCGTGTCTTGTTAAAGCGCCCAATCCCGGAGGCTCTAAGCACTGTACATAAAAGGGTTAATACAATGTTGTATAAAATATTGAAAACATGGAGTAAAAGTATTATACATGTATGAATCATTATAACGAATGTATAATCTAGTTGTGGTACAGTTTGGAGTAAACTGTTTTTAAAGTTTTCTTGAAGAATGAGTTTGATGACAGTTCTCGGATGTTGGCCGGAAGTCGATTCCACGGTGACAGTGGCAGGTGCCTGAATGCTCAACCACCAACTAGCTTGTTGACAGGGTGACTGATCAGTCACGTGGTATCAGACACTGATGTGAGAGCGCGACGAGGGGTGTACGTGTCGAGGAGGAGTGGATCGGGTGTGTTCGTCTGAACCGGAGCCTGTGAAATCAATTGAATATCGATTGAGCATAGTCAAACGAAACTCACTTCACATGTACAATTTGAAAGATAAACTCGTGTAAATTCAGATGTAGGCTTACACTACATTTTGCTTTTGGACTTCTTCAATGACGTTTGCAGGAACATATGGACCCAAGTCATTGGAATATTTTTCGAGGTCAGCATTTTGCTGCTTCTGCAGACCAAACGTGAAAGTATTGGAAGTGTCCACAGTGGCTTCCATCTGCCAGAATTTTGAGTTTTGCTCAAGAACCGAAGCTTCAAGACGAAATTATAAAATGCAGCACTTTCCGACTTGTCGGAAATATTTCGGACAGATCGAAAATATTTTTAGACGTATCAGAATATTTTAAGACGCATCAAAAATGTTCTAGATGCATGCATTGGAGGCCGGACAGTTGATGTGTAGGGAAGCTTATTAGGGACATTCAAATCTTTCTTTTAATTTGATGTTTCATATATTCAATTCCCAGTTTTAAGAGTGAGTAAATAATTTTTCAGAAGAAAAGCTATATCCTAAATAAAAAAGTCACTGCCACCCACAAGCACCTTTAAGGTCCGGTCAGACAGCCGACAATGCATGAATCACGTGAAAATTTGGTTAAGATTTGGTTTGGTTGTGGTAGTGGAGAATTTGTCCATTTTTGCTGATTTACGTGATGAAAAATCACCGATGAACTGCGCAAGAACCACGGAAATGTCATGTACAAATCACTAATAAAGCATGCACTTCAGCGCAATAAAGATTTTTTAAAGTGATTGTCAGTGATTTTAAGTGAAACATACGTGTTACTAGAGTGGAACATGCGTGATGTCTGTTATTCTTCAGTGAAAAGTCATCGATGAACGCGTTAGCGGCAACGTTTTCGCGAACAATCACTAATATTCTACGCATATTCCGTGCATTGTCCACGTAAGAACTACGCAACCTACACGAAAAGTCTTACGGGAACCGATTTTGTAGCTGCTCAAAACCCGGAATCGCGTAAAACGATGATCGGGCGTACATCCACATACAACTACTGACGTTCCACGTCAGAAAAATTGATGAAATACGCAAATGACATGCAGATGTATCGCATAAGACTAAAATAAAACGAACTTCATACGTAATTCATGCGTTTGGGCAGTGTGACCGGGCCTTATGATGTGTAACATTGGACCCTAATTACTTCGACGAGCAGGACATAGATACTTCCGGTGGCTGATTTATGCCATAATGCGTTTATCTGAACAGTTTTCGTCGCGAATTTAATTGTCACGACTAAAACCATTTGAATCGCGACCAAAATCATTAAATCCGCGACCGAAACGTTTTCGGTGCGGCAATAATATCCTCGCTACGAATTAAATACTTTTAGCTGCGACAAGAACATTATCGCTGAAGCGAAATTGTTCTCGCCGCGATGTTGATACTTATAACCGCGACTAAAACATTCTCGCTGCAGCGAAAATGATTATCGCCGCGGCGAGAATGGCCATACATGTTACACAGTTTTTCTTACCATCAACCCAAAGAGAACAAACTATTTATTATTGCAATTATCGCCGCAGCGAATATTCATCGCCGCGGTGGTAACTGTTCTCGCTGCAGCAGAAATGTATCGGTCGCGGCATCAACGATTTTCGCTGTGGCGAGATTGTTTCGGTCTCGGCAACAATGGTTTTCGTTGCGACCAAAATGTTTCAGTTGCGACATCAACTATTTTCGCTGAGGCGAGAATGTTTTGGTCGAGGCGAGAATATTTTCGCTGCAGCGAAAACGTTTTGGTCGCGGATTTAATGATTTCAGTCGCCACAATTAAATTCGCGACGAAAATTGTTCAGGGAAGAACTGATTAAGGCATGAATCAGCCACTGTTGATACTCGTAGGATACTCGTAGGACATATATATTTCAATAGATGATGGTATAGGCTGGAGAATGTGCTTCTCGCACATTTTATAACTGGGATGTGTGCATATCGGTGTAATATTTATGATATAGTACTACCTGGGCCAGGGCCCACTGACCTAATCACATTTGCCAATAGAAAGTAAATATTCGCTGTTTATTACGTTAATTAGGCCTAATAAGCATGATGTAGTATAGGCTTGACTAGGACAGACCAAACGACCCCGCTCTCGCGGCGACATAGGGCAAAATTCACAAAATAAAGTTGTGCGTTTTGTTGGTCTCCGTTGGCTGTCCCGACTGATTGCAGTAATATGAAATGTCCTGTAGCTTCGTATATATATATATATATATATATATATATATATATATATATATACTTGTGGGCCTAGTAGTAGGCCTATATGGTTGACCAAACTGGTCATAAGTAAATTTTGTTGCGCGGAATGAATATGCAATTATATCGTGCAATAAATTAACCAATCATGGACAGTGTTTTATGACGCGATCGAAATATATCTATATCGCACATTAATTCAACCATTCATATACCGTCTCTTCATGCGCGACATATTTGGGAATACTTATTGCGCGCATTAACGTAGTCCGCTACAAACATGGATGTAACGGAGAGTCAAAATTTAAAGGTCATTTCTCGAATATTATCTCTTCAAAATGACATTATTTTATAGAGTAAATGATCAACATCCTAATACTGAAAAGAAAATAGGGGGTCACCGTGCTCGTTTCTTCTACATATTCGATCAAAATCACACATATTTACCTAAAATGACATAAATTCTGGCATTTTTGCACATTTTTTCGTCCATATTCACATCTTGCATCGTGTTTTCCATGAGAACGGATACGGTGACCCCCTATTTTCTTTTCAGTTTTAGGATGCTGAACAGTTACTCTATAACATATATCATTTTGAAGCTCTAGATAATGTTGACACAGTTATTTATTTTAAAAAACTCTTTGACCCCCTCCCCTCACTGTTTGGAGCGGACTACCTTAAATCAGGAATAATATCGCGCAGTAAACCAGCCAATCACGTAAGTTGTTTTATGTCGCGGTTCAATTTGATTTAGATCGGGGAGTAAGTCATCCAATGACAACCTGTGAGTTGATGCCCGCTATAAATATCATTTGAAATGCATCGCGCATTAATAAACGGGTTATGAATGGTCGACATATAGCGCGAAATAACTATATTTTGATTGCGATATGAATCACCTCACTTGATTGGTTGATCTACAGCGCGACATAATTCCATATTTTTTGCGCGCAACAAAGTTCAGTTCTGACTAGTTTGGCCAACCATAGGCCTATGGCACATGGATGGCTAGATCCAGGCCCTATATTGTGGGCCTTGAACTCCATGTATGCTTATTAACCCTATGCTACCTGAGGTATTTTCAGAGCCACCCATGGGAATCTGAACTAATTTGAGATTATTTAGATATCTCCGAGTTTGGCATTTTCCCAAGAAAAGACTTTCTGAAGCTTAACGAAGATTTTTGCTGCATGTAAATCAGGCATAGGGTTAATAATGGTGTCATTAACAATTCGGACTATCGGATAGACAATAATCGATTCATACCATTTTCGATAGATCTTCTAGGCATAAACCTAGCTTCTACTTATTGTTTTGCCAGGTGTGAGATATGACATAGCGTGAATTAATTTATTTGGCAAATAAAATGCGCAATCGGACACATATTATCTGCATTATATCGCTCATGGCGACCACATAATCTAATGGCTATTATTGAATAATTACTGAGTCCCAACTATTCAGCATACAAAAACAGGCACCAACCTTTAGCGCTCCGAGAAAACTTTCTTCAATAGACATACTGGTGATAAAATCAGTAGAAATGGGAAAAATTGAAATGCCTTCACGAGTCCAAGGACAGTTTGATAGAAAATACCCGCGCCATGAATACATGACAAACGGCCTGAGTCAAACATGACACAATGCAAAATGGCCTAACTCAAATTTACCAAATGGCCTAAGTCTCTGCAGACAGACTGCAGTTGTGAGAAAATGGCCTAAGTCAAATGTGGGAAATTGGCCTAAGTCATAACGAGTTAGGCCAAATAATTAACGTTAATTATGAATAATTTCCATGCATTTCTCCGCACATGTTTTTTTTCTATTGATGCAGAATGGCGAAATGAACGCTATGGAACAAAAATCTCATTTTGCGAAAAAAATGACTTGGGCCATTTTTGCTTTAGTCTGTCGTTATGTAACTCCCGCTCGTTGTGATTCGAGAGCCGTCACTAAATTGGTGTCCCCCAACGCTGGTGTATCATCACTCCGTAGCTTACCGGCTTCACTTAGGCAAGAAGCAACTCAGATGTAAATAAATTGAAGATTTATATACATCAAATCAACTTACAATTGTATGGCTGGTCACCCACGTGACGTACAAATATGAAGTTCAGACATGGAGCACTGTATGATCACATTTCAAAAATAAATAGTGCACGAGGGCACAACTAAAAAGAGTTCTTAGCCGGCGGCGTCTCTCTGTCCCTTCCCGTTGAAGTTTCCCGTCCCGTTTAGTCGAATGGTTTCTCCAGGTAGTCGGTCTAATCCCGGTTGACTCTAAGGCCCTGAAGAAGGAGTCGTCCGCACGGAGTTCGTCGAGTCCCTTGGCTGTGGCGGTGACGATCTCCCCACGGTCGATGTCGCTGTTGCAGTGCTCTCAGAGCGGCCGTCCGCTCTCCCTTATATAGCCAGGGTGGCTGCGCGCGCATCTTCGTCCGCGAACGTATCTTCCGCACTCTTCTCCACGTGGTGAAGACTGCGTCCGCGAACGGTTCTTCCGCGAAGGCTCCTCTTCCGCGAACGGTGCTTCCGCGACTGATGCTTCCGCTGACGATGCTTCCGCAATCGTGCTTCCGCGAACGGTTCTTCCGCGAACGATGCTTCCGCTGATGATGCTTCCGCAATCGTGCTTCCGCGAACGGTTCTTCCGCGAACGGTGTCTTCGCAAGTGGACTTTGTAGATCACGTGACCGTTCCTAACGAACGTTTCAGCGCGGCAGTTGCATGGTTTTGTTACAACTCCACCCTTTCTGGAGATCAACGTCCCCGTTGATCCTTTCTCTCTCTTCTTTTCTCTTCTTCCTCCTTCTTCGTCTTTTCCTGCCTGTCTGATGTTTACAGGGCTCTCTCCCTCCACTTCACTGGCGATCCACCTCGCTTTCGGACGTCTCCGCCAGCCTGTCTCGAGTGTCTGTATATGCTCGGAGCTGTTCCCGGAGCAGCTTGGTCTCTCGGACGTGGGCTCGCAGCTCCTTCCGGTGGCTCTTCTCTCGTTGAGAGGCCTCCCCTCGCAGCTGCAGCACCTCGGCCTCGAGCTGTCTCTGCTCCTCCTTGGCTTGGAGCCGAGCCTCCGCTTGGGTGAGGTGGCGTCGTCCCATGGCTATCGTGGATGCCAGGTCCTCCAGGGCCTTCTCTCCGGCAGTGACCGCTCTGCCCAGGCCCTCCACATACGGTCGCAGTTGGTCCTCCTCCTCCGGAACGGGCTTGAGGTACCAACTCAGGTCTAGGGGCTTGTAGGTAGGGGCCGAGTCTCTGGGAACGGGGGGTCCGTCGTCCTCGGGGGTGGGGGCCTCCGGGGATTCCGCCTCTCTCCGCTCCTGCTGAGACTCCGGTTCCTCTTCGCTATTCGGGGGGTCGTCCTCGGGGTCTGGGGCGTCCTCTGACCTGGGGGCGTCCTCCCGGGGGCTTGACGGCGTGGAGCTGGTCGTCCCGCTGGCCGCAAAGCTGACAGTCTTCAGCTCAGGGGCAGACACAGTAGTCGGACCATCTCGGGGGTCGGACACGGGCGTGTCGGTCGTCGTCCTCCTCCGTCCTGGCTTGAGGGTGTTGCCGCTGGCATGCGACGTCTCATGCCGGTCTCTGTCAGCTCGGCGGGCGAATCGCTGGCTGCACATCTTGCAGAGGTGCCGCCCCTCCTTCTGCGTGTGTTTGGTCGCCACGTGTCGGCTAAAGTTGGATGCCGTCACGTGGATCCGGCAGGGGCTGCACCAGCGTCGCCCTCTCTCGGTGGACAACTTCCGGGCAGGGGACCGTCGACCTCCTCGGGGCTCCTCACGACGCTCCCGGCTCCTCGAGCGCTCCCGCTTCCGGTCAGGCTTGGTAGGTGGGTCGCTCATCTTGTCGACTTCAAGGGGCAGAAAGTCAGCCAAGTCGAAATCTGGAACGTCCCCGAAATCTTCGTCTGCAAATGCGGGTATCTCAATGATCTGCAGAGTTGGTGTGTTCATGGTTGAAGTGATGACGGAATCGTAGGCCGGCCTGCTTATATAGAAAAGGCGCGGACCAGGGATCTGGGGGAAAAAGCATTGTCGTGGAACGAAATAACGTTTTTCGCTTGCTTCCGCGAACGGTTCTTCCGCGAACGCTGCTTCCGCGAACGTGCTTCCGCGAACGGTACTTCCGCGAACGCTGCTTCCGCGAACGCTGCTTCCGCGAACGGTTCTTCCGCGAACGCTCCCGTCATCGTTTACATCGTTTGGACTGCATTCCCGCTGTTTTCCACTCGTCCCTCGTCATCACTGGGGGTCCGGACTGGGGTCACATCGTCCGGATTGGGTATCCAGGCGTCGGTTTCAGGGGTGAACCAGCACCTTTTTATATTGTCAATGTGGACATCTTTAATCTTGCCACCGGGTCGATCTTGTATGGACACCATCCATCCGAGATGAGACTTCACAACGAGATAAGGTCCCGTCCACCCTAGTCCTAGTTTTGGTCTAGCCTTTGGAGGGTACCAATACATCACCCAGGTGCCCACCGGAAAATGTCGAGCGGCTGATTTTATGTCATGATGGCGCTTTTGTCGCACCGTAGCCGTCTTCAGGCACTCTCGGGCAGTCTCGTGAGCTTGTATGGTGGCTTCCTTCACCCATTCGACGTATTCGGACGCACACTCGGGGACTGGTCCTCCCAAATCGTCCGGTTTCGTCCGGTACCTCAGGTCCAATGGGGTGGTTGCCTCCCGTCCCATCATCATTCGAAATGGTGTACACCCGGTGCTTTCGTGTACTGATGTTCTATAAGTCGCCATCACGTAGGGCAGATGGTCGTCCCAGTCGTCATGGTTCTCGTCCACGACCACGGCCAGAAGGTTCAGCAGGGTCCGGTTGAATCGCTCGACCATCCCGTCTGATTTGGCGTGATAAGGGGTCGTCCGAGTCTTCTCCCCTCCTAGGATCTTGATCATCTCAAGGAAAAGCTTACTCTCGAACTCTCGTCCCTGGTCGGTGTGTATCTTGGCTGGCATTCCCAGGCGGCACACGAACTCAGTCACAAAGACGTCCGCCACCGTCTGAGCCTCATGGTTGGGTAGAGCGTAGGCCTCAGTCCACTTGGTGAAATAATCACCCACGACCAGTATATACCGGTTCCCAGAATTGGTGATCGTTCCAGGCTCCAAAATGTCCATGGCCACCCTTTCTAGCCGATCGCCTACCGGTAGATTTCCCATGGGGTGGTACTTGGGCCCCGGTCGCGGCTTTCTCCCACTACACTTCAGGCACTCCCGGCACCAACGCTCCACGTCCTTCGTCATACCCGGCCAGTACATTCTCGCTTTTAGTCGGTGGACTGTTTTGGTGATTCCCTGGTGGCTCATCAGCTTGCCGGTGTGGACCTCCTTCATGACGGCGCGTCTCAGGACCTGTGGAACGACCAGTTGATGGATTGGTGCGTTCTGGCAAGCCGCTTGGTACCGCCGGTACAGAAGCCCATCACGTAGCTCCAGCTGGTCCCACTGTTGCCACAGAGTCTTCATTTGCTGACTTTTTGTTCTGACTTCGGGCCATGCAGGTCTCTCAGTGAAAATATTCTTCCACCCGAGGATGCCTCCAACTTCAGGGTCGGCTCGTTGAAGGGTCACTAGGTCCTCCTGGGAATAACCATTCAGGACCTGGGCCTCCGGGGCTCCCTCCATCGGATTCCGGCGTCCTCCCGTAGCCATAGCCCGCGTGACAGCTAGCATTTGTTTGTCTGGATCTCGGAGCACAGGGTTGGGGCATGGGTCCAGGAAGGGCTCCTCTCGGCAGCGCATCCACACGTCGGCCGTCGCGCCGATCGCTGCTCCGGCCACAACCTCCGGTCCCAAACCATGCAGTGCGAGGAGCATCATCAGGAGAAACCAAACCCAGGCAGAGGGGCGGAGCTGATGCAGGGTTCTGCAGACGCTCCTGGCTCCTTCCTCCGTCTGTGGGGGGCTCCGGTCAGGCAGGCATTCCTCGGTCGGCTGGGTAGTCGTCCTCGGGTCCTCCTGGCAGCGCACCTCCCAGATCTGGAATATCCCGACTCCATCTCCGCAATAGTAGTCCTCCGTCCAGGGCTCCACAGGGACCTCCCGCAAGATGTTAACTTGAGGTCCTCCGGGGCTCCATCCTTCTCCGCTGATCGGTGGAAGCAGATCCTCGTCAGAGAGGTCCTCCAGGGGTAGGGGACACTCCTCCTGAGTCGGACAGGCCTCCTCTTCTCCTTCGGGTCTTGTGGTGTGGCGAGGGGCGGGACAATCCGGTCTCCGGCACTGTCGGCATCTGGACATCCCGTCTGCATTCCCGTGTTGTACTCCCGGTCGGACCTCACACCTGAAGGCGTAGCTGGCGATGCGAGCTGCCCATCTAGCGATCATTCCTTCCGCATCCCGAAAGTTCAGTAGCCACTTGAGAGAGGCGTGGTCGGTTCGTAGTAAGAACGCTCTCCCCCACAAGAAATGTCTGAAATGGTGTATCATACTGACGACGGCCAGGAGCTCCCGCTTGGTGGTGCAGTAATTCCGCTGGGTGTCCCTCAGGGTTCTGGAAGCATAGGCGATCACCCGCTCTCGTCCGTCCTGCACTTGGGATAAGACGCCTCCCACTCCGTAGCCGCTAGCATCAGTATCTAAAATAAATTCTTGGTCCATGTCAGGGTACACCAGCAGGGGGTGCTCGGTCAGGGGTTGACGCAGCGCCTCGAACGCCTGCTGATGAGCCTCGCTCCAATGGTAGTTGACTTCCTTCTTTAACAGGTGGTTGAGGGGTCCCGCTCGGGTGGCAAAGTCAGGGATGAATCTGCGGTAGTACCCCACGAACCCAAGGAAGCTCCTTAGTTCTGTCAAGGTGGTCGGAGGAACCATTTTTGTTACAGCTTCGACCTTGGCAGGGTCGCACTGGATGCCTCGGTCGGACACGACATGGCCCAGGAAGTTGACCTGTTGTCGAAACAGCTCACACTTGGCGGGTTTCAGCTTCAGCCCGGCAGCCTGCAGTCTCCGGAACACGTCCTCGAGGTTGTCCACGGCTTCTTGGAAAGTCTTTCCAAGACAGACGACATCGTCCAAATAAATTAGACAACGCTTCCATTGGAGTCCCCTCAGTGCCAGCTCCATTAGACGTTCAAAAGTAGCCGGGGCCGTCGCCAATCCAAACGGCATCACTTTAAATTGATAGAGTCCACTACGGGTAGTGAACGCCGTCTTCTCCTTGTCCCTGTCGTCCATCTCGACCTGCCAGTAACCACTAGCCAAGTCTAGCGTCGAAAAATATCGTCCTCCTGACAAGGTATCAAAACTCTCGTCGACTCGAGGCAGGGGGTACGCATCCTTCCGGGTGACATCATTTAGACGGCGGTAGTCGACGCAAAATCTCAGTGCACCATCCTTCTTTTTCACTAGCACGATGGGAGACGACCATGGACTGTCACTTGGCTCCACAACGTCAGCTTTCAACATCTTGTCGACCTCGTCCTCGATCAGCTCTTGTTGGTAGTACGGGGCTCTCCTCAGAGGCTGCTTGATCGGGGGGTGATCTCCCGTGTCGATGACGTGTTTCGCCAGGGACGTCCGGCCCAACCTCCCATCTGGTCCCATAAAGACCTGCTGGTGGCGTCGAAGGAGATCGCTGACGACCTCCACCTCCTTTTCCGTCAAGTTCGGATGCATTCCCTCCAGGAGCGGTTCTAAATGCTCCGGGCACTCTGGTGTCTTCGTCGACGATTCTGCGTGCATGGCGTGCACTCTGGTTTCGGGCTGCTCAGGCGTCCGGTTCCGCCACTTGGTGGAGTTTGGTGTAAGGGGCTCATGCTCCCTCCCGCTCTCCTCCCGGTACCACTGTTCCCTTTTAGGTTCATTCTGGGTTGTTTTCCCTCCATCGGGACGAAATCCCAGGTCGATCACGGCCTCTATTCCGTGAAGCTCGGCTAGGATGGTCCCCATCAGCACAGTGCAAGCTCCAGCGCCGGCGTTCAGAAGTACCACCGGTACCAGGCGTCCTCGGGGTCGTACCAGGGCTCGTCCCACTACGAGGGGGTCGTCCTCCAACGGCTCTCTTGCGGACTGCACGAGGCCGGCCTTCGGAACTCCTCCCTCACTTCCTGTCAGCTTGAGGTCCACCATCATCTCTGAAAAGGGTGGCAAGACGACCGTCTCCTCCGTCACCAGTGTGTAGACGGCGTCCTCGTGGCCCGCGCTCATCACTACGGTAGTGTCGCCCACCTGCCACTCGCCCTTACGCAGATCCAGCTGTCCCCCAATCTGTTGAAGTACATCAAGCCCCAACACTCCCGGGATCCCTAGTTTGGCTACCAGTACATCTGCCGACACGAGTCGTGTGCCCAGTAGAAGTTGAACTGTCATCTCTCCTTGAACCTGTAAGTAGTCTCCGGTTGCTGCCCGTAACCTTATTCTCGTCTGCCTTATCATTGCTTTATGTTCGTCATCCATTTGGTCGAAGAGACACTCGTCCAGAACGGTGGAAGAGGCACCCGTGTCCACCAACATACGAGTCGCCTTCCCCATAACGTGGCACGCCGCATACCACGCCAATGTGCCTCGGGCACCGGCTGACAGCGACACCACCTGGCCATTTCTGTCAATCTTAAGAGAGCTGCCACTCTCCTCAGGGACGCCGCCCTGGATAAGTACTGAGTCGTCCACCCACAGTGATGCACCACCCTGGTCCTCTCTGTCAGTCTTAAGGGAATCACTCCCCTCGGAACCGCCGCTCCGGATAAGTAATGAGTCGTCCACCAGCAATAGCTGCTGCGCTGGCCCCTTGGTCATTCCGCTCCACCGGCCCTCCGTCTCCTCTTTCACGGCCGCTTGTGGTTCAGTTGCATAGGGGGGTCCCTGCTGTTTCGCAGCCTCCAGCCTCAAGGTTGTAACCTGTTGGTTCTCCTTGCTGCTAGCAGAAACCTCGTTGATGTCTCCGTGGGTCCCCAGACGCTCCACGGCTCCATCGGTCTGCATTTCGTCGACGTCTCCGCGGGTCATTAGACGCTCCACGGCTCCATCGGTCTGCATTTCCTTGACGTCTCCGCGGGGCATTAGACGCTCCACGGCTCCATCGGTTTGCTGTACATTGGCACTCCCGTCTGTGTTGACAGGCTTGCCCTCCAAATAGTCGAGAATTCGATCCTCGAGCTCCTCCTGCGCCCATCCAGTTACTTCGGATGCACACCGGAAAAACCTATTAAAAATCTGTGAAACTAAAAATTCCCCCCTGGCAATGTGTTCTTCACGTCTTCGTCGAGCTTCTCGCCTGTGAAGCCGTGCACACACCTGCCAATGGCCCATACGGTTGGGGGCTGGTATGAGCCCTACTGGTTTTCCGACTCCTCGTCTGTCAAACTGTTCCGCTCACCAATCTCCTCGATTAGTCGACTCAAGCGCTCCTCCTTGGTCCGAGGTGGCGGCCGATCTGGACACTGGTACTTCCGATGACCCGGCTTCCCACAGTACCAACAGTCATCTGGTCCCGGCCTAGCGCTTGGTCCCTTGTTCTCAGCAGTGGCGGCCCTCGGCTTGATGGATAGCACCTGCTCACACAGCTCGATTAGTCGATCCAGCTTCCTGTCTTGGCTCTCAAAGAGCCCCTTGAAGTAGGGAAGTCTGGGTAGACCCGCTACGTTCGGCTGGTTGCTCTGCTGCCCACTGGTGGTAATCTCGCCTCCCTGCTGGTTCTTCAACAGCTGTAGGACCCGTCCTAGAGCTGGCTCGGAGTCCTCCGACTCTATGGACATCACCGGCTTCCCAGGCTTGGGTTTGACACATTCGTACTGGGTCACGAACGCTATGGCCTCCTCCATGGTCTTCATCTTCCTCATGAGCGCCATCACCTTCATGTCCCCATCTGGATGGCCCTTCCAGAAGTGGTCTAAGGCGATAGCCTCCTGAGCTGCGGAGTTCAGATCCGGATAACCACGGCCGGCCAGTCGCTGCAACTCATAGCCGTACTGCTGGGGTGTCTCTGCCTTCCTGCGGGTTCTCTGTCCCAAGGTCGCCTTGTAGGACTCCTCCTGACAGTCAGGGTCGAATCGTAGGGTCAGCTTGTCGGTCAGAACGTCGATGTCCCTCCGGTCTGCAGGACTCAGGCTGGTCAGCATTCGTCGCGCCTCTCCTGTCAAGCTCCCGGCTAAGTAGACGCCCTGTTCCCGCTTGCTCCATCCGTTGACCTCTGCGATGACGTCAAAGTGGGCCCGGTACACCGGCCACTCTATGGAAGTCCCATCGAACTTGTCAGGGGTCAGCATCTTCCGGTTCCTTCTGCCGTTCTGATTCCAGGCTGTGCTGTCCTCGGACGACGAGTCCTCCTGCCTCCGTCTCGGCCTAGGGCTTCGTCGGTGCAGCGGCGGTCCCCGCCTCGGTGGTCTCCTCCCCCGTCCTGGGTAACCATGGCTGCTGTCGGTCCCTCCATCAGATGAAGGCCCCTCATCGCCCGATGATGAGAAAGGGTGCTGTCTCCGGCCTCCCTGGGTGACTGAAATAGAAGCTGGATTTCTCCAGGAGGCTGGCTGTCTCGGTTGTCGACTGGGTGAAGACCTCCCTCTTCCGCGAACGCTGTCTTCCGCGAACCCTCCGCGAACACTGTCTTCCGCGAACCTTCCGCGAACGGACTCCTCCGCCAACAGCTCCCGAAGAAGTTCTTCCGCGAACAGGCCTCTTCCGCGAACGCCGTCTTCCGCGAGTCTTCCGCGAACGGGCTCGTCCGCCAAGATGTCTCGGAGACGTCCCTCCACAAAAGATGTACGTCCGCGAACGCCATCTTCCGCGAGTCTTCCGCGAACCGGCTCATCCGCGAATGGTCTTCCCCGTCTATTCTGAAAAACTGGAAAGGAAGATTGGTCGCCTGGATCACTCCTTTCGTCGAGCCGCCGTCTGGGTGAAGACTCCTCTCTTCCGCAAACACTCTCTTCCGCGAGTCGTCCTCGTCCGCGAACGTGGTCGTCCGCGAAGGGCCCTCCCCGGTCACAAGCGTCCTCGTCACCAAAGACTCCCTCTCGCCCACGAGCCCGTTCATCCACGAAGGATCCCCGGCTGCAAGCGTCCCTGTCGCCGAAGAATGCCTCTCGTCCGCGAATGTTCTCTTCCGTGAAAAGTCCTCTCCCTCTCGAGCTGCTCTCTTGGGTCGGAGCCCAAGTAACCCGTCCTCCAGTCACTCCCGTTTGTCGACTCGTCACACCAGACCGCTGCCCTGTTGCACCAGACTGCTGCTGGGACTGGTCCCAAAGCCGTCTCAATGCTGCATTCTCTGGAGGTGCCACACTTGGACTCCGCTCCGGTAGCTGTAGCCGATCCCTCCTCGCCCAGATTTCGCCGTCCTCCCCGTCCAGATTGACGTACTCCGGTCCCAGCACTCGTCGGAACTCGGGGCCCCTCCTAACGCTCTCAAGGTAGGTTGACCTCTCCCTGTCTCGATCGTGCTGCCACCCAGAGTCGTGTCTGAAAAGAAAACGGTTGTCGGGTGTCTGGCTCCGGGGTCTCTGTTGACTAGTCGACTGGCCCATGGAAGGTCTCGACCTCCCTGGTTGCTCCTCACTCGTCGAAACGTCCCGTCTACCCCTGGCTGTGAAGCTGCTCTTCCGCGAACGGTCGTCTTCCGCGAACGTTGTCTTCCGCGAACGGTCGTCGGCCTCTTCCGCCAAGGTCGTCTTCCGCGAACGGTTGTCGTCCGCGAACGTCTTCCGCGAACGGTCGTCTTCCGCGAACGTCTTCCGCGAACGGTCGTCTCCCTCTTCCGCAAAGGTCGGCTTCCGCGAACCGCTGTCTTCCTCGTCCGCAAGTGAGGCCGTCCGCGAAGAGTCTTCCTCTTCACCTCCTGTCTTCCCTGGGGCAGTTTCGTCGTTTTCGCCGGACATGAGTGATGCTGAGGTTCGTTCCCTGGCAGTAGACCCTCGGGGATCCTGGTCACGGCACCAAGTTGTGACGTTTGGTAATGACTTGTTTTCGGTGTGGCCCAAAAAACCTGGTTTCTCTGATCGTATAGACTTTATGTAACTCCCGCTCGTTGTGATTCGAGAGCCGTCACTAAATTGGTGTCCCCCAACGCTGGTGTATCATCACTCCGTAGCTTACCGGCTTCACTTAGGCAAGAAGCAACTCAGATGTAAATAAATTGAAGATTTATATACATCAAATCAACTTACAATTGTATGGCTGGTCACCCACGTGACGTACAAATATGAAGTTCAGACATGGAGCACTGTATGATCACATTTCAAAAATAAATAGTGCACGAGGGCACAACTAAAAAGAGTTCTTAGCCGGCGGCGTCTCTCTGTCCCTTCCCGTTGAAGTTTCCCGTCCCGTTTAGTCGAATGGTTTCTCCAGGTAGTCGGTCTAATCCCGGTTGACTCTA
Organism: Terebella lapidaria; assembly: GCA_949152475.1. NCBI lineage: Eukaryota > Metazoa > Annelida > Polychaeta > Terebellida > Terebellidae > Terebella > Terebella lapidaria. The sequence continues at coordinate 26,115,077 of OX424566.1, read as the reverse complement.
AGGCCCTGAAGAAGGAGTCGTCCGCACGGAGTTCGTCGAGTCCCTTGGCTGTGGCGGTGACGATCTCCCCACGGTCGATGTCGCTGTTGCAGTGCTCTCAGAGCGGCCGTCCGCTCTCCCTTATATAGCCAGGGTGGCTGCGCGCGCATCTTCGTCCGCGAACGTATCTTCCGCACTCTTCTCCACGTGGTGAAGACTGCGTCCGCGAACGGTTCTTCCGCGAAGGCTCCTCTTCCGCGAACGGTGCTTCCGCGACTGATGCTTCCGCTGACGATGCTTCCGCAATCGTGCTTCCGCGAACGGTTCTTCCGCGAACGATGCTTCCGCTGATGATGCTTCCGCAATCGTGCTTCCGCGAACGGTTCTTCCGCGAACGGTGTCTTCGCAAGTGGACTTTGTAGATCACGTGACCGTTCCTAACGAACGTTTCAGCGCGGCAGTTGCATGGTTTTGTTACACATGTAAAAGAGTGACTTAGTGCGTGTTTAGATTTTGCCATGATTTGGCATGTATACTTCGTGGAGGAGCAGGAAGAAATGTGAAACTCGTGACAAACGATGAGCTGTTATTGCATTAAGACACGCACAATCCATAAAGGAATGGGCTACTAACGATAGCATAGGTGGGACCATTCATTTGACACAATGGCCAAGTTTTTGCTTCGAGTGCTGTGATGACACTGCATGGACGGCTGTTGACTGTACGGGGATATCGTGTGTAATATAATACTCCGACAAATGGGTGTTGCCCACACGCTCTCTTCATAATGGGAGAAAACATTTCGATTTATACACGTCACTTCCCGAGTGGAGAGATCCGCTGCAGGCAGGATTTTGTCTAAAAATACCTATTTCTGAGGGCTGTGAGGTTTCATGTCTTCACATTCCTAGGGCGTCCTGGAAGGTGAGGACTTGAGGGACGACTTTATTTTTTGGCTTTCCTGTGAGGGAAATCATGCGGTCCTATTACCATGGCAACGATAGGATGCCGTGTTTCTCCTGAGATAATGATGCGTATATAATAGCAGACGGCTTCTGAATTGTCTCACTACATGCACGCGAGAGACTGAACAAAAAGTCCCCAGTGATAGCTTAATTGCTTATGCGCCGCGAACAAGAATAGGCCCTGACATGGGTCACCTAGCGGTTTTGTTCCCACTTTTCTGATTTGACCCTCGACACACCCTGCATCCGCCATCCCACCCCACCCCACACGCAACCCAGCACATCCTCTGAACAAGTACAATGCTGTAATTTGAATAATGCTCTTCAAAGTGTCACACCACGCTTGGTCACCATAATAAGGCAGGGAATGAGCACTGTGATAAACAAGTTACCGCAGTTCGCAATAGAACTGTGAAATTATGAAAAGATAAACCAAATGTAGAATTGAACGAGGAGAAAATCCCGGGATGTAATTATGTCAGAGGGAATCCATGTAATTCACCCGCTAAAGTGACAATATATGATGAGATGTCAAGATTGAATAATAGTTCGTATTTTGTGCTAACGCTTATCTCAGTTCAGCACGAGTGACATTTGACAATAACACATCAAGAAAGTGCCGGAATTGAATCTCATAAATATAATGCGTGCAATATTTGAATGATTAACTACAATTTTGTTTGTTGACATTTTTTCTATTCAACATATATCATTATGTAAGAGGCTCATCCCCCTCCCCGAAATAGGAAAAAACACAAGAGCGACAAATTCCATGTTAAATTGGTCGCTAGATGCGGTAGAGACCAACTTATTTTGTTGTATCACTGAATATTTCTTTAAAAAATTGTTTGAAAAAAAACAGAAAGTGTCATTTCAGTTGTCTGGTTTTCTGTAATTGAACTCGCCGGGACACATGACTTGTCAAGATCATCCCACGTGGGATCCTAATTACCGGTTCAAGTCAGCAACTCACTCAAATTAGGAGGGATGGCTCGCCACACCTACCATTACCACTCCACAAGACCGGTGACTCGCCACATGTCTCAATACCATGCACACCTTCCTTCTGTTGTTGTTGTCTCACTATTGCTCACACTGGCCATTTCATGACATGCGTCTCCCAGTAAGTCTACTCTTTCAAAGCATGGTTTGATATTTGTAGTCAGGATAGTGAGCATGGCAGACTAATTCCTTGACCAGACAGGGAAGCCCAAATGTCACATGGTTTGGCAAGTGATAAAGTGCAAAACAAGGCAAGGCTGTTTTGGCGTAATGCATATAGATGGTGAAATCTGTCTGGCTTCCTGGGCACTCCCATTAAGTGTCAGTTTAGTGGACATATTTTCGTTCAAAATATAGCGTGTGATTATAAATATCAGGGTTTTTTTTTGTCTTTTCTAATGTAATGAATTGCATTCTGTCAGGTTTGCACCAAGATTCACAAACGAGTAAAAGTTATCTGTGCAATCAAATAATGCTGTACTAATACTGTTTTCTCAAGGTAATATGCAATGCTCTTTGACGGTAGGTTGCCGAATCTATCCTCAATTTGGCACACATAACACATAGATGTATATATCATTCGCCATTGATACACTAATGTTTTAATTCTCACTTGTCGTGTGATAACGAATTATTGTGATAACACAAAGAAGCATTGAAAACATGAGTTGAATCAACTTCCTCACTTCCACCTTTGAAACAAAAATCTGACCCGATACTTGCAAGCAGTTCTATTTGGATACATGATAGGGATATGGTCAGTAAACAAAAAACACACAGCTTCAAACTGAGTAATTGGTTTTGTGCAAGATTGATGGGTCATGGACTAGGTGAGAAACTTTGGAGAATCTTTTGTAATACAGGATAATGACTGCAGCTTAGAAGGTGGATAACACATCATACTGTACGCGAGGCGTAAGATTTCATTGGAGACAGCACAGTTGCAAATTCGTTAAGGATCGAGCAGTAATTGGAGTGAATGCGGCCTCGGAATACTGATAAGAGATCAGTAAAATTCACCTCAGCTACATTGTTGTATGTACTTTGTACAAGAGAGATAATTGTGGTTTGAGTTTGTACAAGACATCAATATATTATTGTTATTCCGTACTTGGCTGTTATCACACAGGAGTAATATACATTTTCTAGCCATATGGTCGATAATAAAAAATATACAGGGCAGTTGAGCCAACCACGCAAACTGAATAGATTGATCTAACTCATGTGAAGGTGCCAGGTATACTTTTATTGTGAAGAGCTTTCAAGTAACATCTATGTTATCGCGTGACAGACATCTGAGAGCCCGTCATATACTGATATATCCGAGTCAATAGCTTCGAGTACGTTACAAGTGGCAGGTGCTCCCACCACACGATAACATATCAAAGCCCAATAGATACAACTATATATCACCGAAATTTGGTCACTGAATGTTCAGGGCACAGTTACTGTATCATTTAACACTGTTTCTGGGAGTTCATCTTCAAACTTTCCACCTTAAGTTTATTAAACACTTTTTTAAACTCTTCACCTCCGCTCATAGGAAAATCTTATTTCTTTGTATGATGGACACAATGTCGGTCAATCTCAAGAAATTTGGTATTCGATTTTAGAACACATTTAGCTATTGTTAAACTACTTCGAGTACATCTCCATGTATTGCTGGGCTTGGATCTACATACGGAATATGACATGTGATAATTGAGTGGTGAAATATGTTGGAAATATGGGAAAAAATACGTGGTGACTAATGACACCATATGTAATATAACAGTCACATGTACCTGTACCAGATTATCATGCCTACCTGGATGAACGCGATCAGGCCACAGAACAGCTGCCTAATTTGTTGGATTGTGCTGATACATAAGCAAAGCTGATCACACGGATAAATCACAAAGTAATCCCCATATTAATTAGCTGTACCTATCAGCATAGATACGCCTCTGTGAAGTCAGAGGCCAGCACATAAAGATGATACATTTGATGTGTCAAGGACCTGTCCTCATGTGTGCTCGACCCCCCCCCCCCCCACACACACACACACACTTGAGGTCCCCCCACTCAAGGATATCCACCCACCCAAGGATATCAACGCCTTGGCTCATTCTTTCCATATCATCGCATCCTTAGTCTTTGATCTCACTGAAAGGCAAAGTCCCGGGGGTAGGCTCAGTGACACCGTGGTGACTGGAGATCGATGTCAGCTCTGTAAAAAATAGGAACGTGCACACATTTAATATATTCCAATCGATAACAAAGACATGCATTTAATATATTCATAGTAGATAACATGAAAATCACACAATTACATTCAGAATTAACCACTTTGAATAAACCTAGGCCAATTATATGTAATAATTTTCAAGTTGACCAATAAGTCTTGGGGAAGACCTCAGAATTTGGATTGTTCGTATGTATTTTATTTGTATTATAGGCTATAATATATGATATATAAGTCAGAAAAGAAGCAGACATATATAGTATGCTGTATTATGATCCTGCCAAACATTGTGCGACTTTTCAATTGTCATGGTTTGATTCCAAGATCATAGACCACTGAGACAAGAACTTTCCCGACTACCCACCAAAATGATCAATTCACCATCTTGTTGTCGAGATAAAATTCGCTCGTGCACTTTCTGAGCTAGATAAATGTGTAGGAGAATTCAGTTTCAAAATAATCAGTCCTGATGTCCACCGCGGAGGGAAAGAGGGAACTAAGGTGCATGAGGAATGGTACGTCTACATGTAGCACATGGAGTTGCCCAGCTCCTTAGCTTGTCTGTTTGAGGCTGAGCAGAACCATCGCGCACCTCAGCAAACATCTGGTCACTTCGTCGTTACGTGATTACGTCACCCATAGCGATTTCAATAGTTAACGTCTTGCCCACTTTCAAACAATATTGCCTGTGGAAAGTGCACCCTGATTATTCGACACAGCTTGAAGAAATCAGCTTGAACGATGTAACTGCCAATTTGTCGGGTAACATCGGGGATTGTATTCTAGTAGAGTCATCAAATGGCAGTTGACCATCGTTACCACGAAAGGATAGATTTTATGGTCATCAGAATTCTTAACACGTTCTAAAGCAAAAATGCTTGTTTGTCAAGAATAACGTTTTATTTTGTTGCATTGTGTGAGTTCAGGCATGATCGACGGTAATGATAGCTTAAATTGCCCTATAATGATGATGCAATTCCCAGCATGCAATGCTCCATTCATCATCTGCATCTAGACACAATAAAATATCCCCTGCAGCTCGTAACATGTACCTCAACTATAAAATGATGACACTGCGCACTTTGTAACTAATCATATAAATATTTTGCGAGTGCGAGTGAAAACGTGCATTTTGAATGCTTTGACAGCTAAGGAATACATATCACTGGGTGGTACATACCTGTATAATCAGGACCACGTACATGCGAAACAAGAAAATGCAGCTAACTGCGGGAGACGACATTAGAGCTCGAGCACGTCATCAGCACCACGACAGCTGAATGTATCTTACACAACGTTACCCTCTCTCCCCCCCCCCCCCCGCCCAAAAAACAACAACAAATAAATAAACAGAAGCTATCATTTCCTTCCCCTACATGAGTCCAATTCATTTTCGTATATTAGGATGAAAAATATGGCCTACTTCATTCAAATCATAGTAAGTAAACATTTATTTTAAAATCGATCAATGGAACAGATACGCCTGCTATAATGATTTGGAATCTCATTAAGATATCCCTAAAACATTGGAAACTATGAGGAATATCTGCATCTGATATCATCAGATATAGCCTAACACATGCCTTTACTGGGCAAATTAAAAGACCAGTTTAAAATAAAAAGGCTTCGCAACCCAGCACGGAACACCAGCTTAATTGTCATGTGATGAATTACGTCAAATTACGGTAAATGTAGCCGTGGCATTGCAGACGAATCGTTGTGTTTACTTCATAACGCCAAAGATGCCCACACGCAGATGCCCACATGCATGTATGAATGCACGAATTGCTGAACAGAAAATTGCGTTCAAAAATACGCGTGATTTTGGTAAAATTTGCTTTGCATTCTGGTAACGTCATTTTCCACCGGCTCCGCCATTTTGGGACGTTTTTAGATAATATGAACATTTTACGTAATTTTCTCAAACCTAACACATCGATTTATGCCTAATATATCTGTGGAATAGTCAAAGTTCCCCATCAATTCGAGCGATTTTATGTCAAGAACGAAGAAAATCCTCATTTGAAGTAGGTGTCTAAACGTTTACATGCCAAACCGAGCGTCGATAGGTTGGCATGAAACCTCCATAAAAAAGTCAGAACATAGACATGTGGAGGGTTGGGGGCTTTGCCCCCAACGCTCTAATGTCAAAAAAAAAAATACAATATAGTATGTGATATATGCTGGTGCAAAGAAAAACTCATCATGGTGATATTATTCATGATTCACTAATGATTCATCATTCACTATTCACTATGCAACTCTGACATACTCTGAACCGGCAGAATTGATCTCACTTTTTGGAAGATTTGTGGTAGATTTGAGAGACTTCACCTTCACCATTGTTCTCCGGATAATGCAGTCTGTATTTTACATAGACAGGGTTCCCAGTATATGTATAGTATATGCTCGTGTGTTTTTCTGAAAGACAGAGTGTCTTTCAATTGACCTATGTGAAGTAAAAATCCTAACAACAATTTAGTGCATTGAATATGATGACAAATGCAGTGTTCGTAATTTATGAGAAACTCAATCTTTCTTGCCTTACTACTTTTGTCTTCTCTTCTGAAAATTTGTAGACACTTTCAGTGTTTACGTTCTTGCCTCCAGATTATGTTCAAACTAATTACTGAGATATAATTGTAATGCGTAACTCTAAGTTAATATGTCTATACCTGAAAGACTAAAGACTAACAAAGACTAACAAAACTGTCATTACAGTGAGCTTCATGTACAGGCGCGTGGCAAATTCGCTCGCAGTATTTTCAGTCCCTATTTGAAGGGTAGGATCATAGTGTTTCCTGGATGTATATATTGTGTGTCAAGAAGACAGAACCATACCGTGTAAAGAGTGACTTAGTCAGTGTTTAGTTATTGCCATGAGTTGGCATTTAAACTCCATAGGGGAAGCACAAAGAAATGTGGAACTCGTGACAAATGATGAGCTGTCGTTGAATTAAGACACACATAATCCATAAAGGAATGGGCTACTAACGGTAACACACGGTCGGACTATTCCTTGGACACAATGGTCAAGTTTTTGCATTGAGTGCTGTGATGACACTGCATGGACGGCTGTTGACTGCAAGGGGATATCGTGTGTAACATAATACACCGACAAATGGGTGTTGCCCACACGCTCTCTTCATAATGGGAGAAAACATTTCGATTTATACACGTCACTTCCCGAGTGGAGACATCCGCTGCAGACAGGATTTTGTCCAAAAATATTTTTTTCTGAGGGCTGTGAGGTTTCATGTCTTCACATTCCTAGGGCGTCCTGGAAGGTGAGGACTTGAGGGACGACTATATTTTTTTTGGCTTCCCTGTGAGGGAAGTCATCGGTCCGGCTATCATACAGGCCTATCACCATGGCAACGATACGATTCGATGTCTCTCTGGAGATAATGATGCGTGTATAATAGCAGACGGCTCCTGAATTGTCTCACACGCGAGTCTGAGCAAAGTCACCAGTGATAGCTTAATTGCTTATGCGCCGCGAACAAGAATTGACCCTGGTGGTGACCACGGGTCTCCCAACGTTTTTAGGTTACCGGACCTATGGTCCGATAACCTATTGGCATGGCGTTGCGTCCGTCGTCCGTCGTCCGTCGTCGTCCGTCGTCGTCCGTCGGCGTCCGTCGTCGTCCGTCGTCGTCGTCGTCGTCCACATTTTTATCTTTTTTGTTTATGCCCCTGTCACACACTAACGGATTGGACGAACGGAAGGGGAAAGGATGGAAAAAAAGCGAGATCCGTTCATGTCCATCAATATCCGTTCTCAATCATTTTATCGTTCGTTGAATGCGTTCCTGATCAGTTGGTGTCCGGTCGAATCCATCGAGCCCGTTCGAAAGTTTTGTGCATGCACAAAAAATTTGACGTACACCAAACGGAGACGTCGTGCGTTGGCCATGCGTTCTCTGTCCTCCAGCCTTTCGTTTTGTCCTGTACTAATCCTTTCCTTCTCTGCTTCTTGTCCGCTGCTATCCTGTAGCTATCCGTCGACATGGCCGCTAAACGGATAAATACCGCAAACGCAACGGGTTGAACGGTCCCATAACTGACAAATAAAGGAAGAATAGCGTACAGCAAACGTGCAGAAAGCGGACCAGCAAATGATAAAACTTGAATATAACGAACAATACGTATGTATAGCGTCCAGAAAACGCATTAATAACGGGCTCTGAACGGGTATTGAACGAGTAGGAAACGTGCAATGAACGACCTATGTGTGTATATAAAATCAGATCCTCACGTCCTCGGCCCATTTCTCCCACCATGGAATGCCGTGTGAGACTCCGGATTCAATGTCAAGTCGCTCTTTTACAAGCTGAATTAAACCTGCAAGACACACATCTAATTCTATTTACCTCTCAAACGAGAAGGAAGAGGAAGAATAAGAGGGGATGGTGGTCTAGGGCCTGGCTGGACCCTGAAAGGCGTCGACAATTTGGGCTTTACGATCAACTGATGGTAGAGCTTAGGGGGGAAGATCCTAAGTCCTTTCTTAACTTCATGAGAATGCCCCCAAACATGTATGATGAGGTCCTGCAGAGAGTTGGCCCAAGAATTACAAAGCAGCACACATGGTATAGAGCTCCTATTGAACCTGGCATGAAGCTGGCAATCACATTAAGACATCTGGCGTCAGGGTCCAAGAATGTCAACATGCGGTTTGGCTGGAGGGTCCCGCATAACACCATCTCCATAATGGTGAGAGAGGTAAATATCTCATTGCGTTATTAGTGTGAAAGAAATTGTAATATGCATGCTTTGGTATCAATTTGGTATGAATGTATGTGTGTACTGTTGCTAACAAGGCTGACATGTACTCACTCTTTCATGTTTTAAGGTGTGCAGGGCCATTATTGATGAGTTTCTTGACGAGGTCATGCCCCTGCCAACTAAGCCAGATGACTGGCGTCCCATCGCTGATGGCTTCCTACAAAGATGGAACTTCCCACACACATGTGGTGCACTGGATGGGAAACATATCGCCTGTAAGTGCCCTCCTGGATCAGGTTCTACCTACTTCAACTGCAAGAAGTTCTACTCAGTGGTGTTGTTAGCCATGGTAGACCACGACTATAAGTTCGTCTGGGCCGACATTGGCGCCCATGGTGCAGCATCAGACGCCCAGGTGTGGAACGACACAGATGTCTTGAAGCCACCAAAAATGGTGAAAAAGAACTCCCAGGCCCAGCATCTCTGCCATGTGACACACAAGATGTGCCATTCTTCTACATCGGTAAATATAAAACATGTAATGTGTAACAACAATATAATATAATAACATTAAATCTCAATATTTATTATTTCATGCTTAAAACACTGCCTGTTTAATATTTATTATTGTGCTGTTCGTTTTCAGGCGACGACGCTTTTGCATTTAGATCATATATGCAGAAACCGTACAGTCGGCGCGGATTGACTCGCGACGAGAGGATTCTGAACTACCGGCTCTCAAGGGCACGACGAGTCGTCGAAAACGCGTTTGGCATTTTGGCGAACCGTTTCCAAGTCTTTATGAGCACCATGCAACACCGCCCTTCCACCATCAGACTCATCATCACAGCTTGCTTGGTCCTACATAACCTGATGAGGATACGTTATCCCAGGGTGCAGAAGGTACTTCTGGACTGCGAGGACAAAAACCACAATATCATACCTGGGGACTGGAGGTGTGGCCGGAACATGAGCGACTGCGTTGCTGCCCAAGGTCCCAACAGAGACAACCGCGAGGGAAAGCAACTCCGCAGCCTGTTGAAGCACTGGGTGAATTCCTCGGCAGGCTCTGTACCATGGCAGGAGGCTATGATCTGAACAGTTAACGTTATTTTGACAGTCGTTTATTTATCCGAACAGTTGCCGTCATTTATCTGAAGTTACCGTTATTTACCATGACAAATGGTACAATATATACCATGACTAATAGTTTGTTGCTCAGCATTGTGTTCAAACTTGAAATTCTGGTTTGCTTGTACATGCACATTGTGGACAGAAGGAGCATAATAAACATTTACTTTGTGAACAAAGGATAAACATGATATAGTTGCTTTGTATCGCATTTGTTGGTTTCTTCGTTCGCCTTCACACGAGAGGTTGAAGACATATTTTCATGAAACGTTCTCAATACTGTATATGGGTATGGACCTTGAATAGAAACGATTGAATTTTGGCGATTCTAGGTCGAATGCAAGCTCATCAAGAACTTGAAAGTTATATTTTTGGCCCTGACTTTTGAAACAAACAAGGCAGAAACTCGAACTTAGTTACATATTAGTTTAGTATGACCTTGGAAGGTTAAATGACTTCAAAGTTCTCCATGAGGTCAAAGTCGAGGTTATTTTGCACACCATATCGGGTGGCATATTGTATGAAGTGTTGAGCCCCTGAATATAACTAATTTTCATCGCACACCTTATTTCCATAATATTATGCTACGACGTACATGTACAGTGGTGTCACAATGAAGGTCAGTCATGGACAATTGGTAAAAGAACCGCACATTTTCGGTCAGAAAGAATGTTTATTTTGACGAAATTTCATTTTGAAACAGGTTGCAAGCGTGACATCAAACTGAGGTCATAACGGTTTATGGTGTGACAGTGAACCGCCTGATAATATAAGCCAGGTGACATCAACTGCTCGATAAAGGGGCAAGGATTTATTTATTTCCAAGGCACCAAAATGATGAATGATTGGTGTGCTCACTTCACTTAACAGTTTCGTTCAAGAAGAAACATCCAACAGAAATATATACATTTATTTCTCAGTGTTTAGGCCTACAATTGAAAGCCAGTCATTCATGGTAATAACGTGCGACATACTGAAATGGACGCAACTAAAACCGCCAATTGCAGAATAATTAATGAGTTTTTTTTCTGTTCAGACACATACTAGTCACTTCATTGCATGTTGTTGTTGCCATCCAGTGACTTCTCTTTGCTCGGTGGGGTGTTCAGCAACGAATCCACCATGGACACTTCCTGCGATGTGGGCAAGCTGGGAATGGAGAGTCCGGAGAGGTTCAGACTGGTGTTGAGGGGCTGGTTCTCACTGTCCCCCAGGACCTGCATAGCTGAGCCAATAACCTGCGATGTGGAGGAGCATCTTGATGAGAGGAATTGCTGTTGAGGTTGCTGGGAATTGCACTGTTGCTGTAGCTGTTGAGTGATGTGCAGAGAGGGCTGCTGGTGGAAGGAGGGTTGCCGAACGTGACTTTGCATGTAGTCACCAGACCCACCACCACTGGAATGGCTTTGCCAGGAACTGGAGTCTTGGGGCTTTGGAGGCGGCATCCTCCACTGGCTCCACTGGCTGGCTGGAGGCTGGTACGCACCGCACTCAGATGACGCTGATGGAGTTGGCGATGGCGATGGCTGTCTGTACAACTGCTGCAGTCGTTGTGGTTGCCTCTCCTGTGCCTTCCACTTGGCCCGGAGTTGGATGAATGTGGCTTGGAAGTCACTGAACTGCTCCTCAGTAATGCCCTTGCAAACTTGCCCCACCCATTCGAGGAAGGCAGTGCGTTCGTTGGCAGGCTCAGCAGCAGCAACAGACTCCCGGACAGCAGACAACTGAGCAAGCCCGGCTTGGATCTTCTCCCTCATGTCTTGAATGGCTGCGTCTTCATCTGTCTTCTTCTGTCGCTGTGATGGATTTACGGATTTTGTCGCAGCCTCCGCAGCCTCCTCCTGTTCTCCATCAGCATTGCTGATAGCCAACCTGTCCTCTGCGGCGATCCTCTCCGCCTGGCCCAGATCGCCGTCTGCTCGAGCCAGTGCCTCTTTGACCTGTAAAAAAAAAAACAAGAATAAGAAAATCAGGCTAACATTTTCACGTTATGAATTTACATGAAATATATATTAATTATTATAAGTCAACACTTACGCTTTTCACAGGGGCTCTGCGGTGGCGGATGGTCTCACGGAGGAACATGAATTGGTCCATGATCCAGCGTTCGCGGTCTGTGAATTCCTTCCTTCCCGAGCCCGATCGAGCATTGTGCAGTTTCGTGTTCCAGTCTCTGAGGTCCTTGAACCAAATTCGAAGGGTCTTGCCTGCATATACAAAACGGATGAATTCCGTGGTAATATTATTGTAACAATCATGATATTCCTGATTACCTCAATTATCTGTGATACGATATAATATTTGAATTCTTTTGACTTACCATCATAACCGAGTTCCTCGCCCTTTTCGTCCCACAAGCGGTCCTTCATGGTCTTTACTTGGTATTCGCGATTTTTTGAGTTCCACAAACACGGGTTTTCGCGAACCCACTCCAGGACCTTGGCCTCTTCTGTCTCGTCCCGGAGGCGATAAGATTTCTTGCTCTTCCTGGCCTGACTGCCACTGCCTTCACCTCCCTGTGTTTCGCCTTCTTCACCCGCCTCTCCACCTCCCTGCCCCATTTCATCTCTTTCGTCGTCCACATCGCCTTGTCCTGGAAAAAGAAGGATATAATGAAACTTGACTCGTTCTTCATACTTTATATTGTACATTAAAAGTACGACTCATTTGTACAGATATATTTGCAACTTATGCCGTCAAGAAGTATTGTCCATATTCACCTCGTTCGTGTACAAGTTCTGGAGGATGACTGGTTTCACTGTCACTGTCATGTGCAGGGGCTACAGCGACAGCTACTTTGGACAATGCTTTTCGGTGTTTGTTCCTCAAGGTCACTTTCGCAGGGGCCTTGCCCTTCCCTTTCCCTGGATTTTTTGGCATGGTGTCCTGTGTTGAGCAGCGTGCAATGATTCTTGAAACTGTCCGCTCGCATTTATACCCTACCGTTCTGTCCGTCACGTGACCTTTCCGTATACGTTGCCCGTGCGTTTCGTCCGTTGTGTTGCCGTTCGCTATCCGTTTTGTCATTTAGCTGTCAGTTCCCCATCAGTTGGCGTCCGTGGATCAATCCGTTACCAATTCGGTGCATATTCGTTGACTGTGCGTTTTAACCGTCGCATCTGCTTTATATTTGCGTTAATTATCCGTCCGCTATAGCTTCCAAACCCCGCCGCCAACGGATGCACCAACGGATACAAGATTTTCTATCATTTTGTATCCTTTCCCCGTCCGTTCGTCCAATCCGTTAGTGTGTGACAGGGGCATTACAGGCGAATATTTCTGAAATTTTGCACAAAAATACTTAAAAATAATTCAAGAAGGAGGTATTTTTTAGTTTTATGATTTTCGCATTTTTTTCAAAATGGCGGCCGTTTTCGACGAAAAATGCCTGATTTTGGACTTTGGCGGCCATTTTCTCAAAATCTGTTCAGTAACTTTTTTTCTTTTTGATAAATAACACTCCTCATATGTACTCCTATGATGTCTATAAATTTCGTTGCGCTTGAATCGCTCGAAGTGGGCCATTTTGGCCCAAACTCGGCTCAAATGGGACTTTCCCATGTTAAATTCTCCTATGCTTTATAATGGGACACATTATGCCTAATATCTCACTTGATATTGAGATTAGAGACTAGGAGTCAATTGTGGACCTATAGGAAATGATATATGCTGAATATTCTCGTGACCTTGAATTTGACCTATGACCTCACTTTCAAGGTCAGAGCACAAAATGGCTTATATCTCGCTTATTATCGACTCTACAGCTTAGGAATCAATTGTGGACATATAGGAAATGATATATTCTGAATATTCTCGTGACCTTGAATTTGACCTCTGACCTCAGTTTCAAGGTCAGAGCACAAAATGGCTTATATCTCGCTTATTATCGACTCTACAGCTTAGGAATCAATTGTGGACATATAGGAAATGATATATGCTGAATATTCTGATGACCTTGAATTTGACCTTCGACCTCATTTTCAAGGTCACAGGACAAAATGGCTAATATCTCGCTTGTTATCGACTTTACAGCTTAGCAATCAATTATGAACATATAGGAAATGATATATGCAGATTATTGTCATGACCTTGAATTTGACCTTTGACCTCATTTTCAAGGTCACAGGACAAAATGGCTAATATCTCACTTATTATCGATTTTACAGCTTAGGAATCAATTGTGGACATATAGGAAATGATATATGCTGAATATTCTCGTGACCTTGAATTTGACCTCTGACCTCATTTCTAAGGTCCAAGGACAAACTGGCTCATATCTTGCTCCTCTATTGACTGTATGGCTTGGGAATCAATTGTGGACATGATATACATGATATAGAAAATGATATACACTGAATATTTTGATGACCTTGAATTTGACCTTTGCCCCTTCATTTTCAAGGCTACAGCATAAAATTGGTAATCTCTCTCTGATTATTGAACTTACACTTAGCAATCAACTGTGGACATGATATATGCTTAATGTTATATATGCTGAATATTCTCTTGACCTTGAATTCAACCAGTGACCTGGCTAATACCTAAAATATTAAACATTGTCCGGTAACCTATCTTTGGCCCTTGGCCTAATTTTTGTTCTTGCCGCGCTTGACTGGTCCCTACCGACCCCCCCCCCCCCCCACACACACACACACACACACACACCTACATCCGCTACCACTTCCCACTGAAACGCCTCTAGCCCACCGCACACTCAAACCAACTCACCCTCGGAACAATTACAACGCTGTAATTTCGAATATTAACGCTCTTCAGTGTCACATCATGCTTTGTCACCACAATAAGGCAGGGAGCGAGCAATAAATTACCACAATATGCAACAGAAAATTCGAATCAAATCATAAACAGATAAACCAAATTTGGAATTGAACGAGGAGAAAATCCCGCGATGTAATTATGTCACAGGGAATGCATGTAATTTTCCGCCTAAACTGTCAGTACATGACGAGGTGTCAAGATTGATTTATAGTTCGTATTTTGTGCTAACGCTTATCTCAGTTCAGCACGAGTGACATTTGACAATACATACCAATAAAGTGTCCGAATTGAATCTCATAAATATAAAACGCGCAATACTTAAATGATTAACTATTGTTGAACTGTCAACAATTTTGTTGACGATTTTTTCGATTGAACATATATGATAATATAAGAGCCTCTTTCCTCCTCCCCCCCCCCCCCCCCTCCCCACCAAATAGAAAAAAGCAAGAGCGACAATTCTCATATTTCCATGTTAAATTGGTCGATAGATACAGTAGAAACCAACTTATTTTCTTGTATCACTGAATAATTGTTTTTAAAAAATGTTTGAAAAAAAAAACCCAAAGAAAGTTTCATTCCAGTTGTCTGGTTTTCTGTAATTGAACTCTCCCGGACACATGACTTGTCAGATAACCCGGCGTGGAATCCTAATTACCGGATCAAGTCAGCGACTCACTCAAATTAGGGGGAGGGGGTGGCTCGCCACATGTCTCAATACCATGTCCACCTTCCTCTGTTGTAGTTGTGTGACTATTGCTCACACTGGCCATTTCGTGACAGGCATCTCCCAGTAAGTCTACTTTTTCAAAGCATGGTTTGATAGTGTTAGTCAGGAAAATGAACATGGCACACTAATTCCTTGACCAGACAGGGAAGCCCAGATGTCACATGGTTTGGCAAGTGATAATGTGCAAAACAAGGCAAAGATGTCATGGCGTAATGCATATTGCTGGTCAAATCTGTCTGGCTTCCTGAGCACTCCCATTAAGTGTCCCTTTACTGGACTAACTTTCGTATTTACAAAATATAGCATGCCCGTAATAAATATTTTCTTTTCTTTTCTAATGCAATGCACTGCACACTGTCAGGTTTGCGCCGAGATTCACCAACGAATAAAAGTTATCTGTGCATAATCAAATAATGATGTACTAATACTGTTTTCTCAAGGTAATATGCGATGCTCTTTGACGGTAGGTTGTAGATTCTACCATCAATTCGGCACAATTGAATACAAACACATAAATGTATATATCGTTCTCCATTGATACACTCGCATTTTGATGCTTCACTGTGATAAGGAATTATTGTGATAAAGAAGCATTAAACATGACTTGAATCAACTTCGTCACGTCCACCTCTGAAAACATAGGATATTTGCAAGCAGACAGGATATTTGCAATCAGTTCTATTTTGGATACATGATAGATATTATGGCCAGTAAACAAAATCAACAAACTTTCTTTTTCCAAAACTCTTCCACTGGCCTCACACATACGGCTTTTCCCTCCAAATATATTGCGCATGCGCAAACGACTCAGCATCTATGGCGCCTGACAACGACATAACAGCGTAACTTGAGTAATTGGTTTTGTGCAAGATTGATGGGTCATGGACTAGGTAAACGTTGTAGAATCTTTTGAAACACAAGATAATGATAACAGCTTAGAAGATGGATAACACATCATACTGTATGCGAAGTGTCAGTTTTTTCATTGGTGACAGCCCGACTGCCAGTTCGTTAAGGAACGTGTAGAAACTGGACTGAATGCGGCCTTGGAATACTGATATGAGAGCAGTAAAATTCACCCCAGCGAAATTGGGTTCGATGTACATGATGTAGAAAGACTAAAATGCAGCATGAGATACCCCATTTACGGGGGTTCATGAGTTTCCCTGTCATTTTTGTTTTCTCTCACTTCGTATGCCTGATATGACTTTCTGTCCCCGGACTATGAGATTGGATAACGGACCCTGTTTTGTTTGCTCGGAATACTTAATACTGGGTATTGATTCCACGTCTATACTCCCATATTATACAATTTGGCCAGGAATTGTTGTATGCACTTTGTACAAGAAAGAGGATTGTGGTTTAAGTTTGTACAAGACCTCAATATATTATTGTTATTCCGTACTTGGCTGTTATCACACAGGAGTAATATACATTGTCTACCCATATGGTCGATAATAAATGTATTTACAGGGCAGTCGAGCCAACGATGCACACCCGGGATGGCATCCAAACTGAATAGATAACTCATGTGAAATCGCCAGATAGGCTTTTGTTGTGAATAGCTTTCAAGTAACATCTATGTTATCGCATGACACACATCTGAGAGACCGGCATATACTGATATATCCCAGTCAATAGCTTCGAGTACGTCACAAGTGGCAGGTGCTCCCACCACACGATAACGTATCAAAGCCCAATAGATACAACTATATGTCACTGAAGTGTGTATTATGTTTGGGGCACAGTATCATTTGTGTTTCTGGAAGTTCATTCTGAATCACGATTTTCATCTCCGTTCGTAGGAACATGTTATTCATTTCTATGATGGACACAATATTGGCTAATCCTATGAAAATGTTTTTGATATTCGATTTTAGAACACATTTCAGTGTTAAATTACTTTAAGTACATTTTCGTGTATTGTTGAGCTTGGATCTACATGCGCAATATGACATGTGATAACTGAGTGATGAAATATGTTGGGAATTACGTGGTGACTACTGACACCATATGTTAAAAGCCACATCTACCAGAGCCAGATCATTATGCTTTTCTGGATGAACGTGATCAGGCCACAGAACAGGTGCCTAATTTGTTGTGATACATTAGCAAAGCTGGTCACAGATATCACACGGATAGAATACAAAGTAATTCCCATATTAATTAGCCGTTCTATCAGCATAGATACGTCTCTGTGAAGTCAGAGGCCAGCACATAAAGAGGATACATCTGAGGTGTCAAGGACCTGTCCTCGTGTTTGCTCGAGACTACCCCCTGTCAGCTCTCTAAAGATAGGAACGTGCACACATTCAATATATTCCTAGGCGATAACAAAAAAATGCATTTAATATATTCCTGATCAATAACATGAAAATCACACAATTGCATTCAGAATTAAACACTTTGAAAAAAACCTAGGCCAGTTACATGTAATAATTCTCAACTTGACCAATAAGTCTTGGAGAAGACCTCAGAACTGTGATTGTGACAGAAATGAAGCAGACAGATATAATTTGTTGTATTATGATCTGCCAAACACTGCTTGTCTTTTCAATTGTCATGGTTTGATTCCAAGATCACAGTCTACTCAGACAAAAACTATCCGGACCATCCATTAAAATGACCATTTCTTCCTCTTGTTGTCAAGTTGAAAATCGTTCGTGCACTTTCTAAGCTAGAAATACGTGTAGTGAATTCAGCTTCAAAATAATCAGTCCTGGTGTCCACTGCGGAGGGAAAGAGGGGACTAAGGTGCATGAGGAAAGGTAGGTCCACATGTAACACATGGAGTTGCCCAGCTCCGCTGTCAAAGAGTGGCTGACAGACAATTAGTTTGTCTGTCTGGGGCTATACGTCACCCCCAGCGATTTCAGCAGTCAACGTCTTGTCCATTTCCCGAGTAATATTACCTCTGAGAAATGCACCCCAGGATTTGACACAGCTTGAATATATTTGTCTACGATGCAACTGCCAATTTGTCAATAAACATCGACGTTTGTAATCTGGTGAAGTCATCACATAACCGTTGACCGATCACTGCCATA
Organism: Terebella lapidaria; assembly: GCA_949152475.1. Taxonomy (NCBI): domain Eukaryota; kingdom Metazoa; phylum Annelida; class Polychaeta; order Terebellida; family Terebellidae; genus Terebella; species Terebella lapidaria. The sequence continues at coordinate 26,096,492 of OX424566.1, read as the reverse complement.
ACAAAACAGCAACACAGAGTGAGGAAAATGTAAGTCCTCGTCAGAATGCGGTGAAGGATTGTTGGATCATAAGGTTTTCCCCAGAAAGAACCTGGGGATAGTTGTGAAAACTCATGGTTTACCCCTCCTTCCGGTGTTTGATACTTCAGATGGCAAGTTGCTCTCCATTAAGATTTATTAATTTGCAAACTGAACAAAAATCATGATAGCAGCTGATTGCTTTACCACAAAAAAGTAGATTAGATCGTCTTCAGAAGTCATCACATGTTCGGAAGCAAGAATGCTTGTTTTTACAGAAAAACACTATGCATGTTTTATTTTGTTGCATTGTGCGAATCCATTCAAGATCGACGGTAATGATAGCTTGATTTTCCCTGTAATGATAATGCAATTCCCAGCATGCAATGCCTCGTTCATCATCTGCATGTATACACAAAACAAGCATCCCCTGCAGATTATAACATGTACTTTAATTATAAAATGATGACTGTGCGCACTGTGTAACTCATCATTTAAATATTTTGACATGTGCGAGTGAGCACGTGCATTTTGAATGCTTTAACAACTGAAGAATACATTTCACAGGGTGGTAAATACCTGTATGACTAGGACCACGTACATGCAAATAACGTCTATACAATATAGTATGTGATATATGATGATGCAAATAAACACTCATCATGGTGATATAATTCATGATTCACTAATGCCTGACCACATTATGTTTCAATGCCCAGGACAAGATTTGCCAGTTGGAGCGGATTGGGTTTAGAAGGTTATTTACATTGCTTGTTGATGCAGTCTAAAATACCAAACTCAATGTTCGATGCTTAGTTTAATCCTGAACATTATTTTGCCACATGAACTCCCAGATATACTGGTGATCGATATAAATCACAAACGATATCACTGATGGTGTGATGTGTGTCTAACTACAATGTACTGCAGATATGTGATAATTAATATGCAATTCCATTATAAGCCGATCAATCGCACACGGCACAACAGTAACTAATGTTCAATGGTATTTGCTAAACTAATTTCTTCAAGAAAATAAATTGGTTCTCAGAATAATCCACCGCCACGGGCAAATACATGTCGAGCTCATTATGACGATGTGAAAGATTTCCAAGGGGTTTTTGCCACAGGTACGGTACTCTTGTATTCCTCATTATCTCCACAGGCAAAAAAATAATGTTCTATCTACGAATATGGACTACAAGCGTGTTATATTAATAGGCTTGAGGCAGCAGAACAAAGTTGTTTGTTAATATACCTTAATACCACGACTATTGTCTGAACATGTGTTGGAAGTTTTGAATCATAACTATAGATAAAATCGAGAATAATACATTGATTATATTATGTTTTATGTATGAAACAGTAACGCAACTCGATATTGAGATTTATACAGATGAGTGCACGGTTGGCACGAGCTGTCCACTCATGTTTAATGAATACTACGAAGTGTTCAAGTTCCTATGTCTTAAAGTAACTTCCAGCAGTGTTTGTAATTTGTTTGAATTAGTTTGAAATGTGGTGCTGATACTTTATGAATTTGAAGTGATTATGATGTTGAGTTCGAGCCAGAATGAGACGAACATTTCCAGTAATTTATTTGTAAGTATGTACAGAATTACGTAAGTGTTAGACGTAAGGAATGTTGATATCAGAAGCTCGTACTCTGGTGGATATTCACTTTCATCACATAATGTATCGATGCAAAACGCTTGCATTTACGTGCTAAATCAGATTCTTGAGTGCAAAGTCAAATATTGAAATTTGTTTATCCGTCAAAAATACGCCAGGAAATGCCAGCGAGTCAAGGGTACAAAAGTAGTGGTTCAACGTGCATGATGAAATGTTATTGTTTCTTTCTTGGAAAGTTCGACAGATCTATCAAACAGTTAAATAGCGATTCATGAATGAATGCTAATCTAAAGCTGTGGGGGCTTTTCAAAAGTTTGATGAGCAAAAATACTTGCTGTAAAGCCGAGCCTATGCCCTACGGCGGCCCAATGCTGCCATTATTCATGCCTGAGTTCACTAGTTTCTAGCAAGGCACAAACCCTTTACACCCGACACACACGTTTTTAGCAGGGTGCAAACCTTTCTAGCATGGCGCAAACCTTTTTACCACGGCACAAACCTTTATAACAGGGCATAAACCTTTATAACACAGCACAAACCTTTTTAACACGGCACAAACCTTTAGAGCAGGGCACAAACCTTTTTAGAACGGCACAAACCTTTTTAACATGGCACAAACCTTCATAGCAGGGCATAAACCTTCATAACGGGGCGCAAACCTTTTTAGCACGGCACAAACCTTTATAACAGGGCATAAACCTTTAAAACACGGCACAAACCTTTCTAACATTGCGCAAACCTTTATAACAAGGCACAAACCTTTTTAACACGGCACAAAACTTTATAGCAGGGCATAAAGCTTTATAACACGGCACAAACCTTTTTAACATGGCGTGAACCGTTTTAGCACGGCACAAACCTTTTTAGCATGGTACCAACTTTTATAACACGGCACAAACCTTTTTAACATGGCGCAAACCTTTATAACAGGGCACAAACCTTTTTAACACGGCACAAACCTTTATAGCAGGGCATAAACCTTTATAACGGGGCACAAACCTTTTTAGCACGGCGCAAATAACAGAGTAGTTTTGAAATCAGTTTCCTAGTTAGTAAACAGTTATGAAACTAGTTTCTAGCATGACACAAACCTATTTATCATAGCACAAACCTTTACAACATGGGGTTTGCGCCATGGTACAAAGGTTTGTGCCCTGTTATAAAGGTTTGTGCCGTGTTAAAAAGGTTTGTGCCGTGCTATAAAGGTTTGCGCCCTGCTAAAAAGGTTTGCGCCCTGCTATAAAGGTTTAGGCCCTGCTATAAAGGTTTGTGCCGTGTTATAAAGGTTTGTGCCATGCTAAAAAGGTTTGTGCCCTGCTAAAAAGGTTTGCGCCATGTTAAAATTGTTTGTACCGTGTTATAAAGGTTTATGCCCTGTTTTAAATGTTTGTGCCGTGCTAGAAAGGTTTGCGCCAAGCTAGAAAGGTTTGCACCCTGTTAAAAACGTGTGTGCCCTGCTATAAAGGTTTGTGCCATGTTAAAAAGATTTGTGCCCTGTTATAAAGGTTTGCACCATGTTAGAAAGGTTTGTGCCGTGTTATACAGGGTTATGCCCTGTTATAAAGGTTTGTGTCATGCTAAAAAGGTTTGCGCCCCGTTATAAAGGTTTATGCCCTGCTATGAAGGTTTGTGCCGTGTTAAAAAGGTTTGTAGATAGATAGATAGATAGATAGATATAACTTTATTTGGTCATCGGTTGATGAAACTTGTTACAGGACAGAAACGTAGTTGATATATACAAACATATTAATCACACAATAATCAAAGAGTGGTACAAAGCACGTTGTGCCCTGCTATAAAGGTTTGTGCCGTGTTAAAAAGGTTTGAGCCCTGTTTTAAAGGTTTGCGCCATGTTAAAAAGGTTTGTGCCGTGTTATGAAGGTTTATGCCCTGTTATAAATTTTTGTGTCATGCTAAAAAGGTTTGCGCCCCGGTATAAATGTTTATGCTCTGCTATGAAGGTTTGTGCCGTGTTAAAAAGGTTTGTGCCCTGTTATAAAGGTTTGCGCCATGTTAAAAAGTTTGTGCCGTGTTATGAAGGTTTATGCCCTGTTATAAAGGTTTGTGCCGTGGTAAAAAGGTTTGCGCCATGCTAGAAAGGTTTGCACCCTGCTAAAAACGTTTGTGCCGGGTGTAAAGGGTTTGTGCCTTGCTAGAAACTAGTTTCATAACTGAAAATAACTGTTTAATATGAAACTGATTTCAAAACTACTCTTAACTCAGGCATGAATAATGGCAGCATTGGGCCGCCGTATATGCCCTGAATCGATGCAGCATAGTGGCATATATTTCCTACAATATGACCTGGAGAAAACAAAGGTAAACCCAGCTGCTCCGCTTGTTTGAAATTGGTCGGATCTACCCAGAGAGAAGCGATTAATTCCTGCTGATCGGCCATCACACATACGCCATATGCAAATAAATATATCACGCTGGGGCCGCACCCCGGCTGCCGCCTGATAATGGACTAAAAACAAATTGTTCATCTGTCCGTTTAATCCGGCTTGTTTTTGCGCGCATCAACATTCGAATGTCCGTGGGGGGATGGGCTGAAATCCCATGAAATAGACAACAACGTGATAAGTCGGAATGATCTGGGTGTAAAGTTACATGTGAATTGCTTTTCGCGTGTTTATTGTGGAACCATTTCTACTTTTCGAAAAACAAAATTATTTTCATTTGTCCAAAACGTTTCCTACGTGTATATGCACAAACAACACTATTTTTATTCAATATACAGAAAATCGCTTCAGAATATTTTTCTTGATAAGAATAAAAATATATGTTCAATCGGTCTCTCATTGGCTGAATCATTCATAGGGAATAGCAAACCCCAATTATCTGTTTATAAAACACATAGGCCTAAATTCAACAAAGAGGACCCACACAAGATGCCAATTACAATTATTCGCAAGCCAGTATCCTATACTTCATGAGCTCAAGAATGTCCGCATCTGGTCCATACGGCGGTAAACAGTTAAATATGTGTATAAGGTCGATTGAAGCATCTAAATATTGCGCATCTAATTACTGCCCTATGGAAACGGTGAGAAATTTGACCCATCTCGTAAACATCTTAGTTGCGGAAGATCTATATCCTACATGCAATACGGAGGGTATGTAGTTCTTGTTGCTGCGATAACTGATTTGTGAAATGTGTGGTATTAATTCCAAAACTAATCATACTCCGCACGAACTGCAAGAATGAAGAATGTACAGATAATAATCATTTAAGCTAAATTTCACATGTGATTAAAAAAAATAAAAAGTCCTAAAACATTCCGTGAAAAACATCGCATTAATGGAATGTGAAGTTTAGGAAATCATTATTGGAACAGAAGATTATGTCAATTGTGTGTTTCCTTCATAGTATATACAACAGTTTTACCAGAATAGAAGGGAGTTTGTAGTCCACTACTAAAGTGAATCTTAAATAGTTAATATGCCGGTAGTTTCCTCACGGATGAATTCTGTCACGCAGTTTGAGCAACACGAAGTGTTCAACCTCAGCTGTAATTTACATCCCAGTAATGAGCATTCTGTGGCAATAGAGGCCGGTTGATGTGGCGAAATGCACATTAGGCTGTGGACAAATTAGGGCAAGTCCGCAACCATTCCACCAGTCGAACATCTGTCCGTATGAATCCAAGTGATTAGTATTGGAGAGATTTCGATGTTGACAAACACATGCTGCTGGGTTTTCGAGGGGTTATCTCCCGCAAATTCCCATGGCCAAACCGATCTCGCCCTAGAAATGACCCATTTATGGAATCCTAATAAAGTTTTGCTGATTACTGTAATGAAAGAGATAATACTGTCCGGATAAAACGTATCAAGATTTTCAGTCTGGAAATTGCACGGAGATTGACTTGGGAACGACTTTAGTTTTCCCACTGGACATTCAATATTTCCAGTCAATATGCGATGGGATTTCGAGCTCCAGCACAGACTAGAATGAATTGAGAGGAGAAAAATAAAGCGGAAAATAAGGAATGCGTGAGGGCATAGTGTGGCAGGAAATAGTCTCAGGGTACAACTAAGGACATGCTTTGCGTTATTTAGAATGCACGTGACGCAAATTCGTGCTCACACCAAATTACCTCCTGCAAAATTCAATAACCCTCGGCCCGTCACTTGCGGTCAATGTGGCCAATAAATTGGTGGCGACTTCACCCGGAAGTGGACCCTGGAGCTACCGATTCACTGAGGGGTGAGTTAGAAAATGGAGCTGACGGCTTCACCTATGTACAACAGGAGTAGATTGTTTGAGAAGCTCTTCTCAAATTTACTTGAAGTTTTGCTGTAGTCAGATTTCACCATAAATTGTTTTTATTACTGACATCAAAAAAGTTTGAGGATATCTTTTCCTTATAATGAATAACTTATTGATATATGTGTATTGCCATCGATATCTACGACAGATCACATTTGTTGTAGTTATTTAGCAATGTCACAGTTGAAACCAAGTCAGGAGCATTAACATGTTCTTGTATTGACCGTGTTAAATTTGGAATAACAACTAGGACACGGCACATCTACAACTTTTGTCTTGATTTGATGCCCTGTATGCGAATGTAAGTATCAATCTATTACCACCAATACAGCCAAAGTTTGATGATTGTGCGTCTTCTGGAAATACCGCATAAAGACATGTCCGTTTACCAGGCCACTTTCTCCTGTAATTTCACGTTAACGTCAGTGACAATCATTGGGATTCTAGACCAAAACTTAGCAATTAGTTTGCTGGCTGTCAGGGTGTGCATTGCTCGCGCACGTTCTACGCGCAGGGAGCGTGCAGGTGAAACCAGCTGTGAAATTCATCAGGACCAAATTCATGTTGGGGGCAGAGGGCGGGGGGAGGAGGTGGGGGAGGATTGGATGAAACCCTCTCTCTCCACCCGCCCTTATGATTGGTGAGGGGTGCAGACACAAATTAGCTTGTCTGTCTGGAGATGTGGAGAGCTATCCCGAGCTCAAACGAACATCTGGTCACTTTCCCTGTTTTTACGTAATTATTCCACCCTTTCTGCTACCTCCCAGTCAGATTTTGTTTTGTCCATCTCCGTTTCCCACTACGTAGAAGAAATACTCTCATTTTCTCAGGGCCCACAAGCGGCTAACAGCTTCGACGTCGCTTGTCATGGCTTCAACTGTCAATTTGACGAACGACATTAGCCTGCTCTAGTAACTGCAAAAAAAGACAATCCCACGACTAGGTAAAAAGGAACTCGTCGTCGAATGTCCACCAGGATTACACTGTTCTAGAGGATTGAGTCCGAGGGAAAGCCCAAGGGGAGATGTACCAGGTCCCTGGCATAACAGGAAGGGCAAATCCAGCTTTGGGTTCCACCAGTCAACCAAGTTGTACTTATCTACGAATCTTTACCTATGACAAAAAATCATGTATGTGTATGTGTAAATCTGTATGTGTATGTGTTATCAGGAAAATGTATCCAGTGTGAACACCATAAATTGACATAATTTCATTTTGCGATGGGCGTTTGTATATTATATGTTGTACAGGACTGCAAAAATACTTGGGGCATCGATACTTTCATATTATAAAAAAGGACAAGTCAGTTTCATGATAACTTTTTCGTGCAGAAGCCCACCAAAGGCTTCAAATGCTCGTCACAGCTATCCTATCCATGTGAAATTGACAACGTGTTTCCAGTTCAAAAAGTTAATAACCAACACGCTGCACGTTAATGATAGTTTCACATGATGCTATCAGCCTAACTACAGCGCACATGCACGGACACCGCGCTGACTGTCATAATTGCATGTTTGTTTTTTTCCTCAATCATTTGTGGCGTCTGGAAAAGGAAAGGAGAAAGAACACCACCTGAAGCATTATGTACGCCTACCACCAACCAGCAAAAGTAACATCGTCAATATATTCACAACACTATAAGGCACGCTCATGTTAATAAATATAAACGAGATATTTTATATATGGTGTTATGATTCAAGTATACAAAGTTACATATATAACGGCTGCACATTGTGATCATACTATTTTCCCACAAAGCACACCATGAAAACAGGATCGCTTCATGGTTTCTTTTTACACAATTTGTTTTCACATAGCACACATGCCATATGTCCATTATGTATTGCGATGTAGACATTACAAACTAAACATGACCTTTCATTCTTGTCAATCTACACATGCGTGAAAATTGTACGGTATATGCAATGGTATTGTGGCAGTTTACATATTGTCCTCAAATTTTATTGGCCATGACCGTTTTCACACACTGTGCGTTATCAGGTTTAGTCAGGGCGATAACATTATCACACGGTGAAAACAGACTGAACATATAATGCTATTAATTATTCATGTCGGGGGCAGGGATATATAGATTTCCTGTAGAACAGATGACATGTACTTGAATTTATAGTGTGTACAGAGGGAGCTAATACACATATGGTTGAATGCTGACAAATGTGCTAACAAAGGGAGCATTAGGCCAATATGGTGTGCGAATGTGTGCAATAGAATGATACACTCATGAGTCTGTTGATCATGATAGTGATTTAATCTTGTAATCGTTCTCTAATGAATGCGATGGCAACTTTGTTTTATGAGTATATTAATTGTTGCTGACTTGTGTTGAACACTATTTGTTGTGAACTTTGAAATTGAAAAGTAATAGTAATAGATGAAAAAGTAATAGTAACATAATAAATTACTTTTCAAAAATAATGTAATTGTAATAGTAATAGGTCATATTCTGAAGTAATAGTAGTATAATGGATTACATTTCAAAGTAGTTGACCCCAGGCCTGGCATCAGCATTGGTGTACGTATGTACAGTTTGTACATAATGGCATGTGTGCCATGTGAAAACAAAATGTGTGAGAAGAAACTTCAAAGGACATGTAAATTTGCAAGTGATCGCAAAATCGGGACCATGTTTCCTGAAAAAATATCACCTATCATATAAAATGTTGTCTATATAAAAGTGGGAGATGGTGAAAAACGTGATAGTTCAAAAATTGAACTTGGGAGAAATGTAAGTGATATACCGTTAACAATCACGGTCAACGGTACAAAGGCAGCACACGTCCAGAACTTAGCACTTCATCCATCAGCGTAGGATCAAATAAAAGCACTCGGGACACTGTCAGGATTAAAAGAACCCCTTTAGGAAGTACTGGTGTAGTTTCTCTATACGCACTGTTACTGTAATATATTGTCATGTCTTATCATATTTGATCACACTAGTTATCATAAATACTTCATACTGAATTTCACAAAATTAATTCCCGAAAAGAGTAACTATATTTGAAGAGAGACGAAACTAGTCAAATATTAACCACACAAACTAACTCCACTGTCTGTTTGCTCTTTCTTGCTATGATTTATAGAGGGTTAAGGAGTTCCTGGATATGCTGCGCACGCTGCCACTGTGTTATTAGCTAGACAATTAGCATAGATATACCGAACGTATACATGAATGTATACATTACCTATCCGTAATGTACTGTCAGGGTCCGATTTCATTGTACCGTTTTGTCGTAGACAATGTGCATTAATCATGCGATTGGTAAACTGGGGATGTGTGTGAATTATTGACTTGATGTATTTCGATGTATTCGCAGAGTGACATCCTGAATGATGTCACACATGTCTATACGTAGTGTGCAATGAGTTGCACTGCGGCTTGCTTCAGTTCCATGCACCGGGCAGATAATTGTCTGCAATCTCATCACGTTTATAATACATACATGTACGTATATTCAACATACATGTATTGCAAACTTCTAAAGATTTTTTCTATTATATTGGGTGACAAGAGTCTCTTGATTAGTCCGTATTTATTTTGAAATGCAAAATTACTGGTTTGTGATAAATTAATTCATTATTGCGAAAATAGTGATCTCTGTAGAGGTTATTTGTCAAAAAATAGCCTGAAACTTGGCGGCATTTGATGCGCAAAATTTAATTCGTCACAATCTGACAAACTCAAAAGTAGCCCTTCCTCGTTTCACCTGTTTGTGCTTCTCTTTTGGTAAATTTGTAGATTGTTCGGCACATGTTTTGCTACGAAATTATATTCCCGACAATTACTGAGATATGATCGTAAAAAGTACCTCTGAGTCAATACGCATTAAAGAATATAACACTATTATCATCATACCAAGCTTCTTTTATATCTTCTTTTGCAGCATGTCACGCTTTCCTCATCAACAAAAACATCTTCGCTCTAGACTCAAGATAAGATGCACGATTACGCGATTATTTCTTGTTTTTATGAAGGGTGGGATAATGTTTCCTAAATATATATGGTGTTTCAAGAAGAATGTTCCATAGGTTGTTCCAAATCGTGTCAGATATAAGAGTAACTAAGTGCTCGTTCGAGTAATGTCACGGGTTCACAGGGAGGAACCGTTTGTCTGATTCTATGTGCAATTGCCTGATTCTATGGGCAAAAAGTCTGATTCTATGAGCAAATTGTCTGATTCTATGGGCAAATAAGCAAGTAAGCTGCGGGGCACCAGTAAAACATGCTGGATCGACAGCTAATTTCTCAACAGAATCTGATGGCATATGTTCTATTTACTTCTTAGATCATTGCAGAATATTATTCATGTTCAGTTTCTTATGTGGTGTTCACCGCTCTTCATATATCTGTCGCACAAAAGTGGAACGGCTAGCAGTGGAGCAGTTAGCCATCATAAATCACCAAAGACAAAGCGCTTCCGGTTACTAACCAGAATATCTTGACCACAATTGCATGACAATTATTCCAGTTAACATTTTGATTGTTCCTGGATGTAAAGTCAGCTACGTAATCCAACAAAATTGGACATAGAATAAAAATAACAGAAACAAACCTGATTCTATGGGAACAAACCTGATTCTATGGGTAAGGTGTTGTTATAGCCATGGAACTAAGAGCTTCTCGATGCTGATCCTGAATAAATATAGTATTGAAGCTTGATTTTATGTTCTGTTTCTAGGAGAAGGTCAATAACATGGATGACAGATCGTAGCCCATAGTTCCATGGTTATCAAATAAACCTACCCATAGAATCAGGTTTGTTCCCATAGAATCAGGTTTGTTTCTGTTATTTTTAATCTATGATCAATTTTGTTTGATTAGGTAGCTGATTTCACATCTAGGAACAATTAAAATGTCAACTGGACTGATTTTTGTCCAGATACCCAGGTAGGTTAATGTGAACGCTTTACAGTTGGTGATTTATTCTGGATAACTGCTCCACCACCTGGCCGTACCACTTTTGTGCGACAAATGTATGAACAACGGTGAACACTGCATAAGAAACTGAACATAATCCATATTCTGCAATGATTTATGGAGTAAACAGAACATATGCCGTCAGATTGTGTTGAGAAATTTGTCGTTGATCCAGCATGTTTTACTGGTGCCCCACCGCTTACTTGCTTATTCGCCCATAGAATCAGACAATTTGCACATAGAATCAGACTTTTTGCCCATAGAATCAGAATAATGCACATAGAATCAGACAAACGGTTCCTCCCTGTGGGGTTGGCATGTACTTTCCAGGAAAAGTGAAACTTGTGACAAATGGTGAGCTGTCGTTGCATCGTGACACGCATAATCCTTAATTGAACAGGCTATTAACGACAACATAGGGCCAGACTATTCATTTGACACAATGATCATGTTTTCGCCAGCAACGACAATGTACGGACGACTGTTGACTGTAAGGGGATAGCGTGTAAGCATAATACACCGACAAATGAGTAGTGCCAACACGCCCTTTCAATAACGGGAGAAAAAACAAACACCCCGATTTATGCACGTCATTTCCCGGAGTGGAGACATCCGCTGCAGACAGACTTTTCTCCGAAAATATCCTTTTCTGGGGATTGTGAGGTTTCATGTCTTATAAATATACGTATAGTACATTTCTAGGGCATGAGGGTGATTTTATTTTTTGACTTTGCTGGTGTGGGTGTGAGTGGTCGGCCCGTCTACCACGCGACCTTGTCACCATAGTGACGTTACTCAAACCCCCATGACATTCCAACCCCTCCCCCCCCCCCGAGACAATGATGCGTGAACAATAACAGAAGGCTCATTCTTTTACTTCCGCACGAATTTCCTCACTCGCGTGCGCACAAAAGAACTTAGAGTTTAATTTATTCCGTGCACAAAACAGAAAGAATTGACCCTTCCAGCGACAGTGGCCCTGGGTCACCTAGCGTTGACTTTCCTGATTTGATCTCCACGCCTCGTTTCCTTACCAACTCCCTCCCTTCCCAAACACATCCCTTGGAAACGCCTCTTGCCCACCCCACACTGAAACATTTTTGACATCACACCACTATCATTCCGCATAACGCTATTCACAATATCACACAACGATTTAAAGTTCTTCACTATGTTATGCGTCAAGAAGAGATCCCCAATGGGATGTAATTTATTTATATAAACTGAATAGAATTATAAACATACAAAACACATTTCGAATGGAACGAGTAAAATGTCTGGCCGTACTTGTGTTACATTAAATCCATGTAGTTTACAGCCCAAACTGCCGAGCCTTGTGGAAAAGTCAGAAATGAATAGCAGCTCGTATTTTATATTAACGCTTTATATATGTTAATCTCGATTCAATATGTATGACATTTGACAGCAACATACCGAGGGAGCGCCCAAAATGAATCGCATACATTATAAGAAATACAGAAGCTGAACGATTAATCGTGGAACTGTCGATAATTCAGTTGACCACTTCTCTATGATGGAGCGTAAATTTCTAAAATGTATTACAAAGAGCTGTACTTCTGGTTGAGAGTTGTGCTTTATTTGAATCATTCTGACCAAAAATCTCTCAAGAATCGGAAGGAACCCCCCTGCCCCCCTCAAATATGCACATATTCTACGATAATTTTGTAACACTGGACCAAAAACTACCTAATTTATTTCCTTGTTTTCCGAAAATAGAATTTTCTCGAAGGTAAAAAATTTCATTCCGGCTGCATGGTTCCTGTAATTGAACCTGGATAGTCATCGCCTCGACACATGACTTGTGATTGCCACGCCCCGCGTGGAATCCTAATCACGGGATCAAGTCAGTGACTTGCTCAAATTAGGAGGGATGGCTCACCACACGTTCCAATACCATTTCATAGGACGGATGCCTCGCCACGAATTACAATACTGGGAGAGGGTCATGAGAGGATCTTTTGGTAGTGTTTTTTTTTTAAATCTTAGACATCTGGAATAAGTCACGTCGGTGTCAATAATTACCTTTCTTGCTCCCTTCCTTGATACTGTGAATTCAACTATACGCCGTTCTCTGTTGTAATTGTGTGACTATTGCTTCCACTGGCCATTTCGTGACAAGCGACACCTGAAAGATTTACGTTTCAGACCATAGTTTGAGATTGACTAATTCCTCTGCCAGACAGGGTAGCACAAATGTCACCATATTTGGCAAGCGAGTAGAGAAATGGAATATGTCTGCCTTCCGTGGCACTTCTACTGAATATTTAATGAGGTAAACTCATTCCACTGTATAACAGTTGTAGTAATTTTAGCGACTGTAACCCCCGTCCCTCCCGCGCATACATATTTCACAACAAACATTCATTCTACATGACTTACATACAGGACAGGTACAGACTATACGATCACAAGCATAAACTCCATGTAGTCATGGTTACATACACAGGTCAATCCACATGCACTTGCGGCCCCATTCATTCGGTACATCGACCCAGTTAGTTTCGGCCTTGACCTTCACAAGCACCTACTTCTAAACATAGAACATGACACACCCACCGCTCACATCACGTGCACACATACAGACCATAGTAGTCAAGACACGCGCCGGGGAAATCCACTTTCCCGGTGACATCAGCTCACACCACCACACATCTACCCAATCACAACACCGCATGCATTTGGCGGGAAAGTCTACACCACATGTTGCCGGCCGCACAGTTTTGCTAGGAGTTGAGAAGTGGATGTCCTCATGAGCAGACGTGTTTTGTGGCCGTGATTGTAAAGCGAAGGCCTAACACGAGGACTACTAGATAACTGAACTGTGATATTCATATGTTGGATTGTTCGAAGGACTAAATATCTAGGATATAGTGTTGTCGACTGGGGAAATCACTGGACGTAGGTGTGTTTGCGGCCCTGTAGTGTGATTGAGACATTGTCGGCTATCATCCCAAATAAACGATTGAACTGCTACTGCCGGCCTTGTGATTTAGCACAGCGATCACAGACATTTCGGCCTAATATCGGCCATAGAACGATATTTATCACACAGTCTACTATATGTATATAAACACTATATACATAAAGTCATATAAAGTGTTCTCTTTTCTCTCTATTAGGATTGTAACGTGCACCGTCAGACAAGATAACACACATAAAATAAAACTAAATAAACAGTCTGATCATAGTTAACTAGTAATTCATCAATGTTAAATTTATCTGTCCATCGATGGAAGACATTCACCTACATATACACACTGGACATAAGAAGTGTCACCCCTAGTCATTTCCATGAAGTAGACAGACAACGAAACATAGTTGCTATACTATGAAGAACGTGCTCGATGATATTCAACTTTTCTTAGCAACAATTACCAAATATTGTTTCATCAACACCAGCAGCGAAATACTTATGTTTTCGTCTTTTTTTGACGCAAATCAGGCGAGTTGAAAAAATGCTGTGGCTTATATCATAATACAAGAGGTGACACTTCTTATGTCCAGTGTGTGTATTACGAACGGACCTCACCTGTCACACTTTTGCATAAAAATATAAATACATACAATTTGTGCATCGTTCCCCATAAATATATAGCTTTTATGATTTAAATAGATTTTATGAATTTGTTATCATGGTTTATGATGGTGGAGGTTGAAACACGAAAAATAAAGTTGGAAACTAAGGTAACAGAAAACCAAACTTTCTCACCTCTGTGATTCTAGATGTAACAGTTGATAAGATATTGCGCATGCACATATATCTCAGCACCCATGGCGCCTAAGAAACACTGAGCGGCATAACCTGAGTAATTGGTTTTGTGTAAGATTGATGGGGTATGGGATTGGTGAAAAACTTTGGTGAAGAATCTTCTGTAACACAAGAAAATGATTACTGCTCAGAAGATGGATGGCAAATCATAGTGTCTATGAAGGTGCCAGTTTTGAATGGAGTCAACAGCCTTATAAATTCATTGGGGGAACATGTGGAAGAAAACGAAGAAAATGAATGTGACCTTGAAATTTGGATATATATTCCGATAAAGGTTATCACAACAAAATGGGGTTCAACGTAGTTGGTGTTGGATGGTTGTTTGAATGGAGATGTACTTGTCATACAACTATTGGATGGGGTTGTGTTGGCGTTCTGGTTTGTTTTAGTAGGTTGTTGGGCAGTCCTATACAAATTCATGTCAAATATATGGTAGAAACATATTTTATTGACCTGATCATAACTGTAAATAAGTGGTAGTAGATTGATACTTGCATTGAAACACGAAAATTGTGCGAACAATTAGCAGCAGTATTTGATAAAAAGGCAACAGTAGCAGCAGTATTTGATTAAAAGGCAATGAAGATAATTATGATCGTATTCCTGGATAGCTGACAACCGAACCTGCATAACATCCTACAGAATACTACCTTCCCCTTTTAAAAAATGTTGTGCGTGCAAATATACGTCCTGATTCTGCGTTTTTTGGCATATATCGTCAGTTGTATGGAGAAGTCCATGGACACCAAAGTGTCATTATAAATCTCAAATTTCTTATTTGCATTATCGTGCTGATGTTGTAGTCAAACCTTACGCGATGAAGATTATCACTGAATCGCAATCGTTGCAATTAATGGTAATGGTGTGTCTGAGTATTTGTGCCTGAAGATGGCCATCATTTTTTGTGCTTATTATTATTTGGGCTGTAATGTGAGACACAAAACCCTCTCAACAAATGGCTGAGGAGATTTTATTTGTCATGCAAACATCTTTGCGAGGTTAAGGGTCCTGTCAAATGTTATATTGCTGAAATGATGCCAAGCTAGCTCAGTTGGATTTCAATTACTAGTAAATAAGGGAGGGCCTAATGGGGGTGTAGTGTGTCAGATTGTCTGGCAAATCTTGCGAATGCAAACCCATCAGCAAACGCAATAGCTAGTTCACATCGCAGCTCATCTATATTTGAGTTTGAGACAGGTCTATGTATGTTCTGTCAGTACGTAAATATGTATTATACAGATAATCAAACTAAAAACACTAAAATGTCAGGGTCTTCAGACTATTTGGCAACATATCACATTTCGTATAATATTTATGACATCCAGTTTGGTGCATGACAATATCAGTTAACCATGTAGTCAACTCTGAAAGGTATTGTTCCTAATTATAGTTATACTCACAAATCAGGGACCTGCTAGGGGAAAAAAATAGTTCGTCCAACGATTGACCAAATCTTTGACCAATGAGTCAATGAAGACGTTGAGTGTAGGTTATAAATTCCGAACTAACTTGAAATTAACAATGAACTACTTCAGGAAATGGAACCGTTTGAGCATTCGAGTTAATTGACAGTAGATGTGGACATAATACGAGAGCACATCTTTAAATATGCATAACTGCAAAATTCTGAATTATACAAGGTGTCCTAGAAGTGCATTGTGTACTAAATTCGTGTAAGATTAGTGTAATGTCATTAGTTTTCTATACTTGGCTGTTTTCACACGGTCACGTGCAATATATGTATAGTTTTCAGCCGTGCGATCGATATTAGCTGGATACACAGGTCGGACGGGCTTTTCAAG
Organism: Terebella lapidaria; assembly: GCA_949152475.1. Lineage (NCBI taxonomy): Eukaryota > Metazoa > Annelida > Polychaeta > Terebellida > Terebellidae > Terebella > Terebella lapidaria. The sequence continues at coordinate 26,080,041 of OX424566.1, read as the reverse complement.
CAAACCCGAGATGTCATAAAATACCTGAATTGATCTAAAGCATATGAAATTGCCAGATATGTTTTTGTTGTGAAGAGCTCTTGAGTAACATCCATGTTATCCTGTGAGCCACATCTGAGAACCCGACATTCAGATATATTTGAGTCAAGAGCTTCACGTATATCACAATTGACAGGTGTTCCCACTACATGATAACCTGTCAATATCCCAGTGGATACAGTCGTATATCATTGAAGTATGTTCAGGCGCACCATCGCTTGTGGTGCTATCGTTTGTTCGTATGAGTTATACCGAAAAATCTTCTATCAGACAGAATATTTGTATCTCAAATCATTCTTTTTGCGTTGTATTTTTTTTAAATTTTGGGGCATTACTGGCGAGGCATGGAAACAGTCTACACTCGTTTATATACCTCATTTAGTTGTAAGATTGCTGTTATAAATGTTTTGGACTAATTCGTAAATCGTTGTCCATGGACATATGTGCACAATATGGCAGGTTCTAACCGGGTCATATAATATGCTACAAATATCGGCTGATATTACGTATTACCCCATCCACTTGCATCTATGGCTGAATAATTACGCTTATCTATATGAACGTGATCAGACAACAAAGCAGCTGCTTAATTTTTGGGATTGTTCCAATGCATAAGCAAAGCTGATCACGGAGATCACAAGGACTGAGCCTGATAGAAATCCATAAAATAAATCACCCTTCTATTACCGCACGTACATCCTTGTAAAGTCAGAGGTTAGCCCATGTAGATAATACATCTGATGTGTCAAGGACCTGTCCCTCTGTGTCCTCGAGACCACAATCTTCCTTTAAGCCCAACCGAGTACATGGTTAACTCTCCCCCTTCCTAACTCGCCCCATTGTTTTCCCCGTCTCACCACACCCATAGTCTTTGATCTCGGGAAAGCTGAGAGTCCCTGCGGTAGGCTCAGTATCACTGTAGTTACTTGGGATCACGGTCCGTTCTGTATCTGTATGTTTATTCAATCAAAGCGTCAATTATGAAGACCCAGAAATCAACACGGCTTCCAATCAATTGCTTTTGACGGAAAGAAGCAAACAAAAGATAAAATTATGCACAGATTCAATCTAATCCCAGTCATTGAACAGGACTAACCTCTTCATGATCACACACATGTATCAAGCATCTGAACACCTCATAGATCATGCAAGTGAATTCAGCTTCAAAGTAATCAGTATTGATGTCCGCCATGGTCGGAGTGGTGAGTCTGCGATGGACGGGAAGAATACATCTAAAAGTAAAGATGGGGCGTCCAGTCAGTCTTCGGCCCACGTAGCGCAGGTTACTATTTCTTCTAAATTCAATGCAGAAAAAAATGTGCAAGACGGATTCAATATAGTAAACATTCAGCGGGTGAGTACTATTAGTAGAGTAAGGTGCGCTACTTGAGCCCAGTCGGGGCGAGAGAGGAAGAGAGAGAGGCACTAGCAGATAATTAGCTCGTCTGTCTTATGAATTTGGAGAACGACTTGCGCAATTACGTAACCTTCAGTGATTTCAGCGGTTCGCCTCCACTTCCGGGCAATGTTGCCATCGGGACTTGACATAGTTTACAGGAATGACGGTCGAAGATGCAACTGTCAATTTGTCAAGTAACATCAGGTATTGCAGTTTGGTGAAGTCATCAGATGACCGTTAAGGTGTGATTGCACGTAACTTACCGGTGACTCACTGAGGCACTTTTCCATTGACTTATAATGTGAAAGTAAAGGTAACAAAATCACCAAAACAATACAATCCCCTGACCTAAAACTTAGCTAGCACACACACATATACTCATGGATGATGAACCGAGACATGGTTTCATAAATGATATCACGAAAGCTGTGCAATTTGATGATTAGATAAATCATTTTATACGTTTCACCAAAACGAAGATTCGAGTGTTCTGCTTGACAAGCACTGGCTGTTGCATATATTTATTCCTTGTTGTCGTCAAAATAGTGAGAATATCTAGGGCTATATTTTCTGTGAGATGAATACAATGAGCTGAACATTCATAATCCCAAACACCTCGGTGCACCCGAGTGCATATCAACTGTGAGTTTTACTGGCCACACTAGCTATTTGCTGCACAGCATAATCCTTTCGCTCGCCCTGTTGTGAGTGTATTTTGTAGACTGAGAAATACGTCGGAAAATGACATATGAAAACGATGAATTTAACAAATTTAACATTGCTTAGTAAGAAACAGAGTCTCGGTTAGTAATCCTTGATGGCTAACAATCAGAAAGGCAAAGTTTCACGTTGATTGGAAGTGTGTAAATTCATGAATTTGTTACCTTTATATTTACATTATAAGTGAATGGACAGCTGGTCAATGCCAGGTTCATGACGATCACATGCAATCAATCCTTAACCATTCACCGTAAAAAACAGCAACATGGGTCGAGTAGTGAGTAATTCCTTTCTATTAAACTGGCTGGCAAAAGTAGTATACGCTGCGCCTAATTACTCTTATCCCGCTGAATGAATGCCATTTAATCCGTCTGTCACCTTGTTAATCCTCATTGAATACGGAAGAAAGCGCAGGGTATGATAATTGGTCCGACTGGTTCAAGGGATACCCCGAGGGTACCTGCAGTGATAATTCGTGGATCGGGTACGTGCCTTTGAGGATTGCTGCGAAAAGCCATGGCTCGTCTCTTGTTCTTGATTTCGTGCTGCAATTCATGTCACTAAACTAGCTCTTTAGTATTTTGGGTTATTTTATTACGATCGACAGGGGTTTGCCATTCACTCTAATGTTGTCAGCGTGGGTCTCGTCGAAGCATATACATTTGCTAATTGTAATGTCAAATGGATTATGTGCATTTCCATGTGTACAACCTTGCTGTGAAATTTCTGTTAAATGATTGATGTTATATCATTTGTCTATGTAGGCACAAACTCATTACGCACTTGTCATTTCGAAATGACTACCCATACAATACACTGTCATTTCCAAACAATTTTGTTGAGCTAAGACAAATTTTAGCATGTTTGGAACATTTTGGATCTGGAGCTTCCAGCTAACTATCACAGCATACCACGAGATTACATGTCGTATGAGTTGTTTGTAGAAAGCTAACTGTCGAAATCACGTAGTTGTTTATTCCACAACGTTAGCACATCGAGCTTGCTAATACATTGAAATTAGTCATTAAAATTAAGGTGTATTGTAACTTAGGTTGCAAAAACTTTCAATAGCAAGTGATTATAAATACCTTGGAATTTATCTTGATGAACACCTAAATTTTGAAAAATGTACAAAATGCTGTCAGAGTCGGCAGGTCGAGCACTCGGTGGTGTTATTTCAAAATTCAAAACCCTGAAAGATGCAGGTTATGCAACATACACAAAATTATTTGAAGCTGGAGTAATTTTATTTTAAATTATGGTTCAGAAATATGGGGTTATGGGAACTTTTCCAAATGTGATGTTATCATTAATAAAGCTATGAGGTATTATTTGGGGATATACAAATTTGCCCCAACAGCAGCTATCCAAGGGGATATGGGTTGCATTTCATTGAAATATAGAAGGTTTGTAAGTATGCTACGTTTCTGGAACAGAATGTTGAAGAGTGATGACTGCAGGTTAGTGGAAAGAATATTTTTGTGGGATTACAATATTCATGGTCAGTGGTGTAAAAACATTTCAAGTATTGTACAATCGCTAAATCTGGATATCTATAGTTCAAATAAAGTTTGAATATTGACATGGCTGTTGGTATGTGTAGCACTCTTATGTGTAATGAATAGGAACAAAGCATCAATTGTAAACCTAAGCTGAGGACATATAGACTTTATGAAAAGGTATTTGGTGTAGAACCATATGTTTTAAAACATACTAGTAAGTATAAGCGGTCAATTTTTGCTCAACTTCGTGCTGGCATTCTACCATTAGCTATCGACACAGGCAGATTTGAAAATATTAAAGACATGGATACTAATAAATACAGGAAATTGTTACCAACAGAAAGAATTTGTAAAATCTGTAGATCTGAAAATATTGAGGATGAATTTCATTTTCCTTTGGATTCCCAGTGTATGAAGAACCAAGAAGTTTTTTTGACAAATGTTTACTAACTAGTGATGCATGTAATGATACGAAGTGGGATACTGTAATGAATATCAACTGGGAATCTTGTTTGAATTTTACTGCAAATATATGGGAAGTCCGGAAAAGAATGGTGTATAGGTAGTTGAATAATTCGTAACTCCTGCATAGTCTTAGCATTCGGTCATCACACTCTCAAATAGTTTTACTGTTACCATTTTTTCTTTTTTCTTCTGTATTGTTATATCTTACATACTTTACATCTACACCGGCCACCTGTACATTGCGTTCATTCACTTGTGAGCCCGTTAGGGCTGATGTTTCTGTTCACTGTCAAAAATTCCCGATGTACATGTGACTTAAATGAACAATTATTCATTCATTCATTCATTATAATACAATGCCAGCTGCGTGCCAGATACTCTTGTTTATTGGAATAAAAACTGACATTACAAACCACGTTTCCAATATCGTTGTTATCCAGCTATGGACTAAGCTGTCATGACTATGTTCTAGTGTCGAATGCAAATGAGCATTTCCCAGCTTGGGAAGCAACACAACCATTCACTGAACCACGTATCCTCTTCCGGCCTTACATAATTCTCAGTGATGAAATCTCCACCAAAATTCACCAGTTAGTTTGCTGGCTGTCACGGTGGGGATTGCTCGTGCGCGTTCTACATGCAATGAGCGTGCAGGTTAAGCCAGACGTAAATATAATGGGGACCAAAATCACATTGGGTCGATGATGGGGACTGCAAAATCTTCGGGAAAACTACTAATCCCCCCCCCCCCCCCCGATGCTATTAACAAAAATCCTGAGACTAGAGAAAGTGTTTGATAGAAAAATGTCCACCTGGATTACACTGCTCTAGAAGCTGAAACCCCAGGGGTAGCCTCGGGGGATAAGTATCATGTCTCTGGCGTAACAGGGAAGGCAAATGCCACTTTGGATTGCATCTGTCCACGAATCTGTTCTTGAGACCAAAAGTCACCCTGTCTGCATTGTTATAAGGGATGTGTTGCTGGTGTATGGGAATGAAATTATTGTCGTGAGCAAGTGATGAAGTTTATATACTTTATTACAATACTGCAAAATATACTTGCGACATCATCATTTTTAAACTACAATAATAACGAGGCAGATTCACATTGATGTTTGCATGAGGAATGCCAATAAAATACCAGTTTCGTGTGTGAAGTATAAGTCAAATACTCGTCACAGACACAAGCGTTTTTCCCATTTATGTGAAATTGACAGTGTTTGTTCTCAGTTCTAAAAATTGATACCCAACACGTTAATGATATAGCACGTTAATGATATAGCTCCACATGATGCTATCGGCCTAACTACAGCGCATATGCACGAACACCACGCTGTAATAATTGCATGTTGCATTGTTTGTGCCATTGATGACGTCTGGGAAGGACAAGCGGCGGACAGCACCTGAAACAGTATGACAACCAGAATGTTACTATCATATTGTTACAAAAATCACGGCCTGAAAGAGACACATTTAAGTACCACTAGGTCAGAACTTCAGGGCGCAAGTGATATCAAATTCAGTATAATAATATCCGCAACACTTACAGGCTCACATCTATAAGTCATTGGGAGGTTATAGTGCATTTGGGTGGTTATAGTGCGTGATTGAGCTTTACACAACAGATATTCTATTGTTGAACATCATGCACAAACACATATTCCCACAATGTATTTCACGCTAGCAGAACACAAATTACTTGAACATATTATTTTTTGATCAGTTTTGTTGGTACAATGCGTATTTATTTGCTTTTTATTCACCATTAAGTGAAATATTGATATGCTGCTAATGCAATATTACCTGAGCAATTAGCACAAATTCACCTTCTACATGAAAGTGTACACTACCTACCCTTAGCGCACTGACTTAGTGCGCATCAACTGTCAATATATCGTGTCGTATTGTCATAGACAAATCAGTAAACCTATATATCAAGTAGGTTTATGTAGTATAATCACCGTACCCTCGTCTTCTCCAGTATATCACACACTAGACGGACAACAGTAATTTTATTGTCTGCGTTACGGTCACTTTTATGCTACAGGTACTTTTGAACGTCTGAATCATAATAAACTGGCACACACATTGTAGATTATATTTTGCAGACGTCAATTGATTATTATTTTTGTTGTGATACCATACTTGTAAAGAGCTTCTAGTCAGTTACCGAGTGTTCTAATATAACGAGACCATATTTGTGGTACTTTATAGATGTTAGACCAACAGGAGCTGCACGGCAGCGAATATGGACGACAAAAAAATTATTCCTTGTGAATGATGAGATGAAACAAAAAATGTTACATTGATTTCATACAATATTATACTTGGAACCACAACGTTTGGATTTCAATGCATATGGGTATATTTTAATGCCAGAAACCTTTCCAACCCATTCTCGCGGGATATTGATCTTCAAAAGGCTCTAAAAGACAACACTGGTCGAATGGCAACCTGAAACTCACATAATTGGTATCATCCGGTGCATGAATTTCAATCAAGGTGTACATATGTATGTGTCACATAGTGACAATTTATAATATTTGGGGCATGTATATATTCATTATTTTGCACCACACTGTAGCCAGTACCAGTACCATCCTTAGTTCGGTGACGTTTCCGCATGGTTGGAGTTCTGCCAGGTGTGAGGTATTGTGTGTTGTACTTGCGTTGTCTGGTGAGTTGATTCGTCATATGACTGGGATTATATATTGTTCCATTTGCTCTGGTTAGGGTAAATGTTTCTATTTTTAGATCTTGTCCAAACTCGTGTGTAGACGCGGCGCTGGGTGGCTCAGCAATATAAGTCAGGCATTCTTTGTAGTGGTCAGAGAGAGAGAGAGAGATAGAGAGAGAAACAGAACAACTTGGATTGCAGACTGTGTGTCTGACGTGCAGCATGTGAAAGATGTGAACTGATATTGTGAAGCTGTTGGAAGCTATTTTGCCATTATGTTGGCGACGTCAATTTGTGGACGTATTTTGGAATTGTGAAATATTTGCGTTTGAGATACTATTTGAGATGCTGCTGATTTGTTGATTATTATTGTGGGAGCTGCATTGGGATTTTATATACAAGTTTTGGATATTGTGGTTTTACTGACCTAAAGAATGCCTGCCTGATTATTGCTGTGACCAGAGACCAGTGGCCGTGAGTATTCGTATCATTTTCTCATTTCATTTCATGTCATTTGTACTGATTTTGTAGTAAATTACTACACGTAGTCTCGTAATATATGACCTTGATGTTCGGTCTACAAAACCTATGTTTTGTAAACAAATATTACTACAGCATTTATTTCTGATTCCTAGTTTTCCTGTATATACCTGATGTTTGAGTCGTATTCGTGATTCATGGTGCCACTTCACCCTCCCTTTGTGTGACAAGTACCCTTGGTCGCGTCCAACAGATGAACATTCAGTAACTGTGTCCGCGCAACATTACGTCATGTGACCTCTCCGTGGGACTTCGTACTTCGTGGGATCGTCGTGGGATTGAAAACACCGTTGGAGTGACAGTGTGTGTGTGTGTAGGTGTGCATGTAAGTGTGTTGTGTTCTTGTACATTTCATTGTTGTTGATTTTGAATTTTGATTTGTAATTGCTACTGAAACATAACCATTGAAATAGGTTCTGTCTAAATTGAAATTCGGAATATTGAAATTTGGGATCTGTATACATTGAGGAACGTTAATTGAGTATTGTATTGGTGTATTGCCGACAGAATATTGTGACATGATATTGTAAACCTGAACTTGTACATACTGTAAATATCTGCCTATTCATTAATACATTTTCATATATTATATCATTGATTGTTGCTTCTTCCATACATTACATCATTTCCACATTTCCGGGATCATACCATCTTGACAGTATGCTACATGAACAGGAAGCACATTGAGAGCTTCCGCCGTGTTGAATGAATGGCTTGGCATATTGTAGCGTGTGAGTCATTCTCTTCCAGGTAGTATACCTAGATATGTGCTCTGTTTTAATAGACCTGTGTGAGTTGAGAACCGTTATAATAAACGTCGAGTATGGAATATGATAACTGCAATGTTCTTCACATACCTCTAGGAAAACTAAACATTTCCTTTCCATTTCCTCCGCCTTTAGGATTGTAGATATTTTCGAAGCAGTCTATATTATGCATCCAGATGATTTTCCAGCCAATTTTGAATGTAAACGCGATTGTCGTTATCTGTTGAGTTAACATTCGTGAAAAAACCAGGACAATGCTGTCATATCAGGATCCCACCATTTCCCTCACCAAGGATCTTCCGCATTTTTATAGCTTTCCCCAATAGCAAAACGTCTCAGTGACAGATCAACATCACGCTATATTGCTTTGTTCCTTTTATGGAATGGATGATAATGTTTCCTAATTGTAAATGGCGTTTCTGAAACGCAGTGCCATAAATTAAGCAAGAGTAAGAATGACTTGCGTGCGTGTTTAGGTATTTTCAGGAGCTGGCAGTTACTTCCCAGGGAAAAACGGGGGTAAATGGGAAACTTGTGATTAATGACGAGCTGTCGTTACATCCAGAAAACATAACATACGGACGGACTGTTAATGTTTCTGCTTTAATGCTGCGATGACAATGTGAGGGCGGCTGTTAAATGCAAGGGGATAGCGTGTGTAACATAATACACCGACAAATGGGTGTTGTCCAATGCCCTTTTAATAACGGGGGAAAAATCTCGATTAATACGCGTCAATCTCCTGAATGAAGACATCCGCTGCAGACAGGATTTTGTCCTGAAATATCTTTTCCCGGTGAATGTGAGGTTTCATGTCTTCACATTCCTAAGGCGTCCCCTAACGTAAGAAGAGGGATGACTTGATTTTTTTCACACTCGTGGTGACAAATCGCCGGTCCATATACACGAATGATTTTCACCGTGGCGACGTTGAAGCGCATGCGAGACTTTGTGAAGAAAGTCATTGAGGGGGAGGGGGGGGGGGTATTTTAATTATTTCGTGCGCAAAACAAAAGAATTGACCCACGCGGTGACCGTAGGTCGCCCAGAGTTCCTGTCTCCGCCACGCTCAACTTTTCCAATTTCATCCCCACGCCCCGTACTTCCCGCCCCCTTACACAACCATTAACGCCCCTAGGTCTCTCCACAACAAAACCCAACCAAACTCCAACAATTAAAATGCAGTGCTTTTGGGTAACGCACTTCAAATTGTCACAGCACGTCAAATTTGTTCACTGTGTTAACAAGAAACAAAGCACTCCGAAATAGAAGATATTTGTATGATACTAGATACAAACATGCAAAACACATTTAGTGATGAAACAACGAGAAAACATTGTCATGTAGGCCTACTTTGTGTTATAGTAACTCTGTAGTTTACCGCTGAGTGTCGACTCATCTAGAAGTGGCAGAAATGAATTATAATTTCTGTTAACACTTATCTCAATTCAGCGTGAATGACATTTGACACATACATGTACCCAATAACGGGCCCAAAATACTACCGCTTTTTTTTAGTAATAGCATTGGTAATATGTATTCAGTAAATAATTAGGTGAGTTAATTCATAACGAATAGTTGAGTGGGTCTATTGGCCGTGTCGTGCTTCAAATCATCATCACGGAAAACTTTACAATGATGTGAATGCTTATGAAAACATCTTGAATTCCACAGCAACTTCAAACTAATTCCCGTCACAATTTGTATCCTTGGATTGCTGAAAACAGCCTCTTTTGAGAGAAAAGAAAACCAAAACAAAACTAGTTTCCTCCCGGTTGCCTGGTTTCCTGTAATTGAACTCGCCCGAACACATGACTTGTCAAGATAACCCCGCATGGAATCCTAATTACGGGAGCAAGTCAGCAACTCACTCAAATTAGGAGGGATGGCTCACCACTTGTTCCAATACAATTCTACGGTAGGGATGACTCGCCACATGTCTCAATACTATGCGAGGGTCATCTTGTCGCGAATTTTTGCCTGGACATCTGGAATAAGTCACGTCGGCGTGAGTAATTACCATCTTTTGCCTCCTTCCTTGTAATTATGCATTTGTGTGAATGTTGCTCACACTGGCCATTTCATGAACTTCGCCTCACAACAGTACTTTGTTAAAACCGTGATTTGAATCTTCTGCCAGAGAGTGAAGCGCAAAGTCACCTTTTTTAGCGAACGGGGCACTTTTGGACAGGTGTGAGGCGTTCAGATAAGGAAATCAGTTTGGTTCCCCAGGCTGTTCTATCGAAGTGTTAATATGTTATGTATTGAAGTGTTAGTGTAGTTGGTAAATTGTACGTTTACAAAATATAGCACAGGACTAATACATATCATAAATTATCATGGTCATATGATCACTTACTTATTAAATAAATGAGACTAGCTGGTAAAATTTTAATACTTCAAAATACTAAGATATTATCAATACTGTTTTCCCGTTGATGAAAGTATACTGTATTGTGTAATAGTTCGGATGATCGACCACATCATATTGAAAGCAAAACACGCGTCTCACTTTGGGAGCCATTATAAGATTTCGGATTCAGCACTAGCACCATTATGTAAGTGATCATGTTTAACAGACCGAACTTGAACGGGAAAAGGGTTACACTTGAGTTGCGAACCGAGGACACCTAAAATCGGATCACATATCTCATTTCTGGAGGATGAACAATTTATAAAGATGCAATAGAAAGAGTTTGGTGAACATCGCTGCAGTCATGTTCGTAAGAGTAGTTACACCCATAACCCTCAGGTTGGCCCACGGCAGTAATAGTCAATTATACAATCAGCTTTTGCACACATTATCTTACCATTCATAGTTATATTTGCGAGGCAGATAATGCTTCGATAAAACAGGTTGTTGTTGGTTGCGTTGATTGTTCAGTGGACGTATTACTTTTTCTTGTTATTCCGAGCGAAAATGAAACTACCAGCGTTTTATCGAATAAAATCTTGTGTATGTTGGTGATTAACAAGATCCCCGTCGAAGTTGATATTGATGTGACACGATCATTATACACAAATTCGAACATGCAGAACTACGTATCCCTGTATTAACAACCTGACTTTTTTCATTTGTGGTACATGCTGAGTTGTACAAACCATCGATTGCTTTTCTGTATCTGGTTGTTATTTTTCATGGGACTGATATCTGATTCTAGGTCATATTCAAGCGAGTGATGTGTTTATTTGCAGGCCAGACAAGCTATCTGATAGCTGTCACCCAAAGTAACTGAATTGGTCTAAATCATGTTATACGGACGAGTATGTTTTTGTTGTGAAGAGCTTTCAAGTGGCATCCATTATATCGTGTGAGACACATATGTGAGAAGCCGACACACTGATATATCCAAGCCAATAGCTTCAATCATACCACAAGTGGCAGGTGCTCCCACCACAAGATAACCTATCAAACCCCAGTAGATACTGCTACTAATTGTGGGATAATAACCTATTGCATGTGCACTGTATCATTTGTGGTGTATTCATTGTATGAGTTCATGTGCTTCTTCATCTTCATCATACTGAATATACATGTAGCCGATTAATTACGATGCAATTACGAGCAAAATCTGCCACCAGTACAGCTGTCTAATTTATGGTATTAAGCAAAGCTTGTCACATAAGCCACATGGATGCAAATCAAACGTAATCCACATATTAATTTGCCTTTCCTATCACCGTCGATGCGTCGCTGTGAAGTCAGAGGCCAGCACATTGGGGACAATACGTCTGATCCTTCTGGGTCCTCGAGGCCACAATCATCCCTTAAGCACAACCGATGCACCACCCCCCACCCCTCCCTCCCAGTCGTCACATTCTCGGTAACATCACACCCTGAGTCTTTGATCCCAGTGAAAGGCGAGAGTCCCTAGGGTAGGCTCAGTATCACCATGGTGACAGGAGATCGCAGTCCGCTCTGTCTCTGGATGTTTATTTAATGAAGGCGTCCATTACGAACACACTGAAATCAACACCGTTTGCAATCAATTGATATTTGGGAATCGCGGCAAATGAAAGATAGGACCGCTCACATATTTAATTTATTCCCTGTCTTCAACAAAGGACCGACCACTTCAAAGTCACACCAATATTACTCCCCGCTCCCCTCACCTCCCCCATCACCAGATCCTAATCACACTTGCACTTGTCTTCGGGTGACACACTTCCTGTTACAAGCCTTCACACTCACATTCCGAAATCCGTTTGAGAGTATCGGTCACAGTGTGGTTCCGCCCAGAACAATCATGTGACCATCTGCTGTCCCGGGACAATCCTTCACACTAGCTAAGGGAGCATGGGCGATATGGTAATGAATAAGCCTCATTTGCATAAAGCCATTAATCACAGCGCTGACTAAATGTTTTGTCATTTCGATGATGTTTCATACAAGAAACGTTTTTGATTAAATTTTTCATATTCTTTTTGTTTCAGACAAGTTTATTTGGGACTGTGCGTTCAATCTTGAACAAACTTGAACTGTGTGTTCAAGTTTGAACTGGACCAAATACATAACTCGGAAGGCAAAATATTTTATATTCTAAGTCTAAATTGTACAGGGGAACGGATTGAATTATCAAATATGTTGACAAATACACGGACTTGTGTCTTATTGGAAATGAATACAATTATAACACGAATGTGTCCCTTATGTATTGTGTCCTGGTTGTGACATTCTCCATGGTAATAAGCAGATGAAAACAGTGTACAGTGTCAGTTTGTATTTGATGCTAGTGTCACTGAAGGAGACCACGCAAACGTCTCCGCGTTTCACTGAATGATAATTATAACCAAGTGGCAACACATGTAATTTACCAGAAAAATTAAGACACACAGAAGACAATGTTATGTCTGAACAATTGCCTCCAATTGCCATTGGCAAATATTCATGGCGTTAATTATTTTTGATTCCGATGTGCATGTTGCTGTATCATGCATACATTCATGAAAGATGAAAATTCCCTCAGCAATGAAATTCCTCAAATCTGTGATGTGATCAATAAAATAATTACAAATATAATTAGCTGGTGATTATCCTGGTCCACCCCTTCACTGATGGATCCCAAGTGACTCCACCAATGAAATGATTGCCGATAATTTGAATGTTTTACTCAGTTAACCAGATAACAAAACATGCAATTTGCCTGTCACGCACACAAATCTACAAGATCTACAGATCTACAAGATCTACTCCAAAGCATTCATCACACTATCAATGATGTGTAGTTAGGGTGATGGTGACAAAAAGAGTTCCTCCATAACGACGAGCTGCCACTTGGTTTGCTCCTTCGAATTCCTTTACTCATATTCACATGACATGAATAATATATTTATGGAGTTGAGATAGCCAACACAAATGTTGGCAACTGTCACATGAACAGACGGTGGATGAATTGTCTGGTGACAAAACTTCACCAGGCGAATTCTGACGTGAATTGCATTTGTTCCGTCTATGGAGTTCTCTGGTCGAAAGTGGTCAAACCCGGAGCTACCCTAATGTGTGGTCACATGAACAGACGGTGGATGAATTGTCTGGGGACAAAACTTCACCAGACGAATTCTGACGTGAATTGCATTTGTTCCGTCTATGGAGTTCTCTGGTCGAAAGAGGTAAAACCCGGAGCTACCCTAATGTGTGGTAGGAACCACCCCTCCATCACAGTGTGAGCCTCGGTGACAGGGAAAAAGAAAAAGATATTTGGAATGGAAATTATATGGCCAAATCTTGTTTGCTATTCCAGGCGGTTAACAGGAGCAGGGTGTTTATTAGGGATAATGGGTTGAGGAATAGGCGATGACCGCATATATCGGCATAGTTGTTTCAAACTGTGCAAGTAACGCTGCTAGTTACTTGCTGTATTCTCATGGAATTACCTCAAGACAAAATTGACTAACCCTCGGTCTGTGAATTTTATGCAAGGTGGCCAATCTATTTGCAGAGAAGCTTGGAAATGTGATTGTGGATGTCTTCCCACTACTATATCATGACATGACCCTAGAATCTAGTTCATAACAGACAGACATTCGATTCGTTGATAGTTTTCAACGTAGATGTTTCATTTTCTACGTATATGCTTCATTCTGGTATGCCCGATTGGTTGCTTGGTTATCTCAGTTCGTACAGTGCCATCCAATAATTCCGAGCCACCAAAGGGTGGTGGCACATTTCAAACTGTTGTGCAGCCAATGGGATATTGATGTATGATATACTTGTTTCTTATTCTTCCGACATTCTGAGATTCAGGACTGCCAAATCACTACATAATATAAATTCTGAAGTGCCATATGATCATATAAGTGATCCGGAATTGCGAACCTGGATCTAGGACTTTTATTACTGACCTTTGGGCGAGCACGGACCTCAAATTCTTTTCATGAATGTTTTTTATTCAATATCCCCATCCATCTTGAAAGATGTTTTGGAAATGAATATATCCCCAAAGAAACGGATTCAACGAATGTATGTTCCCCTGAGATTATGTGATATATGATCCAGAACAAGTGGAAGATCAATTCAAATCGTTACGGCTATCACTCTCATTGTAATCCAATTGTAGCCTGTAAGTTTTGTCACACGATAACCCCAACGTATGTTATATCGCGTCACAACATTTACCAGTTTGCGATGATGATCGGTAGAAAAGATGTGTAAGAAGAATAATCGTGACATCACAAAACACCAGTTATTACACCTTGAGTCGTCAGACACCTTGCTGCCTTAAGGCGGGCTTCAACGGAAGCGAGGTATCATAGTTGAATGAACAATTCATGTACCACTTAGCGAAATTCACTAGGATACACACCTTTAGTACAGAGTCTAAATTGTCCCGAGACAATAATATGTCCCGAGAATATGGTGGCAATTATTTCTCTGCACCACATACATTGTAAGCAAAAAAAGTACTAATATCACATGGGTGGTCATCTCACATTGCCAGTTAACGCCTGCAGAGAAAATTTTATGGCATCACTTATTCAAAAGGAAAACATTTTTATTGACTGGAGATATTGCCCCTAACGCCGGTAGTGACAGCACCAATATACTAGGCGAGGACGTATGGCGTATGATATTGTTTTATTCTTACTAGTAATATCATAGGAAATTCGTTCACCTGCTACGTGTGTTCAGAAGAAGTGATCAAAGGCTTTGTATTACATATGCTATTGCACATAGAGCCATTGAGGTTATGGTGAAAAAAGTTTGCTTCATCATTTCGAAAAACGAATATCTATCTGGATGATTATAGAATATGCACATACAAAACCGTTTTCCCACTACACGATAATAAATATTCTCCCAGACAAACACTGCAAACAAAGACGTTGTTTGGTCTCATTGCTAAAACACCAGACGGGTGCGACAAAAACTCTGAATCACAGCAAGCTCTACAGACATTGAAATGCACATGAAACTTACACATGCTTTGCCGAGACTGACTCAATCTGACAACATTAGGGCGAATGGCAAGTCCCGGTCGTTGGTAGAAACCCGGTAAAGCTAATTTACTGACACATGGAATTTCCATCTAAGCGCGCACTCAAGAAGTCGAGACACGCTCCCAATTCACATCTCTGCTGGCTCCCTTGGGATACACCAGCAATGAACCAGCTTCATCCTAATTGTGATTTTTTTTGGAGGAAATACATTTTTCATCACACTGTGTTGCTCCGTTTTATGGTGGTGATTGGTTAAGTCATCTGATGATTTTACCAAATTACAATACCCCATGCAACTGGTCTCGATAACTTGACAGTTGCGACGTGGACTGTAAATCATTAAGCTCTCTCAGAGCCTGGGTACATTCTCCGGAGGCAGTCTTGTTCGGGTATTTGCTGAAGCCCGTGGTGACCATTCACAGCCCCAGACAGACAAACTAGTTGTCTGCCTGTCTCACTTTTGCGGAGAGAATGAACAACCCTGTGCTTTGGATTCGCACTCGCTCCAAACCAGACATTGGCTTTGAAAGTTTTTGGGGCTGGATTCACCTGCACGCCACCCTATAGGTGTACAGGCGTCACAGAACCGACTTACACTCATATTGGGGTTATCGTCAGTTGGTGTTCGTGTTGTGGTTATAATTTAAATCACATAAGACTGTTACCAACAATATTGATGCTAACGAAACCTTTAGTGCAGCCAGCTGAAATTACTGAAACATAACTGAATTCAAGCAAAAAATCCTGCTGAAAGGTGGGCTTCCAGACTGTGCGTCGACTGTTAAAAATAAAATGGGTGTTGATTGTGTCCATGCACCAAGTTGCATGTGCTAGAACGTGTGACATTATGCAATGTGCAGTAAAGTACACTACATAACAATAGAATGAACATTATTCATAGTTGTGATAGGAATAGATCTTCATCGCAAGTCATCGCATATTCGGAAGCGAAGATGCTTGTTTGACAAAAAATAAAACAGTGTGCATGTTTCATTCCAATACAATGTGATAGCCTAAAAAGCTGACAAGTACGAGGGTAATGACAGCTCGGATGACCTCTTAAGGGCCATGCAATTCCCAGCATGCAGTGCTTCATTCATCATCTGCATACAATCAAGCACTGATTTTAGTTAATGATACTCCTGGTGGGTATGATCTACCAACCTTTGACCACACGTTTAGATTCATTTCTGTGCTTACGAACGAAATATATGCTGCTGCAAAAATATAATGGGTAAAAATACGGAGGGGAACCAAACAAGTATATGTCCCAAGTAGTGAGCTCTCAACTTGCTTCTTGTATATCTCATGTAATGTAAAGCTTGTTCGAAGTCGGACACCAAATGCCGAGTTTCAGATTACCTATTGACCTGCATTAGTCTGTGTGGATCAATATACAGGTATGGAGAGAATGGGTCTGGAAGAAAGTATTCTGCCGTCAAAAACGAACTCTAGATCCACATGTCATGGATCACAGTATAGGTCACTATTGTATGGAATCAATATAGAATTTTACGACTCATTCCCAACAACAACGCAGAAAGTTTGGTCTTTTTTTCACTCGAGAGTTGTTGCAAAATGGGAAGCTTGCCGGGTTAGTTAGTGGTAATAGGTACGTATGCCTTCTCTCGTATTTTACGGCAGGTTATCGGCATCATCGTAATCCCGTCGTGTTGATGGTAAAAGCAAGGATCGTCTATAAAAGAAGATCCTTGGAAAAAGGTTGATACCTAATTTGTTGTCGTCGGTCATCACTCTAGTGCATCTCAATGACATTTCCATATATGCCTATAATCAAGCACTTATTATATATTTGCTTGCTGAATATCTATTACAGACAGTCCTGGTCATGTGGTCACCCAGTATAATTAGAAATCATTAGACATTTGCTATATAGTCCAGCAGAACTGCAGAAAAGCATGTTTTGGCGTCATTATGAACTTTTTTTGCTGATTCATCATCTCTGAGCATTCCTGAGTCAGAATCAGCCGGGTGCCACCTTGGCACCCTTGGGGAATTTTTTTCAGAGCCGAAAAACAAAATGGCTGCCACCGAATACCGCTAAATTTACTTTTTTGACAATATCTCGGCTTCTAGACCACTTAGAAGCACAAACTTGGTGTCTATTACTAGGTTTTCATGGTCAAGGAATCCAATTATAATACTGCCAAACTTGAATATATAACAGCTCATCAGATTTTCGAGATTAACCACCCAGATATTTGAACAAGAAAATGCAGCAACTGCGGGAGACGACATTAGAGCTCGAGCACATCATCAGTACCACGACAGCTGAATGTAGGCTACTCCCCCCCCCCCCCCAAATAGAAGAAAATTGCTTTTCCCACACTATCCCCACATGATTCCAATTCATTCCCGTATATTATGATGAGAAACTACTTCTTCTATTCATATTCCTAATAGGTAAACATTTATTTTGAACTGAATGAAACAGATATGCCTGCTAAAATGTTATTGAACGTCACTAAAATATCCTAAAAATTTTTGCAAACTATGAGGAATATCTGCATCTGATATCCTGATATAGCATAACACCTGCCCAATGGGCAAATTGGAAAACCAGTTTAATATAAAAAGGCTTCTCAACCGAGCATAAAACACGTCATCATGTGATAAAATACGTCAAATTACATTGAGTATCACCGTGGCATCGCAGACGAATCATTGTGTTTACTTTATGACGCGAAAGAAGACCACATGTAAGCTATCTTACATGTATGCATGCACGAATTGTTGCACAGCAAAATATGTGTTCCAAAATACGCGTCATTACGGTAGAATTTGCTTTGCATTCTGGGAACGTCAATTTCCATCAGCTCCGCCATTTTGAACGTTTTTGGACAACTGGAGAATTTTGCGTAATTTTCTCAAACCAAACACAGCGATTGATATATTATATATCTGTGGTATATTCAAAGTGTGCCATCAATCCGAGAGATTTCATGTCAAGGACGAAGAAAATCCTCATTTGAAGTAGGTGTCTAAACGTTAACATGCCAAAACGGGCGTCGATAGGTTGGCATGAAACCTCCATAAGAAAGTCAGCACATAGACATGTAGAGGGTTGGGGGCTTCGCCCCCAACGCTCTAATGTCAAAAATCTGGTTTTGGTCAAGTGATTAAATGCTCATGCATTTGCCACTCAGTACAACATTTATTGTTATCCAATACTATGTATTCAGGCTCAATAAATCAATGACAATATATAATTATATGTGACAATATGTTTTCACCGTTAAATTAGGTGTTACATGTGGCAACATTATGAGTCATTGGCAATTCTTCGTAATTCTTCGAATTGACATCATCATCATTCCTGAACAGGTTCTTCCTTGGTATGTTCATTGCAACAATCTAGTCCAGAATAACAGGCACAGAAATATGAACAAGTCAGACATCTGTGGAACTACACAGCCACATCTTCTAGTGGAACATTGCCGGCTGGTGGAGCATCCACATTCGACCTGTTGGAAGTGGGGTTGGGTGCATATTGTGCCTTCTTCATCTGTATTCCGACCATATTGGGTCGGGTGAAAGTGTGGAGGGTCTGATTGAGCAGTGGATTTTAATACATAAGAACTTGTAATATTGAGTACGATGAAGATACTGAACAAAGTCATCTCGAGTACGATGAAGATACTGAACAAAGTCATCTTGTGATAGGGGCAATACCTTCAGTTTCGAGGCTAATGTGTTCTTTGAGATTGTAATCTTCACATTCCTCACAGAATGGTGGTGAACAAATATATCATCTCTCAGTTTGAAACCATGATAGGCACCATAAGAGGCAGTCGTTTCTGGCATCAGGCTTGTTTCTTCTGCTTCTGGTTGACCAAGTGAGATTAGGTGATTTCCCCTCTTCGGGGTCTTCAATGCTGTGGCCTTTCCAATGCCAAACAGATACTGTAGTACACAGTGTCACACACCCCTCCCCCATTGAGACATATACACCTGGCATATATTTTGCTATGCTTCGGTGTGTTGGAGCAGTTTGACGAACGCTGTGGGGAAAGCTAATGTGGTCCCAGTGTGGATGTTATAGAGGAATAGCGGCACTACCGAGCTGTCTCACTTACTTGCATGATTTGCAAAATGATGGAACATATTCTGGTGAGCAACATGATGGAAAATTTGACGAACACAATATCCTAGTTGACTGCCAATACAGATTCGGAGCTAATGACCAGCATACGAGTCCCAACTCATCATTGCGATTCACGACCTGACTTCCTCAAACAGGTGCAAACAAATACATACGGCCATATCAGACTTCAGCAAGACCCTTGATCGGGTCCAGACCAAAAAGCAGAACTGGACTATTATGGAATCAGAGACAAACATCTTCTATGGACTGGTTCATTTGAGGATCAGAGAACCCAAAACGTCCACGTCAATGGAAATCTGGCCTCTGAATGTCTAGTACTTTCGGGAGTGCCAAGGGGTTCGTTTTGGGGCTCCTGCTGTTTATGTTCTTCGTCGATGACATCATGATGAATTTAACATCATCCACCAGGATGTGTGCGGATATTTGTTTGATCTTTCATGAAATCTCGTCGACTGAGGATCACATTCTCCTTCATTATGACAGTGACAGACTGATAGCCTGGATTCACAAAAGCCAAATGGATTTCAATACTGAAAACTGTTACTTTGTAAGAATTTCATTGGCCACAAAACCTATTGCTACCTACATGTGTGAATATTCCATAGGTGGCAGGACAGGACAGGATGATAACCCATACTTTGTTGTCAACGACGGCAACTCGGGCACTATGCTTCCTTTGTAGAAACCTTATTCGATGTGACAAGTCATCCAAGCCAAATGAATATTTAGCTCTCATTTGACCTCATTTAATATTGCTGTGTGGTCTGGTACCCACATCAGGCCAAGCTATAAAACCAGTTTGGAAAGGTGCATTGATATGCGGCCAGATTTGTAGCAAACGAACCCTATGACACTAGTACTTCAGACAGCATTACAGCTGTTCCTAATGACCTCGGATGGATATCGCTCATGGAGTGGAGAAGGAGAATGACGCTGACCTGTTTCTATAAGATGGCCAATGGATTGACCATCATCCCTCTGAGCTGTCTCAGACAAGGACCAGGCGACCAAACGATCAGCAGTTCGCACAATATCGAACAACTGTCAACATGTACCAGTCATTTATTCCGACACAACACTTGATTGAAATGGCCTTCCCCACAGTGTGATTACCTCACCCTCCTGGACGTCTTCAAGATGTGACTGGTGGCTATTCCACTGAAGTAGATGAACGGCTTCAATCGAGCTCTGTTGTACGTTAATTTGTGAACCACTTTTTGCAGAAATAGTATCGTGTGTGGACTGAGCTGATGTTTTTTTACTGTCTGGCAAGATCTTGTCATTTGGTTTCGGTTGGTTTGTATCTATCAAATACTACGTAAACCTCACAGCACCCCAAGCGGTATATTATGCTGGCCGTACTGTGCAATTTTGTATCTTGATATCTGTTTGGGAATGCCACACCATTGAAGTCCCCTATGGGAGGACATTCGCCGACATTTGTACGGAAGGTGAAGATGGCGAACTCGAAGATCACATCACCTGCAAATTTGAAGGTATTGCCCCATCACAAAATGCCTTTTGCTCAGCATGTACATCGTGCTCAAATACAAATTTTGTGGAAATCCGCTGCTCAACAACAGATGTGGTTTTCAAAGTTATGTGGCTGTATTTTAAGCCCAGATTGTTGCAACGAATATACAAAGGAGAACCTGTTCAGGAAGACGATAATGATGACTGATCAAATTATGATCTGTCAATGACCCATAATGTTGTCACATGTAATAGTTGAGGAGTTAAAACCATACAGCTTTTGTTGAGTCAGTACTATAGATTCACTAACCCAGGAGTGAACACCAAGATTGTTGATTAAAGTGGAAAATGCATATCACATGAACAGAACCAGATTTTTTTTAGGAATCGGGTTCGTCAAAAACCGAAAAACGGATAAGCTGTTATATATACAAGTTTGGCAGTATTATAATTGGATTCCTTGGCCATGGAAACCTAGTAGTAGTCACCAAGTTTGTGCTTCTAAGTGGCCTAGAAGCAGAGATATTGTCAAAGAAGTAAATTCAGCGGTGTTCGGTGGCAGCCATTTTGTTTTTCGGCTCTGAAAAAAATTCCCCAAGGGTGCCAAGGTGGCACCCGGCTGTTTCTGGCTCAGGGATGCTCAGAAATGATGAATCAACAAAAAAAGTTCATAATGACGCTAAAACATGCTTCACAAGAAAATAGTCATTTGGCAACTGGACTAATACGTGTAATGTTCAATATAAGTAATATAAACGTGAATGTGATTAAACCAATTGACCTATCGCTGAACCAATTTGTCCGAGTCTTTTTACGCCATTCACGACGCATTCTGCAAAACGTTATTATTGGCCAAAGAGAAGTATTTTGACGTATTTTGTGAAACTCGGACAACTTTTGGGGGCTTTAGCGATAGGTCAATTGTCTGCCCACAGTGTAATACTGGAGAGGGTCGGAGTACAACTGATCACTTCGCACACTACATAGACGTATTTGATATAGTTCACAATTTGATTCCTAATATCGAATTGCAACATGTAGAACTTCTACGCATTACCTTGATGGACGTAATTTGTCTGTGATAATACGATACGATACATTGCAGTGAGATGCTGCGAGTACACAAAGGGTACGCAAGTTGCATGTATACTTTCATGTTGAGATATTATACATTTGTGTTAATTGTCTGCGTTATTGTATGCTGCCAGTACATATCAAAACAACAGTTCATACAGGAAGAAAACACTAATTGTGCATTGTATCTGAACAGTCATCAAACCGAACCAAAACAGTAACTTGTGTGATTGATGTTTGACTAGTTTCATTTTACCCTAGCATCCGTTGCTCTTCCGTTAAAGAATAATCATTTGAAGTATTGGGTTCTCATTTTACCGTAATGGTATTAGCTGAGACATTCAGTTTCTTCAAACAAAAACTACAGGGGGATGGGGTTCAAAATTTGCTCAATGTAAACAATTAATTATAGTACCATTTAAAATAGTTCTACTTCGTGTTTTCGTCTACAACAAAGCATATCTCTGTATGTGAGAAACAAAAAAAATAATTCATGTATTAGTACTTTAGTAAAAATGATATTGTATACGATGACATTTATTGAATGTGTGGAATAGGCTTAATCATCGATTATCAATCAGTATTCTAAAATGACATAGTCATAACATAATTCACTGTTCATATTTAATTTTTTACCCTTAAGGCCATTGTGAGGAAATACATCTACCTGTATACTTCCTGAAGGCTTTCTCTTTACCCCCAGAATAGTGCCACAAGTGCTTTCATCTGGTCTTACCTTAATGGGTCTACCTCTAAGTTTTAGACATGTACTACGTTTGTACCATTGACACTGGTTGTTAACCTAGATTTCTTTTACACATGTCTCCCGAAATTCCGAATCAATATATTTAAACTACTAATCTCCCAACGTATATCTTCGTGCAGACAGCGCAATTCGACAAGTGATACTTTTCACATATCATTCAAAAGAACATGGGTTGACTTTGATCTCCCGATCACCCGCGACACAATCTGCACGTGCGTTTTTTCACACACAGTAATGACAGTTTTTCACACACATTTTATTTCCACAGGCGAACCATACCACTACGGACATACATGCATGTAATATCACTTCAAACCCAATTGTTATCACACCACATAGGTCAGACTCCGGTTATGTCTATTAGCTCACTAGATACACACAATAATGTCAAGAACGTCCACCTGTAGCGTGGATATGCAGTCATGTCCTAGATAACAAAATAGCATTATATTTTATTATGAATATATGGCGTGACGTCGTTATCATTCTGACTAACTCTGATATCATACAATGTGGGAATACGGCCATGGACAGCCTAACTTGGTGATATAAACATACATTACATATATAGACATTGTATTTTTAATGTCCATAAATATATGGGCATTGTCCCATTTCACAATTAATAAATTTTACAACGACTTGCGACATGTGTTTGACATACTTTCGAACGTCAGTTGTCGATAGGCAGCATTTGTTTTTGCTACGGTACATTCTTTCATTTATGCCCACTAAGACGATAACTCAAGGCCCGGACTGGTGTGGTTTGTAATGTCTAGATCTTCATGTGATTTATATAATGTTCTCCTGGAGATACAAATGTAATACCTTGTTAGTAATTTGCAACAATAAGACATTTGTTGTATATACCTAAAGCATACACAGTATCTACACATGGTATCTTTCGTGAACGTGTTAGGAAGCTCGTTATTGTTGTCAGCATAATTATAAACTGGGACTAGTCGAGCATTGAGATTGGGTAACAATCTAATGGTATCATTACAATGGGCAGGCATACTGCTTCGGGTGGTGTCTGTCTATTTTCCTTCCCCAGACGTCACAAATGATAAAAAAAGTCGAACATGCAATTATTACAGCGTGGTGTCTGTGCATGTGCGCTGTAGTTAGACTGATAGTATCATGCAGAACTATCATTAACGTGCAGGGTGTTGGTTATTAACTGTTTGAACTGAGAACACGCTGTGAGGAAAAGTGTTTGCGTCTATGACGAGCATTTGACTTGTATTTGCATGTACAAAACTGGTACCTAGGTGTGATTTTACATGCATGATAAATTTTAAAGTAGTGAGTCACATTTATAATTTGTAGTCCTGTGCATTATTCGTGTCTTTTTTTTAAATTCAACTCGCAAAACGAACTCCAACATTATATTTTGAGACATTACACAACCAATTTTGTGACAGTCCTATATACCACAAAAGGTAACTACAAGCTGTCACCGAAAGCTGTCAACAATATCTACCTTATGACACAGGGGATACAGGGTGACTAAGGTCTTGAGTGGAGAATCGAAGGTACGTACAATTTCGTCGACAGATGCAAGCCAAAGCTAAATATCCCCCGACAATTACTCTAGAGACTACTTTTCCCCCTGGCCTACACCTGGAGCTTCATCCTCTATAGCGGTGAAATCCTCGCGGGCATTTGACTGGGAATCAATTTTTCTATTCATATGATTGTCTTCTTGCAAGTCTACGAGTAACTAGGAACTATACCGCCGATGAGTTACTAGAGAAGGCTAATGTTTTACATCGAATTGACAATTATAGCCATTACAAGCGACGTGTGAGCTGTTACTTTCCTGTGGGCATCGAGGGTACTCTTACGTCGTGGGGGAAAATCAGGATGATATTTGACCGAGAGATCACACTAGATATGCAAGGGAAAAGTGACCAGATGTTAGTTTGAGCCCGTTTTGGTTCTCCAACTCCCCATACAGACAAGCTACAATCCCCTCAGCGAAATAACGGGTGGAGAGAAAATTCTACACCTCTGAACCAACCCCAGTTTATTTCACAGCTGACATCACCTGCATGCCACTTGTGTGTAGGACATGTTTGAGCAATCCCCAACATGACAGCAAGAAAACTAATTGGTTTATTTTGTTGACGAATCCGAATGATTTACTCTGACTTTTGCATGAAGCTGGAAGAGAATGTGGTCTGGTAAATGGGTATGTTGTTATGCCAGTTTCTTCGGGAGATGCTCTTTCGCAGACGAGGCATAAATAAACAAAACAAGTGTTGTTCATGGGCTGTGCCTTAGTTGTTATTCCAAACATTACACTGTCTATACTAGAACATGTCCATGCTCCCGACTTGATTCCGGTTGTGAAATTACTAATTAACTACAATTCTCAAAATGTGATTTGTGAATGTAGATATCGATGACAATGTACACATATCAATATGAATACTGAAACCATGGAAACTGGGTAACCCTACGCAGGCTTTGAGAGTCGCTGATTCATTTTCAGCAGAATGGGAATTCCTCATCCTTTTCTGATATCAGTAAAAATATTTCGTCAAATCTAAGTGTTCAGCATGGATGTACAGCAAAAGTTGCATGTGAATTTCATAAACTAGGAACAGTTATATTGTGATCTTAATGCATACAGAGTCAAAGCCGTTAGCTCCATTTTCCACCTCTATTCTCGAGGAGTCAATAGCTTCAGGGGCCATTTCTGGGGAAAATCACCACAAAGTTATCGGTCAGCTTGACAGCAAGTGAAGGGCCGAGGCTTATTGAATTTTGCATGTGGTAATTTGGTGAGAGCACAAATTTGCATCACGTGCATTGTAAATAACACAGAGTCTGTCTAGACGACGCCACTGCTGGACTCTTTGACTCTCCATCTTTACAATATTCCCACTCTTCCCGTTCTCCCCCTTCCCCTTCCTCCTTTCCATTTAATTGCATATAGTGTGTGTATGATCTCTGAAATGCCTTTCTCATATGAACTGGAAATCTTGAGTCTAAGATGAAAGCTGAAAAGAATATACTATATCCTTAAATCTCCTCGATATTTCCGATCCCGTTTCTGCCCCAAAGTTTGACATTTTTTATGCAGGCAGTCTCGAACCTCTCAATGAACTTATTTTTCGAGAGATGGCCTCTTGAAAACCCAGAAGCATGTGTTTGTCAACACAGACATCTCCCGAATACAGATTACTTAGATTCGTACGGACAAATGTTTGATAGAATCGGGACCTATTTCAACTGGTCCTAGTGGCACACCTGCGCTAATTTCTCTGCAGCCCAATGTGCATTTTATCACATCAACCGCCCTCTGCAACCACAAAATGTTCATTACTATTGTGATTTTCATGTGCCCAAAATACTTGACAGAATCCCTCCGTGATGGAATATAGGATGATTTTATCTCAAATTGGCAGTCACGTCTGGCTCATTTATTATATTTGAAGATATCAAAGTTAAGTCGTAATTTTCGTGCCCAGATCAGTTCTATTTGTGATGAGAAAAAACCCGCTATAATATCACCAGTGAAAACTGACATTGGTGAACCCATTCATTCGAACAGTGAAACCCTAAATTTCATATTCCATCAAATTGAATGTAATGTTGTTCTTTTCCGTTGGTGTTTAAGATCCTTTCATTCAGATATGACATCTAGCTTAGTTTGTTCAGTCTCCTTGATTTATTAGATCTTCGAGATTCGTGGAAATTATAATTAGATTCGGAAAGAATACCACTGAGGTTACATGAAAAATTATTATTGCAGCAACAAGAACTACACATTCCGGTGTTCCGTGGAGAACATAGACCTTCACAACCATGATGTTTATCAGTTGGATTGATTTCCTTGCCATTTCCTTGCAGTAAACTGGGCACTAATTACCACAGAATGGACAAATATTTAGATGCTTCATTCAACCTTATACACACGCCTACTTGCTCGCCACCATGTGGAGCGCATCTTGCCGACATTCTTCAGCTCATGAAATATAAGATACTGGCTTGCGTAACAATGGGTTGTAATAGGCATCGCATGTGGTGATGTTAAACTTGTTTGGCAAAATGTGCAACCAATTTGCACTAATTCTATGAAATATACAGGCATATTGATTGCTATATGACCTGGAGAAAAGATGGAATATCAGATCGTCAGCAAACAAAAGTACTCGCGGTGGCTCTGCTTGTTTGGATTTGGCCTGATCGGCCGAAGGAAATACGATTAATCCCTGCTGGTCCCTGCGGCTGCACCCCGGCAGCGGATTGATAATGACGTTCGTCTGTGATATATAGTGATAGTGGGACAAAAACTATTTGTTCCAAATCAACTACAAATATGTCTCTAGTCTCAGAAGAATAAGTTTGTTAATCTGGATCATTTCACAGAAGAAACACTAATTGCATGTTTTCATGCACGATGGGCCACCAACTCTGTCTGTACTCCATCCATTGATATTTCCTGGTTAAAGTGTGACCGACAAACAAACTTCAATGTTTTTGCGCTCAACACACTGATTTCGTATGTTAATGCAAACGTTTTGCATCAATGAAACATTAGGTGATCAAAGCGAATATTCACCACAGTACCAGTTTCTGATATCAGCATTACTTCAATCGATCCCATCGAATGCTTATAAATAATTCACTGGTAATGTTTGTGTCATTCTAGCACAAATTCAACCT
Organism: Terebella lapidaria; assembly: GCA_949152475.1. NCBI lineage: Eukaryota > Metazoa > Annelida > Polychaeta > Terebellida > Terebellidae > Terebella > Terebella lapidaria. The sequence continues at coordinate 26,052,379 of OX424566.1, read as the reverse complement.
ACAAATCATTTCGAATTTATAAAATGTCAGCATCTCGTCTAGATCTCATTCCAAATAATTACAAACACTCTGTTGGAGGTATCTTCAAGACATATCTACATGGACGCTTAGTTCACACTCATTAAAATTAAGTGGACAGCGTGTGCCATATGTGTATTCACCTCTATTATATATGTCTCTGTGTGTTTTAGTTCAATACGTCCAGTTGCAGTTTACTGTGTAACTGACGGATCACTATCAATAAACACACTCTTTCCAATAACACATTTATAATTACTCCTCTGTATCATTCTATACATAACGCACATCTATATTTACATACATGTTCTGTATACTCCGTTTAAATTACAGTTGATATGGGTTATGATTCGAAACTTCCAACACATATCCAGGAAATAGTCGTAGTATCAACGTTCATTTTTCGCAAACAACATTTTTTGTCTCTATAATATCACTCGCTTGTAGGTCATATTCGTGGATGGAACCTTCTTTTGTATATTGTCTTATTTGGATATAATAAGGAAAAACATGTCCTGGCGAAAGCCCCAGAGGAATCTTTCACTTCGTCGTAACGAGCTCTACATGTATTTGCTGGTGGCTGTGGATTATGTCCGTAATCAATTTTGGTTCTCCGTAAAATTAGTTTTACAACCATGTGCGATGGCTAGGTTTGTGATGGAATTTCATATTCATTGTCACATGCCTGCGGCATATTTTCTTTAAGTTAGACACAGTACAGACATCAGACACAGTACAGACATCAGGGACATTGTGTTTGACTTGAAGCGATTATGTCTGGACGTTCTTGGAGCAAAACATTGTTCGTGATTCCGGTATGAGTTACACATACATTTTTATATTTGGACTGCATAAACAATCAATGCAAAATACGCTCAAATAAATCTGCTCCTTGGTAGTAAAATATTTCCTGGAGATTTTTTATTGGGTATTTCCATTTTTAGTGGGGCTAATGTGGTGATAACAGGTAGCAGAAGTAATTTTTTAGATCATTGATAATAGTCTGAACGACACCTGGTTCCCATGCCAACTGTTATCCAAGCATCCCTAATATAAATATCATTTTCACCGTTTTCGGACTAACATCAGAAAGGCTGATATTGTCATCAATACCCAGTGATATAATTATGTGTATAACATTATATATAGTATCGTTAAACAAGAAAGCCACCTGGCAACATTTTTACGCCCTATGTTGTTCCCTTGTTTACCTACCAGATCTGTTTATTTTTTCATCATGCGTTTGTAGTTATTTTTACAAGTTAACTGGACCAAGATTGATAAAACAATTGTTGAATTGAAACCGTTTATTAAACATTTACGCGAGATTAGCTTTGTTAGTGTCTTAGTGCGGGAACCTTCTTACATCAGACATATTGCAGACAGAACAGAGATCTGTAAACCCAACTCGATGTTTGGAACATTTAAAAAAACTGCATTGTTCATATTTCTTCGCCTTGACATTGTACCATTCGCTTCCTGCGGTGTGTAGAATATACCTCTTCCTACTATGCAACTCATAAAATTGATATGCAACTGCCCAGAATTGTTTGAGAGAAGAAATCCTGAATGAACTCCAAGAACTAGGTGTATGATAAATGCTGCATCATATGCAAAAAAAAAACTTATTGATATGACAAGAGCACATATCAAGTTGTGTGACAATCAAAACTGTGTGATATATGTATATGGTGAGGATGCATATTTGTTCTAGTTAAAGAAGATAATTATCCTCAGACTTTCCAAGTATGAGCACCTGATCCATATCGAAATCATGTCCCAGGTCTCAGCCAGTGAATAAATCTTATTTCCTGCCAATTCATTTTCCACGAGGCCCTGTGAACAAGTCTCAACGTAATCCCATCCGAATTAGATTTAAGACTTCTACAGTTACTCGCTTGAAATATACTTATGTTGGTTCCTTCAATGATGAGAAAAGGGAATCCACAATGTGATGAGTTTTGCTAATATTAAAAATAGTACCTAGCACCACCTTCTGTCCTTTAAGCTGACAGAACAAAGGAAAGTTAATTAGAAACACCATACAATCAAAAAAGTATAATCTGCTTCATTTCTCATGGACAACCATGTTTTGTTTTTATCCCGTAATTCAATCCACATATTTTTATGTGGAAAATTGTTGTCTCTTCTGTTTTCGTTATCACATTCCAGGTTTCAACTTGTTCATTCCTGAGTAGCGAATTCTGGGATTAGTTCTGAAAGTGAATTCGCCCGAAGACAAATGTGGGTTGTCTATAAGTTTCATTCATCGTCAAGACGGAACGCTCAAATTCCATATTATTTCAATACATTTTAATCTTGGTCAAATCTGCAGCCAAGAATACAATCCCATTCGTGGCATGTTCGATTTGGTATTCAAGTAAAGTTCTGACTCGCACCTGTGAAACACGTTTTTGATAAGTTACACAGTTTGCGCAATGATTTTCTCATAGTTGTGGTATGATTTCATGCGGCAGGCGATGTTGTATTATCCATAGATGCAGATGGGGAATGAAGAAATGCATGCTGGGACATTATCATACAGGTCAATTCATGATACAGAATGATATTCATTCTTTCGCGGAGACACAGTCCACAACAATTAGGCATTTTGTACATCCTGCAAATTACATAATTACAATGAAGATCAACATGTCATCTGACGTGACATCTAGTGTTCGAGATTGTTGCATCAAAATTCAGGTATATTTCGTGACATTAAATTATCTCCAAATATCAATTTGTAGTGTTGTAAAAAACAAGTGATGATATTCATATCAATTATAGTGGCTATTAAAAATGTTGTATCTGCACCAAAATAACTGTGATTTGCTGGTTTGTTGGGTAGTTTAAATTCCCAGTATTTATGACCCACAAACCTAATACAGGCAGCAAATATTAGAAGTCGTAAAACACTATCCACGAAAAAATCATTGCATTCTGTGCTTATATGATATGATTCGTTATTTTTGCAGACAAGTGTGTTTGCTAAGAAAACAGAAAGCTATTAGAGCCTGTCGCGTATTTTGACTAACTTCGAAGTAGTATTCAGCTTGGTATGCTAACTTTGCGGAACAATGACAAATCCTCGGAAAACAGTTTTTGAAGAGTGATAAACGAAAACTTGGTCACTCCACTGTTCACACTTCACTTACAATATCTCTATCTGTCGTATTTTTGCTTCCGTACAAATTTGTGAAGGGCCACATAGTGATGAAATATACTAATATTTTCTTCTTGTATTATGTGAAGTGTAAGGAAGGCATTGTATTGCATTGTTGGCCATTTTCCTGTGACCAATGCATTGCCAATTACCGACTTCAAAATAGATTATATGAGAGTCACTGAATTACCAGAAAATGCTTCCATCAAAGAGCTTTTATACAATGGAGTTTGTGCCAGCACAAATGATGCCTCAATGAATGTGATGTATGGTAGTGTTGATCATGATGAATAACAAAACAAATATCATCTAGGCTATATCTAATGAAGTAGATTTCTAATAGAATAGACTCTAGCAAAACATGATTGTTCAAATGCAATGTTAGTCAATACACATGAACTGTTGACATACATGCTCGAACAAAGACAATGTTTCGTCTCATCAGTGAAACACCAGACTGTTAAAAATCACAGCAAGTTTTGTAGACAAGGAAATGCACTCGAACCTCTGAGCGCACACATTTGCTTGAATGAGACTCCCACTGACAACAATGAACCAAGGACAAATCCCTGCCATTCGAAGACACTCAGCAAAGCTAATTTACTGATACATGAATTTTTCATCTTAAGCGCGCACTTGAGAAGGAGAGGCAAACCAAGACTCTTCACTACCATTCCCAGGTTCCCTAGGGTAACTCCGCTTGAGCCAGCCTAATACTTGACGACATTCCGTCCAAAAAATTATGTTTTCCAACGCCATGTTGCTGGAATTTGGAGAATGGTCATCCGATCACTTCACGAGATCACGACATCCCATAATACTTGTCAAATTGACAGTTACATCAAAGCCTGGGGCGCATTTTCCAAAGCAATATAACTAGGCAGTGGTCACGAGCGTCGCAACTGCTATAATCACTGATGCTGACGTAATTACGCAAGGACAAAGTGACAAGATGTTTGCTGAAGCCCACGGTGACTCTTCACAACCCCAGACACACTAGCTAATTGTCTGCCAGTCTCTCTCTCACTCTCTCTCTCTCTCTCTCTCTCTCTCTGACGAAAGGGCTGGATAACCCTCATGCGTTACATGTGGACGTATGCTTCCCCATCCACCCCACTCTCGCTATGGTAGGCATCGGACAATCCTGATTACTTCAATGGTTTTGGTTGCGATCTTTCTCTTCACTAGACTGTTTCACAGATGCATTTCAAGTACATTTCACATCACAATATGTTTCGTGAATTTGGTGTTCCAAGACAACCCGTTCACAATTCGTTGTTGATGATGCGATGAATAGTCTCAGAAATTTCGAAGTATATCTCAATTTAGCAAAGGTAAACTACATAATATAACCAAACCTATGCATTGCTATTTGTGTAATTTTAGTTACTTGCAAATTACGTGTTCTTTTATCTGGAAATAACTGAGCATACCATCTATATGATCGGAAATAACTTTCTTGGTACCCTCAATGTCTTGGTATTTATAACAATGCATACATTCCTGTCTGATAGGGATCCGTCAGTGGAGGGGTAGCCCGGGATAATCACCAATTAATTATTCTTGTCATTATCGGTACTTATTACGTCAGGGAATCGAACGAGGGCATAATGATTATTGGTGAGAGAATCATCAGCCATCATACAAACGATTATTCCAACCGAACACCACATTGTCATTTGTGTATAGAGAAATCTATCTACATCAGAATCCAAAGTACCTCCATCGGAATTGAGAACGTCCAGGATATTGACTAAAAACAGAATCGCACAAGTCATGCAAGTGTGAATAGGTTTCGTACAACAGCCAGTTTATAATTGTCATGGCACCAGCAATGATCGTTACTGGCAATTTGCATGGTATTTTATCTGGTCCCGTATGGAAATACCATTATTGGTAGTATCATTATGGAGAATATTAATTTTAAACTGTAGTATTTCTTTGATAGCATGCTGAGGCATGCTTATCTCAGCATGCTTATGGTTTTTAACAAGTTTTTGTGACAAAATAAAATGCTCTAAACGAGTTATATTATTTTGCATAATACACTGCTCAATCAGGAACACTCGCACTCGACACAATTGTTAGTATATATTGTTAGATTTTACACCAATCAGTTGAATGGGTGAATCATATCAAACAAAAGTAATATACTAGTATTACTGCCTTTTGTGTCCTGCCACATGTGCATATATATTCACTATTCATGCTAACCAAATATATCTTTCTAGTATGTGTCAACACGAAATATTCCATGAAAAGAAAAGTATCATACCAAACACCAAACAATCCGCAAGACTAAACTCAAAATCCATGGACAAAATTTACACAATCGGTATGTTAAGGTTGGATAAAAATTCGAAATTGGTGATCAAGGTCCGAGCAATTTGAATATCACAGACATCCGGCGAAGCCAAATGTGAGATCAGGTGTACCAGTAAGAGTAAGCCTCTCTTGCCTCGCATGCGACACCCACTGTGATATCCAAAATAAATGCCATCGAGATGAAGGACATAGTTAGGTTATAATAACGACCCTACAAGTACCAATCAACATGATGTGATAATATCTCCCATCATCTGAGTTACAGACAGACCGAAATGGTCCATTAATTCCTGAAATCACTGTGCCCGTCATGATTTTGGGCTGATATATCATATATTTTGGTACCTATTGGTCTTCTATAAATATGGATACATTCCAGACTCTGTAAAGCCAAGTGACAGCTAATCTTGAAGCCTAACAAGTCTGAAAATATAAATAAACATCCGAAAAAACTTCTGGTATACCACGTCATCAAAATGACAACACTTTGTTAGTGCTGTGATTGATGGTGTTATACAAATGAACCTTGTTAATTACCTATCGCTCGGGCTCTCTCAGACAGTGTGAAGGATTGTCCTGGGACAGCAGATGGTCACGTGATCGTTCTACGCGGGTCCACAACAGAGTTCGGAATTTGGCTGGGCATTATGTGAATGTTTTAACAGTGAGGGTGTCAGCAAATGAACAAATCATGTTCTACACAAAACTGGTTCGTTTGTGTGGATGCTATTTAGGCATTTATGTGATTTTGAAAAGGTCAGTCCTTCGTCAGCAACTGGCCCAATATAGTAAACATGTGCATGATTCTATCTTTTATTTGACGCTTCTCGTCTCCGTAATGGACGCTTTCAATAAATAAACAGAAACAGACTGCGATCTGGTGGTGACACTGAGCCTACCCTAAGGACTCTCGCCTTGACTGAGAGTGAGACCCCGACGATCCCAAGGGAATGGGATAAGGCTGGGGCTTGGAGGTCGGGTATGGACATTTCAAAGGGAGGAATGTGGTCCCGATGACACAATGGGACAGGTTCTTTGACACTTCAGATGTAACCTCTTTATGTGTTGACCTCCGAACTCACAGGGCAGTTTATATGGTGAGAGGAGAGGCAAATTATTAGGTGGCTTACTCTACACTATACATTGTCCAACCCTTATACATGCGTGTGATATGTGACGTCAGCTCTGCTTATGGATTTCAACAAATCCTACATCAAGCAGATGTTCCGTTGTCAGTTCACAAACAATGATAACGCCAGAATGATGCAATGTCATGCATATATAATTGGGTTATCCTCAAGTGGGAGCGCCTGTCACTTGTGGTGTACTCAAAGCTATCGACTCGGACATATCACTCTTCGCCAAAATTCTTCTTGCAACTACACAAATTGGTCAGCCTTCAGAACCGAGATGTGGAATCTATTCATATGATGTAATCAGTTTGCAACTCGGGTGTAATCTCCTTCCACTTTGAATCTTTGACGGTGTGATTGTTGTACAGTCAGTTGGTTACGAAGTCAAAATCCTATAATGAGCACGAGATTAATTTTCTAGTCCATGCTTTGCTTTTTATGAAAGTTTGGTGGAATTTTCCGGCACATGATACAAACATTAAATATATTCATGTATATTGCCATAATGTTGTAATGATTGTTTATTTATTTAGCACCTATCCCCGGATTAACCCTAAACATTTTGAAGTACCCATGATCGGATATTTAGATATATCAGATGAGTGTGTTAAAACTATTTCCTGGTTTCGTATTTTGAGTCACCAAAACAGTTTTTTCATACGATATAACCACTCGCCTCATTTTCCACCAGATAACTCAAGATAACACCAATTTGAAAATATTCCCATACACTATGTATTTATTGGGTATCTGGTGAGCGGTTATGGAGTAATATCTGTAGATTGCTACTCGGATCTTCTTCCTATATTGACCCGTGGTAACAGCCAATTAGTGATCTATTACCAGTTGTTGACAATACCCAGACGTGTTTTCGTTCTGTTGATATGTAAAACTCCCACAGATATTTGTTTGTCGGCAAATTCAATTATGAACGATTGTTTTCTTTATTTATATATACGCGGTACTGGAAGTTGTTGTTTTTGTGAGTAGGAAACACACAATGGCATCAAAACTTCAATTCAGTTTGTCTTGTTGAGGGAGAATATAATTCGGAACTTCCAATTATGCTGATTCGCTGCGTTGTGGATTGTTATGAGCTGCTCGCTCTCGCATGATTTATTAATTCAATCGAACTACATGTATAATATAGATTATCCACAAATTGTTCATTAGAACACAATATCTCCTATTCCATATCTCAATAGAACAGATATTGTGAATGTATGTCCAAACCTATTATCAACGATGCTAAATCCCCTCCCATATATGTGTAATGTTTGATACAGGATATAAAATATAGATACGGTGCGAAGTTAGTTAGATATTTCACCATTGATTTTGCATCTGTAAACCTTGCCAATCTGACGTAACACATCCCCATTAGGCCCACTTTAAGTTACTTACTAGTTATAGCAATCCTCATGAGCTATCTTCGAAACGTTGTAGCAATGTAATTATTCGCAGAAAACTATATGCACGTAAAATGGTTTGTATGACAAATAAAATCTTCTCATCCACTTTTTGGGTGAATTTTTGTTGTGTTTCCGTTATTGGTGAAGCAGTGATAATCTTCACTGTGCTAGGTTTGGCTTCAATATCCGCACGATAACGCTAATTGCAAACGATGGAATATTTTCTGTTATCCACTGATACATTCATCTTTCCGTTTCTCATTGATGGCTGTTGTTGGTTAGATCTTTACAATACCTTCGTTCAAAACCACACTGCACTTACTACTTGAGCCCAAAGTGGCTGTGGTGTCGTTTCCTTTTCCTTTCCGATATTCTATCGTAATATCACTCTGTATCCTTCTATGCGTTCCTCAACAAATTCCCAACCCGCTGTTACCGAAAACTGGCACACTTCGAATGCACTATGATGTGCCATCCATTCTCTAAGCTGTAATCACTGCCTTGTCACAGAATATTTTGCAAAGTTTGTAACCAAGACTATACCTCATCAATCTTGCACAAAACCAATTACTCAGGTTATGCCGCACTCTCGTTTTTAGGCGCCTTGGATGCTGAGTCGTCTGCGCATGCACAATATATCAATTTGTGAATGGAGCCACATATCACAAATGCGTGAAATTCTGTGGCCTCACTTCCCACCTGATATTTTCGTGTGTATCTTCCATCATCATAACGCCTGGTAACCAAATTCATCAAATCTAATTGATTTTATGAAAACTAAATATTGATAGGGAACAATGATTAAATGTATGTATTTATTTCGTTTCATGCAATAATGATGTTGAAAAGTTGAGGTCCGTCCGTTACAGATCATTATCATCGATGGGAAGATATCATCAGTATATTGTTAGTTGGTTATGACCCGACTGTTTTTTATTACTTAATTTGTGATGCCTTGTTAAAACCTGACGATGCACGGTACATCCTAACAGTTCGAAAACTGGAATGTATCAGTCGAGTGTTAAACAATGTGAATATTTGAATAAGTTTACTGTATTAAATAGATAATGGGAGTGCCCAGAAAGGCAGACATACTTCACCGTATATATCACTACAGCCCCTCGACTTTTCCCATTATTCTTGTCAAATAAGGTGCCATTTGCTCTCCCCTGTCTGGCAGAGGGATTAGTCTACCACGTTCACTATCTCGACGCACGGTCTCAAACCATGCTTTGAAAAAGTAGACCTTACTGGGAGATGCCTGTCACGAAATGGCCAGAGGAAGCAATAGCCACACAAAGAAGTGTAAGGTCCATGGCACGACAGGGTAATTATGGACACCTACGTGACTTATTCTGGATTCCCAAGCCAAAAACTACCACTATTTAACCCTCACATGGTATTGATATACATGGCGAGTCATCCGGCCTGTGGCATTGCAGTGGTTGGTCCGGCGAGTCATTCCTCCTAATTTGAGAAACTAAGTAGGATTCCATGCGGGATCACAACAAGTCATGTGTCTATGCGAGTTTAATTTCAGAGAACCAGACAGGCGGAATGAAAGATTCTTTGGATATTTTCAGCAATACGAGGATACAGTTTGGTTCAAAATTGGTCTATGGGTCGTTATGAATTTGAGTGATTGATATTCACCGATAAAATATAGGTCAAAAGAAGCAATTTTGGTTTATTTTGGGTGCGCTTGATTGGGTGATATTTGTTAAATGTCATTGCTGTTGAGTTGGGGCAAATGTTACCACAACATTCAAACTATTATTCATTTAGATATCTATTTTATCAAAATTATTCAAAGTTACAACATTGTAAATGTTGGCTTGAGTGTGGGGTGACCTGGGTACGTTTCCATGGTTGTGTTTTTGCGAGATATACGGGGCATGAGAATTAAAAAAAAATTGAAAAAAATTGAAAAAAAGTCAAGCGTGGCAGAGACAAAAACACTAGGTGACCCACGGTCACAGCAGGGTCAGTTCTTTTGTTTCACACACGGAATAGACTAAACTTGCTCCCGTGACTTCCTTCACAAAATCTCGCTTGATTTTGCGACAAAAAAGTCAGGAGTCGTACGTAGTTTTATACGCAGCATTCTCTCAGTGGAGGAATTCACAGTGGAAAATAGTGGCAGTAGTGAGAATATTGCCTGGTAGGTGGACCGGCGATTTATCGCCATTCCGGGGAGCAAACAAACAAGTCAACTCTGAAGTCATCATCTAAGAGGACGCCCTAGAAATGGAAGACATGAAACCTCATAGTCGACAAAAAAAAATGTTTGGAAAAAATCTCCTCTGCAGCGAATGTCTTCGGACAAATTGAATGACGAAATCAAATTCGTTTTGCCATTCTGTTTTTGAAAGTGCATGTGGACAACATACAATTGTCCCAGTATTATGTCATTGCAGTACAGCCGTCCAAACATCGTCATTGCAGTACTTGAGACAAAAACATTACCGTATGAGAGACATTGTACTCTGTATGCAACGACAACTCATCATTCGTCACAAGTTGAAATTTCCTCCCTTTTTGCCCAGAAAGTAAATGTTAATGCATGACAATAATTTAACAGGCACTAAGTCACTCTTTTCCCTACATGCTTTATGGGACTGTCTTCCTGAAACACCACCTTGGTTTCGGGAATGTTATACCTGTATTTCATAGAAAAGTACAACATAATCACGTGAGATGTTTTGTTATTGTGGAAAGCCTAGAAAACTGCGACATATTCCGCGATGCGCTTGTACAAGGTGCGCATGATGAAATGGTATTCTCTTGATATGACTGCATTATTATATTATTTCAAGTGGAATAAATTGCAATTTTCATTCTGAAAGATGGCTAGAACAATATCCGAGCACACAAATATAGACTACGCTGAAAATATCTACAATCCTGCAAGCGGATGAGACGAGAAATGACGGCTCTCAGAATTCTCTAGAAGTGTGTGTCGAACACTGCATGTGCCATCATATTTCGTACAGCATGTTTATTGTGTCGGTTCTCAAATCAATCGGGTCAATTAAACAAGCATATAGCATATTGTTCAAGTATACTAGTTCTACGTGGAAAAGGGTGGTCCTGCAATATGCCCTACCACTCATTCAATACAGAGGAAGTTCTCAAATTGCTTCCTGTGCATGTTGCGTATATGTAAATCCGGATCGAACTTCTGGCACGGAGTGCTGCCAATTATGCAAGTTTTAGGTTACCATTTGACCAGTGTCCTGCGCGACTGCCTGTGTGGAGATCAATATCTGGCGAGAATGGGTTGGGATGAAGTTTCTTGCATTGAAAATTAACCATCTGGCATTGAATTTAACACTTTGTCAATCAAGGTATATTAATGTGCGAAATCAATATACAGTCATTCATGCAGTTCCGAGTAACTTTTTGGAAAGTACCGAAAACTCTGAAATGTTGTTGGCAGCATTCTCTATTCCTTATGCCATGATGGACGGCAAATATTGTGCCTTTACCAATCGAAAATGTTGCAAATATGTGTACAGTGCTTCCACAGATATATAGCATAATGTCAGGACCAAAATTTGGGTTAATTCGTGAAACTTTGGCCAATTCCGTGAAATGGCATTTTGCATAGAGTCTGGGTGTTATAGGACCATCATATTGCCAAATACATATATTATTGGAAATATCGGAGTGCTTCACATCATGTTTAAGCATATTTTTATTATAATTTTATAATCCTAGCAGAGACATCGAACCAATGAACAAAACTATGTCCCATAGCTATGAACCTCGGAAGAGTTTCGTGTTAAACTTGTTACACACAACGCGGGCCGCGAGTCCGTTAAATTTTATGGAAAAGCCTTTCTATCGGCTTGGTATTCCGATCGTTGCGGAGTAGAACTGTCTTGTGTTGGGTGTTATGAATACACAATACGATTTCGATGATCGAGATTTAGAATGTTATATTATGTGATTTCGTCTTTCAGAGATCTGGATCCATATGATTTCACGGTACGAAAACGCTACTTATTGAAAATTTAGGTACAAATCAAAGATCTTTGGTTACATCAATTCCCAAAAGGAATCAACCTATGTTTATTGTTAAGTTCTGAAATATTGACACCGGTATTTATAATACATTGCCAACTTGTATATTCCCTGCGCATGATAGGGGACATGAAGATCCATTCCCAGCAATATACTTGACGAAACTGTTCATGATAATCCTTAAACCTGAAAATGAAACCTGAAATGACGTTTTACTCAACTACAGGAATGGCTGCAAATTATTTACAACTCAGCGTTAGATGACAATATACCGCAAATGCCTCAAAATCTATCATTTCAATCTAGACGCAAGCCCCGTACTTTTATAACAAAAATATATTGTGAACTGACCAGGGTGGTGAAATTTTGAGACGCCTATTGTATAATGAGCTAGTTTCCGGTGTTCACGCGGGCAAAAAAGACGGCGACTTCAATATGCTTATCATGAAATCCGGTGATAAGAAATTCAGGAGGGGATTTTTTTCCCCCGCCCATATAGAGGCGATTTATAGTACTTCAACATGATATAACTAAATTTTTGTTGCAACACATATTTAGTTTGTTGCAAAGGGAACAATTTCTGAATTTCACGGAACTGCCTGAATCATGCTACTGTCTGAATGACTGTATTATTCTACTCCTGATCTCAACGTCAATGAAGAAATATTTTGTTGTTGTCGGTATTCGCTGCAGTGCATCTTCTGATTTATGAAATTTAAAAAGTGTACACCCAGCATATTAGATTACTAATATCTATCTGGAAACTGTTCTTAGCCATTTTAATTAGAAACTATATTGTTTGCAATATGTATAGTCTACAATAAATATATTATAAACGTGACTGAGATGCAAACAATTGTTAAATTACATAATCTGGAGGAGTATTTATAATCTGAAAGTATTGAGAGACAGACTGAAGATATAACTCCAGTATTACTTGGATGCATTACCATATTATTGATACCACTAGTTACACATGTTAAAATCCATGCACAAAATACGAACACATGTATATGCAAGTATTTGGTGTTTATTGACTGAGTATGCTAAATCAATGATTTTTTACGAAAACTAATGACAATGTATTCCAGTAACACAATTTCTTGTTTACGTTGTCTTTAAACCTTAATGTTACTGCAACAAAACTACAACCGTTTTTACCAAGGTGATTCGGCATATTTCAGAAAGTGCCCCCCGAGTTGTTTCATCTGGTCTTGCGTTAATGGATGTAGCGCTAAGGCTTAGATATGTGCTGTCTCCCTATCATTGACACCAATTGTTGACCCACATTCCGTTAACACGTGCATGCATCTTTCAAGTTTCAAATTAGTATCTGAACGACCATGTTTTATGTCCAAATTTCTACTTTTATCTAATACAATCAGTTTAACTTTGCAATACTCTTCACATATAGTTAACAAGAACATGCTATTTTTATCACCGGCAATATAAATTGCACTTGTGAATATGGGAATATGAATATCCATAATATCCTCCTTATTGTGACAACATTGGCCTGTCTACTGGTACCTGTTTAAAGGTTAAGTTGTTTCATTTTTGTAGTCTCAGACTTATTATTGGTTATATATTTTCTCAAATTTCATTCGTGAAGAAGCAATATGTGATATGCCGCTAATGATACTATATTCCATGCATGTGTGTATTTACGAGGACAACAAGGCCAAATCTAGTTTGTAATTTTCAGGGATTTTTTTGTAATTTAGGTTTACATATCATGATGCCGCATATAATAATAAGTTAATTGCTGCTGGCATAAGTTAACTACTGCTGGCATTCAAGGGCATGCACGGGGGTCCGTCCTATCTCGCGGAACTGATCACACCGTACGCCCCGCGTCGCTCCCTCAGGTCGGCGGATGAACATCTACTCCAGGTTCCCAGGACACGGACAAAACGGGGAGAACGTGCATTTGGAAATGCAATTCCTGTCCTGTTCAATGCACTCCCACGTGATCTCAGACAATGCAAAACGGTATCGGCTTTTAAAGCTGGACTGAAAACACACCTTTTTAAAACTGTGTTTCTGCTTAATGCTTAATTTTGTACATATTGTGTCTGTGTAACATGTCTTTATTGTCAAGCGCCTGGAGCCTTCGGGGTAAGGCGCTATACAAGTGTGTGATATTATTATTATTTGTTAATTGACTGGATACAGTGTTTGAGGCCCTCGGTCGTGTCTTGGCCGTGGACGCACGAGCTTACGGCCCAGACACGACCTTGGTCCTCGAACACTGTATCCAGTCAATTACCTATAACTACAATAGATACATAAATTTGGTCTCAATGTGACAGCATGATATTTCCTTTATTAAACACGTATCGTATAACATAACATTTTAGTCAGTATGCGGCAGTTCCAGTTAGGAATAATGTGCAATAAGCAATGTCCGTTTTTTGTCATTTGGTCCGGACAACCATTCCATTATGAAGTGAACCGTACAATACTAGCTATGTAATACTATAGAACTTCAGTATTTACATGTATGTATATACATACGACATTATTGTACATTTATTGAATAGGCTTAATCAATGATTATCAATCAGTATTCTGAGATGAATGGTAGTCTATCTCGGTAACGTAATTCACTGTTCATGGTTTTTTTTACCCTTGAGGCCATTGAGAAATACATCTACATGTATACTTCCTGAAGGCTGTCTCCTTACCCCAGAATAGTGCCACAAGTGCTTCCATCTGGTCTTACGTTAATGGGTCTAGCTCTAAGGTTTAGACATGTACTACCTTTGTACCATTGACACTGGTTGTTAACCTAGATTTCTTTTACACATGTCTCCCGAAACTCCGAATCAATATATTTAAACTACTAATCTCCCAACGTATATCTTCGTGCAGACAGCGCAATTCGACAAGTGATACTTTTCACATATCATTCAAAAGAACATGGGTTGACTTTGATCTCCCGATCACCCGCGACACAATCTGCACGTGCGTGTTTTCACACACAGTAATGACAGTTTTTCACACACATTTTATTTCCACAGGCGAACCATACCGCTATGGACATACATGCATGTAATATCACTTCAAACCCAATTGTTATCACACCACATAGGTCAGACTCCTGTTATGTCTATTAGCTCACTGGATATACACAATAATGTCAAGAACCTGTAGCGTGGATATGCAGTCATGTCCTAGATAACAAAATAGCATTATATTTTATTATGAATATATGGCGTGACGTCGTTATCAATTTGACTAACTCTAATATCATACAAAGTGGGAATACGGCCATGGACAGCCTAACTTGGTGATATAAACATACATTACATATATAGACATTGTATTTTGAATGTCCATAAATATATGGGCATTGTCCCATTTCACAATTACAGAAAATATAAATTTTACAACGACTTGCGACATGTGTTTGACATACTTTCGAACGTCAGTTGTCGATAGGCAGCATTTGTTTTTGCTACGGTACATTCTTTCATTTATGCCCACTAAGACGATAACTCAAGGCCCGGACTGGTGTGGTTTGTAATGTCTAGATCTTCATGTGATTTATATAATGTTCTCCTGGAGATACAAATGTAATACCTAGTTAGTAATTTGCAACAATAAGACATTTGTTGTATATAACTAAAGCATACACAGTATCTACACATGGTATCTTTTGTGAACGTGTTAGGAAGCTCGTTATTGTTGTCAGCATAATTATAAACTGGGACTAGTCGAGCATTGAGATTGGGTAACAATCTAATGGTATCATTACAATGGGCAGGCATACTGCTTCGGGTGGTGTCTGTCTATTTTCCTTCCCCAGACGTCACAAATGATAAAAAAAGTCGAACATGCAATTATTACAGCGTGGTGTCTGTGCATGTGCGCTGTAGTTAGACTGATAGTATCATGCAGAACTATCATTAACGTGCAGGGTGTTGGTTATTAACTGTTTGAACTGAGAACACGCTGTGAGGAAAAGTGTCTCGTCTATGACGAGCATTTGACTTGTATTTGCATGTACAAAACTGGTACCTAGGTGTGATTTTACATGCATGATAAATTTTAAAGTAGTGAGTCACATTTATAATTTGTAGTCCTGTGCATTATTCGTGTCTTTTTTTAAATTCAACTCGCAAAACGAACTCCAACATTATATTTTGAGACATTACACAACCAATTTTGTGACAGTCCTATATACCACAAAAGGTAACTACAAGCTGTCACCGAAAGCTGTCAACAATATCTACCTTATGACACAGGGGATACAGGGTGACTAAGGTCTTGAGTGGAGAATCGAAGGTACGTACAATTTCGTCGACAGATGCAAGCCAAAGCTAAATATCCCCCGACAATTACTCTAGAGACTACTTTTCCCCCTGGCCTACACCTGGAGCTTCATCCTCTATAGCGGTGAAATCCTCGCGGGCATTTGACTGGGAATCAATTTTTCTATTCATATGATTGTCTTCTTGCAAGTCTACGAGTAACTAGGAACAATACCGCCGATGAGTTACTAGAGAAGGCTAATGTTTTACATCGAATTGACAATTATAGCCATTACAAGCGACGTGTGAGCTGTTACTTTCCTGTGGGCATCGAGGGTACTCTTACGTCGTGGGGGAAAATCAGGATGATATTTGACCGAGAGATCACACTAGATATGCAAGGGAAAAGTGACCAGATGTTAGTTTGAGCCCGTTTTGGTTCTCCAACTCCCCATACAGACAAGCTACAATCCCCTCAGCGAAATAACGGGTGGAGAGAAAATTCTACACCTCTGAACCAACCCCAGTTTATTTCACAGCTGACATCACCTGCGCGCCACTTGTGTGTAGGACATGTTTGAGCAATCCCCAACATGACAGCAAGAAAACTAATTGATTTATTTTGTTGACGAATCCGAATGATTTACTCTGACTTTTGCATGAAGCTGGAAGAGAATGTGGTCTGGTAAATGGGTATGTTGTTATGCCAGTTTCTTCGGGAGATGCTCTTTCGCAGACGAGGCATAAATAAACAAAACAAGTGTTGTTCATGGGCTGTGCCTTAGTTGTTATTCCAAACATTACACTGTCTATACTAGAACATGTCCATGCTCCCGACTTGATTCCGGTTGTGAAATTACTAATTAACTACAATTTTCAAAATGTGATTTGTGAATGTAGATATCGACGACAATGTACACATATCAATATGAATACTGAAACCATGGAAACTGGGTAACCCTACGCAGGCTTTGAGAGTCGCTGATTCATTTTCAGCAGAATGGAAATTCCTCATCCTTTTCTGATATCAGTAAAAATATTTCGTCAAATCTAAGTGTTCAGCATGGATGTACAGCAAAAGTTGCATGTGAATTTCATAAACTAGGAACAGTTATATTGTGATCTTAATGCATACAGAGTCAAAGCCGTTAGCTCCATTTTCCACCTCTATTCTCGAGGAGTCAATAGCTTCAGGGGCCATTTCTGGGGAAAATCACCACACAGTCATCGGCCAGCTCGACAGCAAGTGACGGACCGAGGCTTATTGAATTTTGCATGTGGTAATTTGGTGAGAGCACAAATTTGCATCACGTGCATTGTAAATAACACAGAGTCTGTCTAGACGACGCCATTGCTGGACTCTTTGACTCTCCATCTTTACAATATTCCCACTCTTCCCGTTCTCCCCCTTCCTCCTTTCCATTTAATTGCATATAGTGTGTGTATGATCTCTGAAATGCCTTTCTCATATGAACTGGAAATCTTGAGTCTAAGATGAAAGCTGAAAAGAATATACTATATCCTTAAATCTCCTCGATATTTCCGATCCCGTTTCTGCCCCAAAGTTTGACTTTTTTTATGCAGGCAGTCTCGAACCTCTCAATGAACTTATTTTTCGAGAGATGGCCTCTTGAAAACCCAGAAGCATGTGTTTGTCAACACAGACATCTCCCGAATACAGATTACTTAGATTCGTACGGACAAATGTTTGATAGAATCGGGACCTATTTCAACTGGTCCTAGTGGCACACCTGCGCTAATTTCTCTGCAGCCCAATGTGCATTTTATCACATCAACCGCCCTCTGCAACCACAAAATGTTCATTACTATTGTGATTTTCATGTGCCCAAAATACTTGACAGAATCCCTCCGTGATGGAATATAGGATGATTTTATCTCAAATTGGCAGTCACGTCTGGCTCATTTATTATATTTGAAGATATCAAAGTTAAGTCGTAATTTTCGTGTCCAGATCAGTTCTATTTGTGATGAGAAAAAACCCGCTATAATATCACCAGTGAAAACTGACATTGGTGAACCCATTCATTCGAACAGTGAAACCCTAAATTTCATATTCCATCAAATTGAATGTAATGTTGTTCTTTTCCGTTGGTGTTTAAGACCCTTTCATTCAGATATGACATCTAGCTTAGTTTGTTCAGTCTCCTTGATTTATTAGATCTTCGAGATTCGTGGAAATTATAATTAGATTCGGAAAGAATACCACTGAGGTTACATGAAAAATTATTATTGCAGCAACAAGAACTACACATTCCGGTGTTCCATGGAGAACATAGACCTTCACAACCATGATGTTTATCAGTTGGATTGATTTCCTTACCATTTCCTTGCAGTAAACTGGGCACTAATTACTACAGAATGGACAAATATTTAGATGCTTCATTCAACCTTATACACACGCCTACTTGCTCGCCACCATGTGGAGCGCATCTTGCCGACATTCTTCAGCTCATGAAATATAAGATACTGGCTTGCGTAACAATGGGTTGTAATAGGCATCGCATGTGGTGATGTTAAGATGGTGAAACCCTGCCGATTGTTGGCAGTAAATTTCACGACTTTAGTACCGCATACAAAATATGAGCATTTGTCACAAAACTTCTGGTAGTCCGAAGTGACTTTTTGCAGTTGGAGTGAATAGAGGAGTCATTTTCTTGTTTTAGAAAAATACAATCTTCGACCTGAAACGTCTGGATCATTCCGGATCATAACGATAAAGTTGGTACATCCGTTCTCAATATCAACCACGTAATCTTTAGAATACATCGACTTTTTACATAGTGGAGCAGTCAGTTTCTATGAGCCGAGAATTACTTTTTGAATTTACCGCCTACATTTGTCACAAAATGCCCGACTGTCTTAGACACATTTACGAAATGCGCCATTTTCAAAATATCACGTGGATTTGGACAACACACAGACTTGAAATATCATCTATTATTTTGATGATTTTCAAAAAATAGCTGACTTACTTGGGATTGGTACATCGTAGACTCCATAACGAGCTATCCACAGCCATGTGACATTGCGTTTTCCCCCGTAAAATTGAGTCTGAACATCGGCTACTTTCAACGTCAGGTGCCACGAAATCGTGTTTACATATTTCCCAGGTCAAAGTTTAATGTATCCTTACGCGAGACTTATCTTTGGTCATGTCGATTCTGGTAATCTGTCTAATCCATTGATCACACCAAATAATCCACTTTCTGAATACTGAACGGGACTACGGCAGGAAATGTTCGCAGTACGACACATTACATGTGTTTTGTAATATCAATTGGTAGCGGTCATCCTCGGAATATTTCCTTCGGTTGTGAAGACCATATTTTGCGACTATGAGATTCGGTAGCTTCGTCTCCAAATGTTTTCCCGCGAGGCACCAACAGTCCCATGTGTTATGCATGTATATCGGCATATGACGGAGGTAATCTCAGAATTATGTACATAATCGAAGACATATTAGTTTATAGACAAAGAATTGTTGTAGATCGGGGAATGACAAACACTGAAAACCATGTTTCCAGACGATAACTGACATATCGCTCACCACGTGAGTTTGTATTCGCTCCGGTGAGAAAGCCGTTGAAATCCGTGCACGGAGTTTTGAGTTCAATGTGAAGAGCAATACTCACTAGCTACTCAAGTCCAGTCTCGGTCAGTGATCGCATGCAACCACACGGAAAATCGTCGAGCACATGTCCTGGGCGGATTATTAACCCTCTTTCGACCCTTCTTGCACATTGGGAGTTCATTTTCACAAATAGGTAATATAATATTATATTTGTTCAGGTACGTACATGTAATTTAAGCATTCTGTATATTGGAGCCCCGTCTCTATCAAAACTGATCAAGTATCTATGAGTACCTATTCGTGGTTAAGTACATTTCGATAACAAAATGAAACTGTATGTAGATGTATATCTATATGTATGTCAAGAAATTTAAATCAGGTGCCCTGATTGGCACAAGTATATAAGGTTATTATCAATAAGCAGCTATATGAGTTATTCATATCACCAACATATATATATTTCTCTAAATCAAGAAGTTTACTTGATTGTAATATTCCAATGATCAATTCAAGGCAATGTGATTGGTATCAGCAACAGAATAGAGTGCCATGTGACAAATCCATCATCTCATATTTTTCTGACTCCAGATGACTCCAGATGTTGCTGACAACTCCACACCACTTTCCTGACAGCTCAGCCAGAAGACAACACAACCAGAAGCTCCATAAATCCTGGTTCAAGTCTCAATCAGAAGACAGGCAATAGCAGCTCCACACCACTTGACTGATCCCCCAATGACAGGCACCCAGGAGCAATCATTCAGTTGGCCAACAATATGGATGTCAAAGCATAACAACAACTTGTGTTTTGAAGTTTGCACCAATATATACATGTATATTAAAACAATATATATATATAAATTCAAATTAAGTGCATGTTGGATCTGTAATTCTGAAACACCTGTAGAGAATTGCACACCACCATTTTGGGTATTGTAATGTCACTATAAGGCAATTGGATATCTTATACAACAGCAATTTGGGGATTCAATGGCCAATTAATAATATTTTCATATTTTATATTTTAATGGATAAAGTGGCCAACACATTGTATGTATCAAAAATTTGTTATTGATACACATGTGTATGTCAGAAATACATTATGAAGATTTGAATGGCAGTGTATCAAGTGGCCATGTGCAATATTGTTTGCCAATTATGATAAATTCATAATATTTTTGATTGGTATTATATTTGATTTATTTTGTTCTTGTTTACCTTCCATGTACAAACTTTGTAAGATAAACATATGGATAAGGAGTATGCTACCAATTACCAAATACACTATTTATTCATGACATTTCTTGTCTGGTATGTTTGATATCATACCTGTGATCCCATGTATGTCAAAAGATGAATTGTACTAATAAAATGCTACCACTGTGTAAATTTCACATCAATTATGTTGACACAACCCATGTGCAATAATGATACTTTAATGTCACATGTAATCATGATGACAATGAATCAAAAGCCTGGTGATATCTACATTTACATGTTATTGGGATCAGGATGTATCCTGTATCTAGCTTGGGGTTTGTGTTCTTTGTATGCATAGACCGAGCATTATGCACAATAGGGTCAGTGAAGACATACATGTACTGTTAGTTATTCGATGAACACAGAGTGTTATGAATTAGGCCAAATGCAAGAAGATGTTACTTCCCCAGAAGTTTTAAACTTATAACTGTCACTTTGGAAATACGGGTTATTATTTGCATTGATCAGGTGAATAGAGTAGTGTCATGGCCCAATGCACACAGAAGCCCTAGCATGTAGCAGTCTACATGTAAAGGCCAGTGTGAAGTGTGCACAGTGGAGCATATGATATTGAAGTCTCCCTCTCACTGTGGCAGTGTCTTGAAGGGTTAAAAAATAGTGCCTGTGCTGGCCACTTGGGAAAATTTTTTAGTTGTCCATAAATGTCTGAACTTCAAAAATCATTTGTGATGCAATGGATTTGAATTTCAAAAAAATATTTCTCGGCTCATAAACTAGCATATGTAGTAATGCTCAGAAAAATACTAGGAACATTCGTAATCGACTTTTTCCACAAGAACGGATGTCCCGAAATTTTGGTAGTCAATTTCACCAATTTTAACATAAGATGCATAATAACTACGCGTAAAATGCTTTAAATTAGTTATTAACATGATAATATAACATTTATGTGAAATATGTGTTCATTTCTTCAAGAAAAAACATTTTCAAAAATATTCAGTGCGCATCACTGACTAAAATATGGCGAGGGTAACAACCCCTTAAACTTGTTTGGCAAAATGTGCAACCAATTTGCACTAATTCTATGAAATATACAGGCATATTGATTGCTATATGACCTGGAGAAAAGATGGAATATCAGATCGTCAGCAAACAAAAGTACTCGCGGTGGCTCTGCTTGTTTGGATTTGGCCTGATCGGCCGAAGGAAATACGATGAATCCCTGCTGGTCCGTCACCTAACACACGCCATACGCAAATAAATATGTCATGCTGCGGCTGCACCCCGGCAGGGGATTGATAATGACGTTCGTCTGTGATATATAGTGATAGTGGGACTAAAACCATTTGTTCCAAATCAACTACAAATATGTCTCTAGTCTCAGAAGAATAAGTTTGTTAATCTGGATCATTTCACGGAAGAAACACTGATTGCATGTTTTCATGCACGATGGGCCACCAACTCTGTCTGTACTCCATGCATTGACATTTTCTGGTTAATGTGTGACCGACAAACAAACTTCAATGTTTTTGCACTCAACAAACTGATTCCGAATGTAAATGCAAACGCTTTGCATCAATGAAACATTAGGTGATCAAAGCGGATATTGACCACAGTACCAGTTTCTGATATCAGCATTCCTTCAGTCGATCCCATGGAATGCTTATAAATAATGCACTGGAAATGTTTGTGTCATTCTAGCACAAATGCAACCTACAAATCATTTCGAATTTATAAAATGTCAGCATCTCGTCTTGATCTAGTTCCAAATAATTACAAACACTCTGCTGGAGGTATCTTCAAGACATATCTACATGGACGCTCAGTTCACACTCATTAATCTCAAGTGGACAGTGTGTGCCATCTGTGTATTCACCTCTATTATATGTCTTCGTTTGAGTTCAATGCGTCCAGTTGTTTTTACTGTGTAACTGTAGGGTTAGTATCAATAAACACACAATGTAGGGATAATTACTCTTCTGTATCATTATATACATAACGCACATCTATATTTACATGTACTGTATACTCCGTTTCAATTACAGTTGATATGGGTTATGATATAACCGTTTACAGTTGATATGGGTTGTGATTTGAAACTTCCAACACATATCCAGGAAATAGTAGTATTACCGTTTATTTTCCCAAACAACATTTCTCTCAAGACTCAAGACTATTATTATCACTGGCGTGTAGGTGATATTTGTGGATGGAACCTTCTTTTGTACGTTGTCTTATTTGGATATAATAAAGAGAACATATCTAGGCGAAAGCCCCGGAGGAATCTTTCACTTTGTCGTAATGAGCTCTACATGTATTTGCCAGTGGCTGTGGATTATGTCCGTAATCAATTTTGGGTCTCCGTAAAATTAGTTTTACAACCACCGTTACTCATTGGTTATGTGCCAAGTGCGATGGGTAGGTTTATATTGGAATTTCATATTCATTGTCACATGCCTGCGGCATATTTTCACAGTAAGTTAGACACAGTACAGACATCAGGGACATTGTGTTTGACTTGAAGCGATTATGTCTGGGCGTTCTTGGAGCAAAACATTGTTCGTGATTTCACTGAGTTACACGTACAGTTTTATATTTGGAATGTATGAACAATCAATGCAAATTACATTCAAATAAATCTGCTCCACAAGGCAAATCCGTCCTTGGTGATAAGACTTTTCCTGGCGATTTTTCATTGGCCGTCTGGCAACATTTTTACGCCCTATGTTTTCCCCTTGTGTACCTACCAGATCTTTCTCTTCTGTTCTTTTTCTTCAGATCTGTAAACCCAACACGATGTTTGGAATAATTCAAAAACTGCATTGCTCATATTTCTTCGCCTTGATATTGTACCATTCGCTTCCTACGGTGTGTATAATATACCTCTTCCTACTATGCAACTCATATAATTGATATACAACTGCCCAGAACTGTTTGAAACAAGAAATCCTGAATGAACTCCAAGAACTAGGTGTATGATAAATGCTGCATCATATATGCAAAAAAAATCTTATTGATATGACAAGAGCACATATCAAGTTTTGTGACAATCAAAACTGTGTGATATATGTATATGGTGAGGCTGCATATTTGTTCTAGTTAAAGAGGATAATTATCCTCAGACTTTCCAAAGTCTGAACACCTGATCCCTATCGAAGTCATGTCCCTGGTCTCACCCAGTCAATTAAATCTTATTTCTAGCAAACTCATCTTCCAGCCAGGCCCTGTAAACAAGTCTCAGCATAATCCCATCCGAATTAGATTTAAGACTTCTACAGTTACTCGCTTGAAATATACTTATGTTGGTTCCTTCAATGATGAGAAAAGGGAATCCACAATGTGAGGAGTTTTGCTCATATTGAAAATAACATCTAGCACTACTTTCTATCCTTTAAGATGACTGAACAAAGGAAAGGTAATTAGATACACCATACAATCAGAATAAGTATGATCTGCTTCGTTTCTCAAGGACAACCATGTTTTGTTTTATCCCGTAATCTAACCCACATATTTTTATGTTGAAGATTGTTGTCTCTTCTGTTCTCGTTATCACATTCCAGGTTTCAATTTGTTCATTCCTGAGCAGCGAATTATGAGATTAGTTCCGAAAGTGAATTCGCCCAAAGACAATTGTGGATTGTATATAATTTTCATTCAGTGTCAAGACGGAACGCTCAAATTCCATTTTGTTTCAATACATTTTCATCTTGGTCGAATCTGCAGCCAAGAATACAATCACCTTCGTGGCCTGTTCGATTTGATACTCAAGTAATGTTTTGACTCGCACCTGTGAAACACGTTTCTGATAAGTTACACAGTTTGCGCAATGATCTTCTCATAGTTGTGGTATGATTTCATGCGGCAGGCGATGTTGTATTATCCATAGATGCAGATGAGGAATGAAGAAATGCATGCTGGGACATTATCATACGGGCCAATTCATGATATAGACTGATATCCATTCTTTCGCGGAAACACAGTCCACAGCAATTAGGCATTTTGTACATCCTGCAAATTACATAATTACAATGAAGATCAAAATGTCATCCGACATACGTGACATCTCGTGTTCGAGATTGTTGCATCAAAATTCAGGTATGTTTCGTGACTATATTTTCTCCAAAAATCAATTTGTAGTTTTGTAAAAGAAGTGATGATATTCATTTCAATTATAGAGGCTATTAAAAATTTCGTATCTGCACCAAAAAAACTGTGATTTGCTTGTTTGTTGGGCAGTGTAATTTCCCGGTATTTATGACCCACAAACCTTATGGAGGCAGCACACATTAGAAGTCGTGAAACACTATCCACAAAAAATCATTGCATACTATTGATAGTCGAGGTGCTTCTATGATGTGATTCGTTATTTTTGCAGACAAGTGTGTTTGCTAAGAAAACAGAAATATATTAGAGCCTGTCGCGTATTTTGATCAACTTCGAAATAATATTCACCTTGGTATGCTAACTTTGCGGAACAATGACAAATACTCGGAAAACAGTTTTTGAAGAGTGATAAACGAAAACATGGTCATTCCACTGTTCACACTTCACTTATAATAGCTCTATCTGTCGTATTTTTGCACGGGTGGACCTGAAAAGTCGCGGCAGGTTGTGTCACCGGGAACTCCACAACAAATTTGTAAAGGGTCATATGGTGACGAAACATACAATATTTTCGTCATTCAAACGTAAAGTGTAAGGGAACGGCACTGTATTGCATGTGTTACACATAGTTTTTCGGCGTTTCTTACTATTCGTTAAATACACAGTAATGTAACATGCATCAGAGGGTAAATGATAGAATTATATGAATATGAATAGGGAGACCGATAGTCTTGGACATGTCATAAATGTCTTAAAGTGCTTAGAGCCAATTCGGGTGATATGTTCAAACCCGCTCATATGATGTCCACTGCATGTGGGGCAATCGTTTGTAGAGCTGTATAAATACAAGCGTCCATTCATCCTGTTAGATGGATATATGAATGTGACTACAAAAGCTGATTAAGTTTTGGGGGTATCACTGTGGTCAAGTTCTGACTCATTACGCACGGACACAAATCCTGATGTCCATAGCCCATTCTAGTAGGAAAGGCAATATCGCCTTCATAGAATATTATATTATTGTTCACGGCATGTATGACGTTCTTTGTCAATCAGCAAACGTGGAATGACATTCAATCTCTATAGTGGTCATTTGCCGTATCGGGTGGGGACGCTAATAGTTGGGCTAATTGCTCATGGTCAACACCTGACGGCCATATAATTACGCAACTGTATTTGGGGTAACTAGGAGTATAATTCTTAGTTTGAAACATGTTTGTTGTGGTCCCTTGACCACTGGAATTTATGAATATATTGGGGGGCCTTGGACAGGTCAGTGACTGAGGACATTTTGTATACAAGGCGCTGACTAACAGCCATAAAGGGAAGAGAAACAACACAACTCCACGAAAGGGAACTCGGCCACAACGACGTGGCAGCTGCGTGAATAAAAGCGACATGATACTAAGCTGGTCCGAGTCTTTAATCCCGGTAATGTTATAGCTGGCAACCTGCTTCTATAACACATGGTTGGCCATTCCTTTGACGAATATCATGCTGTGACGAATGCATGGACAGTTACCGACTTCAGAAGAGATTATATGAAAGTCACTGAATTAACAGATAATGCTTCCATTCAAAGAGATGGAACTTTTATACAATGAAATTTGTGCCAGCACAAATGGTGCCTCAATGAATGTGATGTATGTTAGTGTTGATCATGATGAATAACAAAACAAATATCATCTAGGCTATATCTAATGAAATAGATACCTAATGGAGTAGACTCTAGCACAAACACGGTTGTTCGAATGTTAGTCAATACACATGGACTGTTGACATACATGCTCGAACAAAGTCATTGTTTCGTCTCAACAGTGAAACACCAGACTGTTAAAAATCACAGCAAGTTTTGTAGACAAGGAAATGCACTCGAACCTCTGACAAAGAATGGGCACACACAGTTGCTCGAATGAGACTCCCACTGACAACAATGAACCGAAGGACAAATCCCTGCCATTTGAAGACACTCATCAAAGCTAATTTACGGATACATGAATTTTTCATCCTAAGCGCGCACTTGAGAAGGAGAGGCAAACCAAGACTCTTCACTACCATTCCCAGGTTCCCTAGGTAACTCCGCTTGAGCCAGCTTAATACTCAACGACATTTCGTCCAAAAATACTTTTTTCCAACGCCATGTTGCTGGAGTTTTATGGTGGTGGTTGTTGAATGGTCATCCGATCACTTCACGAAATCACGACATCCCATAATACTTGTCAAATTGACAGTTACATCATGGACTGCGAATTTCGTCGAGCTGTGGCAAAGCCTGAGGTGCATTTTCCAAGGCGATATTACTCGGGAGTGGACACGACCGTCGTAACTGCTATAATCACTGATGCTGACGTAATTACGCAAGGACAAAGTGACCAGATGTTTGCTGAAGCCCACGGTGGATCTCCACAACTCCAGACACAATAGCTAATTGTCTGCCAGTCTCTCTCTCTCTCTCTCTCTCTCTCTCTCTGACGAAAGGGCTGGATAAACCTCATGTGTTACGTGCGGACGTACGCTTCCCCATCCACCCCACTCTCGCTATGGTAGGCATCGGACAATCCTGATTACTTCAACGGTTTTGATTGCGACATCTCTCCACCAGACTGCTTCACAGATGCATTTCAAATACATTTCACACCACAATATGTTTAGTGAATTTGTTGTTTCAAGACAACTCGTTCACATTTCGTTGATGATGATGCGATGAATAATCTCAGAAATTTCGAAGTGGATCTCAATTTAGCAAAGGTAAACTACATAATATAACCGAACCTATGCATTGCTATTTGTGTAATTATTGTGACTTGCAGTTTACGTGCTCTTTTATCTGGAAATAGCTGAGCATACCATCTATATGATAGGAAATAACTTTCTTGGGACCCTCAATGTCTTGGTATCTATAACAATGCACACATTCCTGTCTGATAGGGATCCGTAAGTGGAGGGGTAGCCCGGGATAATCACCAATTAATTATTCTTGTCATTATCGGTACTTATTACGTCAGGGAATCGAACGAGGGCATAATGATTATTGGTGAGAGAATGATCATACAAATGACCATACAGCCATCATACAAATGATTATTCCAACTGAACACCTCATTGTCATTTGTGTATAGTGAAATCTATCTACATCAGAATCCAAGATACCTCCATCGGAATTGAGAGCTTCCAGGATATTGACTAGAAAAAGAATCGCACCTGTCATGCAAGTGTGAGTGAATAAGTGTAGATGCTCGGACATCGTTCTCGACTGTTTCAGTGGTGTCGTACAACAGCCAGTTTATAATGGCACCAGAAATGATCGTTACTGGCATTTTACATGGTCTGTATCTGGTCCCGTATATAAATACCATTAATGGCAATATCACTATGGAAAATATTAATTATATACTGTAGTATTTCATTGATAACATGCTGGGGCATGCTCATGGTTGTGAACAAGTTTTTGTGAAAAAAAGGGATTATATCATTTTGCATAAAACACGATTCTCAATCAGTAGCACTCGCATTCGACACAAATGTTAGTCTATATTGTTAAATTCCTAAGAATCCGTGAATCACGTCAAATCAACAGTAATAAACCAATATTACTGCCTTTTGTTTCCTGCCACAAGTCTGCTATTAATATCGATAAATTCCAAACTCTGTAAAGCCAGGTGACAACTAGACTTGAAACTTGTCTGAAAATATAAATAAACATCGGAAAAAACACTTCTGGTATACCACGTCATCAAAATAACAACACTTTGCGAGTGCTGTGATTGACGGTGTTATGCAAATAAAGGATTGTCCACAACGGAGTTTGGAATTAGGCTCTGCATTATGTGAAAGCTTTTTGCAGAGAGGGTGTCAGCAAATGGACAAGTAAATGTTCTATACGGAACTGGTTCGTGTGTGTGTGGATGCTATTTAGGCATTTATGTGATCTTGAAGAGGTCAGTCCTTTGTTAGCAACTGGCCCAATATAATAAACATTCGCCCAGAGTATCCGTAATGGACGTTCTCAACAAATAAACAGAGAGACACAAAACAGACTGCGATCTGATGGTGACACTGAGCCTGCCCCCAGGGACTCTCGCTTCGACTGAAATGTAAGTATCGATCTATTACCACCAATACAGCCAAATTTTGATGATTCCAATAACAAACGTACAACATTTTGCAATAGAAACAAAGCCCGACCAATTACTTTATCAAAAGATTGGCGTCATCAGGGGCAGACAGTGTGGTAAATGTAGAGTGAGACCGCGATGATCCCAAGGGGATGGGATAAGGCTGGGCCTTGGAAGGGTAGAGGGTAGACATTTCAAAGGGACCAATGTGGTCCCGATGACACAATGGGACAGGTTCTTCGACACTTCAGATGTAACCTCTTTATGTGTTGACCCCCGAACTCACAGGGCAGTTTATATGGTGAGAGGAGGCAAATTATTAGGTGGCTTACTTTACACTATACATTGTCCAACCCTTATACATCCGTGTGATATGTGACGTCAGCTCTGCTTATGGATTTCAACAAATCCTAAATCAAGCAGATGTTCCGTTGTCAGTACACAAACAATGATAACGACAGAATGATGCAGTGTCATGCATATATAGTTGGGTTATTCTCAAGTGGGAGCGCCTGTCACTTGTGGTGTACTCAAGGCTATGGACTCGGACATATCACTACGTCGGGTTATCGGATGTGGGTCACACCATAACATTGATGCTACTTGAAAGCACTTTTCCAACAAAGCCTATTGGACAATATCATATGTTTCATATCAATTTAGTTACTTAGGTTGACATTTCGGTGTGCTTGTGTGGTGATCGCACCTCTGTAATTGAATAACATCCCGTGGGTGGAAATTAGATATATACGGACATGCCAAATAACAATCAAATGCAGAAGTACAAGCAATGCTTTGCACTCACTCAATGAAAACTCGGTCAGTTGCTTTGATACAGAAAATCGTAGTTTTGCATGCTACCAACATCAATTGTCCATTTATTTCGACGAAGTATATTATAGAACCAACATTGACTGTGTTTGGTGGAAGTCTATTAGCTTCGATCGATTTCGAAATGAAAATAAACACTCAGCACACACACTCATAAGTCCATTCAACCAGCACCATGTGCGATCTGGATTTTTGAAGTATTATGCGAAAACCTAACTATAGCAACCTCAATAGTTGATTGCATAGTTAGCTGAGGGGTCAAGATTTCTTCAGAAATTAAACATATGTAAGTAACTTTAGTCGTTGAGAAAGTAAACTTCATACAATATGATTTGCTAATCTGGCGCCCCTTCGAAGATACCGCCCCATTCATCAAAACAATGATATCAGCAAATCCTATATCCGCCCCTATATGGACGTGACAACATAATACACTCTTCGCCAAAATATTTCTGGCAACTACACAAATTGGTCATCCCCTAGAAACGAGAAATTTCAATTATATGTGTAATCAGTTTGCAACTCGGGTATAATTTCATTCCACTTCAAATCTTTGAACAGTCAGTTGGTTACGAAGCCAAAATCCTATAATGGGCCCTGAGATTGATTTTCGAGTCCATGATTTGCTTTTATGAAAGTTGGGTGGATTTTCCGGCAAATCATACAAACCTTTAAATATATGCATGTACATGTTCATTGCCACAATGCTGTAATGATTGTTTATTTATTTAGCACCTATCCCCGGATTAAACCTAAACATTTTTAGATACCCATGATCGGATATTGAAATATTTCAGAGAAAATTTAACTGTTACTGACAGATGAGTGTGTTAAAACTATTTCCCGGTTTCGTATTTCGAGTCACCAAAATAGTATGTCCATACGATATAACCACTCGCCTCATTTTCCACCAGATAACTCAAGATAACACCAATTTGGAAATATTCCCATACACTATGTATTTATTGGGTGTCTGGTGAGCGGTTATGGAGTAATATCTGCAGATTGCTACTCGGATCTTCTTCCTATATTGACCCGTGGTAACAGCCAATTAGTGATCTATTACCAGTTGTTGACAATACCCAGACGTGTTTTTGTTCTATTGATATGTAAAACTCCCACAGATATTTGCTTGTCGGCAAATTCAATTATGAACGATTGTTTTCTTTATTTATATATACGCGGTACTGGAAGTTGTTGTTTTTGTGAGTAGGAAACACACAATGGCATCAAAACTTCAATTCAGTTTGTCTTGTTGAGGGAGAATATAATTCGGAACTTCCAATTATGCTGTTTCGCTGCGTTGTGGATTGTTATGAGCTGCTCGCTCTCGCATGGTTTATTAATTCAATCGAACTACATGTATAATATAGATTATCCACAAATTGTTACAAGTTCATTAGAACACAATATTTCCTATTCAATATCGCAATAGAACAGATATTGTGAATGTATGTCCAAACCTGTTATCACCGATGCTAAATCCCCTTCCATATATGTGTAATGTTTGATACAGAACATAAAATATAGAGAAGGTGCGAAGTGAGCTAGATATTTCACCATTGATTTTGCATTTGTAAACCTTGCCAATCTGAAGAAACACATCCCCATTAGGCCCTCTTTCAGTTATTAGTTATAGCAATCCTAATGAGCTATCCCTGAAACTTTGTAGCAATGTAATTATTCGCAGAAAAATTTGTTAACGTAAAATGGTGTGTATGACAATTGAAATCTTCTCAGCCAGTTTTTGAGTGAATTTTTGTTGTGTCCGTTATTGGCGAAGCAGTGATAATCTTCACTGTGCTAGGTTTGTCTTTATTATGGTTATCCGCACGATAAAGCAAATAAGAAAGTGGAAAGTTATAATGATGGAATGTTTCGTCTGTCATCCACTGATACATTCATCTTTTCGTATCTCATTGATGGCTGTCTTTAGTTAGCTGCTCAGTAAATATTGTACACTACTTTCACAATTGTTGTGTTCCAGATTGCAAATTTATATTCCGAAATATTACTTATCTCTCGTTTATTTTTAACATCCACATCTACACAAAAACTGGTTTCAAAACCACACTGCACTTACTACTGTGAGCCCAAAGTTACAGCTGTGTCGTTTCTTTTTCTTTTTGATCTCCTATTGTAATATCAAGATCACAGTCACTCTGCATCCTTGTTTGCTTTCCTCAACAGATTCCCAACCCGCTGTTACCATCGACAACTGACACACTTCACATACACTATGATGTGCCATCCATTTTCTAAGCTGTAATCACTGTCTTGTCACAGGAGATTCTTCAAAGTTTGTAACCAAGTCTATACCTCATCAATCTTGCACAAAACCAATTACTCAGGTTATGCCACACTCTCGTTCTTAGGCGCCTTGGATCCTGAGATGTCTGCGCATGCACAATATGATACATGTATCAATTTGTGAATCGAGCCATATATCACAAAGGCGTGAAATTCTGCAGTCTCATTACCCACCTATTATTTTCGTGTGTTAACTTCCATCATCATAACGCCTGGTGACCCAACTCATCAAATATAATTGATTTTATGAAAAGTAAACATTGATAGTGAACAATGATTAAATGTATGTATTCATTTCGTTTTATGCAATAATGATGTCGTTTTATGCAATACTGATGTTGACAAACTGAGGTCCGTCCGTTACAGATGATTGATCATCATCGATTGGAAGATAACATCAGTATATTGTTAGTTGATTATGATCTGGCTGTTTATTATTTACTTAATTTGTGTTGCCTTGTGAAAAAACGGACGATGCACGGTACATCCTAACAGTTTGAAAACTGGAATGTATCAGTCGAGTGTTAACAATGTGAATATTTGAACAAGTTTACTGTATTAAGTAGATAATGGAAGTGCCTAGAAAGGCAGACATACTTCACCATCTAGTAACAGCTACTCGACTTTGTCTTGTTTTTCGCATTATTCCTTCTCAAATAAGGTGTCATTTGCTCTCCCCTGTCTGGCAGAGTGATTAGTCTACCACGTTCAATATCCCGACGCACGATCTCAAACCATGCTTTGAAAAAGAATACCTTACTGGGAGATGCCTGTCACGAAATGGCCAGAGAAAGCAATAGTTACACGAAAAGGTGTAAGACCCAGAGCACGACAGGGTAATTTCGGACACCTACGTGACCTCTTCCAGATTCCCAAGCCAAAAGTACCACTATTCGACCCTCACATGGTATTGATATACGTGGCGAGTCATCCGGCCTGTGGCATTGCAGTGGTTGGTCCGGCGAGTCATCCCTCCTAATTTGAGAGAGTAATTAGGATTCCACGTGGGATCTCCACACGTCATGTGTCTATGCGAGTTCAGTTTCAGGAAACCAGACAGGCGGAATGAAAGTTTCTTCGGAAAATGGAATTTTCGGCAACACGAGGATACAATCTGGTTCAAAATTGGTCCATGGGTCGTTAGGAATTTGAGCGTTTGATGTTCACCCATAAAATATAGGTCAAAAGAAGCAATTTAGGGTTCGCCTGATTGAATTATATTCATTAAATATCATTGGTGTTAAGTTGGGGCAAATGCTACCACAACATTCAAACTATTATTCATTTAGATACTTACTTCATCAAAATTACATCACAACATTTCCTCGTCGTTTAATTCTATATGAGTTATGTGTTTCTAAAATGGAAATATATATATCTCGAGGTGTTTTTTCTCCCTTGTCGATGTCTGGCGAAACTTCAAATGGCAAACTATTCAGTTACAACATTGTAAATGTTGGCTTGAGCGAGGGGGTGACCTGGGTACGTTCCCCTGGTTGTGTTTGTGGGAGATACGGGGCATGAGAATGAAATCAGAAAAGTTGAGCGCGGCAGAGACAAAAAAGCTAGGCGACCCATGGTCACAGTGGGGTCAACTCCCTTGTTTCACACACGGAATAGACTAAACTTGCTCCAGTGATTTCCTTCACAAAATCTCGCTTGATTCTGCGACAAAATATCAGGAGTCGTACGTAGTTTTATACGCAGCATTCTTTCAGTGGAAAAAATCGCAATGGAAGATGGTGGCAGTAGTGAGAATATTGCCAGGTAGGTGGACCGGCGATTTATCAATATACCCGGGAGCAGAAAAATAAGTCAACTCTCAAGTCATCATCTAACAGGATGTACTAGGAATGAGAAGACATGAAATCTCATAGTCGACAATAAAATATTGTTTGGAGAAAATCCTCTCTGTTTTCAGATGTTTCCACTAAAAAAAATGGCGTGGACAAAATGAGTGACGGAATCAAGTTTGTTTTTTCCATTCTGTTATTGAAAGATCGTGTGGACAACGTACATTTTTCGGTGTATCATGTTACACACGCTATGCCATTGCATTATACAGCCGTCCAAACATCGTCAATGCAGCACTTGAGACAAAAATATTGCCTTTATGGAAAACAATCCGTTCGTACTTTATGTTCTCTGTATGGAACGACAACTCATCATTCGTCACAAGTTGACATTTCCTCCCTATTTGCCCAGGAAGTGAATGTCAATGCATGACAATAATTAAACACGCACTAAGTCACTCTTTTCCCAGCATGCTTTATGGAACTGCCTTCCTGAAACTCCACCTTGGTTTCGAGAATGTTATCCCGTATTTCATAGAAAAGAAAAACTATCGCGTGATGTTGCATATTTTCTAGTACTGAGATGTTTTGTTATTGTGGAAAACTTATTCCGCGATACCCATGTACAAGATGAGTATGATGAAATGGTGTCCTCCTGATATGACTGCATTGTTATATTCTTAAAGGTAGGGAACAAATTGCAATTACCATAAAAAATTGGCTAGAACAATATCCAGACACATAAGTGTAGACTACGCATAAAATATCTATAATCCTGCAAGCGGATGAGAAGAGAAATGGCAGCTTTTTCGTTTTCCTGGAAGTATGTGATGAACACCGCATTTGCCATCATAGTTCTTACTCCACGTTTATTGTAACGCTTCTCAAATCAATCGGATCAATTAAACAAGCATTATTCTCTGAGTATACCAGATCTACGCGGAAAAGCGTGATCCTGCAATATGCCCTACCACTCATTCAATACAGAAGAAGCTCTCAAATTGCTTCATGTGCATCGTGCATATATGTAAATTGAGTCGAACTTTTGGCACCGGATGCTGCCAATTATGCAAATTTTAGGTTACCATTTGACCTATGTCCAGCGCGACTGCCTGTGTGGAGATCAATATCTGGCGAGACTGGGTTGGGAAGGAAGTTTTCTTGCATTAAAAATGACCCGTCTGGCATTGAAATTAACACTTGGTCCTTCAAGGTATATTATTGTGGAAAATCAACATATAATCCTACTCCTGATCTGAACGTCAATGAAGAAAATTTTTGTTGTCGGCATTCGCTCCAGTGCATCTGCTGACGATTTCATATGTATGAAATACAAAAAGTTTGCACTCAGCATATTAGATTACAAATAACTATCTGGAAACTGTCTTCAGCCATTTTGAGTGGAAGTTATATTGTCTGCAATATGTAAAGTCTACAATAAATATATTATAAACGTGACTGTGATGCAAACATTTGTTAAATTACATAAGATGAAGGACTTTTCATAATCTAAGAGTATTGAGAGACAGACTGAGGATATAGTTCCAGTATTACTTGGGTGTGTTACTATATAATTGATTCCACCAGAGATACATATGTATTTCTGATAATTTATATTGTCTGCAATATGTAAAAGTTACAATAAATATAGTATAAGCGTGACTGTACTGCAAATATTTGTTTAATTACATAATCTGGAGGAGTTCCTATAAGAATATTTAGAGACAGACTGAAGATATGGATTCAGTATGACTTGAATGTGTTGAATTATGATAGATACCATTGGTAGCACTTGTTGAATCCATGTACACAATACGAACAAATGTATATGCAAGTATTGGGTGTTTATCGATTGAGTGGGATATGCTAAATCAATGATTTTTTTGTGAAAACTTGTGTTATCAATCTGATGGAACATGATAATCCATTGCAGTAACACGATTTCTTGTTGACGTTGTTTTTTAAATCTCAATGTTACTGCAACAAAACTACGCCCGTTCTTCCTAAATGATTCGCCGTATTTCAGAAAGTGCCCCGGAGTGCTATCATCTGGTCTAGCATTAATGGATGTAGCACTAAGATTTATATATGTGCTGTCTTCCTAGCATTGACACTGGTTGTTAACCCAGATTTCGTTAACACGTGCAAGTTTCGACTCAGTATCTTAACTACCATGTTTTATGTCAAAATTTCTAATTTTATATAATACAATCAGTTTAGTTTTGCAATACTATTCACATATTGTTTACAAGAATATGTAAATTGCACTTGTGAGTCGAAGTTTCTCTCACAAACATGTCATTTCACATACGAACAATGTGTGCTATGGGAATACATGCTCGAATATCCTTTTCATATCCCAATTGTGACAACATCGGCCAGTCTACTGCTATATCTCTAAAAGAAATGACCCATTGGTGGAGTGTCTACGTCGTGCAGTAGTAGATATAAATAATAATTTTATGAATTTATGTTATGTCTGGTTATACTATGTGATATTGTGTTGGTAAATAATGTTTGGAAACACGCCGTCAATCTACCATAGAGAGGGAGAACGTTCTCTTTTGTGGTGAGCATATTGGTTTTCTACGGAAGCGTATTAGGGCCACATGAGTTTTTTTTTTAATTCAATTTGTCGACTTATTATCTCGATAAATCGAGTTAGTTATCTCGATAAATCGACTTAATATCTCGATAAATCGAGATATTATCTCGATAAATCGACTTATTATCTCGATAAATCGAGATATTATCTCGATAAATCGAGTTAATTATCTCGATAAATCGAGTTAATTATCTCGATAAATCGAGATAGTATCTCGATAAATCGACTTATAAGACTCAGACATTTAAAGTACAAGTAAAATGAATATGCATCGACCATAATATAGGCGAGTCATACCATTTCACTGGTTACCTTGGCAACAATAGGACAAAGAAAATATACTGATCACTCATATTGAAAACTATATGGAGTATATATATATGATTAACATTCATTACATTAATCTCTGAAATAATACCAAACTATCCAATTGAAGAAGCCGTACAGATTTATAACTTTACGAATATACCTCATTCCATGTTAGAGAGCTAAATAATAAAAAAACAACAACAATTATACCTTTTTCGTTCATGAACATTTTGCATCTTTCTAAGAGATAGTGATATAGTAACTTCACTATGGTTTTTAATTCGGTAGTTTAGTCTGTATTATTCAATATTTAACGTCATAATGGTCCATCATATAAGCCTATTCAACACAGTGTTTAATATGAATAATGTGACTCGAAACATATTTCCATTTACTTGAACTTTAAATGCCCAAGACATAAGTCGATTTATCGAGATAATATCTCGATTTATCGAGATAATAAGTCGATTTATCGAGATATTATCTCGATAAATCGAGATAGTATCTCGATAAATCGACTTAATTATCTCGATAAATCGAGATAGTATCTCGATAAATCGACTTAGGACTCAGACATTTAAAGTACAAGTAAAATGAATATGCATCGACCATAGGCGAGCCATACGATTTCATTGGTTACCTTGGCAACAATAGGACAAATAAAATATACTGATTACTCATATTGAAAACTATATGGAGTAAATGATTAACAGTCATTACATTAATCTCTGAAATAATACCAAACTATACAATTAAAGAAACCATTACAAATAACTTTACGAATATACCTCAATCCATGTCTAATAGCTAAAGAATTGTTTAAAAAAATTATAACATTTTCATTGATGAACATGTTGCATCTTTATAAAAGATAGTGATATAGTAACTTCATTATAGTTTTAACTAGGTAGTTTTGTATGTATTATTCAATATTTAACGTTATAATGGTCCATCATAAGCCTATTCAACATAAGAATATTGTGACTAAACATATTTCCATTTTACTTGAACTTTAAATGCCTAAGACATAAGTCGATTTATCGAGATAACTAACTCGATTTATCGAGATAATAACTCGATAAATCGAAATAAATAAGTCGATCTATCGAGATAATATCTCGATAAATCGAGACAATTAAGTCGATTTATCGAGATAAATAAGTCGATCTATCAACATAATTAACTCGATTTATCGAGATATCACGATTTATCGAGTTAATATCTCGATTTATCGAGATAATAAGTCGATTTATCGAGATAATTAAGTCGATTTATCGAGATAAATAAGTCGATTTATCGAGTTAATTAACTCGATTTATCGAGATAATATCTCGATTTATCGAGTTAATATCTCGATTTATCGAGATAATAAGTCGATTAATCGAGTTTATATCTCGATTTATCGAGATAATAAGTCGACAAATTGAATTGAAAAAAAAGTCATGTGGCCCTAATACGCTTCCGTAATAACGAGCTGGGACAATGACATTGTATTTGATTTTGCGAGAGTTCTAGGACGAAGGAAACCACATTTGTGATTGCCTAAAAAACCACCAACCGATAACACTATTACACTTAGTGGCTAAGAGCTGTTCTGCGTCTCAATTATGAAACACGGGGAGTGTGCGACTGGTTGAACAGATTCGTAAAGAAATGAAAATTCGTGAACAGATGCAATCCAAAGCTTGATATGCTCTGCTTGTTACCCTGGAGACATGCTACCGATCCCTCCGAGTCTGCCTCTGGGGCTTCACCCTACAGAGAAGCATAATCCTGGCAGACATTTGACAGGTAATTCTTTTTCTTAGCTTACCGGATCTTTGGTCCTATAACCTATTGACATAGCATTGGATTCGTCGTCTGTCTTCGTCGCCCGTCTTCATTTTTATCTTTAAAGTGTATGGGTGAATTTTTCTGAAATATTGCATAAAATTGCCTGAAAATATTTCAAGAAGGAGGAAATATTTTCACGCTTCTTTTCAAAATGGCCAATTTCTGACTTTGACGGCTGTATTCTCCTAAAAGCTCTCGCATCAGATATGAGATTTGTGTTTCAAAAGATTCCCTCCAAATACATCTGTGGTGTGTATATTAAGTTTCGTTGCCCTTAATTCGTCGGTCAGCGTGTGGCGACCATTTTGATATTTTACGACGGGTCGCAAATGGGACTTTCTCATGTTAATCCTCCTATGCTTTATAATGGGACACATTTTTCTATTATCTCACTCAATATTGAGACTAGAGATTACGAATCAATTGTGGACTGCATAATCGACTTTATATTTTAAAGGCCAGTTTAATGTCTAATATCTCGCGTATTATCGACTTTACAGCTTACGAATCAATTGGTGTATGCCAAATATTTTGATGACCTTGCCCTTTGACCCCCTTCTCAAGGCAAGAGCGCAAAATGGCTAATATATCGCTTATTTTCGACTTTACAGATTAGGATACAATTATGGACACATGATATATGCTGAATATTCTCGTGACCTTGAATTTGACCAGTGACCTTGTTTTCAGTGACAAAAAATCTAATATCTAAAATATAAAACATTGTCGGTTAACTTTTCTCAGCCATTGAGCTATTTTTTTCAAACCTAGGTTTTTTAAAAATTTTCTACGAGTTGCCTGGAATTACTGTTCTAATTAAGGATAAAGTGACCAGACACTCGATTGAACCTGCAGCGGCTCTCCTCATCCACAGACCCGCAAGCTGATTTGTCTCTGAGCCCCTCAGCCAACGGAACGGTCGAGAGAGAGAGAGAGAGAGAGAGAGAGAGTGCAAGCGAGAGAGAGGGTGGAAGAGAGATTTACGACAGACGTTACGTCCCGCTCCTCCACACAACAGAACTTGGTCCTGATTAATTTCATAGCTGGTTTCACCTGCACGTTCCATGCACGTGGAACGTGCGCGTGCAATCCCATCGTGACAGCCAGAGAACTAATTGGTGGATTAGTCACAATGGATGTTGACGATTACGTAAGATTGGGGGAGAACGTGGCCTGGTGAATGAGTGTGTTGTTAAACCGAGTTTTGTTGTTAAACATAACGTTGTCTATAATCTATAATATAACATCTCGAATTGCTTCTTATTATGAAATTGATTTAAAAACTAAAAGATAACTTAATGTATTAAATAATTATATTATTATATTGAATTGAATAACAATAATACATTTGTAAATCGGGCAATATCAACAGAGAAGTTGTGTTATCATCCATGTTGTTGTATGGCATTCAAGGTGCAACTTGTACAATACAGGTAAACTACTGAACAGAAGAGAAAAAAGTGTCAAAGATGAATATACAATAATATAACAATAATATGTTTTCGAAGGGTGTAGTGATTATTTACGGCCCAGCTCAGATTATTTTCAGCCCGACATGGTTCATTTGCTGCAAAGCCATGGAGGGCTGAAATAATCTGAGCTGGGCCGTAAATAATCACTACGTCCTCTGAAACATATTATTACTATTAGTACCAGGATATGTCATTCCAGCACCTTACCAGGGTCACTCAGGCCTAGATCTATATCATTTCATCCATGGCGTCTTTGTCAAGCACTTTTGTCTGACTGAACATTCCTGCAAACTCTGTTCCACTTCCCAGATCTCGAACCAAACAGTTTACAGTAGACGAATCCAGATTATGTGCCTGAAAACAGCATTGTCTGTGTGCATGCCTAACTTGCATACGGTAAACTGAAAACGTCATGTGAATGAAATGTGACGTGATAGATGGGCGAAAAAAAAATTATGCTAAAACACTGGGCCGTTATTCAATTCGCGGCTCAATGATTTCTCATCATGCTGTAGCCGTCAGAAAATTTTCGCCTCGATAATCAGGGAGATTCTTATAGTTAACATCAAATTTACTGGTACTATCACGCTGCATGTGGCCTTCTAAAGCCGCCAACTGTTTCTCTACCTTTCTTTCTGTGCAGAGGATAACTCCAGGGTCCAGGAATGACCAATTTATTGGTCACCCAAGTGACGGGTCGTGGGTTACTGAATTTTGCATGAGGTAATTAGAAGAGAGAGCACAAATTCACATAACGTGCATTCTAAATTACGTAGAGCCTGCCGTGATCCAGCTATAGCTGAACACTGCCTTACTATTAACTATCACGGTATGCCCTTTTCTTAACTTTTCATCCCTATTGTCTATGTGCTTCTTTACTTCACAATTGCTTGAATTTTGTGTCTGATGTATCAAACCTATTTCAGATGCCCTGGAAATTTGAATGTCCAATGTGAAATGAAGACATTCCCAAGTCAATCTCTCAGCCATCCAAACGAATCGAAAAGCATTTCTTCAACAAATCTTGACCTTTGGTCCCCAGACAGCCCTGCCTCTTACAATGGAGTTATCTGCCAACTCTATGTACATTTCATAAATGGGCTATTTGCGGGCCTAGATCGACTTGGCCAAAATAGTTTGCTGCAGACAATCTACTGAAATACCAGTAGCATGTGTTTGTCAACATAGAGATCTCCCGATACTGATCACTTGGATATATTTGAACAGATGTTTCGTCTGATTCCAATCGTTCCCAGTTGAACACTTGCCCTGATTTCTCGACCGCCTATTGGATCTTTACCACATATTATTATATTACATTATATTATGATGAAAAACATAGACCTACTTCATTCATACTCCTAATAAAATATCCTCAAAATATTGGAAACTATCAGTAATATCTGCGCCTGGTATCATGATATAGCCAAACACATACCTACTGGGCAAATTGAAAGAACTGCTTAAAATAAAAAGGCTTCGCAACCCAGCATGGAACACCTTGTCATGTGATAAAATACGTCAAATTACGGTAAATGTGGAAGTGGCATCGCAGACCAATCGTTGTGTTTCATAACGCCAAAACAATGCCACACGCAAGCTCATATTTAGATACGCATGCACGAATTGCTGCACAGAAAATTGGGTGTTCCAAAATACGCGTCATTGCGGTAAGATTTGCTTTGCATTCTGGGAACAGCAATTTCCATCGGCTCCACCATTTTGGACGTTTTCAGATAATTTGAGCATTTCACGTAATTTTCTAAAACCCAACACATCGATTTATGCATTATATATCTGTGGAATATTCAGAGTGTGTCGTCAATTCCAGACATTTTATATCAAGGACGAAGAAAATCCTCATTAGAAGTTGGTGTCTAAACGTTTACATGCCAAAACGGGCGTCGGTAGGTTGGCATGAAACCTCCATAAAAAAGTCAGCACATAGACATGTAGAGAGTAGGGGGCTCTGACATACAAAATCTAGAGGTATAAGGCAGGTATATACCTCCAGATTTTGGTATAGTTACATACCTTTGCTTTTTTGACTTTTCAAATTCACATGAGTTCGATTTTCATTGTGACTGTTTTCAGACAATCACAACTATTACCACTATTACAACATGTACTACTACGACTCACTCAATCGCTTAATATGGGTCCATTTTTTTCTCGCGTCTGACAGATCCCAGACAGAATACAGTTATATCAACCCAACTCATGTTTGGAACAATCGAGAGCTGATTAGGCTGTTGCTGTGGCATGCTGTGATATGTCCCAGGGGAGTCCACAAACAATATACAGGACACCACCTAAAGCAAAACGTGCAAAGTATTGTTGTCCTTGCACCATGTGAATTTTGTTCATTACAAGGTTATTATATGGTATGAATTGTGCTTCTCACATGGGTTTATCACATGTCATTTTATTCACCGTTCCATTTCTTCCCTCACAAATGTCATCAAGAAACTGTTCACCTGTAAATCGACGTGTTTCCCTTGCATACATATGTCTATAATGTGAAATTGTGAATACTGTAGCTTATCCAACCATCAATGTTATTATGAAAAAAAATTCCGCCACAACCCATACATATTCCTTCCTAAAAAATACCTTTGTAACTGGAATTCTGTCTCATATGAGAGGTATAGAATTGCTAATGCACATGACAATTCGCACTTGCAGTTGCTCTGATGAGACTCATACTGACAACATAAGAGTGAATTGCAAATATAGACAGTCAGTAAATTTAACTCACTGACACATGAAATTTTCATTCTAAGATCCGAAGCCATTTCAGTCATCATCGGATTCACATTCCTCATCCGCGAATTATTCCCGCAGGTTTCCTCAAAGAATTGTCCCGTAAGTCAGACTAATCCTGCGGGTCATTTTCTCAACGATCAACTTCAGTTTTGCATGGGGTAATTTCATGAGTGATGAAAATGAGCGAATTCATGGATCAAACAGTGTCGTTACCATGTCAACTGTGAACGCCCGCTTCTTGACATTCATGTGCGGACACAAACAGGATTTGACAACGTAATTACCTCTCCAAACGTCTCAGGCCCTCTATGTCTCTGTCACCCCAACACGCCCTTCAAAAGAGGGGTGGCACGCACTTCACAATCGGGTACCAATACCATTTCGCTTTCCACTATGACCATTCCATAGATGGAAAAAACACATTACACGTCAGAACGCGTCCTGTGATTTTTTTCCCCAAGTCAATTCGTCCACCGTCCGTTCTTATCATATTTGTACTGGCTATCTCAATTCAATAAATGGTATATTCGTGCCGAGGTATGAAGGAATCGGGGTGAAGGAATTTACAAGAGAAAACCCAGCTCCTTGTTGTCGAAATCTCCCGAACACGTATCACCCTGGACAAATTCAGTGATAATGTCCCGAAAGTTTCTAGCCCGTACAAATTGCCAGAGAATTCTCCCAGTTATTATCGTTATTATTTACAGCAGAGATTTTAACATGTAGAAAAACGACCAGCTATCATAAAGGGTGCTCATTACGACTGAACAGGACGTTGATAGTCTCTGTAAAATAAAATGTATTTACATCAGAAACCATAATAATTATCGCGGTGATTATTTCACAGGGTCAATGGGAAGTGAAAGCCGCTAGGGTAATCACCAGAAAGTGGTGTACTGGCCTCTGTATGTTTTATGGTTTCCCTCTCAGCAGGAACTCTATTGTGATCGAAGACCCAGCAGATACCTTTACTGGCAAGTTACATGTCTCATTTTCTGTCCATAATTATCAGTCGGTGAAATGTAGGTGCATGGTCTTCTTCCGTCATAACATACTGAAATGCGAGCTGATGTTTTATAT
Organism: Terebella lapidaria; assembly: GCA_949152475.1. Lineage (NCBI taxonomy): Eukaryota > Metazoa > Annelida > Polychaeta > Terebellida > Terebellidae > Terebella > Terebella lapidaria. The sequence continues at coordinate 26,008,015 of OX424566.1, read as the reverse complement.
GCTCATTGACATGGCGACTGTGGCAATCAATACATAACAGAACAGGTACGCATTCCTGCTTTGACTGAATTCCATTCCAATAAATCGCCAAGTCGTATTGGTATGGAATGTGGATTGAGTAGAATTTCGACAGCAAGTGTGTCGGCAAACAGACTGGTTTGTGTATGTGTGGTACCGTAACGAGTGTGTCATGAAAAAAATCATACTCTGATATATATTTGTATCTACTGGGGTTTGATAGATCATCTTGTAGTGAGAGCACCTGCCCATTGAGATATATTTAAAGCAATTGGCTCGTATATATCGGGCTTTCAACTCAATGTCACACAATAAAAGGAGGTTACCCAAAAGCTCGAAACAAAACAAAACACTGGTCAGTATCACATACTTTATTATAGACATTTAGACCAATGTGGTTACTTTGGACGACAGTTACGATGTGTTCAGATGGCTTATCTGGTCTGCATAACATACATAGCAATCACTTGCTTAATATCACTGAGAACCATATCAGCCCACATAAAATATCAACTTAGATAACACAGAAAAAGCTTGGTCAGTTCGTATAATACAAGAGTTCCTAATTCTTTATGTTTGACGATTTGCATTTCATCGCATCGAAACCAACTTGGACAAGGGGTCGTACTAAATCAATAACATGCAACTATTATATTCGAGGGAACACCAGTAATTTCAATTTTGTGCAAAATGACCAGGATCAACAAACACATACACTCAACAATCAACACAGCCAACAAATATATGTCTTATGGAGGGCATGTATCTGTTCTGTGAAAATAATTTTGAATAATAAGAGAAATATCTGCAATAGCTGACCGCATGCTTAACTGATATATTGTACTGTGACAAACTGGGTTGTACCCCTGTAAGTACTATTATGAACGTGACTACAGCGATGTTCGCCGAGCTCTCTTGCAGCTATATGAAATGTTCATCCACCAGAAACGAGATATGGAATCTAATTATATGTGTCATCAGTTTGCAACTCAGGTGTGACCCGTTCCCGTTTGAAGTCGGTCTTTCAAATGTGATTACTGTGCAGTGAGTTGTCGCTGAATCCGAAACCTTATAATGGCCACCGAGATAAATTTGATGCTTTGCTTTAAACTTGTGTGGTCGATTTTACAGAACATTACACAATCCAGAATTAATATTTATTGCATTGCCTCAATGATGGATGTAATATGCTGATGTTATATACAATACAATGGCAATATTGTGAATTCGTATTCACGTGTGTTTCATGTGTGCTACACTAGCGCCACCCTTGCTATAAAAAGGTCGGTTTTGTAATTACTGGTCAGTCGGTCTGTCAGCGGGCAATAAATGCAGTGAATATCAACCGTGTTATTGCATCCACAACATTACATTTTGGCGACGAGGATGCTAGTTCGAGCCGACTAAAATGTCTAAAATATTGAACTTGAATTCAATTGAGCCGTTCGACTGCAAGAACCCAAGCAGTATTGCTCAACGATGGAAGCGCTGGAAAGAACAGTTCTCCTACTACTTGACGGCGACCGGGGTGACAGACGCAGGGCAAAAACGTGCTCTTCTGCTCCACGTGGTCGGACCTGAGTGCCAGGACATTTTTGCGACTTTTACTGACACAGGTGACAGTTATACTGACGCATTAACTAAGTTTGATGAGTATTTTGAGCCATTAAAGAATACTGCATTCGAGAGGCATCAATTTAGACAGGCACAGCAGTTAGGAGAAGAGTCTATTGATAGCTATGTAACCAGGCTTAGACAGTTAGCGTTGTCGTGTGATTATGGAGATTTGAAGGACGACATGATTAGGGACCAGGTGGTTGATAAATGTAAGTCTCATGAACTACGTAGAAGATTACTTAGACAGGAAGGTTTGACCTTGAAAAAAGTTGTAGAGTTAGGACGTGCAGGTGAAGTAGCTGACCAACAAGCAACTTGTATAGAGCATAACGGGTCAGAGAATGTGCACGCAATTTCCATGCGGTCCAGTAAGTCCAGCGGTAATACTGCCCGCAACCGCCACGCTCCGATGAACACAGCCGCCCGGTCAGACGCCAGGCCGAAGTCCAATCAAAGTGTCGTATCGTCTAGACACTGCTATCGTTGTGGTGAACGAGGTCACTTTGCTAGAAATTGTTTTTCTCGTGCTAAAACCTGCAGCAAGTGTGGATTTCGTGGTCATTTAGCAAATGTATGTAGAACTCGTAGTGACCGACGCAAACATGATTTTCCTGAAAAGAAAAAGGTAAACTATGTGAATGAAAATGAGCAGGAGACTGTATCTTCAGACGATGAATGTGTGTTTCTTCTGTCTGTGGACAGTGACAGGTCTCCGAGTATTGAACTAACAGTAGGTGGTGTTCCGCTCACACTGCTCATTGACTCAGGCGCGAGTTGTAATGTGATCAATGAACAAGTGTGGGAATCGCTTCAGAGGCGTAATGTCGTGTGTGAAGTCGGGTCTTCGAACAAGAAAATCTTTGCTTACGCGAGTAAAATTCCAATTGTCATTGCGCAGAAGTTCGTAGCTGAAGTTTTGGCTAAAAACGGGAAAACTGTATCGGCAGAATTTCTTATTGCGAAAGGCTCAGGCCAGTCCTTGTTAGGTCGGAAAACTGCAACAGCTTTGGGAGTTCTCACAATGGGCTGTCCTCAAGAGTGTTTAGCACTAAGTAATTCGGATCCTAGCATCGATGCTATCCTTGCGAAGTATCCAGAGTGTTTCGGTGAACTCGGAAAGCTAAAAGATTATCAGTTGCAGGTTCATGTGGATGAAAACACTAAACCTGTAGCGCAGGCCGTACGTCGCATTCCGTATAGCTTACGGCAGAAGGTTGAAGAAAAATTAGATGAATTGGAGCGCAAGGACGTAATTGAAAAGGTTTCTGGCCCCACCTCATGGATTAGTCCGCTCGTAGTAGTTCCTAAGCCTTCTGGTGAGATAAGGATTTGCGTTGATATGCGTAGAGCTAACGAGGCCGTTATGCGTGAGCGACATCCGATACCGACTGTAGACGAGGTGCTACATAACATGAACGGCGCTACTGTTTTCTCTAAACTCGATCTACGTTGGGGTTATCATCAAATCGAGCTATCTGAGAAATCGCGTGAGATCACGACGTTTGTGACTCACAAGGGTCTATATCGATATAAGCGATTGCTGTTTGGTATTTGCTCAGCGCCAGAGATGTATCAGCACATTATCCGACAGGTAATTCAGGGATGTGAAGGTGCTGAGAATATCTCGGACGATATCGTTGTCTATGGACGTACTCGTGATGAGCATAACCTGCGACTAGACAGAGTTCTGTGCCGTCTCAGGGACAAGGGTCTAACCTTAAACAAGGAGAAATCTAAGTTTGGGCTCTCCCAAATTGTATTTATGGGTCACATACTTTCTGAGCAAGGAATTGGGCCTACGTCGACTCGTGTGCAAGCTATCAAAAACACGAAAGTTCCGGAAACGGCAGCGGAGGTGCGGAGCTTCCTAGGATTAGTGAATTTCAGTGCGCGCTACATCCCTGGGTTAGCGACCTTGGCAGAACCGTTACGGAGATTAACTCGAAGTAAAGTGGCGTTTATCTGGAACGAAGAGCAGCAACAAGCGTTTAATGCGTTAAAGTCAAAGATGGCATCTACTGAATTTTTGGCTTACTTTGACCCTCAAGCGAAGACGCAGGTAATTTGTGACGCGAGTCCCGTTGGGCTAGGTGCGATCTTGGCACAGGAAAAGAATCATGAAGTCCGTGTTGTGTCATATGCCAGCAGAAGTCTTACTGACGTAGAGAAACGTTATTCTCAGACAGAGAAAGAGGCGTTAGCGCTGGTATGGGCTTGCGAGCGTTTTCACCTATATCTATATGGCACTGCATTTGATTTGATAACGGATCATAAACCGTTGGAGTTTATCTATTCGCCTAGATCAAAGCCGTCTGCACGTATCGAGCGTTGGGTTTTACGTCTGCAACCCTACTCGTTTACTGTAAAGTACAAGCCAGGTCCGGAAAATGCTGCCGATTGCTTATCGCGAATGTGCCAGTCCTCACAAGGTAATGGGGACAAAACACGAAATGTTGCCGAAGAATACATATACTTTGTCGCTAAATCCGCGGTGCCGAAAGCTCTTGGTATTTCCGAAATAGAAAGACAATCTGGTGATGACCATGAGTTATCAATGTTGCGCAAGTGTGTCCGTGCAGGAACACTGAATGAAGCGACTGATCGCATGAAGGCCAGATACAAAATGGTATTTCCTGAACTCACATGTTTGGGCAAATTAGTATTGCGTGGAACGAAGATCGTTGTTCCCAAGCAGTTACAACGTAGAGTAATCATCCTAGCACATGAAGGCCACCAGGGCATAGTTAAGACCAAAGCTAGATTACGCGAAAAGGTGTGGTGGCCGGGAATGGATAAAGACACAGAGGTAATGTGTAGGTCTTGTCATCAATGCCAGGTAGTTGGACCGTTGTCAAAGTCTGAGCCATTAATCATCACACCAATGCCAGAACAACCATGGCAACACTTAGGTGTAGATTTATTAGGACCGTTTCCGACGGGTGAACATATTCTGGTAGCTGTAGACTACTTTAGCCGTTATTTTGAGCTTGCTATCATGAGGTCTATCTCATCAGAGAAGGTTATCGACCAGTTAGATACGATGTTTGCTCGACACGGACTACCAGAGATAGTACAGACAGACAATGGTAGACAGTTCACGTCTGACGTTTTCAGACAGTTCATGACAAGTCACGGTATCACACACCGACGTGTGACGCCACTGTATGCTTCTGCCAATGGGGAAGTAGAAAGACAGAATCGGACGATCCTGAAGGCTATCAGGACTGCACACGCTAGTGGTGACGACTGGAGACGTTCACTTAATAAGTTTTGTTAGCATATCGTAGTACTCCTCACTCAACGACTGGAAAGTCACCAGCCGAACTATTGTTTAATCGTAAGCTTAGAAGTAAGTTACCTAGTGTGGAATTAGCTAAGTCCGACGTAGAGTTACGTAGGAAGATATCTGTCAAACGTGCAAAAGAGAAAGAGTATGCAGACAAACATAGGGGTAGGAAGTCGTCTATTGCTGTTGGGGACAAAGTGCTGCTACAAAACAGAAAGACTGACAAACTGTCGACAAATTTCGAACACAAACCATACTGTGTTACAGGACGACATGGCACTCAGGTTATCGTCAAATCTGATGAGGGTGTAGCGTACAGACGCGACACCAGTCACGTCAAGAGGTTCCATGAGGCGCCACCTTTGCAAGAACCGACGCCTCCGTCAGTGACGACACCGTCTCTCGATGTCAGCAGCCAGTGTTCGACTTCGTCGCCTGATGACAGTCCCGTTTCTACGTCGCGAGATGTCTGTGTCCCAGAGCCGCGCGACGATGCTGTGGTACAACCGCGTGAAACCAGCGATGCAGCAGAACCCCTCCGCCGGTCAACACGTGTGTCCCGTCCGCCGGACAGATATCAACCTCAGTGATGTGTGCACGTAGAGCACAATGTGAATCGCTACTCTTTGCTGTGTGTTTGTGTGCGCGATTCTGGACTGCCGACGTGATATTTGACTTCTTCAACAGAACTGTATTCATATTCAACAAGAAATTACAGAACTATGAACATTTAGATTCCAACATGAAGACATTTCTCATGCAATTAATTATAAATATCTAATGGATTGAATAAATTGGACATTTCATTTCACTGTCAACGTAAAAAGGGATGTAATATGCTGATGTTATATACAATACAATGGCAATATTGTGAATTCGTATTCACGTGTGTTTCATGTGTGCTACACTAGCGCCACCCTTGCTATAAAAAGGTCGGTTTTGTAATTACTGGTCAGTCGGTCTGTCAGCGGGCAATAAATGCAGTGAATATCAACCGTGTTATTGCATCCACAACATTACAATGGAGTACAAATTTTTTTGTCATGCTTCTTTCATAATTACATCAATATTTCAATAGCAGACTGAATAGTGACATCTTTAAAACGAACATTGGTATTGTGGAGAGCATAAATAGATTTTCCAACTCTTCCTTTCATAGTTACTAAAACATATTAACCATAAGAAAAAAAAACAACTAGTTTTATTCACTCACAATGGTTATTTAGACGCTAAACATCTTCAGGGAAATCTTCCTATATACTATGAAATAGATTGCTATCTGGTGTCTCAATATCTATAATGGATTCTAGGCGTGTTTCGCCTAGAAAAACTGATAACAGCCAATTAGTGGTCCATTACCAGTTGTTGACAATACCCAGATATGTCAAATGTTAAACTCCCACCTCTGTTTGCAGGCAAATTCAATTATTGTTTTCTTTAAGTTGCTTTCTTTTTAAAGTTGCATGTTGCTGCGTATGTTTTTATTCGAATACGTACATAACCAGGTTAGTGGTGTTTTTACCAAATTTTTTATTGTATACGTATACATCAACATGACTATGAACTGTCTTCGAGATGGAATTGCGGTGAAATCTAATCTAATATGGAACTTCTTCAATACAACTATATACAATGATGACCAGGACCAAATTTCTATCTTTAACTTCCCATATTCTAATAGTTATATCATCTTATTACATTCAGCTTTTCCCTACAATAGATAGTCAGGCGGTCCACTGGAAAACCATGGTACACTGTCAATCGAACTATAGGGACATATATCCGTCAATGTCTTGTTTTATCATATGTTGCTCAGGAAAACAGGATGTTCATGTTATCAGTATTCAGACTCTACCTTTCAATAGTACCATATTTCAGTACCGTCAGTCAAAATGAAGCATACGTTATATTTTTTATATATAAAATGTCAGAAAGCCATTGGATTAGGGTACATTTCTATATTCCTGTATGAGTGATGTTCAGCATGATTTTCAACATCAGGATCAAGCTACCTGAACAAGCTACCTAAAAATTATTCAATGTATGCAAACCTGTTTAATTTTAGTACATCAGCATAAGTTTAAATTGATAATGCACTCCACCCCACCCCCGACCCTATGTGACACTATACATTCCATGGAATTCATACTGGTTGTTCCTGCCGTGAATAGTTTAATCTTTAAAACGAACATGAATACTGATGTTGAATGCAGAAATATTTTCCAGCTCTTCCCTTCGGAGTCACCAATATATAATACCAACATGAAGAAAAATACTGGTTATATTTTTTTCCCAATTGTTATATAGGCACTAAACATCTACATGGAAATCTTCCCATATACTATGTGTTGGTTGTCTGGTGTCTCGATATCGATGATTGGCTCCTAGGAGTAGCTTCGCACGAACACTGTTAACAGCCAATGAGTGGTCCATTACTAGTTGTTGACAATACCCAGATATGTCATTGTTTTACTGATAATGTAATATTTCCACATACATTTGTTTCCAGGCAAATTCGATTATGAACATTGTTTTCTTTCTTTATGTTCAAATGGTAATGGGATAGTTTTTGGTGTGGGAAATCCGAGCTAGCATCGGAAATTTAATTTGTTCATCCTGTCCAGCAATAAATGTAGCATGTTGTTGCGTTGTGATTTTATTTGAATACATAACCAAAGTTAGTGGTGTTATTACTACATTTGTTATTGTATCCATATACAACACTTATGAACAGTCATCTGTATTGAAATGGTGATGCAAGCAACATATCTGTTCATTATATAATAATAATAATAATAATAATAATAATCCGATTTGTTTAACGACGGTCCATGATGATAGGCAATTCTGCCTGTCTTCCCCATCCCCCGTCGGGTGACAATTTAGAATTTGGAAAGCACATTCGAATGGAGAAACCTTTGCATTGCCAGGATGAAAACTCCACCTACTTTGTGCCGGTGACGGGGATCGAACCCGCGTCACCTACCGCCTCTGAGCTTCGTTGCTTCAAGAGCCACCGGTCCCATCCACTCGGCCACAGAGGCGGTATAATGAACATATTATGAAAACTGGTATCGTAATCAGTTAACAATCTACTCTGAATATGAAACTAATTCAACACAAATATTCACACTAATGATCATTTTCTAACTGTAACTTCCCTTTTTCGTAATAGTTATAAACCATCTTGTTAATTCAGCTTTTGCATCAGACATATTCCCAACAATAAACGTTTTCGGGCGGTGTGCTGAAAAATCATGATACACTTCATTCGAATTATAGGAACATATATTCGTCAGTGTCTTGTTTTATTGTACGTTGTTCATGAAAACACAAATATTATGTTTTCATGAACATGGTATCCTTGATATCAGTGTTCAGACTCAACCGTTTAAACGTAAAATCTCAGTACCGCCAAACTAACGGGCATAATTTGCATATTGGAAAGCACGACTGAATGTCAAAATTTTTTGTCTCCATATGAAAATGGCACATATCTGTACATTATGATTTGCCGTCCATATTCTATGCGATAAACATTCTCTTGTATAACTGAAGACTCTTCAAAGGCTCTGAACAAGTCCATACACCATCAAACTTGCGCAAAGCCAATTACTCAGGCTATGCCCTCATGTAGTTCTCCTAGTCTAAATCACATAACAAATATAAAATTTGAGCGTCTGACGGGTGTTCTGACCTTTTTGCCATTCAGTGTTGCTTTTGACGCTCATCCGCGTGGAGCAAGTAAATATGATAACTGATTGATGTGATAATAAGCACGTGGAATGATGCATAAATGTAATGTATGTAATCATTTTCTATTTGTGTCATACTGATCGTGGAATCGACATACCGTGGTCTATTAGCATCGACTGTTACGTAACGAACACAGTATCAATATAATATTAGTTTATCATGACCGGATTATTATTCACGATGATTCGTCTACTTCTATTCATCTGTGAAGCCTGGTGTAAAACGTGACAATAACCAATACCTCCTATCAAAAGACAAAAAGTATTATATTTATTATATGTTGCAAACACATGTCCATTATATCAAAACTTCAACGGAAGTGCCTAGAAAGTCAGACATATTTCACCACATATATGCATTACACCAGCCCCGCTTTGCGTTGTTTTGCATATTATCACTGGCCAGATAAGGCGACATCTGCCCTCTCCTGGCTGGCGGGGGTATTAGTCTGCAACGTTCACTCTCCTGCCTAACAATCTCAAACCGTTGGTTCTAAAAAATAAAGCGTTACTCAGGGAAGCTAGTCACGAAATGGCCAGTGTGAGCAATAGTCACACAGTTACAACATAGAAAGGTGTAAGACTTAAGCACGACAGGTATTTACAGCAGCAAGGAAGAGGGCAAGAGATGGTCATTACGGACGCTGACATGGTTTATTCCAAATGTCCAAGGAAAAGACAGCACCACTGATCGAACCTCGCATAGTATTGAGATACGTGGGGAGTCATCTGTTATGTGGAATTGCATTGGTTGGTCTGGCAAGCCATCCCTCCTAATTTAGGGGAGTAGCTGACTTGATCCGGTCATTAGGATTCCATGCGGGCTTATCTCCACAAGTCATGTGTCACATGGGCGAGTTCAATTACAGGAAACCAGGCAGGTAGAATGGAACAAATGTTTTCAGCAAAACCAGGATACAAATTGGTTAAAAATTGGTCTATGGGTTGAACAATTGATGTTCACACGTCAAATAATGCTCAAAAGAAACAAATTTTGGGGTGATTTTGGATCACTTGATTGGAATGTATGTGCCAAATGTTATTTGGGCTCAATTGAAATAAGTGTTAACACATATACAAACTATGGGTCATTCTTGACACTCCCAAATGGGCTGGGTGGTAAAGTAAAGATTTGTTGTATGAAAAATACATGTACATCACCACCTTTTCTCGTTGTTTTGTATGGCAGTATAGAGCTGCCATCGCCGTATGTTCTTTATTTCGCATATATTATTGGCTCGCAAATATAAATTACTATTTTGCGTGAACAAATTACTATTTCTGAGAAGCAAATTAATCTTTCTTATTTATACGGTGTCACTAATTTCTGCCATATTTATTTTAGTACTTAAATAAATATGGGTGAGCATGATGGAAGTACAGGACGAGAGGATGAAACCCGAAAGTTCGAGCGCGGCGGAGACAAAAATGCCAGGCGATCCACGGTCACCGCTGAGGTCAATTTTGCTGTATCGCACATGGACTAAATTAAAGTCTTGTAAATGAATCTATTCACAAAGTTATTATTTACACATCATTATTTCAGGAGAAGACACGACATGGTTTCTCATGCATATACATGGCGTGGTAGACGGACCGATGATTTGTCACCATGCGGGAAGCAAAAAACCAAGTCGACTTTAGAGTCCGCACCCTAGAAGACGTGATACCTCACGGTCCCCAGAAAGAGAGATTTCCAGACAAAATCCTGTCTGCTGTGGTGGTCCCCACTAGGAGAATGTCGTGCACTAGTCGATTTTTTTCTCTTCATTAGAAGGACCGGTCGGCACCACCCATTTGTCGGTGTATTATGTTACACATGCCATGATTGCTATCCAATTGCAGTCAATAGCCTTCCGTACGTTGTCGGTGCTATTCTTAGGGAGAAAACATGGCCTTTATCATGAATTAGCGGATCCGTTTATGGATTATGCGTGTCTCGATGCAACGACAACTCATCATTTGTCACAACTCCCATATTTTCTCCCGCTCTTCACCGAAAGTAAATGCCATCCAATGACAATAACTAAACACGCACTTAGTGAATATTTTACCTGAATAATGTATAAAACTGCCTTCCTGAAACGCCATCTACATTTGGGAAATATATACACTGTATTTCCTAGAAAAAAAACATAATCGCGTGATAGTGTATCTGAATTATCACTGAAATGTTTTGTAGTTGGGAAAAACTGTGGATGTTTCTGCAATGTACGCTCGTGGTGATGAAATGGTGTGGTCCTGATATTGATGCATTGTTATATTCTTTCAGGTAAGGAACAAATCGCGATTACAATCAAAACTTGCTGGAACAACCGGATACATAAATGTAAACCATGCTGAAAATATCTAAAATCCTACAAGCTGATGAAAGAAGAAATGCGCCTTTTTAGTTTTCCCGAAGTATGCGAAAAAAAAACTGCATACATTTGTCATCATAATTCCTACATCACGTTTGTTGTATTGGTTCTCATCTCAATCGGGTCAATTGAATGAGAATATTGTCTAAGTCTACTACATGGAAAAAGGTGACTAACACTCTGCAATTTGCCCTACCATTCATTCAGCACGGAGGAAGCTCTCAACTCGCTCCATGTCTATCTAGCATATGTAAATCTGGATCGAACTCCAGCCACCGAATGCTGCCAATTATGTGGGTTTCAGGTTACTATTTGACCAATGTCCCGCGTTAGTGTCTCCGTGCAGATCAATATATGGTGAGAAGGCCTGGAAAGGGAAGTTTTCAGCCATTAGAAACGAACCATCTGCCATTGAAATTTACACTTTGTGAATCGGGGTAAATTGTTGTGTCAAATCAATATACAAATCTACCACTCTTCTCAACATCAAAGAAGGAAAAATGCTGTCGTTGGTATTTCGAACATGTGTACGTTCACGAGGACACGAGGCCTGTTATTACTAGACCATTATACACTTTTGTAATTAATATATGTCATGTTGACATTAAATACTTAGTGTTAGATTAGCGAAACGACATGCTGTTCATAATGTCCAGCAATTAAAGATGTGACTCTTGTACATGTACTTAAATCACACAGAGTATCGACGCGATATCTCGTCCATAACTGTGAACCCATTAGTATTGTGAACATTATTATATACCAAAATAACGTGTGCACTAAAATTAACACCTAATGGTACATGAAGGTATGATTCAGGGCGTGAATTTTGTAACAATATAAAAGTAACATTCTGGTAGTCATGCATACTGTTTCAGGTGGTGTCTGCCTCCCTCCCTTTCCCAGACGTCATCAATGGCCTAAAACTCCCAACATGTAGTTATTACAACATGGCGTTGGTGCATGTGCATTGCAGTTTGGCCAATATTGTATGTAATGAGCAATTTGATGGTATGTTACTTGAGGTATATTGTTAGATTTTTCACATGAAATGAACGATGTGTCCCGTGTATAATTTGTTGTCAATTACATGATAATTATACTGTTATTTCATAGCACATCACATGTATAACGAGCTTGGACAATGTATTTCACGAACCCTTTTCATGCGTGCTCGAGTCATCGAGCTGGTCATGAACCACCAGCCGAGAACAATATTACATGTACACACAGTCGCTGAAAGCTGGCCTTTAGAGGAGTAAGAGAAAATTCGTGAACAGATGCAATCCAAAGCTTGATATCCCCTGTCTGTTACCCTGGAGACATGCTGATTATCCCTCCTGGCCTGCCCCTGGGGCTTCAGCCTCCAGAAAAGCATAATCCTGGCTGGCATTTGAAATAATACTTTTTCATGTTCTACGAGTTACCTGGAATAATTCTTTTGACGAGTTATTAGAGCAGGCTGATGTCGGTCGCCAAATTGCCAGTTGAAGCCATGGCAAGCGATGTGTAAGCTGTAGCTCTCCTGCGGGTATGGAAGAAACACGCGTACTCTTTTGGCAGTGAGAAACACCTACAAACGCACAAAAAATCAGGATGGGGCGTGGCAGAGACAGAAAGGTTAGACTAATTACGCAGGGAAGTGACCAGATGTTTGTTTGAACCTGCAGTGGCTCTCCACATCCGCAGACAGACAAGCTAATTTGTCTCTGAGCCCCTCAACCTATGGGCGGTGGAGAGAGGAGATTAGAAGTTTTCCCGAGGACGTGATATTCCGCTTCCCAACTCAATGTGAACTTGTTCTTGACAAATTTCACAACTGGCTTCACATGCACGTTCCATGCACGTGAAACGTGCGCGTGCAATCCCCCTCGTGAGAGCCAGAGAACTAATTGGTGGATTAGTCACAATGGATGTCAACAGCGATGACCTAAGACTGGCTGAAAACGTGGCATGGTGAATGAGTATGTTGCTAAAAGAAGTCATTTGAGAGATATGCATTTGACGACAATGCATGAAAACGAACAATTGAAATCAAAAGCGTCCCTTAATTGTTTCACTAAATATAACGCGGTATATAATAGTACATATTGGTACCCCTAATTGTGAAAATAGCTCAAAGCATTCGACGACAATGCATGAGAACGAACCATTGAAATCAAAACCGTTCCTCAATTGTTTCACTAAATATAATGCGGTATATAATAGTACATATTGTTTTTAATTGTGAAAATAGCTTTTAAAAAATCACAAATGTATATCGATATTGTAATATATATCGATATAAATACAATGGTACACGACTAATGAATTTATAAATTGGGCAATTTATAAATTCTACTTGACTGGTATTTAAGGTACAGCTATATAAATCTTTAGTGAACTCTTCAATACCGTTCAGCTGACATTATAAATAAAATTTGTCCAAAATGATATGTCCAGCGATATTATGCTGCCTGTGGTCTGCTAAAGCCATCAGCTCGTTTTTCTCATTTTTTTTTCTAAGGCAGTCGATAACTCCAGGGTCCATTCCGAAAGGAATCACCCCCAATTGGCAATCTTGACAGCAAGTGACGGGCGGTGGGTTATTGAATTCTGCATGAGGTAATTTGGTGAGAGGACAAATTTGGGTACGTGCGTTCCAATTAACACAGCCTGTCGTGGCCACTGACCCAGTCATAGATGTATGCTAAGACTACTAACTTCCACACCATACCCTCTTCTCAACTTTTCATTTCTGCACATTTGTCTGCCTCCTTTGCAAATGTTAGTTTGTGTCTGATTTCTCAAATGCCTATTTCACATGCACTGGAAATATTTTGAATGACCAATGTTCAACCGTATTCCCATGTCAATTTCCCAGACAAACCGAAAAACATTTCTTCCACAAATCTTGACATTTGGCACCCAGACAGCCCAACCTCTTCCACATGTTCCAATGGAGTTATCCGTCAATTGTATTCACATTTCACAAATGGACTATTGGCAGACGATATTTTGTCGACTTAAGGATTCCCAGCAGAAAACCTGGTAATGTGCTTGTCAACAATGAAATCTTCATAATAATAGTTACGGAGATTTATATACGAAAATAGAATGTTCGGTCTGATATCGAACTGTCCTACTTGTATATTTGCCCTAATTAGCCCACATATATGTTGTTCTTTACCACATCAACCATAAGATGTTCGTTCAATGGAATTGAGATCACTGCTGAGGCTGTGAGCATTTATATTGCTCAAGCTGCGTGACTGAATTCATCCTTGGTGAAAAAATATAGAGTAATCTAATCTTTGAATATTCTACTGATTATACGTGTATTTGAAGATATCGTAGGTCAGACCAATTATTTATTCTAATGTCCACTTCGCATATATTGTGATGGAAACTGTTAATATACTATTTCATGAAATGTTTGCATGAATACTGGAGACCCAGTATTTATTAACTGGTACTCACAATTCACTTTATGCTCTTTAAGTCTTCATATTCGTTATTTATTTGGATTATGTTGAAATCATCATTACATCACACATATTCACAAAACATTTACTCAAAATATCCTGGTATTCCACTGGGGATGTAGACTTTACACATCCGTGATGTTTCCTGGTTGGAACAAGAACAATTTCTTGTAGTCCACTGGTACTTATTACTATAGGACATGCAGGTATTTAGATGCTTAAATCAACCTTATTCACACGCTTAATTGTCAACCACCAAATAGACCCATGCCGACATTCTTGGGAGCACGAGCTCTATGATACCGACCTGTGGAATAACGGGTTGTAATCAGCTTCATGTGCGTTAAGATACACAGTCAATCTCGAATCGTTTTCGTTTGCTTGGGAGATCTAATACATCCAACGAAGGAAACGCCACCCATTGGCATCTCTTATTCACATGTTTGATTAAAGCTGCTGCCTTCGAATGTATGCAATATTTTTTTCAAAACCAATTTTTTGTTAAACACATCTAATGCAATATAAGAAAAGGTCTGCTCAATGATTTTGATGATTACAGTCTGTCCGAGTTGTCTTTTCATCCGTTTTAGTGCAAATTTTGTACCGGTTTTGTAAATAAACAAACGAAGTGTATCCATCAAACCCGAATGTAAACAAATGCCCAAATCGCGCTTAAAAGTCCACATCAAGTACATTTTCTAGTTCCTATGCGCATATACAGTGTAGTTATGAGAAAATAATCAAAGATATACCATGATGTGCGTGGAATTGTCAGTCTATCTCGCACTTCTATGCTTTGTTTACATCTGCGTGTGATGGATACAGTTCCTGTAATTACGTGAGAACTGCCTGTTCAAATGAGCAAAATTTCCCTGAGGACTGGCTATTTTCATTACATTTGATGTATGTTTCATTCAGTTAGTTTAGCATGTTTAATATGAAATATAGTTTTTAAAAAATATTGACCCGGGTTCGAAGGCAGCTGCTTTAAGTACCAAACCTTTGCACTTGACAAACTGATTTCCCATGTAAAAGCAAGCTCTTTGAACGAAAGAAACTTTTTGGTGATCATAACCTATATTCAGCACTGTACGAGCTTCTGATTTCAGCATTCTTTCATTTGAACACCTGTAAATAATTACAAATAATTCACCGGAAATTTATTATACTTGAGCAAATTCCACTTACAAATTATTTCACATTTATTGCCGCTGTGATTATGTCGGGCCGGGAGTAAAGAAACGCTCTTTCTTGTAACTGTTTGATTACACCATCATCAGAAAAAAAAACAATTATTAATATTATCTGATCCATCAGACCCGGCAATATATTTTACGCCAATTCAAGTACAGTTATGATTCAAAACTTCAAACACATTCAGAAAATACTCATAGTATTAGCGTCTGTTTGCACAAACAACATTGTCCCTTTTGCTTCAGGGCTATTTTACGGGCTTCAGTCCATATTCGTAGATGGAACATTGTCTTGTACCTTGCGGAGATAATAAAGGACACAGAGAATACCTAGCGAAAGTCCCCGAGGTACTCTTCATATCGTTCTAATGAGCTTGCTATGTATCTCCTGGCGGTGGTGGATTATGCTGGGAACCAATTTATATTCCCGTGATCATAAGTTTTACAACTACCATTATTCCTTAAATAGGCGCCGAGTGCGATGGCTGGGCTTATGATGACATGCCACATTCATTATCACATATCGGCGGTATTGCCGTGTATCTCCAGTCCAGAAATAGTATCGTTGTTGACGATGTGTTTTTGTGCGATGTGTTTTTGTGCACAAAGCATTGTAGACGATTTTGTAATAATGTTAGCACCCAATAATGATCTTGAACTTTGCGCTGCATAAAAACACTGTGAATTATAAGCTAATATATCCTGTCTTGATTATTAACAAATGGCCTGAAGATTTTTGTTGGTTGTTTTCATTTTCGGTGGGGCAAATGTGTTGACAAGAAACAGTGTCCATGGAAGTCTGGATGGCATCTGGTCGGCATGTAGATTCTCATACCGCTATCCCTAATATAGTTTTCAGAACTTCTTGAAGGAACATACAAAAACCTGATATATTGTCATAGAAATCCAGTGATATTGTTTGTGTTGCATCTATATTCTAGCGTTAAACAAAACAGGCAATCTGGCAGCATTTGTTTTTCTATTAAATTTCCTTCGCTTCCGAGTAAGATATGTTTTTTCCACTCGTATGTGTATATAGTTAAACAAGATAATCAAGATCGTTGGAACAGCTGTAAAAACAAAATAGTTTCAACAAATTAGTGTGGGAACATTCTTATATCGTACATGATACAAACAGAACATCGCTTTTCTTGATATTTGAAAGAATCAAGAAAATACTCTGAATATAGTAGCATTAGAATAAGGGGAAAATTATAATGTTTATGTATCGATGGTTTGTTTTCTGTTTTGCGTAGTGTTTCGTCTGAAACGTTTTCTGTGTTGAGAAATAAAGAATAATGACGAAAGGTAATATATAAAAGAGATAAAGCATAAAGAAGGAAATTCATATATAAAAGAGATAGAGAATAATGACGAAAGTTAATGCCGAAGATATATGGAGCAAGAGCTGGCACGAACTGAACACATACGAACTTATATCCTTCCCGAACAACACCAGACACTATATTCTTGTTCTGTGTGTGTCATATCATCAGAAATACTTATTTAAATATTATATTATTTCATTATTTAAATTGAAACATACAAATGGACTAGAAACCTTCAAGACATACTGGCGTCATTAGTATTAGACAGCATTTTCACTATACAATTTTCACTGTACATCGAAAACGAACACCAAGAATGAGCATGACAAGTACATAGGCCTAAATATCTCACCACACTCGAAGGTGCTACAGTTTTGATTAAATTGCATTGTATTCATGTGTATGTATATATCTGTGGCGATCATGCCTATGTGACATGTGTAAGTGGCAGAGCTACAAATTTGTTCCAGTGACGTAAATTTTCATCAGACTTTTCTAGCGATAACACCGGATCCCTATTCAAGCCATGTCCTGGGTCTCAACCAGTCAATTAAATCTTATTCCCAGCAAATATATATCCTCCAGCGAGGCTCACTGAACAAGTCACAAGAAAATCCCATCTGAATTAGATTTCCGACTTCGTTGATAACTCACTGGAAGTAAATTTCTGTTGGGTCCTCCAATGCTCAGCAAAGGGAATTCGCATTGTGACGAGTGTTCGCTAATATAGAAAAATCTTGAGACGCAAGTGATCATACGATGTGAAATAATAAAGGGAGCGAAAGAAATAGTAGGTCCACAGAGTACAGTAAGTTAATAGGGTAGTGGGAGGAAGCCGGCAGGTACTACTCTATGGTGTCAACACATTTCTCAGCTAGAGACAAATATAGTTTGGTTTATTTCTCAAGAACTTCCCTTTGTCGTTTGTCCGGTTTCACGACGGAATTGATATGTCGACTTCGAGTTTCCTGATGTGTTTAATGTATATAGGTCGAATTAGATGCAATGAATACCATGAACTCGGTAGCTTTTGTGATGTGACTTGCCGGTCGTTCAGCAGTCGTATTCATTAACTGAAGTGTGTGTGTTGGGGGCGGGGTAAAGGTGAATTCCTGTCCCTCATGTTCAATTCAGTTTTGATTTCCGGTATATTGACATGCTGTAAATCAAAAGTATCTCCTAAGTGAAACCAATCTGTCGGTTTTGAGAGAGAGAGATGTACAGTTCTAGACGCCCTCCCATTCCTTTACATCATAGATCACCATTTACATATCTTCTACATGGCTTCCACCCATTGGTTTTCTGGTGTGTCAGAACATTACGGTTGGTACAACTAGGAGGGGTGTTCCTTCATACCTCACATATCATTTGAAATATGATAAGTATAGCAATTCACCACTTCATTGTTATATTGTGCACATATTATACTAATGTGTGCGTTCATTATAATGGTAAATGAAACATTGTAAGTATATATGTGAGTAAGTATGTGAGTAATTATTTAAATGTTTACATGCGAATAGAACAAACAAAATAGGAACGGAGATGCACTGCAATTTCATGACAGGTCGAAATTGGAATCGCAGACAATAAAAATCTAGGTAGCTACAGCCATCGTCTTGACACGATCGAATATGATATATCGTGACAAACTAGTAACGAGTACGCACCGTATACTAGTATTGGGTTCATTTCGTGTCAAAGAATAGTAAATTATTCAATAGTTACAAAAGTTGAGTTTGAATTCCTGATTCACACATTACGTTTTATTCCATTGGAGTACGTTATTCATCCATTTTGAACATTGTTACTAGTTATTGCATCATGCAAATGTTACTTAGAAATACCTTTATAATGCATATGTGTAGTTGTTTCGATCAGAGAAGCCAGAACTGGCACAACAAATGGATTTCATCTGTGTGTGGAGGACCTGTACAAGTGTGACAAACTGGAAACAGAGACGCCAACACACTGACCTGGCTAACATCACACACATACTCCGCACACTAAATACCTATCTTGGGGCGCCAACGGACAGGTTATTTGCTGTAGCATGGGTTATTGGCTGTAGTGAGAGGAACTGTGAAATAAACTCTGATAATTCCATCAGGGTCGTTCTCCAGACAGTCCAATCTATCACATAGACAATCTGGGTTGTTTGTATTGGAAACAAAAATCCCATCCTTTTCAGGGTAATGGTGATAGGATACCCGCTTAAGAATCCCATAGTTTTTGTTGCCCGTGATTTGGCGATCTGCGTAGTTTGAATAGAAAATATCATTCACTAAAATACCTGTGTTATGACGGTTATGGTCAAGATATATCTTTTTTTTACATATAGCCTTTACATTTTGTGAGCTGATTTCTTTATGGATGCTTTATGCCCATCTACCGGGCTTAGTATGTCACGTATTCATTTTGGTAAACATACCGTATATACAGTTTTCTATGTATGCTGCGCGCGCAAGCTATGTAAGAGCCTGTATAGATATCCAAAACCCAAAAATATATGTTCGATTATAACATTTTTAATTTAATAGAATATCAAGACAATCCTCTGATTCGCATATGATGTATATATCGATTTGGTAACAGTACCAAAACCACCCAAACTTGTTCCGAGTGCTCAAGATAAAAACACCAAAAAAAATAAAATGGAATTCGAGCGTTCCGCCTTCACATGGACCTGAATATTGAATGCAACAAAACTTCGTGTCTTGGTGACTGTCGCTCTCAGAATCAATCCCAGAATTATCCTTGGAGTGGAATCCTCGAGCATGATAACGAAATGCAAGAGTCGAGGTTCTTCCAAAGAATAATAAGTGGATTCAATTACGGGGAAAACGAAATAGGGTTGTCCTCTGGTTGAGAAATGAAGCAGACCATGTTTGCCATCGTGTTGACAATTGTGTTAACGCTAGGAACTACAGTGGTGTACCTTCTATCAACCATGGTATGTTGTGATAGTATGTATATTTTGACGTCATCTCTCGTGTATTATTTAACTCATGAGGCATTTTAGAGGAAGATATTATTTTTCATATTAGTGCAATTTTCCACAATATGAATTCCTTGTGCGTCTTTTCACCAGGCATTGAATGAACCAACATAACTTTATTCCAAATGGGTTACTGCAAAAGTCTGAAATCTAATTCAGATGGGATTGCCTTGAGACATGTTCAGTCAGCCTTGCTGGAGGATACATTTGCTGGAAGTAAGATTTAATTGTCTGGCTGAGACCTAGGACATGGCTTGAATAGGGATGAAGTGTTTAATCTTGGTAGGTTAGTTACTGAGGTCAGTTACGTATATCACGGTATAGTGATGTATGCTGAAAAACACCTGTTGTCTTTATGGTAATATCCCTGTGCAATATGTGTTTTGTGGCCAGTAATTGCTGAACTTTTTTTAGGTATTGTTAACGTATTTAGTTTAGCATTTCTTGAGATTGCACAACACTGGAATTATTTGTTCATGTCTGTATGACATACAGATAAACCTAATGAACCTTATACACCTTTTTTATTCGGTGGAAGCAGTGAATTCACTGGAAATATATTACACCCTCATCAGGAAAAAAAGAACTTATCGGCATTATCCGATCCATCAGACCCTGCAATATATTATACTCCAATTCAAATACAGTTATGATTCAAAACTTCAAACACATTCAGAAAATACTCATAGTATTAGCGTCTTTTTGCACAAACAACATTGTCCCTTTTGCTTCAACGCTATTTTAGGGGCTTCAATCCATATTCGTAGATGGAACATTGTCTCGTACCTGCGGAGATAATAAGGGACACGAGGAACACCGGATCTAGCGAAAGTCCCCAAGGTGCTCTTCATATTGTCTTAATGAGCTTGCTATGTATCTCCTGGCGATTGTGGATTATACCAAAATTCATTGAATAGGCGCCGAGTGCGATGGCTAGGCTTATAATGACATGTCACATTCATTATAACTTGCCGGCGGTAGAACCTGGAATCTCCAGTCCAGAAAGAGTATAGTCTTTGACGATGTGTTTTTGTGCGTTTATGTCACAAAACATTGTAGACGATTTTGCAATGATGTTTGCACCCAATATTGATCTTGAACTTTGCACTGCATGAAAACAATGTGAAGTATAAGCTAATATAGCCTGTCTTGATTATTAACAAATGTCCTGAAGATTTTTGTTGGTTGTTTTCATTTTCGGTGGAGCAAATGTGTTGACAAGAAACAGTGTCCATGGAAGTCTGGATGGCATCTGGTCGGCATGTAGATTCTCATACCGCTATCCCTAATATAGTTTCCAGAATTTTTTGAAGGAACATACAAAAACCTGATATATTGTCATGAAAATCCAGTGACATTGTTTGTGTAGCATCTATATTCTAGCGTTAAACAAAACAGGCAATCATTTTTTCTTCTAATAATTTTCCTTCGCTTCCGAGTCAGATCTGTTTTTACACTCGTATGTGTATATAGTTATACAAGATATTGTATTGACACAGAAAATTGACACAGAACGTTGGAACAGCTGTAAAAATAACATAGTTTCAACGAATTAGTGTGGGAACATTCTTATATCGTACATGATACAAACAGAACATCGCTTTTCTTGATATTTGAAAGAATCAAGAAAATACTCTTAATATAGTAGCATTAGAATAAGGGGAAGATTATGTATCGATTATTTTTGGCGTAGGTCGTCTGAAACGTATTTTGTGTTGAGAAATAAAGAATAATGATGAAAGTTAATATATAAAAGAGATAAAGAATAAAGAAGGAAAATAATATATAAAAAAATATAAAGAATAATGACGAAAGTTAATGCCGAAGATATATGGAGCGAGAGCTGGCACGAACTGAACACATACGTACTTATGGCCTTCCCGAACAACACCAGACACTATATTCTTGTTCTGTGTGTGTCGTATCATCAGAAAAACTTATTTAAATATTAGATTATTTCATTATTTGAACTGAAACATACAAATGGACTAGAAACCTCCAAGACACACTGACGTCATTAGGGTCAGACAGGATCTTCACTATACAACTCAGTAAATTTGAATACACCCTCCCCAAAACCATATTAACAGTTACGGAATCCAAAACGAACACCAAGAATGAACATTGCAAGTACATAGGCCTACATATCTCACCATACTCGAAGGTGCTACAGGTTTGATCAAATTGCATTGTATTCATGTGTATGTATATAATATGCCTAGCGATCATGACTATGTGACATGTGTAAGTACCAGAGCTACAATCTTGTTCCAGTGGCGTAAATTATCATTACTTTTATACCAGTTACACCTGATCCCTATTCAAGCCTTGTCCTTTGTCTCAACCAGTCAATTTAATCTGATTTTCAGCAAATATATTCTCCAGCGAGGCTCACTGAACAAGTCACAAAAAATCCCATCTGAATTAGATTTCCGACTTCGTTGATAACTCACTGGAAGTAAATTTGTGTTGGTTGCTTCCAATGCCCAGCAAAGGGAATTCACATCGTGACAAATGTTTGCTGATATGGAAAAAAAATCTTGAGACGCAAGTGATCATACGAGGTGGAATAATTAAGGGAGAGAAAGAGATAGTAGGTCCACAGAGTATGAGGTTAATAGGTTAGTGAGAGGAAGCCGACAGGTACTACTTTATAGTGTCAACACATTTTTCACCTAGAGACAAATATGGTTTGCTTTATTTCTCAAGAACTTCCCTTTGTCGTTTGTCAGGTATTTGAATCCACTTATTATCCCGTGTAAGTGTAAGACTGATGTTCTCTATATTTCGTTTTCATATTCCAGGCTTTTCGTTTTATCAGTGCGGAATTCTGGGTGCGGAAGTCGCCCAGAAACGAAGTTTCGTAGTGTTAATTCAGTTTGGTTCACGACGGAATTGATTTGTCTAATTCGAGTTTCCTGATGTGTTCAATATATATAGGTCAAATTAGGCGCCATGAATACTATGGACTCTGGCTTTTGTGATGTGATTTGCCGGTCGTATTCATTACCTGAAGTGTGTGTGCGTAGGGCGGGGGGGGGGGGGTCTTTTTGTGAATACTACACATGCTGGAAACATTTTCTGTGTCGAAAGTTGAATTGGAACGACGCCAAGGGCGAATTCCTGTCAATCAGGTTTAATGCAGTCGTGATGTTTGGTATATTGACATGTTGTAAATCAAAAGTCTACCCTAAGTGTAATCAATCTGTTGGTTTTGAGAGAGCAATGTACAGTTCTAGACGCCCTCCCATTCCTTTACATCATAGAACACCATTTACATATCTTCTACATTGCTTCCACTCATTAGTTTTCTGGTGTGTCAGAACATTACGGTTGGTACAACTAGGAGGTGTTTTTTCATACCTCACATATCATTTGAAATATGATAAGTATAGCAATTCACCACTTCATTGTTATATTGTTTGTGCCTATATTATACTAATGTGTGCATTCATTATAATAGTAAACGAAACAATGTAAGTATATATGTGAGTATGTATTAGAGTAATTATGTAAACGTGTACCTGTGAATAGAACAACAAAAGGGAACGGAGATGCACTGCAATTTCATGAAATATTTAAATTATAATCGCAGACAATAAAAATCTAGGTAGATACAACCATTGGCTTGTAATGTTCGAACATGATACATAGTGACAAGCTAGTGACGAGTACGCACCGTATATTGGGTTTATTCTGTGTATTGAAAACTTTTCAATAATTACACAAGTTTAAGTTTGAATTCCTATTTCACATATATTCATTCATCCTGATTCACACATTAAGGATTGATCGCATGTAACTATCATGAACCTGGAACTGACCAGCTGTCCATTCACTTATAATGTAGATGTAAAGGTAACAAATTAATACATTTACATACTTCCAATCAACGAGATTCCGTTTCTTACTAAACGATGTTAAATCTGTTAAAATCATCGTTTTCATATGTCATTATCCGACCTATTTCTCAGTACACTCACAACATGGCGAGTGAGAGGATTATGTTGTACAGCAAATAGCTAGTGATACTAGTAAAACTCACGGGTGATATGCATTCGGGTGCACTGAGGTGTTTGGGATTAAGAATGTTCCGCTCATTGTGTTCATCTCACAAAAGTATAGCCCTAGGTATTCTCGTTATTTGGACCACAACAAAGTATACATAAACGCAGCAACCAGTGTTTGGCAAGCAGAACACACGAATGTTCTTTTTGGTGGAACGTATAAAATGATTTATCTAATCATCAAATTACACAGCTTCCGCGATATTATATATGAAACCATGTCTCGGTTCATCATCCATGAGTATATGTGTGTGTGCTAGCCAAGTTTGTTGGGTTAGGGGATTGTATTGTCTTCGTGATTTTGTTACCTTTACTTTCACATTATAAGTCAAAGGGAATGTACCTCACTGCAGTCACTGGTATGTTACGTGCAATCAGTCCTTAATTACGTCATATTCCATTGGAGTACGTTATGCATCAAGTTATTTTGAACAATATTATACAAATATTGACTTTTGGTGAGGTGAATACGTGAAAATATGTACCTCTCGCAAAAGACATATTAACCGAGCTTGAGAGGTGAATATGTCTTTGGCGAGAGGTACATATTTTCATGTATTCACCGAAACCAAAAGTTAATATTTGTTTTATTATATACATGTGATAAGTTGATGCAATTACTGAAGCAATGTTTATGTATGGCGTGGATGTTATGATATAAACACGACACATTGAAAACTATCATGTGTTGATTCGAATAAGTACTGCGCCAGTCCAGCAGTCAGGCCTTTAAATTTCAGTTTGATGTCAATATTTCAGAAACAAGTGAACAAACGAGGAATGATTTCTGAAACAAGCTCATTCGATTCACTATATCACTGGATACGCGATACTAGTAACAGAAAAAACAAGCATGACAAAGCATTTGAGATGCTCTTTGGCGAGAGGTACATATATGTGATATGGACCGATCGGTGAATATCGAAAAAACTTCATCGGCTGGTCTGGTGAATATGTACTTTTATGCATAGACACGTGACCAGCTTTTAACCAATGACAACGTCGGGATCCTTAGGAGTATATCTTAATACTAGTTATTGCACCATGCAAATGTTACGTAGAAATACCTTTATAATGTATAAATGTAGTTGTTTCGATCAGAGAAACCAGAACTGGCACAACAAATGGATTTTATTTGTGTGTGAAGGGCCCATACAAATGTAACAAACCTAAAGCAGAGATGCCAACACATTGACCTGGCTTACTTCACACACATACTCCGCACACTAAATACCTATCTTGGGGCGTCAACCGACAGGTTATTTGCTGTAGCATGGGTTATTTGCTGTAGCGAGAGGAACTGTGAAAAAAACTCTGATAATTTAATCTGGGTCGTTCTCCAGACAGTCCAATCTATTACATAGACAATCTGGCTAGTTGTATTGGGAACAAAAATTCCATCATTTTCAGGGTCATGGTGATAGGATACCCGCTTAAGAATCCCGTAGTTTTTGTTGCCCGTGATTTGGCGATCTGCGTAGTTTGAATAGAAAATATCATTCACTAAAATACCTGGGTTATGACGGTAATGGTAAAGATATATCTTTTATACATATAGCCTTTACATTTCTGTGAGCTGATTTCTTTATGGATGCTTTATGCCTATCTACTGGGCTTAGTTTGTAATTAGTTTGTCGGTAAACATACCGTATATACAGTTTTCCATGTATGCTGCGCATCCAAGCTATGTAAGAGCCTGTATAGATATCCAAAACCTAAAAATATATGTTCGATTATAACTTTTTAAATTTGACAGAATATCAAAACAATCCTCTGATTTGCATATGATGTATGTATCGACTTGGTACCAGTACCAGAACCACCCAAACTTGTTCCGAGTGCTCAAGATAAAAACACCAAAAAAAAAGAGGAATTCGAGCGTTCTGCCTTCACCTGAATATTGAATACAACAAAACTTCGTGTCTTGGTGACTGTCGCTGTCAGAATCAATCCCAGAATTCTCCTTGGAGAGCGGTGACAAGTGGGAGCCTCGAGCGTGATAACGAAATACAAGAGACGAGGTTCTTCCACGGAATAATAAGTGGATTCAATTACGGGGAAAACGAAATAGGGTTGTCCTCTGGTTGAGAAATGAAGCAGACCGTGTTTGCCATCGTGTTGACAATTGTGTTATCGCTAGGAACTACAGTGGTATACTTTCTAACAACCATTGTATGTTGTGATAGTATGTATGTTTTGGCGTCATCTCTCGTGTATTATTTTACTCATAATGCACTTTAGAGGAAGATATTATTTTTCATATTAGTGAAATTTTCCACAATATGTATTCCTTGTGCGTCTTTTCACTAGGCATTGAATGAACCAACATAACTTTATCCCAAATGGGTTACTGCAAAAGTCTGAAATCTAATTCATATGAGATTGCCTTGAGACATGTTCAGTCACCCTTGCTGGAGGATACATTTGCTGGAAATAAGATTTAATTGTCTGACTGAGACCTAGGACATGGCTTGAATAGGGATGAGGTGTTTAATCTTGGTAGGTTAGTTACTGAGGTCAGTTACGTATATCACGGTATAGTGATGTATGCTGAAAAACACCTGTTGTCTTTATGGTAATATCCCTGTGCAATATGTGTTTTGTGGCCAGTAATTGCTGAACCTTTTTGAGGTATTGTTAACATATTTAGTTTAGCATTTCTTCAGATTGAACAACACTGGAATTATTTGTTCATGTCTGTATGACATACAGATAAACCTAATTAACCCTATGCACCTTTTTTATTCGGTGGAAGCAGTGAATTCACTGGAAATATATTCCACCCTCATCAGGAAAAAAAAAATACACTTATCGGCATTATCCGATCCATCAGACTCTGCAATATATTATACTCCAATTCAAATACAGTTATGATTCAAAACTTCAAACACATTCAGAAAATACTCATAGTATTAGCGTCTTTTTGCACAAACAACATTGTCCCTTTTGCTTCAACGCCATTTTAGGGGCTTCAATCCATATTGGTAGATGGAACATTGTCTTGTACCTGCGGAGATAATAAGGGACACGAGGAATACCGGATCTAGCGAAAGTCCCCGAGGTGCTCTTCATATTGTCTTAATGAGCTTGCTATGTATCTCCTGGCGATTGTGGATCATACCAAAATTCATTGAATAGGCGCCGAGTGCGATGGCTGGGCTTATAATGACATGTCACATTCATTATAACTTGCCGGTGGTAGAACCTGGAATCTCCAGTCCAGAAAGACTATAGTCTTTGACGATGTGTTTTTGTGCGTTTATGTCACAAAACATTGTAGACGATTTTGCAATGATGGTAGCACCCAAAATTGATCTTGAACTTTGCACTGCATGAAAACACAGTGTCTTGATTATTAACAAAATGTCCTGAAGATTTTTGTTGGTTGTTTTCATTTTCGGTGGAGCAAATGTGTTGACAAGAAACAGTGTCCATGGAAGTCTGGATGGCATCTGGTTGGCATGTAGATTCTCATACCGCTATCCCTAATATAGTTTTCGGAACTTTTTGAAGGAACATACAAAAACCTGATATATTGTCATGACATATATCCAATCCAGTGACATTGTTTGTGTAGCATCTATATTCTAGCGTTAAACAAAACAGGCAATCTGGCAGCAATTTTTCTTCTATTAATTTTCCTTCGCTTCCGAGTCAGATCTGTTTTTACACTCGTATGTGTATATAGTTATACAAGATATTGTATCGACACAGAAAATTGACACAGAACGTTGGAACAGCTGTAAAAATAAAATAGTTTCAACAAATTAGTGTGGGAACATTCTTATATCGTACAAGATACAAACAGAACATCGCTTGTCTTGATATTTGAAAGAATCAAGAAAATACTCTGAATATAGTAGCATTAGAATAAGGGGAAGATTATAATGTTTATGTATCAATGTTTTTTGCGTAGGTCGTCTGAAACGTTCTTTGTGTTGAGAAATAAAGAATAATGATGAAAGTTAATATATACAAGAGATAAAGAATAAAGAAGGAAATTTATATATTAAAGATATAACGAATAATGACGAAAGTTAATGCCGAAGATATATGGAGCAAGAGCTGGCACGAACTGAACACATACGTACATATGGCCTTCCCGAACAACACCAGACACTATATTCTTGTTCTGTGTGTGTCGTATCATCAGAAAAACTTATTTAAGTATTATATTATTTTATTATTTAAAGTGAAACATACAAATGGACTAGAAACCTTCAAGACACACTGGCGTCATTAGGGTCAGACAGGATTTTCACTATACAACTCACTAAATTTGAATACACCCTCCCCAAAACCATATGAACAGTTAAGGAATCGAAAACGAACACCAAGAATGAGCATGGCAAGTACATGACCTACATATCTCACCATACTCGAAGGTGCTACAGGTTTGATCAAATTGCATTGTATTCATGTGTATGTATATAATATGCGTAGCGATCATGACTATGTGACATGTGTAGGTAACAGAGCTACAATCTTGTTCCAGTGACGTAAATTATCACTATTTTTTTACCTTTTACACCTGATCCCTATTCAAGCCTTGTCCTGGGTCTCAACCAGTCAATTAAATCTGATTTTCAGTAAATATATTCTCCAGCGAGGCTCACTGAGCAAGTCACAAGAAAATCCCATCTGAATTAGATTTCCGACTTCGTTGATAACTCACTGGAAGTAAATTTGTGTTGGTTGCTTCCAATGCCCAGCAAAGGGAATTCACATCGTGACAAATGTTTGCTGATATGGAAAAAAAAATCTTGAGACGCAAGTGATCATACTAGGTGGAATTATTAAGGGAGAAAAAGAGATAGTAGGTCCACAGAGTATGAGGTTAATAGGTTAGTGGGAGGAAGCCGACAGGTACTACTTTATAGTGTCAACACATTTTTCACCTAGAGACAAATATGGTTTGCTTCATTTCTCAAGAACTTCCCTTTGTCGTTTGTCAGGTATTTGAATCCACCTATTATCCCGTGTAAGTGTAAGACTGATGTTTTCTATATTTCGTTTTCACACTCCAGGCTTTTCGTTTTATCAGTGCGGAATTCTGGGTGCGGAAGTCGCCCAGAGACGAAGTTTCGTAGTGTTAATTCAGTTCGGTTTCACGACGGAATTGATATGTCGAATTCGAGTTTCCCGATGTGTTCAATGTATATAGGTCAAAATAGTCACAATGAATACCATGAACTCGGTAACTTTTGTGATGTGACTTGCCGGTCGTTGAGCAGTCGTATTCATTACCTGAAGTGTGTATGTGTGTTGGGTGCGGGGGTAATAGGGGAGGGGGGGGGGGGGTTGCTGGAAACATTTTCCGTGTCAAAAATCGAATTGGATTGTCTGAACGACGACGAGGGCGAATTCCTGTCCATCAGGTTCAATTCAGTTGTGATATATGGAATATTGACATGTTGTAAATCAAACGTCTACCCTAAGTGTAATCAATCTGTCCGTTTTGAGAGAGCAATGTACAGTTCTAGACGCCCTCCCATTCCTTTACATCATAGATCATCATTTACATATCTTCTACATTGCTTCCGCTCATTAGTTTTCTGGTTTGTCAGAACATTACGGTTGGTACAACTAGGAGAGGTGTTCCTTCATACCTCACATATGATGAGTAAAGCAATTCACCACTCCATTATTATATTGTGTACATATTATACTAATCTGTGCGTCCAATAATGGTAAATGAAACAATGTAAGTATATATGTAAGTACGTGAGTAATTATGTAAATTATGTACCTGTGATTAGAGCAACAAAAGGGAACGGAGATGCACTGCAAATTCATGACAGATCGAAATTGGAATCGCAGACAATAACAATCTAGGTAGATACAGCCATTCTCTTGAAATTGAAATGTTTGAATATGATACATCGTGACAAGCTAGTGACGAGTACGCTACGTATATTGGGTTTATTTCGTGTCAGAGTATTGTAAACTTTTCAATAATCGCACAAGTTTAAGTTTGAATTCCTATTTCACATATATTCATTCATCCTGATTCACACATTTACGTCATATTCCATTCGAGTACCTTATACATCCGGTTGTTTTGAAGAATATTGCTAGTTATTGTATCATTGAAATGTTACATAGAAATACCTTTATAACGTATAACTGTAGCTGTTTCGATAAAAGAAACCAGAACTGGCACAACAAAACCAGAACTGACACACATACTCCGCACACTAAATACCCCTCTTGGGTCTTCAACGGATAGGTTATCTGCTGTAGCATGGGTTATATTATGCTGTAGCGAGAGGAACTGTGAAAAGAAAAACTATGATAATTTAATCAGGATCGTTCTGCAGACAGTCCAATCTATTACATAGACAATCTGGCAAGTGGTATTCGAAACAAGAATCCCATCCTTTTCAGGGTAATGGTGATAGGATACCCATTTGAGAATCCTGTAGTTTCTGTTGCCGGTGATTTGGCGATCTGCGTAGCTTTGAATGGAAAATATCATCCACTAAAATACCTGGGTTATGACGGTTATGGTAAAGATAAATCTTTTATACATATAGCCTTTACATTTCTGTGAGCTGATTTCTGTATGGATGATTAATGCCTATCTAGTGGTCTTAGTTTGTCACGTATTCATTTTGGTAAACATACCGTATATACAGTTTTCTATGTATGCTGCGCGTCCAAGCTATGTAAGAGCCTGTATAGATATCCAAAACCTAAAAATATATGTTCGATTATAACTTCCTAAATTTAATAGAGTATCAAAACAATCCTCTGATTGCATATGATGTATGTATCGACTTGGTACCAGTACCAAACCACCCAAACTTGTTCCGAGTGCTCAAGATAAAAATTAGGCCAAGGGCCGAAGATAGGTTACCGGACAATGTTTAATATTTTAGATGTTAGCCAGGTCACTGGTTGAATTCGAGGTCAAGAGAATATTCAGCATATATAACATTAAGCATATATCATGTCCACAGTTGATTGCTAAGCTGTAAATTCAATAATCAGAGAGATATTAGCAATTTTGTGCTGTGGGCTTGAAAATGAAGGGGCAAAGGTCAAATTCAAGATCATCAAAATATTCAATGTATATCATTTTCTATATCATGTAGAGGAGCTAGATATGAGCCAGTTTGTCCTTGGACCTTGAAAATGAGGTCAGAGGTCAAATTCAAGGTCACGAGAATATTCAGCATATATCATTTCCTATATGTCCACAATTGATTCCTAAGCTGTAAAATCGATAATAAGTGAGATATTAGCCATTTTGTCCTGTGACCTTGAAAATGAGGTCAAAGGTCAAATCCAAGGTCATGACAATAATCTGCATATATCATTTCCTATATGTTCATAATTGATGGCTAAGCTGTAAAGTCGATATCAAGCGAGATATTAGCCATTTTGTCCTGTGACCTTGAAAATGAGTTCGAAGGTCAAAATCAAGGTCATCAGAATATTCAGCATATATCATTTCCTATATGTCCACAATTGATTCCTAAGCTGTAGAGTCGATAATAAGCGAGATATAAGCCATTTTGTGCTCTGACCTTGAAACTGAGGTCAGAGGTCAAATTCAAAGTCACAAGAATATTCAGCATATATCATTTCCTATATGTCCACAATTGATTCCTAAGCTGTAGAGTCGATAATAAGCGAGATATAAGCCATTTTGTGCTCTGACCTTGAAACTGAGATCAGAGGTCAAATTCAAGGTCACGAGAATATTCAGCATATATCATTTCCTATATGTCCACAATTGATTCCTAGTCTCTAATCTCAATATCAAGTGAGATATTAGGCATAATGTGTCCCATTATAAAGCATAGGAGAATTTAACATGGGAAAGTCCCATTTGGGCCGAGTTTGGGCCAAAATGGCCCACTTCGAGCGATTCAAGCGCAACGAAATTTATAGACATCATAGAAGTACATATGAGGAGTTTTATGTATCAAAAAGAAAAAAAGTGACTGAACAGATTTTGAGAAAATGGCCGCCAAAGTCCAAAATCAGGCATTTTTCGTCGAAAACGGCCGCCATTTTGAAGAAAAAGCGAAAATCAAAAAACTAAAAAATACTTCCTTCTTGAATTATTTTTAAGTATTTTTCTGCAAAATTTCAGAAAAATTCGCTCGTAAACAAAAAAGATAAAAATGTGGACGACGACGACGGACGCAACGCCATGCCAATAGGTTATCGGACCTGAGGTCCGGTAACCTAAAAACACCAAAAAATAAAATGGAATTCGAGCGTTCCGCCTTCACATGGACCTGAATATTGAATACAACAAAACTTCGTGTCTTGGTGACTGTCGCTCTCGGAATCAATCCCAGAATTCTCCTTGGAGAGCGGTGACAAGTGGGAGCCTCGAGCGTGATAACGAAATACAAGAGACGAGGTTCTTCCACGGAATAATAAGTGGATTCAATTACGGGGAAAACGAAATAGGGTTGTCCTCTGGTTGAGATATGAAGCAGACCATGTTTGCCATCATGTTGACAATTGTGTTAACGCTAGGAACTACATTGTACAGTGGTATACCTTCTAACAACCATTGTATGTTGTGATAGTATGTATGTTTTGACGTCATCTCTCGTGTATTATTTAACTCATAATGCACTTTAGAGGAAGATATTATTTTTCATATTAGTGCAATTTTCCACAATATGAATTCCTTGTGCGTCTTTTCACCAGGCATTTAATGAACCAACATAACTTTATTCCAAATGGGTTACCGCAAAAGTCTGAAATCTAATTCATATGGGATTGCCTTGAGACATGTTCAGTCAGCCTTGCTGGAGGATACATTTGCTGAATATCCCTGTACAATATCTGTTTTGTGGCCAGTAATTGTTGAACCCTTTTGAGGTATTGTTAAAGTATTTAGTTTATCATTTCTTGAGATTGCACAACACTGGAATTATTTGCTCATGTCTGTATGACATACAGTGGATAAACCTAACGAACTTTATTCATCTTTCGTATTCGGGGGGAAGCAGTGAATTATTTTGATTATTTACCACGAAGCTATTAATGACATTCGCTTCGTATTCATTTAGTACTGTCAACGTTTGTTAGAAAAATTGATATAACTATTTTCATGCTATTATATTCACAGATAATTATATCCCATATAGTCATGGTTATGGGGAAATACGAGTCGTAATTCGGCATAAAGGCAGTATACCATGAAATCCTGACAATCCCCTTGTTAATGCCGAAGGCACTTTTCACGGATGTAATCCACAGTCCTTTGTCCACATTGGCTGTTATTCACGATCCTGTGAATGTTAACGATTGAACTAATTAATTCATTGCCAAAAAGCGTATGTTTAGACTAAATTTGTTGAAAAATTGTGGTATGATACTCATTTAACCAGTAGTGGTAGTAATATTGTCCAAAGTGGAGTCATCCCAGTAGGATTAAGTGACCACCAACTTGCATTCTGTACTAGAAAAATAACACGTCAACAATCAGGAAGTGACCGTATTGTACAAATTAAGTCACTCGGACAATACTCTAAAGAGTTACAATGACCCAGCCTGCTATAAGGAGTATTGTAAACTTCGCAATAAGGCACAACTTCTAGTAGAAAACGGCAAAAAGCGAATACCTAACTGACCAACTTGAACAATCTAATTGTGACACTAAGAAAATGTGGCGATCACTCAAAACTATAGGGCATAGGTGTAAGTCAACTAGCAAGGAACCCATGATCCTAAAAAATAGTTGATAAGATCTGCTATGATACCATTAGAGAACATGTATATAATTTCTTTATCAACATAGCGCAAAACCTTTTGAATGCCCTCCCAAACCTAGTGGATAAGTTTAGTGTCTTCTCATCAAACTGAACTTATACAGGGGTAAATCTCCAGAATTGTACCATCTCCAACCGGTAGATGACGCCTCCCTTCTGAAGGAACTCTCAAATCTTGGAGCATCCGAAAGAACTGGCCTAGACAATATAAGTCTTCGTTTGGAGCCAAATATATGATGGAGCCAAATCCTTAGCTCTTATTGTTACCTACTTGGTAAAATTGTCAATTTCAACATAAGTTGTCCCGGACTGTACCAAATCAGCCAAAAGAAATATTTCTGGGACTGGAAAGAGGGGACGCGGGACTCAATTCTGATGGAGAGAATACATCATTAATTGACAAGTACATTTTTTTTTGAAATTCCTAAGGGTGACTCCGATTTAGCAAAACTCGTCAAACACTTGCAAACACACAGTCATTCGTTATATTGTGAGAAGAAAGGACATTGTCGGTTCAACTTTTCAAAGCCACGAGCTCCTGCTACATTTAAAGGAACCAGATCTTGAAACTGCACAACAGAAGAAAGACGAAGCTAAAAGAGTTCTTAAGTGAAGGAGTGAAGGACATGGTGTGTGACAAGAACACCCCCTAAGATATAGTACTTTGACTGGACTTTGGAGGAGAGCATGGGTATCATTGGAATCGTACACTGCTGCATTGTTGGTGTCAGACAGAAGTGAAAAAACGATCATCTTGAGGGGATTGCCTGAGGCAACAAGCATCAATGCACACAATCTCTCTGTACTGAAGCATTGATGCATATGCTTGTGTAATGTTCATCGCTTCACAGATGTCTGGTCATTTTGTCTTGACGTAATTACGTCATTGCCAGAGATATCAGCAACTTCTGGACCCACGTCCACCGCCTCAGGCTTTGACACAGGCTAACGAAGTGTGCAGTGCACGATTGAGCTCTTAACTTGTTCAGGAACACCCTGTATTGTGGTGACTGTCAGCTCACCAGCACTGGGAAGAGGATTTAAAACACATATCTTAGGGGCAAATGCCTTACAATAGTGCAGGTTCTTAGCAAAAAAATTGTTCACTTTGTACTAAAAGCATGAAACTTTGCAGAGGGGTAGAGTATCACTCACTAATCAATATAAGCTAGGGAGCCATTCTCAATATGGCCTGTGGCGGATATGGCAGCCATTTTTCTTTTTGCAGTAAATCGACCTAAAACGGCCGGTTCTCGAAATTCATTATTTCTACATATGCCTGTCAAATATTATCCAATATCCATAAAATTGGTATCAAACTGACCGGAATAACAAGGCCAACTCACTCATAATGAAAAAAGATAATTATATTGAATGTTCTGCAGCAATATGTAAAAAGCCCAGTTTTTTGCTTGAATTTTACAAATTATTCACGGATCTCATAGTCGGGCATGTATAATAGGTGTGCCTGCATCCTCTCCTCCCCCTCCCCCCGATGATTTTCTGAATTTATTTCTTGTAGTTATTTTCGAACACAGTACTGATTATTAATACTGTTTCTAGAGACCCATCGCTGGCAAATATGGTTTTCTGCGCCGTTTTCAAAATGGCCACCGTTGAAAACTCTGAAATAATGTTTTGGGCTGTATCTCAGCTTCTGTTGCAGCTGAAGACATGGTTTTGGTGTCTATACCTATGTTTTCGATACTGGGGAATCCAATTTTATCAATGCTGAGTACCTGTGACTGTAATTGATGGCTTCAGAATTACGAATGGCTGACAATGAAACTGGCGAAAAGCACATTTCCAACCATTGTGCGACTGATATGAGTAGAAATCCTAAAAGAGGCCAGATTGATAGTAAAGCAGTTCCATTCCCACATATCAAGCTCAAAAGATAAGAATCAATTTACAGAATTGGTGTCAAGGTGGATTCTTTTGAATTCCTGGATACATGACTCGATGATGAATGCGATGCTCGTTTGTGGTCTCTGGAAAATATTGCAATTTCCCGCATTCAATGTACCTAATAAGATGGTGAAAAGTACAAATGAACTGGTACTTAGGGTCTGCAGAAGCCATCATTATCAGTTGTGCATGGAATGCAACACTTTTTACTTCATATAAATCAAATCCAAGATGGCCCTCACGGCCAACAGATAATTTTTGAATTTAAGCAAGGCCTCTGCATACAAATTACCAATAATGATAAAACTAAACAATCCAATAATAGACCAGTACGGATCCTGTAATTTCCCTTCTACTGCATTGGAATCAAGGCACCATAGAATGCCATTTAAGGTCACTTCTACCACGTGTTTGTTGGTCTTATCAGCTGCCATTAACATGGGAAATATCTCTGCCTCAACAACCATGCATCAGTTTTGTTCCGCGTGACAAATGGAGCATGTTCATTGTTGATTAGTTTCCGGTTGACACTTACGTATGATACAGTAATGACATGTGATTTGTTTGTCCAGAACGATATGACAGTTACCTGAAAACAATGCAGTAGCTCAAGATAAATGTTCTATGCCAATGATAGCTTTGACTAGTCTCAAGAATGATTACACGGCAAATTTGGAATGGCATTTACATGTATACATTCCAAGTTAAACCTTTTTGCATTCGCAAAATTGACAAGGGTTGTGCAATGACATTTGATATCAAGAACAAAGACATCCCTGGCACAAGATATTGTGGTTAACATGGGAAATTTCTTGCCGTCTTTCTCATTCCATCCATGCCCTGTAGGGTTTTGAACAACCCCTAGTGGTTAATAGGCTCTAGTCCCTGTGCTTACGAGGTCCATTTTTATATCATAAATAAATGTTGATATCATAAATAAATAGATTCAATGAAGGACAGCCCATAGACCAATTGCATCATCACAGACCATTTGCATCGTCTCAGCTCAGATGATATTAACATATGAAGAAGGATGCGCTGTCAGATCCAGTGAATGCATGAAATAGGATCATGAATTTATCACTGATGACATCAACGTTACCCTTGTAGGGATGAAGCTTCTCTGTAACAAGAACAGTCATATGTAATGAATTCCTGAAACAAGTGATGTGCTAGAACAACATATCAGAAGACCTCCAATTAAGGACACGAACTAGAGATCATTAACCAGTAGGGGCTGTTCAAAACACCACAGACCATAGATGGACTGAAACAGACAACAAAGATGGTTCCCATCCAGACCATTATGCCTTTTGTCAAGGATGTCTTTGACCTTTGTGTCAAATGCCACTGCACAATATATAGTTCACCTTGCGAATCCAGAAGATCCAAGTTGGAATGAACATGTACGCCATTGCTCATTTGCTGTGTAATCGTTCTTGAGACTAGAGGTCAAGCTAGGATTGTCATATGATTTGTCGGGAGCTACTGCATTGTTTTCAGTTCACTGTCATACCGTTCTGCAAAAAAAAAATTACACATATTTTCATGCCATACATAAGGGATAGTCAATTTTATTGTATTAAACACATCATCACGATTATGCTACTGTGTCAACAGGAAAGCTTTTCAACAATGACCATGCTTCATTTGCCATGCAGCACAAAACTGGTGGGTGTTGAGGCAGGGACCCTTCCCATGTTAATGACAGCTGATAAAACGATCAAAGAATGATAGGGAATTTTACTGGCATTTTATTGTGCCATGACTACAATGCAATAGAAGGGAAATTACAGGGAAAGGAAATTGTAATAGTCTATTAATGGATTGTTCAGTTCCAATACTGATAATTCTTATGCATAGACCTTGCTTATATTCGAAAATTATCTGTTGGCTTTGGTAGCCATCTTGGATATTTCCCTTGTTTTCCGTGAAGTGAAAGGTATTGCATTACATGCACAACTAATAAAGATGGCTTCTGCAGTCCACAAGTACTGGTTCATGTGCATTTTGCACTTCCTTACCAGGTCAAATGACCGAAAACTGCACTCTTTTGTAATGACTACAAGCGAGCGTCGCATTCATCATCAAATCATGTGTCCAGGAATTCAAAAGAATTCACCTTGGCACTATTTCTGTAAATTGATCCTTATCTTCTGAGCTTGTTATGTGGGAATGGAACTGCTTTCACTATCAATCTGATCCCCTCTCAGGGTTTCTACACATATCAATCGCACCTTGTCTGACATTTTTAATTCTGAAGCAACCAAAAGACACAGGTACTCAGGAATGACAGAAATTGATTTTTCAGTATCAAAAACATGGGTATAGACACCAAAACCATGTCTCTACCTGCAATAGAAGCCGAGTTATGGCCCAAAACATGGTGGCCATTTTGAAAAAGGCCCAAAACAACCATTTCCGCCAATGGTGGGTCTCTGGAATATACCTAATAATCAATAATACGATGAAATCTAACTAAAAAATTGATTTCAGATGATCATGCGGTGAGGGGGTGCAGGCACACCTATTGTACATGTCCGACTACGAGATCCATAGATAAGCAAAAAAAACTGTTTTTTGGACATATAGCTGTGGAATGTTTGTTATAATTATCTTTTTCCGTTATAAGTGGTTTGGTCTTGTTATTCCGGTCAGTTTGATACCAATTTTGTTGATATTGGATAATATTTGACATGCACAGGTAGAAATAACCAATTTCTCTAGGCCGTTTTAGGTCGATTTACTGCAAAAAGAAAAATGGCTGCCATATCCGCCACAGGCCATATTGAGAATGGCTCCCTAGCTTATATTGATCAGTGAGTGATACTCCACCCCTCTGCAAAGTTTCGTGCTTTTATCACAATGTGAACAATTCGTCCAAAATTATGAGCTAAGAACCTGCACTACAAGATCAGGCCAGCAGCTCATGGAGCCTTTTCAACGAGGGATCCTTCGGATAAGTCGCGGGTGGGGAACGCGACTCTGGGGACGAGGAGGCACAGCTTTAGCTTTTATGTCGTCGTCCTAAGTGTGCTTGATGTGAAAGTTTAGCTGTCAGCAAGTTACCTCTAATTTTTTTTCTACAGCAGACAAGAACAGTATCAGTCTAAGTTCGTCAGCGTGAGTTCTTCGGAATCTGCATACGTGAATTATGCCGTCAACTGGATTGTGCGCCTTCCAATGTGGACCACACTCGCAGTGCTTCACCGTCGTGGCCTGACTGGTATGGGTAACGTTTTTGTTTGTCAAAGTGTTACTGACCATCCTTTCCCACGGCTTGGTTACAACCATCAGTATTATATGTATGCCCTGTGAATATTCCTTTTTCAACGAATGGTGTATGCGCCATAGTGTAGTGCAATTATACTGTGTATAATATATTTTTATGTATTGCATAAAAAAAACTAGGTGCAAATTTTGACGCTTATAAGATTTTGACGCCATACTAGTTTTACATACATCTGGCATATATTATATGATGTCATGTTTGTTTGTGCATGTGTCAGGCAACACAAATCGTAACGCACTGATACATCATGGATGTAATCGAATGTTGGGATTGATGAGTTAAAAATGAGGTAAAAATGTAACGCCACTGGTTCACACATAAACGTCTTTGATCAGGCTTATACATTTCCTTTTGATATATCAAAACAGCATAAACCAAAGACAAAACGTATATTGGCATTATACATGAAAGCTCCAAGGCAAGGAAAGTAGTCCGTGGCAATTTGGTGATGTTATATCATTTTCTCTGGAGGCGGAAACTTTTTGTTCACCATGTAATACCATGTATACTATGTCATGACCCACCCACGCAATACACGTTTTTTCTAGTAATTTACTTTTGATGACACACGTTTTTATCGTGTTTCTCGCCAGATGGTCCCAAACAACTCCTATGTCCCTAGCCGTTGCATGATGCAAACATACCCCCAAAACTATCTGTGTTTTTGACACACAAGAAACAATGAGAAAGGGGAATGATTTGCTATCCACGGAAAAAGAAGCTGTACTTTTTTTTCACATACAGTATTATTACAAAAAGACAACCTATCACGATAAAGAAAATTGTCATCATTTAAAGACTGAAATGACAATAAAGTAGCCGAAGTGAGGGTTGTATTACATGGATGGACTTCCCATAATGCGATTTAAATACAATAGGAAGTTGCTTGCAATTAACACTAGAGCAAACAAAACTGGAGCAAAATCCAAGAAGTGCATATCGTTTTTGCACATGCTGTGCCCAAATTGGTAATATCATTAAAATAATCCTATCCTATAATGCTTTAAATAATGTATGTAATAGAAACAGGGCGATGATGCTGAGACGTCGACGGTTTGTGGTTTCTCAATTAATAAGCAACAGTTGTTTTGTTTTCTATTTGCCTCTTAGTGTTGCAAACGTTCTCTGGACGCGTGGGTGGTGGGGGATAGCCTTATTTATGTCACGACGAGCGGAGTGTTGGACGAGTGGACACTGACTCTGACGTCCATGTTATAAACATGATTATTACGTACTTCCAATGTAGGGGTGATGAGGGAGAAAAAGCGTTATATGTCATTTCGAGATTTACAGTGCTTTGCTTAAATATAGCATAAATAATCTGTTATAGCCAGCTAATCTGTTTCTTATATGGAAAATTAGTCGCAACCCTTTTTCATGATCGACCTGCGACTGGCCTCAAATAAACACACATACGGATGTGTTGTTCGAAAAAAGAAACTATATGGCCTTGTGGGATTGAGGATCTTGCAGGATCATGGTTTTATGATATCAGGTATTTTTAGTTGTCATTTGACAGTTTACTCTTATATTAGTGTCATCATGTGTTCTGACACAGGACCTTGCCGCGTCCGTGGCAGGTAAAGGATAGACGACGAACAGCCGTAGGGTATGACGAATGCAGGAGTCATTAACGAGTGTAAAGTCATACCCTAGGCTGTGAGTTGTCTATTGTTCTTGTACCACGGGTGTGTCTACCTTGAATAGACCACGTTCTGGCCTATTCTTAAAGGTGTTAACCGTGGTACAATATATTATGTAACATCAATCTATCTATCGACTGGTAGCATATCAAACCAACTCAAAACCAACTACATGTATTAGACGAGGATTCAATACCCAGTATTGAGTATTCCGAGCAAACAAAACAAGGTCCGTTATCCAATCTCATAGTCCGGGGACAGGAAGTCATATCAGGCATACGGAGTGAGCGAAAACAAAAATGAC
Source organism: Terebella lapidaria (assembly GCA_949152475.1). NCBI lineage: Eukaryota > Metazoa > Annelida > Polychaeta > Terebellida > Terebellidae > Terebella > Terebella lapidaria. The sequence continues at coordinate 25,967,039 of OX424566.1, read as the reverse complement.
AGGGAAACTCATGAACCCCCAAAAATGGCCATTAGGAGGTAAAATCAGGTGTTCCGGAAAGAGTGAGCATTTCCTGCCCCACTAGTTGCACCCGTCATGAATTCCCCAAAATTAACATGAAAATAGATCTAGTTGCATGGCAGACATGGATTTAGTGTATTTATCAACCAGATCATGATGACGTCCATAGAATTTCTTGAACTCAATTTTTGAATTTCTTAATTTATAGAAATAATGTTACCTTTGGTACGGCTACCAATACCGTTATCATTAACCATGTGGACAGTGTTAATAATTTGGGTGTATGGTTGGACAGTCACCTCAAGTGTGATGTCCACTTTCGAGCCAAATGATGGACAGCATCACACAGTCTCCATTGTATTCGCACCATCCTGAATACCTGACACGTGATGCCTGCCAGATCCTTGTCCAAGGTCTTGTTCTCAGTCACTTGGATTACTGTAAAGCCCTGTTTCATGGTCTCCCCGGGTATCAAACCCAATGCTTCCAGCGTATCCAGGACTATGGTGCCCGAGTCATCTGCAAAGCTGACAGACCCACACCTTCCACTCCACTCCTTTTTTCTCTGCATTGGCTACCTGTCGCATATCGGATCAAATTTAAATCTGCCTCATCACATACAAAGCTCTCAACAGCCTCGCACCGTCCTACATTCGAGGTATGCTCAACGTTCGCCTTTCCAGAAAATATGCTCTTCGGGCATCCAGTTGTGAAGCTATAACGTTAACTCTTCGCAGTTTCCGTGTATCGGCCCATTCGTAACATTCGTGCATCAAATTTACTTGAAGCCTTCAAAAAAAAAAAATCTCAGGACATATTATTTTAGACAATATTATCATGATTATGTATCAACTAATTCATCTATGTTTATTCTGTCAACTACCTTATTTATTTGGTTTCAATCATGTCGCTTATTCAGCGTTTTAGAGTAGCTTTTGCTACTTAAATCGCTATATAAATGTAATATATGTAAATATCGTTGTAGTTGCAGTGATAATAAACATGTGTTATATTGCTACACACACTGGATATGAGAAGTGTTCCTCCCTGGGTAATGAAACAAACAGCAGTTCTTTTCAAACACATCTAATTTGCGTCCAAAATGAGCTACATAAGTAGTACACTATTGGTGTTGATAACACAATATCTGATATTGTTGCTGAGAAAAGTGGAACATTATTGAGCACGTTCTTTATTGTTTAGTAACGTACTTTGCAAAAATGACTAAAGGGTGACACTTCTTATGTACAGTGTGAATAATTGCAAGGAAATGTAGCACACCTACAAAAAACCAACAACATAGCAACAATCATCACATCTCGAAGCCAAATAATATGTTTCACAATGAAGCATTAACATGGAAAGCGTATTCGAAATGCGAAAACGAAATGCGAGTTCAAAAAGTTAATGGCCTTAGCGTGTGGCGTCAATGATAACTTGAGTTGCCTCGTGATGGTAATGTAATTCCAAGCATGATGTTTTAGTTCATCAACAGTACTTACCTGAGAATGCACGCATCCCCTGCAGCTAGTAACATATACATCAACTAAAAAGTATGAATGAAGGAGATGTGCAATTGATACTAAATGGAAATTTCGTGCAACCAAAAACTGCAACCTCATCACTTGGTACCTATTACAGAAGAGCATACACTAGAGCATGTACTCATAAATGCACCCATGTTTTGTATGCATTCATGATTTGCACAGTCAAGGGGGAATTCATAACGAGATCAGCATTGATTTTACAATTATGAAATTACTAAGAGGACAAAGAGTATCAGAGTAATGATTCTTTTCACGTTCACGTCATACTATTCGGTCAACTACTGAATAATTTATGTGGCAACGTTTTGTCAGCTTAATTCATGAGTTTGTCTGCTATATGACCATGACACCTTTCTTCAGAGATACAATATGTGCCAATTTGTTCTTGAAGTTGTCAGCAAACCGATTGGCTGGAACTATCCTGTAAAGAAAATCAAATTGGCATACGCATCACATACAATTGTGAGATGAGTGAAAGGACCAAGAAACGACAGACGTAAGGCCTACTGACTGTTCATGAACTGCTAGAATGACTAATAATAATGACAAGGGTGTTATTTTGAGATTACATTAGATTGCAATGTCTGTCAATACGGATCAGCCAAAATGAATAGTTTTGTAAATTTTTAGAACAGAATGTCAATAACATGGGAAATAGGCCAAAAATTGACAGGACCATTTAGACAGAACACCTATCCATGTTGATTTCAGCAATTTACATAAATTGGACCCCCGTGTCACCACTTAGTCATTCTTACACAGTAGACGGACAACGAAACATAGTTACTAAACAACAAGAACGTGTTCAGTGGTTCTAAACTTCGGATATTGTGTAAGTATCAATCTATTACCACCAATACAGTCAGATTTTGACGATGCCAATATCAAACGTAAAATACAACATTTTGCAATAGAAACAAAGCCCGACCAAATAGTTTGTCCAAAAACACACTGGCGTCATCAGTGGCAGACAGTGTGTTAAATGTAGTTGTTTCTACTACATACCTGATGTAAATAGTAAACGACTGCCCAACAACGTATGAAAATAATTTTAAAATCCGAAACAAACCCCATGGAACAGATATATGACAAGTACATAAGTACCTAGTCACATGCCAGAAAGCTCCTGAGACGATGGTATCCTCGGGGACAGATTTAACGCGTCCGCCAGCAGTGACACAGACTCAGTGGTATGAATATAGGTATTGTGGGAGTTGTTGGAGTTCAACGTTCTTGTGTTCAGCGAAGTACTTATTTTATTATTTTAGATAAATTACACAAGTCGGACGAGTTTAAAAAGCACTGTGATTTGTTTCATAATACAGGGGGTGACACTTCATGTGTCCAGTGTGTGTATGCATGAGAGTTAGTATGAGTTTCATGCCATACAAACCAAAATTATTCCAAAATTAGCTAAACATGCGACAATCTCTAGGTACAAATAACATGTTTTGAAAACAAGAGATGTGGAATATGTGGAATATCTTCTCGAATTCAATTCCTACAATGTTCACCACACTCTAAAGGATATAGTATTTCACGTTGATGACAGACGGCGTGAGGATGAATTGTTCTGATGTCACGGAAAATAAACACCAAATATTGACCTCCAAATATGATACGATTCGGCATTGACATAGCTTGGAAATTCCTGGGAAGAGAAACATCCCGGACAAACTTCAGGACAACTGACCGTTATTCAGTAATTCAAACTATTTGTTTATCACATTACTTTCCTCACAACGAAGTGTCAAGCACTGAAGTATTGAAGTATTGATGTCAATATATTATTTTCAAATCCCGCCAAGACAATATATAAAACAAAAAACATTCATGTACACGTGTATTTGTATACAGGATTAACGTGATGTCAGCACGTTTCTATCGCAATTACATGTGGACAGATAATTTGCATGTGCGAGACAGATAATAATTATTGCATATGCAAAGTTCCTTTGGAGACAGTAGTACTGTACCTAACTGAATCCTTTGAAAAGTTCCTTTGATGAGAGTGCCTAACTGAAACTTGATAAATTGAATTACTACAAGATGAATGACATTAGATATCATGAAGCGCCTTTTCGAAGAAGACAATAGCATTGACGTCGACAAGATTGATGATGACTATCATAATGCAGAGAATGGTTGTTCCCATCAATCCATTCTGTGCAAATAAAGCCTAGCACATGAAACAAAGAACATTTCATTGATTTTCATGGGCATCACGTGATAAAGGATGTCAGAAGTTGAGCAGGGATATTAACAGGGCGGAAATGTGAATAATGCATTATCGCCTATATCTAATCGAATGTAAGGTATGGCTAATTTATCACATGATGATGCACGTCACCACTGGTCAACAGAAAGTATATTCTAGCTACCGTATCGGTATGGATAAGCATTTCTGTATATTTCGAGTTATTAACAATACAACGAGCACATATTAGTTAACGATAAATTGGTACACTATTCAGGGTTATGTGTTTATCTGTTATGTAGACGTGTAATCAATACCCAGTATCAAGTATTCCGAGCAAACAATACAGTGTCCGTTATCCAATCCAATGATTGTTATATCATTTGGTGAATTATCCAATCCAATGATTGTTATATCATTTAGTGAAAGGTATAGCTCGTGCTTCCAAACAAAAAACTACTGATATATCAAAGTATTTTTCAAAGTATGTTGATGATGATCGATGACGTACTCAATGGAATGGGGAACTGATTTTGAATATGATGGATTGGAATTCAACGTTCTTGTTTCTTTTTTTTTCGGAAACTGTCATAGTTCACTCAGCTTTAAGGGTGATCTGAACCTGTGAAATGGAATTTGAATGTTTTGGTGTGACGTGGAACTGAATAATAACAAAAACAACCACATTTTAAACCTTTTTCTTCGCGACTTCTGTTTTCAGAATCAATTCCATCAAGAATGGCGACAACACGGAGCCTCGAGCATGATAACGAAATACGAGACACAACAGTCTTCCACGGAATAATAAGTGGATTCAATTACGGGGAAAACGAAATAGGGTGGGTTGTCCTTGAGCAATTAGCCAGACCATGTTTGCTTTCAAGGCAAGAATTGTGTTAACACTAGAACTGCTACTAGTAGATCTTTAACCATCGGCTATTTACTCCATCCCACAAATGAACTTATGCTAATGGTATATCTAATTTTGCGTGTATTGTTTTGCATTTATTCATATTAGCAAACTCGTTACAACCTGAATTCCCTCTGAATCCTCACTAGACATTACTAGGCAAACCAACACAACTTTATTTCCAGTAAGTCACTGCACAAGTTTGAAACCTAATTCAGACGGTACTACCTTCATACTTGTTCAGCGAGTCTTGCTAAAGGACAAATTTGTTTGCGATGAGATTTGATCGACTGGCTGATACCTAGTGGATACCTGATACCTAATATACCTACCATCACCTCAATAATCTCTCAGTTTGCAATTGCATACTCATTTACTTTTCATATACCTATTTCACAGGGTTGGTGTGGGAGTTCCAAATGGTTTAATTAAGTTTTGGGCAGCTCTACCTTATTTTCCAATTGGGTTACATTATAAAAGTATCAATAAGAGTATCAATCTATTACCACCAATATACAGTCAGATTTTGATGAAACGAATCCTCTGCCCATCATGGCACCAAACTAGGTTTGCACACAAACGAGCCCTTGGATTTTTTTTTTATAATCGAGAAGTGTTTGATATTGGCATTACCAAAATCTCGTTTCTCTGGCGCTTATAGGTCGAAATGTACAACATTTTTGGAATTGAAACAAACCCCTACGAAATACTTACAGCCAAAGCCATACTGGCGTCATCAGGGGCAGACATTCTGTGAAACATAGGTGTTCCTACGAAAACAATGTCGGAGTGTGAAACATACCCCAAACACTATGTATATATTTCATAACAGATAAGTACGCACCCACCCAATCAAGTCTACCAGTTACACATATTGCATGCTTTCCTACTATATTGATAACTCCTATAGGATTTATGTTATAAGAAACACACCAACAATCATTTTGTATTGGATCATCATTATACAACGACGTTCTATTGTGACTGGTTCCACACCATTGAAGAGTTTTTCACCACATAAGTAACACATACAAGTATGTTATTGGATGTTGTTCAGGGAGATAGTAAATGTCGTTACTGTTATTGTAAATATTCATGGATAATTCACCGAGCTAGCCTCACTTTTCCTATATGTTTCCCAGATAAATACTGCCCAGATCGTAATTCGGCGCAAAGAAAGACAGTCTGCTACGAAACCCAGACAATTCCCTTGTGAATGTCATTGGCATATTTTTCACAGATGTAATCGACAGTACTACGTTCACATTGGACCCTGTTTTTCATAGTTATTCCTCGTCTTGGGAATGCCACTGATGTAATTACTATACGTTTATCACCAATAAAAGGATCTTTAGACTTGTCTGAGATAAAATAATCAGGAACAAAACCGATATTGCCCTACGCTCGTTATCCCCCATTCAATACTATGTCGTTCAACTTTGCACGAATGGTTTGAGACATGGGGAAAGACTGTAAAGTCTTAAACATACTTGCAAATTCTCATAAACGCCTAAATGCTAACGGCAAATTATGGACACACACGCAAACACTTCAATATGACTTGAAACCATTATATTCGATTGAACCAAAATTAGGTGTGGAATAATTTCATACCAAATTATCGTTTGAAAAGAATCAATTACCAAACGATTGTGTTGATAACATATCACATGCATTTGCTATCAGCATTTTCTGTAGAAGAAAACATCAGAGACAATGACATGTGGGGTAATAGGAATTTCGATTGCAATGGTTAGAAGGACTCTTTCGGGAATCATTGTGAATGCTAGAACAATTATTCACCTATATATTCACATTTACAGGAGATTTATTCACCTCTATATAGACCGTAGCCTTTTCTACTCACCACAGGGATTTATTCAGATCTTTCTGCAAACAAGCGATGACATTTCAAAATCCTGATTATCGATTGCAGAGGAAGGCCCTGTGAAATCTGCAAGTTGACAGGGATATTTCACAATGATAACATATTGCAGCTTTCCAAATATGTCGTCTATATTGTCTGTCATAAATGTAACAAAATCAAAGTAGTTTCATGAGTACAGCAAGTATGGATGGAAAGCCATTCGCATTTGATAGTTAAGTCTAATGATAGTTCGGTGGTTAAATTATACTTATAATTGTTCGTGAGAAATAGCTTACCATACCCATAGCATTTGTCAGCCAATCTTACTACCCAATGCACTCAACTTCCATGTGATTATTAGGATTTCAATCAATGGATGAAGCATTAATACACGAATCAGAAGCTAATATAACAGAACACACCCCAAGTCGTGTTCTTAGAGAGAGCATTAAAATCATTACGCTTTGTAAGTAATTACGAGCGATAATAAGGTATATATCTACAGGAAGAACGACTTCGTTGACAATTCAATTCGATTTTACAAGCACACATACTATCACCCTTGATGTTCGACGAAGATATTCCGTGAGTAGCAGGGAATATAATATTGCGATTAGTTGTGTCTGTATTGAAACGAATGGATATATACTTATATTGTCATCTTGTTTACTGTTCACTGTCTACATGTATACAGATCACGAAAATGGTGAGCACATGGTTTTCGTTCTGTTCAGGCACGAGTGACATATATGGGAACAATTAGGGGACATGAGCCAAGTTCCTCTAGACGTGATATGTAACATCTCCCTATAAGAATGCCATATGCCTATGATAAACGACAGGTTCGTGACATTGCATAATATGATATACCTAGGTTTAGTATAATGATAGACCGTTTGTCCTTTTATTCGAATAGCTTATGGTTTGGTGGATATATCTGCACATACATGGCTAGGGTTATTTTATTTTAGGCATAATACTCTGTGTTGTATATATATTTTACAAATATCTGAAAAATAAATGTCGTTCCCAAAGGGTGGACACTGAAGACTTGTATCGCAATATAATAACAAGAAGCATTCTAATTAAGCGAATTATGTGCATGACCATCCCAAGGTTTCTCGGAATTCCATCATCCAAGATGAACAAAGCAAAGCAAAGCAAAGACAATACACTTAGTTCGCTTTAATACTCTCCCACTATCATGTTCTGTCAACGTGAAACATTAGACTAGAGTGGACTGGGGTGGACGGGGGAAACTATGGTTTTATTGGGCACCAGGCTGTGCATGATGTTGAATGTTTACGTAACTGCCCTGTAGGTATCAAACACAGAGATGGAGATAATTACAATATTTACCCTTATACATGTATATACTTTGGGTTACGTTCAATCTTTGTGTTCTCACGTATTCAATCAACATTGAGTGGCATCTTTCATTACTCCGATTTTTAGGAATAACTGCGCTGAAAATAACCTTTTACTTGGAATAATTTTCTTTATTTCCCCCAGATTTTCTCTAATACTAAAAGGTAGTCTTTGTGCCTGTAGACATATTGAGTTTGCCTGATGCCTGTGTCTGAAACATGGACATAGATTGCTTTGAATATGTCCCAAGAAGTGTACAATATTTAATGTACACTATCAGCGGGATATTGAGAGAAACACTATCGCTTTTCAGTGTTATTGCGGTATCTGTGGAAAATCGAGTCATGCATAGTTGTGTATCAAAATATGACCTGGCACTTATGCTACTTCAAATACATTTTGCGATGAACACAATAATCATGCAATTTTCAACTCACACACACATAAGTTGCCCTTTCACTTCGATATACATGATATACAAGATATACATGATTTCAATTTGATATGCATGCATGTTGTCCATTCACTAAGTGACCTCCACCTAAAACCGAATGTACATGTATGGGAATCAAGTTTTATTTGTAAGTGCATTGCAACATGTATTAGATTCTACAGGCATGCACTTGGTGGAATACGGTATATTAATTACAGGTATGTGATAGGCAGACAAAAAACATGGAAATTTCATACTTGTGCTAGTATATAGTATATACGCGCAATCGGCTCAGTTCTAAGCTGGGTAATACGGATGCATTACGAGGAGGCGCAACAAATAAGAGTGTAACAAAACCATGCAACTGCCGCGCTGAAACGTTCGTTAGGAACGGTCACGTGATCTACAAAGCCCACTTGCGAAGACACCGTTCGCGGAAGAACCGTTCGCGGAAGCACGATTGCGGAAGCATCATCAGCGGAAGCATCGTTCGCGGAAGAACCGTTCGCGGAAGCACGATTGCGGAAGCATCATCAGCGGAAGCATCAGTCGCGGAAGCACCGTTCGCGGAAGAGGAGCCTTCGCGGAAGAACCGTTCGCGGACGCAGTCTTCACCACGTGGAGAAGAGTGCGGAAGATACGTTCGCGGACGAAGATGCGCGCGCAGCCACCCTGGCTATATAAGGGAGAGCGGACGGCCGCTCTGAGAGCACTGCAACAGCGACATCGACCGTGGGGAGATCGTCACCGCCACAGCCAAGGGACTCGACGAACTCCGTGCGGACGACTCCTTCTTCAGGGCCTTAGAGTCAACCGGGATTAGACCGACTACCTGGAGAAACCATTCGACTAAACGGGACGGGAAACTTCAACGGGAAGGGACAGAGAGACGCCGCCGGCTAAGAACTCTTTTTAGTTGTGCCCTCGTGCACTATTTATTTTTGAAATGTGATCATACAGTGCTCCATGTCTGAACTTCATATTTGTACGTCACGTGGGTGACCAGCCATACAATTGTAAGTTGATTTGATGTATATAAATCTTCCATTTATTTACATCTGAGTTGCTTCTTGCCTACGTGAAGCCGGTAAGCTACGGAGTGATGATACACCAGCGTTGGGGAACACCAATTTAGTGACGGCTCTCGAATCACAACGAGCGGGAGTTACATAAAGTCTATACGATCAGAGAAACCAGGTTTTTTGGGCCACACCGAAAACAAGTCATTACCAAACGTCACAACTTGGTGCCGTGACCAGGATCCCCGAGGGTCTACTGCCAGGGAACGAACCTCAGCATCACTCATGTCCGGCGAAAACGACGAAACTGCCCCAGGGAAGACAGGAGGTGAAGAGGAAGACTCTTCGCGGACGGCCTCACTTGCGGACGAGGAAGACAGCGGTTCGCGGAAGCCGACCTTTGCGGAAGAGGGAGACGACCGTTCGCGGAAGAGCAGCTTCACAGCCAGGGGTAGACGGGACGTTTCGACGAGTGAGGAGCAACCAGGGAGGTCGAGACCTTCCATGGGCCAGTCGACGAGTCAACAGAGACCCCGGAGCCAGACACCCGACAACCGTTTTCTTTTCAGACACGACTCTGGGTGGCAGCACGATCGAGACAGGGAGAGGTCAACCTACCTTGAGAGCGTTAGGAGGGGCCCCGAGTTCCGACGAGTGCTGGGACCGGAGTACGTCAATCTGGACGGGGAGGACGGCGAAATCTGGGCGAGGAGGGATCGGCTACAGCTACCGGAGCAGAGTCCAAGTGTGGCACCTCCAGAGAATGCAGCATTGAGACGGCTTTGGGACCAGTCCCAGCAGCAGTCTGGTGCAACAGAGCAGCAGTCTGGTGCAACAGGGCAGCGGTCGGGTGTGACGAGTCGACAAACGGGAGTGACTGGAGGACGGGTTACTTGGGCTCCGACCCAAGAGAGCAGCTCGAGAGGGAGAGGACTTTTCGCGGAAGAGAACATTCGCGGACGAGAGGCATTCTTCGGCGACAGGGACGCTTGCAGCCGGGGATCATTCGTGGATGAACGGGCTCGTGGGCGAGGGGGAGTCTTTGGTGACGAGGACGCTTGTGACCGGGGAGGGCCCTTCGCGGACGACCACGTTCGCGGACGAGGACGACTCGCGGAAGAGAGTGTTCGCGGAAGAGAGGAGTCTTCACCCAGACGGCGGCTCGACGAAAGGAGTGATCCAGGCGACCAATCTTCCTTTCCAGTTTTTCAGAGTAGACGGGGAAGACCATTCGCGGATGAGCCGGTTCGCGGAAGACTCGCGGAAGATGGCGTTCGCGGACGTGCATCTTTTGTGGAGGGACGTCTCCGAGACATCTTGGCGGACGAGCCCGTTCGCGGAAGACTCGCGGAAGACGGCGTTCGCGGAGGAGGCCTGTTCGCGGAAGAACTTCTTCGGGAGCTGTTGGCGGAGGAGTCCGTTCGCGGAAGGTTCGCGGAAGACAGTGTTCGCGGAAGGTTCGCGGAAGACAGCGTTCGCGGAAGAGGGAGGTCTTCACCCAGTCGACAACCGAGACAGCCAGCCTCCTGGAGAAATCCAGCTTCTATTTCAGTCACCCAGGGAGGCCGGAGACAGCACCCTTTCTCATCATCGGGCGATGAGGGGCCTTCATCTGATGGAGGGACCGACAGCAGCCATGGTTACCCAGGACGGGGGAGGAGACCACCGAGGAGGGGACCGCCGCTGCACCAACGAAGCCCTAGGCCGAGACGGAGGCAGGAGGACTCGTCGTCCGAGGACAGCACAGCCTGAAATCAGAGCGGCAGAAGGAACCGGAAGATGCTGACCCCTGACAAGTTCGATGGGACTTCCATAGAGTGGCCGGTGTACCGGGCCCACTTTGACGTCATCGCAGAGGTCAACGGATGGAGCAAGCGGGAACAGGGCGTCTACTTAGCCGGGAGCTTGACAGGAGAGGCGCGACGAATGCTGACCAGCCTGAGTCCTGCAGACCGGAGGGACATCGACGTTCTGACCGACAAGCTGACCCTACGATTCGACCCTGACTGTCAGGAGGAGTCCTACAAGGCGACCTTGGGACAGAGAACCCGCAGGAAGGCAGAGACACCCCAGCAGTACGGCTATGAGTTGCAGCGACTGGCCGGCCGTGGTTATCCGGATCTGAACTCCGCAGCTCAGGAGGCTATCGCCTTAGACCACTTCTGGAAGGGCCATCCAGATGGGGACATGAAGGTGATGGCGCTCATGAGGAAGATGAAGACCATGGAGGAGGCCATAGCGTTCGTGACCCAGTACGAATGTGTCAAACCCAAGCCTGGGAAGCCGGTGATGTCCATAGAATCGGAGGACTCCGAGCCAGCTCTAGGACGGGTCCTACAGCTGTTGAAGAACCAGCAGGGAGGCGAGATTACCACCAGTGGGCAGCAGAGCAACCAGCCGAACGTAGCGGGTCTACCCAGACTTCCCTACTTCAAGGGGCTCTTTGAGAGCCAAGACAGGAAGCTGGATCGACTAATCGAGCTGTGTGAGCAGGTGCTATCCATCAAGCCGAGGGCCGCCACTACTGAGAACAAGGGACCAAGCGCTAGGCCGGGACCAGATGACTGTTGGTACTGTGGGAAGCCGGGTCATCGGAAGTACCAGTGTCCAGATCGGCCGCCACCTCGGACCAAGGAGGAGCGCTTGAGTCGACTAATCGAGGAGATTGGTGAGCGGAACAGTTTGACAGACGAGGAGTCGGAAAACCAGTAGGGCTCATACCAGCCCCCAACCGTATGGGCCATTGGCAGGTGTGTGCACGGCTTCACAGGCGAGAAGCTCGACGAAGACGTGAAGAACACATTGCCAGGGGGGAATTTTTAGTTTCACAGATTTTTAATAGGTTTTTCCGGTGTGCATCCGAAGTAACTGGATGGGCGCAGGAGGAGCTCGAGGATCGAATTCTCGACTATATGGAGGGCAAGCCTGTCAACACAGACGGGAGTGCCAATGTACAGCAAACCGATGGAGCCGTGGAGCGTCTAATGCCCCGCGGAGACGTCGACGAAATGCAGACCGATGGAGCCGTGGAGCGTCTGGGGACCCACGGAGACATCAACGAGGTTTCTGCTAGCAGCAAGGAGAACCAACAGGTTACAACCTTGAGGCTGGAGGCTGCGAAACAGCAGGGACCCCCCTATGCAACTGAACCACAAGCGGCCGTGAAAGAGGAGACGGAGGGCCGGTGGAGCGGAATGACCAAGGGGCCAGCGCAGCAGCTATTGCTGGTGGACGACTCATTACTTATCCGGAGCGGCGGTTCCGAGGGGAGTGATTCCCTTAAGACTGACAGAGAGGACCAGGGTGGTGCATCACTGTGGGTGGACGACTCAGTACTTATCCAGGGCGGCGTCCCTGAGGAGAGTGGCAGCTCTCTTAAGATTGACAGAAATGGCCAGGTGGTGTCGCTGTCAGCCGGTGCCCGAGGCACATTGGCGTGGTATGCGGCGTGCCACGTTATGGGGAAGGCGACTCGTATGTTGGTGGACACGGGTGCCTCTTCCACCGTTCTGGACGAGTGTCTCTTCGACCAAATGGATGACGAACATAAAGCAATGATAAGGCAGACGAGAATAAGGTTACGGGCAGCAACCGGAGACTACTTACAGGTTCAAGGAGAGATGACAGTTCAACTTCTACTGGGCACACGACTCGTGTCGGCAGATGTACTGGTAGCCAAACTAGGGATCCCGGGAGTGTTGGGGCTTGATGTACTTCAACAGATTGGGGGACAGCTGGATCTGCGTAAGGGCGAGTGGCAGGTGGGCGACACTACCGTAGTGATGAGCTCGGGCCACGAGGACGCCGTCTACACACTGGTGACGGAGGAGACGGTCGTCTTGCCACCCTTTTCAGAGATGATGGTGGACCTCAAGCTGACAGGAAGTGAGGGAGGAGTTCCGAAGGCCGGCCTCGTGCAGTCCGCAAGAGAGCCGTTGGAGGACGACCCCCTCGTAGTGGGACGAGCCCTGGTACGACCCCGAGGACGCCTGGTACCGGTGGTACTTCTGAACGCCGGCGCTGGAGCTTGCACTGTGCTGATGGGGACCATCCTAGCCGAGCTTCACGGAATAGAGGCCGTGATCGACCTAGGATTTCGTCCCGATGGAGGGAAAACAACCCAGAATGAACCTAAAAGGGAACAGTGGTACCGGGAGGAGAGCGGGAGGGAGCATGAGCTCCTTACACCAAACTCCACCAAGTGGCGGAACCGGACGCCTGAGCAGCCCGAAACCAGAGTGCACGCCATGCACGCAGAATCGTCGACGAAGACACCAGAGTGCCCGGAGCATCTAAAACCGCTCCTGGAGGGAATGCATCCGGACTTGACGGAGAAGGAGGTGGAGGTCGTCAGTTGTGTCAACAACCGCCGTCTAAATGAAGTCACCCGGAAGGATGCGTACCCTCTGCCTTGAGTCGACGAAAGATTTGACATCTTATCAGAAGGACGACGGAGATGGAGTTCGACAACCATTGGAGCGAGGCTCATCAGCAGGTGTTCGAGGTGCTGCGTCAACCTCTGACCGAGCGCCCCCTGCTGGTGTACCCTGATATGAAGCGTAGCAAGACCCAAAGGAGAAGAGGAGGCCTGTCCGACTCAGGAGGAGTGTCCCCTACCCCTGGAGGACTTCTCTGATGAGGATTTGCTTCCTCCGATCAGCGGAGAAGGATGGAGCCCAGGAGGACCTCAAGTCAACATCGTATGGGAGGTCCCTGTTGAGCCCTTGATGGAAGATCACTATTGCGGAGATGGAGTCGGGATATTCCAGATCTGGGAGGTGCGCCGCCAGGAGGACCCGAGGACGACTGCAGAGCCGACCGAGGAGTCCCTGCCTGAAGACCGGAGCCCCCCACGACCGGTGAGCCATCAGCTAGAAAGGGTGGCGATGGATATTCTGGAGCCCGGGACCATCGACAATTTAAAAAGGTGGTGGTTTACCCCTGAAACCGACGCCTGGATACCCAATCCGGACGATGTGACCCCAGTCCGGACCCCCAGTGATGACGAGGGACGAGTGGAAAACAGCGGGAATGCAGTCCAAACGATGTAAACGATGACGGGAGCGTTCGCGGAAGAACCTTTCGCGGAAGCAGCGTTCGCGGAAGCAGCGTTCGCGGAAGTACCGTTCGCGGAAGCACGTTCGCGGAAGCAGCGTTCGCGGAGGAACCGTTCGCGGAAGCAAGCGAAAAACGTTATTTCGTTCCACGACAATGCTTTTTCCCCCAGATCCCTGGTCCGCGCCTTTTCTATATAAGCAGGCCGGCCTACGATTCCGTCATCACTTCAACCATGAACACACCAACTCTGCAGATCATTGAGATACCCGCATTTGCAGACGAAGATTTCGGGGACGTTCCAGATTTCGACTTGGCTGACTTTCTGCCCCTTGAAGTCGACAAGATGAGCGACCCACCTACCAAGCCTGACCGGAAGCGGGAGCGCTCGAGGAGCCGGGAGCGTCGTGAGGAGCCCCGAGGAGGTCGACGGTCCCCTGCCCGGAAGTTGTCCACCGAGAGAGGGCGACGCTGGTGCAGCCCCTGCCGGATCCACGTGACGGCATCCAACTTTAGCCGACACGTGGCGACCAAACACACGCAGAAGGAGGGGCGGCACCTCTGCAAGATGTGCAGCCAGCGATTCGCCCGCCGAGCTGACAGAGACCGGCATGAGACGTCGCATGCCAGCGGCAACACCCTCAAGCCAGGACGGAGGAGGACGACGACCGACACGCCCGTGTCCGACCCCCGAGATGGTCCGACTACTGTGTCTGCCCCTGAGCTGAAGACTGTCAGCTTTGCGGCCAGCGGGACGACCAGCTCCACGCCGTCAAGCCCCCGGGAGGACGCCCCCAGGTCAGAGGACGCCCCAGACCCCGAGGACGACCCCCCGAATAGCGAAGAGGAACCGGAGTCTCAGCAGGAGCGGAGAGAGGCGGAATCCCCGGAGGCCCCCACCCCCGAGGACGACGGACCCCCCGTTCCCAGAGACTCGGCCCCTACCTACAAGCCCCTAGACCTGAGTTGGTACCTCAAGCCCGTTCCGGAGGAGGAGGACCAACTGCGACCGTATGTGGAGGGCCTGGGCAGAGCGGTCACTGCCGGAGAGAAGGCCCTGGAGGACCTGGCATCCACGATAGCCATGGGACGACGCCACCTCACCCAAGCGGAGGCTCGGCTCCAAGCCAAGGAGGAGCAGAGACAGCTCGAGGCCGAGGTGCTGCAGCTGCGAGGGGAGGCCTCTCAACGAGAGAAGAGCCACCGGAAGGAGCTGCGAGCCCACGTCCGAGAGACCAAGCTGCTCCGGGAACAGCTCCGAGCATATACAGACACTCGGGACAGACTGGCGGAGACGTCCGAAAGCGAGGTGGATCGCCAGTGAAGTGGAGGGAGAGAGCCCTGTAAACAACAGACAGGCAGGAAAAGACGAAGAAGGAGGAAGAAGAGAAAAGAAGAGAGAGAAAGGATCAACGGGGACGTTGATCTCCAGAAAGGGTGGAGTTGTAACAAAACCATGCAACTGCCGCGCTGAAACGTTCGTTAGGAACGGTCACGTGATCTACAAAGCCCACTTGCGAAGACACCGTTCGCGGAAGAACCGTTCGCGGAAGCACGATTGCGGAAGCATCATCAGCGGAAGCATCGTTCGCGGAAGAACCGTTCGCGGAAGCACGATTGCGGAAGCATCATCAGCGGAAGCATCAGTCGCGGAAGCACCGTTCGCGGAAGAGGAGCCTTCGCGGAAGAACCGTTCGCGGACGCAGTCTTCACCACGTGGAGAAGAGTGCGGAAGATACGTTCGCGGACGAAGATGCGCGCGCAGCCACCCTGGCTATATAAGGGAGAGCGGACGGCCGCTCTGAGAGCACTGCAACAGCGACATCGACCGTGGGGAGATCGTCACCGCCACAGCCAAGGGACTCGACGAACTCCGTGCGGACGACTCCTTCTTCAGGGCCTTAGAGTCAACCGGGATTAGACCGACTACCTGGAGAAACCATTCGACTAAACGGGACGGGAAACTTCAACGGGAAGGGACAGAGAGACGCCGCCGGCTAAGAACTCTTTTTAGTTGTGCCCTCGTGCACTATTTATTTTTGAAATGTGATCATACAGTGCTCCATGTCTGAACTTCATATTTGTACGTCACGTGGGTGACCAGCCATACAATTGTAAGTTGATTTGATGTATATAAATCTTCCATTTATTTACATCTGAGTTGCTTCTTGCCTACGTGAAGCCGGTAAGCTACGGAGTGATGATACACCAGCGTTGGGGAACACCAATTTAGTGACGGCTCTCGAATCACAACGAGCGGGAGTTACATAAAGTCTATACGATCAGAGAAACCAGGTTTTTTGGGCCACACCGAAAACAAGTCATTACCAAACGTCACAAGAGTTTATGTTTATATCTGGCAGGACAATAATCTGTTTCTGCCTCAGTCATGTTGATTTCGGTGTGGATATGAAATAATATACATACATTGGCATGCGATTTTTGTCCGAATGGACTGTCAGGCAGTTTAACATTTGTGTATTATGTAAACATATCGGTGCTATATCATTGATTTGATATATAACAAATTCCAACAAAACCTTACGGCACTCTATAGTCACAATTGTCAGCAATAACCTAGTTCACTTTGGCGATACTGGATGCACTAACGATCGTTAGTGCATCCCACAATGACGGACAGTAAACACGGTCAGTTTGGTTTTTAACCGTATTTTGTCAAATGGCAGGTCCATTCGTGATGAATGGATACTCTGAAGGTAGCTTAGTGTTTTGGTCAAAGACATGCGTAGTTATTTCAAGCAGATCACGCTTCTTTGTTTAGATATGTTGAGGAAAAGAATTAGTGATAAGATTCATCAACGACAAAAGTGAGATTCCCTAACGATATAGGCCTAATACGTGTATATTGTAATAGGTCCATATCATACACCACTGTGAATTCGTTGATTTATGCGACATAAATCAGCGAATATCATGTCAATTGTTACTTTATTTCATGTTTAACATTTAAATAACGTGGATTTGAATTAATAAAGAAAAGATCGTTAGGGAATCTTCACATGTTCGTTAGGGAATCTTCGATTTTACAAAAACAGTCGTTAGGGAATCTTTCGGCTTTTTTCAGACGAGTTTTTCATGCTCAAACCAACATAAATCGCCATGTATTTGCAACGAACGGTTGTTTCGTGCGCATAAGAATCAGCAGATTTATGTGTGTATCGATCACAATCGTAATTATCGGGAAAATGAAGAAAATTAAAATGAACCGCGAGTGGGTTCGCCATTGCGGGATGCACTAACGATCGTTAGTGCATCCAGTCTCACCACAGTGCTAGTTGGTGATTGGGCGGCATTTTTTTCTCGGACATTGTTGGAACCGGCTGTACACTGCTAGGTTAAGGGACATAGCTCGGTTGCTGATGATGTTTAGGCTCGGGTCAAAGTCGGGACAGCGTCTGACAGCTTCCAATAGTCGACTACGGAGCCTAGCACATCGACGACTACGCTCCGAGCTCTTCCCAACACAAGAGCAGTAGCAGCACATTGATCAACGGATCTCCCAACTTCGAAACGAACATGGATTATCAAAGGTAACCACGGATCAAGCCATAACATCTACAATTATTTTGCCCAGGTATGATCAAAAACATTGAAATGCCTAAGCCAGTGAAATTCTGTTTAACCTCAATTATACCCCATGGACACATCAGAGTTGCGTTTTGGTTTGACAGCTGCCGATATACAAATCATTTGTTCTTCAGAGAGCACGGAATGAATACACAGACCGTGTTTAAAGCTCACTGAGCTGAATAGGATCAGAATGTTGCATTGTGGTCCTACAAGACAAACGTTGGCTAGCTATTTTGGTCTGGAAACTACTCCCAAAGCTATCGCCGTAGAAAGAACATTTAGCGAGTTCATTGAAATGGGAATATCTACGATACGTTACTCACTAAAGCAATAGTCTCGAGCAACGTCCTCTACCGTTTCGATTTATCCTAACAGCTGACCCTATTATCTAATTTTAACAGCCAATCCTACTCATATTATAACACATGTCATCTGATATGCATATTTTTCATGCATTAGGCGAGCTACACTACATTTTGCACTACTGATTTTGCTTTTGATGTAAAAGTTCAAGATGTATTCACATCAATAGAGCATGCAGACACGATGTGATATGATGTGATGTGTAGCCCACCTCTTGATTCTAGAGTATATGACATGAATATGAATAGTCTTCTCCGAGAGGTCAATGTCAAACTCCTAACCCAGACGACATTTTCTACCAGATTTTGAATCACATTTTCATCGCTCTCGGAAATGAATCTTCGTGGGATGAAATCAGTGACACAAAATAGGTTTTTCTGTAGGATTTTGATTTCACCCGGTTAATCTAAAAGATGATATGATGAAATATCACTACAACACCTACTAACTCGGTGTCCAGACACCTGTTCACAGTTAAAGTAGGTTTACAGTTTATCACCACGCAACGAGATTCGGAATTGGATAAAACTATAATATTATTGCAACAAAAATAAAACAATACAATGACGATTAACATGACCTATCGTGACAATAGGTTCGGTAACCTAATAAGTCATGACCAGTTGAAATCAAGTGTCAGGAAAGTACCTGCTGAAGTTTTTCCAGCAATGATGGTCTAGTCTGAACAGCCTTTCATAGCCAAGCTGTGCTTTCTTTCATCCTCATTTTTAATCAATACATATTAGTTCATAAAATTGGTAATGCATTATTACATTTCAACTAAATTCGTATAGCTTTTTCTATCCAGCAGGCAAATATAG
This sequence comes from Terebella lapidaria, assembly GCA_949152475.1. NCBI lineage: Eukaryota > Metazoa > Annelida > Polychaeta > Terebellida > Terebellidae > Terebella > Terebella lapidaria. The sequence goes on along the minus strand of OX424566.1, from coordinate 25,947,847 downwards.
GCATGTGTATAATGTGACTCAGCATGAGCATATTTTGGATGTATGGTGCATAGGAATTTCTACATAAAGTTCATATTCTTGAGAGGAGAATGAGCGTCATAAGTTCATTATGTTTATGTATATTTCACCTGTTGACGTGGATGGTTGTCAATACCACCCACCTAATTTCGCGTGGGAATGTAGGTATCAATCTGGTACCACCAATACAGCCAAATTTTGATGATTCCAATAACAAACGTAAAATACAACATTTTGCAATAGGAACAAAGACCGACCAAATACTTTATCAAAAGACACACTGGCGTCATCAGGGGCAGACAGTGTGGTAAATGTAGTTATTTCTACTGTACACCTGATGGAATTAGTATACAACTGCCCAACAACCTAGGAAAATAATTTACAAAACCGTAACAAACCCCATGGAATAGATATATGACAAGTATATAAGTACCTAATCAAAAGGCTACTGAGTTGATGGGAGTTCATATATTGACTATATTTGTACACAGTGTACTTGTGAAAGTCTGGGATTTTTTTTTTGTGAGGAACATGACGACCCAATCAGCCTAATTCAACTAGTTGCCACCAGCTCTCGGCCAATAAGATGCTATGCCAATCAGGATTATGTGCTAGTAATTCCAACTAGGTGCTTGATGGCAACGAGGGAATATAAACCAGTTCCAGTAATTCAATTTTATAAGAAATGCTTGTCCATGACGTTTTTTTTGTATTGCCTCCAAAAAATTAAGGTGTTCTCTCGTTGACAAAAAATGACTTTACCAGTGCCATTCGGCTACACGTATCTATAGTGGCATCACAAACTCCACGCAAGTTGTGAAACTTTTGAAATTTATAAGGACGAGGCCGAAGAGCAAGTAATGTGTACATTACATATAATTAGTTTATTGACCTCAAAAGAAACTCGTACATTACAAATTAATATATATTTGTTATCAATCATCGAAGGCAATCATAACTTGAGCTACTAACACAAGATTCTAAACGTTATATTCATTCTATCGATGCATGTTTATCAAATGCTAGCCTTTAGTCCAAAGTGACTTGAAAGTGCGCATACAGAAGCTAATGCTACCGTGGATGTCCACGATATACGCCAGAGGAAACAGGCATAAATGGCACTACCTCGAACGAAACACCAGACAGAGACTGGGCGATTACAACTTTTGAAAACAAAACAAACGAACATTTATTATCGAACTGCAGATGCAGATGAAATTTTAATTTCATGTGTCAGTAACAGACCAAAGCGGAACAGACCAAAGCTCATCTCTTTCATCCACCGGAGGCACGCTCGCCACAGGCTAAATAATCATTCAACAAATTTACAAAAGAGATTACTTAAAATTTAGTAGTCGCTGAAGTGTATATGATACGTTAACAGTCACCCATTGACTTCACTATATTACAACACCAAATCGATAGTTGCCTTGTTGACTGCGCCTCATTTATATAAGCTGTATCAAGCCTAGGGCACGTTCTCAAAATGCAATATTACTTGGAACGGAGCATGGCCATACTTGCTGAAATCACGGGTGGTAACGTAATTATGTAGTTTGTGCGCGCAGTGCCTCTGCACCCTACCAAATGGCATAGAGCGTTGACCGACCTAGTTCTTTTGTTTAGGGGTCAGGTCATGTTGTTGTCAACGCTGTGAGGCTAACTTTTTGCGACATAGGGTGAGTAAAATAATTTTTCTGTCAAATATTTACCATATTACCTTAGAATGGGGATTCGATGCAGTGTCCGAGATACCAGTGAACAAGCTCGTGCTCTTCAAATAGCCATATGAGTCTGATTTGTTCACAAATAGGCCCTGGCCCACGGATGTGGCCAACAAATATGTAGGTTCCAAACAGTGATCACATTTTTTTCGATATTCATGACCGATGTACAGCAACACTGTTTGAACAGGAGGTATCAAGTATTTCAGACTTCATTCGTGAGCGATATAAAGGCGCAACACCATCTATTTAGGGCTCTAATAATTAACTATTGTATCGCTTGTGGCGTGTCAACGCTCTAAAGACATGGTCTACGCTCTAAGGCTGCCTGGTTAAACTCACATATACCTTCTCCGGGAAGAATGGACAATCATTGAGGATGTCTTGTGGTTGTTTTGATGCATGCGAACGATTTTCCGAAGCATTATATGTTAAGTTTCCATGAATCTGTCTTGGATATTCCACCAAAAGACTACGCATTACTGCAGGCGAATCGAGACTTGTAAATTTGATCAGACAGCCTTAGAGCGTAGACCATGTCTTTAGAGCGTTGACACGCCACAAGCGATACAATAATAAATTATTAGAGCCCTAATTAGCTGATGTTGCGCCTTTATATTGATCACGTTTGAAGTATTTGAAACCTCCTGTTCAAACAGGTTTGTTGTACAGTGGTCATAAGTATCGAAAAAATTTTGATCAATGTTCGGTTACTACATATTTGTGGGCAAATCCGTGGGCCAGGGCCTATTTCTGAACAAATCAGACTCATATGGATTATTGGAGAGCACGCGCTTGTACATTGGTATCTCGGACACTGCATCGAATCCCCAATCTCAGGTAATATGGTCAATATTTGACAGAAAAATTATTTTACCCTGTGTCGCAAAAAGTTAGCCCTACAGCGTTGACAACAACATGACCTGACCCTAAACAAAAGAACTAGGTCGGTCAACGCTCTATGCCATTTGGTAGGGTGTCTGTAAATTGCCAACAAAAAACCCAACCACCATGGCGCCCCACCTGTCCTAATAAATTTCATGGCTACCTTCACCGGCATGTAAATAACTTGCAAGGTCGATCCCAACGTGACAGTCAGGGGACTAACTGAGTTTCTTTTTCATGAGGAGTCTGGATTATTATTTTCGGAATAGTTCTGATTAACGACTGAGCTTGTGAGGGGTCTCACATACAGCCGTACCAATATTTGCACACAACGACCATCCGATTCCCTCGCGTGGAACCGATGAAGCAAATGGCACACCAAGGATTATTCAATTTTGTATGAGGTAAGTTCGTGATGAAAACACTTTTGTGTCGCGTGTTCACTCCATAATCAACGCCATGGCCTCGACGCTGTCGTGACCAAGACACACGTCTGTCCCTGAAGCTAGTTATCCTGTGCACGTCCTCTTCTTGCGATTCCTTGACAGTAACCTCAAACGAAATTTGACAATCCATTCACAACATCAAACGCCCCTGTCACCTCGGATCAACCTTTGGGGGTGATTCCTACTTTGGCATCTGTTTTCGCTAGACTGTTCCATAGATGGAACGAAGTTTCAATCATTATGTCCCAAAACAACCTGTGCATAGTCTCTGTTTATAGTCCGTTCACATGAATGTATTATGTTTTCAAAGTGTAAATTTGAATGATAAATTTTTGCCGGTAAATGGTGATTCAATGATACAACGACGTAGCATGCAGCGTTTGTCTTGGCCACAGATCCGTCTGATCAGCGTAACACCTTCACTGTCATATAGAAGGCCGTCTTTTTATTGTCCAGCCATGCCTATAAAGTATAGTTGAAGTAGCAGTGACAATGTAAAATAATGAATATATCGCCTGACATATTCAAATGCAAAAAGAACGGTAAATGAGGCTATGGGCGGCTATGGTCCTGCTATCACCTGGCAGTGTTTGCTTAAAACTAAAAGATCGAAGCACATCTCAAAAATATATCTTCGTTAGTTCGTATGAAATTCATGATTTTTGAGACATGAAAACAGACACTTTCGCGCCTACATTACGCGGTGCCCCCCACACTGGAATCAAAACGCGCACTGATAAAATGGCGGCACATGTGTTTTACTACATCGGCATTACGAAACACGATTAATTTGTGTGTCAGGCATAATCGTGGGATGATTTCTTCGAAACATTGGAAATGACATCAAGTCTGTTTGCGTGAAAAAACAAAAAGAGATGGGCCAAGGATTATCTCCAGTTTTACCGGTAGTTGTCGTTATAAATGAATTTGTGCACGAACATCCACAGCAGAATTTCGAATAATCACGACCATGGTAAATGGGTCGTTATCAGGCCAATGACTTAAGACTATCGGAAGTGAAAGCGCCCGGAAGATTGGCATGAGAAAACACAGCCGTTGCATTTGCATGTGTAAACGGGTCAAATTTTCCAAACATGATTTATGTTTTGTTCTTAGTGTGATAAAATGAATCTAGGATGCTATCTGCTACACATGGCGAAAGTCACACAGATGGCACATTGTAATTCCAGGAAACCCACAACTAAGTAATTATCAGCATTGGCGAATCACCTCGTTAGCTGACCACAATTATAGTTCAGCAAAATGCAAATAATCGCATGCTTTGTATCAGAGGCCCGTAAACTTCGTGATAACAGATCTTGTGTGTTGCTGATCGTGTTATTGTGAAGAGGATTGCTTCACCAACAGCACTAAACATATACGAAAGACGGTATAATTATATCCTGGAAACAATTATGCGACAGATATTCAATGAATGTGTGTAGTTGCTGAACAAGTGCATCCAGGTGAACAAACCTCATGATTTTTTACATGTTTTATGTTAGACGAAGGACGTCGTACTATGGGAATATAAACCTGAATCTCTGATTTGTTTAACTCATTTACGCCGTCTTTTTTTCCTGATATTCTGGCGATACTGAATGGTTTCGTATTGTAGCTTGGCATAAGTCACCTGAGGGTGAAACGGAGATTTTTTTTACCGAATTTGAGAACATTGAAACAGTTGGCAAAGTACCCCAATCGCATGTCAGACAATGAAGTATTCAGTAAGCAGAAAATCTTCTCAACGCATCAGCATCATAGAAACCTCACAACGTTGTTGGGGCAGTGATTAATCGCTTCATGCAAATGAGTCTCATTAATTACCATATCACTAGTCTGTCCTAGTTAGTGTCAAGGGTTGTCCCGTGACAGCAGATGGTCACATGATTGTTCTGAGTGGGTCCACAATGTGCCCGATACTCTCAAACGGATTTCGGAATGTGAATGTGAATCATTCTGACAGGAAACATGTCATTGACAGACAAGTGCAAGTTTATGGGACAACAGCAATTATGGTCAGGCAGAGATCAGTCTTGACTACAATACATTCCTATTCTATCATTTCTCAGTTGATCCTTAGCATCATTTGATTGGGAGCAAAATTGATCTCACAGTTTGGGATATGAACCTTTCATTAATTATACATCCATTGACAGACGGGCCTGTGATTTCCTGTCACCATGGTAACACTGAGCCTACCCTATTGAGGGGCGCCCTACGGGTAGGTGGTTGTCCCCAAAGGAGCATAAACTATGATTTTACTAACTCGTTTACACTGTCTTAGTTGATATTTTGGCAATGCTAAATGGTATCGTATTATAACTTTCAAAATTTCATCCTTCCTCTGATAACCAAACTGCAACTTTGCAAAAAAAATAAAAACTACTCGCACCCCGAAATTCGGCAGAAAATTGCCATTTGACTACCAGGTGAAGTTTGCCAAGATATAATATCATACCATTCAGCATCGAGAGAAAATCAGAAAAAAACGGCGTAAACGAGTTAGAAAAATTAGATTATAGTCCTGAGGACAGATAAGCATTCATGTGCTGGCCTCTGATGTAATCACGGCGACAGGGAAAGTGAATTAGTACTTTAGATTCCTTCGGGGTTTTATCTTCACGATATATGTGTAGTAGCTTTGTAATATATGACAACAATCCAGTGAATTATGCAAAATGGTCTCTGGTCCATCTACTCGATTTATTTTGGCGTATGTGATCATTTTTATCATTGAAGGAGAATGTCCTTATCACGTTTATCCTTATTCGTTTTTATATAATGGACTGCATCGAACCAGACTAAAGTAGATTTTGCATAATAACACTATTTCTGGTGGGCCCGATATATGTTCATGTTTCCAGACCACAATCTGTAAAGATTGCAATAGTATTATTTTGATTATATTGTGAAAAGATTAGGAATCTCAGTTCTCCAGAAAACTCCATATCTATAATAGTCATTATTCCGCAAAGATATCTTCGAAATGCAATTTTAGATTTTCTGTTACAACACGATGAAGGACCATTGAAGGTAAAGGCATATTGCGTATTGTCACGTGTCCCTGAACTGTTCTGCCAATTTACGTAAGTTTCCGAAAAGAATTAAATTGATTGCATTTTCGCATCTAGATCCCTGACATGGCTATTTTGCTATATCTATTATATCTATTACACAAATCAATATGGTGCTCAGTCAGAGATACATGTGGTATGAAATGTCAATGAAGCATGTTAGTCATATCTGTAAACATGATCAACCACACAGCATGAGACAGAGGTAAAAACTAGCACATATATGTCATGTTATGTCACACGTAGTGCTACGAAAGATCCTGATACGAACACTACCAGAATGACATGTTTGTGCAGGTGAAAGAAGTAAGTTATCCGTAGACATTCACAGCGGTAAACACCTGATCCGAATTCAATTCATGTCCTAGGTCTCAGCCAGTCAATTAAATCTTATTTGCAGCAAATTTAACATCCGCCAAGGCTCGCCGATCAAGTCTCAAGGTAGTCCCATCTGAATTAGATTTCAGACTTCAGCAGTGACTCACAGGAAACAAAGTTATGTTGGTATATTCGATGTCTATCGAGAACACTCTCACGTTCTTGAGAGTGCTATTTGCTAATATATAGAAATGAACAATTTCATAACATACGGTGTACTTATAATATGAAGGCAATTGGATACACACGTATCATAGTCGGGAAAATACACATCTTTTGTCGGGAAAATCAAATTTGTTTTTTTTTACAAAGATGTAGCGATGTATTTTCTAGTCTTATTTCGATTGTAAACACGACTGAGGACAGTGTATGTCTCGTGTCGGCAAAGACAGCCTCTTTACGTTGTCCAGTAATTGAATACACCTAATTCAAAGTAATATCCGATCTTGTATCTGATATTCCGTTATCAGCAAATTGCGGGGAAAAAAAACGCTGTTGTAATTACATATTAAACTGGGGAAGAGTTAATTACTGTTTGTGACTACTACGGGCTACCCTGTCTTTGTATTGAAACGACTCCAACTATCCTCTCCGGTAACGCTGGAGGATAGATATTTAGTGACAAGATTGCAGGTGTGTGGAGTGAACTTGGCGACCGTTTCGGCCCTTCTAATTTGTCCCGGAAAAGTGTCGATATACTCATGGCAGAAAGCGATATGATGAACTTGAAGTGATGGCAATGTCACCCATATTCTGACAACGACTTGTCATTTCAGGAGCAATTATGAATCACGAAACAGTGTCGTTTTTACTCCGTATTGCTCTGGATGTGCTAGCTCCCTATTAATTGATAGAAACAACTATCAAACAGAACATGGAGCATTGCCAAATTTATGGAGAATAGCGAAATAGTGATGTACATACATACATACATACATACATGTTCATTTATATGAGCGCAGACGATACCATTACCAGTTATTGTGGCGCTTAACAAAAACATGGAAATTGGTAGACACAGTGATACGAGATTAAAATGATAACAAAGTACATGTAAATTTAAAACCGATTAAACAAGTGTGTTTTGAGGGCAGATTTAAATTGTTCTAGTGTTCGGCTGCGCTTTATCTCGTCCGGAAGGTCTTTCGAGTTGGGGTCCCCGAACGCTGAACGCCTTTGCCGCAAACGTCTTGGTGAATGGAACAACTAAGTGTTGGAACTTGTGGGCACTGCGCAGACATCTTGTTGGTTGAACAATCCACACCAAGTTTTGGAGGTATTTAGGAGTGTCCCCACGAAGAGATTAAAAAACCAAGCACGAAATCTTGAAGTCAATTCTGAGGTGTATAGGAAGCCAATGTAGCGTTTTCAAGGCTTGGGCAGAACTGTCAAATTTACTCCAAGATAGCACATTTTTTGCAGCGATATTCTGCACTTGTTGCAGTTTTCTGATGTCACATTCTGGTAAGCCACTGTACAGGGCGTTTCCGTAGTCCAAGTGGGACAGGATCAAGGAGGAGGCGACAGTTTTCAGATCGTCGACCACCATTTCCCTTAGTTTCCGGACCTTGCAAAACACCTTGCATGGCACTCCTACATTTACTTTTGATCTGTTCTTTGAAAGTTACGCTTTGGTCGATGTGAACACCCAGATACTTTATACATGAGCTACGTTTGACTCCGACGCCATTTACCATCAGCTGCTGGGCCTCACACTTAGCGAGCAAATGTCTGGATCCACATGAGAAAAATTCAATCTTGTCCGAATTCCTTTTAAGGTGGTTTTGGCACATCCATGTGTTTACTTTATTGGCACAACGTTCCAAACTGTTTATAACGTCAGATTCATTTTATCAATGGAGGGAATGGGCGTTTTGTCAGGTGATCATCGGCGAATCCATGAAGGTCAATGTCGTCCGGGATAATATCCTGCAAGGTACTCGCATAACAGGAAAACAACATAGGAATAGTGATGCAAAACAGAGTGTAACTGAAAAGTTGTTCCATATAACCTTCCGGATGACACTCCTGGGGCCTATTTCACAAAGCATCTAAATCTACTGTAGCCGACTAAGTTCGGCATTTAGCCTGGTAGATAGTAGACTAAATCCTATTTCAGTCGGCTAACGTTGATTTAGATTCTTTTTGAAATAGGCCCCTGGTACTACAATGCAGACACAACGGTGGAACCCCGTCCATCGTATGTTCCAGCTGAAACCTGCAACATGACTTGAGTAGGGATTGGTTGGTTACCGATAAATAATCCCGAATAGTTTCCTTTCCTTCACTTGTCAATGAACGACTTTTTAGCCTTTTACGTACGATTCTTATAACATTTTCCTACACATATATGATTCTTGTTGCTGCTGTTATTTGTTGTAGCATGTGGTATGCACATGGAATATGGTTGTGTTAATCATCGTGAAGAAAAACTACTGCGGATAAATGCTGGAAAGATGTCTTCTTTCAGGCCAAAAATGTCATATACATGTAGGAAAACATCAAGCGGAACAATACATTTACTTCAATAAAATACCTGTAATGGGGTATCGGTGGAGAAAGACATTGAACACTGGACGTGATATGTAGCATCTCACTAGATAAGTGGCATTTACGTGACATTGCATAATATTCCACACCTGACATTAATCTATTGATTTTACGTCAAATCGACATTTCTGCCAGAGTGGATGGGGTAGGTTGGTTTTGACAGCAAACTCCCATGAGGTCAACGGAATGTTGATCATGCTCTGTGCCCAAATTGGGCATAATATTTCGGAATATTTTGATGATTTGGCCTTCCTTAATTGATGTGATTGAACAAAACGTAGTATAGATAAAGATTCTACTGAGTCATACAATGCTTCTCATACGATGTTTCAGTTAAGTATTTTGTCTTCGAAAGTTGACATAACCATAAACGAATTTTCCACACAGTAAGTAAATATATCAGCCACACGATTCTCTGGATGCGCAGAGATTCAATCTATCCACAGTCACTAACAAAAAAACTGACCACTGCCTGAATATAGATCTACGCCAATTTCTATCCCTATTTATATCCTTCTCGTCAACCTCATAAACTTCTACTTGTCCGTCAAGGATATGTTTCCCGGCAAAATGTTTCACTTAGAGAATCGCTCACACTGTGGACCCGCCCAGGAGAATCATGTGACCATCTGTTGTGCTGAAACAATCCTTCAAATTGGATGGGAGAGCATGTTGAGCGATATGGCAATTAATAAGCCTCGTTTGCATGAAACGATTAATCACTGCAACAACAAGAAGTGAGGTTTTGTCGTCGCGTTAAGTTGATTTTCTGAGTACATTATTAGTGTGTTATAGACAATGTGTTGTATGACGACAATATTATATTATTATAGATAAACCAAATGATTTCGATTATAGATAACCAAAATGAGTCGACGTTTTAAAAGTTATTTTGACTTTGTTTTCCATTTCCACCAACATCCCGAGACACATGTAACTGATGCCAAATAGTATGAATTACTTAAATGTACGACATACTCATTGTCGGGAGACATCTCGAAATGCAATATCTGTAAACTAACACGCACGGCACTACTGTCACCCGTGGATCCACACTTTTAAGCATTCTTCCTCGACCAGAAATTGTTCGTTGAATGATCAGAGCATTGCGTATTGTCAGATACACAATGTATGATAGTGTTCGATTGTACATCTTGCATAACAAGACAACAAGTTTATCGTGTCTTCGAAATTGATTTATTCTAATCAGATATACAAGCATAGTGAATAATTCTATTGTTTCGAGCATGCTTGTGATAAATACCTCCACGGCCTGAGAGGTATCATAGTATTGATCGAAAATAAACCAATACTCGATGAATACAAAGTAAAAATTATTTGAACTTCTATTTCTGTTGGATATGTACATGTACATGTACATGAATAGTAACAGGACCATCATGGAACATTCAGCCACAATAGAAATGGTAGTTGTAACCAGGCATATGTAGAAGTGTGTTTTCTGTTGTTGATATGACTGGTTCGCCCTGTTAAGAACTTGATGTCTTGTCACCCTCATTGCCTGTTTTACCATCCACAATATGGACTTCGTGGTGGACTTTGTGTATCAACAGCCTGGGACTTCTCATCTCCCGTTTTGCCACCAGTAACCAGGATGGTACGTCCTTGTCCGCCAATGAATTGTAGCGTTTGACCACATCACTCAAGTATCCCATTCAACTTGATATTAAATAACTGTCTACATCTTTTTTTTTTGGAATAGGCGCGTCACTGTTGCATTTATGAGACTGTAATTCGTGTACTGTCCTTGAAAACATCATACCCAAGAACTTGCTTCCCGTACCACATATCCTTTGGGTTTGAAAGAGGCTTGAGCTACAGTGCATTTGGGACAGCTTTGTTTGGGCAAAGATACATATATTTGCCTACATCTGAAACAGGACAACGTGGTTCACTCGTTGCCCAGCAGCAGTAGGTTCGCGCAGAATGTCGTTTGCCCTTGCGATGATTCAGCCCTTCCTTATTTGTTTTTCTAACGTACATTCGGTGTGCTGAACGTACTCCTTACCCCGAATGTCAATGTCAATCAACATACTCCTTTCACATAGAGATGATTCTCTTTGTCCTATGTGATACATTCAGCAGTAGTCCCTCGTATTTTGTCGCTCCCAGTCCCTCTCGTCCCTGATTCTCCATCATCTCCAAGAACTAGTAGAGTGTTGGAAATTTGTCGACATCGATAAGGGTATGCGCGAGGCGATTAGTCCCACATATCTTTCGGATTGATACAATCATTTCATGCTCCGTTTTACAGTGATATTCTTTAACAGTCTCACTGAGCAATCGACTAGTTCATAGAACTTCCCGTCAAATTCTACCGAGCGTTCCCGAAAAGATCAGGCAGCCGAACAATGACTGCTGCGCGCAGATTTTGAACTGAAAGTGTCAACAACGGTAATCACTTCGATTTCATATGCATCGAGTACCCACCACACCTTTAGATTTCTCAGCCGTTATGACTGTGTAAACCACAAATAAACAGTCTACACGTTATTCTGTTGTTATATCTCAAGTTCAGATGAGTTTATTGAAGATAATCTCCGGCTCGCTCGACATTATACTTGTCAACCGACAAATATCACGCGCAAATATTGTAACCACGTCCGTGAGTCTACTGATTCCCACACGTGTTTACATCCACTCTGGGTTTTCCCTATGTGGTTACACTTGTTGCCTCGGGCAACGCGCACAGCAGTGATTGGTCTGTTTGAAACCAGAGATTCCCGAAGATTAGCTCATGGCGGGACAATTCTGTGAACTAGTCCGTTGCGAAATGAAGAACAACGTCCATGTCACGATCGTGCATCTGAATCAGAGACGGCTTCTCCCGAGGTATGTGATCATACTTCTCTTTCCGTGGATGCCCATTTTCCAAGAGGCCCAGCCCTCGAAGTTGTGATATGTCCACATGGTCTTCGTCTCATCTGGAACGGAGTCGTTGATCGAGGCTTCCACGCTCACCATCTTGTTCTTCATTAATTTTTCATATACATAATTAATAATGCATAGTAATACAACTACAACAATTTTATCACAACAAATTTATTGGATACATGAAAACATAAAGATATCCAATTTTCGCAGTTTAATCATGCATGACTAAAATCGATATCCATAGGACATGGTCGGTGCTGACCAGTAAGGCGACTGAAATTTGCATGAAAGATTTTCCCAGAGGTGAATCACTACCGAATGACTCTAATGAATTTGCAATTAGCGCAGTTACCCCATTCTGCAATGGCGTACATGGAGCACGTGGTCTAGGGGCATGGAATTATTAGCCTAAGGAAGTTGTGCTGCTTGTTTTTCTATATGCAATACGGATTAAAAAGGTGCGAAACAGATTTCAGTGGAAACAAATGTTTATCTTTTTGCGTGCATAAAACTTCCCCGTGTCTTTTTCGAGTCTTTTCGTGTTTGGAAATGAGTAGAAACGTGTAAAAAAACATCATCGATGTGCTTATCTAGATAATCTTGTTATCACAATAGCCATTTACATTAATTTGGTACACAATCAGTGAATGTTTGCTGATAAAAACTCCTGTTCAGCGAATAATCACATCTCTTATATTATGCTTCATGCGGTTTGTGAAAAATTGTCCCCACTGTAACATGATCAGCAACACATGAAGCCAGGCTACATTAAAGTTGCGTGTCTCAGAAACAAACCATGCACTATATCTGCATTTTGTTGAACTATAATTGATAATGAGTGGGTCTGTTGAAATTACAATGCGATTTCTGTGTGACTTTCGCCATGTGTAGCAGATAGCGTCTTGATTCCATTTTCTTACACAAAGAACAAACCATGAATCATGTTGGCATAATTTGACTGGTTTTCTCATTTAAGTGTAATGGCTGTGTTCTCTCATGCCTATCACCCGCGGTGATTTCATACCCAAGTGTCGCGAAATCATTGGTCCGATAACGCACCCTTTTACTATGGTCATAATTATTTGGGATCCTGTTTTGGATGTCCCTGTGCAAACTCATTCAGCAACAGTTACCGCCATAACTATTCTGGGTTTTTCCTCTTTGTTCTATCACTCAAACAAACAGGTTTGGTGTCATTTTATCTACAAGATACAATGCATCGCCCAGAAGTATAGGTCAGAGACACCATATATCATGTTTCGAGTTATGGCTGTGAAAAGACGCCCCTCTTGAAATGACAATCAAGGTCCCAAGCATCAGGCAGATATGTTCCATGATGAACTCTGCTACTCCGTTGTAGCATTGAATCAAAAATCTAATATTTGATGTAACGGTTGGACAAAATATCACATTGATGTAATGGAACTAATGCATACATAGAGGTTATACACACATTTTGTAGGAACAGAACTAGAGAAAAAATACTCAAGTTCGTTAAATCTATAGAACAATCTAGCGACAACAGATATCTCCAGAGTGTGTGTCACCCCAAAGGTGGAACCTATAATCACTAGGGGCGTAGGCTGAAGTGAAGGCTGTATAATTGTCAAATCGTGTTTGTGGTTGCTCTAAGAAATATCATGGAGGGTGAGCAGCGGGATGGATACCTTCTAGGGCAAAGTGATTACTCGGTCACGACATCGTCGGTCCCATGAAGTTACTTAGACAGACACAAAATGTTCTATATAATTACGAAATTACCTCATACAAAAGGCTGCTAGATTCGCCTGTGTGAAAACAGTGACGACAATTGGATTTTTTTCTGTCAGACCATGCAGTGAGGCACTTGGAACTAAAAATCAAACATCTGATCTACTACCTAATTACGTCACCACCCGTGATTTCAGCAACGATGTTTCATGATAACTGTCCAGCAATAATGCCTCGTGAAAATACAACGCGCGCCAGGCTTCACTTTGGCGAGACTGGATGCAGTAACGATCGTTAGTGCATCCCGCAATGGCGAACACCACTCGCAGTTCGTTTGAATATTCTTCATTTTCCCGATAATTACGATTGTGATCGATACACACATACATCTGCTGATTCTTATGTGCATGAAACAACCGTTCGTTGCAAATACATGGCGATTTATTCCCAAACGATTCTTTTTGTAAAATCGAAGATTCCCTAACGTACATGTGAAGATTTCCTAACGATCTTTTGTTTATTAATTCAAATCCACGTTATTTAAATGTTAAACGTGAAATAAAGTACCGATTGACATGTATTGATGTGTACAGATGATCTTCCAATACATATTTTCTATTTTTAATGTTACATTCGCTAATTTATGTCGCGTAAGTCAACGAATTCACAATGGTGTATGATATGGACCTATTACAAAATACACGTGTTAAGCCTATATCGTAAGGCGATCTCACTTTTGTCGTTGGTGAATCTTATCGCTAATTCTTTTCCTCAACATATCTCAACGAAAAAGCGTGATCTGCTTGAAATACTCATGTCTTTGACCAAAACACTAAGCTACCTCCCAAGTATCCATTTATCACAAATGGACCTGTCATTTGATAGAATATGGTTAAAAACCAAACTGACCTTGTTTACTGTCCGCCATTGCGGGATGCACTAACGATCATTGGTGCATCCAGTATCGCCACAGTGAGGCTTTGACACAGCTCATAGCAATGACGCGCAGTTAACAGGGCAATTATTAATTTGTCAAGTGACGTCTGGTGATGTAATTTGGCGAAGTCAGAGGATGACTGTTACCCACTATATAAAAAATTACTGTAAAAGTGGCATTGCAGGGACAGCTTAAAATAAAGTAATCCCTTGGGTGAATGTCATCAAGGATTAGTCTGAGTCATGAGGAAACCTGCGCGGTAAGTCGCGAATGGCGAGAGTGGCTCTGGTGGATGAAAGACATGAGCTTCGGTTAGTTTCGTCTTCTCAGTGTGTGCTTCAAGGACTGATTGCACGTAACATACCGGTGACTGCACCGAGCCACTTCTCCATTGACTCATAATGTGAAAGTAAACGTAACAAAATCACCAAGACAATAGAATCCCATGACCTGAACCTTTGCTAGCACATACACATATACTCATGGATGATGAACCGAGACATGGTTTCATAGATTGATATCACAGAAGCTGTGTAAATTGATGATTAGATAAATCATTTTATACGTTTCACCAAAACGAACATTCGTGTGTTCTGCTTGACAAACAGTGCGCGCTGCGTATATTTATTTTTTGTCCTTGTCAAAATAATGAGAATATGTAGGGCTATACTTTCTGTGAGATGAATACAATGCGCTGAACATTCGTAATCCCAAACACCTCGCTGCACCCGAGTGCATATCACCTGTGAGTTTTACTGGCCTCACTAGTTATTTGCTGTACAGCATAATCCTTTCGTTCGTCCTGTTGTGAGTGTATTTTGTATACTGAGAAATAGGATGGAAAATGACAAAAGAAACGATGATTTTAACAAATTTAACATTGTTTAGTGAGAAACGTAGTCTCGGTTGGTAATCCCTGATGGATAACAATCCGAAAGGCAAAGTTCCACGTTGATTGAAAGTGTGTAAATTCATGACTTTGTTACCTTTATATTTACATTATAAGTGAATAGACAGCTGGTCGATTGCAGATTCATGATCATTACATGCAATCAATCCTTAAATGAAATTTTCATGTGTCAGTAAATTAGCTTTACTGAATTTCTGTCGCCGTGTTGTTATCAGCGGGTGTTTCGTCGAAGCATTTACATGTGCTGAGTGTGATGTCAAATTTAGTGTGCATTTGTATTGATACACCCCCCCCCCCCCTTATGTTCCGTGTTTCGCACGAAACCTTGCATTTGATACCATTGACGTACGATACTGCCGTTGACAGATGATCGTAGACAACCCGTAGCATCAGCTTGTTTCGACGTACTTCCAAGAATCCCAGGTGGGAAAACAGAGCAGCATTTTATGAAGTAGTTATAACGTTTGTAATCGTGTGCTAGTAGCTCAAGTTATCATGTAAACGGGATCAGCTAAGCTAACGTGTAGCTATTTTGTTTTTTCAGAAAGAGTGAGATACTGGATAGGGCTTGGCATTTGAATTTTCCCAGAATTCATTTGTCTTTTTTTCTGTACGCCTATTGTCATTGAAATTGCTTGAAACTAATATAATTATCAATACTGACAAATAGAACATGATTTTTGTCAACGAGAGAAGTCGCACCATACCTCACTCTCCTAGTCTTGATGAAGCTAACAAACGAAAACCAGCATGGGCAGGTATTCCTTACGAAATTGAATTACGGAAACTGAATTGTGGCTTGAACACCCAGGAGCTACTTGAATTACCAGCACATAATGTTGATTGGCATATCGTCTTATTGCCTGACAAGTTGATGGCAGCTAGTTGAATTAGGCTAATTGGGTTGCCATGTTTGTCAAAATTACGGAATTTCACAGGTACATGTTATTGATTTAAATCCATTTTATGATTATTATTATAAAATGGAATTGGTAGGGATGATCATCTTCCAAAATAGTACAAAAAGAACGACCAACTCGGTGGATGATATTGACAACCATCGTCATCACCAGTCGAAACATACTGTAGCCATTCCATTTGAAGAAAACTCTCGAATGTTTTTTTTCTTCTAAGGAATACAAACTTGTAGAACATTTCGTGCATCATACATCCAAATTATGTTCATGCCGAATCACCTGACTGATTATATTCTGCCTAGTGGCTAAATGAAGCCATGTGATTTTAATTTAAGTCCAATAAAGCATTCTAACTTTATGCATTAATCTTCGATGATATCACATGGGGAGATTATGAGATATCAAAGGAACTGTTTGGTGAATAACGAAAGTACTTAAGTCGCTAAGGGCATCCAATATGCTATACATTCACAGAAACGATAATTATACTGATAATTATATAAACACGTGTTTATATTGACCACACGATATGAGGTATACAATAAATCAGTACTGAATATCATCAATAACTGGGTGCCTGAAAAACAAACATAACGCAACGCTGTTACCAAAACGTGCTGCCGTTCTAACAACCAGACTTGAAGTTAACTGAGGACAATATCCTTAATTCGCATCTTATCATTATTATCTTGGAAAACGAATGTAACATGCAACGTACTTAATACAGACAAATATATGCACGGTATAACATTACAAATAATATAAGTAGTATTAGATTTTACCATAAAACAGCAGAGTGATTTCTTGAGATAACGTTTCTAAAGGACGTGATGTTCAGACGTCCTTATTATCACTTAATGGCGGAGCAGTGGCTCCAACAGCTACACCAAGTCAAGCTCCCCGAGGGGTACTGTTTTAGAGAGTAATGTCTTGTAGACATTCCCATTTTAATGATCTGGCTAAATATTATTTCTATGGCGATAGCCTTGGGTGTTTTCCCAGACCGAAATAACACACATAATCTGTCTTGCAGGACCATAATGCAACATTCTGATTTTGAGTCAGTGGATATCTCTCCCGTGACATTCCTTATGAAGAAAAAGTGTTTTGGTTGTTACATTATCGGTGCACAGAATCTGTCAAGTCAACCTGTTGTGCCCATGGAGGTATAATTGAGATCGAACTCTGATTGGCTAGTGACCTTGAGATGGTATATGTTCGTCCAAGATCATGACAGGCAACATGTCATGCGATAAGTATCGACCATCATTTAATGTGTTTGGTCATATTCGGGCAAAATGATCGTTGGCGTTTTGGACCAATCACGGGTTATCTCTGATGATCGTTGTTCGATCTGTGAGCTTGGAGATCAGTTGATCAAGGCGCCACGACTGATCTCTTGTGGAGAATGCAGGACTGTTTCGGTCGTTGAAGTGCATGGAATCAGTTGCATCATGCGCATGGTGGCTCTGTCTAATGCAGAACAAGTGAAGTTACTGATGGTGAGAATGTTGCCACATACATTCCCATGTCAGTCATGAGGGAAATTCTGGCAGACTAGGCCGGTACGTTTACTATACTCGTAGTTGCCATGCCGAACTCTGACCAGTCGCCAAGGTATTTTTTTGAAAATCGGCAAGTGAACTGTGGGAGATCAATTGGCATTTAATAGGTCACATGGATGCACCCAGTTTTGACCTAAAATTCACTGACACCCGAAAGGAAATCTATGAAACACTGCCTTAGAATTCGTCGCAAAAGACCATATTATAGTTAGCATCTGCGTGTGACAGCTCTTCCCAGGAAATTTTGTACTAACACACACAGAAAATCTTGGTGATTTACATTGTTAAATGATATTTTTAGATAGATGTTCTTCAAATTCCTATCGGTCTCAATGTCTGATAATTAAAGAGCAATAAAACGATATTCCTTTATGTTCCGGCGTCCTCAGAACAGGATTCCACTTGAAATGTACACAAGTATTTATCAGTTGCGTATTGTATTTGGTTTGTGTCAAAATTTGTGTGTGTGTTAATATTCCGTGCTGCCTGATATCTTTCCGAAATCTGGTGGATGCTAAACAAAGTCTTAACACAACACATCCTAATCCTGAAATCTAGGGTACGTGGTCGGCCAGTAGAATCTGTCACCTAGCAGTGACATCAAATCGTGTCGTTTATCACAACGACTGAGTAAAAATAGCTGAAAAAGCAAGCGTTGAGTAGTGTGACCAAAGAACAGAGTGCTATAATGTTTGCTGGAATTTGTCATAGCATGATATTCGATAATATGACACTGATCAGCTGATCCAGAATACTGTCATCCAGAATACACCCTGATGACCACAAGCATAAAGGTTGAACATACAGGGAAAAAACGCTCTGAAAAAGTTACGTTTGCCTGAGAAAAATATAAGCGTTGACATATAATGTGATAATATGCAACACAGTAGGTTCTAATTTGAATATTTTTATATCATCATTATTATAAAACATACTTAAGTGCTGTGCGAAACTATATGCATAATTTATGAGTTTGAATGACACCTTTTTACGAATTGTTGTCGTGTACCCTCTTCCTGTCTTGCTGCCACAAATCAGTTCCTTCTAGAATACAAAAACCCGATCGTGGCACTTTAACATGCATATTTGCATACCACTTTTGATATATATATATATATATATATATATATATATGTTTTTTTTCATGTAAACCTCACACCACATCCCAAATTTGGCGTAATAAAACATAGCGATAACATCGAAAGTAATATGGCATGTAAATTCGTCGAAGAAAGAGAAATCGAGAACACAAAAGTCAAACTGGGTAATGGTTGATATAGAACATATCACATACCGACGTAAGTTTAGTATTTCATATCCATACCGAAATTGACATGGCGGAGGAAGAGATATATTATTTCCTGCCATATATAAACACATACTCTTATTCGATACTCTTCCTCGTAATGCAGCCGTAGTACCTAACTCAGAACTGAACTGATCCCGATCCCATGAACTAGTATATGATGTTCATGTTTTTTTCTGCATATCACCGTCTTGTGCATTGGCAAGTGATGCAATGTATATATCGTATGCTACGAAGATCGTTCCTGCTAGAATACATACAAGTATTGCAATGCAATAACAAACAAAATCTATTCTCATTCATGCATGCATATTTTGAGATGTAATATAGTGACTAATCAGGATCTCAGGGTAAACAGGCAGCTTATCTGTATATATCTATATATATATATGTAGTGAGAAAATTGATTCATCATTTATTTGATGTACCATTACCGATTTTAATGAGCAACTATTCATGAATCTACTCCCTACTCATACTATAGCCACTATCTTAATGCATTAGATGTTTCTTTTGATATTGCGGCAATACTCTACCGGGTGAACATTGAATACTGTAGATTCCCGTGACGGATCCTAAGTAATCAATGGCCGTGTTTTAGAAACAACCACCAGACAACTCAATCTGTCTGCAGACAGGATCCCTCGGGTGTTACAAGAGTGTAATTGCTCTGCTTGTACAAGAATATCTTGTAATATAGAGAAAAACCTGGGGGAAATCAAGAAAAGTTCTGTGAATAATTACTCTCAACCATTTACGTGGGCAACAATGCAGGCGTAATTATGAACGATACCACTGAATCGAAGATTGAATACATGTGAACATGACGTAGAGTATATACATGATACTATTGTCATCATGTCTATGTATTTGCATAATATCACCAGGGCAGTTATACATACAGCATCATGCACGTTATACAGCATCATACAAAGTGTGATTTCCGATCTAAACACATCTTCCTCTGTCAAATCCATGAAGTCTAATATTTCACTTTCACAGAATATGATCATGATGATAGTGTAAGGGTAATTGAGCTAACTGAATGCAATGGTCCATGGTTTGTTCATTTCGGATGATGGAATTCTGGGAACACTCTGAAATGGCCATACACATAACGCTCGTGAGTAGTCAAGAACCTTGGTAAAATAAAACGATACAGTTGCAACTGTTTCTGATGCGCAGCAACGTTTTGTTTCGGCACACATATATTTTATTCCTGCATCTTCTCGTGACGAACAAGTTGAGTAGTTATGATATACTACACTGAGCGTATGGGTTATAAAGGCATTGTTTGAACATCAAAACGATGATATCTCCCAAGTATTACTGAGTGTCACAAACAACAGCTCCAATTGACAAATGGGAAGTTACAAGAACTGCTCTTTCATAAGAGCCTTCTGAAACAGTGATCAAATCATAGAAACACAGAAAGACTATAACGAATTATGGATAGCGAATGAAGATGAATGGCGTGTGGAATGAGGACAAATTATTCCATAGAATTCACGCAATTAGTATTTCTTTACATGAGGAACCGTGAGGAATACTCTTATCTACTATCTACACACAGCCCATATCGAAACTTTAACAGATAGAATACAAAAACCACCTGCACAACAAACCTGGATCACCTGCACAACAAACCTGGACCACCTGAATTACTTTTTTATTTGTATGTGCCTCATTTATGAAACAAATCAAATCACATTCACAACGTTGACAGCATTATAGCACAAATAATATACAACACAGAATATTATCAAAAGAATATAATAACCCTAGCTATGATGTATGTGTAGAAATACCCACCAAACCATAAGCTATTCCAATAATAACGATACATAGTTTATTATTACACAAAACCCAGGTATATCATATTATGCAATGTAACAAAGCTGTCATTTATCATACGCATATTGACTTCCTTATCAGGACATGTTACTTATCACATCTAGGGGAACTTGTCCGAAGCAATGCTGCCTACTTGACCCCATATATAATACAATCATATGCCACTTAAGTCCGCCAAGAATACTGTTCACTGTTACAAGACAGTGAACAGTAATTAGAGGACGAAAGAGGTATAGTTTACTAATACATGTAATTGATTGTAATGGTAGTAAGTCAAGACTGGTTTGAATCGAAACAAAGTAATAGTAGCAATGCTGGGCATTAGCGCAACACTCACACGAAATCATAAAGATAACTCGACATACGAAAAATCATTGTATCTATTTATTTCAAATGTTAATGGCTCTCCATGCAAATTTGCTGCACTCACGTACAAAATAGATTGTGTTACATCACAGACAATATAAGCAACACAATCTGAAACCTGCAATCTAATTTTCCGTGAAATTGAAGATTACTGACTTTCCCTGCAATCGATCAGTAAGATTTTGAAAGGTCAATAATTGCCCATATTTTTTTTCTCACCCGCAATGAGGTTGATAAGCACTTGGACGATATCGGGAAACGTGCACTTACTAGTACCAAGTCAAGGACAGAGAGACGTCAAATATTTCAACAACAATATTGATTCTTTAAAAACGATTTCCTATTCAAAATCTGATTATATTTTGCATCCATGAACCTTACCCGATGTTAATCCTCAATTCAAATCTGATTTCAGTTATCATTCCATTCGACCAGACATCCTTGGATCTGGGCTGGTATTAGGTGTATTTAAGTTATGGTACAAAGACACTCGCACACACTATAACATTCTTTGTTTTCAAAAAAAGATGACATTATCCCAATCATTCTTTCAATGACCAACAGTCTGTCCACGGTGGGTAAGCAATTCATAACACTCGGGCATATTTTATGGACTATCTGGCTGAAACATGGAGATATATATTCAGGCATGGTTCATCCGGACCACACTATTATTCAACAAACTATAAAATACTACAGTAACGATTTTAATTCTGTTTTCAGTGTTTTTTTTTGTCTTTGTCTTTCAATATGTCTATAATCACACCGATTTTTGTCCAATCTATGTGAGGATGTGCTTGGGAGATCCGGATGAAACATATCCCACTCAACAAATCAGCATGTTCTACAATTTTTCAACTAAAATATGCCCGAACGTTATGATTCGCTTCCCCACCGTGCTATCTATAATTCTGTTAGTACTCAGACATTCATGGGACATTGCAAGTACGATCAAGACCGCGTGGGCTTTGGGTAATTTGCAAACCATTGACGATCTGTTGAAAGACAGATTGAGATCTGTTGTGAGACAGATTAATTTTTCAACTAAAATATGCCCGAACGTTATGATTCGCTTCCCCACCGTGCTATCTATAATTCCGTTAGTACTCAGACAATCATGGGACATTGCAAGTACGATCAAGACCGCGTGGGCTTTGGGTAATTTGCAAACCATTGACGATCTGTTGAAAGACAGATTGAGTGTTGAGTTGTAGATTTCAAGCGCAGCACAGTTCCTGGCGTTTGTTCCTTATTCACCTCATGCAAGTATAAAGATCCTGTTTTTGGTAATAAACGCTCAGTAATCACATCACTGCCTTTCACAAGACGGCCAATATCTCTAGGAAACACCAGCGAATGTGAACAAAGGACTGTCGATTACTTTCGTGAAATATGCTTATGGCATTAACAAGGGAATTGTCTGGGTTTCGTGGCAGACTGTCTCTTTTTACACCAAATTACGACATGTACTTTCCCGTGACCATGACCCCATGGGCAATATTTCTCTGGGAGACATATATGAAATGTTGTCATGAAATATTCCAATGAAGGGGATGTAAAGCAACATTGGTAAATTCCCCATGAATATTACAATAACAGTAAAAGTATTTATATCCTTCATGCATAACATCCAACAATAACATATTTTTATGTGTCATTTGTGTTTGAGTAAAAAAAAAATATTCAGTGGTGTGAAACCAGCCAAAATACATGTAATATAAATATGGAAGAACAACCATGTATGTGTTAACTTCAATTGGAGTCATGAGGGGCAGAAAATGTGTGAATATAATCATTTCTACACCAGATGGAAATAGTGCACAACTGTCCTACAACTCATTAAGACAAATTGGAACTCTCAAATAACCTGTTGTGAGGCGGGAAGCAGCGACTGTGCCCCTTCTGAGACTGAGACAGGAGAACGGCAGCACAGAGAGGGACTGTCCATGAGCTCGCGAAGTGGCGGCGGCAGATCCAAAGACTAAGCCGGAGGTGCATCCTGAACCGGCGATCACTCTGCTTCCTCTCTGGCAGTTGGCGACTATCGCGAAGGTAGTGGCGAGAACTCTTCCGGAGTGGAACAAGGTGCTCCTGGACATAATAGTTCATCACAGTAGGTGCGGGCGGGTGCTCCACGAAAAGTTTCCATGGATGACGTCAGAGGGACGTTCTCTGATCAGGCATTGACAGGCTCCACCTGTGGAGCCAACTCGGCAAACCTGATGGTACACGGGGTCGAAAGGGAACCCGGGGGATGATCACATTTATGCCTTGTTGCAGCTGCTCACTACGGATCTCATCCTGGGGCGTCGCACCCCCGATACACTCCAGACACTGCAGTACCAGGATCATACATGGGATAACATTAGATGGGTACTCTGGGAGGCTGGAAGTGGGGATGTTGGATGGGCATCAACCCTGCAACGTACAACAAACCACTTCAAGAACAGTTTGTGTATGATCACTCTTCTTGCAATTACAAGGGAATCTTTGGCTCGCAAATGTGGTGAACCATGTCTCCTGACGACAATGTCCAGAATCCATCGCGTGATGGACATACGATGTATTACATGAAGGAGTAATGGTATGACAGTACATTGGACATACGAAGTATTACATGAATGGGTAATAGTATGACAGTACATTGGACATACGAAGTATTATATGAATGAGTAATGGTATGACAGTACATGCACAGTACGCGCTCGGGCAACCACGCACCAAACATGAGCAGCATCCTTAAGGTTGGAGTTATCTTACTCATCTTCCAAATTTTGTTTGATCAGAGGATAGTTTTGTGTACTGTGCAATGTACTGTGGACACATAAGGATTATAAAATGACGCGTGTGCTTTGACGCGTGTGCAGGATGACATCTTGATGCACCTGGATGAAGGCCGAGTGGGTGGACCTTAAAATCCTTCTGCATCGATCGCATTCATTGTTTGGCATAAGAGGTCAAACAAGTGCATGGATTGAGTCCTACCTTATGGACAGATCCCAGTTGGTGATCATCGGAACATCAAAGTCACACTCGCAAAACATCGAGTTTGGTGTTCCTCAGGGGTCCGTGTTAGGACCGAAACTGTTCACCATGTACATGCGACCCTTGGGGAACATCATCAGGAACCATGACATCTCCCATCACTTCTACGCTGATGACAGTCAGCTGTACAAAGCCGCAAAACCGGGAGCTGACATTCGTTCGGCAGTAGTGGCACTTGAGTCATGTATCACAGACGTACGGCGTTGGATGAGAGTGAACTATCTAAAACTCAATGATGACAAAACTGAGTTTGTTATTTTCGGCTCCAGACGGAATGTCTCAAACATCAGCAACATGGTGTTGAGGGTCGGTGAAGTGTCTGTCTCTCCAGTCTCACATGCACGGAACTTGGGTGTGGTTTTTGACCAGACACTGGACATGGACAACCACGTCACTGCAATCTCCAGGGCATGCTATATGCAGATACATAAAATCAGCAGAATACGCCAGTTCCTCACAGACGACTCCTTGAAGTCACTGGTTCATGGTACAGTGATTGCCCGCCTTGACTACGCTAACTGTCTCATGTACGGACTTACAAAATTCCAGCTTAGTCGTCTGCAACGGGTGCAAAATTGCTGTGCACGGCTCATCACTCGTACACGGAAACACTCCCACATCACCCCTGTCCTCCGCAGTCTTCATTGGCTACCCATCGAAAAGTGCATCACGTACAAGATATTGTTGTTCACATTCAAGTCCAGCATGTCCAAAACACCTAAGTACATCTCATCACTCCAACGTCCTTATCAGCCTGCTCGATTGCTCCGATCAACCAATCAGCAACGCCTAACAGTTCCCAAATCTCGAACAAAATTCGGTGGACGGCGTGCAATGCGAAAATCTGGAATGACCTGCCAACCAGTATCGAGAACTCCACCTCAATCTCATCCTTCAAAACAGCTTTGAAAACTTATCTTTTCAAATGTGCATATGTAGACTAATGTAATGGTGTTCAGCGCTATGAGCTGTATTACAGGAATAGCGCTATACAAATGCTAGTATGTATGTATGTATGTATGTATGTATGTATGTATGTATAAAAGAAAACATTTGAGAGATGGGAAAGCTGGGACAGCTTTTGGTGCTTCAGCCATTTATTATCATATATTGAAAAGATGGCAGTAATATATCTTGAGCGATTTGGTTTCGTGAATATGACATTGAGTAAACACTGAGTACACACTTTGGATAAAAAAACTTTTGATTTCCAGGGTATGTTAGTTATTTGTCAAAGTGTGGTGACAGCACGCTGCTGCCACCTGGCGATTGACATCTCTGCTACGGTGCTGCCACCTAGTGAACTGGTGGACACCAACAGCACCGTCTGCTGCTGCCCTCTGCCGGCGCCCACGCAAGAGAGCAGCCCAACAACCGGCCATCGCCAGACGTTACCCATCCCCCGAAGTAAAAACACCTAACAGCCTAACACAACTGACCACCCGTCGCTTCCACTGTACAAGCCAGGAGCCGTAACCTGTGATTATAGGCGACTTAAGGTAGACAAATCTCGAAAGTATTACTATGGTTGTGTATGACGAATATACATGTAAATGTAGTTTGTTGCCTTCTGGGACTTCGCCCAGAGCATGTTCAGGAAAGGTGTATCTTAGTATGTGAAAAGCAGTGAAAAACAAGGTCCAAATCAATCTCACTCGTTTATTTTAAGATGTATACATTTATATACAACATAGTTGGGTGCACCTCTACGAGCTAGACTGCTTCAGATAATGGTCATTAAACACAAGCCAATCAGCATGTGGACATACAGGTTACCATCCAATTGACTAAAGGTCAGTGACATTTGTTCAACCAAACTTATTGCACGGACGATATGGATCTTTCTCTGATCAGATACCAGCACCAGATTCGAAACATTTGCAATGGGCAGTGAAAATATAACAAGATAACATCGAACATATTACTATAAACTAACAATCATATAATGTCAACATCAATCTCCTCAATATGTACATTTGGATACACATCAGTTGCAGAAATCAAGTGTTATCATGAAATAACTGAAACGTTTATGCATCATAGTAATAATTATCACTAAATGTAATTACCAATTCTGATGTTTTCAGTTAGCTTCACTCATATAAACGAATAATCAGAATAATATTTGATCAAATCAAAACATTATCAAAAACTTCGAGGTAGTGATTGTGTTAAGCAAGGGATTTATCACCACGTGTAAGGAGTTCATGAACAAAACTGTCCACAGCGTCCAATACTCAACACCTGCATCGCCGGGATTGAAAACACTTACTAGAATCAATTGGTTTAATGCAACCACAAGATTTGTGGTTAGAAGAATCACCACTCGGACTACATATCGCTTCTCTCTCAGCGAGCGTTCCTTAGTTGTCTTAACACTTGGTCTCCTGTATATAAATATCGCTGTTGCTGAACCTGCTGCACACAACACAAGCACGAGTACCAGGTGATACATCACCACGGTCCATTTCAGAATCGTGCTGGATAATGTTGAAACAACAAAACTGCATGTTGGATTAGTGTATCCATCCTCATGTTCACGGAAAATGACAGAAAATATCCCCAGACATGTGGCTAGTGCTAGTGCCCCCATAACTAAGTGAACCCCAAAGTGCTTGTGAAGCACGTATCGTTTCATTGCAAGCACAGTCAGTTGTACATTGTGCAAACAGTGACTGGTGGTTATAAACATAGACATATTGAATGCTATGTATGAACCGGCAGTGCACACATTACACAACCAACTCCACTCCCAGGCATCCTGTAGGAGAACAAATGCCTCGCCATATACAGTATCTGCTACCAGCAAGACTGAAAGATAGAGTACTGTGATTATGTCTGCAGTGGATAGATATTTCATGAAGAAAGCTGTGATATTTGCCTTGGTCCTAGTCCAAAATACAAATGAGACAATATTGAAAAACAAACCAAGTAACACAAAAACAAAGACCCCTATCTTGTATCCATTCGATGGAAGCAACTTCCAACAGGGTGTTTCAGGTCCACCACCAATTGTGGTACACAAGGTGTCCGTGATAAAACAGCACAACCTACTGTCATCAGATTCGACATGCTTGAGATTAATTAAACCCGCGAAGGGGTGACCAACGAACTGTTCAAACGAATTACCTGCAAACTTGATCTTCTGGAGATTAACAAGCTCACACTATTGGTGTTCAAATAATCCTGATATACTTGTATTAATTATTTGCAGCTCGTGTAGAGAAGGCATACCTACAAATGCACAAGTGGGGAAATATTTGAGGAGAATGGAGGACACTTCCAGTAGTGGCAATGATTGAAGTCCCAAAAAGGCACCATCAGAAATCCCTGACAAAGGATTGTTTGATATATATAATTCTTGTAAGCCAAAGAGGCCAGCGAATGTGTTGCTTTCAAGCACCTGGATATAATTCCCTGAGAGATTCAAATGTGTCATCATCGAACAGTTCGAAAAAGATTTTGGAATAATGACCTGGATAGCATTATTTGAAATGTCCAATTTCAACAAAAGCTGATATTGCAATGGCCCTACAATGGTGAGATAATTATAAGCGAATATGATGGTTTTGACATCTTTTATGAACTGAGGAATATTGTGCAATCCCACACTCGTACAATCGATCGATCTTCCCTTGCAATAACAGTCTCTAGGACACTCAGAATACTCACAGGAGTATTCATCATCGCCTAATACCAGGCAATCTGCGATGTTGTCACACAAATGTTTAGGGTGAATACATATCTTTGTGTGCTTGCACCTGAACAATCCAGGACAAGAGACCATTTCGACTTCACAACCGGCCTCATCATCAGCATTTGGGCAGTGTACTTCTCCGTCACACACCAGGTTATGGGGGATACAAAAGGCTTCTAGGCATTTGAATTTTGTCGGACATAAATGGTGTTTGCACATCTTCAAATGTTGCCCATTTCTGCATGGGTACAGGTGTCCAAGGGCATCGAGTTGATACTCACATACCTCCCATCTATTGTAGCAAACCGATGTGTACCCTTGAAAACATTCCACTTGGAAGGGGTTTTCGCACGATTCATTTAGGTTAAATCCAAAGTCATAACGCACAGTTTTTAGAAAGTCTAGGAATTGTTTTTCATCGGACATGTCTGCACAATCCGGTACCAAATCATTCTCCAATGATGGATAATTCTGCAATAAACTGTCACAGTTCACCTCACCCAGGCTCCCAATAGTGGTGATACTTTCCATCTTCACACAATTCTTCCCATAGCAGAACCTCTCATCAGAGGCATCTTGACAGTCATCGTGGCAGTCGCACACCTGTAAACATGATAAGGAGCATTTAAAAGCGCATCAAGGAACATGCTGAGGAAAGGCAAAGATGAAACAAATCTTGACATGTGTTGAAAACAACAAGTCTCCTACTACCGATGATATAGGGACACATCCAGTTGTTTCACATTGATGATACATCTCTCCACACTTGCAGTCTGGCAGTGCACACTCGTTTCTGCAGTATGACGTATTGAGGGACATCACACCATCAGTTTTGTCATGGCATATCTCACCACATATATTCTCATCAGACCCATCTGAGCAGTCAACTGCTCCGTCACAAACCACATCTCGTGAAATGCATGTGCCATCCTCACATGCATGAGTTGAAAAAGGACATGTGGTGTCTGTTAAATGGGGCTTTGTATAGCACATTACGTATACCATGCTATCCCATGTACATGGTTCGGAAAGAGCACGAGAGAAGAAAGAAACAGTTACTGCTGCTGATTCAATGTAGAACACTTTGACACAAGTGTTGTTTGTTGGGTCTTGCACAAACCAGACCACTACATTCGCAGAGTACGTCCAAGTTCTAATATACAGTGCCAAGTCGTTCACTGAGTACAACGCCAGGCCGTTGACAAAGATCTCTTGAGAGGAATAATAGCCGGATGGGTAACATAGGTTTTCCACAAAAGTATATTGTTCTTTAGTAGGCCACTGATGCATTAACCGGAAACAGCCACCATCTGTATACACCCAGCCACTCGGACATTCAACAGTTTCAAGTTTACGATTATTGATCTTTTTTTCGACAATATTCTCATGTTCTATTGAGAGAGATTCTCCGTATGAATCTAGTTCACATAGTATTAATGTATCCCCTAGATATTGGTCACACGGAATTTGTACCCATTTGAAAACCATTCCTTGAAAGACAATGGCAGAACATGTTGATGTTCCATTATTGTTGGAAGGTTGAAGACGTTTATTCACATTTTGGACGAAAGGGGGTGGCTCTGCAGAATTACACTGCTCAATTCCCAGGTCATCTCGGGAGCAGAGTTTCCTGTACGACGCTAAGAAAAGCTCTCCCGGGGTATTCCAATCTCTGTATATGTAAGCAGATCCGTCCATCCAACGCAAACCACTTTCAGTCAATTTAGGGGCCTCGCTATGACCCTGGAATGTTGATATTTTTGTTTCGTTCACTGTACCCAAAAATATCGTTCAAAAATGTGTAAGAAGTAATTAAAGATAAAAGTAATATTTTCGAATTCAGAAAAACGTCCTACCTCTTCAACATTCCGCAGACCCAGGTATATCACCCACGGCCACAGATGATCAGCTTCCACACCGAAAAACTTGTACTCATCTGGAAACAATACATTATCATTTCCGACTGGTTCGTTTATCTGATTGTATCTATTGATCAGCCAAATCAAAATGTTCGTCCACTCATAATCACTGTTAATGCTTAGGAGGTGTCCACTGTTTCTAACACACAGACTTTCTGCCTCCAACCATGTTGTATGCACAGCACCCATATATGGATTTTCCACCAATGTATAACACTTCCCAGAACATATTTTATAAAGTGAAGAATTCGGAGCCTGGATAGGAAAACGGACGTAGCTGTATATGGTGATAGGAACGGTGTCATAGAACAACTTCCAGTCACAGACCCAAGTGTGGTCCTGACTCGTGACATGGAGTTCCAACTCGGTGGGTAGTTCTGCGGGATTTGCCGTAGTATACACTGGTTTATTCTGAACATCATGGTACAAATTTTCTATGAAATTCTCCATGCCACCTGAAGAATATCCATAAATAGCAAAACGAGAGATGTAGTACAACTCCATAGATGAATTTTCCGAGCAATTGGTGAACAGCACGTACAAGAAAGTATGGCTAAGAGGCATTCCATGTGAGCGTGTCACTGTTAATTTATTAGATTGCCAAATCCTCCACATGATATGTGAAACACCAAGATTTCCCATGTCTATAATAGGATGATGGGTAGTTTCGAACCTGACACATGAATTTTGGTCAATGTTGATGGTGAGGTTTTTAAGATATACCATATCCTTCAATCGACAGTATTGAGAACTATCAATATGCGACAAGACATAAGCGGATACTCCTGTCCAAAGCTTCAGTCGGGTATGATAATCATGAAGGATCACTATTCCAAAGTAGGAGAACTTAACTTCGCCCTTCCCTGCTTCAGCCATGTGTGTAGTGTTTCCAAACATACTTCGTGCAAAGATTGATCCGTGTACTGTCTGATACGGGCGGATAACTTTCATGGTGTACTCTCTCAAATGAGGCATCCCAGCGTGGAGGTAACGTTGTGTACCTTGTGATGGGAACAAATACAATAGTGATGTAGAAGGTGATTTCTGGCCTATCAATAAATCCATTTGTTCATCCTCTGTGGGCAGAAATTGGATACTGAGTGAAATATCGGATATAAAATCAAAAGAAGATGAACCATCAGAATAATGGTTGATGTAGTCATCTTTCATGTTTGTAATGCCGTAAAAACTAGTTGGACTGATCTCCCATTCTAAATCAACTGTTGTGAGCAGCGTATATGTTTTGACGACCAGCACGATTCTACCGAGTCCCAGATGCACTGGCATGTTTGCCATATACTCATGAACACCATCCATCACAGCTTTTGAGCACATCATACTTAAGACGTATGGGCTTTCTTCTAGAGTGTAATACAAGATATACACACCTCCATACAAACAGGAAGCGGAGTAATACCCTGATAGAGATAAACGCCAATTAGATAGAGAAAAAGAATACGTCCCCATGTAATAACTGAAAAGTTGAATCCTTGTGTCATTGGAGTGAGTAGAGTGTGACTTGTGTAGTGCGTCTGAATCAGTCAAGTTCGCGGTGATATTTTCAGTCATGTCCCAGTGATGTGTCAGACACAGTGCGCTATTTAGTTCAGTATCACACTCAGATTCCACAACCTCGTATTCAATATCCATGGCGTCTTGAACGTCAAATTCATCCGGAGAAACCGAGTAAACAGTGGCGTCATTTAGTGAAGATGACCAGATTACTCGGGTACCATTGTCAAATATTGAACAATTTGTGTTCGCAGGATATGCTGGGAAGTACCTAGACTGTCTTTCAACATCCAATAATGGACCGTCAATAAACAGAAGCGTTCTATCTTTGGCTTTGCTACTGTCACAAGTCGCTGTCTTTGTAGAAATAATAATGTGCCAGGTGATGTACGTGGATAGGCGATAAATCTTTGTGTACAGTTTCGGCTTCGACAATGGCCATTGTACAATTTCTTTCAGGTAAATGTTATAATCTTCGGTTTTTCCAGAAGTCTGTTCAGTCAAACTTTCCAGTAATTGACAAACCGTCTGAAAATCAAGCTTGAATGTGACAGGGAGTTGAAAGAAACTGTTGTGAAGCTGGACGCTGGCAGCGTGACCGGATATGTAAGTGGTAGAACTAATGGGGTGTCCACAGAAGTAGAATGTTCTGTCCATGTGCGGCCTCAGCTGGTTCATCGACACAAACGTCCGTGCTGTGTAGCAGAGTGCTGTCTGGACCGGAGCTCGCAGCCAAGTCATCGTGATATTGAGAGAGAACAACGCGCTAGTTTCTATGGTCCACTGATGGCTACAGCTGCCATGGAACTGAATTGTGCCCAAGTAGTTCCTGATGAGTGTTGATTCATCAGCGTGTGATTGCTCGCAATCCCATGCAAAGTGTGCTGCTTTTATTCCAGTCAGATCCTCCAAACAGTTTGTCAGTGTCCTGTCCTGAGCATATCGACATTTGGTCAGTGATGATTCAATTCTGAGTTCCACGTATTTGATCCAGGATGGAACTTCCCTGCTTTCACAATTACTGTTTACTATTGTATGATTTTGATTCAAAGTCCAGTTTTCGGCAATAAACAGATAAACACAGATAATCAAACAGATTCGTTTGAACATCTTGAATTGGTGTCATAAAAATGGCCACCTCTTGAAGTACGTAAAACCTCAAATACCTTCTGTAATTCTCAAGCAAACGTGAATGGCGAATCTTAAACGTGATCTCTGTTTTGATTACTTCTTGCTAGGATTACAATATCATATTTTCATTGTATATGATGGATGAAATTCATTGTGATACATATGGCGACAGACATCATCGGGCATTCCGATAGCATGCACATAAGTGGCATGCTCATTAATTAAAGATTCAATATCTTCGCGGCTGCAGTTTAATTAAAAAATTCAGGGCGTAATTTTATGTTCATATATCCCACACTCACTTGTATTGAAACACAAGATGGCTACTCATTGTCACAGATGAAATGTGATTCTGATGCTCCATGCCCTGATCATTAAAAAGATTGTGTCTCACTCCATAAATTCGGGTGGACATTTTTTTTAGGTTACCGAACCTATGGTCCGTTATCCTATTGCCTTGTCGTTGCATCCCTCCACAAGGAGGTGTGGAAAAGGATAACTCAAAAGTAACCTTTCCGTGGAGTTTGCCGTGGAGTGTTCATACCGGCACCATATATATCAGGAAGATCTGTCTGTCAAAGAAAAAAAATACGAACGGAATCCATGCGACGGACGAATCGCCATGTCATTAGGTAACCAGTGAATTAATTAAACTGATTCTGATTCTCATAATATTTGATTCAACATTATTCCATAGGGTCTGGCATTCACATACAATGCCATGCTTCCAATGAATATATAAATTGCATTCATCTAGGTTTGAAAAATGTATCCTTTTAGAAATTACGCAACGTAACTCTGATCGAATGGAGTGTATTTCTTCATGTTAGATTCCAATGATCACAATGTGAGTAGGGGCACATACTTTCAACAAATACTACACTGTTTCAGAGTACATGATCCCTTGAAAAACAATTTGGTGAATGACATGGCTTTATATGATGGAATTGGAACAAAGAGGATGCTTTATATGCTGCTTGATTTTGACCCTCTACCCAGCGAATCTAAGAATACATGTTTATTGATTATAAATGGACTAGTTACGTCGTTAACATTACAAGATGACCATGAGAATGTACTGTCAGTTACGTCCGTGAATATGCCCATGACAGAAACAAGGGAAACGTTCGGAATTCATTCCAGTTGTGGATAAAAAAGCACAATGAGGAAGCCACCATGATATAGTCTATATAATATATAGCACATGGATAGCACAATGCCATATCAGGAAGCTACCATGGTATGAAATATATATAGCACTTGGATAGCGCCATTAGGTATTATGCAGCAAACGTGAGTACAGAAAACATTAATACACATAACTTCTAGAGCTGCATATTTGTTCCAGTATACGAGTAGATTGTCCTCGGATCTTTCTCCGCAAACACCTGATTCATATTCAAGCCATGTCATATGTCTCAGCCAGTCAATTGAATCTTACTTCCAGCCAATTTGTTATCTGGCGGGGCTCACTGAACAAAGTCTTGAGGTAATCCCATCTGAATTCGATCTCAAACTTCGTTGGTAACCGACTGGAAATAATGTAATGTTGCTTTCAATGCCTACCGAGAAACGCAGAATTCTATATATACCAAGTACTTTCAGATCGGATACGAAACATATTATCTTGCGTTATTAAGTGCGTTGTCCTATGAAGAGTAATAATAAAAACGGGATAAAATGGTAAGATATTCTACAGAACAGACACATTTTCATAACTTGTTCATAACATACTGGTTATATGTTAATGATGTATACCATTGTACTTCCTGGCGTTAACACAATTGTCAATATGACGGCAAACATGGCTTGCCTTACTTCCAGGACAAGCGAATTTCGTTTTCTCCGTAATTGGTTCCACTTATAATCCCACAGAACAACTATGTCTATTGTATCTCATATATGGCGATTTCACATGTGACCTTGAATTCGACCGTTAATGACCTTGAAAGGTCAAAAGGGCAATTTTGGTGAAGATCTCCCCCGTAACCTTTCTCAGCAATTGGGCTATTTTTATTCATTGCTGTGGAATGCTTGACCATGACGTCAAGTGCAGTACAGAGTGCAAATGCACGACTCCTCATGAATTTCACATTTTAACCCCTGTGAGGATTCCCTCACTACAGACTGTCCTTAAGTATTGCATTTGGTTATCCATGGGTGGCCTTGTTAAGCTGTTAAACAATATCATCGATAATGATATGATTTTGAAATATGTGTGAAACAAATTTTTTGGCTTATATCTCCAGGCTAATTTTATTCCGAACTGTTTAGTTTAGATCTGGAATATATTATTGGTTTTGCATCGTTTTAGATAGCTATTGTTCGAATTTCTGGATCATTCTAGAGTATATTGTTGGTGCAATTATGTCAGATGACTTTATTGACGAACCACCAGGGCAATATCGTGGCCCTGGTGGTTTGGCTCATCCTTTGATGTACGGAAATAGAATAAGCAATAAGGAAGTGTTGTGCTGGTGTCATGCAAGTGTGATCAATTACAAAGATAGATAAATTTCATCGCGTGACAATGTTACAGTATCTTCAAATAATACTTACAAATACTTATACATGATAAAATTTAATCAACATTGACTATAAGAAAGTAGATTGTGTTCACGCCCCCCCCCCCGCCCCTTGTTCAACTATCGTTGTGACCCTTGCTACAGGACTGTCAGCCACTGGGTTTCACAAGACATTGGAATCATTAGGTTTGGAGACATTGGATCCAACACTTTCATAAATGAACGAGCATTGTTGTACATTACATGAACTAACGGTGCAAGTTCGTCAACTAAACATACATGTTTACCTTTATCTCGGAACCCAAACTGTTTGAATCAACGAACCTAAAGTAAATGAACAAATCTGCTGCATTTAGTTATGCTAAAGATGGACAAACACTTTTGTTTTGCGTTTGCTGTTATCACGTGTGGATTATTGGAGAGTAAGTACATTTTATATATATATATATATATATATATATATATATATATATATATATATATATATATATATATATATATATATATAAAAATATATATATATGAATGATAGTTAGCTGAGGTACTTTGTAATAGGAAATCGTAAAATTTAAGTTATTTTATTCAGACAATTCTTCCCTTATGCACTTTTATCATAGACGGATCCGAAGGGTGGGCGTGTGGACCATGACCCCTCGAAAAAAAAAATATTGGAATGTGTTTAAGAATGGGGGTATAATGGTGATTTTGTTTGAAATCAGGATAGGCTAGGGCACCAGCACAGACATAAACGTTTTCCAGAATTTGTCGACATCCATTCATACTTTATAAAAAGAGCTAACTTTCTTCACTGTCTTGCATGTCAACAATATGGTAATTTGATAATGTTTTGCAGTGAATGTTTGAATTATGTTTTTCAGCTGACCTAGCCCGATGTAGCTCCGACCTGCATCGTGTCGACATCACATTCAAGACAAATCTTACTATGCTGCCCCCTGACTGCCCAGGCGCCAACGCCACTTTGACCCAGAACACCGATAATCACGTGGAGAACACCATAGCAGAATGCATCACGAATTACATTGGAGACATTTATATCACGTGTACCTTCTATGATAGTCGTTGGCGTCGCCGTGGGGGAGCGTTTGGGACGTTCGCTGTGACAGTGAACAACACAGACCAAGCTGGCACGTACCGCCTGCATCAGACATGCGGTGACACGAGTTACTACACTGAAACAACCCTGCGCTATCATGGTATGTATTCTGTTTAAAAGCCGACCAAATCAGCCACAGTTATCACGTAGTTTGAACCAAAGATTCTCTAGCTAACGGAATTATCATTGGCATAACCAGTAGCATAGCTTCACTGATTTGACTGGTATAAGCATACATTATTTTGAACGCTCATATTTAAAGAAACAAAATGCAGGCACACAATGTTCACATTTCTGTTGCACAGAAAAACCATCAAAGCCGGTTATAAACATCATGGAGAATACACTGGAGAACCTGGTGTTCAATTGTA
The DNA here is from genome assembly GCA_949152475.1 of Terebella lapidaria. NCBI lineage: Eukaryota > Metazoa > Annelida > Polychaeta > Terebellida > Terebellidae > Terebella > Terebella lapidaria. The sequence goes on along the minus strand of OX424566.1, from coordinate 25,910,995 downwards.
CATCATCATCTCAGACACGACCAGTAGAGTTTGCTTCTGAACTTAACTACACATGGACTGTTGAGTGCACAACAAAAACGTCAGACAAAAACAACTGCTCTTGGAGATCTTTCGGTCAAGTCGTTACCCTAACAAATTTGAAAGAAATTCAGACTATTGAAGTTCGTTGTGACGTTTTGGAGTTGACTACATACATTAACGGAACAAGAGCCTTCAATTTATCTGGTAAAAGATACTACTGTTCACATGAACTAGAGAATGTTCATCGGAATGAATATAAAATAACAATCAGTTCATGTTAATAAAATTATCATCTCAGATATCCTGCTTATCAATAGATTATAACAAGTGTGACATACATTCTGCCACTTCAGGTTACGATACAGAGTTTGGAGAAATTATTTCGCATGGAGGTAGGACGATGATGTATATGATGTTTTATTTTGATGATGAACGATTGAAGATCAAAATGTCTGACTTAAATTCAAATACAAACCAGCTATTTCACTTGCAGAGTTGAAGGTCGTCGCTGGTCTGTTGTTCATCACTAGTGTTGTCACGTTCAGCATCATGGTGGTTCTTCTGGTGAGAAGGTTAGTTCTTGAACAAGGGAATATTTAATGTAGATACCAATAAAAATGCATGTGCTGCTTATGTAATGCCGATACACATAAGTGAAAATATGGACAGGGTCTGGATGATGAACCTGCTGTGTACATGATTCATCACTTACAGATATTGTGGGACAAAAGAAACCGGTGTTGAAGAACAAGCAACTGAAATCACAAACCAATCAAGTAGTGATGCAGTGACCCGGTCTGCAACACAAAGTATTAGTTCAATCACTGGGGCCACTGGAAACAGGACAACTGTTACTGACATAAGCTCCGTATCGGCCCAGATGACACCAGCACAAGTGACGGAGTTTTCCCAACATTGATTGTCGGTACAGACGACACCATCGTGACGCCGAATGGTAGCAGTTTTGGGGAGTACTCGACCTCACTCACAACAGGGGATGGGCGCGAACAGTTGTCCGTGCAATCTAAGCCAAAACCTGACGTTATACAATCGTGAATAAGAATAGTGCAAAAAATGATGACGAAAAATTCTACATATGTGACAATCTGATATATCCATGGTAAATATATGATGCCTGAGATATAACGGATTGAATAATGTTTGTATATAAACACATTTAAACGTTGTATCCCCTTTTTGCAAGTTGTAGACATGAACAATACTTACATGCTGGGTGTCATGTGTATCGTCTCATTATTAATTTATGCAGTTGTGTATTTTTGAAATAAAATGCCTTTTCATAATACAATGTACTGTTGATCTCTTGCAGTTATATGGTGTGTGTATTTAAACATGCGTTTGAAACGCAAAACCTTATCCTTGTTCCCTTGTCACACGTACACCTTGCTTGTGGATGTACGGTTTCTAGCTTGTCGAACTTATGTTTTGATAACAAATAATAACATGGCGTTGCTTTCACGTTCGTCGTTGTCATCCGTCAGCAACATTTTAACTTCAAACTTTATGGTCAGATATTGCTGAAACATACCTAAGAATATATAAAGAGGGAGATTTTTTTGCATCTATTGTTTCAAACTCGCAGCCGTTTTCAACAAAAATCGATTATTCCGGAATATGGCCCTCTGTAAGTGGAATTGTATGGAGTAAACTCCTAGAAGTTTTCAAAATCGAGTATAAATCTTGGCACATTTGAATTGGAAATCATACAGTGTTGGTTTCAGTGATGACCTTTGATTTGAATTTCGCAGACCCTGAAAGGACAAAAGAGCCATTTTGTTTTCTTTTAAAATCTGGCAGCCGTTGTTGTAGAATCTGTCAGGCAACAAAAAGTCTCGTCCAAAATCAAGACACTAGTTATTTTGATTAATTTCCAATGATCCATTTCAATACTGGAAATTTTTCTGAACTTAGAAAATGTTCTCGTCCTCGCTTTCATATTATGAAATGTATGGAGAGAACTCGCACATTCAAATGGGAAAGTGGATTTCAACTTTCAGTGATCTTGAAAGGTCAAGTCAGCGATTTTTTCGAACAAAAGCAGTTGTGGCTAACACTGAACATTTCTCTGGAAACCCCATCTGTTGCCGTTGGGCTAATTATTCAAATGATGAATAATTATTATCAAACATCAGGAGTGTATACATCGAACGTCAATAAAAAACGTCAAGTGAAAAATTTGGAACAGAAAGAAAATTTGACCAGTGATTAGAATTCAAAACCACAATGGTGTCACCAGTGGCAAACAACGTGCGAAATGCGTTTTTTATTGTACACTTGATGTGCAACGGTGAAGATGGCTTCCCCAGCAATACGAGGCATAGGGAAGATGTTCCCCTTAGTACAAGGCATGCTATGACGGCCGCGACTCCCCAGCGACTAAGGGTTGTGCTATGACCTGTGTGGCTCGCCCTTGCGAGTACGTTATGAACATCTATGGCACAAATATGCTGCAACGTCAACTGGCGGACCTCTAGTCTATAATCCACTACTAACAGTGGCTTGATTCGGCCCAAAGCTGAATGCGAACGCATATCTTAATTATGATATTGGCTTGAATCCACCCATTGTGATTGTAACGACAACTTCCTTGTAACATCAGATGCCTTGATACGAATACGTTAATGTTTCAAACCAAGAAGTTTGTCCTGAAAGAGGAATTTTGTTGCCACAGTTGTGAATAGTACACAAAATTTATGATGTTACGTGGCAGATGAGGAGGTGGGTTGAAGTTCTCATTGAGGGTTTTTAGTGTGATTCATACAATAAGAAAATAATAAATATGCCCAATATATGATTAAATACGCATATGAAATATTAAATATGCATAATATATAATATGAAATACACATAATAAATGATTACACATGCATAATTAATATGAAATACGCGTGAACAATGTTGAATACCCATGATAAATGTAGGTCTGAAGATAGTTGCTGGGCTGTTGGTCATCACTGCTGTTACCACGGTCATCACCATGATGGTTCTTCTGGTGAAAAGGGGAGTTTTGTGATACTGAAATATTCAACTTTTAGAACTAGTACAATTTCGTGTGATACAAAAATGTCGCCTGTATGATTATGAAAAGGCCTAGTCAGGGGTCTAGATGCTGACCCTGTCAGGCTATGAACGTACTTCTGTTTATAGATATCGCAAAAGTGGCACAGAAGAAACAACTGGGATTCGAGAAGAACTGACAACTAGAACCACAATCGATCAAACAGTTCCTGTTATGGTTGTACCACACACAGATAGGCTAAATTATGGACATCGGCACTTTGAACAGTCAGTCACAACCCAGTGCAACAAGAACGGCAACGGATATCACTCAGATTGGATCTAGGGAGTTTATTGCCGACGTCATTGATGCAGAGCACCCAAATCTACACATTGTCCCTGACAATACCGGAGCAAATGACGGGGTCCGTACAACAGACATGTTGATGACGTCAAGGGACTCTCCGAACACATCCATACCAAGGGATGGGCGCGAACCGTGGATAATGACACCAAGGCCAAAACGTGACATTTATACCACTGTGAAGAAGGACAGAGTGAAACATGATGAAGAGTATTACGTTTCTGATAATATCACATATTAGTACCAGTAAATTTAATGTTTACTATAAGAATCTCACTGATTATCGAGGCAGAAATTTATGACGGCTGAAATTAAGAGAAATCATTGATCCACAAATTGATTAACGGCCCAGCTTTTTGGCATAAATAATGGCGTTTTTTTGGCGTTTTGTCAATTTGTGTGTAAACGCAAGTTAGGCATGCAGGCAGTGACGAGGTTGTTTTATGGCACATAATCTGGATTTGTTTACTGTAAACTCTTTGGTTCGAGATCTGGAAAGTGCAATGGAGTTTGCAGAAATGTCCAGTCAATCAAGTCAGACAAGTGTGCTTGACGAAGACACCATGGATGAAATGATATGAGTGGCCCTGATATACAGGTACTAATAGTAATATTATGTCTTTGGCGGGCGCAGTGATTATTTACGGTCCAGCTCAGATTATTTTCAGCCCTCCATGGTTTTTCACCCCTCGCATGCTCGGGCTGCAAATGAACCATGTCGGGCTGATAATAATCTGAGCTGGGCCGTATATAATCAATACACCCTTCAAAAACATATTTATTGTTATATTCTCATCGAAATGACAGAGAGATTTTTACATATTATTATTTAGTATAACGTTACATAACAGTATCTCAACCAGAAACGGGAGACACATTTGTGCATATTCGTGTGTTTGGTGTTTTTGTATAACTTCTATCATACGAATACACGATTTATTTATGATTATTCAAGGAAACACAATTTGGTTTTGGCGGTATGGTTACCACTCACGATGTTAGGAATGTCGAGTACCGACTGCTTTTATTCGTTGATGTTGTTAGCTTGAGTCGTGACATCCATATGACCAAAGACATAGAAGAGATGATATGACTACATGTCTGATTTCCGTCTGAAGTTCAGGGCTATTTTGTACCACATATGGTGAATTTTGAAGGAAATATTATACTTTGTGTTTTTCCGTAAGAATGCCAAATTTAGTATGATGCGATCATTCGTTGTGAAGTAATTGAAGTGTGTATGGTAATACACAGCCATATTTAATGTCAGTTAGTTCGAATTACATTACAATCGTTCAATTATATATTTGATATATAGGCTGGTTTCAAGCCCTTTTATTACCCTCGCCCCAATAGTGGGAGAGGGTACTGCATTTGGGTTTGTCTGTTTGTCTGTCTGTTCACGCGCATAACTTATGGGGATAAAGCGGCATGGCAGTGGCTCAATCCTCCTAAATTTTCGTCAAAGTGGAATAAAAATGTTTGCCATGGCAACCGAAAAAGTGAAAATCATATAATTGACTAAAACTCAGGTTCTAATCAATATTAATTTTTCCAACAATTTTTGTATTGTTTCTTTGGCCAATACCCGATCGTATGGTGTATGGCCGATGATCCTAAGACCCAAACTCCTTATTGTCGTCAGAAGTCGAATATTTTGGGGTCACGATTTTGCGACTTTTGAGTGTTCTGAGGTTCAAGACCATATTGTGAAGAAAGTTGATGATGTTTTTAAACCTTTTTCGTTCAGGAGATGTGCCTTGAAAATAGAAACAATACTGTATCAGTTTACAGCTCAGTCATGAACGGCGAGGTCAAGGTCACAGAAAAGGTCAAAATCGAAAACTTGTGATAACTCTGTCATATTTAGGATTAAGTTTTAGGCTACCAGACTCCTAGTCCGATAACCTATTGGCATGGCGTTGCGTCCGTCGTCCATCGTCGTCGTCCGTCGCGTCTGTCTACAGTTGTAAGTATAAAGTTTATGGTCAAATCTTTTGGAAATTTTGAAACAAAAATGGTGGTTCAGTCTGAACAACAAAACATTCTGATACAATCTCCTTAATTATATATGTGGCTAAAGTGAGTGGGGATGACTTCGTCTAACAGTTGATAATGAACGCTCTACTGGTGATGACTAATTGTAATAGGTGGGAGCAATTGTCAATAGGTGTACACATCCCGATTAGCGTGAGTCATGGGAACTGTTGGCGACCGTATGAGTCAATATCTTCACACTTGATTACCAGACGCGATGGTAGGATCTATGTCTATGTTTAGGTTACCAGACCTATGACCCGATAAGCTATTGGCATGCCGTCGTCCCTCCACATTTTTATTTTCAAAGTTTACAGTCGATTCTTCCTGAAAGTTTGCATAAAAATTCCTGAAAATATTTCAAGAGGGGGTATTATTTTTAATTTTCGCAACTTTGTTTTAATATAGAAGCCATTTTCAACAAAAAATGGCCAATTTCTGACTTTGGCGGCAATTTTCTCGAAAACTGTTCATACACTTTTGAGATTATTGTTTCAAAACATTTCTGTTATGTACCTCTGTGATATGTATAAGTTTCATTGCCCTCAACTATTCGTTTCGAGTGATTTCCAGCCAACAACAGACAAATAGTTGCCTATTCCCCCTAGCAAAAAAATTGTCATTTTGAAATAAAATGTTTCTGAGCAATCAGATATTACTAAATACAAACTTCTACTATTATTTAATGTAAATCTATGTGGCATGGTGGACTGTTCATTATTCTATAAGGTAATTAATAACTGTTGATAAGGGTATCATAATTCTACATTTTTACATCACCCGTCATGCACAATTCCTCATTCGTAGAAAGAGGTCAATGCTGAACATGCTGCACGCAACTTGCATCATGCGACACATAATTCACCAGCGAAGAGCTCAAAATCCAACATCAAACATATACCGCGTACGATTTAACATGCTCTGACTTGATTCACTCAACAGTCTGTATATTGCCCAAATTTACTTTGATAAACACCATTGAAGTACAGTTCCTGAGAATGGCACCAAGTTACATGCTGGAGGATGAAGAATATCCTCCTGGTATGCTTACACAAATGATTGCTTGGCAAACTTGAGGACGGTAGGTTAGCAGAACCATCCATGAAAATGTAAGCATATAGACATGTAGAGGTCATATCGTTGAACGTTGAAATTTTTGACATCCTCACTCACGTATATAATTGAGTGGATCATCTATTTAATTCAGAGCTTCACAGATGTCCAAATCACCGGCAGCAATGTTAAACGGGTTTTCTGTCACCATCACCTTGAAAAGAATGGGATATTCCTTTCGAATACCACTTGTAACGTTTAGATTGGACTGTCTGGAGACCGACTCTGATTGAATTTCATTGATTATTTCACATATCCTTTCGCAACCATGATATTGCAAATAAACTCTCCGTGAACGCCCCAAGAAAGGAATTCAGTGTGATAAGTGTGTCCATGATGTGAACCAGGCCAATGTTGTTGCGTGTCGCACTGTGAACAGGTCCTGAATGAATATAAAAAAATTATCTGACGGAGCAGGTCGGGTTCCAAAATCGCTCAAAACAACTCCATAAATTTTATTGGATGGCACTTTTCTGTAACACATTGAACAGATTAGTTTCCGTGTATTTGAACCTGTGAATATCATCAGAGAGCCCTGCTAATAGAATGCTCTGTGTAGAACAGCTGGCAAACCTGTCCTTGGTCACCTTTTACTAGCAATGTATCTTCTCTGAATCATACCCAACCATGTATTCTAATATAATCTCTTTCTTTTCAGAATCGTTATGCGGCGATGCGGCGATTGTGTGTCCGAGGGCGAAGCTCGAGGGATGTTTGGAGAGTGGATTTGGCACCTCCATCCACACTCACCCGCCCTCAGATATCAGATTTTCTTGTATTCTTCATATCTGCCTATTTTGCGTACTCCCATAGTACCCCTGTCTGCGTTCTTACGGCTTCCTAAACTTTCTCATTTTGGAGGGCATTGGTAATCGCCGCGAAAACGCTAATGATTTTCTTTAAATTTCCAAGTTTCGGTCCGTCGTCACATCAGAGTTCTGCGCTCTGCAATATATGTGTTCACACACAATGGACGTAAGAAGTGTCACCACCTGCAATATGAGACAAACTACACGCTCTTTCCAAACTCTGATTGAACACGTTCTTCGTTGTTTTTTTTTTTTTACTATGTTTCTTTGTCAGTCTACTTTGTGAAAATGACTAAGGGGTGACAAAATCTGATAGTATTGTACAAAACAACAGTATGCATAACACATTCTAGTGAAACTTCTGTATAATCAATAGGTACGTGCATCCCCAAAAATATCTAACATACATTTGAATAAATCAGGTGAATCCCAGTCCATCATACCCCAAAACGAGGTTTTCGTGTGTATCTTGTATCCGTAAATCTGCAATAGATGTCCCATGTGTCATAAGGTGTAATACATTTTCAGATATATTTCTGAGGGAACATGTAAGCTTTCAAATTCCAATACATCATACCTCATTGTTTTATCAGCCTTGCTCCGGTTCGCTTCGGTTCTCATTACATTCTTAATGTTCTGAATTAGACAATACCACATCAATTCACCACTGCATTGTTCACTTTACAGTGTAGTGAAGTGTTTTGCTATAATAATAACAGCTCTGACTTTATTCGCTGAATTGCTGCATCAATCTCGCCTGCAGTAACTCCCATTGAAATGTTTTGAAGGAGAGCTCAACCTCTCTCTTTCTCTCTGGGAACATCCATTAAAACGATCTGTTAGTTTTGGTTTGGAGTGTGTACAGTTATTGTAGGCGCCAGTGTATGAGTGTCTGCCTTGAAACGTTATCCCACCATTTTTTTCCGTTGTGAAAAATTATTCGTCTGAGTTAGTCTCAACCACGGCATATGCAGTGATGAAACTAATAATTGATGTTGTCTCGTTTTTTTAATGAAGTTTCTTATTCCATTCCTACACCTCTTTTCTGTCATTACTCTGTAGTTGTGCTATTTTTTTCATTACGTTTGTTTACCTCTATTTTTTCCATGTTGTAAATTCTATTGTGTCTTATTGCCATCATCGGTATTTCATCATGTTGTATAGTTAGTATTGCTGTTATGTTTCCGCCATTCTCTCTTTCGTTTTGCTAATATTTGTCATTCATTTACTTACCTATTTTAAATTTATTTAAGGGAGTCGGTTACCAGTTTTTTTTTCACCTTGATGTTAGTAAATCCTTTCTAGCACCTTCTGGTTACAACTCAGGCACAACTGGCAACCCCGAGCTGTAACCGTTTTCTTATAATTTAGTGGGGTAAATTATCGAGAGCCATAAACTATATGTTTCTTTCTGTATTTAAACCCGACTTGCCTTTTACGGATATTCCAATGTCCAAACCACTGACTTTGCTATGTATGAACGGATTCCTCATCAGAGGGCGTGAAATGCCAGTCGGGTGTTTACTGAACGAATCCAACCAATTTGGAATAGTCGCCGAGATCCCATTGTTCAATGTTCTTTTCAATGTTACAGTTCAAAATAAACCATCCAGCCAGCCATCACGATGATTCGCCGGATAATTCCTAAGAGGAACATTCAGAGTCTGTACAGGTTGTTATCCCATGCAACTCACTAATTTATCGTAAATATACTTGTCGTGAGAGGGCTTGGAATGCCGAGGGAAGAACAGAAACCATAGGCATGATGTCCATGATAGAAACCAACCAATTAGGTTGCGCTGATGCTCGGAAAATAAGAAATTGCGATTCGGCGTGGCTGGTGTGAACAGACATCGAACAAGCGCATGATGTAGAGTAGACGTTCTAGTTGAAGGGATTATCTAACATTCTCCATTTGAAATAATGTGTGATCAATTTTGTCGAGAGGAATTGATCGATTGAAGATATTTTATTATATATGACATTGATATTTGATTGAAGGGAACATTATAGTAGCAAATACTCACCTTTCTGTATACATTATGCATACCGGTTTAACAATTCTTTGTAATGTTGTTCACTTTACAAGACACTGTAAGGAATTGCTCTAGTTCATGGGCGGTGGTCGTGTGACCGAACACGTGCTGAATGGGGTACCTGCTGGTGCCATGTGCTTTTGGGGCTATAAAACAGTCTATTATGCCCAAGAAGTACAAAAAACGTCATGTCCATTGTTTGTATTATGCAAAAACAAACATGACAAAAAGATATTGTAACATTATTACGTTTTTGTATGAATTTGGCAAGTAGACTGTTTCTATGGTTTGTCTATACCCGAATTACATGGTGGCGATCCTGGTGGCAAACAGGAACCCCATTAATGATTACCTTCCTTTCATTGCACACCGGAAATCCTCACTGATTTTCAACTTGTGACATTCCTGCTAATTTCAATCTCACCTCCTAAATGGGATTTCCGTTCTTTAATGTCCAAGCTATTAGGTTCGCGAAATACACGTGGAGAATTGCAATATAGTATGCCTAATCAATCTTTTCTGCAACGAATATCGTTGTATTTAGAAAGACGCTTTATAATTTCTGACGATATTTTCCCTCATCCATCTTACAATAAACAACTATTGTATTAAGGTTCTGTATTCAGATGGAAATTTTGACTTTTTGGCACAGGTGCTATGTTTTACTGCATGTTACTGTAGTAATGCTTCAGTGATGAAATATTTCCGGTTGCTCAAATGAAAATTAACTGTTTTGGCCACTGGGTTATGATGAGATTTGAAAACCGGAGGCAGACATTCTTCAGTTAGTACACAATTATTTATTGTTTGACATCTTTTATCCACGTCAAGTACATTATCATTAGTTTTTTTTTCTGAAGCAGATCTCCTTGCCATACTGAATCTAAATTAATGCCTGTACATTCGTATTTACATTTTGAGTTATGTGGTACATCGCATCTCTCTTAAGTGATAAACTGTATTTCCGAGGGATGTGGTTATATGTTACAAAATGTTGTCATGGCATATATGCAATGTCCATGGTAAAAGTATATGAGCATCTATTGCTTGACCCTGGGAAGACATTGTCCAGAGATTTTTCCTCATTATTGAAACACCAGACCTGACTGGAAAACAAAACTGTGTAAACATGGGAATGCACATGCACGTTTGCCATCACATTTAGTACATGCAGTTATCCTGATGAATTTGACTCACACTGACAACAGTACACCGAATGACAAACTCCAAATCACCCTTAGGAAACCCAGTATGGCCTACTGACACATAGAGTTACTGACATATGAAATTTTTATCTTAATCACATACATGTTCTCGAGAAGACAAGGCGAACAAAACCCTGGAGCCATCATCCCCGGATCCGCGACTTATTCTAGCAGGTTCCCTCAGGGAATCACCCTCTGAGCCAGACTAATCCTGGATGGCGTTTGTCTGAGGATTAATTTAATTACTTGTAGGCTCTGTGCCGCATTATGAATTTTTATTTCTTTAAAATCATCATATGATCGAGAGGTACAAATTGTTTGTGTCTTTCTTTATTTTGGCCCACCTTGTCACATAAAGATGTTCCAATTTCCGCACTTTAATCATGCATAACTAAAATTAATCGATATTCATAGGACATGGTCGGGGCAGACCAGTAAGGTGACTGAAATTTGCATTGAAGATTTTTTTCCAGAATAGGGCATGAATGCAAGGTGGATCTCTACCGAATGACTCCAATGAATTTGCCATTAGCGCAGGTACCCCATTCTGCAATGGCGTCCATGAGCACGTGGTCTCGAGGCATCGAATTATTAGCCCAATTAAAATGTGCTTCTTGTTCATCTATATTCAATAAGGATTAAAGAGGTGCGAGACGGATTGAGTGGTATGTTTCCAGTGGACGAGTCGTATTACGAAGCAGTGCAAGTTACATGGGGCCATCGTTCAATACAACAAATTGGAAGCAAATGTTTATCTTTTTGCGTGCATAAAACTTCCCTAACTTTTTCGTGTCTAAAAATGAGTAGAAACGTGTCAAAAAACATCATCGATGTGGTTATCTAGATAATCTTATTATCACAACAGACATTTACAATAATTTGGTACACAATCAGTGAATGCTTGCCAAAAAAAATCTATGTTCAGGGAATAATCACATCTCCTATATTATGCTTCTTGCGGCTGGTGAAAATTGTCCCCACTGTAACAAGATCAGCAACACATGAAGCCAGGCTACATTAAAGTTGCGTGTCTCAGAAGCAAACCATGTGCCATATCTGCATTTTGCTGAACTGTAATTACAGTCAGATAACGGAATATGTGAATCGCTATAGTTGATAATGTGGGTCTATTGAAATTACAATGCGATTTCTGTGTGACTTTCGCCATGTGTACCAGATAGCGTCTTGACTACATTTTATTACACAAAGAGCACACCATAAATCATGCCATAAACCATAAATCATGGTTTTCTTATGCAAGTGTAATGACTGTGTTTTCTCATGCTGATCATCCAGGGTGCTTTCACTCGCAAGTGTCGCGAAATCATTGGTCCGATAACGCCCCCATCTACCATGGCCATAATTATCTGGCATCCTGCTTCGGATGTCCCTGTGCAAATTAATTTATCAACAATTACAACCATAACTATCCTGGGCTTTTCCTCTTTGTTCTATCACGCAAACAGGTTTGGTGTCATTTTCAATATTTCAAAGATTCACTGTATCTCCCATAGTTATACCTCCAGGACACCATATATCATGTTTCAAGTTATGGCTGTGAAAAGACGTCCTCCTAAAAATGACAATAAAGGTGCTAAGCATCAGGCAGATATGTTTCACGACAAACTCTTACAAACTTTGTTGTGGCATTGAGTCATGAATCTACATTCATTTTTGCACTTGGAAAAACTAACACATTCATGTAATGGAAGTAATGGTAACATGCAGACTATGCATGAATATTTTTGGAACTAAACTTGATAAAGAATACTTGACTTCGAATTCGTTCCATCTATGGAACAATCAATCTGTCGACAACAGATGTCCCCAGAATGGGTTGAACCTAATGACTAGGGGCATAGGCTGAAGTGGTGGCTGTATCGTCAAATCTCGTTTGTGGTTGCTCTAAGAAATATCACGGAGGGTGAGCAGCGGGATGAATAGCCTCGAGGGCAGAGTGGTTACTTGGTCAAGATATCATCGGTCCCATGAAGTTACTTAGACTGAGCACGCGACACAAAATGTCCTATATTATTACGAAATTAACTCATACAAAAAGCCGCTCGACTCGCCTGTGTGAAAAACAGGGAGACAATTGGATTTTTTCCTGTCTGACCATGCAGTGAGGCACTGGGGGCTGAACATCAAACATCTGATCTACTACCTTATTACGTCACCACCCGTGATTTCAGCAACGATGTTTCATGATCACTGTCGAGCAATATTACCTTGCGAAAATACAACGCGCGCCAGGCTTCGACACAGCTCATAGCCATAACGTGCAGTCAACGGGGCAACTATTAATTTGTCAAGTAACATCTGCTGATGTAATTTGGCGGAGTCAATAGATGACTATTAACAACTATATAAAAAGTTAGGCCAAGGGCCAAAGATAGGTTACGGGACAATATATTTTTTTTATTATTTTAGATGTTAGCCAGGTCACTGGTTAAAATCAAGGTCAAGAGAATATTCAGCATATATAATATTAAGCATATATCATGTCCATAGTTGATTGCTATGCTGTAAACTATAAATTATCAGAGAGATGTTACAAATTTTGTCTGGTGGCCTTGAAAATGAAGGCAAAGGTCAAACTCAAGGTCATCAGAATATTCGGCGTGTATCATTTGCTACATGTCCATCATTGATTCCCACACTATGAAGTAAATAAGCGAGATATCAGCCATTTTATCCTGTCACCTTGAAAGTCAGATCAAAGGAAACTTTGGTCAAGTCGAGGTCACGACAATAATCAGCATATATCATTTGGAGTTTTACCACAATTGATTCCTAAGCTGTAAATTTGATAATAAGTGAGATATCAGCCACTTGTGATCTGACCTTGAAAATGAGGTCAAAGGTCGAACTCAAGGTCACCAAAATATTCAGCATATATCATTCCCTATATGTTCACTATGGATTCCAAAGCTGTAAAGTTGATAAGCGAGATATTAACCATTTTGTGCTCTGATCTTGAAAATAAGGTCAAGGTCAAATTCAAGATCATCAAAGTAATCAGTGTATATCATTTTCTATATGTCCACAATTGGTTCCCAAGTCAATAGGGATCAAGATATTAGCCATTTTGTCCATTGACCTTGAAAATGGATTAAAGGTCGAATTCAAGGTCATCAGAATATTCGGCATATATCATTTTCTACATGTCCACAATTGATTCCTAAGCTGTGAAGTTGATAATAAGCGAGATATGGCCATTTTGTGCGCTGACCTTGAAGCTGAGGTCAGAGGTCAAATTCAAGGTCAAGCGAATATTCAGCATATACCATTTCCTATATGTCCACAATTGATTCCCAGTCTCTAATCTCAATGTTAAGTGAGATACTAGGCGTAATGTGTCCCATTATAAGTTTGAACATATCAATAATGTGTCCCATTATAAAGCATAGGAGAATTTATCATGGTAAAGTCCCATTTCGGCCCAAATGGTCCACTTCGAGCGATTCAAGGGCAATGAAACTTATACACACCACAGTGGTGTATATGAGGACTGTTATGCATCAATAAGAAAAAAAAGTTACTGAACCGATTTTGAGAAAATGGCCTTCAAAGTCAAAAATTGGCCGTTTTGCTTCAAAAACCGTCTTTCGACTTTCTTCCACGAATTTCAGAAATCATATGGGGAAACAGGGCAGCATTTCATGTTATTATAACGTTTGTAATGGTGTGCTAGTTATCACGTAAAAGGGATCAGCTAACCTGAGGTCCAGCTAATTATCTCCATTTTTCAGTATGAGTGAGATACTGTATTGTGCTTGGTATTCGAATTTTCACAGAATCCATGTGTCCTCATTTTTGTCCTTTTCTCTACGCCTCATTTAAATTGCTTGAAATTAATATAATTATCAATACTGACAAACAATACCAGATTTTTTCTGAAAGAGAGAAGTCGCACTATACCTCACTTTCCGAGTCTTGATGGAGCTAATGAACGAGAACCATCATGGGCAGGTATTCCTCACGAAATTGAATTATGGAAACTGAAATGTGGCTTGAACACCGAGGACTTACTTGAATTACCAGCACATAATGTTGATTGGCATATCGTCTTATTGCCTGACAAGTTGACGGCAGCTAGTTGAGTTAGGCTGATCGAGTTGCCATGTTCGTCAAAATTACGGAATTTCCCACGTACATGTTATTAATTTAAATCCGTTTTATAAATATTCCAAAATGAAATTGGTAGGGATGATCATCGTCCAAAAATAGTACAGAAATAACCACAAACTCGGTGGATGATATTGACAACCATTCTCGTCAACAGATGAAACATACTGCACCTATTTCAATTAATTATCAAATGTCTTTTCCCGAATCTTGGGAATACACGCTTCCTGTAGAAATTCTCATGCATCATCATACATCCAAAATATATTCATGCCGAATCACATTTTACGCATGACGTTTATATTCTGCCTACTGGCTAAAGGAAGTCATGTGAATGTCAAGTCAAGACATGTGAAGTGCAATAAGACAATACTATTCGTATTATTTATTCTTAGTTTATATCTCATGGGTAGATTATGAGAGATCAAAGGAGCTGTTTGACGAATAACAGCTTAACTTTACAACTTAGGAATCAATTGTGAACATAGAGAAAACAATGTTCCCCTTGGGCAGATGTCGGAAAATGACCATTTCAGACTTTGAGAGCTTAAACTGTACATGTCTCTGGTAACATTTCTTAGGCTTTGGGTTTTTGTTTTCTAAATCATCTATCTGGAATGTACATAAACGACATATTACCTATAATTCATTATTCATGAGCTATGGGATGCCTCAGATGAGGGGTGCCTCAATTGGGGTGCCTTAATATTCAATACTACCTATCATTGTGAATAATTTTCTAGCACTGGTTTACAGTCTGAAGACTCAAATTCCGGCAGGTCAGGGCTATGCAAATTAATTATTCTTGACATTATAAACAATGCCTGTATATTTCTATGTATCTGTATAGTTCCTGAAAAAATTCAATCAATCAATATCGAAAGTGATTTTGTTGCTAAGCTACCAATATGCTATATATACACACAAAAACGATAATTATATTTCCTCGATAACACATGTTTACATTGACCACACGACACGAGGTATACCAGACATCAGCACTGGAGCTCATGCATCAATGATTGGGTCTCAGACAAACGAATATTCTTCTAGTAGGCTAGATGAATCTCGTAAAATCACAGTCAACCAACACTCGATATCCATTGCCTGTAATGCTTTTTTCCAAGATAAGATCCTATCAACAAGACTCTGGCGTTTGATAGGGACATTATTCTGTATTCTCATGTTATTTTTTTTTTGCGGAAAACAAATAACAAGAAACACCATCACCAATCGATGGTGACTCGCAAGATATCGTTATGTTGTTACATGCAAACAGTCTTGACGGTGTACCCGTTCATGTGTCAAATAGGAATATCCATTCAATCAAATGGGGATGAATATGTGTGTGGCTAAATGAGGTCATCAAAAATTTGTTCCTCCACCTAGGCAGATGCCTCTAGACAGATACCTAGACATGTGTCGGCCTACTTCATGCATGCAAGCTATACCATCGTATCTTCTTTCGTAATTATAACTTCATAAAATCAACAACAATAATCCTACACAAGTGTCACTGATTACATCTCACGAAGAGTGAAGAAATGTGATTCGAGAGGTTCTGGTATGGAAATGCCGTCTGGATTGGAAGCTTGACGTTTAACTCTCCCAGGAGACCACTCCTGTTCATGTCATAAACTTCTTTCATAATCAAAACATGAACTGCACAAAATATTACATCGTTTTTTTTTTTGGAATGTCGTAATTACATGTATTTGAATGATTCATATAGTGTAAATTCGCATCACCAGGGAAATTATTAATGTAACGTGCTCGATTCAGACAAAAATATGCATTCCAGAGAGCAAATGACATAACTAGGATTAGTCCTTACGAAAAAACAGTATGGTTTATAGTTCTGAGAGTTGGAAAGATAGTAGATGCTGCTGAAGGACGTGTCGTTCAGACATCCTAATTATCACTCCCTGGCGGCGCAGTGGCTCCAACAGCCACATATCCGAATCAATCTTGAGGATGCGTATTGCTTTAGAGAGTAACGTCTTGTAGACATTCCCATTTTAATGATCTGGCTAAATATTGTTTTTACGGCGATAGCCTTGGGTCCTTTTCCTAGACCGAAATAACACACGTAATTTGTCTTGCAGAGGGCCATAAAACAACATTGTCTTGCAGAGGACCATAAAACAACATTCTGATTTTGATTCAACAACACGGTCAGTGGATATTCCTTCTGATGAACAAGGGTTTTGGTTGTCACAATATCGGTCCACCGTAATCTGTCAAGTCAAAGTGCGACCTTTTTGTGCTCATTGAGGTATAATTGAAGTCAAACTCAGATTGGCTAGTGACCTTGAGATGGTATGTGTTCGTTCAAGATCATGACAGGCAACCTTTCATACGGTGAGTATCGACCATCATTTAATGTGTTTGGTCATATTCGGGCAAATTGTTGACGTTATGGATTGCAACCAACCGTGATCCGGGTTTATCTCTGATGATCGTCGTTCGATCTGTGAGCTGGGAGATCAGTTGATCAAGGCGCCACGACTGTTCTCTTGTGGAGAATGCTGGACTGTTTTTGTCGTTGAAGTGCATGGAATCAGTTGCATCATGCGCATGGTGGCTCTGTCTAATGCAGAACAAGTGAAGTTACTGATGGTGAGAATGTTGCCACATACATTCACATGTCAGTCATGAGGGAAATTCTGGCAGACTAGGCCGGTACGTTTACCATACTCGTAGTTGCCATGCCAAACTCTGACCAGTCGCCAAGGTATTTTTTGAAAATCGGCAAGTGAACTGTGGGATATCAATTGGCATTTAATAGGTCACATGGATGCACCGAGTTTTGACCTAAAATTCACTGACACCCGAAAGGAAATCTATGAAACACTGCCTTAGAATTCGTCGCAAAAGGCCGTATTATGATGCTATATTTAGCATCTGCGTGTGATAGCTCCTCCCAGGAAATTTGGTACTAACACACACAGGAAATCTTGGTGATTTACATTGTAAAATGATATTTTTAGATAGGTTTCTTCAAATTCCTATCGGTCTCAATGTCTGATAACTAAAGAGCAATAAAACGAGATTTCCTCTTGAACATATTGTGCAGTTATTTTGGTCTTTTTTGTTCCGGCGTCCGCAGAACAGGATTCCACTTGAAATGTACACAAGTGTTTATCAGTTGCGTATTATATTTGGTTTGTTTCAAAATTTGTGTGTGTGTTAATATTCCGTGCTACCTGATATCTTTCCGAAATCTGGTGGACGCTAAACAAAGTCTTAACACAACACGACCTGATCCTGAAATCTAGGGTACGTGGTCGGCCAGTAGAATCTGTCACCTAGCAGTGACATCAAACCGTGGCGTTTATCACAACGACCGAGAAAAAGTAGCTGAAAAAACCTGGCCAACTACGCAACAGGCAAGTGTTGAGTAGTGTGACCAAAGATAAGAGTGCTATGATGTTTGTTGGAATTTGTTATAGACCAGTAAATGGTAGCATGATATTCGATGATATGACACTGATCAGCTGATAGTTCATCCAGAATACACCCTGATGACCACAAGCATAAAGGTTCGAGCATACCGGAAAAACCGCTCTGAAAAAATTACGTTTCCCTGAGAAAAATATAAGCGTTGACATATATCGTGATAATATGCAACACAATAGGTTCTAATTTGAATATTTTCATATCATCATTGATATAAAACATACTGAAGTGCTGTGCGAAACTATATGCAGAATGTATTAGTTTGAATGACACCTTTTTACGAATTGTTGTCTTGTACCCTCTTCCTGTCTTGCTGATACAGATCAGTTCCCCTAAAGGAATACGAAAACCCGATTGTGGCACTTTAACATGCATATTTGTATACCACTTTTGAAATATATATATATATATATATATATATATATATATATATATATATATGCTTATTCATTTTTTTTCATGTAAACTTCACACCACATCCCAAATCGAAACTTTAACAGATAGAATACAAAAACAATCACCTGCACAACAAACCTGGACCACCTGAATTACTTTTTTATTTGTATGTGCCTCATTTATGAAACAAATCAAATCACATTCACAACGTTGACAGCATTATAGCACAAATAATATACAACACAGAATATTATCGAAAGAATATAATAACCCTAGCTATGATGTATGTGTAGAAATACCCACCAAACCATAAGCTATTCCAATAATAACGATACATAGTTTATTATTACACAAAACCCAGGTATATCATATTATGCAATGTAACAAAGCTGTCATTTATCATACGCATATTGACTTCCTTATCAGGACATGTTACTTATCACATCTAGGGGAACTTGTCCGAAGCAATGCTGCCTACTTGACCCCATATATAATACAATCATATGCCACTTAAGTCCGCCAAGAATACTGTTCACTGTTACAAGACAGTGAACAGTAATTAGAGGACGAAAGAGGTATAGTTTACTAATACATGTAATTGATTGTAATAGTAGTAAGTCAAGACTGGTTTGAATCGAAAAAAAGTAATAGTAGCAATGCTGGGCATTAGCGCAACACTCACACGAAATCATAAAGATAACTCGACATACGAACTATCATTGAATCTATTTATTTCAAATGTTAATGGCTCTCCATGCAAATTTGCTGCACTCACGTACAAAATAGATTGTGTTACATCACAGACAATATAAGCAACACAATCTGAAACCTGAAATCTAATTTTCCGTGAAATTGAAGATTACTGACTTTCCCTGCAATCGATCAGTAAGATTTTGAAAGGTCACTAATTGCCCATATTTTTTTCTCACCCGGAATGAGGTTGATAAGCACTTGGACGATATCGGGAAACGTGCACTTACTAGTACCAAGTCAAGGACAGAGAGACGTCAAATATTTCAACAACAATATTGATTCTTTAAAAACGATTTCCTATTCAAAATCTGATTACATTTTGCATCCATGAACCTTACCCGATGTTAATCCTCAATTCAAATCTGATTTCAGTTATCATTCCATTCGACCAGGCATCCTTGGATCTGGGCTGGTATTAGGTGTATTTGAGTTATGGTACAAAGACACTCGCACACACTATAACATTCTTTGTTTTCAAAAAAAGATGACATTATCCCACACTAATCACTCTTTCAATGACCAACAGTCTGTCCACGGTGGGTAAGCAATTCATAACACTCAGGCATATTTTATGGACTATCTGGCTGAAACATGGAGATATATATTCAGGCATGGTTCATCCGGACCACACTATTATTCAACAAACTATAAAATACTAAAGTAACGATTTTAATTCTGTTTTCAGTGTTTTTTTTTTGTCTTTGTCTTTCAATATGTCTATAATCACACCGATTTTTGTCCAATCTATGTGAGGATGTGCTTGGGAGATCCGGATGAAACATATCCCACTCAACAAATCAGCATGTTCTACAATTTTTCAACTAAAATATGCGCGAACGTTATGATTCGCTTCCCCACCGTGCTATCTATAATTCCGTTAGTACTCAGACATTCATAGGACATTGCAAGTACGATCAAGACCGCGTGGGCTTTGGGTAATTTGCAAACCATTGACGATCTGTTGAAAGACAGATTGAGTGTTGAGTTGTAGATTTCAAGCGCAGCACAGTTCCTGGCGTTTGTTCCTCATTCACCTCATGCAAGTATAAAGATCCTGTTTTTGGTAATAAACGCTCAGTAATTACATCACTGCCTTTCACAAGACGGCCAATATCTCTAGGAAACACCAGCGAATGTGAACAAAGGACTGTCGATTTCTTTCGTGAAATATGCTTATGGCATTAACAAGGGAATTGTCTGGGTTTCGTGGCAGACTGTCTCCTTTTACACCAAATTACGACATGTACTTTCCCGTGATCATGACCGCATGGGCAATATTTCTCTGGGAGACATATACGAAATGTTGTCATGAAATATTCCAATGAAGGGGATGTAAAGCAACATTGGTAAATTCCCCATGAATATTACAATAACAGTAAAAGTATTTATATCCTTCATGCATAACATCCAACAATAACATAATTTTATGTGTCATTTGTGTTTGAGTAAAAAAAAATATTCAGTGGTATGAAACCAGCCAAAATACATGTAATATAAATATGGAAGAACAACAACCATGTATGTGTTAACTTCAATTGGAGTCATGAGGGGCAGAAAATGTGTGAATATAATCATTTGTACACCAGATGGAAATAGTGCACAACTGTCCTACAACTCATTAAGACAAATTGGAACTCTGAAATAACCTGTTGTGAGGCGGGAAGCAGCGACTGTGCCCCTTCTGAGACTGAGACAGGAGAACGGCAGCGCAGAGAGGGACTGTCCATGAGCTCGCGAAGTGGCGGTGGCAGATCCAAAGACTAAGCCGGAGGTGCATCCTGCACCGGCGATCACTCTGCTTCCTGTCTGGCAGTTGGCGACTATCGCGAAGGTAGTGGCGAGAACTCTTCCGGAGTGGAACAAGGTGCTCCTGGACATAATAGTTCATCACGGTAGGTGCGGGCGGGTGCTCCACGAAAAGTTTCCATGGATGACGTCAGAGGGACGTTCTCTGATCAGGCATTGACAGGCTCCACCGGTGGAGCCAACTCGGCAAACCTGATGGTACACGGGGTCGAAAGGGAACCCGGGGGATGATCACATTTATGCCTTGTTGCAGCTGCTCACTACGGATCTCATCCTGGGGCGTCGCACCCCCGATACACTCCAGACACTGCAGTACCAGGATTATACATGGGATAACATTAGATGGGTACTCTGGGAGGCTGGAAGTGGGGATGTTGGATGGGCATCAACCCTGCAACGTACAACAAACCACTTCAAGAACAGATTGTGTATGATCACTCTTCTTGCAATTACAAGGGAATCTTTGGCTCGCAAATGTGGTGAACCATGTCTCCTGACCACAATGTCCAGAATCCATCGCGTGATGGACATATGATGTATTACATGAAGGAGTAATGGTATGACAGTACATTGGACATTCGAAGTATTACATGAATGAGTAATGGTATGACAGTACATTGGACATAGGAAGTATTACATGAATGGGTAATAGTATGACAGTACATTGGACATACGAAGTATTACATGAATGAGTAATGGTATGACAGTACAGGCACACCCAGTTCCTCAGTGGTGTGAGTCCGCGCTCGGGCGACCTCGCACCAAACATGAGCAGCATCCTTAAGGTTGGAGTTATCTTACTCATCTTCCAAATTTTGTTTGATCAGAGGATAGTTTTGTGTACTGTGCAATGTACTGTGGACACAAAAGGATTATAAAATGACGCGTGTGCTTTGACGCGTGTGCAGGATGACATCTTGATGCACCTGGATGAAGGCCGAGTGTGTCTAATGGTTTTATTAGACCTTAAAATCCTTCTGCATCGATCGCATTCATTGTTTGGCATAAGAGGTCAAACAAGTGCATGGATTGAGTCCTACCTTATGGAAAGATCCCAGTCGGTGATCATCGGAACATCAAAGTCACACTCGCAAAACATCGAGTTTGGTGTTCCTCAGGGGTCCGTGTTAGGACCGAAACTGTTCACCATGTACATGCGACCCTTGGGGAACATCATCAGGAACCATGACATCTCCCATCACTTCTACGCTGATGACAGTCAGCTGTACAAAGCCGCAAAACCGGGGGCTGACATTCGTTCGGCAGGAGTGGCACTTGAGTCATGTATCACAGACGTACGGCGTTGGATGAGAGTGAACTATCTAAAACTCAATGATGACAAAACTGAGTTTGTTATTTTCGGCTACAGACGGAATGTCTCGGTGAAGGGTCGGTGAAGTGTCTGTCTCTCCAGTCTCACATGCACGAAACTTGGGTGTGGTTTTTGACCAGACACTGGACATGGACAACCACGTCACTGCAATCTCCAGGGCATGCTTTATGCAGATACATAAAATCAGCAGAATACGCCAGTTCCTCACAGACGACTCCTTGAAGTCACTGGTTCATGGTACAGTGATTGCCCGCCTTGACTACGCTAACTGTCTCATGTACGGACTTCCAGCTTAGTCATCTAAGCTTAGTCGTACGGATTCCAGCTTAGTCGTCTGCAACAGGTGCAAAATTGCTGTGCACGGCTCATCACTCGTACACGGAAACACTCCCACATCACCCCTGTCCTCCGCAGTCTTCATTGGCTACCCATCGAAAAGCGCATCATGTACAAGGTATTGTTGTTCACATTCAAGTCCAGCATGTCCAAAACACCTAAGTACATCTCATCACTCCAACGTCCTTATCAGCCTGCTCGATTGCTCCGATCAACCAATCAGCAACGCCTAACAGTTCCCAATTCTCGAACAAAATTCGGTGGACGGCGTTATAGTGTGTGCAGTGCGAAAATCTGGAATGACCTGCCAACCAGTATCAAGAACTCCACCTCAATCTCATCCTTCAAAACAGCTTTGAAAACTTATCTTTTCAAATGTGCATATGTAGACTAATGTATTGGTGTTCAGCGCTACGAGCTGTATTACAGGAATAGCGCTATACAAATGCTAGTATGTATGTATGTATGTATGTATGTATGTATGTATAAAAGAAAACATTTGAGAGATGGGGAAGCTGGGACAGCTTTTGGTGCTTCAGCCATTTATTATCATATATTGAAAAGATGGCAGTAATATATCTTGAGCGATTTGGTTTCGTGAATATGACATTGAGTAAACACTGAGTACACACTTTGGATAAAAAATAACTTTTGCTTTCCAGGGTATGTTAGTTATTTGTCAAAGTGTGGTGACAGCACGCTGCTGCCACCTGGCGATTGACATCTCTGCTACGGTGCTGCCACCTAGTGAACTGGGCGACACCAACAGCACCGTCTGCTGCTGCCCTCTGCCGGCGCCCATGCAAGAGAGCAGCCCAACAACCGGCCATCGCCAGACGTTACCCATCCCCCGAAGTGAAAACACCTAACAGCCTAGCACAACTGACCACCCGTCGCTTCCACTGTACAAGCCAGGAGCCGTAACCTGTGATTATAGGCGACTTATGCCTAGGTCACATTTGCACCGGTCATCGGTCGATGCGAATACATCGGTGGTTCTCACCGATGTTCCGGCCGCCGGTAACTTTTTCCAGGTATCTTTTACATATCTTTCAAGAGGTCTTTCAAGAGGTCACCGGGCATTGACAGATCACCGGTGGACACCTATCCGGACATCGTACACTGATCAGCCGGCATACGTAGGAATGGGGGGAGAATGTGTACCTTGATGCCCACGGGAGATCAACCAGTCACCTAGCAGGCATCGGCCGGTGACCGACTGACGTCCGGACGGTTCTTCCCTGGCGGCTGAAACATCGGCCGATTGCCGGACGGGCGCCGGACAGTCTGTTCCGATATATGAAGGCAGTCGGTGGTTGCCCGCCAGATACACATTAGATGGCGTGTAGAGTGTCCATGCAAAATTACAGAATTCTTCGAACTGCCTCATAGATTGGAAATGCGTGAAGTCTCCATGATGCTCCCTCTCCAGCTCTGCCATCAAAGTATCAAAATGGCCATATAGAGGGCGTCTCATCAGCCACGGCCGGATCCACCATCTCCGGCGGCTGTGACGTTGCACCCTAGCAACCCTATCCTCCTCCTCCTGCACCCCCTCCTTGGTGGTGACGAGCATGGGCATAGGCTACTGCATCTGCAGCCAAGCAAACCTCACTCTTTGAAGAGGAATTACCGTCCTGCCAACTCCTTTTTCTTCTTCTGGATACTGTATGGATTTGTCTGTAGATTTGTGGACTAAATATCCTCAAATAGACATAGAATCAACACCCAGTATTCCCAGTATTCCGAGCGAACGAAACAGGGTCTGTTATCCAATCTCATAGTCCGGGGACAGATAGTCATATCAGGCATACGAAATGACAGAGAACAAACATGACATGAAACTCATGAACCCCCAAAAATGGCCATTAGGAGGTGAAATCAGGTGTTCCGGAGAGAGTGAGCATTTCCTGCCCCACTAGTGGCACCCGTTATGAATTTCCCCAAATTAACATGAAAATAGATCTAGTTGCATGGCAGACATGGATTTGGTGTATTTATCAACCAGATCATGATGACGTCCATAGAATTTCTTAAACGCAGATATAAGTCTTGGTAAAACATATCCTTGTCGCAGCAGTTTAGAGGCTAGACGGGCACTTCGATAAACAAAGTCCTCATATTTGCAACTAACTCTAAACAAACACACCATATACTGGTGACAAAGGAATGTTGCTGCTTAGAAAAGGGTAATTGACTATGGAAAATTTGAAATCATCACGTTGGATTATTTGGCGACAATACATCGTCTATATATCGGAAAGTGAAATTAAAATTACATGTTAGTTTCTTAGAACCTCCTCGTTGTAAATGTTGGATGAAATCTGATTCATATGAGTATAAAAACAGGTCTGCCAATAACGGTGCACAGTTTGTACCCATGGGAATACCAATCGTTTGTTGAAATATTCGACCACCAAATTCCAAAAATCAATGAGAAAATTAAGCATATTAACACATCTATTTCAGTATGTTTGTATGGGGCATCAGAGTCGTCTTTAATAAAATGAGCAGCATTATATTTAACTACAATATAGTGGTACAGACGTTGTCCTTTTTTAGAGAAAATGAATTATTGATGAGTTTGTTTTTTTTAACTGAGGCTTCAGTTCAGAATGAGGTATAGTTGTGTACAAAGTGAAAAAATCAAATGTTTTGATAGACGTTACTTTTGAAAGTGTGTGAGCATGTAGATATTCCAATAAAGATTTGAAATTTTTAAATATCCACATTTGGTTTATACCACTTCTAAAATAGATGGTTTCACAGTACTTTTGGAGACCCTGTTACATTTAGACAATATAACAGTTAATACAAATTATTATCAAATCGCTTAGACAAAAATTAATAGGCAAATTAATAGGCAACAAAGTAATTATTAAAAACTACTTAACAGACGAAAAATAATTATTAAAAATTATTAGACAAATCGCTCGTTTATGTAGGCCTACAGTTTTATCCATAACATAATGGGTATCGACCGGCCAACCAATCACGCCCTACCGGAGACCCCATGGTACCCTACTGATAACTGCTAGGTGACCGTCTCGTATGTACAAATCGGGAAAGCACCTCCCGCACATCCACCGGTGCCTGGCATGATACCCTGCGTTGATCGTCTCGTGTGTCAAAATCGATCGATAATCTGAAAAACACCCACTGCACATCCTTCGGCGCATGACATGACACCCTGCGGTGATCGCCTGGTGAGTTACTCATGTCAATCGGCCGATAAATTTGGTCGGTCCCCTCGGCGCCCGGTGGGCACATGGAGGAGCTGTGATCGGTCGCCGGCAGGTGTGATAACGATTAACAGGCGATGTCATTTTTACCACCGGTCGCCGCAAGAAAATAACTCTGCGTTATTTTCTTTCGATGCCTCCACCGACGTGTCTACGATGTCCGATTGCTGCCCGATAGTCACGGATGACCCTCCGGCGCTCGGTGGGTGACCGGCCGAAATGGTCAAATTTCAGCCTTTTAACGCATCGTAACCACATCCGAGGAGGCATCGGTGCAAATGTGACTTAGGCATTAAGGTAGACAAATCTCGAAAGTATTACTATGGTTGTGTATGACGAATATACATGTAAATGTAGTTTGTTGCCTTCTGGGACTTTGTTCAGGAAAGGTGTATCTTAGTATGTGAAAAGCAGTGAAAAACAAGGTCCAAATCAATCTCAATCGTTTATTTTAAGATGTATACATTTATATACAACATAGTTGGGTGCACCTCTACGAGCTAGACTGCTTCAGATAATGGTCATTAAACACAAGCCAATCAGCATGTGGACATACAGGTTACCATCCAATTGACTAAAGGTCAGTGACATTTGTTCAACCAAACTTATTGCACGGACGATATGGATCTTTCTCTGATCAGATACCAGCACCAGATTCGAAACATTTGCAATGGGCAGTGAAAATATAACAAGATAACATCGAACATATTACTATAAACTAACAATCATATAATGTCAACATCAATCTCCTCAATATGTACATTTGGATACACATCAGTTGCAGAAATCAAGTGTTATCATGAAATAACTGAAACGTTTATGCATAATTAGTAATAATTATCACTAAATGTAATTACCAATTCTGATGTTTTCAGTTAGCTTCACTCATATAAACGAATAATCAGAATATTATTTGATCAAATCAAAACATTATCAAAAACTTCGAGGTAGTGATTGTGTTAAGCAAGGGATTTATCACCACGTGTAAGGAGTTCATGAACAAAACTGTCCACAGCGTCCAATGCTCAACACCTGCATCGCCGGGATTGAAAACACTTACTAGAATCAATTGGTTTAATGCAACCACAAGATTTGTGGTTAGAAGAATCACCACTCGGACTACATATCGCTTCTCTCTCAGCGAGCGTTCCTTAGTTGTCTTAACACTTGGTCTCCTGTATATAAATATCGCTGTTGCTGAACCTGCTGCACACAACACAAGCACGAGTACCAGGTGATACATCACCACGGTCCATTTCAGAATCGTGCTGGATAATGTTGAAACAACAAAACTGCATGTTGGATTAGTGTATCCATCCTCATGTTCACGGAAAATGACAGACAATATCCCCAGACATGTGGATAGTGCTAGTGCCCCCATAACTAAGTGAACCCCAAAGTGCTTGTGAAGCACGTATCGTTTCATTGCAAGCACAGTCAGTTGTACATTGTGCAAACAGTGACTGGTGGTTATAAACATAGACATATTGAATGCTATGTATGAACCGGCAGTGCACACATTACACAACCAACTCCACTCCCAGGCATCCTGTAGGAGAACAAATGCCTCGCCATATACAGTATCTGCTACCAACAAGACTGAAAGATAGAGTACTGTGATTATGTCTGCAGTGGATAGATATTTCATGAAGAAAGCTGTGATATTTGCCTTGGTCCTAGTCCAAAATACAAATGAGACAATATTGAGAAACAAACCAAGTAACACAAAAACAAAGACCCCTATCTTGTATCCATTCGATGGAAGCAACTTCCAACAGGGTGTTTCAGGTCCACCACCAATTGTGGTACACAAGGTGTCCGTGATAAAACAGCACAACCTACTGTCATCAGATTCGACATGCTTGAGATTAATTAAACCCGCGAAGGGGTGACCAACGAACTGTTCAAACGAATTACCTGCAAACGTGATCTTCTGGAGATTAACAAGCTCACACCATTGGTGTTCAAATAATCCTGATATACTTGTATTAATTATTTGCAGCTCGTGTAGAGAAGGCATACCTACAAATGCACAAGTGGGGAGATATTTGAGGAGAATGGAGGACACTTCCAGTAGTGGCAATGATTGAAGTCCCAAAAAGGCACCATCAGAAATCCCTGACAAAGGATTGTGTGATATATATAATTCTTGTAAGCCAAAGAGGCCAGCGAATGTGTTGCTTTCAAGCACCTGGATATAATTCCCTGAGAGATTCAAATGTGTCATCATCGAACAGTTCGAAAAAGATTTTGGAATAATGACCTGGATAGCATTATTTGAAATGTCCAATTTCAACAAAAGCTGATATTGCAATGGCCCTACAATGGTGAGATAATTATAAGCGAATATGATGGTTTTGACATCTTTTATGAACTGAGGAATATTGTGCAATCCCACACTCGTACAATCGATCGATCTTCCCTTGCAATAACAGTCTCTAGGACACTCAGAATACTCACAGGAGTATTCATCATCGCCTAATACCAGGCAATCTGCGATGTTGTCACACAAATGTTTAGGGTGAATACATATCTTTGTGTGCTTGCACCTGAACAATCCAGGACAAGAGACCATTTCGACTTCACAACCGGCCTCATCATCAGCATTTGGGCAGTGTACTTCTCCGTCACACACCAGGTTATGGGGGATACAAAAGGCTTCTAGGCATTTGAATTTTGTCGGACATAAATGGTGTTTGCACATCTTCAAATGTTGCCCATTTCTGCATGGGTACAGGTGTCCGAGGGCATCGAGTTGATACTCACATACCTCCCATCTATTGTAGCAAACCGATGTGTACCCTTGAAAACATTCCACTTGGAAGGGGTTTTCGCACCATTCATTTAGGTTAAATCCAAAGTCATAACGCACAGTTTTTAGAAAGTCTAGGAATTGTTTTTCATCGGACATGTCTGCACAATCCGGTACCAAATCATTCTCCAATGATGGATAATTCTGCAATAAACTGTCACAGTTCACCTCACCCAGGCTCCCTATAGTGGTGATACTTTCCATCTTCACACAATTCTTCCCATAGCAGAACCTCTCATCAGAGGCATCTTGACAGTCATCGTGGCAGTCGCACACCTGTAAACATGATAAGGAGCATTTAAAAGCGCATCAAGGAACATGCTGAGGAAAGGCAAAGATGAAACAAATCTTGACATGTGTTGAAAACAACAAGTCTCCTACTACCGATGATATAGGGACACATCCAGTTGTTTCACATTGATGATACATCTCTCCACACTTGCAGTCTGGCAGTGCACACTCGTTTCTGCAGTATGACGTATTGAGGGACATCACACCACCAGTTTTGTCATGGCATATCTCACCACATATATTCTCATCAGACCCATCTGAGCAGTCAACTGCTCCGTCACAAACCACATCTCGTGAAATGCATGTGCCATCCTCACATGCATGAGTTGAAAAAGGACATGTGGTGTCTGTTAAATGGGGCTTTGTATAGCACATTACGTATACCATGCTATCCCATGTACATGGTTCGGAAAGAGCACGAGAGAAGAAAGAAACAGTTACTGCTGCTGATTCAATGTAGAACACTTTGACACAAATGTTGTTTGTTGGGTCTTGCACAATCCAGACCACTACATTCGCAGAGTACGTCCAAGTTCTAATATACAGTGCCAAGTCGTTCACTGAGTACAACGCCAGGCCGTTGACAAAGATCTCTTGAGAGGAATAATAGCCGGATGGGTAACATAGGTTTTCCACAAAAGTATATTGTTCTTTAGTAGGCCACTGATGCATTAACCGGAAACAGCCACCATCTGTATACACCCAGCCACTCGGACATTCAACAGTTTCAAGTTTACGATTATTGATCTTTTTTTCGACAATATTCTCATGTTCTATTGAGAGAGATTCTCCGTATGAATCTAGTTCACATAGTATTAATGTATCCCCTAGATATTGGTCACACGGAATTTGTACCCATTTGAAAACCATTCCTTGAAAAACAATGGCAGAACATGTTGATGTTCCATTATTGTTGGAAGGTTGAAGACGTTTATTCACATTTTGGACGAAAGGGGGTGGCTCTGCAGAATTACACTGCTCAATTCCCAGGTCATCTCGGGAGCAGAGTTTCCTGTACGACGCTAAGAAAAGCTCTCCCGGGGTATTCCAATCTCTGTATATGTAAGCAGATCCGTCCATCCAACGCAAACCACTTTCAGTCAATTTAGGGGCCTCGCTATGACCCTGGAATGTTGATATTTTTGTTTCGTTCACTGTACCCAAAAATATCGTTCAAAAATGTGTAAGAAGTAATTAAAGATAAAAGTAATATTTTCGAATTCAGAAAAACGTCCTACCTCTTCAACATTCCGCAGACCCAGGTATATCACCCACGGCCACAGATGATCAGCTTCCACACCGAAAAACTTGTACTCATCTGGAAACAATACATTATCATTTCCGACTGGTTCGTTTATCTGATTGTATCTATTGATCAGCCAAATCAAAATGTTCGTCCACTCATAATCACTGTTAATGCTTAGGAGGTGTCCACTGTTTCTAACACACAGACTTTCTGCCTCCAACCATGTTGTATGCACAGCACCCATGTATGGATTTTCCACCAATGTTTAACACTTCCCAGAACATATTTTATAAAGTGAAGAATTCGGAGCCTGGATAGGACCCAGTCACAGACCCAAGTGTAGTCCTGACTCGTGACATGGAGTTCCAACTCGGTGGGTAGTTCTGCGGGATTTGCCGTAGTATACACTGGTTTATTCTGAACATCATGGTACAAATTTTCTATGAAATTCTCCATGCCACCTGAAGAATATCCATAAATAGCAAAACGAGAGATGTAGTACAACTCCATAGATGAATTTTCCGAGCAATTGGTGAACAGCACGTACA
Source organism: Terebella lapidaria (assembly GCA_949152475.1). Taxonomy (NCBI): domain Eukaryota; kingdom Metazoa; phylum Annelida; class Polychaeta; order Terebellida; family Terebellidae; genus Terebella; species Terebella lapidaria. Next base: position 25,880,042 of record OX424566.1, on the reverse strand, counting down.
AGAAAGTATGGCTAAGAGGCATTCCATGTGTGCGTGTCACTGTTAATTTATTAGATTGCCAAATCCTCCACATGATATGTGAAACACCAAGATTTCCCATGTCTATAATAGGATGATGGGTAGTTTCGAACCTGACACATGAATTTTGGTCAATGTTGATGGTGAGGTTTTTAAGATATACCATATCCTTCAATCGACAGTATTGAGAACTATCAATATGCGACAAGACATAAGCGGATACTCCTGTCCAAAGCTTCAGTCGGGTATGATAATCATTAAGGATCACTATTCCAAAGTAGGAGAACTTAACTTCGCCCTTCCCTGCTTCAGCCATGTGTGTAGTGTTTTCAAACATACTTCGTGCAAAGATTGATCCGTGTACTGTCTGATACGGGCGGATAACTTTCATGGTGTACTCTCTCAAATGAGGCATCCCAGCGTGGAGGTAACGTTGTGTACCTTGTGATGGGAACAAATACAATAGTGATGTAGAAGGTGATTTCTGGCCAGAAAGGTGATTTCTTTGTAATGCCGTAAAAACTAGTTGGACTGATCTCCCATTCTAAATCAACTGTTGTGAGCAGCGTATATGTTTTGACGACCAGCACGATTCTACCGAGTCCCAGATGCACTGGCATGTTTGCCATATACTCATGAACACCATCCATCACAGCTTTTGAGCACATCATACTTAAGACGTATGGGCTTTCTTCTAGAGTGTAATACAAGATATACACACCTCCATACAAACAGGAAGCGGAGTAATACCCTGATAGAGATAAACGCCAATTAGATAGAGAAAAAGAATACGTCCCCATGTAATAACTGAAAAGTTGAATCCTTGTGTCATTGGAGTGAGTAGAGTGTGACTTGTGTAGTGCGTCTGAATCAGTCAAGTTCGCGGTGATATTTTCAGTCATGTCCCAGTGATGTGTCAGACACAGTGCGCTATTTAGTTCAGTATCACACTCAGATTCCACAACCTCGTATTCAATATCCATGGCGTCTTGAACGTCAAATTCATCCGGAGAAACCGAGTAAACAGTAGCATCATTTAGTGAAGATGACCAGATTACTCGGGTACCATTGTCAAATATTGAACAATTTGTGTTCGCAGGATATACTGGGAAGTACCTAGACTGTCTTTCAACATCCAATAATGGACCGTCAATAAACAGAAGCGTTCTATCTTTGGCTTTGCTACTGTCACAAGTCGCTGTCTTTGTAGAAATAATAATGTGCCAGGTGATGTACGTGGATAGGCGATAAATCTTTGTGTACAGTTTCGGCTTCGACAATGGCCATTGTACAATTTCTTTCAGGTAAATATTATAATCTTCGGTTTTTCCAGAAGTCTGTTTAGTCAAACTTTCCAGTAATTGACAAACCGTCTGAAAATCAAGCTTGAATGTGACAGGGAGTTGAAAGAAACTGTTGTGAAGCTGGACGCTGGCAGCGTGACCGGATATGTAAGTGGTAGAACTAATGGGGTGTCCACAGAAGTAGAATGTTCTGTCCATGTGCGGCCTCAGCTGGTTCATCCACACAAACGTCCGTGCTGTGTAGCAGAGTGCTGTCTGGACCGGAGCTCGCAGCCAAGTCATCGTGATATTGAGAGAGAACAACGCGCTAGTTTCTATGGTCCACTGATGGCTACAGCTGCCATGGAACTGAATTGTGCCCAAGTAGTTCCTGATGAGTGTTGATTCATCAGCGTGTGATTGCTCGCAATCCCATGCAAAGTGTGCTGCTTTTATTCCAGTCAGATCCTCCAAACAGTTTGTCAGTGTCCTGTCCTGAGCATATCGACAATTGGTCAGTGATGATTCAATTCTGAGTTCCACGTATTTGATCCAGGATGGAACTTCCCTGCTTTCACAATTACTGTTTACTATTGTATGATTTTGATATAAAGTCCAGTTTTCAGCAATAAACAGATAAACACAGGTAATCAAACAGATTCGATTGAACATCTTGAATTGGTGTCATAAAAATGGCCACCTCTTGAAGTACGTAAAACCTCAAATACCTTCTGTAATTCTCAAGCAAACGTGAATGGCGAATCTTAAACGTGATCTCTGTTTTGATTACTTCTTGCTAGGATTACAATATCATATTTTCATTGTATATGATGGATGAAATTCATTGTGATACATATGGCGACAGACATCGTCGGGCATTCCGATAGCATGCACATAAGTGGCATGCTCATTAATTAAAGATTCATTATCTTCGCGGCTGCAGTTTAATTAAAAAATTCAGGGCGTAATTTTATGTTCATATATCCCACACTCACTTGTATTGAAACACAAGATGGCTACTCATTGTCACAGATGAAATGTGATTCTGATGCTCCATGCCCTGATCATTAAAAAGATTGTGTCTCACTCCATAAATTCGGGTGGACATTTTTTTAGGTTACCGAACCTATGGTCCGTTATCCTATTGCCTTGTCGTTGCATCCCTCCACAAGGAGGTGTGGAAAAGGATAACTCAAAAGTAACCTTTCCGTGGAGTTTGCCGTGGATTGTTCATACCGGCACCATATATATCATGAAGATCTGTCTGTCAAAGAAAAAAAATACGAACGGAATCCATGTGACGGACGAATCGCCATGTCATTAGGTAACCAGGGAATTAATTAAACTGATTCTGATTCTCATAATATTTGATTCAACATTATTCCATAGGGTATGGCATTCACATACAATGCCATGCTTCCAATGAATATATAAATTGCATTCATCTAGGTTTGAAAAATGTATCCTTTTAGAAATTACGCAACATAACTCTGATCGAATGGAGTGTATTTCTTCATGTTAGATTCCAATGATCACAATGTGAGTAGTGGCACATTCTTTCAACAAATACTATATTGTTTGATCTCTTGAAAAACATTTTGGTGAATGACATGGCTTTATATGATGGAAATGAAACAAAGGGGATGCTTTATATGCTGCTTGATTTTGACCCTCTACCCAGTGAGTCTAAGAATATTTGTTCATTTATTATAAATGGACTAGTTACGTCGTTAACATTACAAGATGACCATGAGAATGTACTGTCAGTTACGTCCGTGAATATGCACATGACAGTAACAAGGGAAACGTTCGGAATTCATTCCAGGCGTGGATAAAAAAAAACACAATGAGGAAGCCACCATGATATAGTCTATATAATATATAGCACATGGATAGCACAATGCAATATCAGGAAGCTACCATGGTATGAACTATATATAGCACTTGGATAGCGCCATTAGGTATTATGCAGCACACGTGAGTACAGAAAGCATTAATACAGGTAACTTCTAGAGCCGCATATTTGTTCCAGTAAACGAGTAGATTGTCCTCGGATCTTTCTCCACAAACACCTGATTCCTATTCAAGCCATGTCATATTTCTCAGCCAGTCAATTAAATCTTACTTCCAGCAAATTTATTATCTGGCGGGACTCACTGAACAAAGTCTTGAGGGAATCCCATCTGAATTCGATCTCAAACTTCGTTGGTAACTGACTGGACATAATGTAATGTTGCTTTCAATGCCTACCGAGAAACGCAGAATTCTAGATATACCAAGTACTTTCAGAGGCGATACGAAAAATATTATCTTGCGTTATTAAGTGCGTTGTCCTATGAAGAGTAATAATAGAAACGGAAGGAAATGGTTAGATATTCTACAGAACAGACACACTTTCATAACATATACTGGTTATATGTTAATGATGTATACCATTGTAGTTCCTGGCGTTAACACAATTGTCAATATGACGGCAAACATGGCCTGCCTTACTTCCAGGACAAGCGAATTTCGTTTTCCCCGTAATTGGTTCCACTTATCATCCCACAGAACAACTATGTCTATTGTATCTCATATATGGCGATTTCACAGGTGACCTTGAATTTGACCGTTAATGACCTTGAAAGGTCAAAGGGCAATTTTGGTGAAGATCTCCACCGTAACCTTTCTCAGCAATTGGGCTATTTTTATTCATTGCTGTGGAATGCTTGACCATGGCGTCAAGTGCAGTACAGAGTGCAAATGCACGACTCCTCATGAATTTCACATTTTAACCCCTGTGAGGATTCCCTCACTACAGACTGTCCTTAAGTATTGCATTTGGTTATCCATGGGTGGCCTTGTTAAGCTGTTAAACAATATCATCGATAATGATATGATTTTGAAATATGTGTGAAACAAATTTTTTGGCTTATATCTCCAGGCTAATTTTATTCCAAACTGTTTAGTTTAGATCTGGAATATATTATTGGTTTGGCATCGTTTTAGATAGCTATTGTTCGAATTTCTGGATCATTCTAGAGTATATTGTTGGTGCAATTATGTCAGATGACTTTATTGACGAACCACCAAGGCAATATCGTGGCCCTGGTGGTTTGGCTCATCCTTCGATGTACGGAAATAGAATAAGCAATAAGGAAGTGTTGTGCTGGTGTCGTGCAAGTGTGATCAATTACAAAGATAGATAAATTTCATCGCGTGACAATGTTACAGTATCTTCAAATAATACTTACAAATACTTATACATGATAAAATTTAATCAACATTGACTATAAGAAAGTAGATTGTGTTCACGCCCCCCCCCCCCCTTGTTCAACTATCGTTGTCACCCTTGCGACATGACTGTCAGCCACTGGGTTTCACAAGACATTGGAATCACTGGGTTTGAAGACATTGGATACAACACTTTCATAAATGACCGAGCATTGTTGTACATTACATGAACTAACGGTGCAAGTTCATCAACTAAACATACATGTTTACCTTTATCTCGGAACCCAAACTGTTTGAATCAACGTACATAAAGTAAATGAACAAATCTGCTGCATTTAGTTATGCTAAAGATGGACAAACACTTTTGTTTTGCGTTTGCTTTTATCACATGTGGATTATTGGACAGTAAGTACATTCTTTATATATATGAATGATAGTTAGCTGTGGTAGTTTGTGATTGGAAATCGTAAAATTTAAGTTATTCGGATTACATTTACTGTCGTTTTATTCAGACAATTTTTCCCTAATGCACTCATAGACGGATCCGAAGGGTGAGCGTGTGGACCATGACCCCTCGAAAAAAATAATGTTGGAATGTGTTTGAGAATGGGGGTATCATGGTGATTTTGTTTGAAATCAGGATAGGCTAGGGCACCAGCACAGACATGAACGTTTTCCAGAATTTGTCGACATCCATTCGTACTTTATAAAAGGTGTTAACTTCCTTCACTGTCTTGCATGTCAACAATATGGTAAGTTGATAATGTTTTGCAGTAAATGTTTGAATTATGTTTTTCAGCTGATCTAGCCGGATGTAGTTCCGACCTGCGACGTGTCGACATAAAATTCAAGACAAATCTTACTATGCTGCCCCCTGACTGCCCATACGCCAACGCCATTTTGACCCAGAACACCGATAATCACGTAGAGAACACCATAGCAGTATGCATCACGAATTACATTGGAGATGTTTATACCACATGTACCTTCTACGATAGTCGTTGGCGCCGCCGTGGGGGAGCGTTTGGGACGTTCGCTGTGACAGTGAACAACACAGACCAAGCTGGCACGTACCGCCTGCATCAGTCATGCGGTGACACGAGTTACTACACTGAAACAACCCTGTCCTATCCTGGTATGTATTCTGTTTGAAAGCCGACCAAATCATCCACAGTTATCTCGTAGTTTGAACCAAAGATTCACTAGCTAACGGAATTATCATTGACATAACCAGTAGCATAGCTTCATTGATTTGACTGGTATAAGCATACATTATTTTGAACGCTCATATTTAAAGAAACAAAACGTAGGCACACAATGGTCACATTTCTGTTGCACAGGAAAACCATCAAAGCCGGTTATAAACATCATGGAGAATACACTAGAGAACCTGGTGTTCAATTGTACATCATCATCTCAGACACGACCGATAGAGCTTGCTTCTGAACTTAACTACACATGGACTGTTGAGTGCACAACAAAAACGTCAGACAAAAACTATTGCTCTTGGACATCTTTCGGTCAAGTCGTTACCCTGACAAATTTGAAAGAAATTCAAACCATTGAAGTTCGATGTAACGTTTTGGAGTTGACTACATACATGTACAATAACGGAAGAAGAGCCTTCAATTTATCTGGTAAGAGATAGTATTGTTCACGTGAACTAGAGAATGTGCATCGGAATGAATGTAAAATAACAATCAGTTCATGCTGATAAAATTATCATCTCAGGTATCCTGGTTATCAATAGAGTATAACAAGTGTGACATACATTTTGCCACTTCAGGTTACGATACAGAGTTTGGAGATATTATTTCGCATGAAGGTAGGACGATGATGTATATGATGTTTTATTTTGATGATGGACGATTGAAGGTCAAAATGTCTGACCTAAATTCAAAAACAAACCAGCTATTTCACTTGCAGAGTTGAAGGTCGTGGCTGGTCTTGTAGTCACCACTAGTGTTGTCACGTTCAGCATCATGGTGGTTCTTCTGGTGAGAAGGTTAGTTGTTGAACAAGGAAATATTTAATGTAGATACCAATGTGCTGCTTATGTATTGCCGATACACATAAGTGAAAATATGGACAGCGTCTGGATGATGAACCTGCTGTGTACATGAGTCATCACTTACAGATATTGTGGGACAAAAGGAACCGGTGTTGAAGAAAAAGCAACTGAAATCACAAACGATCAAGTAGTTGCAACCCGGTCTGCAACACAAAGTATTACTTTAGTCACTGGGGCCACTGGAAACAGGGCAACTGTTACTGACGTAAGCTCCGTATCGGCCCAGATGACACCAGCACAAATGGCGGAGTTTTCCCAACATTGATTGTCGGTACAGACGACACCATCGTGACGCCGAATGGCACCAGTTTTGGGGAGTCCTCGACCTCATTCACAACAAGGGATGGGCGCGAACAATGGACAGTGCAATCTAAGCCAAAACGTGACGTTTATACCACTGTGAATAAGAATAGGGAAAAAAAGATGACGAAAAATTTTACATATGTGACAATATGATATATTCATGGTAAATATTTGATGCCTGAGATATAACGAAATGAATAATGTTTGAATATAAACCGATTTGAACGTTGTTTCCCCTTTATTTAGGTTGTAGACATGAACACTACTTACATGCTGAGTGTCATGTGTATCGTCTCATTTTTAATGTATGCAGTTGTATATTCGTGAAATAAAATACCTTTTCATAATACAATGTACTGTTGATCTCTTGCAGTTATATGATGTGTCTATTTAAACATGCGTTTGAAAGGCGAAACTTTATCCTTGTTTCATTATCACATGTTCACCTTGCTGGGGGGGTGTACGGTTTCTAGCTTGCCGAACTTATGTTTTGATAACAAACAATAACATGGCGTTGCTTTTACTTCGTCGTTGTCGTCCGTCAGCAACATTTTTAACTTCAAACTTTATGGTCAGATATTGCTAAAATATACCTAAAAATATTTGAAGAGGGAGATTTTATTGCATCTATCGTTTCAAAATCGCAGCTGTTTTCAACAAAAATCGACTTTTTCCGGACTATTGCCCTCCGTGAGTGGAATTGTATGGAGTAAACTCCTAGAAAAATTCAAAATCGAGTATAAATCTTGGCACATTTAAATTGGAAATCATACAGTGGTGGTTTCAGTGATGACCTTTGATTTGACTTTCGCAGACCCTGAAAGATTAAAAGAGCCATTTTGTTTAAACAAATCTGGCAGCCGTTGTTGTAGAATCTGTCAGACAACAAAAAGTTTCGTCCAAAATCAAGACACTAGTTATTGTGATCCATTTCCAATGATCCATTTCAATATTGGAAATTTTTCTGGACTTAGAAAATGTTTTCGTCCTCTCTTCCATATTGTGAAATGTATGGAGGGAACTCGCACATTGAAATGGGGAAGTTGATTTCAACTTTCAGTGATCTTGAAAGGTCAAGTCAGCGATTTTTTTCGAAAAAAGCAGTTGTGGCTAACACTGAACATTTCTCTGGAAACCCCATATGTTGCCGTTGGGCTAATTATTCAAATCATGAATAATTACTATCAAACATCAGGAGTGTATACATCGAACGTCAATAGAAAACGTCAAGTGAAAAATTTGGAACAGAAAGAAAATTTGACCAGTAATTAAAATTCAAAACCACAATGGTGTCACCAGTGGCAAACAACGTGCGAAATGTGTTTTTTATTGTACACTTGATGTGTCACGGTGAAGATGGCTTCCCCAGCAATACGAGGCATAGTGAAGATGTTTCCCTTAGTACAAGGCATGCTATGACTGCGGCGACTCCCCAGCGACTAAGGGTTGTGCTATGACCGGTGTGGCTCCCCCTTGCGAGTACGTTATGACCATCTTAGTGGTCACGTTAATGTTTCAAACCAGGAAGTTTGTCCTGGAAGAGGAATTTTGTTGCCACAGTTGTGAAGAGTACACAAAATTTATGATGTTACGTCGCAGATGATGAGGTGGGTTGAAGTTCTCAATGAGGGTTTTTAGTGTGATTCATACAATAAAATAATAATAATTATGCCCAATGAATGATTAAATACGCATATGGAAGATTAAATATGCATAATATATAATATTAAATACATGTGATAAATGACTACATATGCATATTAAATATGAAATACGCATGAATAATATTGAATACCCGTGATAAATGATTCAATATGCATACAGAATATTAAATTCGCATATACAATAATAAATACACATAATAAATGATTAAATATGCATGAAAAATAATAAATATGCATAAAGAAATCTTAAATACGTATGATAAATGATTGAATACACATATAAAATTTTGAATACGCGTATGACAATGAATAAATATGTGCCACAAATATTTCAAACTTTAAAAAAAAATAAAAAAATTAAAAGGCAGTGTCCTATACGAGCCACCGTATCATTGCCATTGTCATTGTTTGACTGTCATCTGTCTCATTTATAGCCCTACACAATTAATATAATTCTCATAAGATGAAATTGGTGGAAGTGCAATAACTTTCCACGTCATCGTATACTAGATAACACGATATTTGAAATGAAATAATGTATGACCAAACAGAGATATGCAGTCTATCTACGGTTTACATGCATTGTCACTATCCGCGGCCCATGTGTAGAGGGAGTACACGGGGCGCTGCCTCGGGTCGTAGGGTACTTCCGTTTGCTATTACCGTGTAATATTGAGTATGTGTAATGTGTAGTCAGGGCATTCTGAGGGGAGGTCATTGTGCACTTTGTGCACTTTTAGCGTTACATTTAGGAGCTTCCATAATAACATCTGAACTAGATCCAATCGATATCAAATAACTCAATACCTGTAAGATATTGTTATTGTAACATATATTGATACTATCGAGGACTAGTTATGAAAACTCAAACATTTATCTGAATATAACAGCAGCGATACATTCTCTATGGAAGGTTTTCTATTGCTCTACTCAACACCATTTACAAAATAATTGACTGGACGACACAATACCAATCCTATTATCAATACATGATTCTGACGTCATCTGCAAATTATCTATACTCCTATTAAAAATGTCATGTCAAAGTTTTCATAAAAGTAAGGAACTGGCAAATTTGCAGTTCTGACGCTCCCATGTTGAAAGTATAATTGTATAATAAACAATGGAAATAGAAGGATATAATATATACAAGGAAGTGATGCGTTATAGGCCTTTATTATACATCTGAGTGATACTGAACCGTAACGTGCACGGTTCAACAAACCCGATATTGCCGTATGTCAACCAAACAATATCAGCCCACCTGGTCCGATATGTGCCCCGCTGGTCCGATATCGCAATGACGTTTCTGTAATAAACTGAATAACAGACCGATGCCGCGTCATACGCTTCTAGCATGCACAGTGACTTCGTATATACCAAATTAGAATATTTTTCTTTCAAACAATTGACTGGAAGATGAAATGTCATATTGGAACTAATTTCCCAACAAAGAAATATAATGGTTTCTAGTCTGTTTTCACTGGTTGTTGAATTTGGATAGGATGTGTAATAAGCAAATTAATACATGGCCAATTTCATAACAGACCGGTTATCGGGACCGTGTCATAACAGACCTCGCTGCCGCTCGGTCCGTTATTTGCCACTTGGTCCCGATAACCGGTCCGTTATGAAATTAACCATGTATTAATAGGTACATATTAAACGAGTTTATCACGTATCATTCACAAAAAGAGAGACTAACCGCATGATAATTTCATATTAAAGCTACTGCCTTCGAATGTATGAAATATTTTTTTCAAAACAAAATTTTTGTGCAACACATCTAATGCAAGATAACAAAAGGTGTTCTCAATGATTTTGACGATTACAATTGTCCGAATTGTCTTTTCATTTGATTAAATACACATTTTGTACCGGGTTGTATATATACAATTGAAGTGTATCCTTCAACTCCGAATGTGAACAAATGTCCAAATCGCGCCTAAACGTCCACATTGAGTACATTTTCCAGTTCTCACGCGCATATATAGTGTAGTTTTGAGAACATAATCAGTGATATACCGTGATGAACGTGGAATTGTAAGTCTATCTTGCACTTCTATCCTTTGTTTACATCTGCGTGTGATGGATACAGTTCCTGTATTTACGCGAGAACCGCCGGTTCAAATGAGCAAAATTTCCCAGAGAACTGGTTATATTTATTACATGCTATGTGAGTATGTCCCATTTAGTAAATTGAGCATGTTTAATATGGAATATAGTTTTCAAAAACTATTGATTGATATCGAAGGCAGTTGCTCTAACAACCTAACGTTGTTGTACACTATTCAGACTATCGACACAATTGCATAGAATACATTTATTTCAAGCGTCAGCTCTGTTTCTTGGTAATGCCGAAACCAACAGTAATTGAAATAATTAACCCATCACATGAATTTCAGTCATCCATATAGAGGCCTTGATTCCATTCTAGACGGACAAAGCATGTGTTTATACATTAATTTTCTTGTTGTGTTTGTCATGTTTGGATTATCCTACAGTAAGTACAAATGGTTTATGTATTTGATGCTAAAATGGCTATCAGTGTTAGTTAGTAATCTGGGATCACATTTTTGTTTATCATTTTGCCTGGCATGTTAGTTGTGAATGGGTATATTCATCTATGCTATTATATTTATGGAGTGTTCGTCACCATTTTATAGTTGAGCTGTGGTATGGAGTAATATAATGGGCTCCTTGTGAGCCTTGTGGCGATTGTTGCGTAACAATATGAGTTAAGAGTCGATAGGTTTGGTATCAGTATGTCTTATTGCTTCCAAAATCTTATCGTCCATACTGTTATATTAGTTTGTGCACATTTTTCGTCCATATATCATAGAGTTTGGGGATTCATTTGGCACCAATATCAAAGACCATGATTTATTCATCCTCAGGTGTTGGTTCTAATCTCATTCATCCACCGTGGCCACACGCGCTACCTTCAGTTCTGTTGTGATGCCTATTATCCTTGTTTTACAGCTACACTGCAGTGCAAGATTATCGCTTTTAACGCGGATGTGTTCTCACCTAAATGCCCAATCGCCATTGCCACTCTGACTAGGAAGCCTGATGGCCAACGGCACAAAATCCTTGCAGTATGTACAGTGAATTACACTTTTTATGACAATAAATGTGTTCTCTGATCATGGTCGTTTGGATTTGTTGGGTCGTGGGGGTGCGCTTGTGAGGTTTTATGTCGGTTTGAACAGTATGGACCAGGCTGACATGTACCGCTTGGAACAGGTGTGCGGCAACAGGAGTTACTACGAGGATGTAATACTGCCCTATTATAGTATTATCTTTCCTTAAAACCATTTACTGGATGTTTTGTAATAATAAAGGGCGAAAGGTGATGTGCAATCACCTTTTGCCTCATAAAAATATCAAATCCGAGTGTTTTCTTTATAATTACAGTGTACTCTGTATAAACCGGATCTCCAGGGGACCAGGGGAAAAATCCGGTATGGACAGAGCGCCGGTTTATCGAAAGTCTGGAGAGAGAGAACATCGATCTCCTCACCGAATCTGCAGATACCGGCCGATTTCGTTTTTCATTGTTGCACAGCTATTTTAAGTACATGTGGTTACAAACTTTATGGACATCGGTGTAATCAATGGATTATAAATTGTAGGTTTCCTATTGACATTATTCTAATATTGTACTATTAGCACATCTCAAAGCCAACTACAAAATATACATAGTAAGACCAGATTGCATGGTGTCATAGAATTGTTGTCTGCGTTTATAGCATGCTTGATTAATTATCACTTTGAACAATGCGTGGCACCCCAGTGATGAGCTTGCAGTGATTTATTCTTCAAACGACCTCTAACTAACGAAGTTTAGTTGTAGTTAATCACAATTTGTGAGCGCCATGTTCCCGATGCTGTTGTGTTTACAAAGACGTGTGACTAAAACGCAGCCTCTGACATTGGTCTGTGATCCGATGAAGTGCGGCTGATTGCAATTGACACACGGCAGTTTTGAATTATTGGGGTAACGCCGGTTTGGACAACAGGATATGGCCGGTTGGGTCACAGGAATAGGGACGGTTTTCAGAATGGACAACATCCGGTATATCGAGAGTTGCTTACTGTAAAAACAGAGGAGAAGAAATCGGGACCTAAGGGGAATGCCGGTATGGACAAAATTCCGGTATATACAAGAGCCGGTTTCGGCAGAGTACACTGTATCAAAAATATACGAAATAACTTCGTTGCTCAGGGAAGCCAACACTGCCAAGGTATCCACGAGAACACTTTACAAAGCCTGATTGTCGCCTCCATTAGGAGGTGACATACTCAAATATGATTAAAACGGCCCATGGATAGATGCGTTGGTCCGGTCCTGCAATAGTACCGCAGCATTTGTTTTAAAATTTTTAGTATCAACAAGCAGATGGAGACAATCACTAAAAAAAATATTCCAGTTAGATTGTGAAACGTTCTCAAATTTTCTTCATGCCTGACAACCGCAAAATATTGCGAGTACTTCGATAGATTTGACCGATCAGACAGCGGCTCCCCTGGAATTCCCCGTAGGGAACGCTTGTTGATCAACATGACTTGAGCACAGTTCCGAAAGATGTCATTCTTGAATGAGAACGTATTGCCCACCATTGAAATTGTCGGGGGAAAATTTTGTCAAAAAATATTCATGCACGTACCGGTTCCCTTCTTATCAACCGATGAAGATCTACCCAGTATACTTGCGATCATGAAGTTTTGAACATGATTGAATTGGCATTTATTTTGCAGCATTTAACGAGAACTTAGAAATATAAGGGATTTGTATTGATAGGAATCTCTTCAAATCTACACAATTTTTTTGGAATTATGTTGATATGACAGTCAGTTAAAAACAGGCAAAAGGGGACGGGTGATCAAACACCGCTGACATGGCGCTGGGTCTGTGTCGATTTTCTACTCGGTACTGGTGACAGGGTGCACAATGCTTTTAGTGCAGCAGATACCGGTATGTAGGAGAATTGTGGGTTTGGTGGTAAAAGCACCAAAATTGGTACAAATCAGGCTGAGTACATATATATTGATTTTAGCTACAATACCAAGCCAGATTTTGCCCGAACCCAGAAATATGGCCAAAAATCCAAAATGGCCGCCATCGCTCGTATCAAAATATGGAAATGGTCATAACTTTCTTAATATTTGACATACAAAGAAAAATAAGGTGTCCATTCTTATGTTTTGTGACCTGGGGAAGCCAATTAGACACTCAGATTCTACATACAGTGACCCACAAGGTGCCAATTCCCCATATGACCCACCAAAACACAGAAATTTACCTTCAGAATTCATAACTCAACCTATATGTGTAGTCCTGGCAAACTGGTGGTCCACTTGGAGTTAAAGGCAAGGGAATGTATTTCCATCTACAATATGTCTTATGATATCTCTTGAAAACCATCTCATATACAACGTAACTAATGTGCATTTAATACAAGATGGCTGTGAAAATTTATTTTTTTGCCCATTTCCCGGATCCGAGATATATAGTCCACTTGTTTCAAAATGTGGAATATTTTTTTAAGAATGTTGATCAATGGACAAAAACTTTTACCATTACCATGCTCATTCGTGTAAATCCGATAAGAATGCCTGGCTAATCTGGAGACAACGGAACAGATCAAATGCAGTAAAATTAAAGCCGACACTCTTTCCAAACAACGTTTTTACAGCAAAGGAATAAATTGATGAGATAAATCTTGCCACATATGTACAAAAATATCGCTCAAGAACCAACCAGTGAGAATGAACACCTGCAACCAACTAGTTGAAAGGGCACAGGGTTCCGCTTATATGTCGTCATCCTCAAGTGACAAGTCTGGCACTTTGGAGTTGGTAAAGCTTGTAGCATGTCAAGCTTTGCACACATCTATGCACTGCACAGTATATTATATTTCCTGCGGGTCCATCTCCTCGTGCAGTCTTGTTTGCAGTGACACAAGATGACATCCAATGGATTTGATGGGCCTGCTGGAAGGTCAGTCTGCATTTGGAGACGTTAATGATATACCACCCACAGTCAGCTGGCCTCACGTTGTTACAAGTTCATGCCCTTTGCATTACCTGATAGTGAACACAAAAGCTGTGGTACATACAGATGTAGCATTTGTGGTCCCGATGCAGAGCTGTTCTTCGCTACCTTGTCACAAAACCTTATCCGAAGTCAATCCCTTCATCTTCAGCACCTCCGTACAATGATACCAAAGCTTCATCTCCCGTAATTGTTATGGCTTGCTTTGTTTGGTCCAAGGTTGTGAACATCTTCACTTGCTCACAGAACCTGTCATAGGTTTTTGGTTTCTTGGCTACCAGTCTCCTCCCGATCCAAAGAGAGGGCAGGTTGTGTCACATCCTTGTATTGAGAGGATGAACACAGATGGTCGCATACATTTGGCCCAGCAACTCTCGACAATATATTGAATTATACCTTCTGTGTTGGCTTGTTGGGTTCTGGTGCATGTACAATACCATCAAGTCTGTTTCAAACATAGTTCAGCATAATGGATCAGGGGAATCAACAAGTTGGTGCATTCTCTTGTCAGTGCTGTTTCCTACTATTCCCTGGAGCTGAAGACAGTACTGTTTCAGTCATCAGTGTACTTGCATCGTGGAATACAACCAGCTACCCATGTGCTACTCAGGGGATATATGAAGCACTGCTTGTTGCCTGAGCTGCTGTACATTCTCCCACAGTAATCAGTCTCTGATTCCATACTTGCTCTTCATGGTTGTTCTAGATGAAAGTGTCCTGGCTTGATCACCGTTTTTCTTCTCACTGACTTTCCGAACCATCGAGTTCAGAAATTTCAGACCAATTTCTCCTAATTTTTCAACATCGACTCCATCTCGAGCTGTTATCCTATACCAATATTGAACAATGGTATACATTGATTGTTAGTGAACAAATCCCTGTCTCTGTGATCAATGATGTCCAAAGAATCCCTGACATTGCCTTTGTACTGTATCTGGAGTGTCCTTGTGTTGATCACTAGTTTCTAATGGTTACTGCTGAATTGAGTGATGGATGGTTACACAATCTGACTTGAACATAACGTTTAAACCCACAGTAAGTGTTGAGTCTTACACCTGACTCAAATCTGACATCAGAGCTCTTTACACTGATCAGGACCCGTGATTATTGAATCGGTGAACCGAACTAAAAGGTGTTGTACTCCGTCGTTTACCCAGGCCTCGAGGTTCCACATTTGAATTCAGTATCAGCAACTAAAGCTGACACTCATCTTCTGCCGTGTCAGTGCATTTTGATAAAGGAGTAATCAACCAGTCGAGAAATGAGGCATACCTGAAAGATCCAGGCAACCAGCTACGCTTTATACAATAGCAGAGAGTTGGTTGCAGATATACACTGATAGATCAACCAAAAGCTTAAAGGGAGACAGTAATGTTTAAACTGACTGGTTCTTGTTCGTCGTCATCCTGAAATGGACGCAGATGATCTCATGATACCAGAACCCAAGTAGTCAGCAGAGAAGAATCGTCTCCGTTCCATGGAAAAGTCTCGAGAGTTGCTGGGTCCAACAACATGTATGCGACCATTCGCTGTTCATCCGTTCAATCAATCAATTAACAACCTACCACCGCTCTGGATAAAGAAGGTTTTGGCAGTCTAGGAACAAAGAACACCATAGCATCTTCTGTGAGCAAGCGAAAATATTCACCATTCTGAACTAGACACAAAAAGACATTGGGGAAGAAAGCATTGGTATCTTAGTTCGGAAGTACTGAAGATTGGGAGATTGCAGCTTGAAATACCAGCGGTTTTGTGACAAAGTCGCAGAGAGCACTTCTGCATCAGAATTACAAATACTACATTTGAACTGCCTAGTGTTGCAGCATCACAGCCGAGTAAACGTAGTGTTAACTGCCAACCGAAGCGACCGAGGATGACATTTCATCAATGGAAATGTCTTCAATTAAAGACCAACCGTTAAGAATACTCGTCAAATCTAATGGACATCATCTTATATGACTGCAGGAAGATTGAAGTCAAAGAGGTGTACAGGAAAAATAGCCTGTGCTACACAGAGTTATACAGATAATGCCATGGTATAAGCTTTACCAGCTCAGAAGTGTCGACTTGTCACATGGTGATCACGATCACATATGACCTGAACTCTTTCAACTGGTTCATTGCATATGTTCATTCTCACTCATCGGGTATGAAACGATATTTTTATGTCTGTGGCAGCAAAACACGCACCATATCAATTTCTTCCTTTTGATTCAAACATATTGTTCCAAAAAAACCCTGTCCATTTTAATTATACTGCATTTTATTTGTTTTATTTTTGTGGCTCATTATTGTGGATCATTTAGGCAGCCATGTTGGATTGATATAATGAGTCATTTTATATATTTATTTCGAAGTTATTTCTGATGAACTAGCAGTGCTAAAAGTATGATTTTTATATTTTTAATCATTGAGTTTTTAAATTTGACCCGAAGAAATAGGCACAATTTGAAATAGGTCATTTTGTATAAATGCAAATGAGGTATATAACATGGTTTTCACAAGATACTATTAAAGAGAGAGTGTTTCCAGAAAAAAAATCTGTTACAACTGTAATTTCAAGTAGAACATCACATCACCTGGATTATATCCATTTGTTCAGTTATGACTGCTGATTCCGCGTCCTAGTAGGATTCTAGTCCTAGTCTTAGTTTTTTTTTGGATTTTGTTTTTTTTTTTGGGGGGGGGGGGGGGTATTGGCACCTTGCAGGTCACTGTATGCGAAATCGGAGGGTCTAGTTGGCTTCCCCATGTAAGAAAACATAGGTGTAGACACCCTATTTGTATTGATATGTTGAATATCACGGAAGTTATGGCCATTTTAACATTTTTACATGAACGATGGCGGCCATCTTGGATTTTTGGCCATATTTCTAAATTAGGGCAAAATCTGGCTTGGTATTGTAGCTAAAATCAATATATATATACTTAGCCTGAATTGTACCAATTTTGGTGCTTTTACCACCAAACCCACAATCCTTCTCATATTTGGCACATATCCGCTGCACTATTTGCGGAAATATGTTTTGTGGCGATTTTTCTCGTTCGATGCAGTTTGACGAAATATTTCACCCAAAAAATGTTGTTTTACAGGTCGCACCCCCTGTTCGCGGCACAGCGGTAAGTAAATTTTTGACGTTATCGGTTCTAAATTCTTGACGTGATGCGCAATATTCTTGACGTTATGTGCGAAATTCTTGACGATATACTTTTGTGTAGCCACAGAAAGGACAATTGAGTACGTTTAATAATGAAATAAACCTGATATGGAACAATTAATATCGTGATAGTTATGCGCACAGTACACAGATACTATATATATCTTGATATGTAGTCCAACTGTGGATTCAAGCACCATTGTAAGTAATATACAATGGGCGTTCGATGGTTAACTCTAAATATTGTTCTCCAGCTCTTGAAAAGGCGCAAAAACCGGTCAATAAGTATATGTAATGACTATTTGATTCATCAGTAGTTTGTACAAGGATGTTCCATACGGAAAAAAGTGGTTATTAATAGGGAAACCTACGCATCCCCAATTTTGCACGGCGTTAAATTATTGACGTTATGATTACACAAGTTAATCATTCTTGACGTTATATCACAGAGAAGTCGACGATATTGGTTTTTTTTTATTTAAAGAAAAAACATGTTTATAAAAGAAAGAAAAATGTAATAATAGTAATCTCAGAGCGTGATTCTGATGCCATAATGCTTCGTCTAACTCATAAATAAAATATATAGTCACCCTGTTACTAATTACCTGAACACAATTAGATAATTTAAGCTGAGATCGCGATAGAACAAAACATAAACAAAGATATCGTCAGGAATTTCGCACATAACGTCAAGAATATTGCGCATCACGTCAAAAATTTAGAACCGATAACGTCAAAAATTTACTTACCGCTGTGCCGCGAACAGGGGGTAGGTCGAGTACTATATGTATAGATGTGAATAATGGAGCATAAGCGTACAAGTTAAGTTTATGTAGCATGTTGAATTTATATTAACGAGCTATCGTGCATAGGTGTTTCGAATTGATATGGGTCTAGAAAAGGTAAGGAAAGTGTTCCATTTTGAGTCTGCAAAGTCCCTGATATTGTTATTCACAGAATAGTGAAATCTATGTGACTATAATTGCAGTATGTCAAAACTACAGCAATTAATGCAGACTCAAATAAACTTCCCATTCCCCACATTGGAATCGAACTATGCACTGCTGAGAGGCGACGCATGTCTTTTACTACATTTCCTGACGCTTACTTGTACTTGAATGTATCTCGTCATCTCAGACGCGACTGATAGAGCTGGCCTCTAATCTTACATATTCGTGGATGGTGAACTGCACTACGAGCACATCAAACTACAACAACTGTTCATGGACGTCTTCCGAAAATTTCGTTAACTTCACGAACTTGAAATACATCGAAACTAACATAGTCCAATGTGAAGTTACAGTGCATTCACGGGACAAGTTAAAGTGCTATAGCAATATCGGAACCAGAGAATTCCATCTCTCTGGTAATCCATGTTCCTTTTTTACGTATTACCATTTGTCTAGAGATTATCCTTTGTTATCAGAGGATCACAATTCTAACATATAATTTCAGGTTACGGTGAAGAAATCATGCAATTTCCAGGGAATATAGGTATGAACCCCGTGCATAGTGCTATTAATACTGGATTAGATACTTGAACAGATTTTCAGTACGGATTCTATACGCGGAAAAACTATAATTTCACTTGCAGGGTTGAAGATAGTTGCTGGGCTGTTGGTCATCACCGCTGTTACCACGTTCATCACCATGATGGTTCTTTTAGTGAAAAAGTGAGTTCTGTGATACTGAAATTTTCAACTTTTAGAACTAGTACAATTTCATGTGATTAAAAAAGGTCGCTTTTATAACCATGAAAAGGCCTTGTCAGGGGTCTAGATGCTGACCCTGTCAGGCTATGAACGTACTTCTGTTTACAACTGGGATTCGAGAAACAACTGACAACTAGAACAACAAACGATCAAACAGCTGTTATGGTTGTACCACACACAGATAGGGTAACGTATATGGACATCGGCACTTTGAACAATCAGTCACAACCCAGTGGAACAAGAACGGCAACGGATATCACTCACATTGGTTCTAGGGAGTTTATTGCCGACGTCATTGATGCAGAGCACCCAAATCTACACATTGCTCCTGACAATACCCGAGCGAATGACGGGGTCCGTACAACGGACATGTTGATGACGTCAAGGGACTCTCCGAACACATCCATACCAAGAGATGGGCGTGAACAGTGGGTAATGACACCAAGGCCAAAACGTGACATTCATACCCCTGTAAAGAAGGACAGAGGGAAACATGATGAAGAGTTTTACGTTTCTGATAATATCACATATTCTCGTTGAGATGACAGAAAGATTTTTACATAATATTATTATTCAGTATAACGTTACATAATAGTATCTTAACCAGAAACGGCAGACACTTTTGTGCATATTCGTGTGTTTGGTGTTTTTGTATAACTTCTATCATACGAATACACAATTCATTTATGATTGTTCAAGAAAACATAATTTGGTTTTGGCGGTATGGTTACCACACACGATGGTACGAATGTCGAGTATCAACTGCTTTTATTCGTTGATGATGTTAGCTTGAGTCATGACATCCACACGACTATATGCTTGATTTCCGTCTGAAGTTCAGGGCTATTTTATACCACATATGCTGGATTTTGGAAGAAATGTTATACATCATGTTTTTTCATCATATGGGATCAGTAATTTCTCAATATGCATGCCAAATCAGGTATGATTTGATCATTTGTTGTGAAGTATTTGAAGTGTGTATGGTAATACACAGCCACATTTCATGTCAGTTACTTCGAATTACATTCAATCGTTCAATTATATATTTGATATATAGGCTGGTTTCGAGCCCTCGTATTACCCTCACCCCGATAGTGGGAGAGGGTACTGCATTTAGGTCTGTCTGTTTGTCTTTCCGCGCACATAACTCGACAATAAATGGTCTATGGGGATAAAGCAGCATGGCAGTGGCTCAATCCTCCTAAATTTTCGTCCAAGTCGAATGAATATGTTTGCCATGGCAAACGAAATAGTGAAAATCATATAATTGACTAAAACTCAGCTTCTAGTCAATATTAATTTTTCCAACAATTTTTGTATTTTTTTCTTTGGCCAATTCCCGATCGTATGGTGTACGACCGATGATCCTAAGACCCAAACTCCTTATTGTCGTCAGAAGTCAAATATTTTGGGGTCACGATTTTGCGACTTTTGAGTGTTCTGAGGTTCAAGACCATATTGTGAAGAAAGTTGATGATTAAACCTTTTTCGTTCAGGAGATGTGCCTTGAAAATAGAACCAATACTGTAACAGTTTACAGCTCAATAATGAACGGCGAGGTCAAGGTCACAGAAAAGGTCAAAATCGAAAACTTGTGACAACTCATATTTAGGATTAATTTTTTAGGCTACCAGACTCCTGGTCCGATAACCTATTGGCATGGCGTTGCGTCCGTCGTCCATCGTGGTCGTCCGTCGCGTCTGTCTACAGTTGTATCTATGAAGTTTATGGTCGAATCTTTTTGAAATTTTGAACAAAAATGGTGGCTCAGTCTGAACAACAAAACATTCTGATACATTCTGTGGCTAGAGTGAGTGGGGATGACGCTCCAAACGTTCGTCTAACAGTTGATAATGAACGCTCTACTGGTGATGACTAATTGTCAATAGGTGGGAACACGTACACATCCGGATTAGAGTGAGCCATGGGAACTGTTGGCGACCGTATGAGTCAATATCTTCAGACTTGGTTACCAGACGCGATGATAGGTTCTATGTCCTGCTCTTCATGACTTCTGCTTGAAATTAGTGTGGAAAATCGAGTATTATGTTCAGGTTACCAGACCTATGACCCGTTAAGCTAATGGCATGCCGTCGTCCCTCCAGATTTTTATTTTTAAAATTTACAGTCGATTCTTCTTGAAAGTTTGCATAAAAAATTAGTAAAAATATTTCAAGAGGGGGTATTATTTTTAATTTTGGGAACTTTGTTTTCAAATGGCAGCAATTTTCAACAAAAAATTGTCAATTTCTGACTTTGGCGGCAATTTTCTCAGAAACTGTTCATACACTTTTGAGATTTTTGTTTCAGACACTCCCGTTATGTACCTCTGTGATATGTATAAGTTTCGTTGCCCTCAACTATTCGTTTCGAGTGATTTTCAGCCAACAACAACAAAATAGTTGCCAAATCCCCCAGCAAAAAATTTGTCCTTTTGAGATAAAATGTTTCTGAGCAATCAGATATTACTAAATACAAACTTCTACTAATATTTAAGGTAAATTTATGTGGCATGGTAGACTGTTCATTATTCTATAAGGTAATTAATAACTGTTGATAAGGGTATGATAATTCTACATTTTTGCATCACCCATCATGCACAATTCCTCATTCGTAGAAAGAGGTCAATGCTGAACATGCTGCATGCAACTTGCATCATGCGACACATAATTCACCAGCAAAGATCTCAAAATCCAACATCGAACAGAAACCGCGTACGAATTAACATGCTCTGACTTGATTCACTCAACAGTCTGTATATTGCCCAAATTTACTTTGATAAACCCCATTTAAGTACAGTTCCAGAGAAAGACACCAATTTACATGCTGGAGGATGAAGAATATCCTCCTGGTACTTGAGATCTGTGGGTTAGCAGAACCATCCATGAAAAATAAGCATATAGACATATAGAGGTCCTAACGTTGAACGTTGAAATTTTTGACATCCTAACCCACGTATATAATTGAGTGGATGATCTATTTAATTCAGAGCTTCACAGATGTCCAAATCACCGTTAAACGGGTTTTGTGTCACCATCACCATGAAAAGAGTGGGATATTCCTTTAGAATACCACTTGTAACGTTTAGATTGGACTGCCTGGCGAGCGATTCTGATTGAATTTTCATTGATGATTTCACATATCCTTTCGCCAATAACCATGCTATTGCAAATAACCTCTCCGTGAATGCTCCAAGATAGGGATCCAGTGTGAAGAGTATGTCCATGATGTAAACCAGGTCAAAGTATTTGCGTGTCGCACTGATAACAGGTCCTGTGTGAATATTAACAAAATTATCTGATGGACCAGGTCGGGTTCCAATTCGCTCAAAACAAATCCATAAATTTTATTGGATGGCACTATTCTGTAACACAATGAACAGATCAATTTCCGGATATCTGAACCTGTGTATAGCGTTACTACAGTAATGTAGTATTTTGCTATAATAATAACAGCTTTGACTTCAATCGCTGAATTGCCGCATTAATCTCGCCTGCAGTATCTCCCATTGAAATGTTTCGAAAAACGTTTTAGAATCGCGAAAGAGAGCTCAATCTCCCGTCACGTGACTTATTCGTGGTTTATTGCGGTTAAATCTACATTCAGAAGTTTTATATTTGCACGGATGCAAATTTGTTTTGGTTTGACTGCGCAAGAAGAATTGACGTAGTGGCTCTTGAAAGACCATATCGCGACCTCTCGTTATTCCTGCCAATTCCTCGTAGATCTATCCATTTACTGAAGAAAAAATTGACAGGGATACGACCTGTAAATGTCACGTTGAAAAGCTGTCGTCTTCGATGCGAGTACTGAGTATTTGTCATTCCTCCTTGAAATCAGTATGAAGTATGCTGTATGTGGTACTATACTACATTTGATAGTTATACTTATCAGTTTCGCTTTGTTGAAGTTGATTTCATGTGTGAATTAATTAATTCAAACTTAATTACTTCTGTAACTTTTGAATGATTCTCCATACACATAATATATATGATATTACGGTGCCTGATCGTTAACAGCCTGTCACGATGTAAGCTGTCTACATGTATCATGTTCGAATATTTCAAGATGTGGTTGTGTCAATCTAGATTTTAATTTTCTGCATGCAATCTATATTTCTATAACATTTGAATCGATTGTATTATCTTAATCCTGCAACTGTCAATGACTAAGAGGTCGAGCGGGCTTTGTTTCATGAAGAAAGTGTGTCCCGATATGTTCAGTAGCAACATCTATACACTTGTTTACATTGAAACCCGTCGCTGTGTCATAGTCGATCGGAAACCAACGTTTTAATTTCGAGCTGTAATACATGATGATATCAATACCAACTCCCCAACTATACCAGGTAATGAAATTGTATCCCACCTCCACCAACTCCATCACCACCAACAACAACAATAATAATATTAACAACTTTAACCTGTACTGACGTGAAAAATATCGAAATTTGCTGGATCTTTCTCATCAGCAGATTGAATATAACATTAATATGTTTTTGGAGGGCGTAGTGATTATTTACGGCCCAGCTCAGATTATTTACAGCCCGACAAGGTTCATTTGCAGCCCGAGCTTGCGTGGGATGCAAAACCTTGGAGAGCTGTAAATAATCTGAGCTGGGCCGTAAATAATCACTACGCCCGCCAAAAACATATTATTACTATTATTACCTATATCAATTGGTCTACAAGGAGATAAACACAGTAGTCAACAAACATTTATTACCTTCCAGGTTACATCACGAGGCCAGAATTACCGGTAAACATAACTTCAAGAACACATCACACATACATTGCTGGTACAAATCAATGTTTACTGCTAACCTCATTAATATCCTTGCCTGATGTGCTATGCTATATCAGATCACGTGACTGCTGGGCTGTTATGAAGTATTTACGTCGTAAATGCGGGCTGTAAATATATTTGCGTGTTGGGGTTTCAATCATAACGCATGACCACTGCCGAATTTTCGCCTCGGAAAGTAACGAGAATCTACTAGTTAACAGCCGATTTATAGGTAATAATCAACATTTAATACCTGTCTAATGTGTGTTCTTTTTCTCCCTGTTCTTTTTTAAGGCTAAATAGTAATCTCTAGCAGTTCGTTGTAATCATGGAGATACAATGTATAGTTTTTTTTCTCCATAGTCCATACCCTGTATCAACCTGAACCATTTCGGAATTTGTTTTCACAGAATTTTGGCACTAGTTTTCTGAGCCTTTTTCATAATGTCCGCCGTCGAAAATTCTCAAATCATGTTTTTGGCAATAACTCGGCCTCTAAGGCAGGTAGAGTCATGATTTTGGTGTCTATTCTCATGTTATTGATAATGGTAGTTTCAAATAATTGGTAATAGGTAATAATAATAGTAATTAGTAGTTCCAAAAAAATACCAAATCAACATTTTAGCAAAACACCATCATACCTGGCATGTCTAGTGAATGGCAAAACCAGAAAATAATCGTTCACACCACGTTGAGTACCATAGTCACTTCACTCTTTCTCTCCTACCTCTCTCTTTCTCTCTGGGTATATCCATTAAGACGATCTGACTTGGCTTGGACTGTGCATAGTTATTGTAGGCGCCTGTGTCTGAGAGTCTACCTTGAAACGTTGTCCCACTAATTTTTTGCCGTTGTGAAAAAAAATTCGTCTGAATTAGTTTTAAGTACGGCATATGCAGTGATAAAACTATTCATTCTGTGTTGTCTCGGTTTTTTTATGAAGTGTCTCATTCCATCACGATATTCGCCGGATAATTCTTAAGAGGAACATTCAGAGTCCGAATAGGTTGTTATCCCACGCAATTCACGAATTAATCGTAAAAAATACTTGTGGTGAGAGGGCGTGGATCGCTGAGGGAAGAATAGAAACCAACCAATTAGGTTGCGCTGATGCTCGGAAAATAAGAAATTCAGATTTGGAGCAGCTGGTGTCAACAGACGTCGAACAAGCCCATGATGTAGAGTAGACGTTCTGGCTGAAGAGAATTGGTATTTGGTATTGGTTTATTTTGGTATAAAAGTACATTTCATGGAGCATACAGTCGTACATGAAGTATATGAATATATGAGAATGAAAATGAGAATGAAAATATACCAAGGATCGCACCCTAAAGCATTTCTGCTTGTTTCAAGGGTGGTCCATAAAAAGCATACATACATGATGACAAGAGGCAAGATACATACAATAAAATGAACTTATAAAAGACTAGATAAAAAAATGATAGATTGTTACAGTTGGTTGGCGGTGACAAGGACATGACTGAACTAATAGCATACAAAATTTGATGCTTCCCTCTCCATGGCACAGGTTTTTAGATACGCTTTAACACCAGATTTGAAGTTACTTTTAGTTGAGGTGTTTTTAACTGCAACTGGAAGATCATTCCAGAGGACGACACCATAATAGGAGAAGTTTGAGCGAGACATACCTTGAACACTGGGTACTACGAAATTATGATTTGAGCCCCTAGTGGCATACCCATGATGATATTGGATTTTAGTGAAGACCTGTGACATATAACTAGGTGCGGAATTATGATACACATTATACATGTGATTGATCTAGAACATTCTCCATTTGAAACATTACAGTAGCAAACACTCACCTTTCTGTATACAGATACCATCATCCACACATTTCTCAGCATAGCTCATGATGCATTAGTACGCATACCAGTTTAACCCTTCTTCGTAGTGTTGTTCACTTCACAAGAAACTGAAAGGAATTGTTCTGGTTCGTGAGTGGTGGTCATGTGACCGATCACGTGATGAATTATTGATGACCTATATTCCACTGCACACCGGAGTGCCTCACTGATTTCCAGCTTGTGACATCCCTGCTCACGAATGGGATTTCCGTTCCTCAATGTCCACGCTGTTTGGTTCGCGAAATACATTGGAGAATTGCAATATGGTATGACTCATCAATCTTGTCTGCAACGAAATTCGTTGTTGTATTTAGAAAGACGCTTAGAAATTTCTAAGGATATTTTCCCTCATCCGTCTTACAAGAAACAACTACTCATTGGCCAGCACGTCGCGCTGGTCTTCAAAGTTTGACACACAGATTGATTGATTGATTGATTGATTGACACTGAGGGGTGAAACACAATGGACGGTGGTTAAGTTTTTGAACTCAGACATTGCAACAGAAATATACACCTTGTATTCTTTGTCAAATAACCATCCCTGCTTTCGAATGTGTGACGACTCGTGCTATATAGTTATGTAATCATTCTGTCACTTTAACACTGACCACTGCAATAATTATGTAACAACATGTATGTATATAGCGCTGTATGAGACCTCGGCTGGCCTATTATTTTCATCTCCGAAACATTATTCAGTTATATGATACTTTATCAGGAAAAAAACAAAACTGCTAATTCGTATCCTGTTTCTGGTAAACAAATAGTCGTTTGAGTTATTGCACCCCTTCTATTGTAGTACAAGTATGTTTGCCAAAAGAGCTGTTGGTGAATGACATTGGAGAGGCCAACATGCGTGATAATACACAAAGATGTTCTTTAAACAATAGCTGACTCGATATTATAAGAAACTAGACAGTCGGTTTTGATGAAGAATTTCCATGCGGTCAAACTATTACAAGAGTTCAGGGATTAAACCCCTATTGATTCTCCCAATGTGCTTCGGGGCATACCAATACACATGTTGTCACAAAATCTTGTAAGTATGATGATTACCCGATTGTCGAAGAACAGAAATTGTTGCAAAAATAGTCTGCATGGATTCTTCTAGGTTGCAGGAAACGGGCCACTGACAAACATCATCGTACGGTGGGTGATTGACACCCATTTCAAGAAGTACGAAACAATACAAGTATGTGTGCATTCATGTCGTGAGGAATATGTGTCAAAATAGACTTAGTACATGTGAATTTTATATAATATGGAATCGCCATGAAATGAAAACATCAACACATTACCGTGGAAAGGAATGTATATATACACATTGTCGATGGTATAAATACATGAGTGTTGTTTGTCTCGAACCATGTGAAGAAATTGTCCGGAAAGATTGTCTCGTTAGCGAAACACCAGACCTGACTGGTAAACAAAACTAGAGAACAAAACTGTGTAAACATGGGAATGCACATGCACGTTTGCCATCACATATCCTGATGAATTTGACTCAAACTGACAACATTACACCGAATGACAAACACAAAATCTTCCTCAGAAACCCAGTATGGCTAAGTGACTGACACATGAAATTTTTATCTTAATCACATACATGTACTCGAGGAGACGCGGTAAGCCAAAGCCTGGAGCCATCATCCCCGGAGGCAGTCTCCCGATCCGCGACTTATTCCAGCAGGTTCCCTCGGGGAATTACCATCTGAGCCAGACTAACCCTGGATGGCATTTGCCCGAGGAATTCTGCTCTTTGCACTATTTCGTTGATTTCTATAGCGGTGAATGGTTAACGGTGACAAATTATGAAACTCAATCTGATTATGTCCGTTGAATCATGAACTGCGCATTTCGTCCAAAAATGTCAAAACCTGAAGAATACATTTTCTAAAATTGTTTGGACGTTCTAGAGATTCATGGCTGCTGGAATTAACGGATGATGACGTAATTATGTAGAGACAAAATTGACCAGATGTTCGCTGGAGCCCGCGGTGTTTTCCACAACTCAGAAGTTAATAACCCCCACCGTTTCACTAGTCCCGATTACTCCAAAGCTGGCTTCACCGTTAATCTAATCATGACAGATAATATAATATGATAATAATCTGGATTATTGTCTACTGAATGAACTGTGAAGAGTACATACATGTATCATGCAGATTTCATCTAAATGAAGGTTATAAACACGGAATGTACAGTATGGTTTTCACAGCATTAAACTTTCCCGAATGCTTTAGAATCTTAGAGTAGTTTGGAAAAAAAACGTTAATTTTGTATATTTTTTGTACTCACACGTCGAGTGTGATTTTTCATCAAATTGTGCATGAAATTTTCGGAAGCATAAAAGTTTCCTAAAAACGTGAAAACAATCCTTTCAAAAAAGATACCAGTACATCTCTCGTCCCGTGTTTTATAATTTGGAATACCATGGTTTCGAGAGTTACCACCACAAGATTGATCGAGTCGTCTGAGAAACCAGTGCCATGACCAAACACTTCACCTCCGTGGGTGGTAATTCGGTTAGGGTAGAAATTGTATCACATGCACACTCTTGCCAGCTGATTTATCTGACATGGTCGTTACCAAGCCACCAACTTGTCTCGGAAGCTATTCGCCCAAGTGAATGTGTTTTTCTGACTTTCTGCCTGCAGTCGCAAATGGGATTTGGCACTACAACCAACACCTCAAACGCTCTCCATGTACACGATCATAGCTCGCATGTTCATATACTGGTGGTAGGCTACACTTCAGCTATCGACTGCATTTGGGGTTTCAGCTCTTACTCCAACCACGAGACCACTCCGTAAATAAAATTGAAGTAATGTAATTCACGTATAAAATAAATCCCTGGAAACTTCGTCCCAGCCAGAACTGTTTGCTTTTGTCATATATGGACTGGTTATTTTATTGAATAAATGGGCTATCCATGTCGAAGTTCGATGGTGCATAGTGAAGTCCGAGGAGATAACCCAGTGACAGGCACTGTTCGATGAGATCACTCTTGTTTTTTTTTCAAATCTGTTGTTTCCCATTTCCAATCATTCAGGTAAAAAATTGAGCGATAATTTTATAATGGCATGTATGTTTGGCGTGTAATTTCATCAGCCATATATAAACCAGTTCATCATATATACCCAGTTTTGAATATGTGAAATTGCACGAAAACATTTGAAAGAATTATCCAGAGACAAGCGAAAATCAGTTTCTTCTGTGTCATACCATTGACATCATCGAACGTTTACTATTAGGTAATTGCTTCATGTGAATGGGGTCAAATCGCTCGTGCCCTCTCAGACAGTGTGATGGATTTTCCCGGCACAGAAGATGGTCAAATGATTGTCCTGGGTAGGTCAGCAATGTGGCCGATACTCTCAAAAGTACATTCATTCTGGAATGCGAATGTGGAGGGTTTTGACGGCGAATGTGTCGGCAAAAGGCAAGTGTGAGTGTTAATGCTAGTTGGCGGCGCCAAGGTCGGATTCGTCACGTGTATTGATATTGTAGAGGTCATTCCATGTGGAGAGGTCAGTTACTGGATTTGATCTGTGCCTATTCTTTGATTTCACAGTGTTCCAGAATATGAATTGATTGGAAGCAGTGTTGATCTCGAATAAATGGAATTAACTATTTCATTGTAAGAAAAGCTAGAGAGACCATGGTGACACTGATCCTACCCTGAGGACTGTCGCCTTTCAGTAGGATCAAAGACTCAGGGTGCGATTATTTAGTGGGAAATGGACCGAAGGAGTGCGTGAGGGTCGGGTCTCAATTGAAGAAGCTTGTTCTCAACGACACAAGGGAGCAGCTCCTTGGCACATTAGATGTATCATTTTCATGAGCTGGCCTCCAACTTCAGTGGAACAATGATGGCACCTACGCCACGAAAAGAGACAAACGTGTGTGCTTACCAGTGTCTCAATTTCCAGTGTCAAAGCAAGCGTATAATAATATACAACGCGAAACTAATCAATATAATTGAATATATGATATTCTCTACTGAGAAGGAAAACCCTAGTGCCAAAATGCCCAGTTGCCAATATGTGCTGGATTTCTTCATCTAAATCAAACCCTCGTTTGAAAACATACATAAAGGCATATAATTCCACCAGGTGTACAGTAGAAATAACTACATTTACCACACTGTCTGCCCCTGATGACGCCAGTGTGTCTTTTGATAAGGTATTTGGTCGGGCTTTGTTTCTATTGCAAAATGTTGTATTTTACGTTTGTTATTGGAATCATCAAAATTTGGCTGTATTTGTGGTAATAGATTGACACTTACATAAAGTCACTTATACGTATATGCAATTACTTTCATGAACTATGAATATAATAAAACAAAGATTCATAGTTTGATTTGTTGTTTGTTTGTTTTTTTCATATATTTGGTCTACCAATATATGTTCATGAACTTCAACCGAACACTCATGTAAATCCATATATGGTCCTTTCACCCAAAGTTAATCATTAGCGTTAATCATGAAATTTCGAACAAATTACAATTCCTGGTTCATCCTAATTATACAATCTGGCTACATTTAAATATTGATAATCAAAGTTGATGTCCACTGATGATTTCTGAGTTTTTTCTGCAGTTCCATGTTCCAATGTGTTTTTAATTTTGCTTTTTATTCTTTTATCACAGATTGTTAACAACACTCTTGATGATAAATGGAAAAAAATATTGGCCGCGATTATACTATTTGTTTCGTTGTTAAAATTGAATATTTTGTGTCATCAGTTTTGTATTTCAGGTGAAACCTCAATCACGTTTGACGTCCGTCTTCAAGATATAATTATCTGTGCAAAGAGGGAGTCACATTCTTGGCTGAACTGCGCTAATTGCTTGTCCAGTTGAGGCTGTGATTTGATCATGATGTGGGTCTTCCCACACATTTTCCATATTTCTATAAAAGGATTCCATCGATAACGCTTCAACGATTTATATTTGAAGTTAGAAATCTCGATATACATCAATAGACTGTCATTTTGTCATATTGGACATCATACACATCTTAATCCTTCTTTTTTACTGTCTCGAACAAACTTCCATATTCACTTGTTCATGATATTGTCTCACGAAGCATCACTTGCAAGTATGCTCGGTTCCCAATTGCAGACGGTAACGATGTCATTTAGAGAGACTGAACATCTAAAAACTCAACCACACCATATAACTCCGCTCACGTGCCTAGATTATTTGCAAGAAATTATTTTAACGACATGACAGCCACGGAAATAATTAGCGAAAATTGTTATCAAATTACCGATGGTCGTCTTCCTTGCGACTCCTTGTTTTTGGATGCAAGGAATGGATTAGATGATACATGTATGGTGGGCATTTATATGG
The DNA here is from genome assembly GCA_949152475.1 of Terebella lapidaria. Lineage (NCBI taxonomy): Eukaryota > Metazoa > Annelida > Polychaeta > Terebellida > Terebellidae > Terebella > Terebella lapidaria. The sequence continues at coordinate 25,848,550 of OX424566.1, read as the reverse complement.
TACGTGATGCGCTGGTTTGATCGGAACTACTGGGTAACCACGGGTGCGTGATGACAGACACTTAGCATGGAAATAACACGGATTGAACAACATGGATTGACGGTGAATTAGGTTACTGAATTATGCATATAAGCGACTGAATACATCATTCGAGAATTGTGTATCTACTATATATAATCGATTCAAAACCAAACTGCCTTACTTACAGCTAACATCAAAGAAGAAATCGGCAATGAACAATTTTATGAAAAGTCTTGTCATGAGAAAGTGTATAAGGTCCACGTCGCAGCATAAGTTTGCACATCACACGGATATATCGATTTCATTGTTTTCCACATCAATGGATAAATTATAGTTTAGTAGGCCCTTCGCTTTGCTGTAAATGAGCGAAATATGTTTTAACGTATTATTGGATTTTTCTTGATAGGAGTGGATTTCCGAATAGTATTTCAGAACAATTAATCAGAAATCCAAAAAAACACATACTGATATTCGGTGTCATACAACTAGCAGTGTTCCATTTTTAGGACACATGCTTTCTGGACAAAGAACATTATTTTTCTCCTCATTAGCCTCGATTATAGTGGAACTCTCCTGGATTACAAGCGTCTTATCCGGTGATGGATCACCGCACGTCTCAAAATATACTACCGACGTACGCCTAATACTATTACTTTGTAAATGTCACCCAGTTTTGCTTCGTTAAATCCATCATCCGCGCCTGTTTTCAGGGAAAATGCTGCTAACGAGACAGGTACATCGATGACTAGTTTGTGCATGTCTATTCTTGGACATGCGGTTTGGTCATATAGCTTGCAATAATGTAATGTTGAATTTGCTTGTACTTCAGGATTTGTCCCATATGCAAAGTTGTACATATAACAACAAACAAAAATCAATATATTCATATTGTGAAAGTCGGAAATATGGTAATGATTGGAGCTAGCTCGTTTTCATAATAAGACAGGACGTTAAGCTGATGGAACCATTGAAGAAGAAACATATGGAAATGGTTGAAACAATGACCAAAGAATTGGGTAGAGTATTTTGTCAAATTTGTCCTGATGCGCAACATTATGAAAGTTAGCGTACGTATCTGTTACCTATTGTAATGAAACGTTAAATTTACATGACTGTAAAAATGTTTTCGGTATTTTATATTCTATGACCGGTGTGTTGCTGTGATAAATGACATGTCGAATTTAAACATTACTGTTATGATAAACACATGTAAAGGCCTTTCAAATGTACGTTGGCTGTCAAGGTGAAAATGTGTATTATGTAGGAACAATGATAAATGACAATGATTGCTTGTGTGGTTTTATGGTGGAGAACAAAAAAACAAGTTCAGGACAATGACAATTGACCAGTTGCGTTCGAAGTACATCGCCAACAAAGCACTCATACTGGATCTTGAATAAATGATGGGAATCTTATTATTTTCATTTGTCAAATTTAGTATGTGACATATATCTAGCAGGTGAAAACCTCTTAATGATAGTATATCTTCATATTATTGTATCACTCGTGGCGTGTTAATGCTCTAAAGACATGGCATACGTTCTGAGGCTGCCTGTTCGGAGTTACATACACCTTCCAAACAAGTCAGATTCATATGGATAATTGGACAGCATGAGCTTGTGAATTGGTATCTCGGGACATTGCATCGAATCCCCATTCTAAGGTAATATAGTCAATATCACTCACACTTTGTCGGCATCACCATCTCACAGCGTTGACAGCAACAAGACCTGACCCCTGAACAAATGAACTAGGTTGGTCACCCAATAAGGCAATGGCATAGGTTGACTATATCGGCCAGTGCCTATTTCTGAACGAATCAGACTCATATGAATAATTGGGCAACATGAGCTTGTACATTGGTATCTCGGACACTGCATCGAATCCCCATTCTAAGGTAATATGGTCAATATTACTCGACATCAGCATCCGAACAGTTAGCCTTACAGCGTTGACAACAACATGACCTGACCCCTGAACAAATGAACTAGGTCGGTCACCCAATATGGCAATGGCATAGGGTGACTATGTATGTTAGGATAATTTTGGCCTTATGGTGCCACGGGCGAGGAGCATGCCCATGTGTGGACAGATTGCTACCGGGGTAAGCCAGCGATGCCATTACCCATGTGACGTTTGGTAATGACTTGTTTTCGGTGTGGCCCAAAAAACCTGGTTTCTCTGATCGTATAGACTTTATGTAACTCCCGCTCGTTGTGATTCGAGAGCCGTCACTAAATTGGTGTCCCCCAACGCTGGTGTATCATCACTCCGTAGCTCACCGGCTTCACTTAGGCAAGAAGCAACTCAGATGTAAATAAATTGAAGATTTATATACATCAAATCAACTTACAATTGTATGGCTGGTCACCCACGTGACGTACAAATATGAAGTTCAGACATGGAGCACTGTATGATCACATTTCAAAAATAAATAGTGCACGAGGGCACAACTAAAAAGAGTTCTTAGCCGGCGGCGTCTCTCTGTCCCTTCCCGTTGAAGTTTCCCGTCCCGCTTAGTCGAATGGTTTCTCCAGGTAGTCGGTCTAAATCCCGGTTGACTCTAAGGCCCTGAAGAAGGAGTCGTCCGCACGGAGTTCGTCGAGTCCCTTGGCTGTGGCGGTGACGATCTCCCCACGGTCGATGTCGCTGTTGCAGTGCTCTCAGAGCGGCCGTCCGCTCTCCCTTATATAGCCAGGGTGGCTGCGCGCGCATCTTCGTCCGCGAACGTATCTTCCGCACTCTTCTCCACGTGGTGAAGACTGCGTCCGCGAACGGTTCTTCCGCGAAGGCTCCTCTTCCGCGAACGGTGCTTCCGCGACTGATGCTTCCGCTGACGATGCTTCCGCAATCGTGCTTCCGCGAACGGTTCTTCCGCGAACGATGCTTCCGCTGATGATGCTTCCGCAATCGTGCTTCCGCGAACGGTTCTTCCGCGAACGGTGTCTTCGCAAGTGGACTTTGTAGATCACGTGACCGTTCCTAACGAACGTTTCAGCGCGGCAGTTGCATGGTTTTGTTACAACTCCACCCTTTCTGGAGATCAACGTCCCCGTTGATCCTTTCTCTCTCTTCTTTTCTCTTCTTCCTCCTTCTTCGTCTTTTCCTGCCTGTCTGATGTTTACAGGGCTCTCTCCCTCCACTTCACTGGCGATCCACCTCGCTTTTGGACGTCTCCGCCAGCCTGTCTCGAGTGTCTGTATATGCTCGGAGCTGTTCCCGGAGCAGCTTGGTCTCTCGGACGTGGGCTCGCAGCTCCTTCCGGTGGCTCTTCTCTCGTTGAGAGGCCTCCCCTCGCAGCTGCAGCACCTCGGCCTCGAGCTGTCTCTGCTCCTCCTTGGCTTGGAGCCGAGCCTCCGCTTGGGTGAGGTGGCGTCGTCCCATGGCTATCGTGGATGCCAGGTCCTCCAGGGCCTTCTCTCCGGCAGTGACCGCTCTGCCCAGGCCCTCCACATACGGTCGCAGTTGGTCCTCCTCCTCCGGAACGGGCTTGAGGTACCAACTCAGGTCTAGGGGCTTGTAGGTAGGGGCCGAGTCTCTGGGAACGGGGGGTCCGTCGTCCTCGGGGGTGGGGGCCTCCGGGGATTCCGCCTCTCTCCGCTCCTGCTGAGACTCCGGTTCCTCTTCGCTATTCGGGGGGTCGTCCTCGGGGTCTGGGGCGTCCTCTGACCTGGGGGCGTCCTCCCGGGGGCTTGACGGCGTGGAGCTGGTCGTCCCGCTGGCCGCAAAGCTGACAGTCTTCAGCTCAGGGGCAGACACAGTAGTCGGACCATCTCGGGGGTCGGACACGGGCGTGTCGGTCGTCGTCCTCCTCCGTCCTGGCTTGAGGGTGTTGCCGCTGGCATGCGACGTCTCATGCCGGTCTCTGTCAGCTCGGCGGGCGAATCGCTGGCTGCACATCTTGCAGAGGTGCCGCCCCTCCTTCTGCGTGTGTTTGGTCGCCACGTGTCGGCTAAAGTTGGATGCCGTCACGTGGATCCGGCAGGGGCTGCACCAGCGTCGCCCTCTCTCGGTGGACAACTTCCGGGCAGGGGACCGTCGACCTCCTCGGGGCTCCTCACGACGCTCCCGGCTCCTCGAGCGCTCCCGCTTCCGGTCAGGCTTGGTAGGTGGGTCGCTCATCTTGTCGACTTCAAGGGGCAGAAAGTCAGCCAAGTCGAAATCTGGAACGTCCCCGAAATCTTCGTCTGCAAATGCGGGTATCTCAATGATCTGCAGAGTTGGTGTGTTCATGGTTGAAGTGATGACGGAATCGTAGGCCGGCCTGCTTATATAGAAAAGGCGCGGACCAGGGATCTGGGGGAAAAAGCATTGTCGTGGAACGAAATAACGTTTTTCGCTTGCTTCCGCGAACGGTTCTTCCGCGAACGCTGCTTCCGCGAACGTGCTTCCGCGAACGGTACTTCCGCGAACGCTGCTTCCGCGAACGCTGCTTCCGCGAACGGTTCTTCCGCGAACGCTCCCGTCATCGTTTACATCGTTTGGACTGCATTCCCGCTGTTTTCCACTCGTCCCTCGTCATCACTGGGGGTCCGGACTGGGGTCACATCGTCCGGATTGGGTATCCAGGCGTCGGTTTCAGGGGTGAACCAGCACCTTTTTATATTGTCAATGTGGACATCTTTAATCTTGCCACCGGGTCGATCTTGTATGGACACCATCCATCCGAGATGAGACTTCACAACGAGATAAGGTCCCGTCCACCCTAGTCCTAGTTTTGGTCTAGCCTTTGGAGGGTACCAATACATCACCCAGGTGCCCACCGGAAAATGTCGAGCGGCTGATTTTATGTCATGATGGCGCTTTTGTCGCACCGTAGCCGTCTTCAGGCACTCTCGGGCAGTCTCGTGAGCTTGTATGGTGGCTTCCTTCACCCATTCGACGTATTCGGACGCACACTCGGGGACTGGTCCTCCCAAATCGTCCGGTTTCGTCCGGTACCTCAGGTCCAATGGGGTGGTTGCCTCCCGTCCCATCATCATTCGAAATGGTGTACACCCGGTGCTTTCGTGTACTGATGTTCTATAAGTCGCCATCACGTAGGGCAGATGGTCGTCCCAGTCGTCATGGTTCTCGTCCACGACCACGGCCAGAAGGTTCAGCAGGGTCCGGTTGAATCGCTCGACCATCCCGTCTGATTTGGCGTGATAAGGGGTCGTCCGAGTCTTCTCCCCTCCTAGGATCTTGATCATCTCAAGGAAAAGCTTACTCTCGAACTCTCGTCCCTGGTCGGTGTGTATCTTGGCTGGCATTCCCAGGCGGCACACGAACTCAGTCACAAAGACGTCCGCCACCGTCTGAGCCTCATGGTTGGGTAGAGCGTAGGCCTCAGTCCACTTGGTGAAATAATCACCCACGACCAGTATATACCGGTTCCCAGAATTGGTGATCGTTCCAGGCTCCAAAATGTCCATGGCCACCCTTTCTAGCCGATCGCCTACCGGTAGATTTCCCATGGGGTGGTACTTGGGCCCCGGTCGCGGCTTTCTCCCACTACACTTCAGGCACTCCCGGCACCAACGCTCCACGTCCTTCGTCATACCCGGCCAGTACATTCTCGCTTTTAGTCGGTGGACTGTTTTGGTGATTCCCTGGTGGCTCATCAGCTTGCCGGTGTGGACCTCCTTCATGACGGCGCGTCTCAGGACCTGTGGAACGACCAGTTGATGGATTGGTGCGTTCTGGCAAGCCGCTTGGTACCGCCAGTACAGAAGCCCATCACGTAGCTCCAGCTGGTCCCACTGTTGCCACAGAGTCTTCATTTGCTGACTTTTTGTTCTGACTTCGGGCCATGCAGGTCTCTCAGTGAAAATATTCTTCCACCCGAGGATGCCTCCAACTTCAGGGTCGGCTCGTTGAAGGGTCACTAGGTCCTCCTGGGAATAACCATTCAGGACCTGGGCCTCCGGGGCTCCCTCCATCGGATTCCGGCGTCCTCCCGTAGCCATAGCCCGCGTGACAGCTAGCATTTGTTTGTCTGGATCTCGGAGCACAGGGTTGGGGCATGGGTCCAGGAAGGGCTCCTCTCGGCAGCGCATCCACACGTCGGCCGTCGCGCCGATCGCTGCTCCGGCCACAACCTCCGGTCCCAAACCATGCAGTGCGAGGAGCATCATCAGGAGAAACCAAACCCAGGCAGAGGGGCGGAGCTGATGCAGGGTTCTGCAGACGCTCCTGGCTCCTTCCTCCGTCTGTGGGGGGCTCCGGTCAGGCAGGCATTCCTCGGTCGGCTGGGTAGTCGTCCTCGGGTCCTCCTGGCAGCGCACCTCCCAGATCTGGAATATCCCGACTCCATCTCCGCAATAGTAGTCCTCCGTCCAGGGCTCCACAGGGACCTCCCGCAAGATGTTAACTTGAGGTCCTCCGGGGCTCCATCCTTCTCCGCTGATCGGTGGAAGCAGATCCTCGTCAGAGAGGTCCTCCAGGGGTAGGGGACACTCCTCCTGAGTCGGACAGGCCTCCTCTTCTCCTTCGGGTCTTGTGGTGTGGCGAGGGGCGGGACAATCCGGTCTCCGGCACTGTCGGCATCTGGACATCCCGTCTGCATTCCCGTGTTGTACTCCCGGTCGGACCTCACACCTGAAGGCGTAGCTGGCGATGCGAGCTGCCCATCTAGCGATCATTCCTTCCGCATCCCGAAAGTTCAGTAGCCACTTGAGAGAGGCGTGGTCGGTTCGTAGTAAGAACGCTCTCCCCCACAAGAAATGTCTGAAATGGTGTATCATACTGACGACGGCCAGGAGCTCCCGCTTGGTGGTGCAGTAATTCCGCTGGGTGTCCCTCAGGGTTCTGGAAGCATAGGCGATCACCCGCTCTCGTCCGTCCTGCACTTGGGATAAGACGCCTCCCACTCCGTAGCCGCTAGCATCAGTATCTAAAATAAATTCTTGGTCCATGTCAGGGTACACCAGCAGGGGGTGCTCGGTCAGGGGTTGACGCAGCGCCTCGAACGCCTGCTGATGAGCCTCGCTCCAATGGTAGTTGACTTCCTTCTTTAACAGGTGGTTGAGGGGTCCCGCTCGGGTGGCAAAGTCAGGGATGAATCTGCGGTAGTACCCCACGAACCCAAGGAAGCTCCTTAGTTCTGTCAAGGTGGTCGGAGGAACCATTTTTGTTACAGCTTCGACCTTGGCAGGGTCGCACTGGATGCCTCGGTCGGACACGACATGGCCCAGGAAGTTGACCTGTTGTCGAAACAGCTCACACTTGGCGGGTTTCAGCTTCAGCCCGGCAGCCTGCAGTCTCCGGAACACGTCCTCGAGGTTGTCCACGGCTTCTTGGAAAGTCTTTCCAAGACAGACGACATCGTCCAAATAAATTAGACAACGCTTCCATTGGAGTCCCCTCAGTGCCAGCTCCATTAGACGTTCAAAAGTAGCCGGGGCCGTCGCCAATCCAAACGGCATCACTTTAAATTGATAGAGTCCACTACGGGTAGTGAACGCCGTCTTCTCCTTGTCCCTGTCGTCCATCTCGACCTGCCAGTAACCACTAGCCAAGTCTAGCGTCGAAAAATATCGTCCTCCTGACAAGGTATCAAAACTCTCGTCGACTCGAGGCAGGGGGTACGCATCCTTCCGGGTGACATCATTTAGACGGCGGTAGTCGACGCAAAATCTCAGTGCACCATCCTTCTTTTTCACTAGCACGATGGGAGACGACCATGGACTGTCGCTTGGCTCCACAACGTCAGCTTTCAACATCTTGTCGACCTCGTCCTCGATCAGCTCTTGTTGGTAGTACGGGGCTCTCCTCAGAGGCTGCTTGATCGGGGGGTGATCTCCCGTGTCGATGACGTGTTTCGCCAGGGACGTCCGGCCCAACCTCCCATCTGGTCCCATAAAGACCTGCTGGTGGCGTCGAAGGAGATCGCTGACGACCTCCACCTCCTTTTCCGTCAAGTTCGGATGCATTCCCTCCAGGAGCGGTTCTAAATGCTCCGGGCACTCTGGTGTCTTCGTCGACGATTCTGCGTGCATGGCGTGCACTCTGGTTTCGGGCTGCTCAGGCGTCCGGTTCCGCCACTTGGTGGAGTTTGGTGTAAGGGGCTCATGCTCCCTCCCGCTCTCCTCCCGGTACCACTGTTCCCTTTTAGGTTCATTCTGGGTTGTTTTCCCTCCATCGGGACGAAATCCCAGGTCGATCACGGCCTCTATTCCGTGAAGCTCGGCTAGGATGGTCCCCATCAGCACAGTGCAAGCTCCAGCGCCGGCGTTCAGAAGTACCACCGGTACCAGGCGTCCTCGGGGTCGTACCAGGGCTCGTCCCACTACGAGGGGGTCGTCCTCCAACGGCTCTCTTGCGGACTGCACGAGGCCGGCCTTCGGAACTCCTCCCTCACTTCCTGTCAGCTTGAGGTCCACCATCATCTCTGAAAAGGGTGGCAAGACGACCGTCTCCTCCGTCACCAGTGTGTAGACGGCGCCCTCGTGGCCCGAGCTCATCACTACGGTAGTGTCGCCCACCTGCCACTCGCCCTTACGCAGATCCAGCTGTCCCCCAATCTGTTGAAGTACATCAAGCCCCAACACTCCCGGGATCCCTAGTTTGGCTACCAGTACATCTGCCGACACGAGTCGTGTGCCCAGTAGAAGTTGAACTGTCATCTCTCCTTGAACCTGTAAGTAGTCTCCGGTTGCTGCCCGTAACCTTATTCTCGTCTGCCTTATCATTGCTTTATGTTCGTCATCCATTTGGTCGAAGAGACACTCGTCCAGAACGGTGGAAGAGGCACCCGTGTCCACCAACATACGAGTCGCCTTCCCCATAACGTGGCACGCCGCATACCACGCCAATGTGCCTCGGGCACCGGCTGACAGCGACACCACCTGGCCATTTCTGTCAATCTTAAGAGAGCTGCCACTCTCCTCAGGGACGCCGCCCTGGATAAGTACTGAGTCGTCCACCCACAGTGATGCACCACCCTGGTCCTCTCTGTCAGTCTTAAGGGAATCACTCCCCTCGGAACCGCCGCTCCGGATAAGTAATGAGTCGTCCACCAGCAATAGCTGCTGCGCTGGCCCCTTGGTCATTCCGCTCCACCGGCCCTCCGTCTCCTCTTTCACGGCCGCTTGTGGTTCAGTTGCATAGGGGGGTCCCTGCTGTTTCGCAGCCTCCAGCCTCAAGGTTGTAACCTGTTGGTTCTCCTTGCTGCTAGCAGAAACCTCGTTGATGTCTCCGTGGGTCCCCAGACGCTCCACGGCTCCATCGGTCTGCATTTCGTCGACGTCTCCGCGGGTCATTAGACGCTCCACGGCTCCATCGGTCTGCATTTCCTTGACGTCTCCGCGGGGCATTAGACGCTCCACGGCTCCATCGGTTTGCTGTACATTGGCACTCCCGTCTGTGTTGACAGGCTTGCCCTCCAAATAGTCGAGAATTCGATCCTCGAGCTCCTCCTGCGCCCATCCAGTTACTTCGGATGCACACCGGAAAAACCTATTAAAAATCTGTGAAACTAAAAATTCCCCCCTGGCAATGTGTTCTTCACGTCTTCGTCGAGCTTCTCGCCTGTGAAGCCGTGCACACACCTGCCAATGGCCCATACGGTTGGGGGCTGGTATGAGCCCTACTGGTTTTCCGACACCTCGTCTGTCAAACTGTTCCGCTCACCAATCTCCTCGATTAGTCGACTCAAGCGCTCCTCCTTGGTCCGAGGTGGCGGCCGATCTGGACACTGGTACTTCCGATGACCCGGCTTCCCACAGTACCAACAGTCATCTGGTCCCGGCCTAGCGCTTGGTCCCTTGTTCTCAGCAGTGGCGGCCCTCGGCTTGATGGATAGCACCTGCTCACACAGCTCGATTAGTCGATCCAGCTTCCTGTCTTGGCTCTCAAAGAGCCCCTTGAAGTAGGGAAGTCTGGGTAGACCCGCTACGTTCGGCTGGTTGCTCTGCTGCCCACTGGTGGTAATCTCGCCTCCCTGCTGGTTCTTCAACAGCTGTAGGACCCGTCCTAGAGCTGGCTCGGAGTCCTCCGACTCTATGGACATCACCGGCTTCCCAGGCTTGGGTTTGACACATTCGTACTGGGTCACGAACGCTATGGCCTCCTCCATGGTCTTCATCTTCCTCATGAGCGCCATCACCTTCATGTCCCCATCTGGATGGCCCTTCCAGAAGTGGTCTAAGGCGATAGCCTCCTGAGCTGCGGAGTTCAGATCCGGATAACCACGGCCGGCCAGTCGCTGCAACTCATAGCCGTACTGCTGGGGTGTCTCTGCCTTCCTGCGGGTTCTTTGTCCCAAGGTCGCCTTGTAGGACTCCTCCTGACAGTCAGGGTCGAATCGTAGGGTCAGCTTGTCGGTCAGAACGTCGATGTCCCTCCGGTCTGCAGGACTCAGGCTGGTCAGCATTCGTCGCGCCTCTCCTGTCAAGCTCCCGGCTAAGTAGACGCCCTGTTCCCGCTTGCTCCATCCGTTGACCTCTGCGATGACGTCAAAGTGGGCCCGGTACACCGGCCACTCTATGGAAGTCCCATCGAACTTGTCAGGGGTCAGCATCTTCCGGTTCCTTCTGCCGTTCTGATTCCAGGCTGTGCTGTCCTCGGACGACGAGTCCTCCTGCCTCCGTCTCGGCCTAGGGCTTCGTCGGTGCAGCGGCGGTCCCCGCCTCGGTGGTCTCCTCCCCCGTCCTGGGTAACCATGGCTGCTGTCGGTCCCTCCATCAGATGAAGGCCCCTCATCGCCCGATGATGAGAAAGGGTGCTGTCTCCGGCCTCCCTGGGTGACTGAAATAGAAGCTGGATTTCTCCAGGAGGCTGGCTGTCTCGGTTGTCGACTGGGTGAAGACCTCCCTCTTCCGCGAACGCTGTCTTCCGCGAACCCTCCGCGAACACTGTCTTCCGCGAACCTTCCGCGAACGGACTCTTCCGCCAACAGCTCCCGAAGAAGTTCTTCCGCGAACAGGCCTCTTCCGCGAACGCCGTCTTCCGCGAGTCTTCCGCGAACGGGCTCGTCCGCCAAGATGTCTCGGAGACGTCCCTCCACAAAAGATGCACGTCCGCGAACGCCATCTTCCGCGAGTCTTCCGCGAACCGGCTCATCCGCGAATGGTCTTCCCCGTCTATTCTGAAAAACTGGAAAGGAAGATTGGTCGCCTGGATCACTCCTTTCGTCGAGCCGCCGTCTGGGTGAAGACTCCTCTCTTCCGCGAACACTCTCTTCCGCGAGTCGTCCTCGTCCGCGAACGTGGTCGTCCGCGAAGGGCCCTCCCCGGTCACAAGCGTCCTCGTCACCAAAGACTCCCCCTCGCCCACGAGCCCGTTCATCCACGAAGGATCCCCGGCTGCAAGCGTCCCTGTCGCCGAAGAATGCCTCTCGTCCGCGAATGTTCTCTTCCGCGAAAAGTCCTCTCCCTCTCGAGCTGCTCTCTTGGGTCGGAGCCCAAGTAACCCGTCCTCCAGTCACTCCCGTTTGTCGACTCGTCACACCCGACCGCTGCCCTGTTGCACCAGACTGCTGCTCTGTTGCACCAGACTGCTGCTGGGACTGGTCCCAAAGCCGTCTCAATGCTGCATTCTCTGGAGGTGCCACACTTGGACTCTGCTCCGGTAGCTGTAGCCGATCCCTCCTCGCCCAGATTTCGCCGTCCTCCCCGTCCAGATTGACGTACTCCGGTCCCAGCACTCGTCGGAACTCGGGGCCCCTCCTAACGCTCTCAAGGTAGGTTGACCTCTCCCTGTCTCGATCGTGCTGCCACCCAGAGTCGTGTCTGAAAAGAAAACGGTTGTCGGGTGTCTGGCTCCGGGGTCTCTGTTGACTAGTCGACTGGCCCATGGAAGGTCTCGACCTCCCTGGTTGCTCCTCACTCGTCGAAACGTCCCGTCTACCCCTGGCTGTGAAGCTGCTCTTCCGCGAACGGTCGTCTTCCGCGAACGTTGTCTTCCGCGAACGGTCGTCGGCCTCTTCCGCCAAGGTCGTCTTCCGCGAACGGTTGTCGTCCGCGAACGTCTTCCGCGAACGGTCGTCTTCCGCGAACGTCTTCCGCGAACGGTCGTCTCCCTCTTCCGCAAAGGTCGGCTTCCGCGAACCGCTGTCTTCCTCGTCCGCAAGTGAGGCCGTCCGCGAAGAGTCTTCCTCTTCACCTCCTGTCTTCCCTGGGGCAGTTTCGTCGTTTTCGCCGGACATGAGTGATGCTGAGGTTCGTTCCCTGGCAGTAGACCCTCGGGGATCCTGGTCACGGCACCAAGTTGTGACGTTTGGTAATGACTTGTTTTCGGTGTGGCCCAAAAAACCTGGTTTCTCTGATCGTATAGACTTTATGTAACTCCCGCTCGTTGTGATTCGAGAGCCGTCACTAAATTGGTGTCCCCCAACGCTGGTGTATCATCACTCCGTAGCTCACCGGCTTCACTTAGGCAAGAAGCAACTCAGATGTAAATAAATTGAAGATTTATATACATCAAATCAACTTACAATTGTATGGCTGGTCACCCACGTGACGTACAAATATGAAGTTCAGACATGGAGCACTGTATGATCACATTTCAAAAATAAATAGTGCACGAGGGCACAACTAAAAAGAGTTCTTAGCCGGCGGCGTCTCTCTGTCCCTTCCCGTTGAAGTTTCCCGTCCCGCTTAGTCGAATGGTTTCTCCAGGTAGTCGGTCTAAATCCCGGTTGACTCTAAGGCCCTGAAGAAGGAGTCGTCCGCACGGAGTTCGTCGAGTCCCTTGGCTGTGGCGGTGACGATCTCCCCACGGTCGATGTCGCTGTTGCAGTGCTCTCAGAGCGGCCGTCCGCTCTCCCTTATATAGCCAGGGTGGCTGCGCGCGCATCTTCGTCCGCGAACGTATCTTCCGCACTCTTCTCCACGTGGTGAAGACTGCGTCCGCGAACGGTTCTTCCGCGAAGGCTCCTCTTCCGCGAACGGTGCTTCCGCGACTGATGCTTCCGCTGACGATGCTTCCGCAATCGTGCTTCCGCGAACGGTTCTTCCGCGAACGATGCTTCCGCTGATGATGCTTCCGCAATCGTGCTTCCGCGAACGGTTCTTCCGCGAACGGTGTCTTCGCAAGTGGACTTTGTAGATCACGTGACCGTTCCTAACGAACGTTTCAGCGCGGCAGTTGCATGGTTTTGTTACACCCATATATTATGTCACATTACAACACAACTAAGAAGCAAGTATTGAGCAAGGAAAACACACACCATGATCCTTTGTGGAAAATGCAACTAAAACACATTTAGGCAAGAATAATGGGCAACAAACCTTGCGAGTGTGAATCTACGCATGGACAAGCTTCACCCCTGTAATGGTATTAGGGTAGTGAGAATTATTTACGAGAGCTGATCTCTGTGAGAGGAAATTCTGTTTCCGGTGAGTGTTATTATGATACGAGTTCACACATTCGAGTTTCTTTTTAAATTATTAGCAAACTGATCAATGGGGTTTAATTGGAATAGCATTTACCTCCAACCACGGAACGGTTTTGTGTCCACTCTTCCTTATAAATGTTTTTGTGTTCACTCAGTATCGGTTCCAGTCTCATTTGTCATCGTGGCCACATCCAAAACCTTATGTTCGGCTGCTGTCATGCTCGTATATAATGTAACCACCTTGCACAGCCTTGCACGGTGCAATCACTGTTGTGTTATGATCACATCAATCCGGTCTCGTAACAATTGTACACATAATTAAAGAAAAATAGAGTACAGTTTTAACTCAGTCATGAAAGTCCAGGTATATTAATTCATTATTCCAATGTACATGTTCAAAAATGCAGCTGCTTTTCATAGTTGAGAATCAATTAAGTCAAAAGCATCTCATTCGCAAAATATTTAACTTTACTGAATAAATTTAGGCCTTATAACTAGTATGTATTTGTTTAAAAAATGTCCTTTCCAGGACTGCGAAATAACACTACAACTTTGAACGTCGATTACGAAAAAATCTTTTCAATGCAGTGCCCTGAAATTTTTCACATTTTGCTCACTATATCCCACATTTTGTTTCCCAAAATACTATGATGTTATCCAGACATGAAATATTTAACCTATGTGGGACTCAATGTGTACCATTTACGTGGAAGACCCATATATTTTACGAATGTGGAGAAGGGTGGAGACTGGCATCGCATTATAAGGCCCCCAAAAAAAGCATTATGGTTCTGGTTAGGCATGTGCGTCACTTTAAACCCCGCGCATCAATTGTTTTTTTAAAGCAACATCGCACACATCACTTTCTGAGAGCCAATCTTTTTTTTTAGTAAATTGACACCCGTACATCAATTTTGGTCAGATAATGATCGAGTCAAATGGCCCCGAGTGTCTTTGACATTGGAAATGGGCCAAATTCGACCGGGTCAGTCATTAGCAGCCAATTTGATGGGAAAATGGTTGGCCAAATGGGCTGTATTTGAGCGGACCATTCATCGGCCACCAATTTTAGGGAGGAAGAAAGAAAATCACGTTGTCGCATCACTTTTCCGGGGAACCCCAATAAACAGAACCATAATACATTTTTTGTTGGCCTTATATCAAGAAACATTCTAATTAAGCATATTATGTGTATGACCATTCCACAGTTTTCTCAAAATTCCATCATTCAAGATACAAGATGAACAAAGCGAAGGCAATGCATGTAATTCTCTCAATTACTCTCACACTATTATGTTCTGTTAATGCCTAGGTCAAATTTGCACAGGTCGCCGGCCGATGTAGAATAGAATGGACATCGGTAGTATCTACCGATGTTCAGTCGCGACGCTGGTGATAGTTTGTCAGGCATCTTTCCCATATCATTCTCGAGTGGTCATGAAACCACCAGGCATTGTGCGCCGGGAACGCTATAGGCACCTACGATCGTGTGTCTTCACTGTGTCCATCCAAATTTTAAGAATTTCAAGAAAGACTGACCAACCAACGATGCCCTACCAGAGACCACATGATACCCAACTGTTACCTGCTCAGTGACCTTATGATATGTATAAATCGGCCGATTATCTGAAGGGCACCTTCCGGACATTCATCGTCGCCCAGCAGGTTGCCCTGCGGTGATCACCTGGTCAGTTTCCCATATTGGTCGGCCGAAAAATTTGGTTGATTACCTCGGCACCTGATGGACATTTGAAGGGGCTCTGGCCGCTCACCGGCAGACGTGCAAGCGATTCACCATCGATGTCATTTTTCCACCGTGCCTCTACCGATGTCCAATTGTTGCCAGATGGTCACGGATGATCCTCAGGCGCTCAGTGGATGACCGGCCGAAATGACCAAATTTCAGCCTTTTTTGGACATCGTATCCTCATCGGCGAAGGCATCGGTGCAAATGTGACTTAGGCATAACGTCAAACACTACATTTTTTTTCGAGTGGACAGATCTGAGGAAGGGATGGTTGTATCAGGAATCATGCTGTACATGACGATGAACTAAGTGACATCCACATAAAACGAAATGTACCTGAATGAGAATCAAGTTTTATTTGTCAGTACATTGCAATATGTATTGGATTCTACAGGCATGCACTTGGGTGAATGCGATATATACATTACAGGTACGTGATAGGCAGACATAAACATGGAAACTACTTACTTGTACTAGTATATACGCGCAATCGGCTCCGTTCTAAGCTGGGTAATACGGATGCATTACGAGGAGGCGCAATAAATAAGAGTTTGTGTTTATATCTGGCAGAAAAATAATCTGTTTCTGCCTCAGTCATGTTGATTTCGGTGTGGATATGAAATAATATACATTAATAAGTGGTTCCCTAGTCAGTGTCAAGGATTGTCCCGGGACATCAGATGGTCGCATGATTGTTCTGGGCGGGTGACCGATACTCTCAAATGGATTTCGGAATGTGAATTATTGTGACAGGAAACATGTCATTGACAGACAAGTGCAAGTTTATGAGATTGATTACAGTATCGGGATGAAGGTTGGGACAACAGCAATTATGGTCAGACAGAGACTAGTTTTGACTGCAATACATTCCTATTCTTTCATTTCTCAGTGGGTCCTTAACATCATTTGATTGGGAGCAAAATCGATCTCACAGTTTGAGATTTGGACCCTTTCATTAAATATACAGTCATCGACAGACGGGCCTGCGATTTCCTGTCACCATGGTGACACTGAGCCTACCCTATTAAGGGGCGCCCTACGGGTAGGTGGCTGTCCCAAAAGGAGCATAAAATCTGATTTTACTAACTCGTTTACACTGTCTTAGTTGATATTTTGGCTATGCTAAATGGTAACGTATTATAACTTTCAAAATTTCAAACTTCATCTGATAAACAAACTGCAATTTTGCAACAAATTTCAGACTTCTATCGCCAAAAATTAAAAACTCATCAATCTACTCGAACACCCCGAAATTCGGCAGAAAATTGTCACTTGACTACCAGGTGAAGTTTGCCGAGTTAAAATATCATACCATTCAGCATCGAGAGAATATCAGAAAAACGGCGTAAACGAGTTAGAAAAATTAGATTGTAGTCATGAGGACAGATCCTTGGCAGATGTATCCTTTTCATGTGCTGGCCTCTGATGTAATCGCGGCGAGAAGGAAAGTGAATTAGTACCTTGGATTCCCTTCGGGGTTTCATCTTCGCGATATCTGTGTAGTAGCTTTGTAATGTATGACAACAATCCAGTGAATTATGCAAAATGGTCTCTGGTCCATCTACTCGATTTATGTTGGCGTATGTGATAATTTTCATCATTGAAGGAGAATGTCCTCACCACGTTTATCCTTATTCGTTTTTATGTATTATGGACTGCATCGGAACCAGACTAAAGTAGATTTTGCATAATAACACAATTTCTGGAGGGCCAGATATATGTTCATGTTTCCAGACTACAAGCTGTAAAAATAGCAATAGTATTATTTTGATGATATAGTGAAAAGATTAGGAATCCATGATAACTTCATCAAATGAGTTCTTCAGAGAACTCCATATCTATAATAGTCATTATTCCGCGAAGATATCTACGGAATGCAATTTTAGAATTTTCTGTTAGAACACATTAAAGGACGACTGAAGGTACGGGCATATTGCATTGTGTCAGGTGTCCCTGGTCTGTTCTGCTAATTTGCTTAAGTTTTCGAAAAAAAAATTAAATTGATTGCATTTTCGCATCTAGATTATTGACATGGCTATTTTGCTATATCTATTTCACAAATCAACATGATGGTCAATCAGAGATACATGTGTTATGAAATGTCAATGAAGCATGTTATTCATATCTGTAAACATGATCAATCGCACACCACGAGACAGAGGTAAAAACTAGCACATATATCATGTATATATCATGTTATGTCACACGGAATGCTACGGAAGATCCTGATACGAACACTACCAGAACGACATGTTTGGTCAGGTGAAAGAAGTAAGTTATCTGTAGACCTTCACAGCGGTAAACACCTGATTCCGAATTCAATTCATGTCCTAGGTCTCAGCCAGTCAATTAAACCTTATTTGCAGCAAACAAACCCGGTGTTGTAATTACATATTAAACTGGGAAAGAGTTAATTACTGTTCGTGACTACCACGGGCTACCCTGTTTTTGTATTGAAACGACTTCAACTATCCTCCAACTATCCTCTCCGGTAACACTGGAGGATATATATCTAATGACAAGAAAAACAAGATAGCAGGTGTGTGGAGTGAACTAGGCGACCGTTTCGGCCCTTCTAATTTGTCCCGGAAAAGTGTCGGTATACCCATGGCAGAAAGCAATATGATGCACTTGAAGTGAAGGCAATGTCACCCATATTTTTGACACAGTTTCAGGAGCAATTATGAAACACGAAACAGTGTCGTTTTCACTCTGTGTTGCTCTGAACGTGTTAGGTCCCTATTAATTGATAAAAACGACTATTAAAACGAACGTGGAGCATTGCCAAAATTATGAGTAATAGCGTATTAGCGATGCATAACACAGTGTAACTGATTAAACACGTTTAGTCTAACCTATGTGCGGATGATACTTATGTTACTACAAAGCAAACACGAAGGTGAAATCCCGTCCATCGTATATTCCTGCTGAGACCTACAACATGGTAACTACCGGTAGACATGTCCGAGGAATATTATCTTCACTTGTCAATGGACGGATTTGTAGCTCTTGAAGTTACTCATAACATAATCCTACACATATATGATTCTTGTTGCTGCTGCTATTTGTTGTAACATGTGGTCTGCATATGAAATACAGCTGTGTCAACGACCGTGAGGAAAAACTATTGCGGATAAATGCTGGAAAAATGTCTTCTTTCAGGCCATAAATGTCACACAGGAAAACATCTAACGGAACAATACATGTACTCTGACAAAATACCTATAATGGGTTATCGGTCGAGAAAGTCATCAAACACTGGACGTGATATGTAGCATCTCACTAGATAAGAGGCATATACGTGACATTGCATAATATCCTACACCTGAAATTAATCTATTGATTTGATGTCAACCATTCGTCCAGAGTGGATCGGGTAGGTGGGTTTTGATAGCAGACTCCCATCAGGTAAACGGAATGTTGATCATGCTTTGTGCCCCAATTGGGCATGTGTTTATGATATTTCGCAATATTTTGATGATTTGGCCTTCCATAATTGCTGCATATATGTGATTGAAAAACAAATGTAGTCTAGATAAAGATTCCACTGGGTCATTGGATGTTTTCGATTCAATATTTTTGTCTCCGAAATTTGACATGACCATAAACGAATTCCCACAAAGTAAGTAAATATAGCAGCCACACGAATATGTGGATGCGCAGAGATTCAATCTATCCCCAGTCACTAACAAGAAACTGACCACTGCCTGAATATACACCAATTTCTATCGCCTCCTCCCCTTCATCCCTCTGATCAACTTCATAAACGCCTACTTGTCTGCCAAGGACATGTTTCCCGTCAAAATGTTTCACTTAGGGAATGGGCCACATCGTGGACCTGCCAAGAAGAATCATGTGACCATCCGTTGTGCTGGAACAATCTTTCAAATTGGCTGGGAGAGCATCTTGAGCGATATGGCAATTAATACGTTTCATTTGCATGAAACGATTAATCACTGGACCAATAAGTGGTGAGGTTTCGGTGACGTCGTCGCGTTGAGTTGATTTTCTGTTTACATATACAGTTTGTTAGTGTGCTATAGACAGTGTGTTGTAGGACGACAATATTATATTGTTATAGATAAACAAAATGATTTCGATTATAGATAAACAAAATGAGTCGACGTTTCACAAGTTACTTTAACTTTGTTTTCCATTTCCACCAATATCCTGGGATACATATGACTAATGCCAAATAGTACGAATTACTATTGTCAGTCAACCCACGACATCTCGAAATGCACAATAACAAACTATCACGAACGGACATACTGTCAACGCGTGGGTCCACACTTTTGAGTATTCTTCCTCGACCAGACCTTGTTCGCTGAACGTTCAGCGCACTGCGTATTGTCAGGTATGATAGTGTCTGATTGTACATCTTGCATAACAACAAGACAACAAATTTATTGTGCTTTCGTAATTGATTTATTCTAATTAGGTTTATATGCATAGTGAATAATTATATTGTTTCGAGCAGGCTTGTGATAAATACCTCCAAGGCCTGGGAGGTATCATAGTATTGATCGAAAATAAACCAATACTCGATGAATACAAAGTAAAAACATTTGAACTTCTATTTCTGTTGCATATGTACATGTACATGAATATTAACAGGACCATCATGGAACATTCAGCCACAAGAGAAATGGTAGCTGCGATCAGGCATATGTAGAAGTGTGTTTTCTGTTGTTGATATGGCTGGTTCGCCTTATTACGAATTTGATGTCTTGTCACCCTCATTGCCTGTTTTACCACCCACAATATGGACTTCGTGGTGGACTTCGTGTATCAACAGCCTTGGACTTCTCATCTCCCGTTTTGCCTCCAGTAATCAGGACGGTACGTCCTTGTCCGCCAATGACTCGCTCAAAATTGTAGCGGTTGACCGCATCACTCCAGTTTCCCATTCAACTTGATATTAGATAACTGTCTACATCTTTTTTGTTGGAATATGTGCGTCTGTTGCAACTCTGAGACTGTAGTCCGTGTACTGTACTTGAAAGCTACCCACGGAATCATTGATTTCATCGTAATGGACAACACATCATGCCCAGGAATTTGCTTCCCGTACCACTTTGGGTTTGAAAGCGGCTTGAGCTACAGTGCATTTGGGCAGCTTTGTTTGGGCAAAGATACATATATTTGCCTACATCGGGGACAGGACAACGTGGTTCACTCGTTGAACAGCAGCAGTAGGTTCGCGCAGAATGTCGTTTGCCCTTGCGATGATTCAGCCCTTCCTGATTTGTTTTTCTAACGTACATTCGGTGTGCTGAATGTACTGCTTAGCCCGAACGTCAATGTGAATCAACATACTCCTTTCACATAGAGATGATTCTCTATGTCCTATGTGATAAGTTCAGCAGTCGTTTTTGTTGCTCCCAGTCCGTCTCGGGCTGAATCCTTTATATTTCTTTCATGTCTAGGGACTAGTAGAGTGTTGGAAATTTGTCGACATCAATAAGGGTATGCGCGAGGCGATTAGTCCCACATATTTATCGGATTGATACAATCATTTCGTGCTTCGTTTTACAGTGATATTCTTCAACAGTCTCACTGAGAAATATACTAGTTCATAGAATTTCCCGTCAAATTCTACCGAGCTTTTCGTTCCCGAAAAGATCAGGCAGCCGACCAATGACTGCTGCACGCAGATTTTGAAGCGAAAGTGTCAACAACGGTAATCACTTCGATTTCATATGCACCGAGTACCCACCACACCTTTAAAATTCTCAGCCATTATGACTGTGAAAACCACAAATAAACACGCATATATAATTTTTTTTAATGTTTCAGGCATGTATGCAGCCTTTGAGGATTTTGCATATATAACAAGTAATGTTTTGCAGCTAAAAAGCTTCGAACATTGCATTACATGTCGTTTTGACAAAACATTAAATGTCTGGTATTTCCTACGCTGAACACACATCTTTCGAGGGGACCTCGGCTGTCAGACGCTCGTCGGCAAAACGGTCGGAAACTGGTGCTTTTTTTAATGTCGCTCGACATTACACTTTTCAACCGACAAATATCACGTGCAAATCTCATAACCACGTCCGTGAGTCTACTGATTACCGAACGTGTTTACATACACTTTGGGTTTTCCCTTTGTGATTACACTTGTTGACTCAGGCAACACGCGCAGCAGTGATTGGCCCATTTGAAACTAGAAGATCAGCTCATGGCGGGAAAATTCTGTGAACTAGTCCGTTGCGAAATGAAGAACAACGTCCATGTCACGATCGTGCATCTGAATCAGAGACGGCTTCTCCCGAGGTATACGATCATACTTCTCTTTCCGTGGATGCTCAGTTTCCAAGAGGCCCAGCCCTCGAAGTTGTGATATGCCCACATGGTCTTCGTCTCATCTGGAACGGAGTCGTTGATCGAGGCTTCCAGGCTCACCATCTCGTTCTTTATTAATTTTTCATAGACATAGTTAACAATGCATAGTAATACAATTACAACAATTTTATTACAACAAATTTATTGGATACATGGAAACATGAAGATATTCCAATTTGCGCAGTTTAATCATGCATGACTAAAATTAATCGATATTCATAGGACATGGTCGGTGCTGACCAGTAAGGTGACTGAAATTTGAATGAAAGATTTTCCCACAATAGGGCATGAAATGCAGGGTGGGTCTCTACCGAATGACTCCGATGAATTTGCAATTAGAGCAAGTACCCCATTCTGCAATGGCGTCCATGAGCACGTGGTCTCAAGACATTGAATTATTAGCCCAAGTAAGATGTGCTGCTTGTTCTTCTATATTCAATAAGGATTAAATAGGTGCGAGACGGATTGAGTGGTTTGTTTTCAGTGGAAGAGTCGTACTACGAGGCAATGCAAGTTACTCGGGGCCAACGTCCAATACAACAAATTGGAAACAAATGTTTATCTTTTTGCGTGCATAAAACTTCCCGTACTTTCTCGTGTCTAAAAATGAGTAAAAACGTGTAAAAAACATCATCGATGTGGTTATCTAGATAATCTTATTATCACAATAGACATTTACATTAATTTGGTACACTATCAGTGAATGCTTGCTAATAAAAACTCTGTGTTCAGGGAATAATCACAAGATCAGCAACACATGAAGCCAGGCTACATTAAAGTTGCGTGTCTCAGAAACAAACCATGCGCCATATCTGCATTTTGCTGAACTGTAATTATAATCAGATAACGGGATATGTGAATCGCTATAGTTGATAATGTGGGTCTGTTGAAATTACAATGCGATTTCTGTGTGACTTTCGCCATGTGTACCAGATAGCGTCTTGACTTCATTTTATTACACAAAGAGTACACCATAAATCATGCCATAAACCATAAATCATGGTTTCTCATGCAAGTGTAATGACTGTGTTTTCTCATGCTGATCATCCAGGGTGCTTTTCACTCACAAGTGTCGCGAAATCATTGGTCCGATAATGCGCCCATCTACCATGGCCATAATTATGTGGCGTCCTGCTTTGGATGTCCCTGTGCAAATTCATGTATCAACAATTACCGCCATAACTATCCTGGGCTTTTCTTCTTTGTTCTATCACGCAAACAGGTTTGGTGTCATTTCCAATATTTCAAAGATTCACTGCATCTCCTACAGTCATACCTCCGGGACACCATATATCATGTTTTGAGTTATGGCTGTGAAAAAACGTCCTCCTAGAAATGACAATAAAGATGCTAAGCATTCATGTAACGGAACTAATGGATACATGGAGACTATGCATGAATATTTATGGAACGAAACTTGAGAAAGATTACTTGACTTCGAATTCGTTCCATCTATGGAGCAATCTAGCGAAAACAGATATCCCCAGAGTGTGTGTCACCCCAAAGATGGAACCTATCACTAGGGGCGTAGGCTGAAGTGATGGCTGTATAACTGTCAAATATTGTTTCTGGTTGCTCAAAAGGAAAATCACGGAGGGTGAGCAGCGGGATGAATAGCCTCGAAGGCAAAGTAGTTACTTGGTCACGACATTGTTGGTCCCATGAAGTTACTTAGACTGAGCACGCGACACAAAATGTTCTATATTATCACGAAATTACATCATCAAAAAGGCCGTTGGATTCACCTGTGTGAAAAACAGGGAGACAATTGGATCCTTTTTCTGCCTGACCATGCAGTGAGGCACTGAGGGCAGAACATCAAACATCTGATCTACTACCTTATTACGTCAATACCCGTGATTTCAGCATCAATGTTTCATGATCACTGTCGAGCAATATTGCCTTGTGAAAATACAACGCGCGCCAGGCTTTGACACAGCTCATAGCAATGATGCGCAGTCAACGGGGCAACTATAAATTTCTCAATTAACATCTGGTGATGTAATTTGGTGGAGTCAATGGATGACTATTAACAACTATATAAAAAGTTAGGCCAAGGGCCAAAGATAGGTTACGGGACAATATATGTTTATTTTAGATGTCAGCCGGGTCACTGGTTAAAATCAAGGTCAAGAGAATATACATCATATATAATATTGAGCATATATCATGGCCACAGTTGATTGTTAAGCTGTAAATTCAATTATCAGAGAGATATCAGCAATTTTGTTCCGTGGCCTTGAAAATGAAGGCAAAGGTCAAATTCAAGGTCATCAGAATATTTGGCGTGTAACATTTCCTATATGTCCATCATTGATTCCCACACTATGAAGAAAATAAGCGAGTTATCAGCCACTTTGTCCTGTCACTTTGAAAGTCAGGTCAAAGGAAACTTGAAAATAAGGTCTTTGGTCAAGTCGAGGTCACAACAATATTCAGCATATATCATTTCCTATATATTCACTATAGATTCCTAAGCTGTAAAGTTGATAAGTGAGATATTAGCCATTTTGTGCTCTAACCTTAGGGCAAGGTCAAATTCAAGATCATCAAAATATTCAGTGTATATTACTTTCTATATGTCCACAATTGGTTTCCAAGCTATAAAGTCAGTAGAGAAGCAAGATATTAGCTATTTTGTCCATTGACAATGAAAATGAGGTTAAATATCGAATTCAAGGTCATGGCAATATTCAGCATATATCATTTCCTACATGTCCACAATTGATTCCTACGCTGTAAAATCGACAATAAGTGAGATATTAGCCATTTTGTCATGTAACCTTGAAAATGAGGTCAAAGGTCAAGTTCAAGGTTATAACAATAATCTGCATATCCTTTCCTATATGTTAATAATTGATTCCTAAGCTGTGAAATCGATAAGAAGCGAGATATAAGCCATTTTGTCCTGTGACCTTGAAAATGAGGTCAAAGGTCAAATTCAAGGTCATCAGGATATTCGGCATATATCATTTCCTGTATGTCCACAATTGATTCCTAAGCTGTAAAGTCGATAATAAACGATATATGAGCCATTTTGTGCTCTGTGCCTTGAAACTTAGGTCAGAGGTCAAATTGAAGATCAAGGGAATATTCAGCATATACCATTTCCTATATTATGTCCACAATTGATTCCCAGTCTCCAATCTCAATATTAAGTGAGATATTAGGCGTAATGTGTCCCATTATAAAGCATAGGAGAATTTAACATGGTGAAGTCCCATTTGGGCCAACGTGGCCCAATTCGAGCGATTCAAGGGCAATCAAACTTAGACACATCACAGGGGCATATATTAGGACTGTTATGCATCAATAAGAAAAAATAAGTTACTGAACAGATTTTGAGAAAATGGCCATCAAAGTCCAAAATTGGCAATTTTTCATCAAAAATAGCCGCCATTTTGAAATAATAGCGAAAATAAAAAAACTGATAAATACCTCCTTCTTGAAATATTCTTGGGAATTGTTGTGCACAATTTCAGAAAATTTCACCAGTAAACAAAAAGAAGATAAAAATGTGGACGCCGGACGCAATGGCATGCCAATAGGTTATCGGACCATAGGTCCGGTAACCTAAATAGATAAAAATGTGGACGACGACGACGGACGCTGGACGCAACGCCATGCCAATAAGTTATCGTGCCATAGGTCCGGTAACCTAAAAATTACCGTAAAAGTGGCATTGCAGGGACAGATAAAAATAAAGTAATCCCTTGGGTGAATGTGGTGGAGGATCAGTCTGTGTTATGAGGAAACCTGCGCGGTAAGTCGCGAATGGCGAGAGTGGCTCGGGCGGTGGATGAAAGACATGAGCTTCGGTTAGTTCCGTGTCTCCAGTGTGTGCTTAAAATGAAAATTTCATGTGTCAGTAAATTAGCTTTACTGGATTTCTATATACGACAGGGATTTCGTCGAAGCAGATGTTTCGTCGAAGCCTTTAGGTGTGCTGAGTTTGATGTCAAATTTTAGTGTGCATTTGTATTGGTACATTCCTCCCACCCCCCCCCCCCCCCCCTCCCCCCCTTATGTTTGGTGTTTCGCTCGAAACCTTGCCTCTGTTACTTCCGACGTAGAATAATGTCGTAGATGATCGTAGACAACGAACACCATCTGCTTCTTTCCACGTTCTTCCAAGAATTTCAGAAACCATATGGGGAAACAGGGCAGTATTTTATGAAGTTATTATAACGTTTGTAATCGTGTGCTAGTAACCCAAGTTATCACGTAAAAGGGATCAGCTAAGTTAAGGTGCAGTTAATTGTCTCCTATTTTCAGAAAGAGTGAAACACTGTATTGTGCTTGGTATTTAAATTTTCACAGAATCCATGTGTCCTCATTTTTGTCCATCTCTCTATGCCTCATTGAAATTGCTTGAAATTAATATAATTATCAATACTGACAAACAAAACCAGATTTTTGTCAACAAGAAAAGTCGCACCATACCTCACTTTCCCAGTCTTGATGAAGCTAATGAACGAGAACCATCATGGGCAGGTATTCCTTACGAAATTGAATTATGGAAACTGAAATGTGGCTTGAACACCGAGGACTTACTTGAATTACCAGCACATAATGTTGATTGGCATATCGTCTTATTGCCTGACAAGTTGATGGCAGCTAGTTGAATTAGGCTGATCGAGTTGCCATGTTCGTCAAAATTACGGAATTTCACAGGTCCATGTTATTGATTTAAATCCATTTTATGATTATTCCAAAATGGAATTGGTAGGGATGATCATCTTCCAAAATAGTACAAAAGGAACGACTCGGTGGATGATATTGACAACCATCGTCATCACCAGATGAAACATACTGCAGCCATTCCATTTAAAGAAAACTCTCGAATGTTTTTTTTCTTCTAAGGAATACAAACTTTTGTAGAACATTTTATGCATCATACATCCAAAATATGTTCATGCCGAATCACCTGAATGATTATATTCTGCCTATTGGCTAAATGAAACCATGTGATTTTAATTCAAGTCCAATAAAGCATTCTAACTTTATGAATTAATCTTCGATGATATCACATGGGGAGATTACGAGATATCAAAGGAACTGTTTGGTGAATAACGAAAGTACTTAAGTCGCTAAGGGCATCCAATATGCTATACATTCACAGAAACGATAATTATATTGATAATTATATAAACACGTGTTTATATTGACCACACGATATGAGGTATACAATAAATCAGTACTGAATATCATCAATAATTGGGTGCCTGTGAAACGAACATAACTCAACGCTGTTACCAAAACTTGCTGCCGTTCTAACAACCAGACTTGAAGTTAACTGAGGACAATATTCTAAATTCGTATCTTATCATTATTATCTTGGAAAACGAATGTTACATGCAACGTACTTAATACAGACAACAACATGCACGGTATAACATTACAATTAATATAAGTAGTATTAGTTTTTACCATAAAACAGCAGAGTGATTTCTTAAGATAACGTTTCTAAAGGACGTGTTGTTCAGACATCCTTATTATCACTTAATGGCGGCGCAGTGGCTCCAACAGTTACACCAAATCAAGCTCCAGGAGGGGTATTGTTTTAGAGAGTAATGTCTTGTAGACATTTCCATTTTATTAATCTGGCTAAATATTGATTCTACGGCGATAGCCTTGGGTGTTTTCCCAGACCGAAATAACACACATAATCTGTCTTGCAGAGGACCATAATGCAACATCCCGATTTTGAGTCAATAAATATATCTATGATATTAAATATATTAATCCTGTGGCATTCCTTATGAAGAACAAGTGTTTTGGTTGTTACAGTATCGGTGCACAGAATCTGTCAAGTCAAAATGCGACCCTGTTGTGCCCATGGAGGTATAATTGAGGTCAAACTCATATTGGCTAGTGACCTTGAGATGGTATGTGTTCGTCCAAGATCATGACAGGCAACATGTCATGCGCTAAGTATCGACCATCATTTGAAGTGATTGGTCATATTCGGGCCAAATGATCGTTGGTGTTATAGACCAATCATGATCCCGGGTTATCTCTGATGATCGATGTTCGATCTGTGAGCTGGGAGATCAGTTGATCAAGGCGCCACGACTGATCTCTTGTGGAGAATGCTGGACTGTTTTTGCCGTTGAAGTGCATGGAATCAGTTGCATCATGCGCATGGTGGCTCTGTCTAATGCAGAACAAGTGAAATTACTGATGGTGAGAATGTTGCCACATACATTCCCATGTCAGTCATGAGGGGAATTCTGGCAGACTAGGCCGGTTCGTTAACTATACTCGTAGTTGCCATGCCAAACTCTGACCAGTCGCCAAGGTATTTTTTGAAAATCGGCAAGTGAACTGTGGGATATCAATTGGCATTTAATAGGTCACATGGATGCACCGAGTTTTTACCTAAAATTCACTGACACCTGAAAGGAAATCTATGAAACACTGCCTTAGAATTCGTCGCAAAAGGCCCTATTATGATAGTACTATATTTAGCATCTGCGTGTGATAGCTCTTCCCAGGAAATTTGGTACTAACAAACAGAGAAAATCTTGGTGATTTACATTGTTAAATGATATTTTTAGATAGATGTTCTTCAAATTCCTATCGGTCTCAATGTCTGATAACTAAAGAACAATAAAACGATATCGCCTTTTGAACATATTGTGCTGTTATTTTTGTTCTGTTTTGTCCCGGCGTCCGCAGAATAGGATTCCACTTAAAATGTATACAAGTATTTATCAGTTGCGTGTTGTATTTGGTTTGTGACAAAAATTTGTGTGTGTGTTATTATTCCGTGCTGCCTGATATCTTTCCGAAATTTGGTGGACGCTGAACAAAGTCTTAACACGACCTAATCCTGAAATCTAGGGTACGTGGTCGGCCAGTAGAATATGTCACCTAGCAGTGACATGAAATCGTGGTGTTTATCAGAACGACCGAGAAAAAATAGATGAAAAAACCCGGCCAACTACGCAACAGGCATGTGTTGAGTAGTGTGACCAAAGATAAGAGTGCTATAATGTTTGTTGGAATTTGTTTCCCTGAGAAAAATATAAGCGTTGACATATAATGTGATAATATTCAACACAGTAGGTTATAATTTGAATATTTTCATATCATCATTATTATAAAACATACTGATACTATATGCAGAATTTATTAGTTTGAATGACACCTTTTTACGAATTGTTGGCATGTACCCTCTTCCTGTCTTGCTGCTACAGATCAGTTCCTCATAGAATACAAAAACCCGATTGTGGCACTTTAACATGCATATTTGTATACCACTTTTTCATGTTTTTGTCTGCATATCACCGTCTTGTGCATTGGTAAATGATGCAATGTATATATCGTATGGTACGAAGATCGTGCCTGCTAGAATACATACAAGTATTGCAATGCAATAACAAACAAAATCTATTCTCATTCATTCATGCATATTTTGAGATGTAATATAGTGACTAAACGGGAACTCAGTTTCAGGGTAAACAGGCAGCTCATCTTTATGTATATATGTAGTGAGAAAATTCATTCATCATTTATTTGATGTACCATTACCAATTTTAGTGAGCAACTATTCCTGAATAACCCTACTATTACTATGCATTCGATGTTTCTTTTGATATTGTGGCAATACTCTACCAGGTGAACATTGAATACTGTAGATTCCTGAGACGGGTCCTAAGTAATCAATGGCCGTGTTTTAGACACAACCACCAGACAACTCAATCTTTCTGCAGACAGGATCCCTCGGGTGTTACAGGATTGTAATTGTTGTGCTTGTACAAGAATATCTTGTAATATAGAGAAAAACCTGGGGGAAATCAAGAAAATTATTTTCTGTGAATGATTAATCTCGACATAATGATCCCTTTCCATTCACGCGGGCAGCAATACAGGCATAACTATGAACGACCACTCAATCGATGATCAAATACATATGAATGTAAGTATCAATCTATTACCACCAATACATTCAGAGTTTGATGATGTTAATAACAAACGTAAAGTACAACAGTTTGCAATAGAAACAAAGCCCGACCAAATAGTTTATCCAAAGACACACTGGCGTCATCAGGGGCAGACAGTGTGTTAAATGTAGTTGTTTCTACTGAACACCTGATGGAATTAGTATACAACTGCCCAACAACCTATGAAAAAATTTTTTAAATCCGATACAAACCCCATGGAATAGATATATGACAAGTACATAAGTACCTAATCACAAGCCAAAAGGCTACTGAGTTCATGGTATCCTCGGGGACAGATTTAACGTCCGCCAGCAGTGACACCGACTCAGTGGTATGAATGTAAGTATCAATCTATTACCACCAATACATTCAGATTTTGATGATGTAATAACAAACGTAAAGTACAACAGTTTGCAATAGAAACAAAGCCCGACCAAATAGTTTATCCAAAGACACATTGGCGTCATCAGGGGCAGACAGTGTGTTAAATGTAGTTGTTTCTACTGTACACCTGATGGAATTAGTATACAACTGCCCAACAACCTATGAAAAAATTTTATAAATCCGATACAAACCCCATAACATGACGTAGAGTATATACATGATACTAATGTCATCATCTCCATGTATTTGCGTAATTTCACCAGGGCAGTTATGCATGCGTCATCATGCACGTTATACAGCATCATACAAAGTGTGATTTCCGATCTAAACACATCTTCCTTTGTCAAATCCATAAAGTCTAATATTTCACTTTCACAGAATATGATCATGATGATAGTGTAAGGGTAATTGAGCGAACTGAATGCAATGGTCCATGGTTTGTTCATTTCGGATGATGGCATTCTGGGAATACTCTGAAATGGCCATACACATAACGCTCGTGAGTAGTCAAGCCCCTTGGTATAATAATGCAATACAGTTGAAACTATTTCTAATGTGCAGCAACGTTTTATTTCGGCAAACATATGTTTTATTGCTGCCCCTTCTTGTGATGAAAAAATTGAATAGTTATGATATACAACACTGAGCGATATGGGTTATGAAGGCATTGCTTGGACATCAAAACGTTCATATCTCTCAGGTTATACTGAGTGTCACAAACAACATCTCCAACTGACAAATGGGAAGTAGCAAGAACTGCTCTTACATAAGAGCCTTCTGAAACAGTGACCAAATAATCGAAGCAAAGAAAGACTGTAACGAATTATGGATAGCGAATGAAGATGAATAGCGTGTGGAATGAGGACAAATTACTTCACAGAATTCACTCAATTAGTATTTTCTTACTTGGAGAACCGTTAGGAATACAGTTATCTACTATCTACACACAACCCATATCGAAACTTAAATAAATAAAATACAAAAACAATCAGCTGCAAAACAAACCTGGACCACCTGAATTACTTTTTTTATTTGCATGTGCCTCATTTGTGAAAGAAATCAAATCACATTCATAACGTTGACAGCATTATAGCACAAATAATATACAACACATAATATTTTCAAAATAATACAATAACCCTAGCTGTGATGTATGTGTAGAAATACCCACCAAACTATAAGCTATTTAAATAATAACGATACCTGGTTTATTATTAGACTAGACTTAGGTATACCATATTATGCAATGTAACGAAGTTGTCATTTATCATACACATATTGACTTCCTTATCAGGACATGTTACGTATCACGTCTAGGGGTCCGAAGCAATGCTGCCTACTTGACCCCATATATGGCACAATCATATACCACTTAAGTCTGCCCAAAATACTGTACACTGTTACAAGACAGTGAACAGTAACCAGACGATGGAAGACGTATATTTTACTAATACATGTAATTGATTGTAATAGTAGTAAGTCAAGACTGGTTTGAATCGAAAATATGTAATAGTAGCAATGCTGGGCATTAGCGCTTCACTGACACCAAGTGATAAAGATAACTCGACATACGAACTACATGTATCATTTAACCTATTTAATTCAAATGTGAATGGCTCTCCATGTAGATTTGCTGTATAAAGACACTCTCACACATTATAACATCCTTTGTTTTCAAATAAATATGACATTATTCCACACTAATCAATTCATCTTTCAGTGACCAACAGTCTGTCCACGGTTGGTAAACAAATCATAACATTCGGGCATATTTTATGGATTATCTGGTTGAAACATGGAGATATATAATTCAGGCATGGTTCATCCGGACCACACTGTTATTCCACAAATTATGAAAAGGACAATATTGATTTTAATTGAAAACGTCACGCAGAATGAATGAAAAATCTGTGTTTTCAGTTTGTTGTCTCTACCTTTCAATATATCTATAATCACACCAATTTTTGTCCAATCTGTGTAAGGGTGTGCTTGGGAGATCAGAATGAAACATATCCCACTCAACAAATTCAAGCAGCATGTTCTACAATTTATCAACTAAATGTGGCAATTTTGCCCTAAGCACGCGGCAGGTGATTGTAAACATAAATGCCATTTATGTGGCCTTTTCGTACTTGGCCTTGTTTTGACATGCTCCGTTCGAGCGTGCGTTGCCACGGCGACGTATTGTAATTTACGTTCCAGTAAACTATAACAATGGATCGATTTAACCTCGCGTGCGCCCTACAGTTTCTGGTGTATTATATATACACTGGAAGCGACTCGTTCGAGGAGATTGTCCAAGATCGAGAGACAGGACGCACACGAGGCTCGGCCATGAGCTTTGTGTTCCCTGTTTGCGAGTAGTGGGCTCCTAGAGCCCTGGGGACGATTTCCGTGGGGAGGCCCGGGCTGGGAGAGACGAGTTGCTGACTCGGGGGCCTTCGGCCCTGTGGATCGCCAGCTCTCTCCCTTCCCGGGACATGTGACAGAGGCTCTGGCCAGCATGTCGGACTGTACGGGGTTCCGTCCCCGAGGCAGACCGCGGCTCGCCAGGCCCCGCCAGTTAACACCGTAGGGATGAACTAGTTTCTGAACGGTGTCCGTAGGCCTGGGAGTGTCGGGTGGGCTGTTACCTGGTTACCGTTAATGATGAAGTAGTTACCGTGTCCGCCGCGACCTCCGGTGAGCGGCCCTGCCGCGAGGATCCGGAATAGCGGATGCGCGTCCGCAAGGACTCGGATGAGAGAGGACTATCCTCGAGGATCCCGAAGAGCGGACGGTAGTCAATAACTTTACATTGGTGCCGTGACCAGGATCAGTCCGACAGTGTTCCATCGCAGCCTACCGTCACAGTGTTGTAGCCTCCTTAGTCCCTGGGGATCGCCCGCTCCTCAAGGACATCTCAAAGGATGACAAAGGAAAGAGACAAAGCCAAAGATAAGGCTAATGAACCCAAGGGGGGGGAAACGGGAGGTAATGTCGCGGACCACACCCGGTCGCGCGACAGCCGCCGTGAGACATCTTCGGGTGACTCCGGCGGCCGGAAGGAACGCGCGGAAACCTCCGTGGACAAGACCCCGTCCGCGGAGACGACTCCGGCGTCCCTGGCTCCGTCTTCGGACGTAGAGTCGAGCCCCGCGGGGCCGCAGCAGGAGTTGCCGTCAAGGCCGGACCTTGACGTGTTAGGCGCGGTGGGTGGAGCTGGCAACGGCTCTACGTCGCGCCCGCCCGTGCCCAGAACAGATCCGTGGCAAATGGCACCCTTCCATAAGACGCCTTCGAGCGTCCGGAATCGAGCGCCAATGCATGCGGGTCCTTCTGGACGAGCGGACCAGTCGTACCAGATGCCGCACCCGGCCGGGTGGACTCCCTCGCGAGCCTCCGGCATGGGTTCTGGTCGGTCCGCACCGGGCAGTGTGGTGGATCAGCTCACCGACGCACTTGGCGAGCTGGCCCCCCTCGGGCGCTATGACCGCGCCCGGTCGCCCCATCAGGGACGATCAGACCGGCGGAACCGCTCCCCTTCTCCGCTGTCACAAGG
The DNA here is from genome assembly GCA_949152475.1 of Terebella lapidaria. Classification (NCBI taxonomy): domain Eukaryota; kingdom Metazoa; phylum Annelida; class Polychaeta; order Terebellida; family Terebellidae; genus Terebella; species Terebella lapidaria. The sequence goes on along the minus strand of OX424566.1, from coordinate 25,815,242 downwards.
CAACTCGGGGCCTTTGACGGAGAGGGAGAGGTGGCTGATATCCGAGGCGCTTGTACTGTTCAAGCGGAATCAGCTGCATTCGAGCGTTGACCTGTCGGCCACCCTAAGTCCGGGGATGTCTGGGCCAGTAGCCCCTCCCCAAGTCCTGCCGAGTCCGCAGGCGCCAGTGGCCCCCGCAATGGGACCCGCGCCTGCCCCGCGGCTCGGAGGCACCACGTTGGCGACCGCGTCGACCGTTCCGACGGTTGGAGCGCAAGCCGCGTGGTCGACTTATCCTGGCACGTATAGTGTGCCGGACGGGCAGTGGCAACAGGTGGCTTCGGCCCCAAGCTTTGCCGCCCCTTCTGGAGCCTACCCAGTAGGTTCGATGGGAGCCCCGCCCGCACCTAGCCAGAGTGGGTTTTTAGCGGGGATGACCCCGGCGGCAAACGTGAGCTTACCTGCTCCTCCGTCCGCGGCGTCGATGTTTGCTCCGGCAGACTCCGCCGCAGGCGCAGGAAGCGCACGGAACTTGCCGCAGTACACGGACGACCCCGGAGCCGGGACCGCACGTCGGGCGCGTAGCAAACGCGATGACGGGCCCGACCACTCTTCGTGGCAGAAACGGTTCAACGGGGATAACGCCGACTTGGAGGACTACTTGCTCCAGGTATGGCGTACCGCCGTGTACGAAGGATGGTCCCAGCCTGAAGCTGGACACGTCCTCGCGGGGAGCCTGGAAGGGAAAGCTCTCCGCGTGATGCCGTGTCTGCCGGTGGGAACAGTGACGTTCGGCGAGGTTGCTCGTCAACTTCGCCTGCTGTTCCCGCCGACGACCAATCGGCGGCAGTCTGAACGAGAGTTCAAGGCGCGTATCCGCCAGCCGACTGAGTCCGTGACAGACTATGCGTACAGCTTACGCATACTCGGCCGGAGAGCTTTTCCGGACATGGACTCCAGACGGTTTGAGACGATGCTGATCGATCAGTTCATCGATGGCCAGCCTTACCACCTAGCGTACGGGCTGGCCACCCATGAAAAGCGATCGATGGAGGAGGCAATAGACTCCGCGCTTGCGCTTGAGATGGCTGTCCGTCCTAGACAGTTGCCTCCAGCCCCGGCTCCGGCCTCGGCTGTACCCGCGCAGGCGGCGATTCCTCCTCCGGTCAAGGCATCGCAGGTAACCCCGTGGCAGGACCCGGTCGTCCGGGAACCCGCCAGGGAACCTACCCAGCAGTGGGTTAGTGCGCCGGCACCCTCTACAGGGGCGCCCGCACATGCGGCACCGGTCGCCGCGCCGCGCTCGCCTTCGGACGAGTGCGACATGGAGGAATACGACCTCGGCGCCGCGCAGATGATTGCGCACTGCGCCGGGCTCGAAGCTCCGGGACCCGCAGAATGTTGCGCGTTCACTTCCGGACCAGCTCAAAACCGTCCCTGCTACTTCTGCGGAAAGCAGGGACACTTTTGGCTGAAGTGTCCGGAGTTGTTGGAACACCTGCGGTCGCGCGGATACCAGGGAGCTCTCCCTGGCCCGCAACGGAGGAATTCCTTCCGGTCTGGTCCTCCGGGACAGCAGAATCGGAACCCGCGACAGGGAAACTAGATCCGGACGTGGTGGCGACCAACACTGCGTCCGGGGATAGTTGTTCGGTGGCAAACGATGCCGCCCCACCCGCTGATGAGCAGGACGGACCCCAAGTAGATATGACTTCTCCGGAAGTAGTCCTTGGAGACCAGTCTGGCTCCTCCGCGGCTGAGGCGGATGGCGAGGACTCCGTAGATGAGCCCAGCGCGTGCGAAAGGTATCGCCCGACCTGCGCGCTGGTGAGGGACCCCTGCTGGTACCTGCCCCTGTCCTTCGGACGGGAGCCGGTCCGGTTCCTCATAGACTCAGGCTCGGAGGTGACCCTCGTGGCCGCCGGAACGTTTAGGAAGGAGCCCGCGCTCCGCAACCTCGAGTTGCGAGATCCTGGACCGTACAAGCTCTACGGAGCGGGAGACAACCGCATCCGTATCCATGGCATCATCGATCTGCCTATTACCCTTGGGGACAAGGTGTATCTGACAGAGGCGATCGTGGCGGATATCGGAGCGGCCGGGATAATTGGGATGAATTTCCTACGGGTCCACCGGGTGATTGCCAACTTTAGCGCTGGCGAGTTCCGGATGGGAGAGGACACACACTTCCTCTTCCGCTCGGGCCCGATGCATTCATTCCAGATGCGGACATCGCGCACTGTAGTAGTGCCGCCGATGAGTGAGATGATCATCGAGACGAGGCCGCGTCGTCCCCGCATGCCCCTCGATGGTCGACCGTGTATAGTGCAACCCGTGAGCAGTTTCGCCGCAGGAACTGGGCTCGTGCTGGGTGGGGCCCTGGTCATGTCCAACCCCCGCGCGATGCCCATCCTCGTGGTGAATCCTACGGATGCTCCGATTGTACTGAAGCGCGGATGCATAGCAGCTACTGCTATTCCCGCGGCTTCGAGTCGTGTCCTCCCCGACGATCCTGTCTGCCGCGCTGCGTGCGCGGCGGCGGCCGCCGGAGATGACCCGTTCACCCTGCCGGACCATTTGGAATCTCGGGTTCCGAAGGACCGGTTGGATGAAGAGCAGCGCCAAGCGCTCCGCAGACTGCTGCGGCAGTATGCGGATGTGTTCATGGGTCCTGATGGTGCGGTTGGCAAGACTGACGTCGCCAAGCACCGCATCGACCTCGTGGACGAGCGTCCTCTCAAGCAGCGTCTTCGTCGGGCAGCAATAGTGCACCAAGAGGTCATAGACCAGGAGGTGCAAAAGATGCTCGACTTGGACATCATCGAACCCAATGACAGCCCTTGGGCCAGTCCGGTGGTTATGGTGAAGAAGAAGGACGGCTCGTGGAGGTTCTGCGTGGACTATCGGAAACTCAACGATGCCACGCGGAAGGACTCATATCCTCTCCCGCACATTGAGGATACCTTCGATGCCCTGGCCGGGTCGCACTATTTCTGTGCTCTGGATCTGGCCTCCGGGTATTGGCAGGTGGAGATGGAGGAGAGTGATCGGGCGAAGACTGCCTTCGTTACCAAGAACGGGCTCTACCAATTCAAGGTAATGCCGTTCGGGCTCTGTAACGCACCAGCGACGTTCGAGCGCCTCATGGAGATGGTACTTAAAGGGTTCCTCTGGAAGCGATGTATGGTCTACATCGACGATGTCGTCGTGTATGGCCGGTCGTTCGAGGAAACCCTCACCAACCTCCAGATGGTGCTCCATCGCATCCGCGGAGCAGGGCTTAAATTGAAGCCAAGTAAGTGCGAGCTATTCGCGCAGGAAATCCTGTACTTGGGCTTCATGGTAACGGGCACCGGAGTGAGACCAGACCCCGCAAAGGTGGCGGCCGTGCAGAAATGGCCCCCGCCATGTAACGTGGCGGACGTGAGGTCCTTCTTGGGCTTCGCGAGCTACCACCGCAGGTTTATTCGCGGCTTTGCGGAGATCGCGCGTCCCCTTACTATCCTCACGGAAAAGGGCGCCGATTTTGTTTGGTCCGCCGAGCAGGCTAACGCCTTCTCGGGACTCCGGCAGGCCTTGGTAGCGGCCCCGGTGCTGCGGCACCCTCGTCCGGACTGCGAGTTCATCCTGGACACCGACGCGAGTAACTTCGCGCTCGGCGGTGTCCTCTCGCAGATCGTGGATGGGCAAGAGCGGGTAGTAGCTTACCCTCCTGTACCGGCGCTATGAGCCACCGACTCCACTGCCTCCAATATGGCAGTTGGTGCTTCCGGCGGAGCTGCGGAAAGAAGTACTCCACCAGTTGCATGACCTCCGGGTGACCGGTCACTTGGGAATCCGGAGGACCGTCCATAGGCTACAACAGCGCTTTCATTGGCCTGGTAGCAGCCTGGACGTGCAACGGTGGTGCGCAGCCTGCCCTCGGTGTCAAGCTCGCAAAGGAGTTCCGACTCCTGGCCGCCACCCCTTAACCACGGTTAAGGTGGGCGCACCGTTTGATCGGATAGCTTTGGATATACTGGATACCCACCGGGTTACCCCGCGTGGTTTCCGGTACATCCTAGTGATTTCCGACTATTTTACCAAGTATACCGACGCCTACCCACTGCGCCGCCAGACTGCGGACGAGGTAGCTCGGTTATTGGTGAATAGATGGGTGGTGTACCATGGGGTACCTAAACAGGTACATTCGGATCAGGGCACGCAATTTGAGAGCAACCTGTTCCGAAACCTAGCACAGATGCTAGGGAGTACCAAGGTGCGGACCACCCCCTACAGGCCCCAGTCTGATGGCCAGGTCGAACGCTTTAATCGATCGGTCCTCAACATGCTGGCAGCCTTTGTGAATGATCGTGCGAATGATTGGGATGACCACCTCCCGTATGTCTTAATGGCGTACAGGTCGTCGGTCCACTCTTCGACCGGAGTTACTCCGCACGCGATGTTGTACGGCCGGGAGCTAAATTTGCCCGTGGATATTATGTATCCAACTGCGGCAGAGACCGGCGCGGTACCCCAGTGCGGTCCGGAATACATGGAGTGGATTCGCCGCGCCCTGGCGAACGCCCATGATTTCGCGCGCGCGCGCCTGGACAAGTCTGCCCTCCGGCAGAAGCGAGGCTATGACGCTCATGCTAAGGGTAGGCCAGCTTTTGCGGAAGGCGACAAGGTGCGCTACTATTATCCGCCGCTTAAGCAAGGCAATAAATTTGCTAAGCCGTGGATAGGCCCGTTTACCGTACTGAAACAGGTGACAGATGTGGACTACCGGATCCGGAGGGATTCCGATCCGGACAGGGTTCTGGTTGTCCATATCGATAATCTGAAGAAGTACGAGGGCCCGCTTGTCATGGATCCGCTAACTCAAGATGCGGAACCGGATGATGCTCCCGTATGGGATCCGTCCGGTCAGCATCCGCGGACTCCGGACGAGCGTGTGCGCCGTATGGTGGGCCTCCCGGACCTCTCTGACCCGTCAGATGATGGACTGGGTGGCTATCAGCCAGATGACGGCGATCCGCAGGTACCCCCACTCCCTCCAGTACCTGCGGATGAAGGGCGGCCACGCCGGAAACCACGTGCGCCAGCCCGGTATGGGTGGGAATAACCTTCCGCCCATGCGGATGCGTCTGCGGTACCCGTCTGTCATACTATGGATGGGTTTTAGGTCGTTCCGTGAGAGTCCGCACGACTTACCTCCGCGGGTGGCTACTTTGTGGCCATCTTCGGAGTTGAGGTCCGCGGAGACTTTCATGTCGTAACGCCGCCGCTCCGCATCCGCCCTCCTGTAGTTTCTAGCGCCAGGGACGTGCGGATGGCCTGTCCGCACCTTGTGGACGGCTGTCCGGCGTAATCCGCACAACGGTTACGCTGGCCGGACGAATTTACTGATTCGGCCGGACGCCCCTGGTCCCGGGACAACCTCTTATATGGCCAGACTGAGGTTGGGATTTACGTCCGCTACGGGAGAAGCGTCTTCCCACGGATTTGGGGAACTGGCTCTGGACGCGGGGATAGTGTCCGCAGATGAGGACTGATGTCCGCGGTTCGTCCGCGTGACTCGTCCGGCGTCCGCGGCGCTTTAAGATGACGCACTTCGGTGTAGTTATCCCCCGTGAGCCATTACTATAATTACGGTTATAGTAATTAAGGTTTCTTACGGCAGGAAACCGACTATCCATTATGATAATGGAGCGGTTGTTAAGTCCGCGCGTGCGGACCAGCCGCGGCAGCGGGTGACGCTCGTTCTCGTCCGGATCGTACCTTACAATATGCGGTCCGGCCGGAATGACCGGAACCCCGGCCTCCTTCTAAGAAGGGGGTCGTATATTACATGCGCAACACTTGTGGTGGCTTCTAATTCCAATTTCATCTTCATTGGATAAGGGCAATACGCCGTACAATGGTAGACGTCCGGCCTGGACTCCGTCCGCGGGCAGCTCCGGACGTCCGCCGGCTATTGCTCTCACCATCTTTGGGCGCCTCTAGATTGGGCGCCGGTATGAAGGGTTCGCCCCCTAACCAGTGCGGTTATGGACCATGCCGGCTCCGCGTCTAAATCTATTGGCTCCGCGCTCCGGTAGTCGTTTGAGGAGGCTCTGGGCTGGACCGGGCACTGCTCCGCGGCCGGGCAGTACGTCGGGGATGCTAGTGGGCGCTTTCCAAACGCCCATAGGGCGCCCGATTGTCTGTCCGGACGTCATGGGTATGTCCGATCGCCCTGTAAGCGTGCCAGCGGCTATGGGGAGTGATTTTGTTTATTTTCCATCTCATTTATTATTTATGGGAGGATTATAAGCCACAAGAGTGTGCGTGTTTCCCGTGGAAATGCTATTCTTACTCATTTATCCCATATATGAGAAAGTTTAGTGATATATCTTTTCCCTGGTGCAATAGAGAGTAAGAAATCGGGAGATTTCTGCTTTCGCAAGAGGGGTGTAGGAGATTGTGTACATTGTATCGAAGGCTGTATGCCGTGATCTATGAAAAGCATGCAAGCGGTGGTGGATTTATTTTCATTGCTGCTTGAGCGGTGTTAAATTTTTATTTATCGCTGCTGACAGGGTGACATAATCGTAACACCCACAAGTAGTTTGGCTTTTTGATACATTGTATACAATCTTTAACCTGCGAGGGTGATTAACTTCACGTCATTGATCGCCAGTGCGAAAGCTATTGCTAATGACTGCTGTTAATTACTGTAGTATTTTAGCGGGTTCCCCCGTAGTCCTATCTCTGAGACAGAGTCCTATGTAAGCAATGACAAGAATTTACCGACGGAGTGGGGAATTCCCGCGCCAACGAACATCGGGTTATATTCGACGAATAGAACGATTTACCCTTAAAACAACATGTGAATCATGATGAGGGTGATAAATGTACTCAATTTGCTATGTTCGAATAAGCTGTTAAGCGATATATTTCAAAGAACATTGAATTAACGTCAGATGACAGCAAATATTGCAAATCACCGCCTTCCCAGGATGTTCGCCTTCCCAGGATGCTTTGCGAAGAATCCCTTTAATTTGGATTTTTATTTTAGGCGGAGCCTATATGTTTTGATAACTCACACGATACAATGAACGCAGAGAAAGATTTCCCGATATAGCTGACACAGCTCATGCAAATAATCCGAATTCAAGGCCAGAAAATATATAAATATCTATGTACTCAAATAGTATATGGATTTTAGAAGGTGAATAAGCCTGTTGTAGATGAACGGCATAGGAAGTAGCCAAGTATGTACAATTATAGTACATACGTACATGTATGCATTAGCCCCGCTGTGACTGACCGCAGTCTTCTCGTGTTTATTAGCCAGTAGATGATGCTACATTCGCGTACAGGCCACTTTGTATTTGTGAGATAATGAGAACAAAATGTATTAGCCAAATCCTGACAATTGTGGTTATAATGAATGTTTGAGAATGAGCCATGGTCACATAAAATATTACTTGCTAAAATCTTAATAATTTTACAAATTAAGGAGATATTTTTAATGAATTGCAATCAAAAAGGTGATTATCTGATTGGAATACACAGAGAACCTAAATGTAATTGAAGAAAATATTGCTCCATTGCCGTAGATCAACAGCAATAGCAATATTCGACACGTAATGGAGCAATGTATGGGAGTGTTTTCTGAATGAACAGATAGCAATTACTTTGTTCCTGTTCGGGTTTAACTCAGTATTCTTTGCATGCATACAAGTCATGATATACCAGGGAAAAAAACTCAGAGAAATATCCGAAGATTACGCGCAAACACATGCACATATTCATATATATTTTTTTTTTCGAAATTGAAAAAGCAAAGTCAAAGTCAAAGAATGGTATACCGTTCTGTATACCGTAGGCATCAAATGTAGCGTTCTGATCGCCATTAGTGCTATTAGTGGCGACACAACCAGCACGATGTGTGGAGCATTACTAGTATCCGGTTCAATCTGATTAACATGAATACATCTCAAGTTATCTTCACTTTCTTATCAGACTGTGGGGGAGGTGTTTAAAACATATATGTGGGAGTATATGATAAATCTATCTAATTTAATCTAGCACTATTTGACTGCATATTATACATTTGACCATATCGCTTATTTATCTCAATAATCATTTCGCTATTGTCCTGGAATAGGCCAAAATTATTGTTGTGTTTATTTCATTCACTTCTAGGATCATACAGACTAATTCCCTACAATAATTTGTATTTACATACCACTAATGTCCAAGTCAATAATATGTGTCTTCTCCAGCAAGATTCTGATTGTTTTTACATCAATGTACATTAGGTGTACATCATGCCTATTCTCAATGAACTACCAAAGACTTTTTTTCAAATAGTAAAGGGGTATACCTTGTCCATGATGAGGGGTGCAACTGTGTACACAAAACTTTTTCCTAAAACATTTTTCCTAAAACATTTTTTCTGTTGCATATGTGCCAGATTATGTCCAGTTGTTCCTGCTTTAGCTGTATCTTGAATATTTCTTCATAGTGGTTCTTGTATATTCCACTGATTTCTTCTTTGGAAAACATTGTCGGCAAAAAATTAAAATACTTCTGTTGATGTCAAAGGTCAAGTGTCACCTCATACATGTATATCTCCTGTCCAGTCTATGTGTGTGATATTCAATGTGTTTACGCCTTTTTTAAATCTTGTTCTAGTTTGCATTCACCAAGAAACCTTGCCCTCACCTGATTGGCTGAGCGTTTGACAGTCAGCTGAAAGCGGGGGGAGGCGCCATTAAATTGTAAACACAAAAAAACCGCGAGATGTAGCGGGTGGATTATGATAGATTATTTGATAATGTCGCCATATGTCAGACACCTAATTGCGTTTATAGAAGGACAACAACACACAGTAAGTGGAAATCAAGTTTATTTCAGCATATAATGCAAACTTTGGAGGAAAAAACAACAACCGTTATAGCCGGTTATAGCGGGAATCTCGTAGGGAATTTTATGCATGGCCTTACGCGTAACTCTGTTACGCTGCGGAATTAGGTTCCCCCGGGATGGCTTGTGTACACAAGCCACCCGTATACATGGCACGATAGGAGTCACCGGGGGGAGATGCGTGTATGGGAATGCGGGAATGTAAAACGTCCTTTTGTCTGTCGATCGGGTAGATGCAGTGAATAGACGTTTCCACGGGAACGCGTCATACGATGCGTGTGCAGTATAACTGCCAACACTTGATGCCTATAATCGATGTAACTCGACACCTTCTCGTCATTCAAGCGCTCGGCACTGGTGGAGACGGATCTGCGGATCTGACTCCCAGTGTTTAGAGCGATTAGAGCGCTTGATGTCAGAGTCAAGTGACGGCTGGGGAGGTGATGAAGGGAGGGAAGAGGGGTCTCTTGAGCGCGGTAATTCGTACTCGAGACCCCAGTCTAGGCCCGAGGAGGATGACCGCGAGGACATCCCTCGGGGAGCCTATGTGGGTTCTGAGGAATCCAGCTCCAGCTCCGGTTCTTACACAGGAACCGAGTCTGAGAGCGAGGTCGCGGAGGACCGCCCCGCAGAGAGTGACTCGGCCACGCTAGGCGCCGAGCAACTCTTAGATCCGTCGCCTTTTTCTCGTATGGAAGAGGTGATGGACTGCGGCGGTGCGGGACTCGTGGATGTGGACATTGAGTTGCATCCGCACCCGGAGATGCTTGCGTCTTTGGGTCCGGATGAGAGTACTCGTGCGGAAACCCGTCCGGATGGCCGTAGCCGTCCGGACACCGGTTCTGCCGAGAACTCCTCGGTGTCCGCACCTGCGGAGTCTGGTCCGCACGACCAGAAGGCCCCTGGGACTTGGGCGGAGCAGGTTGACGCGGCTGAGGAAGCCGCATCCCAAGCGCCGCCTCAGGGACAGGAGTCTGGCTCGAAGGAGACCGAGAACCGAGATGACGGGTTTACATCGCCCGTCTCTAGGCGTACTCGCCGTCGAGCCCGGGAGATTGCCCAAAAGCAGTGGAGAGCCCAGCAAGAGCTGGAAGCCGCTGACCGCGGGCAATCTGAGGCCGGATCCGACCCGGACCCGGCCTCCTCGCCTCCGAAGAAGAAGAAGAAGCGGCCGCACCGGAAAAAGAAGTCCGGCGGCCCCTCGCCTCAAGCCGGATCGAAGTCCGGAGGACCTAAGCCACTGGCGCCTAAGCCGGGCGGCCAGAAAGGGTTCTCCGCCAAACCCGGAGTCGCCAAGACGCCTAATCCCTCGGGATCTGGTGCGGGCGGCGCCTCCGCGGGATCCGGCCCAGGCGCGGGAGGTTCCTGTAAGCGGGTGCCTATCCAGGCACCGAAAGGAACCTCCTCTTCCTCTTCCTCCGGTACTAAGAAAACTACCGGAGCTGCGGAGGTGGGGTCAAGTCCAGTGGACAGAGGGCGTCCCGTGCCGAAGGAGGGAGATCTTCGTTTAGAACTCCTCCGGAAGCGCGCGGAGCAAGACGGGGTCCACCTGTCTGACGCCGCACTGGAAGCGGGAGCGCGGGCCTTCGTTGCGCAGCAACAGAGGGCCGCGCCCCCACGCGGGAAGAGTGTGCCCCGACAAACCAGGTCGGAGAATCGTTCGGGGGCGGCCAAAAAGAAGAAAAGGTCGTCCTCGGAGCAGCCCTCTATCCAGAGGCTGCGGGCCGAAATGGGCCCCGAACTCCCTGGAGTCCGTCAGGGACACATGTTCCTCCCGCGCTATGGCAGGGATCCGCAGGGACGCCGCACAGCGGCGGCCGGCGCGGCGGCTGACACGCCTTTCACACGGCCTCGTCCACTCACGGACGAGGAGCGTGTCGGGTTGCCGCCCGAGACAGAGGAGGGTGTAATATGCCAACTCTGTCCGGAATCCCTGGACGGGTATGAGGATCCGCACCGTGCGCTCAATCGGGATCGTAGGTATCCTACCTACGACCACTTGAGTCGACATATTGCGGGGTACCACTACCCCTGGATGCAAATGTTCGTTTGCAAGAGGTGCTACTCCGGCACCCCTCAGCAACGATATTTCGCCAGTTTAGAGGCCCTGAATGATCACCGCTCGGGTGCACACCGCGGTGAGGGACTTCATATCGTTGGAAATGAAGTGGGGGCCTGTATTCAATTATGGATACATACCACCGAGGGTGGCGTCGTTCATGACTACGTCAGGGACGGCGAATCACCGATTCTTTCACTGGGGTCCATGGCGCTTTGCACAGCGCATCATGGACGATGCCTGGAAGGAGTCTGGCGTTGTGTCCGCGGGCTCGAGCTACACCGCTCGCCTGACGGCGACAATGGGCCAGACCCCGGCGGAGTTCCAGGCGGCGGAAGCCGCCCGGACAGCAGCAGAGGCTGTCCGTAAACCGCCGGTGATCCAGGCCGGTGAAGAACGGCACCGGGTGACCATGATCGTGTCGGAGATGCCGCAGATCGCGGCCAAGACACGAGTGGCTACTCCTAAGCCGCGCCCCCAGCCGAAGACTCAGGGGAAGAGCTCGTCCGCCGGAAAGGCTCCGGCCGGGACGACGCCCCTGCAGTCTCCGGGTGCGCTGACTCAGGAGGACTACCCGGGCTTGTTCGAGGTGACGGTACCCGCGGGTCCGTCTGAGGGACGGGTGGTGGCAGACACCTCCGCCTCCTCGAGTACCGCGTCGGTGGTCCCGCCAAGGACCCCACGCGTGACTCCCTCGGTGGCGAGCAGTAGCGGACGTGCGGTACCTCTCTCGAGGTCGGCGTCCGCGTCCTCATTGGTAGTTGAGGGGACGTCCGCAGGGTGGCAAAGCACCGCCTCCCTGGACTTGGACCCCCTCGATGCCACGGCGGACGTACGCCGGAGGCTCGGTCCCACGACCGCCAGCGTCTACGAGACTTTCCGCGAGTCTGTAGGCCAGGCGGTCTGCCATCGTCGCGATGGTATGGACCGGATCCCCGGTGATCCGGCGTTGGTGAACCTGCCGGTGCCCCGAGCCATTCGTGACTTGGGGTCCGCAGGTGTAGCCGCGTTGGTCCGCGCTCGGGAGGAGCACCCCTGGGATCACCCCCAGCGTGGTCGACTCACCCGAGCGGCGGAGTACCTTGTGGCGGAGATGGACAGCTCTCTGGATCGGTTCAGCCGGTGCCGCGCCGAGGCCTCCCGTGTCGCATGCGATCTCGCATACGACCAGGGCCTCATGGAAGGCACCCGGCGGAGCCTAGAGAGCTACCGGACTTTGTCGGCCGTCATTGAGCGGCGCGCGTTCGACCAGGGTCGGACCGCCGCTCTTGCCGAGCAGTCCGGGGCGTCCGCCCCCGCCCCAGAGGTAGCCGCACGGATGGAGCACCTGGAGGCTGAGAATGAGCAGCTACGGCGTCGTCTTGACGAAGCCGAGGCCGCTCGGACTCGCCTACTCCAGGGCGTCGATGACCCCGAGTCGTCCGCCCTGAACCAGGCGGCTCTCCGGCGCGCGGATGCCGCTTTGGAGCTGGCCATCTACCCATACCTAGTCCAGGTGTGGGGAGAACGGACGGCTGGTCCACAGCGCACCCGCGATACGGTGGAGATGTTCCGCGCCATTGCCGATCTCGGCGCGACCTCTCTACCGGCCTCCGTCGTGATGGCTCCGTCAGGACCCGGATTGCAGGGCTCACCACAAAAGCCCATGCAAGCTCCACCGGGCCTGCCTCATCCGCCCGTGCAGCCGGCTTTCACTATGCCGGCTCCGCTGCGTCCGCGGCGTAGGGACCCGTCACCGCCGCCAGACCCCAAGACAGGCGGCACGGATGAGGAGCCGATGACCACGGAGGAAGGCTAGGGTACTAGCCTCGTCGCTGCACGTGTGCGGCGGCGTGCCGGAGTCGCTCCCGTGGCTCCGCCCTGCCTCAGACCCGCTCTGCGGATCTGAGGAGCCGGCCGGCAGGGCGGTCGGCAACATTTTTAGAGGTACTATCACTTTTGATCACTCGGTGTGTCGTTTTACAAAATTTCTAAATTTAAAGTCTAACCTTAAAGATATTCCAAAGACTCGACACACCGTCCTTTTATAATGGATGACCTTTCAAGGTCATCACACGGTTTTGGACCACCTCGGTCAAAATTTTAGCTTGTTTATGAGGATTTATTCAAAATTGCAAAGCGCGTTATAGTTTACTCCGTAAGTCCGGGGGTAGTTCCCCATTCTTCCAAAAGGGACTCTTAAAGTCCTAGTGTGTTGCGCCGTGACTTCTGGGTACCGTTCACCTTGCTTCCTTCGGTCCGCCATGCGATGCCTTCGTCGTGTTTTGCAGTTTTGGGCGCAGGCGGAACATGTTGGGGACCAACATTGTAAGAAGGGGGTAATGTGGCGATTTTGCCCTAAGCACGCGGCAGGTGATTGTAAACATAAATGCCATTTATGTGGCCTTTTCGTACTTGGCCTTGTTTTGACATGCTCCGTTCGAGCGTGCGTTGCCACGGCGACGTATTGTAATTTACGTTCCAGTAAACTATAACAATGGATCGATTTAACCTCGCGTGCGCCCTACAGTTTCTGGTGTATTATATATACACTGGAAGCGACTCGTTCGAGGAGATTGTCCAAGATCGAGAGACAGGACGCACACGAGGCTCGGCCATGAGCTTTGTGTTCCCTGTTTGCGAGTAGTGGGCTCCTAGAGCCCTGGGGACGATTTCCGTGGGGAGGCCCGGGCTGGGAGAGACGAGTTGCTGACTCGGGGGCCTTCGGCCCTGTGGATCGCCAGCTCTCTCCCTTCCCGGGACATGTGACAGAGGCTCTGGCCAGCATGTCGGACTGTACGGGGTTCCGTGCCCGAGGCAGACCGCGGCTCGCCAGGCCCCGCCAGTTAACACCGTAGGGATGAACTAGTTTCTGAACGGTGTCCGTAGGCCTGGGAGTGTCGGGTGGGCTGTTACCTGGTTACCGTTAATGATGAAGTAGTTACCGTGTCCGCCGCGACCTCCGGTGAGCGGCCCTGCCGCGAGGATCCGGAATAGCGGATGCGCGTCCGCAAGGACTCGGATGAGAGAGGACTATCCTCGAGGATCCCGAAGAGCGGACGGTAGTCAATAACTTTACATAAAATATGCCCGAACGTTATGATTCGCTTACCCACCGTGCTATCTATGATTCCGTTAGTACTGACATGGGGAAATTCCAAGTACGATCAAGACTGCGTGGGCTTCAGATAATTTCCGAACCAATGACGATCTGTTGGAAGATAAATTGAATGTTGAGTTGTAGATTTCAAGCACAGCACAGTTCCTGGTGTTTGTTCCTTATTCACCTCATGCAAGTATTAAGATCCTGCTTTTGGTAATAAACGCTCAGTAATTACATCATTGCCTTTCACAAGATGGCCAATATCTCTAGGAAACACCAGCGAATGTGAACAAAGGACTGTCGATTACTTTCGTGAAATATGCTTATGGCATTAACAAGGGAATTGTCTGGGTTTCGTGGCAGACTGTCTCCTTTTACACCAAATTACGACATGTACTTTCCCGTGACCATGACCCCATGGGCAATATTTCTCTGGGAGACATATACGAAATGTTGTCATGAAATATTCAAATGAAGGGGGATGTAAAGCAACATTGGTAAATTCCCCATGAATATTACAATAACAGTAAAAGTATTTATATCCTTCATGCATAACATCCAACAATAACATATTTTTATGTGTCATTTGTGTTTGAGTAAAAAAAATATTCAGTGGTATGAAACCAGCCAAAATACATGTAATATAAATATGGAAGAACAACAACCATGTATGTGTTAACTTCAATTGGAGTCATGAGGGGCAGAAAATGTGTGAATATAATCATTTCTACACCAGATGGAAATAGTGCACAACTGTCCTACAACTCATTAAGATAAATTGGAACTCTGAAATAACCTGTTGTGAGGCGGGGACCAGCGACTGTGCCCCTTCTGAGACTGAGACAGGAGAACGGCAGCGCAGAGAGGGACTGTCCATGAGCTCGCGAAGTGGCGGCGGCAGATCCAAAGACTAAGCCGGAGGTGCATCCTGCACCGGCGATCACTCTGCTTCCTCTCTGCTAGTTGGCGACTATCGCGAAGGTAGTGGCGAGAACTCTTCCGGTGTGGAACAAGGTGCTCCTGGACATAATAGTTCATCACAGTAGGTGCGGGCGGGTGCTCCACGAAAAGTTTCCATGGATGACGTCAGAGGGACGTTCTCAGATCAGGCAGTGACAGGCTCCACCTGTGGAGCCAACTCGGCAAACCTGATGGTACACGGGGTCAAAAGGGAACCCGGGGGATTATCACATTTATGCCTTGTTGCAGCTGCTCACTACGGATCTCATCCTGGGGCGTCGCACCCCCGATATACTCCAGACACTGCAGTACCAGGATCATACATGGGATAACATTAGATAGATATTCTGGGAGGCTGGAAGTGGGGATGTTAGATGGGTATCCACCCTGCAACGTACAACAAACCACTCCAAAAACAGTTTGTTTATGATCACTCTTCTTGCAATTACAAGGGAATCTTTGGCTCGGAAATGTGGTGAACCATGTCTGCAGACGACAATGTCCAGAATCCATCGCGTGATGGACATACGATGTATTACATGAAGGAGTAATGGTATGACAGTACATTGGACATACGAAGTATTACATGAATGGGTAATAGTATGACAGTACATTGGACATTCGAAGTATTACATGAATGAGTAATAGTATGACAGTACATTGGACATAGGAAGTATTACATGAATGGGTAATAGTATGACAGTACATTGGACATACGAAGTATTACATGAATGAGTAATGGTATGACAGTACAGGCACATCCAGTTCCTCAGTGGTGTGAGTCCGCGCTCGGGCGACCATGCACCAAACATGAGCAGCATCCTTAAGGTTGGAGTTATCTTACTCATCTTCCAAATTTTGTTTGATCAGAGGATAGTTTTGTGTACTGTGCAATGAACTGTGGACACAAAAGGATTATAAAATGACGTGTGTGCTTTGACGCGTGTGCAGGATGACATCTTGATGCACCTGGATGAAGGCCGAGTGTGTCTAATGGTTTTATTAGACCTCTCAGCCGCATTCGATACGGTGGACCTTAAAATCCTTCTGCATCGATCGCATTCATTGTTTGGCATAAGAGGTCAAACAAGTGCATGGATTGAGTCCTACCTTATGGACAGATCCCAGTCGGTGATCATCGGAACATCAAAGTCTCACTCGCAAAACATCGAGTTTGGTGTTCCTCAGGGGTCCGTGTTAGGACCGAAACTGTTCACCATGTACATGCGACCCTTGGGGAACATCATCAGGAACCATGACATCTCCCATCACTTCTACGCTGATGACAGTCAGCTGTACAAAGCCGCAAAACCGGGAGCTGACATTCGTTCGGCAGTAGTGGCACTTGAGTCATGTATCACAGACGTACGGCGTTGGATGAGAGTGAACTATCTAAAACTCAATGATGACAAAACTGAGTTTGTTATTTTCGGCTCCAGACGGAATGTCTCAAACATCAGCAACATGGTGTTGAGGGTCGGTGAAGTGTCTGTCTCTCCAGTCTCACATGCACGGAACTTGGGTGTGGTTTTTGACCAGACACTGGACATGGACAACCACGTCACTGCAATCTCCAGGGCATGCTATATGCAGATACATAAAATCAGCAGAATACGCCAGTTCCTCACAGACGACTCCTTGAAGTCACTGGTTCATGGTACAGTGATTGCCCGCCTTGACTACGCTAACTGTCTCATGTACGGACTTACAAAATTCCAGCTTAGTCGTCTGCAACGGGTGCAAAATTGCTGTGCACGGCTCATCACTCGTACACGGAAACACTCCCACATCACCCCTGTCCTCCGCAGTCATCATTGGCTACCCATCGAAAAGTGCATCATGTACAAGATATTGTTGTTCACATTCAAGTCCAGCATGTCCAAAACACCTAAGTACATCTCATCACTCCAACGTCCTTATCAGCCTGCTCGATTGCTCCGATCAACCAATCAGCAACGCCTAACAGTTCCCAAATCTCGAACAAAATTCGGTGGACGGCGTGCAATGCGAAAATCTGGAATGACCTGCCAACCAGTATCGAGAACTCCACCTCAATCTCATCCTTCAAAACAGCTTTGAAAACTTATCTTTTCAAATGTGCATATGTAGACTAATGTAATGGTGTTCAGCGCTATGAGCTGTATTACAGGAATAGCGCTATACAAATGCTAGTATGTATGTATGTATGTATGTATGTATAAAAGAAAACATTTGAGAGATGGGAAAGCTGGGACAGCTTTTGGTGCTTCAGCCATTTATTATCATATATTGAAAAGATGGCAGTAATATATCTTGAGCGATTTGGTTTCGTGAATATGACATTGAGTAAACACTGAGTACACACTTTGGATAAAAAACTTTTGATTTCCAGGGTATGTTAGTTATTTGTCAAAGTGTGGTGACAGCACGCTGCTGCCACCTGGCGATTGACATCTCTGCTACGGTGCTGCCACCTAGTGAACTGGTGGACACCAACAGCACCGTCTGCTGCTGCCCTCTGCCGGCGCCCACGCAAGAGAGCAGCCCAACAACCGGCCATCGCCAGACGTTACCCATCCCTCGAAGTAAAAACACCTAACAGCCTAACACAACTGACCACCCGTCGCTTCCACTGTACAAGCCAGGAGCCGTAACCTGTGATTATAGGCGACTTAAGGTAGACAAATCTCAAAAGTATTACTATGGTTGTGTATGACGAATATACATGTAAATGTAGTTTGTTGCCTTCTGGGACTTTGCCCAGAGCATGTTCAGGAAAGGTGTATCTTAGTATGTGAAAAGCAGTGAAAAACAAGGTCCAAATCAATCTCACTCGTTTATTTTAAGATGTATACATTTATATACAACATAGTTGGGTGCACCTCTACGAGCTAGACTGCTTCAGATAATGGTCATTAAACACAAGCCAATCAGCATGTGGACATACAGGTTACCATCCAATTGGCTAAAGGTCAGTGACATTTGTTCAACCAAACTTATTGCACGGACGATATGGATCTTTCTCTGATCAGATACCAGCACCAGATTCGAAACATTTACAATGGGCAGTGAAAATATAACAAGATAACATCGAACATATTACTATAAACTAACAATCATATAATGTCAACATCAATCTCCTCAATATGTACATTTGGATACACATCAGTTGCAGAAATCAAGTGTTATCATGAAATAACTGAAACGTTTATGCATCATAGTAATAATTATCACTAAATGTAATTACCAATTCTGATGTTTTCAGTTAGCTTCACTCATATAAACGAATAATCAGAATATTATTTGATCAAATCAAAACATTATCAAAAACTTCGAGGTAGTGATTGTGTTAAGCAAGGGATTTATCACCACGTGTAAGGAGTTCATGAACAAAACTGTCCACAGCGTCCAATGCTCAACACCTGCATCGCCGGGATTGAAAACACTTACTAGAATCAATTGGTTTAATGCAACCACAAGATTTGTGGTTAGAAGAATCACCACTCGGACTACATATCGCTTCTCTCTCAGCGAGCGTTCCTTAGTTGTCTTAACACTTGGTCTCCTGTATATAAATATCGCTGTTGTTGAACCTGCTGCACACAACACAAGCACGAGTACCAGGTGATACATCACCACGGTCCATTTCAGAATCGTGCTGGATAATGTTGAAACAACAAAACTGCATGTTGGATTAGTGTATCCATCCTCATGTTCACGGAAAATGACAGACAATATCCCCAGACATGTGGATAGTGCTAGTGCCCCCATAACTAAGTGAACCCCAAAGTGCTTGTGAAGCACGTATCGTTTCATTGCAAGCACAGTCAGTTGTACATTGTGCAAACAGTGACTGGTGGTTATAAACATAGACATATTGAATGCTATGTATGAACCGGCAGTGCACACATTACACAACCAACTCCACTCCCAGGCATCCTGTAGGAGAACAAATGCCTCGCCATATACAGTATCTGCTACCAGCAAGACTGAAAGATAGAGTACTGTGATTATGTCTGCAGTGGATAGATATTTCATGAAGAAAGCTGTGATATTTGCCTTGGTCCTAGTCCAAAATACAAATGAGACAATATTGAGAAACAAACCAAGTAACACAAAAACAAAGACCCCTATCTTGTATCCATTCGATGGAAGCAACTTCCAACAGGGTGTTTCAGGTCCACCACCAATTGTGGTACACAAGGTGTCCGTGATAAAACAGCACAACCTACTGTCATCAGATTCGACATGCTTGAGATTAATTAAACCCGCGAAGGGGTGACCAACGAACTGTTCAAACGAATTACCTGCAAACTTGATCTTCTGGAGATTAACAAGCTCACACCATTGGTGTTCAAATAATCCTGATATACTTGTATTAATTATTTGCAGCTCGTGTAGAGAAGGCATACCTACAAATGCACAAGTGGGGAGATATTTGAGGAGAATGGAGGACACTACCAGTAGTGGCAATGATTGAAGTCCCAAAAAGGCACCATCAGAAATCCCTGACAAAGGATTGTTTGATATATATAATTCTTGTAAGCCAAAGAGGCCAGCGAATGTGTTGCTTTCAAGCACCTGGATATAATTCCCTGAGAGATTCAAATGTGTCATCATCGAACAGTTCGAAAAAGATTTTGGAATAATGACCTGGATAGCATTATTTGAAATGTCCAATTTCAACAAAAGCTGATATTGCAATGGCCCTACAATGGTGAGATAATTATAAGCGAATATGATGGTTTTGACATCTTTTATGAACTGAGGAATATTGTGCAATCCCACACTCGTACAATCGATCGATCTTCCCTTGCAATAACAGTCTCTAGGACACTCAGAATACTCACAGGAGTATTCATCATCGCCTATTACCGGGCAATCTGTGATGTTGTCACACAAATGTTTAGGGTGAATACATATCTTTGTGTGCTTGCACCTGAACAATCCAGGACAAGAGACCATTTCGACTTCACAACCGGCCTCATCATCAGCATTTGGGCAGTGTACTTCTCCGTCACACACCAGGTTATGGGGGATACAAAAGGCTTCTAGGCATTTGAATTTTGTCGGACATAAATGGTGTTTGCACATCTTCAAATGTTGCCCATTTCTGCATGGGTACAGGTGTCCGAGGGCATCGAGTTGATACTCACATACCTCCCATCTATTGTAGCAAACCGATGTGTACCCTTGAAAACATTCCACTTGGAAGGGGTTTTCGCATGATTCATTTAAGTTAAATCCAGAGTCATAACGCACATTTTTTAGAAAGTCTAGGAATTGTTTTTCATCGGACATGTCTGCACAATCCGGTACCAAATCATTCTCCAATGATGGATAATTCTGCAATAAACTGTCACAGTTCACCTCACCCAGGCTCCCTATAGTGGTGATACTTTCCATCCTCACACAATTCTTCCCATAGCAAAACCTCTCATCAGAGGCATCTTGACAGTCATCGTGGCAGTCGCACACCTGTAAATATGATAAGGAGCATTTAAAAGCGCAACAAGGAACATGATGAGGAAAGGCAAAGATGAAACAAATCTTGACATGTATTGAAAAGAACAAGTCTCCTACTACCGATGATATAGGAACACATCCAGTTGTTTCACATTGATGATACATCTCTCCACACTTGCAGTCTGGCAGTGCACACTCGTTTCTGCAGTAGGACGTGTTGAGGGACATCACACCACCAGTTTTGTCATGGCATATCTCACCACAGATATTCTCATCAGACCCATCTGAGCAGTCAACTGCTCCATCACAAACCACATCTCGTGAAATGCATGTGCCATCCTCACATGCATGAGTTGAAAAAGGACATGTGGTGTCTGTTAAATGGGGCTTTGTATAGCACATTACGTATACCATGCTATCCCATGTACATGGTTCGGAAAGAGCACGAGAGAAGAAAGAAACAGTTACTGCTGCTGATTCAATGTAGAACACTTTGACACAAATGTTGTTTGTTGGGTCTTGCACAAACCAGACCACTACATTCGCAGAGTACGTCCAAGTTCTAATATACAGTGCCAAGTCGTTCACTGAGTACAACGCCAGGCCGTTGACAAAGATCTCTTGAGAGGAATAATAGCCGGATGGGTAACATAGGTTTTCCACAAAAGTATATTGTTCTTTAGTAGGCCACTGATGCATTAACCGGAAACAGCCACCATCTGTATACACCCAGCCACTCAGACATTCAACAGTTTCAAGTTTACGATTATTGATCTTTTTTTCGACAATATTCTCATGTTCTATTGAGAGAGATTCTCCGTATGAATCTAGTTCACATAGTATTAATGTATCCCCTAGATATTGGTCACACGGAATTTGTACCCATTTGAAAACCATTCCTTGAAAGACAATGGCAGAACATGTTGATGTTCCATTATTGTTGGAAGGTTGAAGACGTTTATTCACATTTTGGACGAAAGGGGGTGGCTCTGCAGAATTACACTGCTCAATTCCCAGGTCATCTCGGGAGCAGAGTTTCCTGTACGACGCTAAGAAAAGCTCTCCCGGGGTATTCCAATCTCTGTATATGTAAGCAGATCCGTCCATCCAACGCAAACCACTTTCAGTCAATTTAGGGGCCTCGCTATGACCCTGGAATGTTGATATTTTTGTTTCGTTCACTGTACCCAAAAATATCGTTCAAAAATGTGTAAGAAGTAATTAAAGATAAAAGTAATATTATCGAATTCAGAAAAACGTCCTACCTCTTCAACATTCCGCAGACCCAGGTATATCACCCACGGCCACAGATGATCAGCTTCCACACCGAAAAACTTGTACTCATCTGGAAACAATACATTATCATTTCCGACTGGTTCGTTTATCTGATTGTATCTATTGATCAGCCAAATCAAAATGTTCGTCCACTCATAATCACTGTTAATGCTTAGGAGGTGTCCACTGTTTCTAACACACAGACTTTCTGCCTCCAACCATGTTGTATGCACAGCACCCATGTATGGATTTTCCACCAATGTATAACACTTCCCAGAACATATTTTATAAAGTGAAGAATTCGGAGCCTGGATAGGAAAACGGACGTAGCTGTATATGGTGATAGGAACGGTGTCATAGAACAACTTCCAGTCACAGACCCAAGTGTGGTCCTGACTCGTGACATGGAGTTCCAACTCGGTGGGTAGTTCTGCGGGATTTGCCGTAGTATACACTGGTTTATTCTGAACATCATGGTACAAATTTTCTATGAAATTCTCCATGCCACCTGAAGAATATCCATAAATAGCAAAACGAGAGATGTAGTACAACTCCATAGATGAATTTTCCGAGCAATTGGTGAACAGCACGTACAAGAAAGTATGGCTAAGAGGCATTCCATGTGTGCGTGTCACTGTTAATTTATTAGATTGCCAAATCCTCCACATGATATGTGAAACACCAAGATTTCCCATGTCTATAATAGGATGATGGGTAGTTTCGAACCTGACACATGAATTTTGGTCAATGTTGATGGTGAGGTTTTTAAGATATACCATATCCTTCAATCGACAGTATTGAGAACTATCAATATGCGACAAGACATAAGCGGATACTCCTGTCCAAAGCTTCAGTCGGGTATGATAATCATGAAGGATCACTATTCCAAAGTAGGAGAACTTAACTTCGCCCTTCCCTGCTTCAGCCATGTGTGTAGTGTTTTCAAACATACTTCGTGCAAAGATTGATCCGTGTACTGTCTGATACGGGCGGATAACTTTCATGGTGTACTCTCTCAAATGAGGCATCCCAGCGTGGAGGTAACGTTGCGTACCTTGTGATGGGAACAAGTACAATAGTGATGTAGAAGGTGATTTCTGGCCTATCAGTAAATCTTCTTGTTCGTCGTCTGTGGGCAGAAATTGGATACTGAGTGAAATATCGGATATAAAATCAAAAGAAGATGAACCATCAGAATAATGGTTGATGTAGTCA
The DNA here is from genome assembly GCA_949152475.1 of Terebella lapidaria. NCBI lineage: Eukaryota > Metazoa > Annelida > Polychaeta > Terebellida > Terebellidae > Terebella > Terebella lapidaria. The sequence continues at coordinate 25,792,329 of OX424566.1, read as the reverse complement.
TCTTTCATGTTTGTAATGCCGTAAAAACTAGTTGGACTGATCTCCCATTCTAAATCAACTGTTGTGAGCAGCGTATATGTTTTGACGACCAGCACGATTCTACCGAGTCCCAGATGCACTGGCATGTTTGCCATATACTCATGAACACCATCCATCACAGCTTTTGAGCACATCATACTTAAGACGTATGGGCTTTCTGCTAGAGTGTAATACAAGATATACACACCTCCATACAAACAGGAAGCGGAGTAATACCCTGATAGAGATAAACGCCAATTAGATAGAGAAAAAGAATACGTCCCCATGTAATAACTGAAAAGTTGAATCCTTGTGTCATTGGAGTGAGTAGAGTGTGACTTGTGTAGTGCGTCTGAATCAGTCAAGTTCGCGGTGATATTTTCAGTCATGTCCCAGTGATGTGTCAGACACAGTGCGCTATTTAGTTCAGTATCACACTCAGATTCCACAACCTCGTATTCAATATCCATGGCGTCGTGAACGTCAAATTCATCCGGAGAAACCGAGTAAACAGTGGCATCATTTAGTGAAGATGACCAGATTACTCGGGTACCATTGTCAAATATTGAACAATTTGTGTTCGCAGGATATGCTGGGAAGTACCTAGACTGTCTTTCAACATCCAATAATGGACCGTCAATAAACAGAAGCGTTCTATCTTTGGCTTTGCTACTGTCACAAGTTGCTGTCTTTGTAGAAATAATAATGTGCCAGGTGATGTACGTGGATAGGCGATAAATCTTTGTGTACAGTTTCGGCTTCGACAATGGCCATTGTACTATTTCTTTCAGGTAAATGTTATAATCTTCGGTTTTTCCAGAAGTCTGTTCAGTCAAACTTTCCAGTAATTGACAAACCGTCTGAAAATCAAGCTTGAATGTGACAGGGAGCTGAAAGAAACTGTTGTGAAGCTGGACGCTGGCAGCGTGACCGGATATGTAAGTGGTAGAACTAATGGGGTGTCCACAGAAGTAGAATGTTCTGTCCATGTGCGGCCTCAGCTGGTTCATCGACACAAACGTCCGTGCTGTGTAGCAGAGTGCTGTCTGGACCGGAGCTCGCAGCCAAGTCATCGTGATATTGAGAGAGAACAACGCGCTAGTTTCTATGGTCCACTGATGGCTACAGCTGCCATGGAACTGAATTGTGCCCAAGTAGTTCCTGATGAGTGTTGATTCATCAGCGTGTGATTGCTCGCAATCCCATGCAAAGTGTGCTGCTTTTATTCTAGTCAGATCCTCCAAACAATTTGTCAGTGTCCTGCCCTGAGCATATCGACATTTGGTCAGCGATGATTCAATTCTGAGTTCCACGTATTTGATCCAGGATGGAACTTCCCTGCTTTCACAATTACTGTTTACTATTGTATGATTTTGATCCAAAGTCCAGTTTTCAGCAATAAACAGATAAACACCGATAATCAAACATATTCGTTTGAACATCTTGATTTATTGTCATAAAAATTGCCACCTCTGGAAGTACGTAAAACCTCAAATACCTTCTGTAATTCTCAAGCAAACGTGAATGTCGAATCTTAAACGTGATCTCTGTTTTGATTACTTCTTGCTAGGATTACAATATCATATTTTCATTGTATATGATGGATGAAATTCATTGTGATACATATGGCGACAGACATCATCGGGCATTCCGATAGCATGCACATAAGTGGCATGCTCATTAATTAAAGATTCATTATCTTCGCGGCTGCAGTTTAATTAAAAAATTCAGGGCGTAATTTTATGTTCATATATCCCACACTCACTTGTATTGAAACACAAGATGGCTACTCATTGTCACAGATGAAATGTGATTCTGATGCTCCATGCCCTGATCATTAAAAAGATTGTGTCTCACTCCATAAATTCGGGTGGACATTTTTTTAGGTTACCGAACCTATGGTCCGTTATCCTATTGCCTTGTCGTTGCATCCCTCCACAAGGAGGTGTGGAAAAGGATAACTCAAAAGTAACCTTTCCGTGGAGTTTGCCGTGGAGTGTTCATACCGGCACCATATATATCAGGAAGATCTGTCTGTCAAAGAAAAAAAATACGAACGGAATCCATGCGACGGACGAATCGCCATGTCATTAGGTAACCAGTGAATTAATTAAACTGATTCTGATTCTCATAATATTTGATTCAAAATTATTCCATAGGTTCTGGCATTCACATACAATGCCATGCTTCCAATGAATATATAAATTGCATTCCTCTAGGTTTGAAAAATGTATCCTTTTAGAAATTACGCAACATAACTCTGATCGAATGGAGTGTATTTCTTCATGTTAGATTCCAATGATCACAATGTGAGTAGTGGCACATTCTTTCAACAAATACTATATTGTTTGATCTCTTGAAAAACAATTTGGTGAATGACATGGTATGATGGAAATGAAACAAAGGGGATGCTTTATATGCTGCTTGATTTTGACCCTCTACCCAGTGAGTCTAAGAATATTTGTTCATTTATTATAAATGGACTAGTTACGTCGTTAACATTACAAGATGACCATGGGAATGTACTGTCAGTTACGTCCGTGAATATGCACATGACAGTAACAAGGGAAACGTTCGGAATTCATTCCAGGCGTGGATAAAAAAAACACAATGAGGAAGTCACCATGATATAGTCTATATAATATATAGCACATGGATAGCACAATGCAATATCAGGAAGCTACCATGGTATGAACTATATAATATATATAATTATAGCACTTGGATAGCGCCATTAGGTATTATGCAGCACACGTGAGTACAGAAAGCATTAATACACCGCCTCTGTGGCCGAGTGGATGGGACCGGTGGCTCTTGAAGCAACGAAGCTCAGAGGCGGTAGGTGACGCGGGTTCGATCCCCGTCACCGGCACAAAGTAGGTGGAGTTTTCATCCTGGCAATGCGAAGGTTTCTCCATTCGAATGTGCTTTCCAAATTCTAAATTGTCACCCGACGGGGGTTGGGGAAGACAGGCAGAATTGCCTATCATCATGGACCGTCGTTAAACAAATCTGATTATTATTATTATTATTATTATTACACGTAAGTTCTAGAGCCGCATATTTGTTCCAGTAAACGAGTAGATTGTCCTCGGATCTTTCTCCGCAAACACCTGATTCCTATTCAAGCCATGTCATATTTCTCAGCCAGTCAATTAAATCTTACTTCCAGCAAATTTATTATCTGGCGGGGCTCACTGAACAAAGTCTTGAGGGAATCCCATCTGAATTCGATCTCAAACTTCGTTGGTAACTGACTGGACATAATGTAATGTTGCTTTCAATGCCTACCGAGAAACGCAGAATTCTAGATATACCAAGTACTTTCAGAGGCGATACGAAAAATATTATCTTGCGTTATTAAGTGCGTTGTCCTATGAAGAGTAATAATAGAAACGGAAGGAAATGGTTAGATATTCTACAGAACAGACACACTTTCATAACATATACTGGTTATATGTTAATGATGTATACCATTGTAGTTCCTGGCGTTAACACAATTGTCAATATGACGGCAAACATGGCCTGCCTTACTTCCAGGACAAGCGAATTTCGTTTTCCCCGTTTATGGTTCCATTTATCATCCCACAGGACAACTATGTCTATTGTATCATATATGGCGAGTTCACAGGTGACCTTGAATTTGACCGTTAATGACCTTGAAAGGTCAAAAGGGCAATTTTGGTGAAGATTTCCCCCGTAACCTTTCTCAGCAATTGGGCTATTTTTATTCATTGCTGTGGAATGCTTGACCATGACGCCAAGTGCAGTACAGAGTGCAAATGCACGACTCCTCATAAATTTCACATTTTAACCCCTGTGAGGATTCCCTCACTACAGAATGTCCTTAAGTATTGCATTTGGTTGTCCATGGGTGGCCTTGTTAAGCTGTTAAACAATATCATCGATAATGATATGATTTTGAAATATGTGTGAAACAAATTGTTTGGCTTATATCTCCAGGCTAATTTTATTCCAAACTGTTTAGCTTAGGCCTGGAATATATTATTGGTTTTGCATCGTTTTCGATAGCTAATTGTTCGACAAACCACCAGGGCAATACATTCTTTGATGTACAGAAATATAATAAGCAATAAGGAAGTGTTGTGCTGGTGTCGTGCAAGTGTGATCAATTACAAAGATAGATAAATTACATCGCGTGACAATGTTACAGTATCTTCAAATAATACTTACAAATACTTACACATGATAAAATTTAATCAACATTGACTATAAGAAAGTAGATTGTGTTAACCCCCCCCCCCCCTTGTTCAACTGTCGTCGTGACCCTTGCTACAAGACTGTCAGCCACTGGGTTTCATTGGAATCACTGGGTTTGAAGACATTGGATACAACACTTTCATAAATGACCGAGCATTGTTGTACGTTACATGAACTAACGGTGCAAGTTCATCAACTAAACATACATGTTTACCTTTATCTCGGAACCCAAACTGTTTGAATCAACGAACCTAAAGTAAATGAACAAATCTGCTGCATTTAGTTATGCTAAAGATGGACAAACACTTTTGTTTTGCGTTTGCTGTTATCACGTGTGGATTATTGGAGAGTAAGTACACTGTTTATATATATATATAAGATAGTTAGCTGTGGTACTTTGTAATTGGAAATCGTATTATTCGGATTACATTTACTGTCGTTTTATTCAGACAATTCTTCCCTAATGCACTTTTATCATAGACGGATCCGAAGGGTGGGCGTGTGGACCATGACCACATCCAAAAAAAAATAATGTTGGAATGTGTTTGAGAATGGGGGAATAATGGTGATTTTGTTTGAAATCATAATAGCCTAGGGCACCAGCACAGACATGAACGTTTTTCAGAATTTGTCGACATCCATTCGTACTTTTTGACTGTCTTGCACTTCCTTCACTGTCTTGCATGTCAACAATATGGTAAGTTGATAATGTTTTGGAGTAAATGTTTGAATTATGTTTTTCAGCTGACCTAGCCCAATGTTATTCCGACCTGCGACGTGTCGACATCACATTCAAGACAAATCTTACTATGCTGCCCCCTGACTGCCCAGGCGCCAACGCCACTTTGACCCAGAACACCCATAATCGCGTAGAGAACACCATAGCAGAATGCATCACGAATTACATTGGCGATGTTTATACCACATGTTCCTTCTACGATAGTCGTTGGCGCCGCCATGGGGAAGCGTATTGGACGTTTGCTGTGACAGTGAACAACACAGATCAAGCTGGCACGTACCGCCTGCATCAGTCATGCGGTGACACGAGTTACTACACTGAAACAACCCTGCCCTATTATGGTATGTATTCTGTTTGAAAGCCGACCAAATCATCCACAGTTATCTCGTAGTTTGAACCAAAGATTCTCTAGCTAACGGAATTATCATTGGCATAGCCAGTAGCATAGCTTCATTGATTTGACATAAGCATACATTATTTTGAACGCTCATGTTTAAAGAAACAAGACGTGGGCACACAATGGTCACATTTCTGTTGCACAGGAAAACCATCAAAGCCGGTTATAAACATCATGGAGAATACACTAGAGAACCTGGTGTTCAATTGTACATCATCATCTCCGACACTACCGATAGAGCTTGCTCCTGAACTTATCTACACATGGACTGTTGAGTGCACAACAAAAACGTCAGACAAAAACAACTGCTCTTGGACATCTTTCGGTCAAGTCGTTACCCTGACAAATTTGAAAGAAATTCAGACCATTAAAGTTCGTTGTGACGTTTTGGAGTTGACTACATACAATAACGGAACAAGAGCCTTCAATTTATCTGGTAAAAGATAGTATTGTTCACGTGAACTAGAGAATGTGCATCGGAATGAATGTAAAATAACAATCAGTTCATTTTAATAAAATTATCATCTCAGGTATCCTGGTTATCAATAGAGTATAAAAAGTGTGACATACATTCTGCAACTTCAGGTTACGATACAGAGTTTGGAGATATTATTTCGCATAAAGGTAGGACGATGATGTATATGATGTTTTATTTTGATGATGGACGATTGAAGGTCAAAATGTCTGACCTAAATTCAAAAACAAACCAGCTTTTTCACTTGCAGGGTTGAAGGTCGTGGCTGGTCTTGTAGTCACCACTAGTGTTGTAGCGTTCAGCACCATGGTGGTTCTTCTGGTGAGAAGGTTAGTTCTTGAACAAGGGAATATTTAATGTAGATACCAATGAAATTGCATGTGCTGCTTATGTAATGCCGATACACATAAGTGAAAATATGGACGGGGTCTGGATGATGAACCTGCAGTGTACATGTGTCATCACTTACAGATATTGTGGGACAAAAGAAACCGGTGTTGAAGAACAAGCAACTGAAATCACAAACGATCAAGTAGTTGCAACCAGGTCTGCAACACAAAGTATTAGGTCAGTCACTGGGGCCACTGGAAACAGGGCAACTGTTACTGACGTCGTAGACGCAGACCATGCTCAATGTGCTGATTGCACCAACAGGAGGTCGTAAATATCCAACGCCAGTCGTTAAAAAAAAAACGATACCCATTGCACGCTGATTGCATCAACAATACGACCGAAACTTTGGGGAATTTTCGAACGGTCGAGTGAAGGTATAGACCCAGTAGTGGCCCTCTCCAACCTAGAGATCACAGGGGGGCTGACAGTGGTACTGAACCTGCCTCTCGCTTCAATCCTGGGCTTCTCTTTAAAGCGAGTAGGCTATATCACTCGAAGCTGTTTGATGTGTGAACTTTGTCTGTGAAATTATTTCTTATAAGTAATGACTTCGAATCGATGCCAAAACTTACCATTACCCTAGGTAGATAAGCCTATGTCTAGATGAAACAACTGTTAGTATTACGTTCGCTTTAAGACAAAGCCCCATGATTTGAAGCGATAGGCGGGTTCAGTCTCGGATTTGAAACAAAGGCTGACATGTGGTTTTCTTAACACCCCACCGATTTCTAGGTTTAAGATGGCCATTGCTGGGACTAGTGAAGGTGGTGTGTCGGAACGGTTGGTCAGAAGCATAAACCCATAAGAGGGTTTATGTCAGAAGACAGATTGTTGCCGCACGTATTAGTTGATGTTCTGTTTCATTTTACATGGTCAGTTGTGATTCCTTTATTCAAGAAATGTAACTGATTTTGATAAAAAGTGGTATCGACGTATTTTGTTTTCAATGAATGAACTGGTTTAAAGCAATTTGTGATTAGTGCGTGTGTGCTAGGGCACAACACGGGGGTGGGTGGGGTGGGGGAATCTTTGGGTTGGCGATATCCCCCCCCCCTTCAATTGTTGTGGCGAAACTTTAGAACAGTTTTTGTATGGGAGATATAATGTGTGTGGAATCAATGCTAAAAGCCATCAGATGCTACCAAATACCACCATTTATGATGTGTATTTTCAAAAATAAATCCCGGGGGGGGGGGGGGGGTGGGCGCACGCCCCAAGTGTTGCTTCGCCCCTTTGGGGGTCGCTTCAAAGAATCATGTTTTATCCAAACATTGGTCCGACTTCCCCCCCTTCCCCCCCCCCCCCACCAACTTTTAGACCGTGGCAACTTTTAGACCTGCGATGAGGTGTGAGTATGTATGTGTGTGTAGTAGATATTCGGTGGGGAAGGGGGGCGGGCTATTAATATTCTCTACATTCAATAGAACTACAACAAATAGCACAAGGAGTTCATTTTTTCAAAAAAAATTCTGTAAATACGCTCATATCTCTAAAATGCATAATAATTATACTTGAGACTGAACCCAGTCCTGAAAAACATTCAGACATGGCTTTACGACTCTTCTGCGCCTCCTGACTTGGTATAAATTTACGACCAGATTTGCGACCGCGTAGCACTTACGACCTGTTGGTGCAATAGGCATATCTCGAAACACTTTTGGGTACAGAAGACACCATCGTGACGCCGAATGGCAGCAGCTTTGGGGACTCCTCGACCTCATTCGCAACAAGGGATAGGCGCGAACAGTGGATTGTGCAATCTAAGCCAAAACGTGACGTTTACACCACTGTGAATAAGAATAAGACAAAAATTGATGACGAAAATGTTTACATATGTGAAAATATGACATATTCATGGTAACTATATGATGCCTGAGATATAACGAAATGAATAATGTTTGAATATAAACATATTTAAACGTTGTATCCCCTTTTTTCAAGTTGTAGACATGAACAATACTTAAATGCTAAGTGTCATGTGTATCGTATCATTATTAATTTATGCGGTTGTATATTTGTGAAATAAAGTGCCTTTTCATAATACAATGTAGTGTTGATTTTTTGCAATTACATGATGTGTGTATTTAAACATGCGTTTGAAAGGCAAAACCTTATCCTCGTTCCCTTATCACACGTACACCTTGCTGGTGGATGTATGGTTTCTAGCTTGCCAAATTTATGGTTCGATAACAAATAATAACAATTGTTCGGCACTTTTTTCCTTCATAATGGGAGCTGCCAGGACTGTACTCATAGAACGCTTGAAGATAGAGCTTAGAAATTCGCACTTTCAAATAGGAAGTCACATGCGGCGATTTGTGAAGTGACCTTGAATTTGACCTTTGATGACCTTGGAATGTCAAAACAGCCATTTTTGGGTAAAAAAAATGGCCAAATTTGGCTCTACAGGTGAAATGTATGTAGATAAATTTAAGTTCGCATTATGAACATATAGGAAGTCATATTTGGAACAACTAGTGATGACCTTGATCTTGACATCGGATGAACTTGAGTGCTAAATGTCCGACTTGAAATCTGTAAAGTGGCCTCTGAGATGAAATGCCTGTAGATAGAGCTTTAGTTTGCATTATGAACATATAAGAAGTCATACCGGTATATGTAACAACCAATGATGACCTTGATCTTGACCTTGAATGACCTTGAGTGCTAAATATCTGACTTGAAATCTGTAAGTGGCCTCTGAGGCTTAAACACTTGCACACAGGCTAGGATTGTGTATAAGCCCATAAAAAGTCATGTATATATGGCACATCTTTTGGTTACCTTGAACTTGACCTTAAATGACCTCGAAGGGCAAATCTCAAAATCTTGCCTGACCTGGCATGTGTAAGTTTGCCTCTACAGACAAAATACTTGTTGATAAAGCTTATATGTTTGTATTATGAATATATATGCAGCATATATGCAAGTCTTATGCAGCATACCTAATGAATATATTGAAATTCACAAAGATGACCTCGACTGGTAAGTCTCAATGTCATATGTCAATGTCATATGTCAGCCACTGCTTAAAGACCTAGTAGCATGCTGATGAAAGTGCTTTTCATTTAGTCTATTATGAATAGTTTCCCGTGGATTCGAACGAATTTCACAACTACAATTAATGAGTTTCGAGATATTGAATCAAATAGGCACTCCTTCCGTAAACTGCTGAAGATTTTGATCACGATTTTATCATGGGTCACGTGGTGGGTGACGTCAGTTGAGACAGAACTGAAAATACATGTAGCCAGCAAGTTAAACTGCTTGTTGCATATTGATTCTCCTTGTACATATTTGAAAATTCAAATGAACGGGTGAGATGGCAGCATTATGGCATTTCTTGTCTTGATATTTAGAATCAGTATTATTTATTCACCCGGAACGGAGGTTTGTTGAACTGCAGGACGTCCAGTTTTTTTACTGGTTTTAGTGTGTTTTCTTTTGAATCTCATGCATTTTTGAGTGGTTTCCCATCTTTGACTGACCGCCCAATTTACGTATTTTACGTTTTTGGCCAGCCATCGAAGCACATTTTGCCTCAACTGACGTCACGATTACGGAAACTGCCGAAGCTATTTTTTTCATCGGTATGAGAAGACGATTGCAATACTGGCTCAATATATTCGATTACATGTCGCTGTTATTAATTACCAATTAATGCAAACATCTATTTTATCACCAAATGTCCACAATGGCTTTAACTGGACAGGAATAAAACCATATAATGGTACCTTGCTACTATGACTTTAAAACCAAAATTTCCGGTAAACTATCTTAGCCCTTGGGCTAATTTTTTATTGTACACTTGATGTGCCACGGTGAAGATGGCTTCCCCAGCAATACGAGGCATAGTGAAGATGTTCCCCTTAGTACAAGGCATGTTATGCGGCCGCTACTCCTCAGCGACTAAGGATTGTGCTATGACCTGTGTGGCTCGCCCTTGCGAGTACGTTATGACCATCTATGGCACAAATATGCTGCAACGTCAACTGGCGGACCTCTAGTCCATAATCCACTACTAACAGTGGCTTGATTCGGCCCAAAGCTGAATGCGAACGCATATCTTAATTATAATATAAGTTTGAATCCACCCATTGTGGTTGTAACGACAACTTCCTGGTAATATCAGATGCCTTTATACAAATACGTTAATGTTTCAAACCAGGAAGTTTATCCTGAAAGAGGAATTTTGTTGCCACAGTTGTGAAGAGTACACAAAGTTTATGATGTTACGTCGCAGATGAGGAGGTGGGTTGAAGTTCTCATTGAGGGTTTTTAGTGTGATTCATACAATAAAAAAAATAATAAATATGCCCAATATATGGTTAAATACGCATATGAAATATTAAATATGCATAATATATAATATTAAATATGCATAATATATAATATTAAATACACATAATAAATGATTACATATGCATAATAAATATGAAATACGCGTGAACAATATTGAATACCCGTGATAAATGTAGGTCTGAAGATAGTTGCTGGGCTGTTGATCATCACCGCTGTTACCACGTTCATCACCATGATGGTTCTTCTGGTGATAAGGGGAGTTCTGTGATAATGAAATATTCAATTTTTAGAACTAGTACAATTTCATGTGATACAAAAATGTCGCCTGTATGATTATGAAAAGGCCTAGTCAGGGGTCTAGATGCTGACCCTGTCAGGCTATGAACGTACTTCTTTTTACAACTGGGATTCGAGAAACAACTGACAACTAGAACAACAAACGATCAAACAGCTGTTATGGTTGTACCACACACAGATAGGGTAACGTATATGGACATCGGCACTTTGAATAATCAGTCACAACCCAGTGGAACAAGAACGGCAACGGATATCACTCACAATGGTTCTACCGAGTTTATTGCCGCATCATTGATGCAGAGCACCCAAATCTACACATTGCTCCTGACAATACCGGAGCAAATGACGGGGTCCGTACAACAGACATGTTGATGACGTCAAGGGACTCTCCGAACACATCCATACCAAGAGATGGGCGCGAACAGTCGACAATGACACCAAGGCCAAAACGTGACATTTATACCCCTGTGAAGAAGGACAGAGGGAAACATGATGAAGAGATTTACGTTTCTGATAATATCACATACTCTCGTTGAAATGACAGAAAGATTTTTACATAATATTATTATTCAGTATAACGTTACATAACAGTATCTTCATCAGAAACGGCAGACACTTTTGTGCATATTCGTGTGTTTTGTGTTTTTGTATAACTTCTATCATACGAATACACAATTCATTTATGATTGTTCAAGAAAACATAATTTGGTTTTGGCGGTATGGTTACCACACACGATGGTAGGAATGTCGAGTATCAACTGCTTTTATTCGTTGATGATGTTAGCTTGAGTCATGACATCCACACGACTACATGCTTGATTTCCGTCTGAAGTTCAGGGCTATTTTATACCACATATGCTGGATTTTGGAAGAAATGTTATACATCATGTTTTTTCATCATATGGGATCAGTAATTTCTCAATATGCATGCCAAATCAGGTATGATTTGATCATTTGTTGTGAAGTATTTGAAGTGTGTATGGTAATACACAGCCACATTTCATGTCAGTTACTTCGAATTACATTCAATCGTTCAATTATATATTTGATATATAGGCTGGTTTCGAGCCCTCGTATTACCCTCGCCCCGATAGTGGGAGAGGGTACTGCATTTAGGTCTGTCTGTTTGTCTTTCCGCGCACATAACTCGACAATAAATGGTCTATGGGGATGAAGCAGCATGGCAGTGGCTCAATCCTCCTAAATTTTCGTCCAAGTCGAATGAATATGTTTGCCATGGCAAACGAAATAGTGAAAATCATATAATTGACTAAAACTCAGCTTCTAGTCAATATTAATTTTTCCAACAATTTTTGTATTTTTTTCTTTGGCCAATTCCCGATCGTATGGTGTACGACCGATGATCCTAAGACCCAAACTCCTTATTGTCGTCAGAAGTCAAATATTTTGGGGTCACGATTTTGCGACTTTTGAGTGTTCTGAGGTTCAAGACCATATTGTGAAGAGAGTTGATGATGTTTTTAAACCTTTTTCGTTCAGGAGATGTGCCTTGAAAATAGAACCAATACTGTAACAGTTTACAGCTCAATAATGAACGGCGAGGTCAAGGTCACAGAAAAGGTCAAAATCGAAAACTTGTGACAACTCATATTTAGGATTAATTTTTTAGGCTACCAGACTCCTGGTCCGATAACCTATTGGCATGGCGTTGCGTCCGTCGTCCATTGTGGTCGTCCGTCGCGTCTGTCTACAGTTGTATCTATGAAGTTTATGGTCGAATCTTTTTGAAATTTTGAACAAAAATGGAGGCTCAGTCTGAACAACAAAACATTCTGATACATTCTGTGGCTAGAGTGAGTGGGGATGACGCTCCAAACGTTCGTCTAACAGTTGATAATGAACGCTCTACTGGTGATGACTAATTGTCAATAGGTGGGAACACGTACACATCCGGATTAGAGTGAGCCATGGGAACTGTTGGCGACCGTATGAGTCAATATCTTCAGACTTGGTTACCAGACGCGATGATAGGTTCTATGTCCTGCTCTTCATGACTTCTGCTTGAAATTAGTGTGGAAAATCGAGTATTATGTTCAGGTTACCAGACCTATGACCCGTTAAGCTATTGGCATGCCGTCGTCCCTCCAGATTTTTATTTTTAAAATTTACAGTCGATTCTTCTTGAAAGTTTGCATAAAAAATTAGTAAAAATATTTCAAGGGGGGTATTATTTTTAATTTTGGGAACTTTGTTTTCAAATGGCAGCCATTTTCAACAAAAAATTGTCAATTTCTGACTTTGGCGGCAATTTTCTCAGAAACTGTTCATACACTTTTGAGATTTTTGTTTCAGACACTCCCGTTATGTACCTCTGTGATATGTATAAGTTTCGTTGCCCTCAACTATTCGTTTCGAGTGATTTTCAGCCAACAACAACAAAATAGTTGCCAAATCCCCCAGCAAAAAATTTGTCCTTTTGAGATAAAATGTTTCTGAGCAATCAGATATTACTAAATACAAACTTCTACTAATATTTAAGGTAAATTTATGTGGCATGGTAGACTGTTCATTATTCTATAAGGTAATTAATAACTGTTGATAAGGGTATGATAATTCTACATTTTTGCATCACCCATCATGCACAATTCCTCATTCGTAGAAAGAGGTCAATGCTGAACATGCTGCATGCAACTTGCATCATGCGACACATAATTCACCAGCAAACATCTCAAAATCCAACATCGAACAGAAACCGCGTACGAATTAACATGCTCTGACTTGATTCACTCAACAGTCTGTATATTGCCCAAATTTACTTTGATAAACCCCATTTAAGTACAGTTCCAGAGAAAGACACCAATTTACATGCTGGAGGATGAAGAATATCCTCCTGGTACTTGAGGTCGGTGGGTTAGCAGAACCATCCATGAAAAATAAGCATATAGACATATAGAGGTCCTAACGTTGAACGTTGAAATTTTTGACATCCTAACCCACGTATATAATTGAGTGGATGATCTATTTAATTCAGAGCTTCACAGATGTCCAAATCACCGTTAAACGGGTTTTGTGTCACCATCACCATGAAAAGAGTGGGATATTCCTTTCGAATACCACTTGTAACGTTTAGATTGGACTGCCTGGCGAGCGATTCTGATTGAATTTTCATTGATGATTTCACATATCCTTTCGCCAATAACCATGCTATTGCAAATAACCTCTCCGTGAACGCTCCAAGATAGGGATTCAGTGTGAAGAGTATGTCCATGATGTAAACCAGGTCAAAGTATTTGCGTGTCGCACTGATAACAGGTCCTGTGTGAATATTAACAAAATTATCTGATGGACCAGGTCGGGTTCCAATTCGCTCAAAACAAATCCATAAAATTTATTGGATGGCACTATTCTGTAACACAATGAACAGATCAATTTCCGGATATCTGAACCTGTGGATAGCATTACTACAGTAATGTAGTATTTTGCTATAATAATAACAGCTTTGACTTCAATCGCTGAATTGCCACATTAATCTCGCCTGCAGTATCTCCCATTGAAATGTTTCGAAAAACGTTTTAGAATCGCGAAAGAGAGCTCAATCTCCCGTCACGTGACTTATTCGTGGTTTATTGCGGTTAAATCTACATTAAGAAGTTATATATTTGCACGGATGCAAATTTGTTTTGGTTTGACTGCGCAAGAAGAATTGACGTAGTGGCTCTTGAAAGACCATATCGCGACCTCTCGTTATTCCTGCCAATTCCTCGTAGATCTATCCATTTACTGAAGAAAAAATTGACAGGGATACGACCTGTAAATGTCACGTTGAAAAGCTGTCGTCTTTCGATGCGAGTACTGAGTATTTGTCATTCCTCCTTGAAATCAGTATGAAGTATGCTGTATGTGGTACTATACTACATTTGATAGTTATACTTATCAGTTTCGCTTTGTTGAAGTTGATTTCATGTGTGAATTAATTAATTCAAACTTAATTACTTCTGTAACTTTTGAATGATTCTCCATACACATAATATATATGACATTACGGTGCCTGATCGTTAACAGCCTGTCACGATGTAAGCTGTCTACATGTATCATGTTCGAATATTTCAAGAAAATGGTTGTGTCAATCTAGATTTTTATTTTCAGCATGCAATCTATATTTCTATAATATTTGAATCGATTGTATTATCTTAATCCTGCAACTGTCAATGACTGAGAGGTCGAGCGGGCTTTGTTTCATGAAGAAAGTGTGTCCCGATATGTTTAGTAGCAACATCTATACACTTGTTTACATTGAAACCCGTCGCTGTGTCATAGTCGATCGGAAACCAACGTTTTAATTTCGAGCTCTAATACATGATGATATCAATACCAACTCCCCAACTATACCAGGTAATGAAATTGTATCCCACCTCCACCAACTCCATCACCACCAACAACAACAATAATAATATTAACAACTTTAACCTGTACTGACGTGAAAAATATCGAAATTTGCTGGATCTTTCTCATCAGCAGATTGAATCAACATTTAATACCTGTCTAATGTGTGTTCTTTTTCTCCCTGTTCTTTTTTAAGGCTAAAAAGTAATCTCTAGCAATTCGTTGTAATCATGGAGATACAATGTATAGTTTTTTTCTCCATAGCCCATACCCTATATCAACCTGAACCATTTCGAAATTTGTTTTCACAGAATTTTGGCACTAGTTTTCTGAGCCTCTAAGGCAGGTAGAGTCATGATTTTGGTGTCTATTCTCATGTTATTGATAATGGTAGTTTCAAATAATTGGTAATAGGTAATAATAATAGTAATTAGTAGTTCCAAAAAAAATACCAAATCAACATTTTAACAAAAACACCATCATACCTGGCATGTCCAGTGAATGACAAAACACACCACGTTGAGTACCATAGTCACTTCACTCTCACTCTCCTGCCTCTCTCTTCACTCTCACTCTCCTGCCTCTCTCTTTCTCTCTGAGTATATCCATTAAGACGATCTGACTTGGCTTGGACTGTGTATAGTTATTGTAGGCGCCTGTGTCTGAGAGTCTGCCTTGAAACGTTGTCTCACTAATTTTTTGCCGTTGTGAAAAAAAATTCGTCTGAATTAGTTTTAAGCACGACATATGCAGTGATAAAACTCTTCATTCTATGTTGTCTCGGTTTTTTATGAAGTGTCTCATTACATCACGATATTCGCCGGATAGTTCTTAAGAGGAACATTCAGAGTCCGAACAGGTTGCTATCCCACGCAATTCACGAATTAATGGTAGAAAATACTTGTTGTGAGAGGGCGTGGATCGCTGAGGGAAGAATAGAAACCAACCAATTAGGTTGCGCTGATGCTCGGAAAATAAGAAATTCAGATTTGGAGTGGCTGGTGTCAACAGACGTCGAACAAGCCCATGATGTAGAGTAGACGTTCTGGCTGAAGGGAATTATGTAACATTCTCATTTGAAATAGTATGTGTGATCAATTTTGTCGAGAGGGAACATTACAGTAGCAAACACTCACCTTTCAGTATACAGATACCACCATCCACACATTTCTCAGCATAGCTCATAATGCATTAGTATGCATACCAGTTTAACACTTCTTTGTAGTGTTGTTCACTTCACAAGAAACTGAAAGGAATTGTTCTGGTTCGTGAGTGGTGGTCATGTGACTGATCACGTGATGAATTATTGATGACCTACATTCCACTGCACACCGGAGTGCCTCACTGATTTGCAGCTTGTGACATCCCTGCTTCTTTCAATCTCAGCTCACGAATGGGATTTCCGTTCCTCAATGTCCACGCTGTTAGGTTCGCGAAATACATTGGAGAATTGCATTATGGTATGACTCATCAATCTTGTCTGCAACGAAATTCGTTGTTGTATTTAGAAAGACGCTTAAAAATTTCTAACGATATTTTCCCCCATCCATCTTACAAGAAACAACTACTCATTGGCCAGCACGTCGTGCTGGTCTTCAAAGTTTGGGTAAAAACAGACCCACAGAGGGTAGGCATGAGTGGGCCCGGACCTGCTATATTTTGTTGAATATAGTAGTCTCAACAAAAGGATCACAAAACTTTAAAAAATAATATTTCTGATTTTCCGATTTGATTGCTGTGGTACATCGCATCTCTCTTCAGTGATATACTGTCCTTCCGAGGGATGTGGTTATAATAAACTGCATGGGTTGCCTGCATTGTCGTTTATAACAATATTGTGTATTGCATTGACACTGAGGGGTGAAACACAATGGACGGTGGTTAAGTTTTTGAACTCAGACATTGCAACAGAAATATACACCTTGTATTCTTTGTCAAATAACCATCCCTGCTTTCGAATGTGTGACGACTCGTGCTATATAGTTATGTAATTATTCTGTCACTGTAACACTGACCACTGCAATAATTATGTAGCAACATGTATGTATATAGCGCTGTATGAGACCTCGGCTGGCCTATTATTTTCATCTCCGAAACAGTCCTCAATTGTATGATATAATCCTGCTAATTCGTATCCTGTTTCTGGTCAACAAATAGTCGTTCGAGGTATTGCACCCCTTCTATTGTAGTACAAGTATGTTTGCCAAAAGAGCTGTTGGTGAATGACATTGGAGAGGCCAACATGCGTGATAATACACAAAGATGTTCTTTAAACAATAGCTGACTCGATATTATAAGAAACTAGACAGTCGGTTTTGATGAAGAATTTCCATGCGGTCAAACTATTACAAGAGTTCAGGGATTAAACCCCTATTGATTCTCCCAATGTGCTTCGGGGCATACCAATACACATGTTGTCACAAAATCTTGTAAGTATGATGATTACCCGATTGTCGAAGAACAGAAATTGTTGCAAAAATAGTCTGCATGGATTCTTCTAGGTTGCAGGAAACGGGCCACTGACAAACATCATCGTACGGTGGGTGATTGACATCCATTTCAAGAAGTACGAAACAATACAAGTATGTGTGCATTCATGTCGTGAGGAATATGTGTCAAAATAGACTTAGTACATGTGAATTTTATATAATATGGAATCGCCATGAAATGAAAACATCAACACATTACCGTGGAAAGGAATGTATATATACACATTGTCGATGGTAAAAATACATGAGTGTTGTTTGTCTCGAACCATGTGAAGAAATTGTCCGGAAAGATTGTCTCGTTAGCGAAACACCAGACCTGACTGGAAAACAAAACTAGAGAACAAAACTGTGTAAACATGGGAATGCACATGCACGTTTGCCATCACATATTTTGATGAATATGACTCAAACTGACAACATTACACCGAATGACAAACACAAAATCTTCCTCAGAAACCCAGTATGGCTAAGTGACTGACACATGAAATTTTTATCTTAATCACATACATGTACTCGAGAAGACGCGGTAAGCCAAAGCCTGGAGCCATCATCCCCGGAGGCAGTCTCCCGATCCGCGACTTATTCCAGCAGGTTCCCTCGTTGAATTACCATCTTGAGCCAGACTAATCCTGGATGGCATTTGCCCGAGGAATTCTGCTCTTTGCACTATTTCGTTGCTTTCTATAGCGGTGAATGGTTAAGGGTGACAAATTATGAAACTCAATCTGATTATGTCCGTTGAATCCTGAACTGCGCATTTCGTCCAAAAATGTCAAAAGAATACATTTTCTAAAACTGTTTGGACGTTCTAGAGATTCATGGCTGCTGGAAATAACGGATGATGACGTAATTATGTAGAGACAAAATTGACCAGATGTTCGCTGGAGCCCGCGGTGTTTTCCACAACTCAGAAGTTAATAACCCCCACCGTTTCACTAGTCCCGATTACTCCAAAGCTGGCTTCACCGTTAATCTAATCATGACAGATAATATAATATGATAATAATCTGGATTATTGTCTACTGAATGAACTGTGAAGAGTACATACATGTATCATGCAGATTTCATCTAAATGAAGGTTATAAACACGGAATGTACAGTATGGTTTTCACAGCATTAAACTTTCCCGAATGCTTTAGAATCTTAGAGTAGTTTGGAAAAAAAACGTTAATTTTGTATATTTTATGTACTCACACGTCGAGTGTGATTTTTCATCAAATTGTGCATGAAATTTTCGGAAGCATAAGAGTTTCCTAAAAACGTGAAAACAATCCTTTCAAAAAAGATACCAGTACATCTCTCGTCCCGTGTTTTATAATTTGGAATACCATGGTTTCGAGAGTTACCACCACAAGATTGATCGAGTCGTCTGAGAAACCAGTGCCATGACCAAACACTTCACCTCCGTGGGTGGTAATTCGGTTAAGGTAGAAATTGTATCACATGCACACTCTTGCCAGCTGATTTATCTGACATGGTCGTTACCAAGCCACCAACTTGTCTCGGAAGCCATTCGCCCAAGTGAATGTGTTTTTCTGACTTTCTGCCTGCAGTCGCAAATGGGATTTGGTACTACAACCAACACCTCAAACGCTCTCCATGTACACGATCATAGCTCGCATATTCATATATTGGTGGTAGGCTACACTTCAGCTGTCGACTGCATTTGGGGTTTCAGCTCTTACTCCAACCACGAGACCGCTCCGTAAATAAAATTGAAGTAATGTAATTCACGTATAAAATAAATCCCTGGAAACTTCGTCCCAGCCAGAACTGTTTGCTTTTGTCATATATGGACTGGTTATTTTATTGAATAAATGGGCTATCCATGTCGAAGTTCGATGGTGCATAGTGAAGTCCGAGGAGATAACCCAGTGACAGGCACTGTTCGATGAGATCACTACTTGTTATTTTTTCAAATGGCTTGTTTCCCATTTCCAATCATTCAGGTAAAAAATTGAGCGATAATTTTATAATGGCATGTATGTTTGGCGTGTAATTTCATCAGCCATATATAAACCAGTTCATCATATATACCCAGTTTTGAGTATGTAAAATTGCACGAAAAAATTTGAAAGAATTATCCAGAGACAAGCCAAAATCAGTTTCTTCTGTGTCATACCATCGACATCATCGAACGTTTACTATTAGGTAATTGCTTCATGTGAATGGGGTCAAATCGCTCGTGCCCTCTCAGACAGTGTGATGGATTTTCCCGGCACAGAAGATGGCCACATGATTGTCCTGGGTAGGTCAGCAATGTGGCCGATACTCTCAAAAGTACATTCATTCTGGAATGCGAATGTGGAGGGTTTTGACGGCGAATGTGTCGGCGAAAGGCAAGTGCGAGTGTTAATGCAAGTTGGCGGCGCCAAGGTCGGATTCGTCACGTGTATTGATATTGTAGAGGTCATTCCATGTGGAGAGGTCAGTTACTGGATTTGATCTGTGCCTATTCTTTGATTTCACAGTGTTCCAGAATATGAATTGATTGGAAGCAGTGTTGATCTCGAATAAATGGAATTAACTCTTTCATTGTAAGAAATGCTAGAGAGACCATGGTGACACTGATCCTACCCTGAGGACTGTCGCCTTTCAGTAGGATCAAAGACTCAGGGTGCGATTATTTAGAGGGAAATGGACCGAGGGAGTGCGTGAGGGTCGGGTCTCAAATGATGAAGCATGTTCTCAACGACACAAGGGAGCAGCTCCTTGGCACATCAGATGTATCATTTTCGTGAGCTGGCCTCCAACTTCAGTGGAACAATGATGGCACCTACGCCACGAAAAGAGACAAACGTGTGCGCTTACCAGTGTCTCAATTTCCAGTGTCAAAGCAAGCCTATAATAATATACAACGCGAAACTAATCAATATAATTGAATATATAATATTCTCTACTGAGAAGGAAAACCCTAGTGCCAAAATGCCCAGTTGCCAATATGTGCTGGATTTCTTCATCTAAATCAAACCCTCGTTTGAAAACATACATAAAGGCATATAATTCCATCAGGTGTACAGTAGAAACAACTACATTTACCACACTGTCTGCCCCTGATGACGCCAGTGTGTCTTTTGATAAGGTATTTGGTCGGGCTTTGTTTCTATTGCAAAATGTTGTATTTTACGTTTGTTATTGGAATCATCAAAATTTGGCTGTATTTGTGGTAATAGATTGATACTTACATAAAGGCAATTATACGTATATGCAATTACTTTCATGAACTATGAATATAATAAAACAAAGATTCATAGTTTGATTTGTTGTTTGTTTGTTTTTTTTCATATATTTGGTCTACCAATATATGTTCATGAACTTCAACCGAACACTCATGTAAATCCATATATGGTCCTTTCACCCAAAGTTAATCATTAGCGTTAATCATGAAATTTCGAACAAATTACAATTCCTGGTTCATCCTAATTATACAATCTGGCTACATTTAAATATTGATAATCAGAAGTTGATGTCCACTGATGATTTCTGAGTTTTTTCTGCAGTTCCATGTTCCAATGTGTTTTTAATTTTGCTTTTTATTCTTTTATCACAGATTGTTAACAACACTCTTGATGATAAATGGAAAAAAATATTGGCAGCGATGATACTATTTGTTTCGTTGTTAAAATTGAATATTTTGTTTTCTGTTAAACGTTGGATTTCCTGATAACTTTGTAATATTGGCGTATTAATTGCTGACTTGTTGTGCAATAACTGGGTATTTATCAAATCGTTTTTTGTTTGTTGGCGTGCACGAAATGCAGCAAACAGAGAAAACATGAGCCATTTCAAATAATATGAATGGAATTGTTGCATGTTCGACAAATCGTCAGCGCATTATTGGCAATAGTGCCATAAACAAGACAATTAATTCCCAATATTGCAAGTGATTGTCAAATATCGTTCATTTGTGTTCTACTTCAAGACACGCTTCCCATGGTGACGTGTTGTGGATGTGCCTCGTTCAATAACAGTTAAGACTCATCTAATATGCATGTATTTGACAATACACACCGTGACATATACATTTTCATCATTCAGAGCAGTATTTCTCACGAAAGACCAGCTCTTATAATTGACGTACCAATAATAACTGAGAGCCATAATGAACACCCGAAATCGTCAACATATATATTTGCAAG
Organism: Terebella lapidaria; assembly: GCA_949152475.1. NCBI lineage: Eukaryota > Metazoa > Annelida > Polychaeta > Terebellida > Terebellidae > Terebella > Terebella lapidaria. The sequence continues at coordinate 25,770,515 of OX424566.1, read as the reverse complement.
CAGTTACTCTGAACAATATATATTAATGTGCGTTTGTTTGCAAAGAGTCCAATATTGGAAGTAACACATATGTATGCGAATACGATTGTATAGAAATACAGGTGAGATTGCGATATCAAAACCGTCCTGAATACAGTAAGCGATCGCCTGCTCTCGCACACACATTCCCGTAGTAATGAGATATGGTATCTATTTATGTGTCCTCAGTTTTGTATTTCAGGTGAAACCTCAATCCTACTTGACGTTCATCTTCAAGACATAATTATCTGTGCAAAGACGGGGTCACATTCTTGGCTGAACTGCGCTAATTGCTTGTCCAGTAAAGGCTGTGATCTGATAATGATGTGGGTCCTCCCACATATTTTCCATAATTCTATAGATGGATTCCATTGATATCGCTTCAACGATTTACATTTGAAGTTTGAAATCTCGATGTACATCAATAAACTGTCATTTTGTATGACAATTTCGCATAATACATCATAAATGGACTAATCTAATCCTTCTTTTTTACTGTCTCGAACAAACTTCCATATTCACTTGTTAATGATATTGTCTCACGAAGCATCACTTGCAAGTATGCTCGGTTCCCAATTGGGGACGGTAACGATGTCATATAGAGAAAATGAACATCTAAAAACTGAACCAGACCATATAACTCCGCTCACGTGCCTAGATTATTTGCAAGAAATTATTTCACGACATGACAGCCATGGAAATAATTAGCGAAAATTGTTATCAAATGATCGATTGTCGTCTTTCTTGCGACTCCTTGTTTTTGGAGGATGCAAAGAATTGATTAGATGATATGGTGGGCATTATATGGTACGTGATGCGCTGGTTTGATCGGAGCTACTGGGGTAACCACGGGTGCCTGATGACATACACTTGTCGTGGAAATAACACGGATTGAACAACATGAATTGACGGTGAATCGTGTTAATGAACTATGCATATATGCGACTGAATGCAACATTCGAGAATTGTGTATCTACTATATACAATCGATTCAAAACCAAACTGCCTTACTTAGAATACATTGATGTCAACTACCGACGTTTACTCAACATCTAATTTGTATTTGAAAACACGTTGATGCATATGAAAGAGTGTCCGCTTATTCAAAATCAGATCATTTTTGAATGAGCAAAACCAGTCCGCTATCCGAATACTAATTCCAGTGTGACGCAAAACCGGGATTTCAATGTGTTCCAATATATACATTTTCTTGGTAGAAGACATAGACACCGGGGAAAATTTGAGTCTTAGTGTTTTCGTCTGAAGCTTAGGTTTAATGCATGTCAACTGACCCAAAAGATTCATGGAATTTGTCAGGAAACTTCACACCTATTATTGACATTACATCCCACATACATTATTTTACAGCTAACATCAAAGGAGAAATTGGCAATGAACAATTTTATGAAAAGTCTTGTCATGAAAAAGTGCATAAGGTCTACATCGCAGCATAAGTTTGCACATCATACGGATATATCGATTTCATTGTTTTCTAGATCAATGGATAAATTATAGTTTAGTAGGCCCTTCGCTTTGCTGTGAATGAGCGAAATATATTTTAACGTATTACTGGATTTTTATTAATAGAAGTGGATTTCCTAATAGTATTTCAGAACAATTAATCGGAAATCTAAGATAACACATACTGATATTCAGTGTCATACAACTAGGAGTGTTCCATTTTTAGGACACATGCTTTTTGGACAAAGAACATTATTTTTCTCCTCATTAGCCTCGATTATAGTGGAACTCTCCTGGATTACAAAGCGTCACATCCGATGAAGGACCACCACACGTCTCAAAATACATTACCGACGTACGCTCAATACTATTACATGTACCTTGTGGACGTCGCCCAGTTTTACTTCGTTAAATCTACCATCCGCGCCTGTCTTTCGAGAAAATGTTGCTAACGAGACAGGTACATGCTCATCGATGACTAGTTTGTGCATGTCTATTCTTGGACATGCGGTTTGGTCATGTAGCTTGCAATAATGTAATGTTGAATTTGCTTGTACTTCAGGATTTGTCCCATATGCAAAGACCTGATGAACATATAACAACAAACAAAATCAATATGTTCATATCATGAAAATCAGTAATATGGTAATAATTGGATCTAGCGTTTTAATAATACGACAGGACGTTAAGCTGATTAACCCATTGAAGAAGAAATATATGGAAATAGTTGTAACAATAACCCACGAATTGGGTAGAGCATTTTGTCATGTTTGTCCTGATGCGCAACATTATGAAAGATGACTTACATGTGTGTTACCTATTGTAATGACACGTTAAATTTACGAGAATGTAAACTCTTTTTGGCATTTCATATTTTATGACCGTTGTATTGTTGTGATATATGACATGTCCAATTTCCAAACACGTGTAAAGGCCTTCCAAATGTATGTTGGCTGTCAAGGTGAAAATGTGTATTTTGTATGAACAATGATAAATGACAATGACTGCTTGATGTGTGGTTTTATGGTCGAGAACAAAAAAAAGTTCAGGACAAGGACATTGACCAGTGGTGTTCAAAGTACATCACCAACAAAGCATTTATACTGGATCTTAAATACATATACATGATGGGAATCTTATCATTATCATTTGTTAAATTTAGTATGTGACACATATCTAGCAGGTGAAAACCTCTTAATGATAGTGTTTCTTCATAGTGGTACTTGGATACATTATGTGCTAGTACGAAACTAATTTACACACTTGATATGTTGTCGTTCATGCCGTCTGTATAAAACGTTCATCTTGAGAATGTCATAAAAAACACACCTATATAGGAACGTTGTTATTACCCCCAAAGGACGCACGAGACGGTCATTATGGTTTGACTATGTTATTAAATTTTGACCTTGACATAATGAAATCGATAGATAGCACTGCACATTCAAATAAAGACAACACACCAAGCCATCACCAGAGCAAAATAAAAAGTCGTGAAATTTGCAAGCCACACTCGTTATTGATACTGAATGAACTATAGGCCACCATATAAACAAGATGCGGTTATTGTGTGGCGTTAGCCGTACTATATCTGTTAGGGTAATTTTAGCCCCATGGTGCCACTGGTGAGGGACTTGCCCATGCGTGAACTGCTTGCTACCGAGTTAAGCCAGCGATGCCATGACCCATATATTATGTCACAAACTCACATTACAACACGACTAAGTACAAGTATTGAGCAAGAAAAACACATACATGATCCTCTGTAGAAAAAATTCAAACAAAACACATTTTGGCAAGAATAATGGGCAACTCGACAAAACTTGTGAGTGCGAATCAATTTACGCATGAACAAACTCCACCCCAGTAATGGAGGTATTAGGCTAGTGAGGATTATTTACGAGAACTGATCTCTGTCAGAGGGAATTCTGTTTCCGGTGAGTGTTATAACAATACGAGTTCACGAATTCGAGTTTCTTTTTAAATCATTAGCAAACTGATCAATGGGCTTTAATTGGAATAGCAGTTATTGTTTTACCTTAAACCACACAACAGTTTTGTGTCCACTCATCCATAAACATGTTTTTGTGTTCACTAAACCTCAAGTGTTGGTTCCAGTCTCATTTGTCATCGTGGCCGCACACGAAACCTTAAGTTCTGCTGTTGTGATGCTCGTATATAATGCAACCACCTTGCACAGCCTTGCACGGTGTAATCACTGTTGCATTATGATCACGTCAATCCGGTCTCGTGCAACGTGCCATGGGGGAATATACACGAATGTTAGATCTGCGATTCATGCCTATGAATAAGCATATTAATGCAACTGAATGAACACACCACACAATTTTTGTACTGACAGCATATAATTGCCATAATTATAAGTCAATCCTACTACACACACGGAATAATTGTTGCTGTGCTGAAAAACCAACAACAACATAATTACCCTTTGCCACGTTTGCCTTTTGTTCGCGAGTGCGACGCGAATGAAAACGAAATCAATTTTATTGCCATTTATAGCATGCAGACCATTATACAGCAACTGCCTATTGTTGATGGTTTTAATATCTCGCCGCATTTTTATTTTCCATCAGTTTTTACCGTCCGGAATAGACTTATTGTGGTTAGGGTGCAGAGTGGCAATTACACCATCGGTGGTAACAATGATCGCCGGCTAAATAGCGGCTAATGAGTTTTATTTATTCAAAATTTTCATCGTTCGTCATTTTATCAGAACCTATTAGTTTTTCTAAAGGCAGCCGTAAGTAAAGCTCTTTGATATCTCTAAATGTAATATTTATCTGTATGATAAAAAAAAAATCCGTGTACATGTTTATTCACGAAGTATAGTGAATATTCGATATGTAGAGCAATAAATTTACCTTCGAAAGAAAAATATTGTCACTGAAGTCACATTAAAATATTTCACCACCAGAGCATCCAAAACACAGCTGTGGTGCACAACTGGTGTTTTGAGCATGGTGGTTAGACTGTCAGGACGAGCGGGGAATTTTTTGTTGGAAATAATTCTGATTAAACAGATCGACAGAAACAAATTTTTGGTACGAAATCAAGTCACCATCTGCTCTGAGCCATTTCCAGGCACTATTGAAAGAAGTGGGCCTTGGACTTCATCCACTTTTCCCTTCATAATACCAGGTATCAAGTAAACACTTGGTGACCTTGAACTTTACCTTTAACACTATGCTACCTGAGATATTTTCAGAACCACCCATGGGAATCTGAAAAAAATTTGAAAATATTTAGATATCTTCAAATTCGGCATTTTCCATAGAAAAGACTTTCTGGAGCTATACGAAGATTTTTGCTGTATGTGAATCAGAATGTTCTCCTCTTTCTGTCGGTATATCATAACTGGAAAAGCTACAAATATTGGCGAAGATGTGAACAATGCAATGACAAATACACACATCTCGAAAACACAAACAAAAGGCAACTCTAGATGACTAGAGGTAGTGAAGAAAAGCAAATCTAGGTGGCATAGTGTAAATGAAGCACTGACCGTCATTGAAAAATTAACTAGCAATTCCGGTGCAAATAAACTCAATTGTGTCTTAACATTGACATTTCTCCGCTAATAGCTTATAGAAGGGCTCATTTTTATCTGGCAGAGTTACTTTATGCTTATAAATGTTAACTACTTTATCTGATTTCACCACGTGACAAGCTTTCATGACACTTCTAGTCGTGTACTTACTTGATCTCAGTGAAAGTCGCATTCTGAAATTGCGAGACAGAACTAATCATATGTGAACACTCCTGAAAATAGAAATATCTGAAGACCAGTGAAAGTGGCTTTTGCAACCAGTAATTACATGTGTAAACACACTGTCGAAAGAGACAGGTGAAGTGGAGATAATGTGAGAGGAATTGATATCTCGCGTGATAGGAAAAGATTGTCTATCATTGTTTGTAGGTTTTCACCCGTGGTACTCGATTGTCACCAATCGAGAACGGTTCCCTGGTGGGGATAATAGACGATCTACGCTTGTATAGATTCCTGCAATAGTATCTAGCACCCTGTACAAAAAGAACAGAACAATAGTCCTGAAGCTAAAAACGCATTTGGTCGAATGTTTTGTTTAAGGGGATGATAGGTGCACCATGGACGTGTCTAATCAATGGAAACGTTCAAATGAGATTCGATATTTTGGAAAATGATTGCAATAATTTTTTCTACTTCAATTATGCTGTAAATATTGAACGAAACACTTGCATGTTCACACTGCATATCATGGTTCCTAAATATGAAATCAGATGACATTGGTTTCATCATGTTCATACACACAGTATTCCCCGTCTTGCAATGCTATACCCCATGTACTACATGATACTTCAATAACTATATAGGTTTAGGTTTCACTTCTTTACTAGTTTCTGCTGTCTGGGCCCCTGCTATCCCCTCTCCCTCCCCATTAGTGACAGCAAGTCGATAACCCAGTGTACATTCTTTTTAAGACTACACATAGGCTATATCGCCATGGTCTACTATTACTTTTATATAGTCATTGATAATGATCTGACCCAACGTTGAATTGAAATCAAAAGTCGGTAATGCAGGTCAAATGTCGTGTTTCAAAGGCGGCTCGAAATTCAGGTTGGTGGCTTTTATATATTTGAGGTGTTTGGGAAGGAAATGAGGCAGTAGCAATTTATACTGGGAAATCGTTAATAAAATTTTAATTTCTTCAGACTTTGAGGGAACATCAAGGGAGTTTTCAATTCACGATTCAATTGACCAATGAGTTGAATCTGGCACAAAAAGAATAAACACCTTAATGAAATTAAAATGTTTGCACTGAATACTATTTGTGTTTTAAATATTTCCTTTTCATATCCAAAGTGCATATCTATATTAAAATTCGTGAAAAATACTGGGGAAAAATGTACGGCATAAAGAAAACGAAACAGCCTTTTATTGGGGTTAGTGCAGCACAGGAATGCACTATTCTTGTTTCATGTCCTTATTGGAAGAGTTATTGATTGTAATAGGTTGTCCATGTTTTCAGAGCAAATATTCGAACTGAGTTAGCATGGAATGGAAGGATTTCCAATTCGTTATCTGTAATTGATTTTTGCTATCATTATTGTATCCCTCGAACGAAGTTCGGCGGATACTATGGATTTGTCTCCGTCGCGCCGCCGCCGCGTCCGCCGTAGAGATTTTCTTGTGAACGCTCTACAGGTTGCAAATTTTAACCGATTCTAATAATTTTTTATACAGACACATCTTATGGTAAGATCCCGACACCAATCGATTTTGGTTGCCATAGCGACCAAATTGGCCGATTGGCGACACATTTTGTTCTCAAATTAGCCTGTTTAACACAAATGGCTTGTGAACGCTCTACGAGTGGGAGTTTTCATTGAATAATCATGAAATCGCACAGGCTCGATGAGAAAGACCGTCACACGAAACCTATTATTTTTCAGAATTATCAAATAGATATTAATTAGTTAATGGACTAACTTATTACGACCTTTAAAATACCCACTTTGACATCTGTGCTCACTCCAATACCCTGTATTATGAAAGTAAATGGCAATGGATTCTTGTTCAGAATAGAGAACTGATGTTTTGGGTGAAAACAAAACAATATTATTTAATAAGTTAACGTTAGTTTTACTAGTTAAGTCTATTATTTCACACAATAAAAATAGTTAAGATGAGAAATATTTATTATTAAGCTCAACAAGGTAAAAGTTTCGTCCAGTACAAATTTCATGGGTGTAACCAAATAAGTTAAAATTATTTTTACTGGTTAAGTCTATTATTGACCACAATAAAAATAGTTAAGACAAGATATATTTATTATTGGGCTCAACAAGGTAAAGGTTATGTCCAGTAGAGATTTTGTGGCTTTAGCCAAATAAGTTAACATTTTTTTGCTAGTTAAGTCTATTATTGACCTCAATATAAATAGTTAAGACGAGAAACATTTATTATTGAGCTCAACAAGGTAAAGGTTTTGTCCAGTACAGATTTCATGGGTGTAACCGAAAAAGTTGACATTATTTTTACTAGTTAAGTCTATTATTGGCCACAATAAAAATAGTTAAGACAAGAAATATTTATTATTGGGCTCAACAAGGTAAAGGTTCTGTTCAGTAGAAGTTTTATGGCTGTAACCAAATAAGTTAACATTATTTTTGCTAGTTAAGTCTATTATTTACCTCAAAAAAATATTTAAGACAGGAAAAGCTTATTATTGGGCTGAACCAGGTAATGGAATTTCACATTCAAATCTAATTTGGAACATATATTCAGGTGAAAATAGACCTTTCTGTGAAAACATTGATCTGGCTCCCATTTTGTCATCTTGAAATGCAGTTTTGGTCAACTTTTAATTTGAATTTCAACTTGAAACCAAGTTTGGCACATATCATGAGATAAAATATACGTTATGGTGAAAAGTTCGATCTGGCTCCAATTTCGTCATCTTGAAATGCAGTTTTGGTCAACTTTTACATTGAATTTACATGGTCAACTTGGTCAACTTTTACATTGAATTTCAACTTGAAACCAAGTTTGGCACATGTTATGAGTTAAAATATAACCCATGGCGAAAAGCTCAATCTGGCTCCAATTTCTTCAGCTTGAAATGCAGTTTTGGTCAATTTTTACTCTGAATATCAACTTTGAACCAGGTTTGTCAACTATTCTGGGTTGACATATTTTGTTCTAGCTGTAATTTCGTTATTTCGTCAAACATGTCGAAATGGAAATCCATATGCAGTGATTTTGGAGGTGATCTTGAATTCGACTTTCAATAATCTTGAAAGATCAATGCAGCAATTTTGGTGGAAAACAAAACAGTTGTGGCTTAAGATTTAACATTTCTCTAGTAATCTTTTTTAGCTCTTGCTCTAGTTTTTCATACTTATCAGTAATATATTTGGGGCAACAGGGATGATAAGGCTACTGGGGATACACCCAGCGGTCGTAGGCGACTAATTTGGAACATATATTCAGGTGAATGTAGGTATCAATCTATTACCACCAATAGTCAGATTTTGATGATGCCAATAACAAACCTAATATACAACATTTTGCAATAGAAACAAAGCCCGACCAAATAGTTTATCCAAATACACACTGGCGTCATCAGGGGCAGAAAATAGACCTTTTTGTGAAAACATTGATCTGGCTCCCATTTTGTCATCTTGAAATGCAGTTTTGGTCAACTTTTAATTTGAATTTCAACTTGAAACCAAGTTTGGCACATATCATGAGATAAAATATACGTTATGGTGAAAAGTTCGATCTGGCTTCAAAATTGTCATCTTGAAATGCAGTTTTGGTCATTTTTTAGTTTGAATTTCAACTTCAAACCAAGTTTGGCACATATTATGAGTTAAAATATAACTTATGACGAAAAGTTCGATCTGGCTCCAATTTCGTCATCTTGAAATGCAGTTTTGGTCAACTTTTACATTGAATTTCAACTTGAAACCAAGTTTGGCACATATTATGAGTTAAAATATAACCCATGTCGAAAAGCTCAATCTGGCTCCAATTTCTTCAACTTGAAATGCAGTTTTGGTCAATTTTTACTCTGAATATCAACTTTGAACCAGGTTTGTCAACTATTCTGGGTTGACATATAACTTCAGTTGGAAAGATTGATCTGGCTGTAATTTCGTTATTTTGTCAAACATGTCGAAATGGAAATCCATCTGCAGTGATTTTGGAGGTGATCTTGAATTCGACTTTCAATAATCTCGAAAGATCAATGCAGCAATTTTGGTGGAAAACAAAACAGTTGTGGCTTAAGATTTTACATTTCTCTAGTAATCTTTTTTTAGCTCTTGCTCTAGTTTTTCATACTTATCAGTAATATATTTGGGGCAACAGGGATGATAAGGCTACGGGGGATACACCCAAGCGGTCGTAGGCGACCGGAAATGTCTAGTTTTCCTTACATTTCAATCTGCTTCAGATATGTTGTCAATATCCCGATATTGTGGAATCTAGAATAAGATTGTGTTCTCACCCGTTTTTTACTTCATAATACCGAAGATATCCAACACAGGTCTTTTGATGGAACGTACAATCAAAGAACCATGCACGTGAAATATTTTCAACTATAAGTAAATTTAATGTTTGAAGATGCATCTACTGCATTGCCTGTTGCATATTTATTGGGACTCACCGCGGAAACAATTGTGTAATAGTTTACATTTCATATCAGCTTTTCATCTGCATATACCTGTTATCATAGAGGCACTTTCTTCACTATCTGGGAAACGTATGGTTTCCAACGAGACACCCAATGTGATGATTTAAGCATCGCAATGCCCAGCATGTTGTTGGCGTCATCGCCTTGGCGGATGTGTAAAATGATAAATATCTCGTTACATACCAAAACTCGTTACACGACACTGTAAACCAAGAGTAGCCGAGAATATTTGAATATTATGAGTACCTCCATAAAAATGCCCATTAATTTTATTTTTCGCCTTTGGTGCACCAGGACTATCCCGAAAGCTATGTTCTAACTATACCCATATTTGGAATTACGAATGTTGGAGTATTTTTCATGAATCTTTAAGAGGTAAAATTCATTCCATTTATATCAAGATCGGACAGTCATCTCCTGGGATTGACAAAAGTGTCACCTGGCCTATATTCATGAGCCTTTTCGAACACAATATGCATACACCGTCATACGTGATTTACAAAGTTTTCTTTCTGCCTGCAATTTATTTTGTATCCTATTAATTTTTTTAATTCCACCTGTTTTGGACCAACTCTGGTTTTAACAATATTTCATTTCGAATATAGAACGCTACAAAGCCTCGTCATTGCAACCAGCAAGCAAAACCCGTGGTAACATAAATCCTTTCCAACATGAGTCAACCAATTAGGCCCCATGTTTTGGATGACATAAACGCCCGCCATCATTCACTAGCCAAAAGGGACACCGGAACCGGTCGGTGACAGTCTCCTTTCCTGAACGCTGTGTAACCGACGGCTAGTTTTACCTAGCGACTTTGACGCTGCTGGTGATCAGCTGCTGCAAAAGCAAGGAAAATGTTTTATTATGACACACGCAAGATTCTACTCCACTGGTAGTGTTGAAGAGACAGCACGGAAACTGAAGATGAATCGTTACTTGGCGTGGACAGGGTGTTGATAGGGCCATTATCAGTGTGGAGATACTGACATGAATCTCAAAGATATGGAAAGTTTTAATGGGGATTGTAAGAAATGAAATTCAGCAAAAACAGAGCTACATGGACTCAAAGTGTCATGAATATTGGCGAACCAAAGTGAAACGCATGGCAAGATTTAATTTGACAGTTTTACAAAAAACTCTGTGAAGACGATTTTGTAACTGAGTAGGTCAGTTATCCATACACGTATTGGATATACAACACAAGTTTTTGGTAACCCTTTTTTATATACAAGTATGGTCCTACTGACTGGATGCGAGCTATACGTTTGAGAGTATCATTTGTGTGATGCTATTGGCATGTAATTTTCGTGACATTTGGTGCTCGCGTGTGATGGATTGAACATTAAGATGGGCAGTTTGTGTCATAAGTATGAAAAAAACATATACATATTATATTGCTTGATTCTTGCCATTTGTGCGATATATAAAACATAATGCTACCTATGCTATTTTTGTTTCTAATTATGTTATGACAAAATGGTAATGTGTCTTCAAATGTTATATTCAATGATCATGGATTATTCACTAGCCAAATTATATCCTATATCGATTATAGAATATCGAATTAACAGAGAGTGATAATATGATAAGGAGAATGGTTTTATTCTCAGCTCTTTGATACATCATGTCTTGAACATTGCATCTGCGATGGGATTTTCACTGCATGAGTGCTATCAGTTGATCATATCAATTTTCAAAATATCTACAATGCTAATGACTTCCATCCATCTTAATTCAACAAAGTTTAACTGTAATCGATTTCGATGAACATATAGAAAACAAACAAACAATTCTTGCTAGCTCCGGATAGCGACCAGTGTATCATAGTAGACAATGTTGTGATTCCTTGTTGGATGATTCATCATGTTCATGATGTATCAAAATCATCATCATGTCTCGCTGTCCACCACGTTTCTAGACAAATGGATACCATAACCATAAAGCGTGGCTGTGTGCCTTTGAATATTTCATACTCTCGTGCACTGGCTAATCAAATGCAGAAAGAGGCAGTGATGCTTCATGCTCATATGTGCGATGGACCGCCGTTATTATCTCGCGACCTTTAGCTCTACTGGTGATCGACCACTGCAAAAGATCTTTTTCTATCGATTCGTAGAAACAGCAAGATAATCTAACAAACTTATGTTACTTGTTATCTTGTTTGATTCATTTTCTTTACTTTAATCTGACACTGATTTTGTTTTGTTCCGTTAATGGTATATATGTTATCTAATTTCCACAAGAGACTGCAAGATTTCATGTCATTTTTCATCAGTATCTGCATGGCAGAATACATTGAACAAGCAGAGAAGCTGAAAATATCACATACACCAGTGAAAGTGGCTTTTGCAACCATTAATTACATATGTAAACACAGTGTCGAACGAAACAGGTGAATGGAAATAATGCGAGAGGAATTGATATCTCGCGTGACAGGAAACGTTTGTCCACTATTGTTCGGAGGTGTTCACCCGTGGTACTCGATTGTCCCCAATCGAGAAAGGTTCCCTGGCGGGGATTATAGGCGATCTACTCTACCCGAATATCATTAAGTGCATCTAGCCTCCGAGCACGCAAAGAACAAAACAATAGTAAACTGTCCTGAAACTCAAAGCGCACTGGGTTGAATGTGACGATAGGTGACGATAGGTGTACCATAATCATGGCTAATCAATAAGAAAATGGTTCTGAACATACATCCAATTATTTGATTACACTAGAATACTTAAACTCCCTGACCTACATTACTGTCTACATACCAAGCTTGTATTTCTCCTGATTAATTTGCCAACTTACTATATAAATGCACTGCAACAGGAAAACAATACGGCCGTTTATAGGTTTCAGTGCAACACAGGGATGCACTAGTCTTGTTACATGCTCTCTTGGAAAGAATTATTGATTGTAATAGGTTGTCCATGTTTTCAGAGCAAACATTGGAAATGGAATAGCATGGAATAGGAAGGATTTTTATTTCGTTATGTGAAATTGATTTTTGTTATCATTAGTTTTCAAAGATTTCACCCTGCTTCAAATATATTGTGAAATTGTTTTCTCATTAATTTCATATATATAATATTGAATACATTTGAATTGGAATTAGTAAATATAAAATGTTTAATCATGCTTTTACTGCACATGCTGAACAATAAAACAATAATATGGCTTTTGGTGGCGTTATGGTTATTTGAGGCCTGTCTTGGATGACTTGAAGCCCGACATGGACCTTTTGAAGCCCGAGTGCTAGCGATCGATTCAAATGGCCATGGAGGGATTAAAACTGAACAGAATATATTTCATCCTACTTTTATGATTTGGAATGCACAATATCATATTTGAGATTGTGTAAAAGTCTGGAAATCATCAAACAAACTTCAAATTTTAGTTCCTCTGCTTGGATCCAAAAGGACCGAACAACCTCAAGCGAACACAGAGTCCGAGACCCGGACGACACCCGGTTTGTTTGACCCGGTTTAGGTCAATTCTCGGTTAACAAGGTCAAATCCCGGACTGCTCCCGGTTCATCAAAACACCCAATTTTCATACGGTCGAGACCCGGTTGAGACCTGGTGTGGCCGGATAACACCAGGATGACTCCAGGATGACTCCCGGTGCCCCCGGTGGATTCCAGGACGATTCCCGGTCACGCCCGATTCGGGGGTTCATTTCCCATCCCCCTCTGAGCGTCCCCTGGTCGAGACCCAGTTCACCAAAAAAATGAAACATGTCTCATTTTTCGCGCAAGTTCCCGGACGAGACCCGGTTTGCCACCCGGATTGACACGGTGTGGCCGGTCAAGACACGGTGTGCCCGGTTCAGACCCGGTTCAGAACCGGTAGAGACCCGGTCTGGCCGGACGAGACCCGTTGAGGCCCGGTCCGTGATCCGGGAGTCGACCGGGCATCAAACCGGGACAGTGGGACTGAGCCTTTACTTCCAAAGCAAAGAAAAAGGTAAATGTATTCATGGCGTTTACATTGATTGGTTTTTTACTTACGGTGTAAAAATTGGTGAATAGAGTTGTATATCTCATAACATAACTCTCTCCATTGGCTCTCTCATCGTGTATGAAGTTTCTGAAGAAACTGAAGAGACATTGCGTCACTTCACTATTTCCAACAGACCAATGAGTAACTCGATTTTGTTGAAATATAGGCATGGCAGAAAAAAACAAATACGCTTCTATTGGTGTTAGTACAGCACCGGATTGCACTTATTACATTTAATGGAAAGGCGTATTGATCGTAATAAGTCTTCCATGTTTTATGAAGAAACACTGGTTCTCGTATTGCACAGAAGGGTGGGGTTCCATTTTCGTCATCTGAATTTTGTTATCTTTATTTTCTATTTCTTATATATTTCTTATATCTAGTTGCCTTGATTGTCTCGGAGATATTATGCCGTAGCTTGGTTTCTCGATATGAACTATTTTCAAGGTGTCATTCATTTGACATGATATATCCATATAACAAGTACCGGTAGACACTGTTTTCACATCCCATACCGGTACATAATGTATCAAGGGGATTGTGTGTTACTGTTATGAAAAATACCCATATACGATATTGGATGAATATATCATGATTTTACATAGATTGGGATCATATGTTACTCAGCATAGAGCATATCAGCCAAACTGCACCGGAATGTGTATGGAACATTGCGAATGTACGGTTGTCATCATGGGATGCCATCACCCGTAGATGCTGTCTCGACAGTGAGGGGAAAATATTGTTTGTGGTACACGCCGTTGTGACATGTTCAGTGACTACATGTATGACTACATGTAAGTGTGTTATGTCAATGGTATTGGATTTCATACAGCTGCTTTCTATGCGTAAATGATGACCTTTTCGAATTAAAATCCGAAATTTGGAATAAATAATATGTGAGAACTTTGGTCCTAAAGAAATGGACGTAGCTGCAGGATTTGTGTAGAATATAAATAGTATAGTAGGCAGAGCTACAAATGTCTATTGGCTACTTGCTGTGAAATTGACGATTACAATCACATGATAAGATTACATCGAATGCTGTGAAGTGAAAGCCAATTTTGTCTAATCTAATTATTCCCAGACACAGCCTAAGGGACTCAAAATAACTGCGGTTGATAGTAGGAGATATAGCAGTAATGGCAGGTGTAATAATAACGGGGACCCGTCACATGGTACACTGTCTGATATCATAACTCTGTTCGATGACCAATAGATAAGTGAGAGTTCCGGGGCGACAACTGGCACTTATCTCACGTAAGATATCTAGTGATACAGAAGAAGTAGAATTTGTGACTATGCGTGCAGCAAATTGTTACAAGCTCCTGCGTGTGTCCAATGTTACATCATGCCAGTACTGTTGGATACCAATGTCCGTGTATCCTTTGCCTCAGTACTGTTATCAAAGTACACACGAAGATATGATGCTGAATGAATATTGTCGATATCATGTCATATATGTCTACACCATGGAAACCTTCAGAAATAATTAGTAACTGTATTCAAGCATGTTTTTTTTCATATTGAAGCATTTTATTCCAAGTTTATCAACAATGTATAGAATCATAGTAGTAGTTGACAGATAACCATCGCTAGAAGTAACTAGAAGGCATTCGAGTCACATAATGGTATGAGTGAGTACCAAAACAGATATTTAATAGCAATCGCAAAAAAAAAATTATCGGGATTATTAACATCAAACAAGAGAGGCAAAATGGGAGTTTGAGAACATGACACCGGGTGGACAACAATTGTCAACTATCTACATATACATCTGCTAACCACCATCGCAGAATGTATGCAGATGGGAAACTGTATGATGATTACTTTGGACGGGACTCATTGTATTCGATGTCTGAACAAGCCAGGACCATAACCACGAGTCTGGTCGAAGTCCACAAAGCAAAGGATATTATGTTGTGGTGTCATACATAGTCCACCAGTGACCAATGGATGCTGTCTGGCCAATAACAGGGCAAACGTGTCTGTCTAGGAAGGTAATTTTGTTTGGGGAAAGGTCATGTGGTGAAAGCTGTTGTAGCACCCCAAGTTATATATGTTGTGGTTTATAGTACGAATGATGCTGAATTTGGTTGAAATACACATCGGCATCTTGTGTGATAATGTATGTTCCTATCGTATGCAAGTTCAGATTGCACGCCCATAGTGGAGTGGATGAAATTCCAATAGACAGCTGGGTAATATTTAAATATTTGTGGAATTGAAGGCACGACGAAAAGAAAACAAAGTTACCTTTCATGGTTGTTAGTACAGTACAGAAATGCACTTGCTGTAGTCTTTGCTGAATGATTATTGAGTGAAACTGTTCATCTATGTTTCCTGAGCAAACATTCGGCATAACACGCATTCACAGATATGAGGGGTAAGAGTTTGCTGAAATGGATTTTTGTTTCCAATACTGATTATGCATTCTGCATTTTACAGAGAACCCTTGAGATACACCTGGTTATGGAATAGAGTATGTTCAATATAGTGTAGTGATGCAGTCAATTATACAGTCTTATCTTCAAACAGATAAAATATAGTGCAGTAATATACTCCACTATTTTCTTTTTTTTTCAAATTTCCAATATATATATCTCATCACTCTTTTCACTTTGCCTATTATATGCTACTCATTCCAGTTTCCATCACCTGCATTCAGAAGAGTAAAATTGCCATTTTGTCAGTTTGAGGTGTATACATACAAGTTCATTTCTCTATGTTGCTACACCATCTGCTGAAACTATTTCCTCTGTCCGAACAATATAGATACCCTGCACCACATGTACGTCAGTTAAACCCCGCATACACCCAACAGGTTATCGTCGGAAGTTAGTTCTGATGGGGGCTGTCTCACTATGATGCATTCCTTTATCAATTTTACTTGGATAAAAAAGCTACTTTGGTCAACCCATAATATACTAGTAAATGAAATCTGTGTTGTTTCTTTGTGTGGTTGTGGCATAGTTTGTCCAGTTCGAAACACATACATATGTGATATATCACACACTGTGTAATGTGAAAAAAAATACGCAACGCCATCCCAAAGCGCACCGTGTGACACGTGACATTTCCCATGGAAATGGTGGTATACACGTCTGCTGAATCTCCGAGGTCCGAGGTGATGACGAGAAGATGACAGCTACAAGAAACTCATATTCCGTCTTGTAACCATTCTGTCAATTTTTCCGACTGAAAAACCAGATATCCAAGATATAACAACACTAAGGTCTTGCTGTTATACTATGGTGAGTAGGACTAACATTGACAGGTCCATGTCATAAATCCACTGTTGCCTGGTTACAAGGTGGAACGTTGTAAAATGTACTTGTATGTTCTCTGGCGGTCAAACCACAGGGTCTTTTTTGTAGATCAACATCACTAGTATTGGTTTGGATAACGATGAGCCGAATGACTTTTATTTATTATTTACAAACATAATATGTAATTTGCAAATATAGTATTTATATATATCCAAATATCCAATATATGGTCATCAGTAACATATGATCATCACACGAACTGACAGATGTACTAAGTGAATAATGAGGTGGTGATTAGGGTGATTCTTGATGACAGGTTCCAAATTGGAAAAGTGCCGAATCTGATAGATAGCTGTACATGTGATAACTGATAGTTATCGTAGCACTTGCATGTCATGGTACCGATCGGGTGCTGATGTGATCCATTGTCAACCAGTCAAAATTAGATGACAGAATACCAGGCATCCCTTTATGTCTATCTTTAGTAGATAATGATACCCAGTTTCATAGTTGACAGTTGCACTTATGAAGTTAGTAATAGCAATTTAATGTGTTTGCTTACAATATGGGTAGAAAAAAAATGAGTTGACACCCTTTGCTACCTCTTTCTTCGTTATACAATTTTGTATACAAGGACAGATCAGTGTTCAATGGCCAGAGAACATCCAGGTCGCCATGGATCAACCGAACGATGTAATATTCTTTGTATTCCCTGATTCTAGTCCGATCTTATCTCGACAAAGTATTGAATGTCCACAGCAATAACCCTCATTATACCTAGTAATAACAAATTGTGGTAATTATCCATTAGGGTCTGAGTCTATGGTTCATGTATCTGTGGCAATAATCAATAATGATTGGTTGCATGCATAAACGGTTTAACATGATGGATGCTTAAAATTAATTGGTATACAAACACACTTTAATTCTGGCAGAACGGGTGTTGATATTTCTGGTGCCAAGGTGTGTCCAGTCATCAATCTCTACCTGCCAGTGTATGTTCTTTGTCTTATATTTTTTTATGTACCGTACAGGCTATGATTTTTTCTAAAATTTAACGTTCATGTTGCATTTATCAAAGAAAAGCTCTGTGAATTTGTATATGTTCAACAAGAACATGAAGACAAAACCCGAGACATCACACTTTTGACTCAACCTTAAACATTGGTAATTCAAGAATATATTTTAGCTTTTGAGTTTGACGGAATGGGAATTGTGGAGGGTTCTTGGACGAATTTGTTCAAACTTAACACCAATGCAGGTTCCTAGAGGAATCGCTAGACATAATAGAGAACATAGGCTGGTGTAAATATTTGTGACAGGATCGAAGTATCCGGCATCCATTACATTGTCAATGTGTCGGAGACAACTAGAGCTACTCCATTGTACTCACAAGCGAAGGTACATATTGGACCGACGTACTGTGAATAAGGCCATATCTACTCTCACAATTCACTTATTCTCAATACATTTGCAGCATTGCTTTTGGTTTTGTGTGCAGTGATGTGATGCTCTCAATGTGAAGTGTTTCAAACATTCACTTACCGTATTTAACAAACAACTAGGTATTAAAGATGCAAAATGAATTATTGCCGTATCAGAGACAATGTCCCGATTTCACTCCCCTAGTTGCACTGACATTCATATAATTGAAACGTTTCCAAATTTGTCACAGGGCACATATAATGTACGAACTAATTAGGTTCTTCACCACTCCACAAGACATAACCCGAGCCAACACATCCCTTCTGAATTACCCTCACACGACGATCATTGAAAGCAGAATTCCGTCTATTGATTTTGACAGAACGGCAATGGGGAAGTTCTCCCTGGGCGAATTTGTTCAAACTTGACACCAATGCAGGCTCCTAAAGGAATCACTAGACATAATACAGAACATGGGCTGGTGTAAATATTTGTGACAGGATCGAAGTATCCGGTATCGGTTACATTGTCACTGTGTCGGAGAAAACTAGAGCTACCACATTGTACTCACAAGGGAAAGTGTGCGTGTACATATTGGACCGACGTGGAAAAAATTGATACCCCTGGCAGAAATTCCGTTTCGCTCGGTAAAGTTTTTTCAGCAGTGTTTCAAATTCAACTATTTACTTGCCATGTTCAAGAATTTTGAAGGTATTCAATATTCACAACAAAACATGACCCTACCAGAGGCAATGTGCTCGACGTATGAGCATACGTTTTTGGCACCCATTGGTTACTTGTGACCCAATTTGCATCACATCTACCTTCCTGGAAATTGATCACCACCGCCCCTGCCCCCGGATCCTTTCGTGAGTTTTCGAAAGTTTTCGAATTTGTCTGTGAAGAATATCGTTCACGGCCGATATCAAGCCGGTTTAACTGGGTCGTCGTGTGATACAATAAGCCGGCAGTTTCAATTTAACTGTTTATTGTGGTGATAAAGACTGATGATCAATCACGCACAATCAGGGTCGCACTCTCACCTACGTCGGGTGATATCCCAGTCTATATTTCTATATTCCTAATATAGTCCTTTATACAACTTGCACATATATCCGATAGATTATATATATTAATATCGACAGTCTCACAGGAACTTTTGTATATACGTCCTGCCACTGGGATGTTCACTTCACTTCTGCGCAGTAAAGCGGGGCCGAGGGACCATGTGGCTGTGTAATTTCCCGCCAAGTGTAAGCGGTGTTGTGATAGGTTGAATGTGTGGTGCAATGCGCTGATGTCACCGGGAAAGTGGGTTTCCCCGGCTCGTGTCAATACTTGGAATGCCTGTATGTGTGCACGTGATGTATGGAGTATGTGTGTCAAGTTCTATGTTTAGAAGTCAGTGCATGTGAAGGTCAAGGTCGAGTAAACGGGGCCGAGTGTACTGAGCTAGCGGGGCCGCAGGTGCGTGGTTTGACCTGTGTATGTAACCATGACTACATGGAGTTTATGCTTGTGATCGTATAGTGTGTACTTGTCCTGTATGTAGGTCATGTAGAATGAATGTTTGTTGTGGAAATGTGTAGTGCGCGGGAGGGACGGGAGTAACAGTCGCTAAAATTACTACATAACACCCCTTCATTAATCCTACGCCCTCGGGATTACCCTCCCCGGACCCTACCGTCGCCAAAACTAAACAATAAAAAGCTAAAAAGTCCTAAAGGTCAAACCCAAAAGCACTCACACACACACGCCGCGCGACATGAGAAAACACTTCATACAATAAAAATTCCTAACCGTCAAAATAAACGTCAGCAGTCAGTCTGTCAGCAGTCTCTACGATGATACATATACAAATACATGCACAACAATGAATGGAATGTATGATATGGAATGATAAACAAAACTCCTCGACGTTTCAAAGCGAAACGGAACTATAACTTTAAGAGTCTACTGAACTGAAATAAAATGTAGATTAAATTTAACTAAAATTACATGTATAAAAACAAAAAGCCATGACTAGGATATTAAATGTATATGTACAACTATTTACAATATATATGTGCCGTGACCAGAATTGTTTGGTCACTCGGTGGGGGCCGCGTTCAAGGGGCCGAACAGTTCAGGGACGAATTTCACTTGTCCTCCCGTTCACGCCTGCTGGCGGGAGGAGGCGGGGCCGCTGGCGATGCCTGCCGCATCAGCTGTAGCTGTTCGTCCGGGGGCAGTCTGGGCAGGATGGACACGATCGTGGCCAACAACTCCCCCGGAATGGTCGGTGTGGTCGGGGTCGACGGAGCTTGTGCCTCCGATGGCGTCGGGGTCGAAGTCGCTCGAAGCCGAGTGATTTCCTGTTGTTGGTGGGCGACTTGGTCCTCCAACTGAGTCACACGGACTCGAAGCCGTAGATTTTCCTCGGATAAGGCGTCCGGGAACGTGGGCTGGTGGCGCTCGTGCAGAGCACCCATCCCAAAGCCGACAGACAGGCCGTTATATTCTGCCTGCCTGATGTGGTGATCCAGGGCCGACAGGTACTCCCGACGAATTAGTCGCAAGTACTGGTGCGCTAGATCATCAGCGCGGGCGAGTGACAGGGTCGGAAGGTGCTCCTCCGGTTCTGACGGCAGGAGCAAGGGGTCGGCATTATGGGCGGCCTGTTCGAGACGAGCCGTCCAAAAGTCCTCGTGAAATCCGAGGTAGTTCGGGAGCCGCTGGGCGTCCTCATCCCGTAGAAAGTCTGTGAGGTCGGGATTCTGGCCGGGTAGTGCCTGCAGGCCGGGAAGCGAGCGGGTCGCCAAACGTCTGCCGTGTTGCCGCAGGAACTGGAAATCGGCCGCGAACTCACCGGACCCATGAAGCGGTAGACGCTCGTCGAGGTCTCTGTGGAGTGACTCAAGCTGCTCCGGGTCGTCCACTTGGAGTCGGGGCCGGTCTCTATCGGTGCCGCGTGTCGGAACGGAACGCAGAGGTTCCACTTCCTCCGTGAGGTACGGCGGGAGCGGGACGGGTTCCACCATCCGTCGTGAAGGCTCCGGTGAAGATTCCAGGGTCGAAAACGGTGTCGGGGTCGCACGTACAGGAGATCCGGGTGCAATCTCCCTGAGTGGAGGTGGCCGATCCTCAACTGGACTCTTCGGCTCGGGAGTCTCCTTGCCGGTTGATGACGATACCGGTGTGGTATTCAGGGGTCGACTTGGGAGTGGCGGATACTCCTCAGGTGGAGGAACCAATCCCTCACGGACTCGGTAGTCCGTGACGTTAGAGGCCGTGGGTCGTTCCACAACCATCCGCCGGGGTATGATATCCGACGGCCGAGCTCTAGACGGGGTCGAAGATGTCACTGTGGTGACCGGTCGAGTTGTCGCTGGCGACACCACTGTCGCGAACGAAGCCGTCGTGACGACTGCCGAGGCCGAAACACCGGTGGTCGTTGTCGGGACCTCCTCCGCCGTGCTCACCGACGTTGTCTGATAATTTATGGGCCGAACGAAGAAGATCGTACTGGGTCGTCGAATTCGAACCCGCGTGTTCATGGTCTCGATGTCACTGACCATGCGGGTAAGCCGAATCTCGTCTGCCGGGGTCGAAGCACGATTGTACTCCAGTCGACGGAGTACCTGTTGCACTTCCGGGGCCGAGTTGGGCGGATACTGCTCAAAGAGCTCTGGCGCCATGTGCCAGATGCCGAACGTCAGGACGGTGTTGACATCCCTCCTGAAGATCGGGATATTGGCCGGAACTCTTGGGGGTCGATAATTCGGGTTCGGCTGCATGTCGACTCTGCAGCGTAGCGCGAACCTGACGAGCATGGGGCCGGATGCCGATAGTCGTCCTTCCTGGTAGAAGGGGAACGACGTCACGTGTTGCGGGGTCGCTTGAGACAGATGCCGGAACATCTCCTCCTGGGCCAATGTCCGGAAGCCGTCGCGGGCCGGACACACGAAGTAGCGCAGGAATGGAAAATGATACGCTAGCACGTGCGCATCAAGACTCTGGGCCGTCCGAAAAGGTCCGCGTCGTGGCACGGAGGACCACTGTCGCTCTCCTGCTCCTTCCTCTTCGCCGATGCAGAAGGGGCACTCGAATCGACCGTCTCCACGCTGTAACGGGGCCAATGTGAGGAGGTTTCCCTCCGACAGGGTCGACTGCTCATCGAAGTTGTGGATGTGGCCGTATCCAGCGCTTCGATTTCGCTTACTGAGTGGAACCTTGTTCCAGTCTATGGGCCGAGTTCCGTAGGGTGTCACGGGAGGTGGCACCAATTCCATCAATTCCGCCACTTGCCGACGGAAAGTCGAGGTCGGGGCCGTAATAGCAGATCCGCCGCTGGAGCGTGACGAACTGCTGGAGGTCGATCGGGCTCCCGCTCCATGCTTCTTCTTGAAAGAAGTATAAGTTCTCTTGTTTGGAGAACGGGAGGCCGCAGGTCGTGCTACCGCTGAACCGGAAGCGGGTGAAGTCGGGGCCGGAGCGATCGGGGCGATCACTTGATTTGCTGGGTCGGGTTGGCGGCTCGCTGTGGCGACTCGTTGAGCTTCTTGGGCCGCTTGTCGTGCTTCAATTGCACGCTGGACGATACTTCCGCCCTCCTCGAGTCGGCGGAAGCGTTCGGGGTCGATATTGAAGATGTCGTCCGGAGTCGGGCTCGGTGTGTGGCGCTCTCCTCGTTGCGCCAGCTTGTTCCGGGCCGTTTTGGGTCGTGCTCCCTTTTCCGATCCACTTGCCGTGTCACTGAGCGTGACTGGATCGCGCTGCTCAGGCTGCGAGTCGGGGCCGGACGAAACTTCGTTGTCGGGGACGATTATGGGATGATCTGATTCATCCCCGGTGTCGATTACCTGGACGGTGATGTTATCGCCGTCCAACTTAACTGTGCGGGGCCGATTGTCACCTGGGTCGCCATTTTCCCGGTCGTCTCCGGGTTTGTCAGCCATGCTGACGGGCCGAAATCAAGCCGAAGTACTTCCCAAGTACTGACTAGGCTGGTTGTAACAAAGTCTGGATTTCTTCAAAACCAGCCTAGTTCAAATGCCGATAATCCAAGCCGAATTAACTCCAAAGTCTTGTGACCAGGATTTCAATAATATCACAGTCTATAGGCCGATAAGTATTGTTCGATTAGCACAGTTTCTATAACAATAGTCTGTATCTCAATAGCCGAAACTTCTGACAATAGTCCTTCTCCTCCAAAGTCTCAGGCACAAGTGACCTGATTGCCGCTAATCTTCAATGCCGTACACAAAGATGCTGACAGCATCTCGATTCTTAGAACTGGGCCGGGGGGCGCTCTCTATATGTATAGAAAACGTCTTTACGCTATGTATCATTGTCCCAAGCGTACACACAGCAAGGCGGGGCCGTCGTCAAGGAAACGCGGGGCGATCCTTCTCTGACCTCTTGGGTCAGTCCATTACGACAGTAGGGGTGTCCTCACACTGTCCAGATTTCCGTATGTCCATCTGCCGTCCCCTGGATAACTCGTGCCGAATCATTGTCTATTTATACTAGTCGACTGTTCAGATTACTGGGCTCTTTTTGCCCGACGACTCACTATTGTAATTATTAGGGGCGACTTCATGTAGGTGCTGTAAACAGCTAAAATGTTTATTAGCGCTCGTGCGTGCCTTGTGAACTCATCAGTCCATCATTCCTTCTCCCACAAGTTAGCGCACAATAAACTACGGGGTCGAGTTGCTGTTTCACAGACGACACACAGTTATTAAAGGCTGAGATATGAATATCAATCACTCACAGGGGCGGACATCGTTCCATTCATTTTCAGCCAGTTCACAGGACGACGGGGCCGCAAATATTGTAGGGGTCGAAATTGCAATGATCTGGGTCGGTCACACCGCGGCGCTTTGAATATTTTGGGTGATGAATTTGGTGACAGGCCGCATCTTGGCATGATAGCTATGTAGTGACTGGTTCACGTACCACTGGGCCGTTCCTCCGAATATTACATGGAGTGAGTAGAGGCTCTGTCGACGCATACTCCAGAACGAATCACACTATCACCTCTTCGACAACTAAGTGGCCTTACTCACGGTGTGACTGGTTATTATCCTCTTCGGCTGGCACATGGATTGAAGCTTTACATGATAATCTTAGTCAGTGCGTAACATACGCCTTGATCAATGGTACATGTTATACGGGGTCGAAACACATATCATAACGCAACCAATTTTTCACCAGCATCATAATTATAATATCATATCTAGTGTGTATATATCGAATTTGCCTCACTGACATCTTGTACATATTAAATGCATATATTGTTATTGTAATATAATATATTATTATTGGGAAAGACATGATATCATAGTCCATTAGACATGCGTAATTCATCATCAATGGTATCAATCAGATAACAAGGCCGGGGTTATCTGTAGCGGGCCGGTCTGCGTGCATTACGTCTGGGTCGATTTGGTCGTGCAGGCGGGGGCGTAGCCTCGCTTGTCTCAGGGTCGGAAGATACCACAGGCTTTTGCCTGCGTGTCTTGCGTGCCGGTTTTGGCGTGTCGGAACTTGATCTGTGTGATCTTTTCCGTTGCCGATGTCGACTTGAGCCGGATGAAGTCGGAGATCGCGATTGACGATCCTGGGTCGTTTGCGAATCAGACTCTGCTGTTTGGTCTGAATCGGTATGTCGATCTTGGATTGTTACCTCCCAAGGGTAATAGAACTCCTTGAGAAGTCCCATGGGGTCGGGTGACTGTTCTGGGTCGGACTTGCTTGACGACGACGTGGGTCGTACAGGGTCGGAGTAAATGTGGGCCGCTTGGTTGTCACCTTCGTATGGCTTGAGCACATCCAGATGAACAACACGAGTGTTCCGAGGGTTGGAAACCAGGGCGATTCGGTAATCAACCTCGGTTACACGGTCGATGATCCTCCAGGGACCAGTCCAGGGCCGAGCGAACTTATTATTCTGCGTGAGTGGCAGATAATAATACCGGACCAGTTCGCCTGGTTGAAACTGGGGTCGTAGTTTCGCGTGGGCGTCATAACCCAACTTTTGCCGAATTGCCGCTTTCTCGAGATGGTCTTGGGCGAAACCGTGGGCCGTCCTGATGGCTTGCCGCAAATACTCCACATACTCCGGACCACACGGAGGTAGAGGCTCAGGGTCGTAGGTCGGAAACATGAGGTCGACTGGCAAGTTACACTCGTGTCCATACACCATCAGATGCGGGGTGCATCCCGTGGACGAGTGTACTGAGGTTCGATAGGCCATTAACACATATGGCAAGTGCAAGTCCCAATCGTTTGCACGATCGCTGACGAACGCACTCAGCATGTTGAGCAATGTCCTGTTGAATCGCTCAACCTGGCCGTCGCTCTGGGGTCGGTATGGGGTCGTACGAATCTTCTTAGCGCCCAGTAGACGCACAACATGCCGGAACAGGGACGACTCGAACTCAGTACCTTGATCGCTATGGACCGCTTTGGGGACACCGTGGTAGACTATCCACCGATTCACCAGGGTGTCGGCAACATTTTTGGCCGTATGTCGCCGTAGCGGAAAAGCGTCAGTGTACTTCGTAAAGTAGTCCGACACGACTAGTACATACCGATAGCCTCTTCCCGTGACCTTGTGGGTGTCGAGGATGTCCATCGCTATTCTGTCGAACGGCGCTCCTGTCGGTAGCTGTGTCAGGGGCGATCTTTTTGGGGCCGGTTTACCCTTGCGGGTCACACATTGCGGGCAGCGGGCACACCAGCGGGCGACGTCCAGCGCCAAGCCGGGCCAGTAGAATCGGCGCCTGACTCTCTCGATGGTACGCTGTATGCCGAGATGTCCGACAATCTTGAGGTCGTGTAGTTGGTGCAAAACTTGTGTCCTGAGTGCTACGGGGAGCACGGTTTGCACCACAGGCCGTCCAGCAGGGTCGGGTTTTATATGTCGAACTAGCACACCGTCTTGTAACGCCAGGAGGTTCCAGCGGGAAACAAGTGTTTTTACCTCCTCTCCTTGGCGGGCGACTTCTCGTGAGTCGGGCTTGGTGCCGGCTAGTATCCATTGCCGCACCTTTCCGACGCTGGGGTCGGCTTGCTGTGCCGCGACAATGTCCTGGGTCGAATAGTCCGAAAGCCACTTTTGTCCATCAAGTGTGGCGTCCAAAGCACGGACTCGAACAACTTGGCGTGCCGAAACTAGCTGGGGCAAGACCGGTGATGTTATCGAATCACTGTCCAGGAGGTCTGCCCTTGTCTGGGTCGGAACAACAGTTATCCGACGAACTGGAAGTTCTCCGGAACTTGTTTCTGGGTCGGTCGGAGGTGTGACGAGTCGTCCGGGACAGTCTTGGTGTTTGCAACTGTGGCACCGTGACAAGCCGTCGGCGTTACCGTGTAATTTTCCGGGTCGATGCTCTATCCGAAAGTCATACTGCTGTAGCTTGGCGAGCCACCTAGCGAGCATGCCGTCGGCGTCGCTGTAGTTTTTCAGCCACCTTAGCGAGCTATGGTCGGTTCGGAGGAGGAATTTCCTACCCCAGAGGTAGTGCCGATAGTGTTGCACCATCTCAACTACTGCCAGTAGTTCCCGATAGGTGGTGCAATAGTTCCGCTGGGTCCGGGACAGGGTCTTGCTGGCGAACCCGATGGGGATCTCCTTCCCGTTAACCCTTTGTGAGAGGGCTCCTCCCACAGCAAAGCCGCTTGCATCCGTATCGAGGATGAAGTAGTCCTCCGGATTCTGGGTCGGATGAGCGAGCTTGGGCGCCTTGATGAGGGCGTCGCGGAGTCGCTGGAAAGCTCGTCGCTGGGCCGGTCCCCAAGTGAAGTGGCATTCACCTCGGGTAAGCGCTACGAGAGGTTCAGCGATCTCAGCGTAGTCCTTGATGAATCGCCTGTGGTAGTTGGCGAAACCAAGGAAAGCCCTGACGTCGGTGATCTCACACGGGGTCGGCCATTCTCTGATGGCTTTGACTTTGTTGGGGTCGACTCGGATTCCTTGGCCGCTCACTATGAACCCTAAGTACAAGATTTCCCGTTGGAACAACTCACACTTCTTGGGCTGAAGTTTCAGGCCTGCCGATCTGATTCGATCCAGGACCGCTTCCAGGTTTGCGAGTGCCTGATCGAATGTTCTGCCGTAAGCTATCACGTCGTCGAGATAGCACATACACCGGGTCCACAAGTAACCACGGAGTATGGTCTCCATAAGCCGTTCGAAGGTTGCCGGGGCGTTGCTAAGGCCGAATGGCATGACCTTAAACTGATAGAGTCCCTTCCTTGTGGCGAAGGCAGTCTTCGGTCTGTCGCTGGGGTCGACTTCAACCTGCCAGTAGCCAGAGGCCAGGTCTAGGGCCGAGAAGTAGTTGGCGCCTGCCAGGGCGTCATGAGTGTCCTGAATGTTGGGCAAGGGATACGAATCCTTGCGGGTGACGTCATTCAGGAGCCGATAGTCGACACAGAAGCGTACTTGTCCGTTCTTCTTCCGCACGAGCACTACCTGTGCGCTCCAGGGCGAATCGGACGGCTCAATACACCCCAAGCGGAGCATCTTGTCGATCTCCTCGTCGATGATGCTTTGCTGCGCCTGAGGGACGCGTCGCTGTCGTTGTCGAATTGGGGCCGAGTTGCCGGTGTCGATTCTATGCTGGACGACTTGGGTCCGTCCCAGTTGGCCGTCTGGGTGCATAAATGTGTCCTGGTATTGGTGAACCAGGTTGGCGCAACGCCGATGCTGTTCCGGCGCTAGTCCGGCGCGATCCACCATTTCCTGTAGATGTGGCGGTAGGTCGCAGTAGTGACTGGCGTCTACCGTGGCCGGGTCGGGCTCCTCTCCGGGTCGTGGCAGGGCTCCGACGACACTTTCGACAGGGCTTGCTATGGCGACAGGGTCGGAACGGGTGAGCGTAATGCCGGTATCTGCTGGATTGACTACCGACACCTTTACGCACTGCCGATTCAGGGTCGTAAGTGTTCTCCCCATGATGAGGTCGGTTTCCTCGGGAAAGGTCGTAAGTGGCTGGACTATCCTCGGGTGTTGTCGAACTCGAACTCGGGAAGTCGGGACCAGCTCCACTATTGCTTCGCTGCGTGCGGGGACGGTGACAGCTCGTCGCACGGCCATTCTGACAACATTGGCCTCAATGTCTTTATGGGCGAACAGGATTTCTTTGTGCACCTGTATCGTCCCTTCACCGTAATTCACTACAGCGTGAGCTTGCCGAAAAAAGTTCATGCCGAGAATCATGTCGTCATGTATGTCAGCCACACAAAAGGTTACGACCATATGGTTAGTTCCGACCTGTATTGAGAGGTCGATCAGTCCATCGATCGGGCTTGACTGTCCGGTGACGTCACGAATAATAGCCGAAGTAGACCGCAAATGTCGCTGGTCAGCGGGGACGTGACGTAGCTGATCGCGTCGGAGCAGGGAGATCTGCGCTCCGGAGTCGAGTACAGCCTTTATCGTCTTGTTTCCGACGTGTACCGGCAACTTCCAGCATTTGTGATTGGTGGCGCTGGAGTTGTTGATGACAGCCGGAATTTCGGGGTCGTCTAGCGGTGGCCGGAAGAGTGTGTGCAAAGGCGGCAGTTTGGATTCCGGTCCACTCGGAAAAGCATAGAATCCTCCGTCGTCGGAGATCCACTCGATCTCGGACATGCTGTCCGTTCCGGTGCCGTTGGCGGTCGGGGGTGACACCCCTTCAGGACGACGGTCTCCACGTGGTGGTCGCTGTGGCCGCGGTGCGGACACCCCTTCATGAAAAGAGGCCGATTTCGGGGTCGGAGCTTGACATTTTGTACACACCCCTTCAAGGAGCTGAGGTGTGGGCTGGGCCGGCTGTGGGGTCGTTATTGGTGTCGTTACCGGTACAGTAGTCGTGACAACCGCAGATGTGGAGCGGGGAACGTTGTCCTGTTGTCTGGAAGGTCCTTGCTCCTCAGCACCTTCCCCTACTGGTTTGACGACGGGGTCGGAGGTGTTGGTGGGGCCGGTTTAGTTTGGTTACCGGTTTGGTTAGGTACTGACAACACTTGAGCTGTCCTTCTGTCAGTACCGGGACCATTGGGCCGAAATGCTAGCGGTTTCATGCCGTTACGTACTAGCACATCCTTAAGCCGAAAGCATCGCATCCAGCGATGGCCGGGCTTCTTGCAAAAGAAGCAAACCATGGGTCGTCCGGGTTGCGGGGGTCGATCACCTTTCATCGGGGCCGTTGTTCGTAGGACAGAGAAGATAGCCGTTTCCTCGCACAGTCCATTCTCGTCACTAAGGACGCACTGGAAGGCTTCAGCCACCCACTCGCGTGAGCTGGTTGGCACTGAGTGTTCGTCGCAACCTTGTAGGCCGGTAGTGTCACTGTCCGCGGGGTCGTAGTAGGCCGCAATTTGCTCTGGGGTTAGTGTTTCCCCCTGAGTGACTTGTCCCATGGCACAGGACAGTTCCTCATTGACAGGGTCGTCTTCCGCGTATCCGCTGGCGGAAATGTCAGCACGTCGTGTGCCTCGATGTCGATCTCTGGCTGTCCTCTGTTGACGACTCTCTACCTTGAGAACGGCCGTAAGTGCCTCACTGTAACTGTTAAAAGTGAGGGCACACAGTTTATCGGCAATGGGGTCGGGTTGGCCGTTCACGAATTGCGCAATTACAGTTCGTTGCCGCGACGTTGGCGTAACGTCGTCGAACACTTGCTCCGCCAGGGCCTGGAGTCGCTCCATGTAGTGTTCCGCGTCCTCTTTTCGTTCCCGCTTGAGGAACGGGAAATCGTCCCGTTTGGACTGTCGACGGGGCTCGGGTTCCCAGCCCTCTAGGAGTTGGCGACGGAACTCTCCCCAGGGAGTTGCGACCGGGATATTGAGAGCTAGCGCTTCAGCGCGGCCGCGTAGCGTGCTCCGGAAGGTCGTCGTCTTGTTGAGGTCGGAGTAAGTAAAGGCCGCAGCGAATTGTTCGAAACTCCGAACGTATTGAGTGAGATTGCCCTCCTTAAAGGTCGCACGCCATTGAGCCATCTTAGCCGTAGCCAACGTTTGGGGCTCAGACGTGAGTCTCTGTGGCGTGGGCGTGTCAACACTCACCGCAACTGGTGTAGTCGCTGTAGTGGCCGTCGGAGTCGGAACAGCCGAAGTCGCCGGAGCCGTCGTATCTGGGCCGATCGGGGTCGCGTTAGCGGGGGCGGTCGGTGCTGTCGTCGCGGAGACGGCGAGCGATGCGGCGGGTGGTGCCGTCGTGTGGCTGGGGTCGTGTGGTGCTTGTGCAGCGGGGGCCGGTTGACTGTATGGAGGCGTCACCCATGGTATCCCGACTGAGGGTGGGAATACAGCCGGTGGTGGATATCGGTATACCGATCCATCCGGGCATACACCATGGTACACTAATCCGGGTTGTGTACCATGATAGCCGGTGTCAGCGATCACGCTGGGAACGCCACCATATCCAGGCGGTGGGTTCGCGTAGCCGACATGCGGTGAATAGTATCCGACAGCTACTCCATTTGGAACACCGCTTGTTGCGCCAGGGTATCCGACTGGCGGTACACCATATCCGTTGGTGTTTCCGACTGATTGTGAGATCGGAGGTCCGATCATTTGCACAACACTTTCTGCCGGAGCAGACACAACTTGATCTTGCGACGGATCGAAGCGCGGTTGTTCTCCGGTAGTCGGCGATGGTCGGTGCGTGGTCGGCGCGGGAGCGCGTGTGTCGGAAGTCGGCGTGTCGGGGTCGCAGGGTCGGCGACTTGATGTCGAGGGTGCTTGTCGGGGTCGCGCTTGTCGCATGGTGGCGCGAGGTTCCGCCGTTGTGTCGCTGGGTCGTTGTTGTCGTAGCGGCGTCGCGATCCGGGTAGCGGTCGTCATCAGGATGTCTTCGGATGTCGCTCCCGTCTGGCTGGGTCGTGTGTACTCTACCACCGTAGGCTCGGTCGGTATGCGTGAGTACATTTCTGGCGCGGGGCCGTGTTGTCTCGGCGTCATGGACGGCGCCAGGGGTCGATTGGCCGAATAAGCGTTCGGCGGGGTCGATTCCGGAACATTGTCAGACTGACAAACCCACTGTCGTATCCGAGAGTTACTTGGTGGGTGCGTAACCATTGACGTGTCTATGGTTACCGGCCGAACGTCCACTGCTAATTGTTCTGGGTCGATATCACAATCTACGCTCGCTCTTTGACGTGAGCGCGTATAGTTTCTGTCGGCAAAGTCACTTTTCTGGGTCGCTCTAGCCGGCGTGGCCGAGTACGCTCTAGCGTGCGCACGCAGAATGTCACTTACTGTATGTGACGGGTCGAGCGGGTCTTCGTCTAGGAACTCCTGCACCAGGTCGGTAGGCGGCGAAAACGATCTCAGGGACGAATGGTCGCCAATGGAGTCGAAAAGGCCGGACGGTTGTTGCTCCTGCGACAGTGGAACTGTATCGCTCATGGCGACTGAGCGAGGGCCGGAAGGTCGGAAGGCCGAATTCGGATTGATCGTCACTTCATCATCCGTAGGGTCGAGTGGCTCACCGCGGGAGGCTCCCGGGGCCAATGCCATCAATGCCGGTCAGGTCTGGGTCGATAATCCGAGACTAGCTCAGATCCTGGTCGAACGGCGCCAATGTGAAGAATATCGTTCACGGCCGATATCAAGCCGGTTTAACTGGGTCGTCGTGTGATACAATAAGCCGGCAGTTTCAATTTAACTGTTTATTGTGGTGATAAAGACTGATGATCAATCACGCACAATCAGGGTCGCACTCTCACCTACGTCGGGTGATATCCCAGTCTATATTTCTATATTCCTAATATAGTCCTTTATACAACTTGCACATATATCCGATAGATTATATATATTAATATCGACAGTCTCACAGGAACTTTTGTATATACGTCCTGCCACTGGGATGTTCACTTCACTTCTGCGCAGTAAAGCGGGGCCGAGGGACCATGTGGCTGTGTAATTTCCCGCCAAGTGTAAGCGGTGTTGTGATAGGTTGAATGTGTGGTGCAATGCGCTGATGTCACCGGGAAAGTGGGTTTCCCCGGCTCGTGTCAATACTTGGAATGCCTGTATGTGTGCACGTGATGTATGGAGTATGTGTGTCAAGTTCTATGTTTAGAAGTCAGTGCATGTGAAGGTCAAGGTCGAGTAAACGGGGCCGAGTGTACTGAGCTAGCGGGGCCGCAGGTGCGTGGTTTGACCTGTGTATGTAACCATGACTACATGGAGTTTATGCTTGTGATCGTATAGTGTGTACTTGTCCTGTATGTAGGTCATGTAGAATGAATGTTTGTTGTGGAAATGTGTAGTGCGCGGGAGGGACGGGAGTAACAGTCGCTAAAATTACTACATGTCACAGAGCATGGAATTTGTACGAGTTTCATTTGTTTTCAACAGTTTCACGACAGCTGTAAACTAATTCCATTAGGTATAATTATCTGCCCCTGATGTCTCGAATGAGAACGAAACCTTACAAATTTATGAAATATCGTTTACCGCAATAATTGTGGCAATATTTAGTTTATATAGGTACGAGTCGTTTTACATTGGGAAAAATATATAAGCTGATCTGATCGCATAATGCGTTTGCATGGCGTATCATCGTGCATGATACATATAAAGGACACTAAAAATAAAATCAGATTTTCTCAGATTTTGTTTATTTCACGCCAAATAACCATTTCCACAATACTGATAAAACATTGTCACGTACATGTGCATGTGGCATTTGGCGAATTGAGAGGTTTCAAATATGAAATTGGCGACAATAGTGATACAAACACAAACATTGCAGTTGAACCAGATGTTTCGTGACAATACTGATATGACGAGCACTTACACATGCAACACATTAATTGAAAAAGACCGCGTGACTATGAACACCCACTCAGGTACTCCGTCCACACCCGGAGCATGTCCACCTGGAATGACTGAGTCATACAAAGTATACTAGGTCATACGGATAGAGCTGACGGTACACTCATGGGTTTCTCCTCGCGAGGGTCGTATCCCATGTTCTTGTGGGAAAGAAACATGTGAATCTCCCGGAAGGTCGGTCTCATCGCCTCGTCTCGGTTCCAGCACTCCGACATCAGATCGAATATTTCTTTGGGGCAGTTGGTGGGCGGAGCCAATATGACACGGCGCCCGTCTCCATGGTAACAGTGGGCGTGGTTCTCGATCACCTGATCGTCAGATAGATCGCTGAATGGTCGATGGTTGGCGAGATTTAGAATTTCCCAGAGGGTAACGGCAAAGGACCAGACATCACTCTTGTTTGAGAAGTTCCCCTATTGAATGGGTTTGAGAGGAACAATTCACAAACTTCATTCATATTTGTTAAAAGTGTGCATATGACAACTGTTGCATCTAATCATGAAAGGCA
Organism: Terebella lapidaria; assembly: GCA_949152475.1. NCBI lineage: Eukaryota > Metazoa > Annelida > Polychaeta > Terebellida > Terebellidae > Terebella > Terebella lapidaria. The sequence continues at coordinate 25,736,824 of OX424566.1, read as the reverse complement.
CGTGGTGACTGGTATATAATGTGAAACGAAAATATATACTGCTCTTATCAGTTCAATTAACATTCGTGAATGGTACATGGAAGTTTCCAAGAGACTGAAGAACAATGCTATTCTGGAGACTCTACTTACCAAGAATACACTCTCCCAAGCCATCCAACGAATAGGCAGTAAACTACTCCCCACTTTGTAGTAGTCCGTATTAAACAGGCTCCTGCTCATCGCAAAGTCCGATATCTTGATGCTGTACAAGTCTCCAGCCAGACAGTTGCGAGCTGCCAAGTCTCTGTGGACCACGTTCAGGGTTTCCAGGTATTTCATGCCTGAAGCTACCTGAGTGGCCATGTAGATCAGGCAACCATAGCTAGGAGGCAATTCATCAGGACATTGTCTGATCACACCGCGTTCTTTTGAGACAAGCAAACACTACCACCCTAACAATTAACTGAATTATACCCATGTACCAAATGTTACCTCAGTTGGTTGGATGGAGCATTTGATTCGTCTTGTGGTAGCCATGATAGAAGGAACTGTTTCAGATCTCCGTACTTAGTGTACTCGAGTACCAATGCGAGCGGTTTCTCCTTTGTACACACTCCCAGCATTTGGCAAAGGTTCGAGTCTTTCACCAGGGGCATAAGTCTCGCTTCTGCATTGAACTCATCTCTGGATACGAAATAAAGTGGTCAGGGAGAAACTCGAAAAGCAATTCACTGAAATCATTGTCGGCGAGGAATTGCACGTACACCCTTCGATCCAAAAGAATACAAAATACATCGACGTGTACCTTATTTCAGCTGGAGCGTCTGGTCTTAATAATTTGACTGCAGCTAGTAATCGAGAGCTCGATTCGTCTTCCACAGCACTACGTCTTTGAATATCGCACAGATGTATCTAAAATTGAAATCACACAATTGAATACAAAATAAACATCAGATGATTCAGGTGTGAATCGGTAAATTGAAATCAGTGCATCAAAGGAATAAAGCATGAATTCTACAAGATACCTCTCCGAATTGCCCCTCTCCTATCTTCTCGATAAACTGGAGATCTTCCCTTGGAAATTCCACTGCCCCGATATCCTCATGCTGATTAAAATGGGCATTGTACATCGTGCAATATATACTACTGCCACACCAGCTCTGTAGGTTGGTTGTCGTGGCTACTGGTGGTACTGGAAGAGGGGGTGGGGCGGGGAATGGAATTACTGGCGGTGGTTCCCAGTGACTAGACGTCCCTGGTGGTGGGTTGGTGACAAATAGAGTCGTGGTTGCGACATCTGGACTAACGTGGCCACTGTCCGGTGGTATTTCTAGAATAACATAATTAATGTATATGCATATAATTGTGAATAACCCATATGAACTATTATGAATAAGAGGTATAACAAAAGATGGAGGATTAATCGAAAGAGTGAAACCTCACTTTTGATCAAATCCCCTGGTGATGCATCAGCAAGCGGTGACTTCAACAACGAAAATCCACTGATGTCCCTTGGTATCATCTTCTTCTCGATTCTGTACAGCTCAGTTTCCTTTTCATTCTCGATGTCATTAGTCGCAACAGGGTTGTACACATTACCATTGGCCATCTTGGCTGGTGCTTTGCTATACGTAAAGTCTTTGACCCCAGCTGTGTAACTGATTGTGGGTGCCTTTGAGTATTTCTTCCTGCCCTTCCGACACCAGAACATTATCACGAGTCCAATGACTAAGAGAATTGTGCCAATCAGAGATCCGATGATTATTCCAATGAAAGTCTCATCCATGTTATCGGCGTGACGAACCTCCTTGTCGTCAGCGGTGGTCACTAGCGTGGATACTGCAAGTCATATGTATACTGTGAAATATTGCAAACAAACAAATGTAGTTTTCAATTATGACATTATAATTTCGTATCTGGTTAAATTGTGACAGCAATACTCATAGTAACATGTTCCAAGCCCCGCTAATTAACATGTTACTGCGTATACACACCAGTTGGAACTACATGATCTTCACTTGCATCAGATGAGTTCTCTGTTGAGGCATTTCCAACCGGAATATTTCGATGAGGTCCAAAGGGCGACGACCCGGCTAGATTGGATCTACTCTTTGAGATCAGGTCTTTTTTCTTGGATGGTTTTCTTGTATCAGCGTCTTTTGTTCCATCGCTAATATCATTCGCTATGTTTCCTGCAATAACATATGTTAATGAGTGATTGACCACCCATTCTGTGGGGAAGTGCATAATATTGTTCTTCTTTGTTGAACAAGACTTCAGAGACAGTGGGACCTCACCCTACCGACCCCCTACTATAAGTTCAGAATAACACTTCAGGTCTGGAAAAGTATCAGGTCTGCATGCACGTACATTGTACAAACCTGTCTCAAAAAATATTTCGCTGATCAGCAGCCACTTGGCATCGAAATGCAGCACTATTTTCACGACCTGTCCTCTGCGATTCTCCAGTGGGATTGTTATGTTCCTGGCAAAGCTCACAGAGTTGTCTCGCGGATGTTTATAGCGTACAGGATCCGAGCTTAAACCATCCTCATCGGCGGCAACGTAAACTTCTGCCACTCGAAACACCCTCATCCCTTTCTCGAACTGGTTGCTGCAATGCACTCTCACTGAGTCGAAGTATCTAGTCTTATCAAAGTGGAAAACGATGGCGACAGGTTCGTCATCCCTCGAGTCATTTCTCCAACCGACCCACCCATACCCCTTGAAGCCAGTGCGGAGGGGATCCAGTCTAAAGCTGGACTCGCCAAACGTGTAGTCCATGAGCTGACCGAGGCCTCCCGATAGGTAGCCATCCTCCTCCTTGCCGTCGTACGTCCGATCGAAGAAATCAACCCCGGCACCTCGGCTCTCCCCCTGAGGCATCGAGTAGGATACGACACCTAGCAATGAGTGAATGTATCATAGTTTATTGTATGTACAGTACTGATATAAACGTCAAATTTACTGCATTTCAAGGTACAATGACCAGGATCGTACATTAACGGAATTTATTGAACGGGAACGTCATCATAAAGCCTCCTTTATGGTTACAAAGTATAATTATCGACAACTATACCTTGTCCCTTGCATCCATGCAGTTCTACCCTCATGCAGATTGTCCGAGGCCGAGTGCTATACGGGATAACACGTACCCGACGAGCGATAATTGGTGGATTCAGATCTCTAGTCACAGCTACGTAAGTGTTTCTGTTCCCGACTATAATCTAATAAAGACATATCTTTTGATTTCATAGTGTCATGTATTTGTATTTATTTATTTATACATGTAACGATGGTGAATAGATTTAAGGATCTAACATTTGAGGTATCCCCTTACATTATAACCGCGTGTCACGTAAGCAACAAGAACATAAGACCATAATAATATATATAGAAGCTGGTCGTTTATTCAGGGAAACGACGCACGCACCTGTTGTCCCTGATGGTTGTGGTAGCGGACCCACTGACCTCCCGCCTCCCTCTGGTAGTCCAGCAGGTAGTGAGGCGCGTACTCCATACCCTGCAGGTGAATAAACTATACAGTGGCTGCTAGAGTATACATGTATAGTCATTTATATAATGGGCTTAAGTGTTTTCTTTAGGGCAAGCCATTCATTATCCCTTTCACTGAAGTGTTATGACGATATATGTTCCATTATCTACATTATTCAAGAATATAAATGTTCTGTGAGAAGAATAGTCCATTTTGAAAAAAAGGAAACCGGCCAACTGCTGAGATGTAAGGTAATGGGTACAACAGATCAAATAGAACGACATTAAGAACTTACATGACCTTGTCCAAAACGACCTTGAGTTTGGACCGCTGTGATAACCTTGATCTCTCCAAGGTCAACCTCTAGATACTCGTAGACGTCCTTGGAGATCTGGGTCTTGGGACACCAGGCGCCGCCGTTCCTCTCTGTGCGGATTCTGAGAATAACACAGTATGTACATATTCTTCTGGGAACAGTTACATGTCATAAACATGTACTTTCATTTTCGAATGAAAAGGAAAGTTCATTATTCGAAGCTCAGTTTTCATTTATTGAAAGCAAAGAATTGCTATTGAATAAAACCAATGAGAAATATATAGATTTGGAATGAACAAAATTTGAGATCCAATAATAACTCACCAATTGTGCACATTTGATTCAATACTACTAGGCACCCAAAAGCAAGAAGTAGAACTGGCAAAAACTGAAGTCGAATCATATCGATAACTCAACCACGTTGTCACTCACCGGGCACTGAGTGGTCCGACCGACTTCTCGTCATAAGAGGAGCTCGCCGTGATGGATTCATCCGGTATCTCTCCAGACTCCATGCCCAGGGGAACCCGACACTCGGCTGCCAATGATAACACAGCCTAACTTGCTCATTCATGCATAAGCATAACTTGCTAATTTATAACGTGCTATTTTATGCATAAGCATAAAATCACCCCTTAGTGGCCATATAATTATATGGGGGTTCATGAAATTCCATACAATTTTCTCGATTTTGCCTGACACCGGACTTTGAGATAATGGACTCGGTTTTGTTTGCTCGGATACTTTATACGTGGGTATTGTTCCCACGTTTATTACTGATAATATCATGTAAACATGAATATCAATGAATACCTGAGTTTTCGTGATGATCTGAGTTATTTGGGTACCAACAAATAATATACGTGTACAGGTATGTCCTTCAAAGTACATGTAGTAGCCTTATGTTAGGTGAAATAGTCACATAAACTAACATGATAACAACTATATATACTAATGCTGTGTATTCAGAAACTAGCACAATTAATGTAATGTCGATTAATCGCTTTGAACAAATTGAAAGATAGCATGCGAGGAGTAGTAAGTAGTGATATTTCATCAAGATACGGGCACTGAACCAGCTAGAGATGGACATACAGCAGAGAAACCGTGGATATTACCAGTGTAGTTCTTATATTTCGATGAAATGTTCCCAAAGACCGACAAGCTTATAGTGTACATGTAGAAACATATTTGTTGCCTTATATAAATTATACATGTATGTAAACACGAATCAACGACTTGTAGGTCCTCCTCGGGCGGTTAAATTAGTTTGTTACGCCTCACATGAATATTAATACTGCAACAACAAACACGGAGGATCTGTTAGTTTGCTCCTCTTTTGTTGCTAAAATGTTGTCGGTGAAATCCATGAAGAGAGATGCTGGTAATAATTGCATCAACAGGACGTGATCAATTATAAATCCATTTTCATTCACGTTTTCGGTTTAGTCTTCTGCGAATCAATATGCGACATTACGTGCATGTCCAATTTTCAATGCTGAATAACGTTCGTGACTGTAAAAGAAGAATTCCATTACTCCATTACACACACACGGCGTGTGATCACGGTGAAACACCATCTCAGACTTCAAAGTCTAATCTGTTTGTATTGTGCAAAACCTGGGCGCACGTGTGATTTCAGTCTGCATAATGGTGGAAAGAACATATATTGGTTTTACCAAAATGGCTTTTCGAAATATGCTTCACATACTAAAATTCTCCAGACATAGGAAATGCGTGTACATAATATATACGTATTTACGTTTGTTAGTCGAGTGTTGACCATTTGAGCTTTAGATAGCATCCGAAATTCTAATTTTTATTTTTATTTGTAACTTCGAACCATGAATGTTAGATCTATAGATATAATTTGCAGTTTGACAACTTTTTTTGTGAAAAAAATGTATTACTCACTAACTCCTACAGCGTATACATTTACATGTTCAGCTGTTTTCTTGACCAACAGATTATCATAATTCAAATTCCAGTGGGCATCGCAGATTGGAACGGATCGGTCGCATCATAACAGGAACCTGGTTGTGTTTAACATTCGTTTCAATCAGAGCATTATCGTTTTTTCTTTATTGGTATCAATCCCACTTTCAACCAGATATCATTCACATGTCTACCAGCGAGACGGCAATCTTCTTGATAAGTGTTCTCCTATGCTCAATATCCAAAGCTGACTATAACGTGAGAAGGGGAATCAAAATTTAGGCAATAATCTTTTACCCAACGAAAACATTAACATGGATCGATTCCTCAATCATTTTTTCGCACTGTTAACGAACATGCACGTCCTATTGAGCTTTTTCCCATTTTTCCTCAATATTATTTTTATCAACAAAACCAATTATACCCATAAATTATTGATTATTATTGGTCAAGTACCATTATTTCCCGACCGGGAATCAATTCTTCTCACAATATAGCCAAACTAAACACGGTCTTGTTATCATAATAAATATTTTGGGAAATACCTCGGCAGTATTATGAGACTAGGTTGTTTTATCTGCTCGTTTTTTGTTTTCTTTTCATGCGGCCAAAATTGACATTGATGAAGGTTGTATGTGGATAAAAGATGCAGCGAGTAAACTATTGAAATACCATTCATGTAATCACTTCCATGAAAAGGTAAAGATCCTGCATTTGATAGATATATTCCATTCTTTCAAGACGTATTAAAAAAAAAGCTAAGCGTAACTTGAATTGAAAGTCCGATCCAAATATCAATTTAGATTGACTACTTACACATGAAGGTGTCTGCATCTCCTGTAGTATCTTCTGCCTTGGGTTGACCGTACACTACCGCCAGCAGTAATAGCTGTGTCATTGGCGTACTCATCGCCATGGTAACCAACATCGTTATCCCCTTGAGTCTTTTATAATCCGGAGTTATGAGGAAATCATGGCAATAATTCTCATTTGAAATTGCTAAATAATCCTCTGGATAGCAACTTTTTTTGGATAATATGCTTGGAGAAACGCGATCTCAAAAGCAACGAAGATGTTCGGTATCCGTCATGTTGTCCATGTAAATAATCCGTCTAAGCCACGGTAGGATCCTAACTAGAAATTATTATCCGACTTAGCGAGAGATATAAAACGTATCTCCATCTCGCGGAAGTGTTAGCTGACGTGGAATTGCAAATATCGTGAAAGTGGCATCTCTGCCAGCGGGAGAGAATTTTAATATCGCCCGATCCATGTATGCGGCCAATTACACCAGCTGGAATGAGACCCTCCACCTCTCACCGAGCCCTTGGTACCACCGACTGAACTCCAATCGAGGGTCGATGATTATGATGAACTTCTAGACCCCCAGGCGTTAATTAGCACCGTGAGACGCGAGCTGGTAGTCCGTTAGTTGACCCGCTGCCATGCAGATAGAGCACTATCTCAACGAACTTCTCGCGTTTGGACCTCCTGTGGTTGTTTCTGTTAACAAGTGCATAGTTCAAACAATAAGACAAAATTATAAGGAACGACGACTTTCATGAGACAAGAAGAACAAATCTACGCTACAAACTAATCAAAATATCAGTATGGCTTAAACGATAAGTTTAACTGGTTATTCGTAAATTATATTATAATGGATATTATGTTGCAATATCCCAACCCACTCGATTCATCCAACTGAAATAGCACTTATGCAAACCTTCACATACACATATCGTATAAGGAATGTGCCACTTGTTCTGCGCCACGGAAAAAAAAGACATATTATACATGTAACATATCCTAGTAAAATTGCAACGACAGATTTTACAGTTTTCTTCGGCTTTTGTCGCCCGAAGTTAGCGTATTCTTATATTTGATTCAAATAACACAAATATCTCCATGAACCCCCAAATGCATGTGCAAAATACAGCGTAGAACTACACCTAATTCCAGAAGGCATTGGAGTATTGAAAAACGAAAGAACAATAACGAAATGACAAGTGCAATTCCACACAATAATGTTACATGCATTTAGGAATGTACAGTGATTGGTCCCCATTGGCCAATCTGAAGTGACATATCCATAAAACATACACTTAGTCCAAATTCTGCAAGAGATTCAGCACTGATCCCCATTACGAAAGCTGTACATCAATACAGGTACATCCGTATTATCTTCTATCAAATACGTGCCTAAATTGTCTGCATGTGAATTTTCCTTTCACATTGCTACTACGTGTACATCTGTTTGGTACGTACTTGCAGTAATACACCGTCAGAAATTATCATACAATATTGCACAAGGAAAAATACGGAGAAAACCTGACTCCTCGAATGCCAGTGTCCACTTACTTGCATGCCTGTCATGTAAGTCGGAAATCCACCAAGACTACTTGGTTCCCACATCTCCGCGCGATAATATTATCCATTCCTCAACGTAATCCTCAACATGCGACCTGCCTTGACTTCTTCCCCGAACACATTGATCAAATCCCCCACTTGGCACTCATTGCAAAAACCCCTGTAAAATAAAACGCGACTTAAAGGGTACCCTTTTACGAGGAGAAGCAATCCGCGGCCTCATGCCTTGCAATGACTCCATTGCAGCGCTGCAAACAGCCGACGCGCTCCCGGTCGAGATTAAGAGCCGGGCTGCCCCTTCCTTATCCGCCGTCGCGTGATGACCCCTGTCAACGGCCGCAGGAGCACCTCCACGCGCCTAGCTAGAGTCGTGAGGAAATAACGATCGTTTGTCACACCGCGGGGGAAGGAGACTGTTACCGTCTGGTTGCTAGCTGTGTGGTACTTTCTCCCTGCCTCCCGGTTACACGGTGAGTTATAGTCGACATTTATGCCACCCACCAAGGTATGAAAACATCGCGGCTTGATTGTTTTGGCTATATTTGGTTTTTATAACTGAGAAAATGACAGCATGATGGACGATGTTGTCATTTTGACACTGATTACCTCAGCTAATTACTGAATGATGTTGAGTGGTTTCCGAGTGGTTTCAGTGTAATCCCAAACTAAAATCCAACATTCGTATTTAGTCCCTTCAGTGTGCTTAGGGATTTGATATGAAAACTATATGCACTCACGAATTTCCGTTTACAGCAAATGCTTGTACAATGGACGATAAGGATACCTGGAGTATATATGCTAAAATCGTTTAATATGTTGTTGTGCAGTTGTATGCCAATTCCATCACAGTGCACAGCGGAAACACCTACATGTTACACACTGTCTGCCCCTGATGACGTCAGTGTGTCTTTGGATAAAATATTTGGTCGGGCTTTGTTTCTGTTCCAAAATGTTGTTTCAGATTTGATATTGGCATCATCAAAATCTAGTTGTATTGGTGGTTATAGTTTGACACTTACATGGCTACAAATACTGTACCGATTCACCAACTTGTGTATGCACAGTAAAACACAACCTGAGTGACGAAGATTGAAGTTGACGTGCAGTTTTGGTAATCCAATAAAGATGGCCTCTGAGAGGAGATGTGACAGGCACATACATGTAGCAGCATGGAAATGTCTCTACCCTGAGTACAAGATGAGGTAGAGCAGTTCCCGATCATTTCTTTTGAACATATATAGGCATATTTTATACATATGTGTTTTAACAAGTTTGACTGCAACCATATAGTCATCAACATTCTATCATACTCTGAATTGAAAGGATAATATGATGGTCCAGGATATGTTCTAGGGTTCATTTTAGGTTTGGGACGATATTGCCGGATTAGTCTGGTGCATGTTTGATCGACTGTGATCATCAGAAACTAATGATCCTGTTCAAATCCTGATTACGAAACAATGATCAGCATCTTTGTGCAACCACAAAACGCGAAACATCACATACACAGCATAATTACGTTGTGTCTTCAAAATAGAAAATAGCATGTGGAAGAAGCACCATTACTGATATTATGTTGAACAGCAGAAACCCATAATATGGGTTTCTGTGAACAGTAATTAGCGGTAAGTTGAGGTAATAACAAATATCAAAGCCATGATAACTAGGTTGATGATTATCTCTTCAAAATCCCTTTTAGATCTTCAGCAGTAAAATCAGATGCTCGGTAGTAACACATGTGGTGTTCGCTCGGATGTAGCAACATCATGTAGCGTCATGACGTGGTGGCTACATAATAGTGACACCACGATTATGGCGTGAACGTGTTGACAGGTTAATAAGACAATTCGGTGACACCCCACGATAAAGAGGTATACCCCATAACTGGAGTGTCACCGAATTGTCTTATTAACCTTGTGGCTCGAAAGGTCAGGCACCAATGTAGGGTTCGGCGACCCCACGATAAAGAGGTATACCCCATTACTGGAGTGTCACCGAATTGTCTTATTAACCTGTCAGCACGATCACGCCATAATCGTGGTGTCACTATTATGTAGCCACCACGTCATGACGCTACAATCATTAAAAGCTACTCGGTCGGGTAGCAAATGGTACCTGTTATCCTGTAATGAGGAACGATGTCTCCCGACAAAAATCCTGTCATCAATACCGTATTTGCAGAATGGATATCACCCGCACACCCTTTTAAAAATGAATTTCACATGATTTGTATCGATTTTTCTGGAACTGATTTTTCGTTCAGGTGTGTTGCAAGCATATGCATGTGTACTATGCTCACTTCACACATATATGTGATTGTACGACAGGATGAATGCTCCATGGCAACACGAACAACCAACAATAATCCCGAATATTCAACTCCATATTATATCATTGTATATCCAACTATCACATTTACCACATCACATTCGCCTTTCTAGACAGATAAATGTTGTCTCAGGATATTACCCAGACAACATCCGCTGGTCACCGTGGAATCCACGGTGGATGCTGCTAATGGGATTGTTCTCTCAATGCCTGAAATTCTGCTAAATATGAGTACCCCTTTAAAGAAGCGTGATGTGAGGGGGCGGAGGAGGGGAGGGAGATTGATGCATGTTTATTTTTATCAATTATACCTTGAAGATCAGCAAATCTATAATGGTCTTCTCATGATTCGAAATTGTTTGTCCTGTTGTGGCCTTGTGTGTTCAGTCTGGTGTCACACATTTTGTACACAGTATGCAACATTAACCCAAATGTCACTGTGGTTTGGAATGTAACATATTATAGGGAATCCTGGAACGTGCTGCAGAAACATATCATTGAAATTAGGTATGACCACAAAACAATAAAAATGGATTTTTTCCTGCCCTCAAGATTTCCTGGCCGTTGGCAGACAGTAAGAACGTTTGTCATAATACTGCGAGGGCATATAACTGTTACCTGGCTCTTTGATTGAGTATGCTAACAATATATGTTTCCTAGATGGTCATCTGAGGAATTGGTTCATAAATTCACTATAACGTGGATTTGGACAATCGAAGATTATCTGAACTAACGTTCAATATATTCATGTACATTTTTACTGGCAAATATAGCATCCTTTCTGTCAGTCAACATACATAATATATGTGTTAGTAATTGCTAATCAATAAGCAGGGAGGGAAAGAATTCGTACTATTCAGATGATATAAATACTTATACCTTTTGTTCAATCAATTCTATAATGTGTCAGAGAGGGTGAAGAAAAATCCATTATTGTAATAAACTTATCTGTGATCACAGTGGAGCACAAATCTTGACTTCAAAGTCGATTATTTTTTGTATCCCACATGACCTGGTCACACGTGCTAATGTGATTCTATTTATGGACGTTGCTCGTGGACGATAAGGGCAATAGGTACATAACGAAGGAGGTTACGTTTCTCGCATAACATCCACAGCGATTATGGTTGGTCAGAAACCTCTTTTTGCAACACAAACTTCCTATTCACGTTGAATATTGACTCATCGATAAACAGAATTTTGTGCGATTACGAAACAAAAGAAAACAGTTTGACGGTTGAACAGTTGAAGTTTGAACCATTATTATCCAGTTTCACACAATTGCAGGTTTTAGAGGTACAAGCCAACTGTGCTAAGTTTGTCCCAGTCTGACTGTATTCACATGGTGTACATTTGAAGATTTCCTTATAGAATATATATTAGGAAAAACTGAGTATTAGTTATTTTCATGTATGTGAAAACACTATTTAAACCGAACAACTATTTAAACTGAAGTGGTCCTCATAGAATATATATGTCATTATTTCTCTGTAAATATGTACTTTGTAAACATGCGCATATTTGCAGAATCTGACAACAGAATCTGACAGCGAATTAATATGCAAATGTGATGTGCGACGTCAGTGACAGACAGCTATTTATTTAGACAGCCTAAAATGCAAAAATGGACAAAAATTTCCCGAACAAAATTCCTTCACTGGTCAACATCCGTTGGTGGCCAATTGGTCAACCAGGGGGTGTGATATCTAGGTACTTACCGCGCTTGACCCTCATCATTGTGAACTTATTTTAAATCCACCCTATTCTTCCGATAGCTATTGTTGATATGTGCGACCACACGCACAGATCTAGTTAAAGATTCTGAAATATATTGTGGACATCAATGTCATTCCGTGAAAAATCAGGCAATTCTGTTTTCGTGCATAGATATTCATGAATATTATTATATAACTCGTTTGAACATTGTGAATTACGGAACACTTTTATTCAGAATATGTATACTCATATAAAATTTCATTACCTCGGTTTATGACAAATATTTGCATATGTTCCATACCAACAAATACGCTAAACAATCCCAATGAATGAAACACAAACCCACATTACACACACAAACTTCAGGTCTGAGAGAAATGAATACTTTCTCGACAATTAGCAATAAGGTGGGTGGAATACTTGATGCTCCCGTATTTTTTACGACGTAATGTCTCGGGTGGGATGTGTTGGAACATAAACAAGAACAGCATGGGACATATCCGTGTAAAACGGATAATGGTGTTTCCTAGTTAGATTAATGCGCATGCACTGTAGGCTGTCCATGATGTGGGATTGGAAAAAATAATCGTGCTGTTTAATTAGTATAGGATGTGGCATTTCACCAACTGGTGATAGGCAAATGTCACACTGATTCGGATGTTCCACTCCCCATCAAGAACCATTCGATAATGTTTTTTTTGCACTACACATATCTAGAACGGGTAATATTCTGGTATGCCTCACTGATGCGAATAGATTGTGGGAAATTTACTTATACGTTCATCACACAAGCTGGCAGAGACACCAATGGATTCCCATTAGTCGGTGAATGGTGTCAGAAATGATACCCCCCCCCCCCTCCCAGACATACGAGTTGGGACTTTGCCTAATCTGTTTGATATTACATGTAATAACTGCCAGATATTGCCCTGATATACTTGCTTGTCAAAATATATCGATCTGGGTCTTAAATTAAGAAGGAAAACAAGTCATCATCTGTTTATCCCATATCTGTCACCCTGCGAAATTAGATCTGATGATCAAATGAACACACATGACTGCCTATTTGTTCACAATAGGTCGAATGTTTTGATCGCCGTAAAAAATAACTTCAATTCAAGGAAAAGGAGAAATGAAAATAAGTAGGTAAGTGAGAAAACGTTCCCCAAAACATAATTGCATATATAGATAGACAGATAGATGTTACCATGGTTACTGATCAGACAACATCCGTTGGTCGTCATGGATCAGCCAGATGATACAATAGTTTTAGTGCTGACCCTGCACTATTGCGACACACGAATTGAACTTCAACGATAATCATCCATTCGGTTTGCTGTGTACAGCTGCCATCCCACACGAACATCTTGTTATTTTCCTTTCAGTATCAGAGGATAAGTTTTATAAGCCAGTTGCACTAATCCATCTATGATTATTTCTTATCTCCCATACTGTGACAATAACACTTATCATATATGGGCAAATTTTCAAAAGGAGTGAAAAGGAGAAAAAAGTACATCGAGGATTTGAGTCAAGTGATGGAAATGATATTGGCCAAGATGGACAAGATAACCAATGCATGGTACAGGTAGAGTACAACCGAACGCTCGATATCCCATCATTTAATTGTCCTCTTGACTTGAAAGTACATACATATATACACCAGTATATTTAGCACTCGGAATGGCCCATACACGAACTTCGCGTACAGGAGCCAGTTGTATCAGATGTACATATAACGTCCAGGTCTCAGTATCATTAGATGAACTTCCATCGAACTATGATGAAAGTTGAGACTAACCATCGTATGTCTGACAGCTGTCCATGTGATAACACTCTGTTATTGTCCGGGTTTTTCCAATCACTCGTCACTGTATCGATCTGTCTGGGCAAAATAGCGAATATATAGATCAGCCAGACTTCAGAGACACCGATACTGTCAGATCCTGGATAGACGCTGGGATTATCACAGCTTGTCGTAATACAGTAGGATCAGACACAGGAAGAGCATGGATGTTGTATCAAACTGTGACCAATGGATGTTGTCTGGTCAATACCCAGGGAAGCGATTATCTGTCTAGCTAGGCAATCAGTTTTGGGAAATGTCATGAGTGAAAGAAATGGCTAGCAACGTGTTTGATTTCAGTGTCATTATGTTTCGGTTCACTTCATGATTTATATACATTGAACTACTAGTATGTGGTGTTCTAAATATAAATGTGTGTATGTTTGATATATTACAATTAGTTCGTTAGGGGTGGATGTCGAGTGGTTTTTAACGTACCATCTTTTAGTAACTATACATCACATTTATATTCTCTCCCAGCAGCATGGGCAGAGAGCCTGTAATGTACTGTATATACGTTCATCCAACTGTGGTAATCTAAATAATCATGACCAGTTTGACACGGATATGGCCCATGCTGTTTCATTACGTTTTCACAAGTTCTGCCCAGAGCAGTAATTCGCAAAAATCGATGGGCCAATTAATGAGTACCTCAACCCGTGACAAATGTCCTCCACAATACATAAAGTGTAAGGTATTCTTCCCTGTGGTGTCATGCAGGCCAAATACATGTGGGCTCTCCGATTTTTTTTATTTACCAGTATTAGTTTGGATGTATGAACATTCCTATTAATACTTGTCAGTTAAGCCCTTATGTAGTTTATGAGCGCATGTCCATAGTCAAATAATTGAAAATTGATTGGAGATATTCTTAATATTGCTTGATAAAGGCAAAACATAATGAAAAAAAATGTCATTTATGGCTGTTAGTACAGCACAGGAATGCACTTGTTACATGTCCTTATGGAAAGTCTATTGATTGCAGGAGGTCGACCATGTTTTCTGTGTAAACATTGAGTCTCCCAGAGCAGAGCCACCATAGAAATGATTCAGTTCCATTTGGGGTTTTTTGGACTTTTTCCCCATTATTTTTTGTCTGTGTGTCTTTTTTTTGCACAATGTCATGCTGGATATCTTGAATGAAACAAAGAATGAACCACCGAAGTTAATTAAAATTATTCTTTTTCATGATATTTTCCGTGCACATTCCGAATAAATCAGCGAGCCATACGGTTGAATATTGCCTGTTCTAGATCTGCGTGTGATACCAAAAACAAAATACACTGCCGAGTAGTTCGTGATGGAGAGTGCAATATTCGAAAAAGATTGACATTTTCGTACCCGCCTAATATTCAGCTGCCACATATTCCCCTAATTGCATAACAGAATTCTGCCATCCGGTCAGCAGGGTCAGGAAGCTCGTACTGGTTGTGCATTAACACAACACTTGAAGTGCCAACATGTTGTCCTCCATTCCACTGGCTAATTATTGTGCCCTAAGCTGTTTTTGTTTTCAGACATTTCACATGTAGCCCTAAACGAGCAAAAAATCTCACGTGGAACCAGTACCACTTTGTACGATGCTCACGTTTTCCCGCTCTCAGAAATCTGTCAATATTATTTTCTTATATATTTATATTTTGATGGACGGAATACCGATGAAGTAGCAAAATAACTGCATTTGTTGTCTGTAATCAGGGTAATTAAGAAGATACTAGATATGAATTTGTCCCCTAACGCTACGTGACAAAGTGTTGATATGGTAACTCCTGCAAAGTGACAATCACTTCTGTCTTATCTGATTCCACATGACGGAAACCGCATGGACTCAGACTCGCAAACAGCAATATTGAAGAGTTTGCGGGATCGGTAGCTGTGATAAGATCAGCGTCTATCCAGGATCTGACAGGAACGGTGTCTCTGAAGTCTGCTGATCTATATCGTCCCTGTGTTGCCTAGACATATCGATACAGTGACAAGTGATTGAGAGAGCTCGGGCAATAACAGAGTTTTATCACATGGACAGCTGCCAGACATATGTATGATCTGAGGGAGGGTTTTTTTTAGTTGGTGTGAGGGGGGGGGGGGGGGGGCGTTCATACAATTTTCACATGAAATCAAATTTTAATCATGATAATATGTATTGTATCTGAAACGACCGATGATGAATTCTGTGATTCTATGACGTTTGATGAGGACCAGCTTCACCATCAATACAGGATGTATAAATGATCACCAAACTCATCACTAAAGACGAATTACTCAATAGAGAACGTGTCATCTGGGGATATGCTCTACCAGAGAAAAGTTTTTGCAGGGCGTTTATTGAATATTCTGGAGTGATTAATACCGCAATATCACTTTTGACTCAAATAGCGGATCATGCAAAGTGGGCCTACAGCCGCCTACTGTTCAAGAAAATGCTAATGAAATTTACTAAATCGTCTCCCTCAAATAAGGAACTTAAATTTGAGACATAAAAATTCATGGATCGACATGTCTGATTAAGTCACAACTGTCTGGTCCGCAGACGTGAACGGGAACATACAATGTGTAATGCAAACCAATAAAATTATATTATCCAGATTTTGAATTATTTCAAACGCTCATGCTATGGTGTAATTCTAGACTCGCGATTCCAGATCTCTCGTGTAATTTTTCAGCCATATTCAATTAATAAATCTCATAAATTTCAGAGCACATGCGTGTCTGGTCATGATTGGAATAATTTGAAATAACAAAACATGGTTGTCCGCTGGTAGGTGCAAATAACAGGAACATGCACATGAACAACAGTTATCAGTGTTTGGATCTTTTATGAAGGCATATGTCAAATTCTTTACTGGTAGGTATGGTAATGTTCGAAATGTTTTTTTCTTCAGGACAGGCCCCATAAGCTCGACCTGTGATGACATATGTGTTGCAGTAAATAAATATGCACACAAATAAATAGTAAATCAATATGCACAGAAAGTGTCTCTTGTACGTAGTATCGGTATCCGAAGTCATTGCCGCGTGTACAGGAAATATATAACAAACAAACTTCATGACAATTTCAGTGGAATCATTTATTTTTTTATCAGATCTACTTTCGCAGGCTGACAGGCTTGAGATCAACCGATCAAGACATGTTTCCTCTCTCACTACAGTACCAAGATCGATATATCTTGACGAGCAAATGTATCGGGGCAATGATTTTCAGTTATTGCATGCACTATCAAACAGGAATTAGACTATCAAACAAATTACTCTCAGTATGAGACTTGGAACAGCCCGCAATGCATAAGCTCTCATCGAACTCCGGGAACTTCCAGTGTGTTATCACCAGTATTAGTTCACCCCGGTAGTCCCAAGCTGTTCATGTTTACGTTTTAACACATTGTACCAGAGGCATAATGAATTCATCAGAACCGATAATCCGCCCACCACGTTTCTAATTGTCGAAGAAGTATTCCTCCCTCTCATGATCTGGAGGCTATGCGTGAAATGTGGGTTTGTTTTTCATTCATTAGGACAGTTTGGCGCATTTGTTGAGATGGAAAACTTACATGCGTGCATTTGTCATTAACCTTAGAATTGAAATTCTACTCCACGTAAGGGTACCTGTAAATACTTTTCTATCGAATCATGTACTGTTGTATCACAATGAAAGTAATGTTAATCATATGAACAAGTTCACATTTTCCCAGTGAACGGGCTACATGTAATTTGATTAAAATTTATACAACACTTGGATCAGTTCACTGGTGTTACTTGAAATATATGCTAAGTGATATATTTAAAGTTTTTTTTCTATTAGGGAATAAACTTCGACAGCATGAAATTTGCAGCATGTGATCATTTACTTTTAGTATTAGAAGCAGATGGACAACGGATCACATACATTACAATTCCACATACATAAGACATGTGAATAAGAAATGCAATGTCCCGAGAGAAAGCAGAATCAGAACAAGAAGAAAATGATAGCACCACAGTCCACAGACACTGTTAATGGGTTGGAGAACATAACATGATGGGCGATGAATATATAATGTGGAACTTTAATCATGCCGCGAGCGAGGCCTGTACTCGCCAGGAAACGTCTGTTTCGTTGACAATTTCAAGCGTTCTTTTTCCGTAACACATGCAATGGAATTATCCATAACGTTTAAGGGATAATAGTAGTTCATCTTGGAGTTCACTTCAACAATATGTGCAAGGAAAGAAAAAAAGTAAATGAATTTTTTCCTCGCAATTAACCACTGCTATGAACGCGTCCTCGAAATTCCAAGCTCTGAAGTACGTGACCAAAATTTTGATCATGCAGTCAAAGCGACTTTACCCCAATCTGAATGCAGGTGGCAGGAGCCAAAAGAGCTTCAAATAGCAACACGAATATATGAAATAGGCAACAGGGACATTAGCTGTGAAAATCTCGGCGTCTATCCAGAGGGCTCACAATCTGACAGGCTTGTTCTCTTTGCAATTTGACTGATCTATATCATTGCTATTTTGCCCAGAAAAATCGATACAGTTACAAGTGATGGAGTGCGGCCGGCCAATAACAGAATGTTATCAGATGTGCAGCAGGCAGATTTATGATAGTAAGTCTCAGTGATCATGGTAGTTCCATATGCGATCATACAGTGATATTGAGAACTCGACACATGTGAATCAATCCGACAGAACTGCCTCCCCTATGTGAAGTATAGGCAGCACCTATCGACACATCTAGACGAAAATCCTGTCCGTTCAGTGATTCAGCATTTGGAAAATACATGTATATTCCGTTGCATCTCTGTTTTGTTAATTCGGTAGTTTGAAATGTGCATTTGCTATTCGTTCGTATCATTTGGGATTAATTTCGTATGGAATTGGAAGATCGTTTATGATAAATGATTTTAATCGAAGAAAATGATAGTCGGTTCGTATTTGATGCAGTTTTAATGTGGGTTTTGATGAGGGTATATCAACATCAAGATATGTGGGATGGAATTAGCCATTGCAGATAGTGTTGATGACTAAGGCCACACCAAATTGTAATGTTGGTCGATGGGATCGCCGCATTTTCAAAAGTGATTTTTACTTTCTATTAACCAATTTCTATACACCAAGTTTTTTTATATAGCGGCCGGATTTGTAAAACGACAACGAACGATCGCCTTGAGAGATAACCACTGTACAAAATTCGGAATTGGTGTGCAAGAAATGCAGAAGATGGTTAATAGCTAACATGCAATACTATTGTGTGATTGTTATGTAGAATGTGCTGCAAAAAGGACAGACGCACAATAGATAATAGTTCTTGGATGACAGATAACAAGTTACGTTGAGAGCGTTATGATTTTTAATGAGATTTGAATTTTGCCTTAGCTTCCAAATTTCGAATCGGATGGTTCTCGAAAATAATATATGCAAATTGGATTTTTTTTCAGTGAAATATTATTTTCCATCACTATTTTGAGTAAAATCATAATTTCTGTGGCTGGCGAGGCGAATAATGTATATCTTATGAGCCTTTGATCCTTCATTCTATGGAATTGACTCAGTCATGACACGCTTAAATATTGCATCACTCTATGGTATATGGCTAATACATGTTTGTATATGATTGTTCAGGTAGTGTGTGATGGGTGAAATCCAACAGCTGTTCTTGTATGTAATTTCAAAGATTTATATGATTTTCTTTTACAATAAATCAACTAAGATTTTAATGGTTGCTTTGATGTGATTCTCTGTGTAGCATTATTTGGTGACAGATCTGTGATACATAAGTGTATGATAATAAGAAAACTATTGAAAATGTATCTCCGCATTTTATCATGTTGAAAATTTTATTTTTTTAAAAAAAAATCTCTATTTAAAATGTATCTCCGCATGTTTTCATGTTGAAAAAATTATTTTAAAAAAAAATCTCTTCATGACATTTTTGTCATGAAATCCATTGATGGAAAATTTACATTTAAAAAAAAAATAAAATCGCCTCCGTACAGAAATTTTGGTAAAAAAATCCATCGACCAACATTACAAGTTGGTGTGGCCTAACTGTTCAAATTATTCATTCGTGCAAAATCTGAGGATTTCAGTATTCATGCATTAATGTTAATCGGGGTAATGGTTGCTGGATTGCTATCGTGGAATCTAAATAACAATCTAGTACAATGTATTATCAATACAAGGTTTTGATAATGACAAAACCAAACGTAACATGCAACATTGTGGAGTAGAATCAAAACCCAAATAGTTAATCCAAAGACACACTTGTGTCATCAGTGGCAGTAAGTGTGTGAAATTTAGTTGTTTCTACTGTACACCTGATGTTCTACTGTGAAAAAGGTTACGAAACAATGTAGACATTGAATATCTTGGAAACGTTAATACCACCCGACAAGGCTCGGTATTAATTTGCAAAGCAGCAGTGGATTATGCCGAATACTGATGAGGAGTAAATAGTGAGTGCAACACACTTTGTTTGCTTCCAAAATGAACTCCTTTACCTGTTCTAGTGAATCACCATTTTAGAATACAAGCCTCGTAAGGGTATGGCTAATTACTCAACGGTTAAAGCAATACATTATTTCATTATTTTCAATAGGTATTTCATTCATCTGTCGATTTAATCACGAATTTTGAAGCGGGACATACAAATTTGTGGCTGACCATGGTACAAAACTGCAGACTTACAACTGGGTGGTACATGGATAGAAACCTGCAACGTTTATGGAAAAAAATAATACGATCATCTCATCCAGATTGTGAACAAATTCAACTTCATGCTGTTGGTCGATTTCAGACCCGTGATTCCAGATAACTCAGTGAATTTTACGGTCCTGGAGTTAAATGAATCATGTGATTGAAAACACATGCACTGTGACAGATACACATTTGAGTATTTCACACGTAACTCCAAGCGGTTTGAGATGTTTTTAGTAACAGTTGCTGAGTGATTTTTATTTTGCATTGATTGGGATACTGACTCTATATATTGTATACTAAACAAAAACACAAATATGGCCACTATGGCAATAATGCAATCCAATTTGAATAAAACATAATAAACCTTATATGGTTGTTGTTGTTGAAAATAATCGGCAATTTTATACTTTGATTTTTCTAACTCGTTTACACCGTTTTTTGCCGATATTTTTGCGATGCTAAATCGTATCGTTTTATAACTTAGCATAGCTCACCTTGGGACCAAACGGCAATTTTCTGCAAACTTTCAGTCTTCTACCCATGAAACTGATAAAGTTAGTAATCTACTGCAATGATAAATTCCTCCTGAAAACTTTTCGTCTGCATGTCAACAGACATTGTTTATTTTGAGCGCGTGACGGAAGAGTCTATTTGGATGGTTTATGCAGGGAGCGCGGGTTAGGAATGGGACCGTCCCAGCATGTAATTGGTAAAGAAAAACTGCAGCGCACGCCCCCATAGTACCTAATTTGAACTTGTCCCCTTGGATGACGTAATGAACAGGGCAATATGGCAGCGCCCTACAACAGCGAAAATCCTCGCTTAAATTGAAATTTTGTGTTTTGAAAGAAACATGTAGCGTTTCGGAAGCCAGGTTTGTGAAAATCTATTGCCGTTTGCATCATAGACATGCAATATTCAGTTAAATAGTTCGCTTAAAGTAACTTGACTGAAACAAAGGCAAAAAACGGTGTAAACGAGTTAGAAAAATCAGAGTATAGTCATAACTTATTGATGATGCGGTGTTCTGAAATATATAAACATATGTGGCGATTTTGCCCAAAGATCGCGGCAGGCGTCTTTGTTAAACACTAACCAGTTTCACGGTCTATTTTTGGACGCTTCAGCTCGAAGCACGCGTTGCCCCGGCAACGCCCTCTAATCCTCTTATCCATTATACTGAACACTGGCTGCGTATGTCATCTCTCGTGCTCTCGCCTCTAGTATAAATACTGTGGTCACATTTTGTGTGGCCGGAGTTGTCTCAGAGACTGAGCACGACAGGTGAGCTCACGCTATGGGCTCCTTGTCTCTGTTCGAGTAAAGGCCAGTCAGGCCTCAGGGACGACTTCCATAGGGGGCCCAGGTGGGGAAGACCTTGATGACTCGGGGTGTACGCACTCTTGATAACCGGTCTCCCACCTGGGATGGTGCGACACAGGCTCGGGCAGACCGTCGGGCTGTCTAGGGTTCTATCCCTGCGGCAGTGCCGTCGGCGAGGCTGGCCAGCAACATGCCCACGTGCGCGAGTTCTGTGGTGCCGCTCCCATGGCATCTCAGGCTCCGCACGCGGCTACTTTACCATAAATATGTACTATGCATGTTGTATATGATGTGGTTGATGTTGGTGATGATGATGGTGATGGTGATGTGTTATGATGTGATGTATGACGGCCGGACTCATCCGGACGGACTGTTACCTGGTTGTAGTGCTAGTAATTACCGACGCGTGCGCCCTGTGCGCCTCGGGCGTCGAACCTTACACATACATTATAAATAGAACGATAAAAATGATAAAGGAGTGAAATCATACCGCCCTATACTTGTACATGAAGATCCTCAACATCGTATTTCTTCTTCGTCGTCGAATACATGATATCATACATTAAATGTTATTTTCTGTTAACATTCAAACATAACGGATAGTATCACCAGAAGTGTGAATCAATAGTCAGAGGCAGAGCGATCATCCACGAACTCTAACACCACCAATACATAACATCATTTTGATGACACTAAATCGTCTCGAAGCTATGTGTGCGTAGCAACGGATTTTACTCCATTCAGATGAATGTATACATGTAAAACCAATTATGTACGGATTATTGCAATCAATACGCAAACCTAAATCTCCTGCATTGGAGGATGAGTTCTGAGATTATAGTCGCAGATATATACACAATTTGCTATGATGATCACTGTAAATATAACATTAATATGTTTTTGGAGGGCGTAGTGATTATTTACGGCCCAGCTCAGATTATTTACAGCCCGACAAGGTTCATTTGCAGCCCGAGCTTGCGGGCTGTAAATATATTTGCGTGTTGGGGTTTCAATCATAACGCATGACCACTGCCGAATTTTCGCCTCGGAAAGTAACGAGAATCTACTAGTTAACAGCCGATTTATAGGTAATAATCTTCAATTACAAATCTAACCACTAGAGCCTAACCACTAAAACATGACGGATTAACAATCAGTTCACCGAGTTCAAAACGAGGGTCACGCGCGAGAATCACACAGGGTATTGCATCATTTGGTCGATCCATCTGGTCAATAACCGAGGAAATATTCATATGTCTATATTGGAATTATGTTCGGGAAAGGTAGCGGGTCGCAAGACAAAATTATAATTCTGATGACCCAGCCCCCTCCCCCACCTTGACATGTATGAATTTTACTTACTCCTCCAAAATCCATCACCTTTTCCATGCAATTACATGCAATTACCTATATAAATCGGGGGATCGTACATTAATAATTTTGATATGTCAGCAAACTATTTGATCGGTTGTGAATGCAGAGTCGTGATTGCATGATATTGTGCTGTCCGGTCGTCAGGTCTAATTCCATAACCTGACAGGGGATTATATAAACTAATCATGACTCGTTCAACCTCTCACTTTAGTACCCAGACCGATATATCCATAAGAAAGGGCAACCGGGGAAAGAATTAGAAGATATCACACTCACATCCACCTAACAGACTCGAAATTAATTATTCTGATTTGGATCCAAGATATCGGGATCCATCTTCTATCCCCAGCAGCTCCAATATTAACCAAAAAATGTCATACTGCTGAAAGCAAATGACGTGATGTAGATATTTTCAGGTGATATAAAATATGTGGGAGTTTACATAGGATTTGGCGTGAACTTCTCCAATGCGAATACGTTATTAAAGATCACGCCACATCAATACAGTCAGGTTCAAACTGCGAACAAACGTGGTACAGCTGGACAAGGATTGCTTGTATCTCTATTCCAAATACGTGAAACAGCATAAAATTGGTTCGAAGCGTTCAATTGTTTGACCGTCAAACTGTCTGTTGTATGGTTACACAAAAATCATGTCCACCAACGAGTCTCAATATTCAATATGAATATGAATTGTGTGTTGTTAAATATAGCATTACAAAAACAGGTTAATGACTTATATGCTCCAGTGAAAGATATATTCAGCAATATGCTACTTGTGTAAAAATATGTCAGCAATGATGCTCGACACAATGAAACACATGTAATCCTATGTTGTGTTATACATGTAGTGATTGGAATATAAATAGCCACCCATAATCACTGTGGATGAGTTGGAGCAATACGAATATCACAATCTTTTGCTATGTAACTATTGCCCTCATCACCCTCCAGCACCATCTAAAAATAAAATCACATTCGCACGTGTGGCCAGGTCATGTATGATGCAAAAATGATCGACTTTGAAGTCAAGATTCGTGCGCCACTGTGGTCACCGATTAGTTATAGTACAATAGTGGAAATTGTTCTTTCATCCCCTCTACTGTGAAAGAAAAGTTGCAAAATGTGATGGAGATAATGTTAGAGTGGTTTAGTTCAAACAACATGAAAGTGAATATTGACAAATTTCAATACAAAATATTTGGTAAAATGTATGAAGATGAATATGTCACGTTAGATGGTAATGTGATACAGTCGTAGACCGAAGTGATACTATTGGGTATAAATATTGATTTCAAATTATATTTTGACTCTCATATTCATGACATATGCAGGAAAACCAGACGGAACACTCAATGTGCTCCGCCGCTTGTCCAAAAATCTTGATCAAAAGAGGAAATTATTGTTGTTCCACTCATTTATTATGTCAAATTTCCAGTATTGCTCCATCATTTGGCACTTTTGTAGTAAAGGGAACTTTATGAAACTTGAAAAAATTCAATATCAAGCCTTGAAGAATGTGTTCAATGACCACTCATCCAATTACCAAAGTTTGCTAAGTAAGGCAAAATGTCCATCATTATATGTACAAAGATTACATAACATTTTGATTGAAGTGTATCGAATTATTAATAAATTAGGACCATCTTATCTACATGGAATGTACCATTTTCATAATGTGGACTATGACTGTCGGGGTGTGCTGAAACTTAAACAATGTAAATTTAGAAGAACAAAATATGGCTACAACTGTTTGAAATATCAAGGAAGTAAATTTTGGAATACTTGTGATAACGATCTGAAATCTTCAATTGATTTAAAGCTGTTCAAACTCAAGGTAAACAACTGACAGCCACCACATTGTAACTGTTCAAGCTGTGTATTATGTATGTTGAATGTTATGTGAAATGCAAGATATGCTGATTCTGATCGCTGAATGAAATTGATTATATCTTTTGATGTTCATCTGTATATATTCGCTCATTGTAAATAGTCCTTCCTCACTACGTCATGTTTTATTGTATCCTCCAACCGACGGTAAATAAAGTTTTATCTTATCTTATCTTATCTTAACAAGTTATATAATTGATTAACATAATGGGAATCCTAAACACGTAGACTACTGTGCTGTAAGAGTTTTACAAAGTTTTACTGGGCTATCCCAACTGTGAACAATGTACTTATATTATCTACAATAATAAGGAATATTTTTATAATTGATTAACATATGTCACGTTACCATCTAATGTTTGGTCGGGCTTTGTTTCTATTCTGAAAGATTTTGATATTAGATTTTTACTGGCATCATCAAAATTTGGTTATCAGCGGTAATGGGTTGATACATACATTTGTGTTGACTAGCAGAAATAACAAATATATTTGAAATGTGAGAATGTACCTCACGTAATATGCAGATGAAGTATAAAAGTCTAGTTCATTTCCTCGTCTATTGTCTAAATACACATTGGTGATATTTTTTATGTGATCAACCAGATGTGGGCGACCGTATGGTGTGTATGACACACTCACCTATAAACACACAAACCCCTTATGACCATCCAGGGAATACATAAATACATTTCTACCATATCCGACCCTGTAGCCAGGCAATAGTGGATCAGCCAGATATTGCTCTTACCCTCGCCGTTGTGTGACAATAGATCGTTACTGTCTCTCATAGCCTGATTAATCTGGTGTCTGATTAACACCGGAAAAGTTAAGTGTATGTTGTTGTATGGCTCAATTTCAACGACACACTTCAACAACACTTTTTGGGACTCCCTTTAATATGTTACTTCCCAAAACACAGTTCAATGTGATGTTGCATAATATCTACACCATGATAAGTATGATACAAGATTTCATTTCACACGTGCACACACACAACCATCACTATACAGACAATTTTGAATCATGGCTTGACCAAAGTGCCTCCTTCATCTTTAAGATAAAATTGATAAAATGACGCATTGCGTCAGTTGGCACAACCCCCTAAAACTTCACAGTGCCGCTCATAATATTGTTGCAATGGCAGAGACTCAGACATTGAGAAAACAAGTGTTGGCCGTCAGGTAGACCCACGGTGACCAGGGGATGTTGTCTGGGTAATAACCCGAGATAATATTTGTCTGTCTGGAAAGGTTTATGTCACGGTCAAAAAATGGAACACTGCGTTTGTTATTGGATGAATATTATGAAAACATAAAATAGCAATGCCGAAGATTCGGTTCCTAGTTTTCCTTTATCAATCTTTGAAGGGATTGGTCGGGACAACTGTCATGCCTTATTTCGTATTCACTATAGCAACAGCATCTGCCTGTTATCATACATGTATGTGCCTGTCACATCGACTCTCCAACAGCTGTCGTTTTCTTCATTGAATTACCACAACTGTATATGTTGACTTCTATCTTCGTCACTCACGCTATGTTTTTGTGCAAATAAGTTTCTGTATTATTATTCGTTCACATGCACTCTATGCTCTATAGGGGTGGGGGGGGGGGGGGTGGGGGGGGTACCCGCATTCTCTACAGAGGCGAAACATTTTTGACAATATGAAATGTATCCCGTTGTAATTGTAGCCCGAGGGGCAAGGTTCACCCAACAACTCAATCAGCCGCTTCAAAAGTTTATTGTAACCCAAAGGGTACCTGAGAAATATACATACAGTGTAAAAACAGTGGGAATGACAGACATATAAACACGATTGTGATTTATCCAATTAGAAATGAAATGATGATGATATGATATTTACTAGACACTCAAATAAGATCATGGCAATAATACTAGTAGAAGGTATATAATTCTAGACACGAATACACGAAATAACCATTATAGAATTACAGTTATTACACCTAACACAATATAGTATTTGAACCAGTAAGATACGGAATACCTACCCCCGACAAGCCTGGTGCACCCTCGACTCCACACAACAGCGACGGCTCTCTCACACCTACAATTGCACGGACCCTTTAATTCCATTGCAACAATAATCGAGAGATTCGGAACACGGTATTCCACCTTTAAGTAGTCTTACTATATATTGTGCAGGGCCAACTACATTCTACTTTATCATAACCTATATATATTATTACTTACAGGTGTAGATCTTGATTATCCTTGTAATATATCTATAAACGGTATTGATTGTATATGTTTCCGTCAATGCTTTCACGATAAATGATATTCAGTCTTAGAACCGTTCACTGTGAGATCTGAAGTTGAACTGACGTATATGCGCGGCAATTTGTGGTCATGTGATATTTCCTATGCGCTAATTGGCTAATTACTGGCGGGCTATAGACCTTGTGATATTGAGGCGGGAAATACACAGGTTACATAATCTTTCCATGATGTTTGCAACACAAGCCACCAGAAGTAAGTCTTTTTTTGGAAATTCAGGTTCTCAATAGAATGCGATGTTTTTTTGTGCATACATGATTTCATGAATCGATAAATGGTAAATGTTACAAATTATATCGATATAACTCCAAGATTGTTAACAATGACACTGGCGTCAAATCTCAAGTGGGTCATTTTACTACTACTAAAAATATTAGCACAAGAAGACAGGAATAGTATGACGAGTGATTCATATGGTAACTTGAAGGGGGATCATTGACCGGAAAATCCTCAATAATAGAATAGAACAACACTCATTGTGCTTGCATAAAGATGCACAGAGGTCATGTGTGCATGATAACGGGATTTTGGCCCACGGTACGTTGAAATATCTACAACCAATCATGGAAGGATCCAATGGATAATTAACGAGATTAGTGTCCATGGCTGCAGATATACACTGCAATTATTAGAGGCATTAATATGTTATTATGCCTTTAATGTTCGTTCTAATGCCTTTAGTTATGAATATAACCAGGAAAGCTTATGTCTAAATTCCCTTTAGGCTTGAGGCCTAAAGTGAATTCAGGCGAAAGATGAAAAGGCTATCGCCCTAGACATTGAATCACCATTTGCCATGTGGTAGTATTGAAAGCACAAAGTAATGTATATTGCATCACATGATCATCTGGTCATTCCATGACGACCGATAGATTTTGTCTGGTCAATCTCCGGGGAAGTCTCTTTAGACAGGCAATTTTGTTCTGGGAAAGGTCATGGGATGCAAAATATAATGTTTCGTTCACTTATTCGAAATTCATTGAGTTGATTTTATTGAGTTTTAATGCATTACTTACTGGTAGATTCCAAAATTGTTGACTATCGAGTTATTCGATCCATTGTAAATAGAACATGTAGCTATATGGTGTTGAACTGTTGATAGTACTGAATACATTTATTGTTGGTATTAGTTCCAAATCTATCGTATCATCACTTTGTATTGTGATCTCGCAGGCTGACAGGCAGGGGATCAAATATGATTTGACATGTTTTCCCTCTCGCGTTAATATGGCCGTCGTGAACAAGGTCTGAGCGGAAATGACATTAAATGAGAAGTGCATTGAGGAAGATTTATTCTGGAATTGTAATCACTTGTTTGTGTTGAAATATGCATGCAATGTTGCCCGGTCCATATTCATGATATTATATCGAGATATATAAATGTGACCATATACCTGTCCTGAACCAAAATATAAACGCTCATGTCGAACAACAAAGTCTATTTGACATGGGACGTATATATATTTGTTCAGTATAAGTG
Organism: Terebella lapidaria; assembly: GCA_949152475.1. NCBI lineage: Eukaryota > Metazoa > Annelida > Polychaeta > Terebellida > Terebellidae > Terebella > Terebella lapidaria. The sequence continues at coordinate 25,707,801 of OX424566.1, read as the reverse complement.
GACGAGCCATCCTCGATGTATGACATGATATTCTCATATGATACTGGTGGCGATTGGAAAATGAATAAATATAAATAAATTATCATGACGTATCCTATGGAGTGTATGTCATGACATGCAATTGCAATGACATGTTCTGCGGCAGTTTCTCAAAGTCCCTATAATATGTCACGTTTCAAACACGGTGCAGTATGAAATAATCTTGCGTAATATCTACATACATGTATGTGTGACACAAGATTGGACACACATGACACAAGGTCACAAAAACATCATGGGTTGACCAAAATACTTTAGTAGACCAAGGAAGGCATTTGTGAGACAATTATCACATAATTTCTTCTGCCGGCTGGTCATTTTCCCGAAGAACTACACTAACATAGTGCTGTCGGTCAGAAAAGCATACCACCGTCAGATTGACACGTGACACCTTCCGCGACCTATGGGCGATAATCGTCTCACAAACGCCTTTCTTGGTGAGGACAGCACGGATGGAACACATTAAAATCTTTGATAAGATTTCAAGCGTGATGTGGTCTGCATATATATGTATATATTTTCACCGTATTTTCGCTTGTTTTTATTTTCGCGTTATTTTTTCAAACGCGAAATTCGCGAAATTTCATACGTTTACAGTAGTTTAATGTTTAATGTAAACTTGATGAAACAAGATGCGTAACAGTGGCAAAATCCCCTTCGATACACACTACATACTTTACAGGAGCGTTCATATTACTGGCGTAATTAATAGCACAGAGTAAAACATTGAAAGAACAAGCGCTGGCCATTAGGAAGATACACAATGACCACCGGATGTTGTCTGGGCAATATCCTGAGACAACATTTGTCTGTCTAGGAAGGCAATATTTTGTGGTGAATGTCATTGTTTGGATGTAGAATGTCAAAGACATTGGATATGAACGGGACAATGAGGAACTTCAGACTGATGCAATCAAATAATATTCATGCTGTTAGCATTATACACGTTCTTGTTTGTGATATATCTGAATGAAAATCAGTTCAAATACAATTCTTGTGATTTGTTCTGCGAATCATTTTGTTGTCTACATGTGGTGTTCAATTTCTCAACGTAATAACTTCAAGAATACCACGGAGATTTGTCGCCAGATAAACCTCATGGTGTGGTGGATATCACTGACAATATATTCTGTTATATCACGAATATATTTTTGTTTCCTCACTATACCGCTTTTAGTTTTGAATCCGGGAAAACATCATGCTTTTACTTACTGGGTAGATGCTTCATTGCTGGAGCTTATGGATAACGAGAAGAAAATCACCAACCTAGTGATCATGGCTTATTATTCGTTTTCTCTGAATGAATTATTGTTTAGCATAATATCAGCTTTGTTCCTTCTCTGTGTTGTTTATTCTGAAAACACATCGTATTTTTGTTCCACGTTGATTTGTGGTCGCACAGAGATGCTGCTCATCCTTCAAGGGGTAATCAATATTTTAAGAGGATAATTAGTATCTGGTGATGAAAATAGCATCCGGTTCTTGTGCTATCGTTCATCAATGATGCTCAATAACTTTGAAGGGAATGGTCGGAAACTGTCCTGCCTCATCTCGTACTCATGGTAGGGACACATTGTCTATGCTGTTACATCTATGTGCCTGTCACATCCACTCTCAGATGTCGTCGCTGGTCTTTATTGAATTACCACAACTACACGTAAACTTCTATCTACGTCACTTATGTTATGTTTTGTTGTGCATATTGAAGTTGGCAAATCGCTACAGTATTCGTATCCATATTACTCCAAGTATCCTTGTTGTTTATTGTGTACAACTCTGTTGTGTTTTTCACTGCAGTGGGTGCCAAGTGGGGATTTGATAAATGAGGTCGGGAAAAAAGTCAGGGCAGGTCGCATTCTGCGGATTTTGTTGAGGAATGGATAATATTATCACGTGAAGCTGTAGAAACTAAATACATGTAGTCTTGGTGGACTTCCGATCCACAGACATGCAAGTAAGTGGACATTCAACGAGTCAGGTTTCCTTTTTTATTGCCTGTGTCATATCATGAGGTTCTGACGACGCAGTACTGCATATGCGCACTAAAATGGTCGCAAAGTTAAAGCAACTGCCTTCGAAAACAGTCAATATTTTTTTGAAACTACATTTCATATTATGTATGAATATTCACTGAATGAGATATACATCAAATGTAATGACCATGACCATTCATTTGGGAAATTTTGCTCATTTGAACAGTTGGTTCTTGCGTAAATACAGGAACTGTATCCATCACACGCAAATGTAAACAAAGCATAGAAGTGCAAGATGGCTGACTATTCCACGTACATCTTGGTATATCACTGATTATTATCTCATAACTACACTATGTATGCAGATACGAACTGGTAAATGTACTCGAAGTGGACTTGATGTGATCGAAGCGCGATTGTTTATATACAAAACCGTTACAAAATATGTATTAAAACGGATAAAAAGAAAACTCGGACAATTGTAATCTTAAGAGGACGTTCACATGCACAATTCAGGCACATTTGTGTAGTGATTGAAGTAAGTGTGCAAACCTTTGTCAGGGGGTGCAGTAGTATATTTTTAATCACCCAAGGAACTCTTGTATACATTTGCCACTTTAGAATGAGCGATGATGACCATTCACAGTACATTCACAAAAGGAATAAAAAAGATGTTCAATACTCCAATGCGTTCTGGAATCAGGTGCAGTCCCGCGTAACGTTTTGCATACGTAATGGAAGGTTCACCGAGGTATATTTGTGTTGTTTTAATAAAATATGAGAGTACATTAAAATAGAACTATCAAAGCCGAGGAAGTTTGCACAGCCTCTTGTTTCCATTTTCTGTTGTAATACGGGTTTCCCCATGGTTCGGAACAGAGGAACATATTGTATATACATGGCACGTATATCAAAATATTAGCATAAATGTTATTATACTTTGATGAATCAAATTGGTTAGGATAATGCACTATACAATTGGTATAATATTTCGCATGGATGATCAAATAAACTAATCACTGTGAGTCACATGATATTTTTCCTGGCAAACAATTTGTAAATGAATGTAATATTTATTAAGTTGAAATGCAATAACAGACAAATTCATAGAGTGCAGTTATATGGACACAATATTATGCCTATAATATATACTTAGACTACATGTATTAACATGTTAAAATAATGAATGAAATATAACAATGATTATGACAATAAAAGTAGGACAATGAAATATGTACGAGAAAATTTCATTTCCTCACTATTTGTTTTACCTCTCGTGAAAGTCATCGTTCTTATCGTCTTTGTGTTTAATTCATTTGTACACTTGTTAACAGAGACAACCATAGGAGGTCCAAATGCAAGAATTATGTTCAGATAGTGTTCTATTCACATGGCAGCGGGTCAACTACTAGTAACCGACTACCAGCTCGCGTCTCACGGTCTGAAATTTCATCATAATCATCGAACCTCGATTGGAGTTCAGTCGGTGGTACCAAGTAACTCGGTGAGAGGTGGAGGGTCTCATTCCAGCTGGTGTAATTGGCCGCATACATGGATCGGGCGATATTAAAAGTCTCTCCCGCTGGCGGAGATGCCACTTTCACAATATTTGCAATTCCACGTAGACTAACACTTCCGCGTGATGGAGAGACCTTTTTCATCCATCATGGATATAATTCTTAGCTAGTATCCTACCATGGCTAGGTCGTATTTTTTACATGGACAAAATAAGGGATACAAAATATCTTCGTTGCCTTCGAGATTACGTTTCTCTAGGCATATTATCAGGGGGGGGGGGATATCTAGGGGATTGTTTAGCAATTTCAAATGAGAATTATCACCATAATTTTCTCATAAATCCAGATTTAAAAAAGTCTCGAGTGGAATACGATGCTGGTTACCATGGTGATAAGTACGCCGATGACAAAGCTGTGGACAAAGCTGTTACTAATGGTTTTACCCGAAAATTATTTCTTTCATTTCAAATTATAATTTGCCTTTTCGAAATTCATATTGTAATAATGGAGTATAATCATCAACATGATAATCTCTCTCTTTTCATGAAAATAAGGACAGAAATGGTATCTTTATAGGTATTTTGTTCAAATCTTATATTCACGGAACAACCCTCAGCAATGTTAATTTTGGTCGCATGAAAAAATAGCAGACAAAAAGACAAAATCGCAAAATATTTATTATGATAACAAGGTCGTGTTCAGTTTGGCTATATTGTGTAAAAAATTGTTTCCCGGAAATGATGGAACTAGACCAATAATCATGAACAATTTACGGGTAAAATTCGGTTTGTTGATAACAATAATATTGAAGAAAAATGCAATAAAATGGACTCCATTTGACATGCATGTTCATTAACAGTGAGAAAGTATCAATAAACTGTCGTTCCATGCTAACTTTCTCATTAGGAAAAGATTAATGCATAATATCCCATATGTTAATATGTGTAGAGTCAGCATTGGATCACATTTATCAATAGATTGTTGTTTGATGGTGATATTCTAATTTGGCTGGTTGAAAAGTGTTAAATTCTCGATACATTAAGGTAAATACGTATGCACCTATTACAGTATTACGTACATATATTTCCCATGATTCAATTTCAGCATATTAAAGCATATTTGGAAAGCCCATAGAGATCTTGGTATAACCATTACATGTATGTTATTTCTACAACAATTTGAATCAAACCATGCATGTGCGATCAGATCTTGGATAATGCAAACAGATTAGACTTTGAAGACAGCGATGGTGTTTTACTGTGATCACATGCACGCTGTGTGTAATACAGTGATTGAATTCCTGCTCGTGCATCTTGAATATTATTGAGCATTGAAAGTTGGACATACATGTCGCATATTGATTCGCAGCAGACTAAATCGAATGAAAATGGATTTATAATTGATCATGTCTTGTTGAATCAATTATTATTGGCATCGCTCTACACTAATTCAACAAACAATATTTTAGCCCAAAAAAACCGAAGAAAACTAACTGTTCGCAACTCTTTGCAACTGTCGGTGCAGCATTTTTAAGTGTAGCAGAACAAACTGATTTACCGCTAGACTAACGGTTCATAAGTCCATGCTTTCCTTGTAAGCTTGTGGCATTAAGCTTGTGGCATTGAAGCTTGTCAGAATAATTTATCGAAATATGAGAACTGCACTGGTAGGATCGACTGTTTATTTGCTGTCCTGTCATCTGAAGTAGTCTTGTACGTGTATCTTTATGATATGCATATAGCACCGGTCCCTACGCTTCATATTCATGCGATAATTCAGTTAATTTGCTCAAATCAATTAACAACATTAAGTACGCCAATTTCCAAACATAGAGCATTGAAGTCAATTCATATGTCAGTGAAACACGCTTTTTGGCCGTAGTTTTGTTTTGGATAATCGAATCAACTTGAATTTGTGTGTGTCTTAATGGGACGTTATCAAAACTCATTCGCTTGGCGGCGCCACTGTACTATCAGGCATCTGGAAAAACCAGGCGATTTTCACAGCTTCGCCACTGTTATACACTTTCGTCCTTTATGTCAACGCATTTATGAATTCCAGACAGGTAAGAAACCAATAAACTGATAAAATAAATCTATATTTCTCAGAAAATATCGCTGGTAACTCCTGGTATACGAATGTGAGATGTATTATGGAAAAGGAAACGGTATTTTCCTGTATTATCGCCCGTTAGCAGGTTACTAGTAGGCTTTGTGTCGTCTGTCACCTGGTCAATCGCGAAAGTCAAGTGTTTGTGATTGTGGCACGGTATCAATCTAGTGGGTTGTGGCACCACTAGAAAATTTGTCAGTTCACATGATTTTTTTTTTGATCGCGCTCAATTGAACATATTGTGCACAATATTATATCTAGTGGCTTAAGCTAGCCTATAGTGGTCATGATAGTGGTGAGAGGAGCCTAGCACATGTACAGACTCTGTTTTACTAAATTCAATAGGCCTAGATCTAGTGTTGTTTTTTTTTTTTGTTATCAGGAAATATACGAGTATCTATATTAGAAGAATTAGTGTACATGTTGAATGGTTATCATCAACTATATATTTTTATCTGCAGAGTAGAAATGCCTTTTTACTGCTGCGTACCAGGCTGCAGAAACAAGCGTGGAGGGCACCAGTTCCCATCAGATCCTGAGGTGAAAAGGATATGGAGTTTCGCCATCAGAAGATGTGACCCCATCACCAAAAAGCCATGGGAGTCTGGCAAGCACAGTGTAGTCTGTTCAGACCACTTTACAGACAGTGACTATGCTCAGACTTTATTAGGTATGTCAATAAGAATGTCCATCAGTAGATATTTATCATTATCATACTGTGAAGGCCCTCTTTACTGCAGAGGGAAACAAAAAATGTTGAACAAGTATTGTAGTTTAAAAAGAATTTACAAATTTGTTTCATTCATTCCTGCTGTTTGTAACCAATTGTTATTTGTTTTTATCTTCAAGGAGAGAAGAAACGCCTGCTGGCCAATGCTGTCCCATCAGTATTCTCATTCAAGCCTCGGAGAGTGGATGAAGCAAGACGGAAGCGTTTAGAACAGCGGAGAGAGAGAACATCACGGCTTGCTCGTGCAGCTGAGGTGAAGTCTACCACTGATGGAGCATCAAAAGCAGAGGACATCGGGCTTGGCGCAGAAGTGGTGGTGGTCAGTGACTCTCCTCCAGAGCTCCCAGTATCGGAAACAAGTGCCGAAGTCACAACTCAAACTGCCGAGGCATCTGTGAACTGCACGATACTGGAAAACAAAGTCAATTTCTCGATTGACTCATTCCAACTCCGACCAGATGTAATTAAATATTACACCGGATTCAACAGTTATGATCATTTCTCTTTTTTGTTTACCATTCTGGGTGATTGTGTGGATCACTTAGGTATCAGTTGTCATCTCCATCCCAAAAACCAACTTTTCTTGACTTTGATTAAGTTACGTCAAGCAAAAGAAGATTTTGAACTGAGTTTATTGTTTGACATTCGACAAAACATTGTTAGTACCATCACCCACATCTGGATTAAGTTCCTTTATTTTCAGTTGAAGGAAATTATGGAATCTCCACCAACAGATGTAGTGCAGGAATTCATGCCTCAGGACTTTCGATCCCAATTCCCGACCACAAGGATGATTGTTGATGGAACAGAAATTCCAATCCAGAAGCCATCGAAAGTCGAAGCTCAGTGTGCTACATTCTCCACATACAAGAACCGTAACACTCTGAAAGTGTTGGTTGGATGTACACCACGTGGAGTTGTCTCGTATGTCAGCCCAGCCTACGGAGGGAGTGTCAGTGATCGCCAGATCTGTGAACGCTCAGAACTTCTGACTGATCCATCCGTTATTTCCCCTGGAGACAGTATCATGGCGGATCGTGGTTTCAATGTTCAGGACTTATTCGCTTCAAAGGACGTGAAAATTAACATTCCAACTTTCCTGAAAGGGAAAAGTCAACTGAGTGCCAGTGCAGTTCTGAAAGATCGCAGAATTGCCTCCAAACGGATACATGTGGAACGCATCATTGGACTGGCCAAAACTTTCAAAATTTTGAAAAGAGCTTTCTGCCCAACGTGTAGTTCTGGGTGATCACATAATTTCAGTCTGCTTCTATCTCACTAATTTTAAGAACTGTATTATGAGTAAGTACATGTAATGATGTTGAAAATGGCCTAATTTAGTCAATGTGGGTCATATGAACATCAAGTTATATCCAATAAAAGTGTGTTTTAATTCTGTGTCTATTCCATGATGTGTAAATTGTTATTTTAGACCCCAAAATATGTCACCAGAGCTCAGGTGGTATGCCAATGAATATAAAATGGGTAATGAGAGTAACTTCAGTCCCGAGGCTCAACAAATTTAGAATGAAATATTCATTTATGAGTGTCTTACATGTTACAAGTCTGTGAAAAATAGGGACACTAAATGTATTGGTTGATTTTCTGTACTGCACCTGAACATTTTCAAAAATGATACTAAAGATAACTTGCTTGGTAACTGAGCTGTGGTGAAATAGTTAGGGAGCTGAGGTTAGGTAGCTAACTGATAATAAATACTACCTCGAATGCTATGAATCATGTTTATTTTTCTAATCCCATTTCAAAGTTCACATATCAAATCAAAGTTCACATTCCATATATAGCAAAGTGCACAGTTCACATCAAAGTGCACATCTCGCATGAAACAAAATATCTGGAGCCGCAAAGTACACATCTCGCATGACAGTGAACATCTCAGCAAAGTATACATCTCGCATGAAAATACACATCTGTGCAAAGTACACGTCACATCAAAGTACACATCTTTGCAAAGTACGCATGTCACATCAAAGATCAAATCTCACATGAAATACACATCCCAGCAAATTACATGTATCAAAGTACAAATATCGCATGAAAGTACACATCTCTGCAAAGTTCATATTTTTATGTCTTATACCATGAAACATATCTCAAAACGAAGTGCATATTTTATATCAAGGTACACATCAAAGTACACATACACATCACAAATCAAAGTACACATCTCAATCTCATCAAACTACACATCTCATATCAAAGTGCACAAAGTTGAATGTGAAAAGTTGACGAGAATGTACAAAGACAACATTATTTGTCTAATGTCCACACTATTTTATCAGAACCATGAGTACAGAGTAATGATTCTTGGTATATGCACATGAATGTATTTGGTGAACAGTGAACTTATCAAATATCAATAACTTTGAACATCACTGCAAATTATAAAGCACTCAATCATAATTTGCCCACGTCAGTCATCTCACAATTTACTGGCAACATGCCTTCGATAGACTGTGTCATAGAAAGACTTAAGTTTGGGTACCAACGCCTGGTTACAGTATGATTCATCATAGGTCACTTTGACTACTTTGATGTCCTTGAAGGTGTATATTACAAAGTGACAAATTTTTGCTTTGGCGATCAGCATTTGACCCTGTACCTGGTCGTAGTAAGAGTGGGAAACCTTCAATTCTATCTCCTTCCCATTCCATTCAAGGAATGGGAAGTACTTGTTTGGTTTGATCTTTTTGTTGCGACCTCTGTAGGGGCACTTGACCTCAACGATGTTATCTTCATCGATGCGTCCATCCGGAGACGCTCCCAGGTAGGCTAGGTCGGGTCGGATGTACAGGCCACATTTCTGGACAGTGACGTCATGGAGACTCGAGAATTTCTGGATAGCAACAGATTCACATCTGCGACCGTGCAGGATAGCGGGTGTTGAGAGCTTTGGTGGACAGAGTAGACTCTGACAGAGTTTCTCCTTGTTCCTGCGGACAGTGGCCTTGCATATCGTCCCAAACGTGCTTGCGGTCAGGCGCCACTCGCGTTGCTTCAGCCACTCCACCGACTGAGATTGAGATCTGGTCTGCTCTTCAACGACTTTTGCTACTGGCTGGCTGATTTTGTTTGAGTTGTCGACCCAGTGTTCAGTGAATGGCAAAGCACAGTAATCGTGGTCGAAGACAGCCGCCTGCAAGTCAGCTTTGGGATAGCTGTAACGCAGAGTCAAATCCTCACCTGTGTGTGCCACATAATTGTACACACAGTTCCTCACGAAGTCACGGTACCCTTCCCGATTGCGAAACCGTTTTGGTCTGGGATCAGAGATGTCAATTTCCTTCCTCTTGTTCTGAATTGACAGATCAGATGCCTTCACTGGGCTACCTGAAAAAAAAATATATATAGATCTATATATATGATATAAACACAAACATATCAGGGATTCCATACAACCTCAATGTTGCCCTGCAACAAGTGTTAGTGTGATTCACCATTTCACTGGTACTCTCAAAAGCAAAAAATATTTATTGATGTGTTTTAACATTAAAACAATTACTTGTATTGTTCCATATAGCTTTCTGGAGAAATGACCTAAATCTTCGGAAAAGTGCCATGTTGGCAACTTTATGTACATATTACTGAGGAGCAACTGCTGTAAACCATCCAGTATTGACAGTGACTATATCATGCACGCAAGATAAGGCCACACCAAATTGTAAAGTTGGTCTAAGGATTTTTCCCCAAAATTTTGTATGTGGAGGAGATTTTTTTTCACAAGTAAACTTCTTCATCTATGGAATTTCGACCAAAATCTTGTATACAGAGAATTTTTTTTTCACAAATAAATATTTCTTCTATGGATTTTCGACAATAATTTTCTGCAAAAAAGTTTAGCTCAATGGCCTTCTAACCAATATTTTCTATACGGAGGGTATTTTGGTCAAGTGTTCCCAATCAGATTGTTATTACATGTATTCCCTGGGAAAAAAAACTGCTTAGTACCATATTTTAATCGGAATTTTATATCGAACCACTTTGCTCGTTAACAGTCCAAGATGAAATACGGGTAGTGGGGGTGAAATAAAAATAAACATTTTTTGATATCATGGTAATTTGTAGTGGTGATTAAAAGTGAAACTCTTTTTCCTATAGGCGGTGATTCCATACAGCAACTTTGGTGTGGCCTAATCATAAACTAACCGGTGTGTAGCTTTGGTGGATGATGGAAGTTTTGTAGCTGTTCTGTACATGTCCCAGGGATTTGAAGATCTCCGGATTCCTTGAACTTGTGCAACACCAACAAGATCGCAGCTACATGTTTACAAGTCCCCTTCGGACCTCTTCCGGCTGGGCATTCGCAGTGAGCATTTTCCACTTTGGCAGGTACACTGGTGTCTACTCTCAGCTTGAAGTTGTAAGATACCTGTGGAATAATTTACTGATCATGAGGACAATGAATACACAAGCCTGTATCCCATCCCCTACTGGTGTACATATATGTATTTACAACCATTTATACTAGTCAATTAGGAACATTACTAGTCATTACTAGTCAATTAGGAACATTATACATTATATATGCATATACATGATATATCATGTATTTTTTAAAAAATATGCAAATATAATCATTCAAGGAGCAATATATGTACATGTACACATGGTACATGGATATGCTAATTCATAACATGTATTCAAACCTTCTCAAATGCTATCAAAAAACCTGCAATGAATTATCCCTGTAATCAGATTTCTAAAGCTTATTCCTTAATTTACTTCAGTCTTCATCATTCATGTTTGTAGCATTGTATTTTGAGTACAGTAGTCACCCTGAGATAAAATATAACAATATACCAGACAACTCATGAGGTCTTATCTAAGGGTACATTTTATTAGAGGGGGCATTCCAATGTTAAACTGATCCGAACCCCACACAAACATACCTTTATAGAGAGAGCAGGATGTTATCTGAGGGGGCCACTGTACATGTATGAAAAGAGTGAAAAATTACAATATCCCAAATTCTTACCTCTGGTTCAGTGGCTTGAGTAAAATCAAGTGTTGTGGTCTGTAGACTAAAAAGAAATACAACATGTGAAACATGATTAACTAACTGGAACATTAACTGGAATAACTTTCAACGTCTTATACATGGTGCAGCGAAATCAAACAAGGAACGATACATACCTTTTTCTTCATAGCAGCTCCCACAAATCCAGAGAAGAACACGCAACCATCACTTGCCAGAAAGCTGCAAGCAGCTACGCGCCCTGCTTCGACCAATCGCTCAGCCTTTTCCATCGATTTCAAGTTAGCTACAGCTTGGTTGTCAGTAGCCTGTAAGTTGTGGGACAATTATAGACTCAATGACACATGAGTGACGGCAATTTTTTGTATTCGCCATACATGTAGATGTAATATCATAATTTTCGAAATAGAAACAATTAATAAAAAGTATAAACATTTTGGGCATGCCTGTTGCCACTGTAGATAACTGGTAATTTCCTCGGATGACACGGCCGGTATCGAGGCTGCATGTCCAATGGTAAGTTGTCTGAAGTTAGCCAAACTCTCAGGCCAATCAGGTATGGTTGGATCCAGAAGTACCACTGGCTCAACTCCAAAATTTTGGTTCCTGTCATAGTCTTCCAGCCTGAAAAGTAATAATATAATAATCTACATCAATATTCAATTCTTCTGACCTAACAATATTACCTGAATACTAACATGTTTGTGGGGTTGATCTCGTATTTCTAAAAACAAAAAATAAAAAGAAATAGATCTGCATAAGTGTAAAACTTGCTTCTGATTTATCTCCATTGAAATCTATTAGAGATATTTATTTTCTCTGGAAAAAAAGACGGCAGGATATGAATGAACAGTGACACATATGACATTACGTTACGAATAACGGCTAGGATGTACAATAATGTGGGCAATTTTATTACCAACTAATTTCCCATACTTAGGATCCTGAGTGACAATTGGTTATGATAGAAAAATGTTCTTTATTGCAAACTAAATATTCTTTTTATCTGTATTTATCATTTTGTGCCACTGATAAAGTACATAAACTCATCATTGTCATTGATTATCATAGAGAAACAGGATTGACCACTAAATTATATATGTGCTCCCGAAAACTTATGATGAGCTCATAAAATAACTAATTAAAACCCTAATGATTACCATCATACCGAATATGGTATCAAATGTGGTATGAATAAGGTATATACCTTATTCATACCACATTTGATACCATATTCATCATGCGAGTGCATTAGGGCCTTTCGTTTATGAGTGAGTGGGCGATAATTGATACATCCGTGAGTATTTCACACATTACCTCGACAAAAGTTCAGCTTTGCGGCTTCTAGTGGATGCATTTCTTTTCAAAAGCTCCTCTTTCAGTTGTTTCACTGTCAGTTTTACGTATGCCATACGGGTAGTGATTGATAATTAATCCAAAATGTGTTCGTCGCGGTGATTTCCGAATGACAAGTCGAAGGTCAACAAAATGCCTCATAGTACACTAGCGCCGCCTGTCGAATGACGGTGAAAACGTTTTCGGCATAACGCCCCATTGGGTATCATGCCGTAATTTTCCATTGTCTGCATTATGCGAAAACAAACATGACAAAATTTTAACGCAACATTATCACGTTTTTGCATCACATGACACAGTAGACTGTTTCTATGGCACACAGGTACCTCATTTATGTGACTCATCCTTGTAGAATACTGTAAATATGTGAAAGGAAAAGCTGTATATTATTTGTTGATATCAAAATAACTCAGATCATTACGAACTATCAGATATGTATTAGATCTAGTATTCATAATTTATGGTCATTTTTATTATGGTACCTACATACAGTATCTTTAGTATCTGTCTACATGCAATCATTGGCAACCGAGTGTCGTGTTCCCCACGGCATGGGGAGAGTTCTTAGTGCATCAGTTAGAGTTCGGAAATCATGCTAGACTACTGTCTGCCTACCCACCGTGCATGGGCCACTATCTACTAGTATCTGTTGGAGACGTAAACAGGTAAAACAGTAGCGCGTGTCGAAAGTAAATATTCATGTGTTACCAGGCAACTAAACCATCACAGATTCGAACGTCAGTAATTGCACGTGCTTACCATGGTAATCATACATGTGCAAGTTAGCATGCTAGTGGAGCACGATTGTGTCAGAAAATCGCCTGCTAGATCTAGACCTAAACTAAATTTTCAACTAAATTTCATGTTTATACACACTGGATGATGCAAAATCGTGTGTAGATCTACGTGTAGATAATACAAGATTCGAACCAAATGAAAAGCTGATTGATTCAGACCCATCTGTGACTGAATTCTCGCCGGTGAGTAAAAAGACAGTCTTCTTTGCTTCACTGGCCTTATAGTTATAGACTTAGCTTGCCATAGATTTAGATCTAGGGTCTAGATACTACACCGTAGACTTATTCAAGTTCAACACAGAACCAAAACTTTGTTCATGGTAGTCGGATTGAACCTTGATAGTTTTAATTTAAATTAAATAAACTCTATCTATATATTTTTACAACAATTGAAGAACAAGCAATACGCTTAGCACAATGAAACGTTCTCTCGAATCGCCTTTACTGGGTCGCACATGCGCAGTCAAGTTTTGCAAGCGTTTAAACTGATTTAAACCGCACCAACGAATGTGTTTCCTCATTTGTGTGACCTGCGCATGCGCTGTCCAGTTAATTGACGGTTGCATCTGCGTGCACAAGACACAAGTTTGTTTGCGCATCGGACCTATGGGAACAGGGTAAAATATAATTTATGTGCAGTTAATCTAGGCCGGATCAGGAGGCAAAAACACACACGTAGATGTTTGAATCGTGGAAATCCGTCAGATACTGGAGACTTATGACCTCGAAAGTAGTTTCCAAGATGGCTGGACATCCCTAGAAGCTATTCAGCTTTGTTTGCATTGGTGTCAATTTGAAAGTCTTCTGGCTTTTGTTGGGGAACGGTGACTTTTTCTCGGGTGTCTCAAATCTTCAGCTTTGTTTTGGTATAGTAGGCCTAACTACTAGTACCGTGTTCCTGATAGAACTGTGGAGGGCCGGCCCGCGTCCGGTTTTCACTTGGCAAGTGACATCTCGTATATGAATGAAGTGAAAATGGTTCTTGTTTTCAGTATTCGCCGTTGATATTACGGTTCAAAATTTATCTTGGACCAAATTACAAGTAATAATTTTAAGGTATGGATAAAATATGCATGTTTTTCAGATGACAATTGACCTCATATACATGTAGTATGACAATCTCGTGAACTTTATTCAAACCTCGCGCGGTTTGCTGATTCAATGGGAGTCAATGCACAATGTTTCATTGAGTTTAGCATCTCTTGTTAGCCCGGATCTGGGCGTAGGCTTAAGAGTGGTCAGTAATATCATGAAAGGAAACCGAAGAACCTGGTGAAATCCCACTTGCCCGATTAGTGACCACAATCATACCATCTCACATATACTGTCGCGGCTGGGGATCGAACCCGTGCCCAAACCGATTACATTGGTGAGAAGTCAGCCCAGGGGCGGATCCAGGAAGCAAGGACGGATCCACGAAAATGAAAAAGTGGGGGTGTCATTTTGACATTTAAACATGGCCTTTTTTAAGCATTCTGGCAACCATTATTGCCTTTTTTCCTGAAGTATTTTTCAGTGGCGAATACAAGATTTGGGAAAAGAGGGGGCGCAGTTGGCTAGACTGACAAAGTAAGCAGGCGTGGGGTCTTGGGCAAATCTGAGACTGATCTTTTCTCGATAAGCGGATTGTATTACATAAAAAACGGCATAACGTTTTTAAACATAGCAATTCATATGTGGTCACCTGCGAGAGTCATCTGTGGGGGTAATACCCCATCGATATCGATATTTCCATTCATACCTGTTGATAAATCACATCATGGGTGCGCCGTATATGAAAGGTTTTGAAAAATCCCATACGGGTGAGTTTGCCCAAATTATTTAGGGTTGTATTGGCATCTAGGCTCATCAACTCAGTGACGTGGTTATTATTATACAACATACATGTATGTTTGGTTTTGGACCACCTCACACGCCACCCAAGCAGTTATCCAAACTGTGTACGGTGCATTCAGTATGTTGTATGTTGACTGAGTATCAGAAGCGATGGTTACTAATAAAATAAAAATATGCGTGATCATAAAAGGTTATCACGCTTATAAATAAAGACCGCTCTTCGTGTAAGAACTGATGTACGTTGAGCCTGAAGAAAATATCCAATATGATGAAATAAAATCCTTCGTGGTCTTCTAATCATGTTTTCTTCGCATCGTGAGACATGTCCCAGTAAACCTGTGGCACGGACACGGAACGACTGCTTATGTTTGTCGATTTGTGCTTTTATAACAAAATTATCTGTACAGTAGTATATACTACTAGTTGAATGGTGTGTATGAAAGAGACCTACAGTAGTCCTCTACAGGTGTTTTGTGGCCCATATATAATATTGTAACGGTTTTGGGGCGTACCCAAAAGTTTCCCCTAGGTAATTCTGTTAGTGTTTTGTGATATTTTGGTTAAATAACCGTTTATTAAAATGTATATGTGTTTAAAGGTTCATACGGTTCCGTATTGTTAATGTTTTAAAGGTTTTCCGTCTCGGAACTTAGTAATTTATGATGTCGGTAAAGCCGGAGGCGGAGCCTGAACCGGAGACGGAACCGGACACGGAGCCGGAACAATGGAGTACAAAAACGTAATGACGTTATTTCCGGAAGGTCATGTGATCAGCCTCGTTTTCGGTTTAAAAGGTGACGTGTCAGCCACTGATTGGTTCTAGAGTGTTTTTAGAAATCCGGAAAATATCAGTGTTTTGGCGGACTATGACGTCACAATAGGTTGGTCACGTGACGTGGGTCTCAGGTCTATAAAAGCCCCCGCTTCACAGCGGACGGCGGAGTTGGTGTCCTGACGTCGACCTGTGCAGACCCCTTCTCCCATAGCAGAGTACTCCCTTGTTCCGGATAGAGTCATCCAGATGATAGCAGTTAAGTCTTCCGACTGTGCACTTGGAAAATAAACATGAAAACTTCAACCGAGTTGTTTTTCCGTGTTCGTTAGGGAACTGGAAGTTATAATAAAGTTAGTTCACCGGAAAAGACAGTAATACGGAGTAAAGGGAGATAAGACTACAGTCGTTAAGACCAAGTTGTAAAGACGTCTTAGGGTGATCCAAGAACCCAGATCACCGAGGAAGGAGACGGAGACGGAGGTGGAATTCGACGGAGCAACTATGGAGGCGGTATCGGACGGAACAGTTGCAGAGACGGGAACGACGAAGCAGTTGCAGAGGCGGTACCGGACGACGGAGTTGCAGAGGCAGTACCTGACGGAGCGGTTGCGGTAACCGGAAGTGGGAACACTTCCGAGATACTCCATTTCAGGTGCAGTCGCAGGTTGCGGTGAGGCGGAGCCAACCGGAGCAGATTGCAGTGCGGCGGAACCTGGCAGAGCGGTTGCAGTATTCGGAAACGGCAACGTTCCCGGATTCTTTATTCCAGGCGCAGTCGCAGTTTGCAGTAAGACGGAAAACGACGGAGCTGTTGCAGTAAAGCGGTTTCCCGACGGAGCAGTTGCAGTACCCGGAGACGGAAACGCCTCCGGATCCTTACTTTACAGGTGCAGTTGCAGATTAGCAGTCGGACGACGGTTAAGAGGTCCATTCCAGACCACGCTACCAACCTTAGAGACTTCTAGCCGGAGTTCAACCGTACAGCAGTAGCAGTTTCCCGGAGTTTTACCGTTTCAGCTCCGGTTAAACAACAACTCACCCACCTCCCTAGAAAACCGGTTCATCAAGACGTCACAGAAGGGTGCAAACCCGTTACAATATTTAACTTTCAGCTGTTTCTCTGCAGATCCGTTGTCTCTGCACCTTCACGGTCTTTCAGGTTACATAACGGTTCAATATATGGCGTCAGCTAATTCATTATGATAGACTTGCATTGAATTATATACTGGTATAACGTACATGTATCAACATCCTAGTGACTACGTCTCAGTAGAAATCTACCTTAATTGACGATTTTCTTCGTCCTTGGCATAAAATCTCTCGACTTGCTGGCACACTTCAAAGAATCCACACTTACATGTACATACGCGGTAGTTGAAAATATTGACAGGTTGGTGTACAACAGGATCATCGATCAGTTTATTTATGTGTTTATATCATACTGTATTTATGTCGATAAAGATGATTCATTTATTCTAGAAAGGGTATGTACTGTACATGTAATATTACTATAAATTATGTTCGTCTGTTTATTTGGTTGGACAGATTATTGAGACGCATCTGAGAATGCATGCCTGTCAGCAGGCATAGGGCACCATTTTGACTTGTTTAGGTCGGTACCGCCGATTTTCGTTGAGAATCACCCGCGAATGAACGAGGGGACCGCAAAATTACGTAAAACGTAAAATAACGTGAGATAACGTAATTTATCTTATAAACGGACCGCTTATCGGAAACGGACCGCTAATCGAGTTGGCAGTGTACTTTCAACTCAACAATACATAGAACGTTTACTGAATTGAAAAAAAATGTTATACCGGTAGATTTACTGCATAATAACGGTCTCCCCAAGTGTGATGATTTTCTTTTTCCATAGATTATACACTGCATGTTAGGGACGGATTCAGGGAGAGAGGCGGGCGTCCCCAGAAGCCAACGACCTCTTGATGCTCTGTGGTGAATTCTGAGACTCTCCAAGCTTGAAAATTTGTTGTTATCAAGCAGACATTTTTCAGATAAAACCATGATATACCTAGAACTCCTCCCTCACTTCCCGTCAGTTTGAGGTCCACCATCATTTCTGAAAAGGGTGACAAGACGACCGTCTCCTCCGTCACCAGTGTGTAGACGGCGTCCTCGTGGCCCGAGTTCATCACTACGGTAGTGTCGCCCACCTGCCACTCGCCCTTATGCAGATCCAGCTGTTCCCCAATCTGTTGAAGTACATCTAGCCCTAGCACACCCGGGATTCCCAGCTTGGCTACCAGTACGTCCGCTGACACGAGTCATGTGCCCAGTAGAAGTTGTGCTGTCATTTCACCTCGAACCTGTAGGTAGTCTCCGGTTGCTGCCCGTAACCTTATTCTCGTCTGCCTTATCATCGCTTTATGTTCGTCATCCAGTTGGTCGAAGAGAAACTTGTCCAGAGCGGTGGAGGAGGAACCCGTGTCCAACAACATACGAGTCACCATCCCCATAACGTGGCACGCCGCATACCACGCCAATGTGCCTCGGGAACCGGCTGACAACGACACCACCTGGCCATTTCTGTCAATATTAAGAAAGCTCTCCTCAGGGACGTCGCTCTGGATAAGTACTGAGTCGTCCACCCACAATGGTGCATCACCCTGGTCCTCTCTGTAAATCTTAAGGTTGCACTCCCCTCAGAACCGCCGCTTTGGATAATTACTGAGTCGTCCACCAGCAATGGCTGCTGCGTTGGCCCATCGGTCTTTCCGCTCACCAGGCCCTCTGTCTCCTCTTTTACGGCAGCTTTTAGTTCAAATGAATGTGGGGGGGGGGGGGGGGGCTGCTGTTTCGCAGTTTCTAGCCTCAAGTTTGTAACTTGCTGGTCTTCCTTGCTGCTAGCAAAAACCTTGTTGATGTCTCCGTGGGTCCCCAGATGCTCCACAGCTCCATCAGTCTGCATGTCGTTGACGACTCCGTGGGTCTTAGATGCTCCACGGCTCCATCAATTTGCTGTACATTGGCACTCCCGTCTGTTTCGACAGGCTTGCCCTCTAAATAGTCGAGAATTCGATCCTGAAAGTTCCCCCGTGGTAATGTGTTCGTCACGTCTTCGTCGCTCTTCCCTCCTGCGAAGCCGTGCACACACCTGCCACTGGCCCATACGGTTGAGGGCTGGTATGAGCCCTACTGGTTTGATAGACAGCACCTGCTCACACAGCTCGATTAGTCGATCCAGCTTCCTGTCCTGACTCTCAAAGAACCCCTTGAAGTAGGGAAGTCTGGGTAGACCCGCTGCATTTGGCTGGTTGCTCTGCTGCCCACTGGTTGTAGCATCGCCCTCCTGCTGATTCTACAGTAGCTGCAGGACCCGTCCTATTGCTGGCTCAGAGTCTTCCAACTCGATGGGCATCACCGGCTTTCCATGCTTGGGTTTGACACATTCGTACTGGGTTACGAACGCTATGGCCTCCTCCATGGTCTTCATTTTCTTCATGAGCGCCATCACCTTCATGTCCCCATCTGGGACCCGTCCTATTGCTGGCTCGGAGTCTTCCAACTCGATGGACATCACCGGCTTTCCATGCTT
Source organism: Terebella lapidaria (assembly GCA_949152475.1). Taxonomy (NCBI): domain Eukaryota; kingdom Metazoa; phylum Annelida; class Polychaeta; order Terebellida; family Terebellidae; genus Terebella; species Terebella lapidaria. The sequence continues at coordinate 25,688,114 of OX424566.1, read as the reverse complement.
GGGTTTGACACATTCGTACTGGGCTACGAACGCTATGGCCTCCTCCATGGTCTTCATTTTCTTCATGAGCGCCATCACCTTCATGTCCCCATCTGGATGGCCTTTCCAGAAGTGGTCTAAGGTGATAGCCTCCTGAGCCGCGGAGTTCAGATCCGGATAACCCAGCCGGCCAGTCGCTGCAATTCATAGCCATACTGCTGGGGTTTCTCTGCCTTCCTGCAGGTTCTCTGTCCCACGGTCGCCTTGTACGACTCCTCCTGACAGTCAGGACTCAAGCTCATCAGCATTCGTCGCGCCTCTCATGTCAGACTCCCGGCTAAGTAGACGCTCTGTTCTCACTTGCTCCATCCGTTGAAATCTGCGATGACGTCAAAGTGGACCCGGTACACCAGCCACTCTATAGATGTCCCATCGAACTTGTCAGGTGTGAGCATCTTTCAGTTCCTTCTGCCGCTCTGGTTCCAGGCTGAGCTATCCTCGGATGACGAGTTTTCTCCGTCTCCCCCTGGGGCTTTATAGATGCAGCGGCGGCCCCTGCCTCGGTGGTGACCTCCCCCGTCCTGGGTAACCATGACTGCTGTCGGTCCCTTCTTCCGATGACGGCCATTCATCACCCAATGATCAGAAAGGGTGCTGTCTCCGGCATCCCTGGTTGCCTGAAATGGAAGCTTAATTCCTCCAGGGGGATGGCTGTCTCGGTTGTAGACTGGGTGAAGACCTCCCTCTTCCGGAACGCTGTCTTCCGTGAACCTTCCGCAAACTGACTCTTCAGCTCCCGAAAAACGCTGTCTTCCGCGAGTCTTCCGCGAACCGGCTCGTCCGCTAAGATGCCTCCGAGACGTTCTTCCACAAAGCACTGTCTTCCACTGGTCTTCCGCGAACGGCCCTATCCGCGAATGGTCTTCCCCGTCTACTCTGAAAAACTGGAAAGGAAGATTGGTCGCCATACTCTCGTTCGCGAGTCCTCCTCGTCCGCCCACAGTAGATCTGGACCTCCCTGTTGTTCCTCATTCGTCGAAACACCACGTCCACCCCTGGCTGTGAAGCTGATCTTCTGCGATCGGTCGTCTTCCGCAAACGTCGCCTTCCGCGAATGGTCATCGTCCTCTTCTGCCAAGGTCGCCTTCCGCGAACGGTCGTCGTCCTCTTCTGCCAAGGTCGTCTTCCGTGAACGATCGTCGTCCTCTTCCGCAAGTGAGGCCATCCGCGAAGAGTCTTCTTCTTCACCTCCTGTCTTCCCTGGGGTAGTTTCGTCGTTTCCTCCTCACATGAGTGATGCTGAGGTTCGTTCCCTGGCAGTAAACCCTCGGGGATCCTGGTCATGTGCACCAAGTTGTGACGTGGTGGTATGACTGTTGTTATGTTTTTGTCTGCCCAAAAACCCTGCCTCCTGATCGTATAGAATTTCGTAACTCCTGCTCGTTGTGATTCAAGAGCCGTCACTATTTTCGGTGCATCACTCAGTAGCTTACCGGCTTGCTCAGGCAAGAATCAACTTAGAATCAACTTCGTATGCCTGATATGACTTTCTGTCCCCGGACTATGAGATTGGATAACGGACCCTGTTTTGTTTGCTCGGAATACTTAATACTGGGTATTGATTCCACGTCTATTAGACGTGAATAAATGAAGATTTTTCAACATCAAATCAGTAACTTACAATGGAATTGTCGGTCACCCAAGTGACGTACAGATATGAAGTTCGGACATGAAGCACTGTATGATCACATTAAAAATAATAGTGCACGAGGGCACAACTTAAAAAAGAGTTCTTTGCCGAAGGCTTCTCTCTGTCCCGTCTCGGTAACGTTTCCCTTCTCGTTAGTCGATTGGTTTCTCCAGGTAGTTAGTCGAAATCCCACTGACTCAAAGGCCCTGAAGAAGGAGTCGGCCGCACGAAGGTTTTTGAGTCCCTTGGTCGTGGCGGTGACGATCTTCCCACGGTCGATGTCGCTGTTGCAGTGCTCACTGAGTGGTCGTCCGCTCGCCCTTACATAGCCTGGGTGGCTGTGCTCACATCCTCGATCGCGAATGACTCTTCCACACTCAGTACCTCGTGGAGAAGGCTGCATCCGCGAACGGTTCTTCTGCAACGGTTCTTCCGCGAGTATTCTTCCGCGAACGGTGCCTCCGCGAACGGTGCCTCCGCCAGTAGTCTTCCGCGAACGGTACTTCCGTGCACAGTGCCTCTGCGAGAGACTCTCCTTCCTAATGAACGTTTTTGGCGCGCTCTGCTTTATTGGTTTTGTTACAATATAATGTGGGTTCAGTGGTGACCTTGAACTTGACCTCCAATGACCTTAACCCTTAATAGCACATAATTGGCCTCGGAGGCCCCCTCAATACATTTCATTTAGTTTCGCTCACTTCATTTATTGTTATGGCAAGATAACTTCAGGTATTCCTACAACTATCATTTACCGGCAAATTGCATTAGTGCCCATACTTGTAACATTAAGTGTGGTATACACTCAGATAACTGAGGTGCTGTACGCCATGGATATGTATGGTAAGTGCAAATCATTTCATTTCCTGATCATTTCCTTGATCACTGACGAATGCACTCAACATATTCAAGAGTCCGATTGAATTGTTCGACCTGATTGTCACTTTGTGGTCGATAAGGTGCAGTCTGAATTTTCTTCAGGCCCAGAAGACATTACGGAATAATTTTGATTCAAATTCAATTCCTTGGTCACTGTGAATAGCCTTTGATACACCGTGATACACTATCCACCGGTTCACAAGGACGTCGGCAACATTTTAGCTGTATGGCAGCGGAGTGGGAATGCATCTGTCTGAGAAACTATCTCGGACTATCTGTTTGAGAAATACTCCGAGATGACGAGAATATAATGATGCCCTCGTCCGGTAACCTAGTGGGTATCCAAGATATCCATTGCTATCCGGTTGAACAGGGCGCCAGTCGGCAATTGCATTAGCAGCGATCTTTTGGGCGCTGGCTTTCCTTTTTGTGATACAAAATGTGGGCAGCGGGCGCACCAGCGGGCAACGTCCAGTGCAAGTGCCAGATAGTAGAACCGGTACTTAACTCTTTCGATAGTACGCTGTATTCCAAGGTGAACTTGAAATCGTGTAGTTGGTGTAGGACTACTGTTGGTAGTGTGGCAGGTAATAATTTGTACGACAGTTCTTCCAGTTGGGTCTGGCTAGGTATTCCTTATCATACTCTGTTCTGTAGCGCCAACAAACTACATCTTAAAACAAGAGTTTTCACCTCTTCACCATGGCACGCAGCTTCTTTCGTGGTAGGTTTCGTTCCGTCCAGTATCCATTATCACACATTTCCGATGCTGGACCTGGCCTGCTGGGGGGGCAACGATGTCGGTGGTGGAGTAATCTGATATCCATTTTTGTCCATCCAATTTCACATCCAGTGCGCGTACTTGGGCCGCTTGGCGCACCTAGACCAGACAAAACAAGACCGATGATGTTATTGAATTACTGTCTAGGGGGTCTTTCTCGAGTAAGGCAGGTACAGCTGTTTTCTGTCTGAATGGGAGCTCCCCAGAGCTCGTTTCTGGGTACGTGGGGAGTAGGATTAAGTGACTGGGACAGTCCGAGTGCTTGCAGCTATGGCATCGGAAAAGCCCATCAGCATTTCCGTGAAGCTTTCCGGGACGGTGTTCATTCGAAAGTTATATTGCTGCAAATTGGCTAGTCAACGAGCCAGCATGCCATCTGCAACGTTATAGTTCTGTAACCATCGCAGAGAGCTATGGTTGGTACATAGCAGAAATTTTCGTCCACACAAATAACGCCGGTAGTGTTGTATCAAAAGCGTCTTGCTTGCAAAGTTGATCGGTATCTCCTAGCATTTGTATCAAGGATGAAATAATCATGCCGTGGCGGATGGATGGATGGGTGAGCTTGGATTCCTTGATAAGTGTGTCACGTAGCCCCCTGAAGGTTTTTCGCTGAGGTGATCCCCAGGTGAAATGGCTATCACCCTGGGTCAGTGCGACTAAAGGTTCCGCAATGTCAGCATAGTCTTTTATGAACCTCTTGCGATAATTGGCAAATCCCAGGAAGGCTCATACGTCCGAGGTTTCACAGATGGTCGGCCACTCCTTGATAGCTTTCACCTTGTTAGGGTCGACTCTAATCCCTTGTCCACTGACGATAAGGATTTCTCGCTGAAACGGTTCACACTTTTTGGAATGCAGACGTAACCCGGCAGTTCGAATTCTATCCTGGACCGTTTCCAGATTGGCAAGCGTATGATGAAAAGTATGTCCGTATGCTATCACATCATCCAGATAGCACCTACACGGAGTCCAGAGATATCCACTGGGGATGATCTCCATGAGACGGTCGAAGGTCGCCGGTGCATTACTTAGTCAGAACGGCATGACCTTGATAGTCCTGATAGACCCTGATAGTCCTTTTCTCATGGCAAAGGCGGTCTTCTGTCAGTCGACGGGGTCTACATCGACCTGCCAATATCCAGAGTTGAGGTCCAAGGCAGAGAAGTACGTAGTTCCTGCAAGTGCTTCATCGTATCTTGAATGTTCACCCAGGGTAGGAGTCTTTACGGGTGACGTCATTGAGCAGACAATAGTCGACACAAAAACGAACCTTGCAAATTCTTTTTACGTACAAGTACGACTTGCGCACTCCATGGCAACTCTGAAGGTTTGATATACTAGTATCCCAGCCGCAGCATTTTATCAACTTTTTCATCTATGATGTGCTGCTGGGCTTGAGGTGCGGGGCACTGCCGCTGGCGGATTGGTGCGGTTGTTTCAGTCTCAATACGGTGCTGTACGACTTGAGTACGTCTGAGCTGTCCATCCAGGCACACGAACGTATCCTTGTATTGATGTTATAGGTTAGTGGCGCTGTTGCTTAGGTGCAAGTCCGGCCCTATCCAACATTTCTTGCAGGTATGGCGGAAGATCACCGTAGTGATTACCGTTCGATTGGGGAATATCCGTTTCTCCGGGATTCGGCAGGGCGCCCACAATACATTCAAGTGGGCTGGCGATGACAACAAGGTCTGAATGTGTCAGGATAACTCCCGTATCCACAAGCTTATACGAAAACACAAACACCGTCACTTTCACACATTTGCGGCTTAACGAGGTTAATGTTCAACCCATAACTAAGTCCGAGGAGGAGCTATTGTCGTTGCTGTCATCGGCAGGACATGCGTGCATTCAGCAATAATCACTGGGGTGCTTTCTAGAGTTGATCTTGTCCGGCTCGGTCGAAACCTCTAGGCACACCTCCCGTCCCAGCTGGGTTGGTCGGCACACAGGAATACCCCCGTGGAGTGCATTTGTGTCAAATCAATGTCATTGGCACTACCGATGGTCGTATCAGCATGATGGTGTTTGACGGTGGAAGTTCAGCGAAACTGTCATGATCACTCACCCATTGCTGAGTGCAGGACTGGCTAAATGCGTTATTAGCGACACATTAATGTTCAAAGGCCGCACGCCCGCACACTGCAGACTGTGTTCTGCATAGTCAAAGGAATTTGTTCGCTGTCGCAAGCGAAGATAGTCCGTTTCAGCGTCATCACTAGGTGGCGGCCTTGGCGACTTGGCAGGTGTACCATGGTCGTGCTACACTGGCCGTGCACGCTCGGGATGTTATTCAGCATATGGAGCGGATCAAGTGGATCTTCCTCCAGGAACCGCAGTGTGTAGCCCTCGGTTGATTTTGACGCCCTCGAGGATGGCCAACCATGCAGCGAGTCGTAAATTCTGGCTGGTGATGGTTCTTGTGATAACAGCAGAGTGTCGTTCATAGTGACCTAACAGGGTCGTGAGGGTTGATGGCTCGGCGAAACCGGATTGAATGTCGTCCGAGCATTTTTCACCAGAGGAGTGCGGCTTGATGTTCGACTGTTTCAGGAATTTTGACCTGTACGCCAGATCAGTCTTCTGAGATCCTGGTCTCGGCACCAATGTGATGAATAACGCTCATCAGGTCGTTATCAGGCCTTTGACGGACCTATAGATTTATTTAGATTCATTTAGATGATAGTAGAGCTGCTTATACACTTATATGTTGTTATTTTTATATGGACTGCGAGTCTGAGATAAAATGGAAAAAAAAAGATAGTAGATCTACGATGATCAAGGCCACTCCAACATGAAATTGCCGGGTTAAGTCCGACAATAATAAGTCTGTTGTAATCCAACTTCTTATGGCTTCACAATTCATTTCTTAGTCCAATATCTTCTCAGCTAGTTTATTCATTTCATGCTCTCTCAACATCTCAAATCCAAGTCCTATGAAGCGCGGGACATGTGCGTGGTGTCTGGAAATTTTCCCGCGTCGGGTAACGGAAGTTGTGTGTGATAAGTTGAATGTGATGTCATGTCTGGATGGATGTGGCTTAATGTCTGGAAATGCTCTGATTGTTGAATGTATGGAATGTCAGGACGATGGCTGCAATGTTTACATGTTCTGCGGTGGCTGTCACGGTATGCGGGTGAATGACGTTATGTGAGTATTGACCATGTGCTGAGTCTGTGACGTGTATGTGGAGTGATAGAACGTGTGAGGGAGCGTTTTGGGTCGTTACGGTCATAAATATTCTACATGAAGAGATGATGCTGATGACCCTATCCGATAGTGGGGCATTTTTAGATATCTTCCATGAAGATATGATAATAGAGAAATCTGTTCCTTTTGGTGGATATCATTGAAAGGTATATACAGATCATTATTCAACTTATAACTAAGTGTTTTTCGAGGGGTTCTTGTTGCGAAGCAATGTAGTAACATACCGTATGATGTACAATATTATTGCAATTAACGCAGCAGTGTGGGCATTCACTGTATAATTTCTTGTAACACTGTTTGAGGCCATCCCAATTAATCTAAAGTTTAAAGCAAATACTAATATAGTGCGTAGAAAAGCAAGATCGAAGGTGATTCGATCAAATATAAGTAGTCACTCAGTTTGTATGTTTCCTTTTACTGTACCATATTAAATATAAAAGGGTTATTAGAAAACCGATTCTGCAAATACTGGTCAGCTGTGTTTTCAGCAATTTGTATAAGGAAGAGGAGAAAATTACAGTGCCCCCATCCCGTATATACTTGAGTCCACATTCTGACTGTAGAGCTGCTTCTACAAGCAGGTTAGGACAAATATCACCTTCAATCCTATGCCAATATATAACAGTTTGATAAAACTTTGACTGTCAATGGAATACGACCGGGTTCACATCTCAGTGCCGAATTACTGGAATATTTACTTATGTTCATTGTCGATTTTAAAAACTGTGTGTGCATTTCTCATGGAACGAGTTTTCTGGCTTCAAATCATAATGTGTTACATCTACCGGGTTCATTTCCTTTGCTTTCTGGAGAATGTCATATTTATCACTAAGATGAAAAACCCTTACTGACATTTGTTAGTAGCATCTGGTCTTAATACCCCTTTTTCCAAGTCTTTTGGCTGATTTAATTTTCACAGTTGTTCCCAATAGATAGCATATATAGTCTGTTGCTATACTCATAGCATCCCCGTGTTCGGTTACATAATTGATATAAATTAAATTTGTAGCTTTTGGTAACCCCCAAAGAATTAGCGAATAATTAATAATTAAATAATTAATTTGAAAACAATTCTCGACGGCTCATCATTATTGCAAAACTTTTGTAGGGACTTTGATTTTGTCTTCGACATTATCATACATGTATATTTTATATCATTTATAGCAATACCCCATCTAGATTGGGGTATTTAGACTGGTATCTAGATTGGGGTATCTAGCAATACCCTTTCAATCGATACTCTCATGACCTTGAATTTGACCAGTAACCTTATTTTCAAGGTAAACAGAATAAAATGGCTATTATCCTAATATAAAACATATATTGTCAGGAACCTGTTTCAGCTAATTTTTATCTTTAAAGTATACAGTCAACACATTTTAAAATAAGAGAGTGGTATTTTTTAGTTATTTGATTTGACTTTTTTCAAAAGAAAAACTGACGTCGTTTTCGATGAAAAACACCCAACTTTAAGGGTCATTCCCCCCAAATGTTCAGTATTTCTTATATATTTCTTATTGTTGCATTGAACACTCCTCTGTGGAGCCTAAGACTCCCTGTGATGTGTATCAGGTTGCCCTTGAATCGCCCGAAGTGGGCCATTCTAGGTCAAACTCGGCCCAAATGGGACTTTATACACTTTGAATTCTCCTATGCTCCATAATGTGACACAGTAATCCTAATATATCACTTAAATTTTAGATTAGAGATTAAGAATCAATTGTGGACGCAGAGGAATTGATAAATGCTGAATATTCTCGTGATCTTGAATTTGATCTTTGACCTAATTTTTCAATGTCACAGGACAAAATGGCTAATATGTCCAATTGTGGACATGTATGAAATGATATGCTGAATATTCTTATGAACTGCAAATTGACCTTTGACCCTACATGTATTTTGACCCTAATATATCGTTTATTATCGACTTTACAAGTTGAGACTGAATTGTAAACATACAGGAAATGATATATGCCGAATATGCTGATAACCTTTATTTGACCTTTGATTTCCATCTCAAGGTCACATCACCAAATTGCTGATATATCTCTTATTAATTTACAGCTCAGCAATCAATCGTGGACATATAGGAAATAATATATACTGTTTAATCTAGTGATCTTGAATATGACTTGTAACCTTACTTTCAAGATCAGGAGACATAATGGCTAATATATAAAACATATATTATCCAGAAACCTATCGAGCAATTTCTGTGATTCTTTTTGCAAATATTCCCCTTATGTACCTTTGTGACATGCATAAGTTTCTTTGCCCTTGAATCACCGGTCTGCGTGTACACGGGTTGGCAAAAAAGATTTTTTTTTTTTCAAATCACGCTACTTCTGGGTATTTGTTTTGAGGCATTTTCAGCCCAAAAAATCTCCTTTTGAAAAAGAAATTCGGCACTTTGTTTCCCCTGCTTCAAAAAAAAAATAAATAAAACGCTTAATTTTGGACTTTGGTTGCCACTTTTTCAAAATCTGTTCAGAACCTTTTTTTTAATTTACACATATGTATCTATGTGATTTGTATAAATTTTGCTCTGGCGGCCATTTCGATTTTTTGGTAGCTTTGTTAGAAACAAATTTTGCTCCAAATCATGTCACCATCCATTTGGCCCACTTTCAATGGGAAAAAAGTGTACCCCTCGGAAAAAAACAGGTTTGATAGTTTTATTTCAGGACCTGCCGATTGATAATTGATGTATTGACCCAATCCATGGGGCAGGAAAGCCCAAAATGGCATGATATGCATACATTGGCCTCTGGGACCAAAACCCTTCCACTTAGACCTCTGGTTTGTGATAGGAAGTTGTATATGGAGCATCTTTTGGTGACCTTTAACTTGACCTAAGATGACATTGAGTGGTAATCGCCGAGGTAACATTCAACGTGAATAATGTAAATTAACCGAAGCAGATATAATGCTTGAAAATGGAGCGGGCATGTAGGCAGTCACATCGGGTGTTTCTTTGGTCACCTTGAGTTTGACCTTTGATGGACTTGATATGTCAAAGCAGCAATATTACTGAAAAAATGTATGTCTGGTGTCTCTATTCCGGTAAACTTTCATCATACTCATCTGTACCGATTGTTGGTTTTCTATGCACAACGATGTGAATGCATCAATTCCCCTAGGGATTAATAAAGTTCTTCTTGTCTTGTTTTTCCTCCATAATATTTCCTTCATGTCGACAGCGGCATGAAGTCAACTAATAGAACCTTTCAAGGTAGAACTTAAATATTGGCAAATTCAAATAGGAAGTCATACACATGTTTGGCGAATTCACATGTGACCTTGAATTTGACCTTCAATGACCTTGAAAGTCAAAACGGTAAACAGCTATGTTGGTGGAAAGAAAGTTGTGGTTTGACACTGAACAATTCTACGGAAGAATTTCTCAGCTCTTGGCCCAATTTTATTATTTGATACTTTACGTGTGTTGTCCATGATATGCGTTCAATTTTTTTTCGAGAAACACATGTACTAGTATGCCATCGTCATAAAACTTATGTGTAATATCATGTGGGCAATTCTTTGACATGCAAATGTATTACAAAAGTCATGATTTCTCATTTCAGACCGACAGATTCAACGATGGATTTCGACACGGATATTGACTTCTCCCAGGTCCCTGGACTGTATGATGAAAATTCACTGGAAAAGATTGATATTGAGCAATATTTCACGAGGGAACAGCTCGACAACATGGTAGAATATGAGAAAAATAGGCTCAGAAAAATCAAACAAAACTACCACGCCATGCAGTTCTTTGGTCTCAGTATTGGAAAACCATGGTTCATGAGAACGAAGGCAGAGAAAGCATTAGAAGAACGGAAGAAACAGTTGAAACTTCAACATCCAGATGAAGTGGAATGGACTCCAGATTTGGAAAAGTTACAAAAAGAGACACCTTATAAGAAATTTGTGAAGCCAAGGGCCCCGCGGAAACAGACAACAAAAGTGGAAAAAGTTCTTGACAGCAAGCCTGTACTGTGTCTGCATCCTGAAGTATTAAAAGCCATGAAATCTACATTGAGCCTACCGAATATGGGAACAACATTCGAAGGGTTCACTCCCGATGAGATTGCGTTCAAAAGGCAACTGGTTAGAAACAATATTTCCAAAATAAAGAAAGGCTTGGAAAATCTTGAACAAGTCAGGAGTGTGAAAGATGTTGAAAAGGAGGAGATGCGTGATCCAACATCGGAGAAAACCCTGAAGAAATTCGCAGCGATGAGTTTGGAAGAAGAAAAGCGCAAGAAAAACCGTCAGCGCTACCCAAAACGCAATATCGTCCGTAGGAACTACGCCGACCTTGAAGTCCCCGACGATGACTACTACATCTTCTGTGACGACTGCAACAAGGAATACGACGGTGACTGTCCAATCCACGGTCCTCTGATAGTCGTAGAGGACCGCGTTGTAGCGAAGGATGGCAGTGACCCCAAGCGAGCACACAACACCGTACCTCCCGATCTCGACATCCGCGAGTCCATGATCCATGGAGCAGGCAAGGGTGTCTGGGCGACAGCGGATATTCCCAAAGGTGTGCGCTTTGGACCGTATGATGGTGTTGTCGTGGAGGAACCAGAAATCGCCCATGAATCTGGGTGAGTACCTAAGTCTACAAATAGTGTTATAGTAGTTATGTTGTAAGAATAAATATCTATAAAAAAGATCTATAGATGTGAATAACAGTGACAGGTTCTGATGTGAATTAAAACTCAGATATACTAATAGAAAAAAAATGACCCTTTTTAATTTTTTAGCATGTACTCTTTCCACGTTATGAACTTAGATATTTCGCGTTCGTCAAAGTGTGTTCACCTCTTCTTATTTAGGTACTGTTGGGAGATCTACAAAGATGGCAAACCATCACACTACGTCGATGCTGATGACGAGTCCAGAGCCAACTGGATGCGCTTCGTGAACTGCGCCTGTAACGAGGAGCAACAGAATCTTGTGGCCTTCCAGTACCGAGGCGAGGTGTACTACAGGACCATCAGAGACATCCCAGCCAACACAGAGATCCTGGTGTGGTACGGGGCGGAATACGGCACAGACCTCGGCATAGAACCCTTCCAGAAGAAAGAGAAAGTCTGTACGATATCAGACGTTTGTCATGGAACGTTAGATCAGAAAACTGCTGAGCTGAATGTGGAAAAGTCGAACTCAGATTTTCACTGTAAAGATTGTAATCGTATGTACACCAATGAAATCTTGTATCACAAGCACAGAAAGTTAAAACACGGAGATGCGCTACCACTACAAATATACCTACTGATTGAGAAAGTGAAGAGAGAAAACAGAGAGATGGAGCGTCATTTGAAAACTAAACCTGTTGTTGAAAATAATGTTGGTGATTGTACAGACGACCATGCAAATTATGATGTGTCATCAAAGAAAGAAACTGTAAATTGTTCGCGCCATGATGTTGTCAACAGGAAGAATGATATTATACACTATGGAGATTCAGATATGAAAGAAAGTGTCACTAAGTGTGTAGCCAATTCTGTCAATTCACATACCAGTGTATCTATTACATGTGATCACCGTTCGAAAAGAACTATATCTAGTGTGGCAGGTATTAACACTGGTGGAAAAGCTGATGTAAAACGTCAATGTAGTACATATGGAAAGAACTTTACTGGTGATACTGTTTTCACCAATCACGTAAAAATTCACGAAACACTGCCAAATGTGTGCACGGTTTGTGGTAAACAATTGAGTCATGCTGGTTCACTCCGACTGCACATGAGAATCCACACGGGAGAGAAACCGCACAAATGTACAACTTGTGGTAAATGTTTCAATGTTGCTGGTAACCTCCACACACACATGATAATCCACACAGGAGAGAAGCCGTACAAATGTACAACTTGTGGTAAATGTTTCAATCAGTCTGGTCCCCTCCACACACACATGAGAATCCACACGGGAGAGAAACCGCACAAATGTACAACTTGTGGTAAATGTTTCAATGTTGCTGGTAACCTCCACACACACATGATAATCCACACAGGAGAGAAGCCGTACAAATGTACAACTTGTGGTAAATGTTTCAATCAGTCTGGTCCCCTCCACACACACATGAGAATCCACACAGGAGAGACACCGTACAAATGTACAACTTGTGGTAAATGTTTCAATGTTGCTGGTAACCTCCACACACACATGATAATCCACACAGGAGAGAAGCCGTACAAATGTACAACTTGTGGTAAATGTTTCAATCAGTCTGGTCCCCTCCACACACACATGAGAATCCACACGGGAGAGAAACCGCACAAATGTACAACTTGTGGTAAATGTTTCAATGTTGCTGGTAACCTCCACACACACATGATAATCCACACAGGAGAGAAGCCGTACAAATGTACAACTTGTGGTAAATGTTTCAATCAGTCTGGTCCCCTCCACACACACATGAGAATCCACACGGGAGAGAAACCGCACAAATGTACAACTTGTGGTAAATGTTTCAATGTTGCTGGTAACCTCCACACACACATGATAATCCACACAGGAGAGAAGCCGTACAAATGTACAACTTGTGGTAAATGTTTCAATCAGTCTGGTCCCCTCCACACACACATGAGAATCCACACAGGAGAGACACCGTACAAATGTACAACTTGTGGTAAATGTTTCAATCAGTCTGGTCCCCTCCACACACACATGAGAATCCACACGGGAGAGAAACCGCACAAATGTACAACTTGTGGTAAATGTTTCAATGTTGCTGGTAACCTCCACACACACATGATAATCCACACAGGAGAGAAGCCGTACAAATGTACAACTTGTGGTAAATGTTTCAATCAGTCTGGTGACCTCCACAAACACATGAGAATCCACACAGGAGAGACACCATACAAATGTACAACTTGTGGTAAATGTTTCAATCAGTCTGGTCCCCTCCACACACACATGAGAATCCACACGGGAGAGAAGCCGTACAAATGTACAACTTGTGGTAAATGTTTCCATCAGCTTGGACACCTCCACGGACACATGAGAATCCACACAGGAGAGAAGCCGTACAAATGTACAACTTGTGGTAAATGTTTCAGTGACAGCAGTAACTATAACAAACACGTGCGAACTCACAAACAATAAACTCACCAACCTCAGACCACGTGACGTTTTTACTGTCAAATGCCGTTTGTTTACATTGGCCGTATTTTGTTTATAGTTAAGGCGGCATTGTTTTGTCTTCAGTGATGTAGATGAAACGGTTCAGCTTATGATACGAAGCAAGTAGTATGTGTATGCCCACAAAAAATATGTAAATAGTACCATCCCCCCAATGATGACAGGAATTGTACAGGGTTATTCAGAAACAGGCAATAACGGTATCTGTATCACCCCTTTTATATTCATTTCAACCTATGCTGATCAAGACAGAGTAATTATTAGTCCATCAAAACAACAATGTAATCCAAGTTTCGGTATAATTTTTTGATTGAATAATCCTACATTTATTATCAAAAAATGATATACTGTGCGAGGGTTGGATGAGATAAGAGGTACACTGCATGCTGATTGTCAAGGAATATTCTGTTATCACTGTATATATTACTTGAAGAAGGTTAATCAACATGATCAATGTGTTGCGAAATTCCATTGGTCCCACGTCTACTGTTGTTTTTGCTGTGAACATGATAAATGTTTGTTGTCACATTAGAAGTATTGTTCTCATTCGAATTTATGGTGGTTACTATTCGAAATCGTACTTTAGTCCAGTACATTACTTGAATCATTCTAATGGAGCTGAGAATTTGAAAGCATGATAGTGTACATTTGATCATATGCTGAAATTCCATGATGACGATGTCTACTTTCACATCTGCCTAAATGCTAAGAAGTTGACATTATTGTTTACCAGTTGTTACACATTCAATGATTTAAATATTAGTAAATGTGCTGAATGATTCAGTTCCGAGGTTTGAATAAAGTTCGATCATAATTTGCTGTGTTAGTTATACTAGTACTACAGACCGCATGTAACAATGAATTTCTCATTTCATTTCCAATTCAGATTGGCCGGAAATTTGGTAACTATATGAGATGCATCTAGTTACCAATAAAACTTTGTTTCAACAATTAATGGCAAATCTGAAGACAGGATTTCTTTACAGTCTCATAGTATTATGCACTCAATGACAGCATGCATGGTTTGGGTGAAGCTGATAAATGGTTAAAATACTGTACACGCCATAACTGAAACACATAGCAGTGTGTGAGAGTGATATACCGATAAATAGACTTACATGTATCAATTGATGAGGTACCAGATGTTGGGACACATGGCTGCACATCAAACATCTCAAGTAAATCGATGTTCGAAACAGAAGGGGTTTTGTTTTCAATCAAATATTATGAGGTTAATATATGTCACTCACGTTTAATAATCACGTATAGCACCAGGATCACGGAACAATGAGGTGGTGTTTTAAATTCCCTTTGAACAATTCAATGTAATCAAAGGTCGAGTTCAAGGTCATCACTGTAAATGCCATAAATGACTTCCTATCTGGGTGTGCCGGTATCTAAGCTCTATATTGCAGTAATTCAGGTGTTCACTCGGCACAGCTCCCATTATAAAAGAGAAATGGCTGATTGTTTGGGCTTGAAGTTTTGGATTCGGTAACACCAGTGACGATCCTCAAGGTACTATACTCCAATTTTTCCAACTTGTTTACACCGGTACTTGACGATTTTTTTAATGCTAAATGTTATCGTTCTACATCTTGGCATACTTTATCTGGGTGTTAAACGGCAATTTTCTACCACATTCCATACTTCTATCGCAAAAATTGAAGAAGATAGCAATCAATTTTAAATTTTAGTCCAAAACGTGATCTCGACAATCTGGCATATTCGATGATTTAGTCATGTTTACATCCATCAGGACTCGAGGTATTATTGTAATTTTGAGTCACATTGGGGTGTATTCTGCACAAACATGTTGATTTAAAAAAAACTGTACCGCCACAAAACTGAGCAAATGCACAAAATTGTGTGCGGACCCAGAAATTTAATGATATTGCTAAATTTAACATTGTGGTAGATAACGTAGATTGCTAACTTTTCCAATTTTCGCGATAGAAATTCGGTAAAAAAAAATGCCATTCGACTCCTAGGTAAAGTATACCAAGTTATAGAGCGATACCATTTAGCATCGCAAAAACATCAGCGAAAAACAGTGTAAACAAGTTACAAAAATCAGAGTACAGTGACACAACACCAACTGATTTCATTATTACACAACATATCCATTAGGCGCTCTTTGCAAACAGGTATATATCCAAAACTTTAATGTACAATGTAGCGATTACCAGTATAGACGGTCGACAGTGACATTTGAATATATTTTGAACCCAAGGACTCGTTCCGAAAAAAAACTACAAGTAGAAGGACATCGCCCCGTGGTTGCTCACGTGACGTGCGCCCAGGACGATTAAACCACTTGACGGACACGTGGGCAGTGCGCTCGTACTAGGCAAGTATGCATGATCCGAGGATCTGGCTAGGACAGCATGTTCAGAACCCACGATTGGGACGATCACATCAGCTACTTGGACATGACAACACCATGACATTTGACAGTTGTATTAGACATTTTATATGAGAAGTACGTGTTTCGGGGATATTCAGAAATATTGTACAGATTTGAAATACAAAAGTACCTCTCGTTGTTGAAAGAACCGTGGACATAGGAATAAACATTCCTGAAACGAAATACCAGCCATTGAAACGGAATACCAGTCATGAATCAGTGAGTCGCGTAGACGTGAACAAAGACACATAAAGAGTACACGAGAATCCACGCACAGCGCTACATGAATCGACCACCATTCAATTGAAGTCAAATACTAGTAACGCCTCTCTCGATTCACAAATGCCTGGGCTCATAGGCTGAAAATTGTCTACATATGGGACCGAATGACCAAGATACAAACTTTCAGCTATAGACGTGAACACGACTGAAACATTGAAACTGGATAAAATTGTGAAGTGACTTTCAAGATTAGTGAGGTGACAGGCGATCCAGGCTGTGAGGACAAACAATGGACAGAGTGGCACCACCAACGACCCAATGAACAGGCGCAACCCAAGGATAGCGACCACGGTGTCAGCACGACGCTAACTCAGGAGTCAGTTCATATGAACGTGATGGAGACCTTGATGCAGCTAGCCATCAGTCATATGATGAGGACGGATGATATGCAGACCGCCACTTGCCACTGCCCCGACACTTGCCACGGGATCGAGACAGTGGTCGACGACAGTCAGTAACTTCCCGCAACTACAATCACTGATGTGACTGATCCACATAACACTGACAATGACCACGACATTTTCTTCTACCAGCAACAGGAGTGACCGTGATGGCCCTGCCAAGTTTTGGAGCACCAAGAACACGGTAGGTATGCCAACGCCCGATGTAACGAACATCGGCCTGCCAAGCTACCCATCCTCTTTTATACAAAGCTGATGCTAGAGCCGACTACATGCACACCAATCTATCACATACACTATCGCGATGACTGCAGAAGCAACGTTTTCAAGGAACATCCCCCAGCCAGAAGACCTACCAGTGACCCGTTTAACACCCATCACAGTCACAACACTGGCTCCCATTTATCAGAGTATCGATCTGTATGATGGGAATGGCGGCAAGGTCAACCATTGTGACGACAACGATTACTGCCCAGAGTAATATGTCGATGGAAACAGCACCGACAAACGGCCACGAGATACAGATGGTACCATGGTGCAAGCATTTGGTTAAAAGGATGAAGGCGACATGGTCAAATACATCACACTGGGTCTGAACAAAGCAGGAGTGACATAGTGGACAGAGGAGGAGAAAATGGCTTTGTTCCGAAGCAATCTGTATGGACGTGCTCACCATCTCGAACAACACTTGCCCATAGGGAATGGTTCTGTGGAAGTACATCTACCAAACCATGTAACGTGAATGAGCAGAATGATTCATTGAGAATGATTCGAGTGCGTTGACGAACCTTGCATTATATATGAAGTGTCTGAGGAATGCGTAGCTCACACCTGACAACCATTTAAGATAATCAAGAATGACACACTGACTGATGTGATTAAAACAGCTGTTTCACTGTTTCCATGAAACATCTCAAGGACCCACCAGATTGTTGTCATGCGACGTAAACTACTCACGAACATGTACAACCTACAATGAGGTACAACCAACAGTGACGAGTACAAGCTGTGCATGGCATCTGCGTCAGAGAAGAAGGAAGATGACGATGTTTATGGATTAGCTGAAAGTTTAGTTTCACAGGACTCACAGAAGTGGGGTGGGTTCAAGCATGCCACACTCGTCGACAGTGAGGCAGACAAACGGTACGAGGAGAAAATACTCTCTTTCGATCAACCATGAATGGTTGATTTGGCGACTGAGCCATTGAACCCAATGAGCGCATGAAGTGCTTCTTCTGCAAGAGCACAGGCCAACACTCGGCAAGACCTCCTGACTAAAAATGGGATGAGTGCAACACCATGACAGTTTAACGACTGCGACCGAGGAAACAGTGCACTGACACCGTATATAAACAGCACTGCAAAAAAAACCGAGCCCACCAAAACTCATACTGGTAGAGGAAGACGCCGTGGAGCTGTTCGTGGATAGCATTGACGGGAACTAGATAAACTTCACACCAATGTGCAACCCTGTCTTGCATTGAACCCACGCAAGACAGGGTTGACACAGGACACCGTCAGACATTCGAACCAACCAACAAGACATTTTTGCCACCAACCATCGCCCCGGGTCAGGCCCGGGTGTGACACCGACGTGATAACGCCACTGACGATAGCAAGATGTCCAAAGTCGACGGCATGGCATCTGACTGTGGGAGAAATGCACATCCCACAGTCATGTCCAAATTCAACGGCATGGCATGTGACTGTGAGAGAAATACACCTACAGAGGAGCTTCTCAGCCACGCGACCCATGCCTGTTGGCAGCGACCAATCAAGATCGGTAGGAAACAGTGGGACAGTGCCGCCCAACTGTCGGCACCTGTTAGTGCAACAGTGCGAACTCCGTACTAGTGGTACCCACGACGTCATCACCCCAATTATTATGGAACCACTCGCGGATTTCCCATTGCGACTGACCTGGTTGTGTGCTAAACTCTCAGTGACCTCACAAGAAAGTGCACTCGAGAGTCCGTTTCCAAACAGTGGCCGCCCTGACATGAACATAGCATTGTCGGAGGCATTGTCGAATTGCTGACCAATTAAGCACCCGACATGGAGCCAACCAACGTGAGAGATCAATGATCGACAGCTGTAATCTAGGCAGTCGATAATCGATAACAAGACAGCTTCGGGTCACCAGATGAACCTCTTCGCCACATTACAGTTTTTCAACTTCGGATCGACACCAGATCAGAGGCGCCCATAAAACAGCAACAACACCAAATCCCCCAAGTCATAACAACACGCTATGTATGAGTAACTCAACCAGGTGCCATCAAGACATCCACTTCCCCTTTGAGGTCGCAATTATTCCAAAACGAACAAGCAGGTACACTTCTGCATCGACTATTAACTCCTAAAATGACATCACAAGATTCGTACCCACTACCCGACTCCCTAATCACATGCCCAACATTCAGGATATGCACGACTTCCTCCTGGGATCCCATTTTAGCCCTCGATCTCACTGCAGGGTTTTGACAAGTTGAAGTGGATTGCGAACTGAAGGGAGCTGTACTCCATTTGAGAGTCATGCCGTTTGGATGTAGCAGTAGTGTGTCTACGATTTTTGAACATATGATAGAGATCATACTGCATGAATATCTGTGGCAGTGCAATATGTGTTACCATGACGATAACACCGAGTACGGGAATGCTGACAGCATGCTCGTCTGGTGGCTATAACGAAACTGCAATGTTATGTTTTGAAAATCGAGCATTGGATTGGCAAGCTGCATGGAAATACGGTGCCCATGCATACCAACGGGCTATCACACTGACTGATCACACCAACAGAGACAAAATGCAGTACCTAAGAATTTCCAGTTCGAATTTTCAGTCATTCGGATTTACCACTCAAGGGTATCTGAGGTTAGTTTTGAGATCTTTAAGAGATTTGACCTATATGTTCATAATGCAAACATACACGTACTAGTATTATCTGCAGTCAATTCATATGCAAAGGTCAGTTCACACATTTCACTTTGGACATGACTTTTAAATTTACTACTCCAAATCATCCGAGGTCAAGTTCTAGGTCACAAAATATCAGCCTTATATGAATCCCTCTCCTTGTATGTACTCATAATACAAACCTAAGCTACATCTGGAAGTATTATGTAAGCAGAGAATTTAACAGTACAAATTGCCAACCAGATGTGAAATTAGACAGGAAGGTACTGAACAAACTTCGAGCAAAGTGTCTAAAAGTGAAATTTCGGCCTATACTCTACTTAACGTAGTCCGCTACAAACAGTGAGGTAACGGAGAGTCAAAATTTAAAAGTCATTTCTTGAATATTATCTCTTCAAAATGACATTATTTTATAGAGTAAATGATTAGCAACCTAATACTGAAAAGAAAATAGGGGGTCACCGTGCTTGTTTCTTCTGCATATTCGATCAAAATCATACATATTTACCTAAAATGACATAAATTCCGGCATTTTTGTACATTTTTTGGTCCATATTTACATCTTGCATCGTGTTTTCCATGCAAACGGATACGGTGACTCCCTATTTTCTTTATAGTTTTAGGATGCTGAACAGTTACGCTATAAAATATATCATTTTGAAGCTTTAGATTTTGTTGATACAGGTATTTATTTTTAAAAAACCCTTTGACCCCTTCCCTCACTGTTTGGAGCGGACTACCTTAAGCCTATTACTGAAGGAATTCCGTTTTTATACTTATTACGAATGGTCAGAAATAAAATTCATTATTTGGTCATTATTTTCGTCGAAAGTATTCAGTGGACCTAATTAAACTAGAAAAAAATACTTCTTGAATTATTCTTAGCTATTTTTGTGCAAATAAGGATAAAAATGTGGACTGACGTCGACAATGGACACAAGCTCACACATCACAACAATGAGCTGTCAAACTATAAATACGGTGATTCAAAAAATAGATAGTAAGGTTTAAGAAAGGCTACTGAAGAAATGTATAGTGTTAACTATTAAGCATTAACTTTTTTCACACCAAATTGTATTGACCTTTCATAGTCCACCATTCATGATTCCCTGCATGCTCATAAAACAACCCGAAGTTCCTTATCCACAAGCATTAATTTTGAATGCAAATGCCGATTTGCACATTTCCAAACTTTTTCAAACGTGATATTGAGAAAATTTATACTCAAAACAGTCCAGGGTCAAGTTCAAAGTAACCAATAGATCCACCATATATGATCCCCATTATGCCTGTAATATAAACATAAGATCTGTATGTAATTGTTCTGTGTGCACAGGCAACAAAGGTGAAACTAGACGTCAATATTTATAACATGTTTACCATGGGCTCTACGACACACTGTTTCCTAGTCCTTAGGCAATTTTCCAGGAGACCTCTGAAATAGGTTTTCGTCGCCAAATCGGGCATATTAGGTTTTTTGGTGTCATTCTGTAGATTTTCATGTCAGGAAAAATATTAGACCTGGTAACCTTCTCAAAAAGTGTCCAAACAATGGAAAAAATGACATTTCCAAGATGGCCACCGCGTCCTATCGAAAAGTGTTTTTGTTTTTTCTCCGCTTCTAGACAAGCTAGAAGTGTAATCTTGGTGTCTTTTCTTAGGTTTTGAAGGTTGAGGAATCCAATGAAATACATTTCAAGAACATTTATGCGTTATTTCAATTGAAAAACCACACTTTGACTGGTATTTGAACGTCAGAAATAGCGATTTGTGGAGGAAGCCTGTTTTAAATGTAGCTGCGCTATTTATTACCAGGTATTACCACTTTGAACAAAACAATTCCATGAATAAATCATCAACATATCAGTTTATGCACATCCAAATTATATGAAGAAAAGCGGAACAATGGCCATATAGATCATATGCTATCTACTTGCTGAACATTCGTTTCTAAGGTCTTGTTTTTTTTCTACTTCATATTTAATACTGTGTGAAACAAATAAATTTGGCAATTGTTGTACAACATATATAACACATGTGGTTGAGTTCAATCATAGTCAACTTCCTCTCTAGATGTATCTGCAACAAGTTCTTCCGAATGTGTGATTCGTCAAGAAACCTTGAAATCAAGCCGAGAGTTGATATTTGAGTCGGCCCATCCGACTCCGTGTTCGGGTATACAGATGGAATGACACTGAACTTAAAGAATTTCAAGAAGTAAAGTCAACCAAAGTTGAACGTGGAATTGATTGGAAGACCCGTTGGATAAAATAAAGCTGATAACGTCTGAAATAGCTCAGAACCCAAGCTATCAACTGAACAATCAGACGAAGAGGAAAAGGTTGATGAGGAATGCGGACTAAAACCCGAATGATTGGCGATCCTTACTTTGCACAGGCAAGGAGTGACTGCAGACCAAACCCGCTACCACCCGAGACCGCCTGCAGCCAGAGAACCGACGTCACCCGAAACAAAACCGGAAGTCATTCGAGACAAACTGCAGCCGGAGTACCAAAGTCCCCTGAAACACCACTACAGTGGGAGAACAAGAGTCTGCCAAACGACCCCTACAGCCAGAGAACCAGAGTCGGCCGAGTTACCATTCCAGATGGAGAACCAGAGTCAGCCGAGTGACCCCTGCACCCGGAGAACCGGAGTCAGCCGAGTGACCCCTGCATTTGGAGAACTATAGTCAGCCGAACAACCATTCCAGCCGGAGAACCAGAGTCAGCCGAGTGACCCCTGCCCCAGGAGAACCGGAGTCAGCCGAGTGACCCCTGCATTTGGAGAACTATAGTCAGCCGAACAACCATTCCAGCTGGAGAACCAGAGTCAGCCGAGCAACCATTCCAGCCGGAGAACCAGAGTCTGTCATCCAGCCATTCCAGCTGGAGAACCAGAGTCAGCCGAGCAACCATTCCAGCCAGAGAACCAGAGTCAGTCGTCCAGCCATTCCAGCCGGAGAACCAGAGTAAGCCGAACGACCCCCTGCAGCTGGAGAACCAGAATCAGCCCAGCAACCATTCCAGCCAGAGAACCAGAGTCAGCCGAAAGACCCCTGCAGCCAGAGAGTCAGCTGAGTAACAATTCCAGCCGGAGAACCAGAGTCAGTCGACCTTCCATTCCAGTCAGAGAACCAGAGTAAGCTGAACAGAGAACAAGAGTCAGCCGAGTAACCATTCCAGACGGAGAACCAAAGTCAGTCGAGCGTCCGAATGACCCTCGCACCCAGAGAACCAGAGTCAGCCGAGTGACCATTACAGACAGAGAACCAGAGTTAGTCGAGCGGCCGAATGACCCTTGCACCCGGAGAACCAGAGTCAGTTGAGTGACCATTCCAGCCAGAGAACCAGAGTCAGTCGAGCGGCCGAATGACCCTTGCACCCGGAAAACCAGAGTCAGCCGAATGACCATTCCAGACGGAGAAACGGAGTCGAGCCGAGTGGCCATTCTAACCGGAGAACCAGTTCAAGATGAACGACCCCTGCAGTCGGAAATCCAGAGTCAGCCGAGTGACCATTCCAGAAGGAGAACCAGAGTCAGCCAGGCGGCCATTCCAGACGGAGAACCAGAGTCAGCCAGGCGGCCATTCCAGATGGAGAACCAGAGTCAGCCAAGCGGCCATTCCGAGTTAACTGAGCGACCCCCGCAGTCTGAGACGAGGCAAAAAGCCAAACTCATAGGCATCTGGTCAGCTAAGCTCAACCCAACGAACATATGCTACTACTATATCAACGCTAGAACCGTTACAATATATGTATTTGATGTTCATAAAACTATACGCTATCCGGTCGTCTCCTACCACATGAGTGTATCCCCGTGATGCCCTGTCATTTCTGTTGCCCAAAATATATTATGTTAATTCAGACAAAATATCTTATATCAAAGTAGCACTGCTGCCCCAGTGTCTTTCATCAGTGTCAGCAATAAAAGCTCCAAGTCCTAACTAATTTTATGCCATGCAGTAATACTTTCAACTACTGAAATATTCACCATATTATTTCTTACCAGATAATTCAGCTTATCCAATTCCCAACAATACAAGTGATTTCTTATCTACATTCGCTGATAATAAATATGATTCAACTGTTGTAATAAGTTAGTGATATTAACTAATTAATATTATCACTGCAGATATAAAATATATACTGGACAAAAGACTTACTACGTTTAATCATATAATAAAATGTTCTCATCTTTACTATTTTTATTGTGGACAATAATAGACTTAACTGATGAAAGTCAAGTTAATGTATTCGATAATAGTATATATTTTGAACAAATCCATCAGCTCCATACTTGCACACACATCCAGTGTGATATGTTTCCTAATTGCAACCGAAAGGAATGATCGCTGACCTCGAGCTGGATATCAACTTTGTTTTAAGAAGTCTTTTCATTAACTATAATTATTAAATATCTCTGTGTCTGGTCACTGCTCAATATGCCTCTTCAATATTCTAGTGATACCTATAAAAGTACCACCCCTGGAGCCTTCACAAACCATGTTTGTCGAAACAGCTAATTTTGTCAAGAAATGTGTCGCCCATCGGCCATTTTGGTCCCCATGGCAACCAGAACCGATACGTTTTGAGATGTTACTATAAGCAGAAATCCATAAGAGGATCTCTTATGGGTTTCTGCTTTAAGGCATATCCATATGGAATATTGTCAGAAGCAGTTCAGATTTGCACCTTGTGGAGCGTTCACAAGCAAGTCTGTACGGCACTTGTAGCGGCGCGACGATCGCAAATTCATAGTATCTGCTTAACTTTGTTCAGGGGAAACAATAAACTCTTAATGATGTATTCATGGGATTGTTTTGTTCAAAATGGTAATACGTGGTAATGAATAGCGCAACTTCATTTGAAAACAGACTTCCTTCGCAAATAGCTATTTCTGACACTCAAATACCAGTCGAAGTGCACTTTTGCAATTGAAAAAAATGCATAATTGTTATTGGAATGTGTTTGATTGGATTCTTCAACCCTCAAAACCTAAGAAAGGACACTAAGATTACACTTCTAGCACGTCTAGAAGTAGGGAAAAAACAAAAACAAACTTTTTGATCGGACTTGGTGGCCATCTTGGAAAAAGACTTTTTTTCCATTGTTTGGACACTTTTAGAGAAGGTTACCCGATCTGATATTTTTCCTGATATAAAAACCTACAGAATGACACCAATAAACCTAATATGCCCGATTTGGCGACGAAATTTTTTTTTTTCAAAATGGCCCACAGACTATCCAAGATATCGACATAAATGAAGAATGTTGACTCAGCAAAAAAATTTCAGATTGAGATCAGAGTTCATCCATAATACTAGTACCCCTTAGACATATCTGTCCAAGGTGACGAGTCCGAAAATAAGGTCGGTTTCGCTCTACGACACACTGTTTCTGAGATATCGCCGAAAACGAAAAATGCTGACTCGGCAAAAAAAATTCAGGTCAAGGTCAAAAGTTCATCCATAATACGACTCATACATGTTGGTCTAGGGTGTTGAATCCGAAAATAACGTCTGTTTCGCTCCACAACACACCGTTTCCGAGATATCGACGAAAATGAAAAATGCTGATTCAGCAGAAAAATTCAAGGTCAAGGTCATCCCTGATACCCCTAAGACATGTTTGTCTAGGGCGACGAGTCCGAAAATAACATCCTTTTCGTTCTACGTCGCACCGTTTCCGAGATATCGCTGAAAACGAAAAATACTGACTCGGCAAAAAAATTTCAGGCCAAGGTCAAAGGTCATCCCTAATACCCCTTAGACATGTTTGTCTAGGGTGACGAGTCCTAAAATAACGTCTGTTTCGCTCTAAGACACACCATTTCCGAGAAATCGAGGAAAACGAAAAATGCCGACTCTGCAGAAAAATTCAAGATCAGAGTCAAAGGTCATCCCTACCCTAATACCCCTTAAACATGTTTGTCTAGGGCGACGAGTCCAAAAACAACGTCCGTTTCGCTCACAAGACATCTTTTCCGAGATATCAATGAAAATGAAAAATGCCGATTCAGCAAAAAAAAATCAAGGTCAAGGTCATCCCTAATACCCCTGAGACATGTTTTTAGGGCGATGAGTCCGAAAATAACGTCCGTTCCGGTTTACATTGCACCGTTTCCGAGATATCGCTGAAAACGAAAAATGCCGACTCGGCAATAAAATTTCTGGCCAAAGTCAAAGGTCATCCCTAATACCCTTGAGACATGCTTTTTTAGGGTGACGAGTCCTGAAATAGCGTCTGTTTCACTCTAAAACACACCATTTCCGAGAAATCGACGAAACGAAAAATGCCGACTCTGCAGAAAAAGTCAAGGCCAAAGTCAAAGGTCATCCCTACCCTAATTGCCCTCAGACATGTTTGTCTAGGGCGACGAGTCCGAAAATAATAATCTGTTTCGCTCTACTACGCATCGTTTCCGAGATATCGACGAAAACACAAAAAAATAATTCAGACCAAAATCAAAGTTTGTCCATAATTCCCCTTAGACATGTTTGTCTAGGGCTACGAGTCCCAAAATAACGTCCGTTTTGCTGTAAGACGCACTGTTTTCGAGAAAGTCAAGGTCAAAGGTCATCCCTAATACCCCTTCGATATGTTTGTCTAGGGTGACGAGTCCGAAAATGACGTCCGTTTTGCTTTACGACACACTTTTTTCCGAGATATCGACGAAAACGAAAAATGCTGGCTCGGCAAAAAGATTTCAAGTCGAGATCAAAGTTCATCCATAATACTCTTCGAAATGTTTGTCTAGGGCGACAAGTCCGAAAATACCGTCTGTTTCGCTCTACGACACATTGTTTCCGAGATATCGACGAAAACGAAAAATGCTGGCTCGGCAAAAAAATTAGGCCAAGGGCCAAAGATAGGTTACCGGACAATGTTTAATATTTTAGGTGTTAGCCAGGTCCCTGGTTGAATTCAAGGTCAAGAGAATATTCAGCATAACATTAAGCATATATCATGTCCACAGTTGATTGCTAAGCTGTAAGTTCAATAATCAGAGAGATATTAGCAATTTTATGCTGTAGCCTTGAAAATGAAAGGGCAAAGGTCAAATTCAAGGTCATCAAAATATTCAGTGTATATCATTTTCTATATCATGTATATCATGTCCACAATTGATTCCCAAGCCATACAGTCAATAGAGGAGCAAGATATGAGCCAGTTTGTCCTTGGACCAAGGACATGAGGTCAGAGGTCAAATTCAAGGTCACGAGAATATTCAGCATATATCATTTCCTATATGTCCACAATTGATTCCTAAGCTGTAAAATCGATAATAAGTGAGATATTAGCCATTTTGTCCTGTGACCTTGAAAATGAGGTCAAAGGTCAAATTCAAGGTCATGACAATAATCTGCATATATCATTTCCTATATGTTCATAATTGATTGCTAAGCTGTAAAGTCGATAACAAGCGAGATATTAGCCATTTTGTCCTGTGACCTTGAAAATGAGGTCGAAGGTCAAATTCAAGGTCATCAGAATATTCAGCATATATCATTTCCTATATGTCCACAATTGATTCCTAAGCTGTAGAGTCGATAATAAGCGAGATATAAGCCATTTTGTGCTCTGACCTTGAAACTGAGGTCAGAGGTCAAATTCAAGATCACGAGAATATTCAGAATATATCATTTCCTATATGTCCACAATTGATTCCTAAGCTGTAGAGTCGATAATAAGCGAGATATAAGCCATTTTGTGCTCTGACCTTGAAACTGAGGTCAGAGGTCAAATTCAAGGTCACGAGAATATTCAGCATATATCATTTCCTATAGGTCCACAATTGATTCCTAGTCTCTAATCTCAATATCAAGTGAGATATTAGGCATAATGTGTCCCATTATAAAGCATAGGAGAATTTAACATGGGAAAGTCCCATTTGAGCCGAGTTTGGGCCAAAATGGCCCACTTCGAGCGATTCAAGCGCAACGAAATTTATAGACATCATAGGAGTACATATGAGGAGTGTTATTTATCAAAAAGAAAAAAAGTTACTGAACAGATTTTGAGAAAATGGCCGCCAAAGTCCAAAATCAGGCATTTTTCGTTGAAAACGGCCGCCATTTTGAAAAAAAATGCGAAAATCAAAAAACTAAAAAGTACCTCCTTCTTGAATTATTTTTAAGTATTTTTGTGCAAAATTTCAGAAAAATTCGCCTGTAAACAAAAAAGATAAAAATGTGGACGACGACGGACGACGACGGACGACGACGGACGACGACGGACGACGGACGCAACGCCATGCCAATAGGTTATCGGACCATTGGTCCGGTAACCTAAAAATTTCAAGTCAACATCAAAGTTCATCCATAATACCCATTAGAAATGTTTGTCTAGGACGACGAGTCCGAAAATAACGTCCGTTTCGACTACGACACACGGCACTTCATGGTCAATGGTCATTCCTAATACCCCTTAGACATGTTTGTCTAGGGCGACGAGTCCGAAAATAACATCCGTTTCGCTTTATGATGCACCGTTTCCGAGATATCGATGAAAATGAAAAATGTCGACTCGGCAAAAAAATTCCAAGTCAACATCAAAGTTCATCCATAATACCCATTAGAAATGTTTGTCTAGGGCGACGAGTACGAAAATAACATCCGTTTCGCTCTACGACGCATCCTTCCCGAGATATCGACAAAAACGAAAAAAGCTGACTCAGCAGAAAAATTCAAGGTCAAGGTCAAAGGTCATCCCCATTACCCTTGTGACATGTTTGTCTAGGGCGACGAATCCGAAAATACCGTCCGTTTCGCTCTACGTCGCACCGATTCCGAGATATCGACGAAAACGAAAAATGCCAACTCAGCAAAAAAAATTTAGGTCAAGGTCAACCCTAATACCCCTTAGACATGTTTGTCCAGGGTCACGAGTCCTAAAATAATGTCTGTTTCGCTCTAAGACACACCATTTCCGAGAAATCAACGAAAACGGAAAATTTCGACTCTGCAGAAAAATTCAAGGTCAAGGTCAAAGGTCATCCCTACCCTAATAACCTTGGACATCTTTGTCTAGGGCGACGAGTCCGAAAATAACATCCGTTTCACTCTACGACGCATCGATCACAAGATATCGACGAAAACGAAAAAGGCTGACTCAGCAGAAAAATTCAAGGTCAAGGTCAAAGGTCATCCCCAATACCCCTGCAACATGTTTGTCTAGAGCGACGAGTCCGAAAATATCGTCCGTTTCGTTCTACGTCGCACCGATTCCGAGATATCGGCGAAAACGAGAAATTCCAACTCAGCAGAAAAATTTTAGGTCAAGGTCAGCCCTAATACCCCTTAGACATGTTTGTCTAGGGTCGCGAGTCCTAAAATAATGTCTGTTTCCCTCTAAGACACACCGTTTCCGAGAAATCAACGAAAACGAAAAATGCTGACTGTGCAGAAAAATTCAAGGTCAAGGTCAAAAGTCATCCCTACCCTGATACCCCTCGGACATGTTTGTCTAGGGCGACGAGTCTGAAAATAATATCCGTATCGTTCTACGATGCTCCGTTTCCGAGATATCGACGAAAACGAAAAATGCCGGCTAGGCAAAAAAATGTCAAGTCAAGATCGAAGTTCATAATACTCATTAGACATGTTTGTCTAGGGCGACGAGTCCATAAATGACGTCTGTTTCGCTCTACGACGCACCGCTTCCGAGATATCAACGAAAAAGAAAAATGCCGACTCAGCAGAAAAACTAGACGTCAAGGCCTAAAGATACCTTGGAGGCATTTCGGTGTTAAGACTAATTTATAATATTTATAACATACATTTTACCATGGGCTCTACGACACATTGTTTCCAAGATATTGACGAAAATGAAAAAATGTCGACTCAGCAGAAAAATTTGAGGTCAAGGTCAAAGTTAATCCATAATACCCCTTAGACATGTTTGTTGAAAACGAAAAATGCCGACTCTGCAAAGAAATTTCCAGTCAAGGTCAAAGTTCATACATAATACCCCTCAAACATGTTTGTCTAGGGCGACGAGTCCGAGAATAAGTCGGTTTCGCTCTAGGGCACACCATTTCTGAGATATCGTCGAAAGCGAAAAATGCTGACTCAGTAAAAAAAAATTCAGGTCAAGGTCAAAGTTCATCCATACTACCCCTTAGACATGTGTGTCTAGGGAAATGAGTTCGAAGATAACGTCTGTTTCGCTCTACGACGCACCGTTTCCGAGATATTGACGAAAACGAAAAATGCCGACTCTGCAGAAAAATTCAAGGTCAAGGTCATCCCTAATATCCCTGGTACATGTTTGTCTAGGGCGACGAGTCCGAAAATAACGTTCGTTTTGCTCTACGTCACACCGATTCCGAGATATCGAACAAAACAAAAAATGCCCACTCGGCAAAAAAAATTCAGGTCAAGGTCATAGGTCATCCCTAATACCCCTAAGGCGATGAGTCTGAAAGTAAGGTCCATTTCGCTCTACGACGCACTATTTCCGAGATATGCAGGAAACCTCAAGGATGACTGAATGAAAACTCTTCTGACCTCTAGGTCAAAGGTCGTCTGACTGATTGATCCCAAAAGCAATAGGGTTGTTCCCTGTTGATATTTGACCCTCCATGCAAAGTTATGCAGCCATTGCCTGTTTCTTTTTTGAGTTATCGTGCTGAAACTCGACATGGATTTCATCCTCACGGACCTCGGATCCGGCTAAAAAACAAGAGGATTCTTCCACATAATATGTCTGACCAATGCTGAAAATTTGGCGAAGATACATCGAGGCCAACTTAAGTTATCGGTTGGAAACCAAAACAACGGGAAAAAAAAGAAAATTTTTTTTTGCTAAAACCATAAAGGCATTTCTTCCGAAATGCCTGAATTGCCAATTTTTGGTGCCAAAATGAGCGAGTGCCTAGGCCTACCTAGTTTTCAATCAATAACAATCCAAATGATCAAACAGGAGTATATAGAAATTTGGATTAGAGATGTATATGAGAAAACATTTCTTGCTAGGGGGCTTTTACGTAACATTTCTCAGATGTGCTATTAAGTGTCAAGACCATTCACACATAAAAATGTACTGATTTCCAGAGAAATTTCTAAGATTCCACTAAAGGGTCTTGGAGAAGCAATTAAAGAATTTGCAAACACTTCTGCAAGACAGTAGAATATCGAGGATTGTGCTATGCTGAATGGCGTTTTTTTTTTTTATTTCGTGTTTTCCCAATTGATCTAACCCCAGTTATACCTATTCCAAAACATCTTTGTTCACCACATAAATAATTCTCTCCACTGTTGTTTATTGTGTATTTTACAGAAATAGTATCAACATATGTTTCACTATATGAATTCAACACTGTTACTTTTTCACGAGGCCAACATCTTCTTTATTCATAGGATGATTCTATGGAAAGCCGGTGCATGGTTTGATACGAAAAAAATTGTATACCAAATATTCAAGTTTCATTTTGTTGCATGCAGTTTGTAAAGTTAACTCGTATGTTACAGGTCAAAGTTAATAGCTCGCATTTCGCCGTTTACAGGCTAACTTTCAGTCACAGGTACATGTAGGCATTAGTTCTCATTGCTTGTCACTTCTCGCATGCTGCAGCGGCTTCCCATATGATTCCACATCACAGCCATTCACTCAATTTTTCTATACAGTTTCACCGCATGATGATTTACCATAATGGTTATAATGTAATGTTGGTACCTTGCGAAAGAACATGAAGCATTCCTTCGGTGGTACAGGTATTCACATCACACATATACATGTACTTAATGAATATACTTGGGCCAGGAACAACCACACACAAATAGATTACAAACATTTATTATATTGCATTAGTATCACTGGTCTTTCCTTTGTGTTACATCCAAAAATTTATTTGAGAATATCTATTTCCATCACACATTACTGAATTGTTGGCCCACTAGATGTACATACAGATTTGTAAACTCATATTTACATGTATTTGAATTTCTGACCAGCAGGCAATATTTATTTCCACACTGCTTCTTATTTCCACAAATTGCAAGTAAAATGTGATTTTACAATCCAACTTCAGTTTTTGTGTGATAAATTCCAGTGAAATCTCTTCATCCCAAATAAGTTTTACTACATACACGTATTTTACTACCTCTAACAATGAATGTATGGATGTAACAGAACAAATGGGACTTCTTCAACAGCACAAACAAGCATACAGTGTAATTTTAAATGTAATTGTCCTTTGAGTCTTACTATGGAACGCCGGTACGACATGCGAGAAGCGACATGCGAGAAGTGACAAGCGACATGCGAGAAGTGACAAGTGAGAAGCGACATGCGACCTGCACACTATAACTTATTCCGTATCAAACCATGGTTTAATACGAAAAATTGTGTAGGATATTCAAGTTGTATTTTGTTTCACGCAAGTCGCAGTTTGTAAAGTTAACTCGCATGTCGCAGTTTATAGCTCGCAGGTCGCATATCGCAGTTTTCTAGGCTAACTCACATGTTCATGTAGGCAATATTTCGGCCCAAGTAGCGCACCTTACTCTGTTAACACTACTCACCCACTGAATGTATACCATAATTAATCCGTCTGGCACATTTTTAATCTTCATTGAATTTAGAAAAAATAGTAACCTGCCCTACATGGGCCAATATTTCTCGCTATTCGCATGTAACATGTCGCTTCTCACATGTCACTTCTCGCATGTCGCACCGGCTTTCCATATCATACACATCAGCTCACATAAAATCTGTTAAAACATAAAAAAAACGTATTTCTGTAATGATGACATTAGAAATTCATATTATTCCTAACTGCACAAAGATTTGCTCAATCAAATTCTATTCACCAATTTATCAGTTGTTTTGAAGTTTATCGAGTTCATGTAAGCATTAGTAATGTCACATGCAATCTACGAAAGTAAGTCCTACAGAATGCTCGAATGTATACACATATATAGATGAAAACCACAAAGAATTGAATTTCCTATATACACAACTATACACAGTCACATGACATACTCCCAATCAGGACCAGTACTGTACGTTTTGAACCATCTGATACGCTCCGTCGTGTACGCTGATAACCATCTGCTCCACCTGGTCCACGGGTTCCATTTGCACAACTTCTTCTCTTGCAGTCTCAATGTGAATCTGGTTGGCCGCAATCATTGACTCTGACTCGTCTGGCGCCATTTCCATTGGGACATGCTCGTTATTTTGTGTGTTATGCATGGAAACTGTACTGACGATTACTGGAGTTGAGCTCGTTTCTTTCACGTCGGCTGCCTCGCGGTCAAACTTCATGAGCACCGGCTTGGTTCGGTCTTTCAGTTTGTGTACGTGCCAGAGGTGCTTGGCTAAGTTGCTCTTGTCGTTACAGCGGTAGGTGCACTCGGAGCAGGGGAAGTTTTTGTCGGTGGTGTGGATCGCTGTGAAATGCCGATCAAGGTGGACTTTCTGTTTGAAGCCCTTACTGCAGACCTCACAGATGTACTTCTTGCCCTGGCGGTGGTGCCGTCTTATGTGTTTGCGCACATCGGCTTCACCTGTCAAAATAAAGTATTTGTCTGTATTGATTTTATAGTTTGAAACATATATGAATGGAAATGTCTTTCAATACTGTTGTTGTTTATTGTTTTATCTGAACAATTCGAAAATCAATGTTTAGTTTTTTTTCAATTCTCTATTCACCGGCAGGGCTACAGACAATATATCACACAACAAATACTACTTGTATCACCATGCAAAACAATTTTAACACTATCAAACACAACAGCATTTTGACTTACAAATGGCCTTGAAGGGGCACTCCGGACATGCACATTTCTTGTCGCTGTAGTGGCGCTGTTGATGTTCAAACAGCGAGTGTTTGTATTTGACCGTGATTCCGCACAGGTTACAGACGTAGCCGGGAGTCTCCGTGTGCCGATTCCGGACATGGCTCTTTAGGCACGCCTCCGAGTGGGTCTTGTACTCGCAGATGTCACAGCCGAACATGTCTTTGAACTTCTCGCGCTGGTGGATAGCTGGAAGGCAAGTTACAGGTAACAATTGTGGTAATATTCTTTGTTTACATTTACTTGTGAATAACCCTTGTAAAAATTTCTTATGGCCCATGTTTGACCAGTAAGCTAGAATTAATCTGTGAAGTTATTGGTAACATTTTTGAAAATAGCTTAAACTAGACGCTTCCGGTCGCCTACGACCGCTCGGGTGTATCCCCCGTAGCCCTATCATCCCTGTTGCCCCAAATATATCACTGATGTACATTGTGAGTGTGAAACCTTTCAAGCTTATCGAAGGTCGAATTCAAGATCACCACTAAAATCACTGCATACGAATTTCCATTTCGACATGTTCGATAAAATAACGAAATTACAGTCAGATGAAGGTTTTCACCTAAAGTTATATTTCAACTCAGAATATTTGACAAACTTGGTTCCAAGTTGAAATTCAAGCAAAAGTTGACAAAAACTGCATTTCAAGATGACTAAACTAGAGCCAGTTCGAACTTTTCACCATAAATTATATTTTAATTCATAATGTGTGCCAAACTTGGTTTCAAGTTGAAATTCGAAGTAAAAATTGACTTTACTGGTAAAAATAATGTTAACTTATCCGGTTACACCCATGAAATCTCTACTGGACAAAACTTTTAAATTGTTGAGCTCAATAATAAATGTTCCTTGTCTTAACTATTTTTTTTGAGGTCAATAATAGACTTAACTAGTAAAAACGATGTTAACTTATTCGGCTACAGTCATGAAATCTCTACTGCACAGAAGCTTTACCTTGTTGAGCCCAATAATGAATGTTTCTTGTCTTAACTATTTTTATTGTGGTCAATAATAGACTTAACTAGTAAAAATAATGTTAACTTATTCGGTTACACCTGTGAAATCTCTACTGGACAAAACCTTTAACTTGTTGAGCACAATAATAAATGTTTCTCGTCTTAACTATTTTTATTGTGGTCAATAATAGACTTAACTAGTAAAACCAATGCTAACTTATTCAGTAATATTGTTCTGTTTTCACCAGAAACATCAGTTCTGTATTCTGAACAAGAATCCAGTGCAATTTGCTTTCATAGTACAAGTTATTGGAGTGATCACACATGTCAAAGTAGGTATTTTAATTGTTGTAATAAGTTAACCTCTCAAACTTATTAATGTTTATTCGATCATTCTGAAAAACAATAGGTTTCGTGTGATGGTCTTTCTCACTGAGCCTGTGCGATTTCATCATCATTCATCGAAAACTCCCACCCGTAGAGCATTCACAACCCATGTGTGTTAAACAGGCTAATTTGAGCACAAAATGTTACGCCAATCGGCTATTTTGGTTGCTATGGCAACCAAAATCGATAGGTGTCGTGATCTCACCATAAGACATGTCCATATAAAATATTATCAAAATCGGTTAAGATTTGCAAGCTGCAGCGCGTTCACAAGAAAGTGTCTGCGGACGCGGCGGCGGCGGCGCGACGATCGTAAATCCATAGTATCCGCTGAACTTTGTTCGGGGGATACAATTACATTGTTTTATTGTTGCAAAACATGCAATACACATGTGATATACAGTAGCAGTACATGGCATGATTAACAAAATAATGGAAATTTTGCTTCACAACCAACAGTACTTATTTTGTCATTAGACACATACAAAGCCTCTGACTGCACATCACTACACCGACCTTCGTTGTGTCGCCGAAGCATGTACGACGTGACGAAGCCTTTTCCGCATGTGTCGCAGAGGTGTTTGCGCAGCTTCTCGTGGACGCGGGTGATGTGTGCGGTGAGCATGCCGCTACTGCCAGTGATGTAGTTACAGAACACACACTTGTGCAAGCCCTCCCCAGTGTGTAGTCGCATGTGGACCTCTGTACCATGTATGGACAGATGTTAAAACAGGCAGCGCAATATTATTGGGAACTATTGGGAAAATATTGTCACCAGCTATCGAACATTGGCTTGAAGGAGTTAAATTAGTTGTAATCCAAACAATAATCAGCTTCTATGCATTGTAGTTAATATTTTAATAAATGCACTGATGTATGTCACAATGTGGATATTGTTCAAACGAAAAAATATATGCATGGTGGATGGATTAGTAGTATAGTGTTGAATAGTGACAGTTGTGCTGGAAGATGTTCTCACCATATCCGCTGATAGACTGGAACTGTTTAGGACAGTTGGGACAGTTTATAGGACCCTTGCGGTGAACCAGCCTGTGTCGCTCGAGTTTCTCGCCCGAGTCATATCGCTTTCCACAGTCCTCACACTCGAAATACTCCGTATCCCCTGTGAATAGTCAAACCAATTCAAGTGAACTGAATTCAATTGAAGCAACATTATGTGGTGATTGGGAATAGCATCATTAGCAAAATTGTACCATTGTCATCATTTCCCTTGTAATTTTTCTTGAGGGCTTTGTTTAGAGAACCTTTCGGTCGACCCGGTTTTCGTGGTACAAATGCACCAGAGTCTGCAGAAAGATCCAGTCGAGGTGTGTCACCTGCAGATAGCATTGTAACCATGGTAATCATAACATATACAAACAACATGACTCTCGGGAGATTTGTCGTACATGTAATCCAATGAATTCCTGTATCACAATTCCACTAAATTCACCTGATTCATCTAAATCAGTGGCATCGTCGTCCGTCTCGTCAGGTGGTGACCGAGTTAGCTTCTTTTTCTTCGTGCTGCCCGGTGGTCTGCCACGTTTTCGAACGATCGCTGATGGCAACCAATGAAAAAACTTCTCAAATTTCACATATAGCTGTTGAATTCCCAGTGATTTTATCTTTTTTTTTGCAATGCATCTATTGGGCACAACGTCAAACTATACCGAAGCTAACCTGCTCCATCTAGATCAGAAGCATCATTTTCCATATCATCAGGCGATGGCTGAACTTGTGTCTTTTTCTTTGTGCTGCCCGGTGGTCTGCCACGCTTTCGCACACTCGATGATTTGGGGGTGAAATCTGTAGCTTCTTCATCCTCCACTTTGAATGGTCTTTCTTGAGATTTAGAAACTTTCGGTGAATATAGATCGTCATCTGTAGGGAAAATATGTGGTTCATCAATTTCATGGTGTGAAGGTAGCGCAGTGCAAATCAATTGTTCATAATGAAAAGAATACCGCATACATAGTTTACACATATGATTCAATCATTAGTGAAGTTTAATTCACTTACCCGTAGGAGTCCGCGTAATACTCTTGTTTTTACTGCCAGGCGGTCTCCCTCGTTTTCGTTTCGGCCCTGGCGTGGAAGTCGTCGGTGATTGATGCATGCCATTCTCATGCTTGATTGAGATACGCTCAGGACTCTCAGCTGAAATCAAGCATCGATAGAATCTGAGGAATATGACACTAAATAACCATGACCTTTGTGTGAATTGAGAATTGAGAATTGAGTGTTGGTTCATATTTTCTTTTTGAAATGAAAATTGAATAAAAATCAGAAATGCAACACCATTTTTTACATGTCTTATTCCTGTGATCATGGTGATGAGAGAAAAGTATTGGATTGCATAGATTCCAGTTTATAAGTATTTTAACAAAAGTGATTACCATTGCATCATGGTCATACATGTAAACATGAGTTTCAGTGTAAAGAATGACCCAATGTTTTATGCAAAGAGTTTTATCCATACATACTTATCAGAAACCCATCGAGGCACTTACGATATTACTCTAGTGCCATATATTTTCCCAGCTCAAACCTGTGTGGCTGGTTCCTTTCTCAGAGTCACGGATCGGAGTCTGCGGGTCTGGATACGGTTCCGGTGTCCCAGTATTTGATGCATATTCGTTGGCGAGTGTTTCAAGTGTAGGCACATCAGGAGTCCTTAGATCGTCGTTCACGACTTCGATACTCAGATTCTTCGGCTCCTCATTTGCAGAAGTAATTGTGGCTTCAGTTGCCGAGCTTTCAGCAGTCTCCACTTCAAACTTAGTTTCCAACATAAACGACTCAGTCCTGTGCGACGAACAAAAGTTTGAAAGTGCACGTGTCAGTGATAATGCTGATTGTTGGTTAATATCACAGAATTTATTGGTATTATAGATTTTATTAGGTCAATAAAATGTTCAGTTGATAAACTTTTCTTTGGAGTAGATCTATAACAGCATGCAAAAACATTTCTCATTTTTGAGATTACTAAAGGGATCGCGTTAACCATTATCATGGTTATCAGAATGAAAAAAAGGTAATATAGGTACATGATAGGGAGATAATATTTCAGAATTGAATATGAGGTCAAGGAATTTATAAGCGAAAATGTCAATTTCTTCATCCATACCCAGGTTCTTCGAGAGTCAGTTTGCTCTTCCATGTTTCCAGCCTCTCTTCCACACTCGTTACAGCTGTGACTTGCAAGACTTGTGGAAGGTTATAGCCGGCCAGGAACAAATCCTCGACCTGAAGTAGGTGATACAAAAAGATGATGTTTCTCACAAAAATTTATTCACAGTCTAGATCATTATCTTGACTTGGCAGCGATAGCGCTAGGGCTGAGCAGGTGAATACTGACTAAGTTACTGAGATCAGTGGCAGTGAACATGGTGATGGATGCATCGTGTGTGACGATGCAGAGGAGACGGAGGGGAGGGGGGTGGTCAGGGATGTATGCGCAATCTGGCCGCCAGGGCAATTGACTGCACAAGGCCGCCAATTTGACTGCATATGGTTCCTCAGTGCTGTCGAGACTGCCTCAAGAAAGTTTTGGAACTCTAAATAGGTCCACTGCATTATCATGATTATGACAAGTTGACAAGGTTAATTACATGTACAGTAACACCATTTTAATGTTTTCAGTT
Organism: Terebella lapidaria; assembly: GCA_949152475.1. NCBI lineage: Eukaryota > Metazoa > Annelida > Polychaeta > Terebellida > Terebellidae > Terebella > Terebella lapidaria. The sequence goes on along the minus strand of OX424566.1, from coordinate 25,649,613 downwards.
AACTTCTATATCTTGGAGAATCCTGGTGGGAGGTGTTGGGGTTAGGGCTGAGACGAGTACGAAATTTTGTACTCGAGTATTAGAGTATCAATAATCTAATCGCACTCGAGTATTCGTTCAAGTTTTAGTCCAACACATATCAAGTACCATTTAACCACATGTGACAACCAAAATAAGAACGAAAAAATTACGCACCAAAAAAGGCAACATTACAGTAACAAACACAAACACTGCGCATGTGCAGAAATGACATGGAAGGAAAATAAACCTTCAGATGGTCGTATTTACTCATGAATAAAGTCAACAACACATTTATGGATGTCTCTTTCATTATTTCAATTATTTGTGCCCAATTGAATTAGGGATAGAAGGAGTACTCGGGTAACTCAGTTAGGTTCGGGTATGGCTATTACCCGGTTAGGATATCAATTAACCATCACCCGTGAATGTGTTAAAACCTACTCTAGGCTTCCAATATTAGCGTTAGTTTCGTTTTTATTCGTTTCAAAACTCGAGTGCCTTTGAACTGTTCCCGCCCTGCTATCATGTTTTCAAATCTGACTCTTAGCATGCAGCAAATAAAGAAATAATTGACTGTTCACCACTCTGCTCCGGTGTAAATGCATACGCGTCGTGTTATCTGGTGATGAGGCCCTAAATGAGATTCATGCGCACTGTGCAGTATGCATGGTATGGCAGGCTTTACATTTCGATCAATGTAAGTGTTTGTTTGGAAGATAAATGGCTTACTTTCACATTGTGTATTTTGTGTTACAAGTAGGCTACTCCATTCATGGCATTACGGTAGATGGACAAAGACCGGGACTACTTTCTTGAGATCGCGTGACTCAGTCATGGCGGCTTGTTAAATGTTGTGAGTGGCAGCTGGAAAGCTGAACGGGGAAACTGTATTATATATTATGCTACATTTATTTATTAGGATTTATTTGCCAATTGATGAAAATGATATTGAGAACAAATGTTGCATACTTGGCAAATATTCAGTTACAGAAGTATGTTCGTTTACATCTATGAAAACGAGTCAATTGAAAACACAGTAGGTCTATCCAACAGTGTTTTGGCTATATCTCAGGCTCATGGATTCAGATCGATTGGGGGCAGTTGGCGCAGTCAGTTAAGGCGCTCGTCTCGTGACCAGCAGGTTGTTGGTTCGAGCCGCGGCGCTGGCGCTGCTGTGTTGGCTGTCTAACACCCTTGGGCAAGATGTGTACCACAATGTGTCTCGGCTCACTCAGTCGTACAATTGAGTAACCGATTGGCAGTGTTGGCAATTGTACGTGTATCCTAGTCACCTTGCGCCAATATGGCAGCAAAAAGTCTCTGACAAATAGGTGATTGTCTATGGACCCCAGGAAGTCGGAAAGTGGTTCCTGGCCATATATCGGGGGTAATAATTGTGAAGCGCTTTGAGCGGTTCCTGGAAAAGCATTATATAAAGACTTCACATATTATTATGTAAAGTTTTAACGTCGTCCGCTATCCGGGATCCTAGAGGATAGTCCTCTCACCACGGGTCACGGCGGACGCACGCCCACTATCCTCAGATCCTCGCGGATAGTCCGCTCACCGAGGGTCACTGCGGGCACAGTGCCTACTCTATCATCAGAACGTTAACCAGGTAGCAGCCCGCCCAGCGAGCCCAGACATGCGGACACCATTCAGATACAGGATCATCATCCGGCTCGCCGCGGATGGAACCCAGGACAGCCCGACAGTCCGCCAGAGCCAGTGCCATACCATCCCGGGTGGGAGACCGGTGATCCAGAGGGCGTACACCCCCGAGTCATCAAGGTCTTCCCCACCCAGGCCCCCTATGGAAATTGTCCCCAGGGGCCCGCAAGGGCCTTAGCCACGGAGCGAGGACGTAGAGCTCATGGCCGAGCCCTCCGTCGTTTCTCTCGCCTTGCTCAGAGACATCTATGAACAACACGGCTCCAGAATATTTATACCCCACAGCACAAGAAACGAAGAAAATGATGTAAGACCGTTGTTACAGTATACTGGGCGAGAGAGTTGGAGGGCGTTGCTAAGCAGCGTGTGCATGGAACAGAAGCGTCCAAAACAAAGGCCGAGAAACAAGTGTGTTTAACAAAGAACCACCTGCCGCGATCTTTGGGCAAAATCGCCACTCATTATAATGTTCAGTTGAGTTTATATATTAATGGGTACCCGGTTACAGTTCGGTGGCGGCCTAATGAGTACCCGGTTACGAAATTCCCTACTCCTTCTATCCCTAAATTGAATGATATTTCTATTCTTTAAGCGTGTTCTTAAGGTATGGCAAATAACGACTAGACGCTTCCGGTCGCCTACGACCGCTTGGGTGTATCCCCCGTAGTCCTATCATCTCTGTTGCCCCAAATATATCACTGTCAAGTGTGAAAAACTAGAGCAAGGGCTAAAAAAGATTACCAGAGAAATGTTAAATCTCAAGTCACAACTGTTTTCTTTTCCCCACCAAAATTGCTGCACTGATTTTCCGAGGTTATTGAAGGTCGAATTCAAAATCATCACTGAAATCTTTTTATATGAATTTCCATTTCGACATGTTTGATAAAATAACGAAAATACAGATAGATCAATCTTTTCACCTATTTATATTTCAACTCAGAGTATTTTACAAACTTGGTTCCAAGTTGAAATTCAAAGTAAAATTTGACCAAAAATGCATTTCAAGATGACGAAATTGGACCCAGATTGAACTTCTCACCATAAGTTATATTTCGACTCATGATACATGTATGTGCCAAACATAGTTTCAAGTTGAAATTCAAAGTAAAAGTTAATCAAAACTGCATTTCAAGATGACAAAATTGGAGCCAGATCAAACTTTTCGTCATAAGTTATATTTTAACTCATAATACCTGCCCAACTTGGTTTCAAGTTGAAATTCAAACTAAAAGTTGACCAAAACTGCATTTCAAGATGACGAAATTGGAGCCAGATCAAACTTTTCGCCATGAGTTATATTTCAACTCATAATATGTGCCAAATTTGGTATTAAGTTGAAATTCAATGTAAAAGTTGACCAAAACTGCATTTCAAGATGACGAAATTGGAGCCAGATAGAACTTTTCGTCATAAGTTATATTTTAACTCATAATATGTGCCAAACTTGGTTTCAAGTTGAAATTCAAGCTAAAAGTTTACCAAAACTGCATTTCAAGATGAAGAATTTGGAGCCAGATCGAACTTTTCATCATAAGTTATATTTTAACTCATAATATGTGCCAAACTTGGTTTCAAGTTGAAATTCAAACTAAAAATTGATCAAAACTGCATTTCAAGATGACGAAAATGGAGCCAGATCGAACTTTTCACCATAAGTTATATTTCAACTTATAATATGTGCCAAACATGCTTTCAAGTTGAAATCCAAAGTAAAAGTTGACCAAAACTGCATTTCAAGATGACGAAATTGGAGCCAGGTCGAATTTTTTACCATAAGTTATATTTTAACTCATAATTTGTGCCAAACATGGTCTCAAGTTGAAATTCAAAGTAAAAGTTGATCAACGTTTTCATAAAAAGCTATTGTGATCAATAATAGACTTAACTAGCAAGAAACAATGTTAACTTATTTGGTCACAGCCATAAAATCTCTACTGGACAAAGCCTTCACCTTGTTGAGCCAAATAATAAATATTTCTTGTCGTAACTATTTTCATTATGGTCAATAATAGACTTAACAATTAACATGTAAAAATAATGTTAACTTATTCGGTTACACCCAGAAATTTCTACCGAACAAAACCTTAACCTTGTTCAGCTTACCTTGTTGAGCCCAATAATAAATATTTCTTGTCTTAACTATTTTCATTGTGGTCAATAATAGACTTAACATGTAAAAATAATGTTAACTTATTCGGTTACACCCAGAAATTTCTACCGGACAAAACCTTAACCTTGTTAAGCTCAATAATAATTGTTTCCTATCTTAACTATTTTTATTGAGGTCAATAATAAACTTAACTAGCAAAAAAAGTTAACTTATTTGGTTACAGACATAAAATGTCTACTGGACAGAATCTTTACCTTGTTGAGCCCAATAATAAATATTTCTTGTCTTAACTATTTTTATTGTGGTCAATAATAGACTAAACTAGTAAAAATAATGTTAACTTATTCAGTACACCCATGAAATCTGTACTGGACATACTTTCACCTTGTCGAGCTTAATAATAAATATTCCTCATCTTAACTATTTTTATTGTGGTCAATAATAGACTTAACTATTTTTTATTGTGGTCAATAATAGACTTAACTAGTGAAAATAATGTTAACTTAAATTCGGTTACACCAATGAAATTTGTACTGAACAAAACATTTACCTTGTTGAGGTTAATAATAAATATTTCTTGTCTTAACTATTTTTATTGTGGTCAATAATAGACTCAACTATTAGAAATAATGTTAACTTATTCAGTTACACCCATGAAATCTGTACTGGACAAAACCTTTACCTTGTTGAGCTTAATAATAAACGTTTCTCGTCTTAACTATTTTTATTGTGGACAATAATAGACTTAACTAGTAAAACTAATGTTAACTTATTCAGTAATATTGTCCTGTTTTCACTGAAAACATCAGTTCTCCATTCTGAACAAGAAACCAGTGTCATTACCTTCCATTGTACAGGCTATTGGAATGATCGTACATGTCAAAATGGATATTTCAAAATTCTGTAATAAGTTAGGCTGTTAACATATTAATATTTATATGATCATTCTAAAAAACGATTGATTTCGTGTGACAGCCCTTCCCAACAACACTTCCAAATATTATCAAGATTCGTCAAAAATTGCCATCTGTAGAGCGTTCACAAGCCATGTGTATCAAACAGGCTGTTTTCAATGCAAAATGTGTCCCCAAACGACCAATTCAGTTGCCACGGCAACCAAAATCGATTGGTGTCGGGATCTTACCATAATATATGTGCCTGCAAAAAATAATGGTGATCGGGTGAGAATTGCGGCCTGTAGCGCGTTCACAAGCCATGTGTCTCAAACAGGCTGTTTTCAATGCAAAATGTGTCCCCAAACGACCAATTCAGTTGCCACGGCAACCAAAATCGATTGGTGTCGGGATCTTACCATTATATATGTGCCTGCAAAAAATAATGGTGATCGGGTGAGAATTGCGGCCTGTAGCGCGTTCACAAGAAAATCTC